>OY754334.1:94431697-95870870 GCA_963573305.1 Pyrrhosoma nymphula | reverse complement strand
TTCTCCCCTTCTCTCGTATCTGATAGGCTATTCCCCTTTCATTATTATAAGTTTGTTTACCCCTTCCATTCTTTCTTTGCCTTGCAGCTGTCATAACACCTGGTGTTGTTTTAGTTTGTTTACGTAAACAGAAAATGGTATTGTTTAAAGTTGTTTTCATAACATAGACGGCATTGTTTTAGTTTGTTTACGTAAACAGAAAATGGTATTGTTTAAAGTTGTTTTCATAACATATACGATATTGTTGCCTCGCGGTAGTACGTGTTCCCAAAATACACACAATGGCGTCCTTAATCGTATACTTATGACAACACGGCCAAAATGGCGTGTTACAATATATATATATATATATATATATATATATATATATATATATATATATATATATATATATATATATTGTAACAATATATGAATGGTTATATATATATATATATATATATATATATATATATATATATATATATATATAACCATTCATTCATTCACTCAAACCGCTCACAGGCGTAAATAATAAATATTTCGTTCAAAAGGGTGGTGAAAGAATGAGGATAGGAAACATATAAAATTGGACAACACAATGGTGATGTGAAGATGGAATGATGGCCGATTCCAAGTGAAAAAAATTCGTCTAGACCGGGAATTGAACCACGGACCTTCCGATTTCGCGCCGAATGCTCTGACCACTAAGCTATCTACACTACTAAAGAAACACTGGAATCAGCGGGGGGTTTATATGAATCAAACACCCCCAAGATTAGTCCGTAAAAGTCACCGAGAGATGGCGCTGGACATTTTCACTCACCGGCAGAGAAGAAATTACATACACAGAAGAGGAAAGCAAAGTTTGAATCAGGCACACAGACAGTGGTAAAGATACAGAACAGGCGTTTCGGGGCACGCAGAGCCCAAGAAGTAGAAATGAGAATTATATATATATATATATATATATACGAGTTCGTGGAAAATCACACACGCGATAATTTAATAAACTTTGCCACAAGTGGGGTGGAATTAAACATTGACACAAAAGAAGGAACACACACAATAATATCTGATATTTCGGTTACCATAGTAACCTTTCTCAAACACAGAATGATACATACTATGGTAACCGAAATATCAGATATTATTGTGTGTGTTCCTTCTTTTGTGTCAATGTTTAATTCCGCCCTACATGTGGAAAAGTTTATATAGAAACGAAATATCAGATAGTATATATATTTCGTTCACTCACTCACTCACACACCGCCTTTAGGCGAATAAATATATAATAATTTGAACAGAAGCTGAAAGAAAGAGATAGGAAACATGTAACTAAAATTGGACGAAGACACTGGTGATGTGGAAGATGGTAAAGCCGAGAAATCAGAGGGTAAAAATGTGCCGTGGCCGGGACTCGAACCCGGAACCTTTCGATGTCGCGCCGAGTGCTCTACCAGTTGAGCTACCAGGACACTTAGATTTACCATAATTTCGGCTGGGGCTTATAACAAAGAATACCCCTTCAAGCTTGAGCCCGTAGCCGTGGCCTCTGGATGGCACACAAGGGCAGCTATTTCATCACCAAGAGAGAAGAATTAGACATGGACACAAGAAGAAAGCAAAGATGAGTTCATTCACACAGAGTCGGACAGAGATAGGAACATGAACTGAAGAGGAAAAGAGCCGGTTCGGCCATACATTTCGTTCACTCACTCACACACCGCCTTTTAGGCGAATAAATATATAATAATATGAACAGAAGGTGAAAGAAAGAGATAGGAAACATGTAACTAAAATTGGACGAAGACACTGGTGATGTGGAAGATGGTATAGCCGCGATATCGGGAGATTCCGGGTTCGAGTCTCGGTCACGGCACATTTTTACCCTCTGATTTCTCGGCTGTACCATCTTCCACATCACCAGTGTCTTCGTCCAATTTTAGTTACATGTTTCCTATCTCTTTCTTTCACCTTCTGTTCATATTATATATATATATATATATATATATATATATATGTATGAACGAATTCTTTATCTTTTCCTCTTTCTCCTACCTCCTGTAAGTTTGAATGTATATATTTGTGGCCAATTGGCGAAAACTTCCAAAGATTATATATATATATATATATATATATATATATATATATATATATATATATATATATATATACACGAGTTCGTGGAAAATCACACACGCGATAAAATAAATAAACTATGCCACAGGTGGGGCGGAATGAAATATAAACACATAAAAAAGAACACTCACACTAAAAGTTGATATTTCGGTTGCTCTAGAACCTTTCTCAAAGATAGACGGATACAGAATCATCCGTATCTATAATCATCGTAATTCTGTATCCGTCTATCTTTGAGAAAGGTTCTAGAGCAACCGAAATATCAACCTTTAGTGTGAGTGTTCTTTTTTATGTGTTTATATTTCATTCCGCCCCACCTGTGGCATAGTTTATATATATATATATATATATATATATATATATATTGGCCTTCTCCTGCGATATATATATATATATATATATATATATATTATATATATATATATATATATATATATATATATACATAATTTGGCCTTCTCCAGCGATATATATATATATATTTATATATATATATATATATTTATATATATATATATCGCTGTTATTACTGAGCGCCTAAAGTTCGAGTCGCAACGTTCTCCGAACGATCTATTGCGACGGACATGCAACGTAAATGTAAAGGACGGCCAGCGAACGTTCCCCAAACGTTCTGCTCGTGCTGCGCGGGATCCATAGAGTACCACATTCCACGCGAATGTTTTAAGTACCCTTTCTAGTTTCCAATTGTATTGTCTTTGAAAAAAGAAGCTGTCTTATCACCACGAACGCTTTCTTAGCTTGAACTATTCTATGTTTGATTTATGTTGTACTTCTTCCGTCCCTTGTGATGGTGCTTCCAAGATAGGTGAAGGAATCCACTCGTTCTAATCTCTCTCCTATTACCTTGACTTCTGCTTTTAACTTCTCTCTTCCGCATACTAGGTCTATGGTCTTCTTCTTATTTATGTTCATGTTTTATTCTTGAAGAACTTTGCCCATTGTGTCCAGTGATAATTGAGGATCATCACAATTTCCTGCTATGACTGAGTTTGCGTAGCGGAGCATGTCTATTTTTTTCTGTCAATCTTAATTCCGTTCAGTCCCATTTATTTTGCATACCATATTGCCTTCTAGTATAGTACATGTTGAACTGTGCTGGTGAGTGGTTGCATCCTTTTCTAATTCCTTTGTTAATTTTAGAATATATTTTTCTTCGGTCTCTCATTCGCATTATGACGACTGTTGTCTTGCATACCCATACAGCACCAGGCGAAATATACTCGTGTACCCTTGATCAAAATATGTGGTAAGGGATAATTCCAAAATTTGCCTATTTTTACCCGTGTTATTCTGGGGTGTTTTTCAGCTCTAAATGAGAAAACTTCTCCAGAAGTTACAACTTATGCATATTGAAATTTCAAAGTATGCCGCTTAGTGGTTTTTCACATGTCTATGGGAATAACTGCATATACATTAAATATGAGCTATATTATTCCGTTACGAAGAGATATCTCTGTTATAGCATCTGGTATATATGCTCAAATTAATTAATTTATTTCAAACTGGACATACTAACGCTTTGATTGACTTCAAGTCTTGCATTCTAATATTATCAGCACCTGAAGCGCAAATCTCCATCCATACTATCTATAATTTTGCTCACTTGTCCCTCACAAATTTTTTTTTAAATTTGTGAGGGACAAGTGGTTAAAACAATAATTACATGTTTCCCCTCTGAAACATTCTTTTATTACAAGTGTGACAGTTAACTTCTATACATTGTTTAAAATAATTTGCAAAATCATATGCAACAGCTTGGTGTGTTTTTGAATTGCATAAACGTTTGCGGATGTCATGTCCCCCCTTTCCCCCCTCCTAATTTACCTTCATATCATCTTGGATGTCATTATCCTTCCTCACTTCAACCTTGCGTTGTTGTGACGCTTTTCCTTCGGATCGCTGAAGAGGGCTACTTAGTAGCCGAAATACGCGTGTTCGTCCCTCACCCTCGTCCGTTCTTGTCTGCAAAATTTTTACCGCGCTCTTTTGGAGCAGTTTCTCCCAGAAGTTGGGCCCATTTGTGTGTGTGATTGAGTGATTTTGAGTGCTTGTGAGTGTGCGTGTGTGTGTGTGGTTGTGTTAATAACCAGGCACATTTAGTAGGGTCTCATTAGCCTTACGAAGGATCCCAGGTTATAACCCTAAGTATCCTCAGTGGGCTCCCATTAGCCTAGCGAAGGATCCTATCTGGGTTGTGTGTTTGCGGCTGTTTTGGTCACTGGCGTGGAAGTATTCTTCCCGTAAACTATCAAAGGAGGGTATTCTGGTGGAGAGGGTAGGGTTGGTCTCTGCTGTGGAAGTCCCATCCCGGCAAACCAACACAGGAAGGTTAGTGATCTCTGACGAGTGGTGCCAATTGCTTACGGCTATTGGAGACTCCCTTTAACTTTTGTAAATAGTGTAGTGTTTTATTATTATCCATTCAGTGAATTTTGCCACACTTTTTATTTCGTTGAATTCTGGTGTCCAATGTGAAGTTGTTGAAATAATTAATTCGTCTCTATGTTTAAGGCAGGTAATGATTAATTAGCAATTGGCAGTAGGATTTGTCGTTGTCAGGGGTTGTGTTATTTAAGAGTTTTAAATTGTGTGGTTGTTTCGTCCAATTGAAAGAGTGATGATTTTTTTCTACTTTTGCAATATATGTTGTTTCATTGTGCTTCATTCAGTAAATTTGACCTCCTCAAAATTTATTTTTCCATTTTCTCGACTTGATGTCATAAGCAAGAATGTTCCTTTATTTGAGTGCCACCGTGTGTGCCTGTAGAAATAGTGGAAATAATTTAAAGCTTCCCAATATATCTCACGGTTGGTCATATATGCTGGTTTAGGTGGTAGTATAGCGTTCTGCCGCGCGCTGCACTATTGTAGGTCACTTACCCATTATGAGGCTATTTGACGGCATTCCTTGCCCCTGCCTTATCTGGGTATGAGCAATTTCTTATGGAAGCTACTTACCTGTTTCTTACGTAAGTATCTCGTAAGAAAAGAGCAACGAGCATACTCTATGCCAGCTGGGATATAATGATACCACCACCTTTATCCCAGCTCCTTGTATAGGCATGGCATTTATAACTCTTAAAGTGAAATAGCTGCATCATTTCCTCAGAAATAGATACATATTTCAGGTAAAATTATTATATCTGTCTCATGATTTTGAATGTAACACACAAATTCATCCCAGTGTTTGTTTAATGATCTTATGTGTAAGTGCACAACTCTCAGTACATTCGCTTGAGCACTGTCAACATTAATTTCATTGCATGGGGAAGTCCAATCTTGAATGTCATCATACACACAGAATTTACTATAAAAAGATTCTGAAAAACACGGAATTATGAAGTGATCTTATCTAAATCCATATCACATAGTATTTTAATCATAGGTTCACCTTCTTTTTTGTCTAACATACATTGCCATTTCTGTACCATACAAATTAGTATTCACAGTTCTTAGCTTTGGTTTTCGCCATCCAAAGCAACTTTTTATAAAAAGCAGATCAATTTTCACTAACAAATATTCTATCTTTATTACCATTTCTAAGCAACATATCATTATTGACTTCTTTACGTTTATTTGCAAGATATAAATCACAACCATATTCAGAGTTAAATTTAACAATAACAGGTGGTTGGTGACCATTGTTTTTTTATGTGTTCGATGAACAGCTACCACGTCATCAGGCTTCATTTGAATGTCATAACATTCTCCTAATTTCACGACAGTTGCCAACAAATCTTCCTTTTTCTCCGGTTCAGTATCTTTCTCATTCAAACAGTGAATTTCTAAATTCGTGTCTCTTTGATTATGTTCAAGTATATTCACCCTATATTCTAAAGCCCTTGCTTACTGTCCTTTTCTCTATTGCAAGCATGGAAATTTTTAATTCGCTCTATTAGCTCTTTTTTTGTATCCTTTACTGCTACAATCTCCTTTTTAAAACTCTCATAGAAATCAGAGAGCTTTGCAAAACTGCTCTCAAATCTCTCGATAAATACTTTCTGTTCTTTCGTTAAATTCAATACTAGTGTATCTGTGACTACCATATCTTTTGATTTGTCACGACAGTTGGAACAACGCCATTCCAGTTTTTTTGTTTTCAGACATGCGTCATATATGTCAATTCAGCTAAACCAGAGCATTTGCAGTGATGAGCTTGGTGACATCCAAATGCGTAACATAACTCCCATCGCTAGTACTATTCTCCGTACACTTGATACACTTAGCCATTTAAGAGAATGTAAACAAGAGACAAATGACTACCTAACCTACTCACTACTGATTCATACACATTCCACTACTTATTCAGAAGAATAACACACTTTGACAGCCATCAGGTGCACTGCCAAATAAATTGAGCCTTTGGGATCACATCACAAACAAAATAAGTACAATACTTTGAAGATCATTTCCTCCACTTCACAATTTTTAGAGACACCTCTGCGTAGGACCTTTCCGGTCAAGAGCTGAGCTGCGACTCCCTTAGATATTATCATTTTAAGGATAGTAATTTAATAGAAACATGAGTAGTTTCTAATATTTTTAATATTAACAAATAAAGTTCATAAAATAATTAATTATAAATAATATAAATGAATTAAACTACTAACAGTTTTCATCTTAGTCAATGACATCATTGTCTTCATCAGAAGTGGTTGGCACCTCCATCACAAGGAGTGCCCATATAATTATAGTCCACAGTCATTTTACCAATATTTAATACGAAATAGAGCAAAAAAATTGTTAAAAATGTGTATTTTTTGAAAAAATTAAAAGAGCGTGGTTTAGCTAAAATTAGCTCTACTTTGAAGCAATTTACTAAACTTAAAAAAACTTTTTATGCAAAACTAAGTGTGCGGTAGGATTCCCCGGACATTTTTCCACAAGTACTGCATATTTAAAGTGAGTCTCAAGAAAGTCGAAAAAATTACTTTTTCCCGCCTTTTTTCGGATCCGGACCACTGTACGTGCGTCTGGCACACGATGCCCTGGATTCTTCTTCTGGCCAGTTCTCTGGTCCCTTCTCTCGGACCGTGCGTGGCACGTTTATGCCCACGCAATGCTGGTTGCACAGTCTATCGTTGTAGTTCCTTCTTCCCGATTGAGCAGATCTTCCTCCTGCTAACGTGCTTCGTAACAAATTTTTCGACGGGCAGAGCTTCCGCTGGTTAGCAGTTGTCGAAACCAAGTCTCCTTTTTTTCTGACGACGAACTTGTTCAGCGCCATGTCAGACACGGCCCCCGGAGTTGACAGGCGCCTCTTCAGGGGAGGCTTGCGCCTCGCTAGTAGCATCCCCAGACTCCTCAACTGAAAAGGACCGAACGCAGCAGTGATTGACCAGGAAGGAGCAGAGCCAAACCCTCGGCAGGGAACCCAGACAACCCCGGAAAACGCCAAGCCACCCACTCGCCTTTTTTCTCCTTTAATGCCTCTTCTGTATCCCTTTGGGCTGTCGGGGGGTGGGGGATTCGAAGTGAGGGAATAAATGTGGGATGGGGGAGTTACGTCATCAGACATTGGGAAAACCCAATGTCTACACCACTTCTTTCCTTGTTTACCCCTACCTCACTCCCTTGACATTGACGGTCGCGCACAGTCCATTCACTCACACTTCTATCACACACACCGTCTCACCCTTGTACCCTTCAGTCGAGAGGAGGTAAGGTAGGGAGAGGGTCGAGTTGAAGGAAGTTTGGGTAGGGGAAAGGTCGGGAGAGGAATGACAAAGGTGTAATGGGGCGAACCATTACAGTATCTATTTTTAACAAGTGTAGCAAAATTACAAAACATTGGAAAATATTTGAGTTAATTTAACATTAACATAACTGCCTTTCTTTTCAGGTGGATTTTAAATTTCTTTTAGGGGCAGCATCAATCAATGTGCTCTGGCACATTGTAACTGGAAGGAGATTTGACTACAAGGACAATGAATTCAAGCAACTTATGGAGGCTGCAAAATTGATTTTTGATGTGATTAGCCAGCGATTAGCCTTCCATAATTTATTCCCAATTCTTGAAAAATTATTTCCTAGCACTTTTAGAATAGCTGATTATGAAATCTGCACTTTATGTGTACGAAATGCAATTGAGGTAGGTAAATGTGGATTGTATAATCAATTAAAGTTCAATTTAACAAATATGGAATTTTCTTTGATCATCATAGAAATACATAAAAATATTTTAAAAATTTGTTAGGAATTTCCAAATAGCAGTACATTTAAAAATATCAGAAAAAAGAAGTTTTATTCATACATGTTCTAAGGAGCTTGCAACTCAAAGAGAAACAGAGGAGTAATTCCTCTTAAAATATAACTGGGACACATGCCAGGCTGCATGCAGTATTCCAATGTTGCGGAAGCACTCCAGGTAAAGGTTGATGCAAATTGAAATACCTATTATGAGACATTAGGGTGATTACAAAATTGCCAACATTCGAAATGTTGACCGGCTTAATCGGTTCTTGGTTCCAATCCAGTAAAACAGAAAGGGGAAAAAATTTGGACTCGATCGGACAAAGTTTAGAGGTCGCGCAACGGCTTCAAATTCTGGAAAATAGCGCTTTTCCTGGTAAAAAATACATATTTGCCTAATTTCCAGGGGTATGGCTGTCGCTTGGGTGGGTGTTTCACACGGGAGATGCTTCCACAGTGTTCCAGCAGTGGTATTGCACTAACTACGTCTTCGCCCAATGTGGGGGTTCGGCAGAAGGCGGGATAATAGCGACTTTCCTGTTTTCTTTGGCGTGGGTAGTGACGCTGTACATTGGGAGCATGGGAACGGCAATAAACATACTCGTATTGAAAAACATTTTATTTTTATTTTTGCTAACGATAATCACACAAACCATATGTCACTCGGAATTTTCTACAGCATTTTTATCATCATAACCTTTCCTATGCTCAGCTACAATTGCTAACAAATATTGCCTTTGCTGGTCATCTTTGGTTAGGTTATTAACCGTAAGGAACTTCGTTATCAAAGCAACCCCTCTTTCAGTCGTGCCATTTACTACTCTAATGTTCAGAAGTATTAGCCGTCCTGCGAGATAATTTTCATTCTTCATCCACAAATCTGGATTCTGCATTAAAAATGATTTATCAATGCCAAGGAAATCGAAGAATTTGGTAGTTTTTTGTTCACAAAATCAGAAGCCACTTTCGCACTAGACATAGGATACGCCTTAGCCTGGGAACTCTCCTGCTCTTCCCTCTCTTTACTTTTTTCCCCCATTTCTTGTTTTTCATGTAATATATAATATTTGGATCAATAAAGCGAGCTCCACAAGAACTTCAGAAAAGTACCACAAATGTGCTGCAAATATTTCATAGACTATCTTCCAGTGATTGCCACTTTTTTCTTCTGAGCAAAAATCTTGTAAGCACTGAAGGTCATTGCGTGGCACCTCCGCTGCTAAAGGTGCTCGGTACCAGACCGGCGCATAGTACGTAATGAAAAAACACACGGAAGAAGGCGCTCTCGAGCTAAGCAGTGAAATTAAATTGTTTGCTGAACATCCAAATTTTAAAGCAATACAATGCCTTTGCCATCCACCGAGCTTAATGGATTGCATTAGGCTTTTTGAACGAAAAGACAGCTTTCCCAGGAACGGCAAGTAACATGATGGTCAGTTCAGAAGCTCCTTATAATCCCCGCGTGGTTGTTTGATCTGGAAACAATAGAGGAAATAAAAATGCAACAAACTGGTGACGTAAATAAGAACGGCAGTGCGAACTTTCCCGAAGTTGTAACGGTACCTAAACATCCTGGATGCTGAATTTAAGAACTTCGTCGGGGTTGGGAATATTTCTCAGGCAGTGTTTAGACGCTGATGTGCCGTAGATTTAAGTAAAATTTCAGAAAAAAAGATGAATGAAAAAATTCAAATAAATATACTTTAATTAATGTCTCATTGACGTATAAAAGGTACCTTGATCAAATTTCGTCCACTCTAAAACTGCGGAAAAAGGGGCATTCTGATATATTTGAGTTCCCAACGAGATACGAGAACAAACACTGCGCTGAAGACTAGCTCAAATATGTGTTGGCGGCACATAAACTTCAAAAGTTCAACGCAGTGAGCGCCTTCCAGCAGCTTAACTACCCCGATGTGCTCGCCAGTGTTCACGCTAGCAGTATCGCAGCAGACCCCACGCACTTTGCAAACTACTTGCCATTCCTCCAGTAATTTGAAAATGCTATCGCATGCTGCACGTTGTCCCTGATTCGAGCTCTGGGACGCCAAGTAGTGTATCTCCGTGCACACCGGACAAGATGATGGGCAGTCTTTCTCGCAAGACATCCCCTGTAACAAGGAGAATGACGACGTGCGGAGCAAAATTCGTCACTGTATTCAAAAGATTATTAGCTTAACTGCAGTTATGTTCTGTTTCCACTCCATCATGCCTGAAATATCAGATTGTTATTAGCATACCTTTGTTACTCGGCAAAAGCTTCCCATCAAAGAGAACCACAAATGGCCCAGGAATGTCCTAGAACGCATTTTTATATTCATAGACATTCCAGTTTGGTTCTCTATACGATGTTTGCGCACTGAAATGCGCCTTCGAAAACTTCAAGAACGTTTTTATCAATCCCAAGAGTATGTGCAGTTGCTATTGCAGAGGCAGTTATGGCGTGGGCAGCGTTCCGGTGACTTGTCTGGGTCCTTTCTAATGAGAATGTAATCGCTTTGCCTAAAAGCAGTCTTATTCGCTTCCTAACAGCGCCTTGGGTTGGGCTTAAACTCTACGTATGACCTATTAAGTTAAACATTTAAGAGGAATTTTACAAAATAACAGTATGTGCTTTTATTTACAAACCCTTATCCTTGGACTCCTCGTCGGTAAACGATTTTCAGAACTCTCGGTGTATACACGTTTCACCTCCACTTTTCCCAATTGCTGAGCGAATATCTTCTTCACTCCTCCTTTTCTGTGTCCCAGGTGATTCGGACCGGTTTACTTTACCTTCCTCGAGCTTAGCAGTATCCTTGTCGACACAGCTCATGTGACCGAGACGGTTTTCCCTCATGAACTTGTAGAACAATCAATCCTCTTTTAGCTTCATCATATCCATGGCATTGATATGACCATTGTCAAGAATATTGGCCAGGTCAGTCATAAACTCATTGCACAGCGTCTCCCCGCAGTTTCCCCATGCGTGATTTGTCTTTCTTAAGACATAAAAAGCTTTTGTCAATGCGTACGAGAATCTCCGTAGTATTCCTCACCTCCGCAATCGCAATTCCTGCTTTTTTCCAGAACACCTCAAATTTCCAAATAGTCAGCCTGGCACTTTCACGAACAGTTTTATTCTCATTTTCATGAAGGAGTTTGTAATACTGTAAGGACTGGCGAAGTGTTGGGACCTTTGGACTTACAATATGCGAGATGGAGCCCCCAATCAGCAAATCTGATGGGCTCGCCTCGTCTTCTTGCTCATAACGCCGGAGAGAAAATCGGTATGCTGGAGTCAATTACGGGTTTAACCGCACGAAGGGAAACAAGTTTTGCTCCCAAAATATAGTAAATTCGGTGTGCGTAACCGTACGCGAAGTCCACCGCACCCGAACTCCCTCGTTGTAAATCATCTAAACTGTAGGGCTGCGAATTTCAGGATGCATCTCGGCTGGAAAACAATGTAATCCTGGCCCATGCGCCCAATGTACAGCGTCCCTACTTACGCCAAAGAAGATCGAAAAGTCGCTATTATCCCTCCCTCTGCCGCACCCCCACATCGGGCGAAGTCATATTGGTGTTTAATCACTGCTGGAACACTGTGGAAGCATCTCCCGTGTGAAACACCCACCCAAGCGACAGAGATGCCCCTGGAAATTAGACAAATATGTATTTTTACCAGGAAAATCGCTATTTTCCAGAATTTGAAGCCGTTGCGCGACCTCTAAACGTTGTCCGATCGAGACCAATTTTTTCCCCTTTCTTTTTTACCGGATTGGAACCAAGAACCGATTAAGCTGGTCAAAATTTCGAACATTGCCAATTTTGTAATCTCCATAATGAGACATGTTCTTAAATAGAGGCTAACCGGAAAATCATCACCATCCTAGGGCATTCCTATCGCCGAATGCTAAACAGGGTAACTCTGGCTTTAATAAACGGTTCCATTTTCGCTTGGTTTCAGTCATATTAGAGTTTTTAAACAATTTTATTATTGCTTGGCATAATGAGCATTATTCTCAATTTCCTGTCTAACTTTTCTCATGATTCAGGAATGAGAAATTGTGGACATTTCCAAATAGTGGCAAGAAGGAATTCCTGCCCAGAAACAATACTTGAGACAATTTCGAAATGACATCAATCCCAAGTTATTCATGGAGTGTTTAAGGACGAATGAATTCTCAGACATGGCATCTTCGCCGGTGCTCAACAATGACAAATTTATGAGCATGTGAAATACGTAACTTGCAATTTAATAGTTATTCAATACCCACACTGGCATCAGAAGGGGAGAATTCTCCCTGCGTACAGTGGTAAAAAATTATGAAACTGCTACAGGTGAAGTGTTGTAGGTACTTTGATAGCTATTTTTCGGAAGAAGTTTGATTTTTTAGAATACTCATCCTAATGTATGTACACACATACCTACGTATATTTCATTTAGTAGGGTATGGATCAGCGGGTCCATCATTGAACCTCTTTTGTAGTTTGTGCCATTCATCACTATTTAAAAAATAACTTTATGTAATGTTTCTCATTATTATATGTTATATAATATGCGTTATGTTTCAGAGGGAGTTAAACTCTCACAAGCAATCAATTGACTATGACCATCCCAGAGACTTCATTGATATCTACCTATGTGAAATTGAGAAGCAGAAAAAAGACCTGCCCGAAATATTTAATGGTTTGTATACATGAACATACCCTTTTTCCTCCACAAACTTCAGTTGATTCTGGTTAGATACAACCAGCATAGACACAACTGAATGCTGTTAGATTGAACTTGCGTTTCCTACTAGATTCAACTTGTTTATGGCCCTGATTTCAAATGGAATGTTTTCTGGTTTATGGTAGTTAATTTCAAATCTGATTATTTCCATTGGAGTTGCTTTAATAGCAGTTGAAGTATTTACCAGCCCAATCTAGTTGATACCGAATATATCTAAATAGAGTTTTATCTAGGCCAAACCAATTAGTGGGTATGGTGCCTTGATCATATATTGAAGGAATCAAACCTTTTGATTCCATTTTCTGCCTTCTGGTTCTGGTTATGTAAATCTAGTTGAGAGTCAAATACTTCCGGCATGAATTTTTCACCAGGGTTTTTTCCTTTATCGATTCACATTGTGCTCTTTAATATCTACCCAATTTCTGCTGTTGTTAGATATCGGGAGGGAGCAAGGAGGTAGTCGGAAAGATGAAATGAGGCTTGGCTACTCCCTAAGCGAAACCTTTATTCAAGTCAGAGGCTAAAACACTGAGGAACTGTGAATCTTTCCAGGCCATGGTTTGCCAGGGGAGGATTGAGGTCCTTGTTTTGTGGGGATCGATTGCCACTCTCCTAGGGTCTTGGGAGTATGGAATACCATATTATTTCCATTTCTTATATCTTTACAAGAATTACAAGGGGGTGATTGCCTCCCTGCTCTCCCTTCGTAATCTGCCCCAGAGGTTTGCATAGCTATATGCCACCTCCAGATGGGTAGTAGGATATCCTCCTTCGCAAGTCTGTTCTGCCCCATCCAAGTCTCGTCTCTTAAGATGTCCCTCCACTATAGCATCACATCAGTGAACATTCATCTCTCACCATTTACAATATTATTCTGGTTGATTTCCCAATTAAAGGTCATCTAGGGTGCCTGCCAAAACTATATGTAATACTCTGTTTTACTTGCAGAACCTATTAACCTCACAATATTTCATGAACCCGTTAAAATTCTTCCTCTGAATGTTGGAATTAACACCACTACTGCAAGCCTTTTTCAGGCAACTGGAATTAAATTGCCAAAAAGTGCTTGCACCAGTAAGTGCACTTACAGGGTTTGTGGCTAGTTTCATCTTTATCCTTATGAATGTGAATGGGTTAACCTTCCTGCCATTTTTTCTACTGACTTTCAATTCATTTAAATAAATCCTCCATTTTCCACACTTAACAAGAAATATTCCATCTACCATGAGCTTTATCCTCAAATTCACAGGCGTAAACAGACCAATCAATATTTTCTGTCCCATGTAAATCTTACATGTATGCATAGCAAACTCCCCATTTATGGAGAGAAATGTAAGGGGTTTCCCATTCTAATCTTTTACAATTTAAGTAATTTTAGACGCTGACTTATGGTATTGTACATATGTACCATAATGATATGCTCCAGAGGTTAAACACATCCCTACACTTCATAAGGGAGCTCTGTACACCATTATTTATCAAATCGAAGATCCAAGGTAATTTATTAATATGAATTTTTCATATGTGAAGGAACTTTTAGTTATGTATGTAGGTACCCCAACACTTGAGCCTTACCTCCATAGTCATAATCCAAGGCATAAGGATGCATTAAATGTTCCTTCATGAAGATTTGCTTGGACAAATGGCTGATTTGGAAATTTAAAAATGAGACTCTTTGATTGGTTTCCAGAAATGGCCAAAAATTTAAATTTATGAACATTTAGAACATAACTTTATCCTTAATGGTTGGTATCCAACTTGTGTATTCCATAGTAGATAGTTTTTGGTGTAATTTTGAAGGATACTGTGAGATTTTTTGTGAATTTTGTGATTGTCTCTTGTATATTTGACAACAAATAGTTTGGCTCTTCCATGTAAACATAAATAAACTCACAAAGATATAGGAGCCCCAAACTGTCAATGTATAACAAAGTGATACACATCTCCTGATTTAGTGCATGGAAGTTTCTTTGTGGAGAAACAAAAAGTAACAGATTTGATGTAAATGTGGTCTTTCACTCATGAAAATTATGGGTGTGAAAAATTTTAAATAACTATGAGGAAAACTACACCTGGACCGAGAATTGAACTGTGGGCCTTGGACTTACTAGGACAATGCAAATGCATCTATGCATGTATCCGGTATCTATTCATGTTTTGTCTTTGTTTTTCAAATCCATGATTTTTGGCAGGATTGCAAGACCTAAATTAGGTGATCTATCGAGGCCATATGATAGTACTTATAGCATTAATGTAAGTGGTAAATACGGTGGCTAGTCACGGTATCCTCAAAACTTAGCATTACTGTAGTTAGAACGATTGAGGCTTCTTTGAAGCTCTTTTTTCTCTTATAATACTATCGTCGGTGGACTTTTAGGGCAATAGGACCTTAGGTTAGTATATAAGACTGTGCATTGGCGTGAAAAGCCAATGGGCTAAAGTTTAATTTCCTGTCCTGGTGAGTTTTTTTCTTGGCAATTTCTACACATTATATTAATTTATATTCAGATGATACTGTTTATTGTTAGATACTAATCCCTTAAGCATGATTTTTTACTTAAAGAGAATCAGCTGAAAGTGGTGTGCTCTGAATTTTTTTTGGCTGGCACTGATACTACCTCAAACACTTTGTCCTTTGCCATTCTATACATGATCTTGTACCCGGAGGCTCAAAGAAAAGCCCAGAAGGAAATAGATGAAGTGGTTGGAAAGGAAAGACTGCCATCACTGAGTGATAGGCCAAGGTATGGTATAATTAAATATTCTACCTTGGTGGTGTGGTTTTGTTAAATCAGAGTGAATATAATTTTTGTGGTGCTCACAAAAAATATTCTGAATTTTGCAATAGAATTCCACTGGTAGGTAATGACGACTGAAGTGACGGAAAAAATCAGTAGGGTCCCTAATGCCAAGCAACCAGGAATATTCTTAGGAGCCCTAGCTACCCAAGCATCATATGTCAGTTTATATCGTTCCAATGTCATATACCTAATATCATCAACATCGCTTTAACAATGGGTGATATTGCTAATATGAATCAGACATATATATTGTATCTTTTCCCGATGTATAAGTGATATTGTCGAACCTATCTCAAAGTGATATTTTATAGCAATCGTTCTCTGATGCAAAAGTTATGTAGGCGGAGATGATTAAAAAGGTACATAAAAATGATCATATTGTTTTGGACGTTATTGTATATTCAAATCCACGAATATCGGACAAGATTCGAAGACCTTTAAGAAACGATTAACCTTATTAATTATCAGCCTCGCGTTGAAAAGACAACTGTAAGGTTTTAAAAAAAGATCGAACTCAGCCCCGCGATGGACTTAATAATGAAACGTTACTCTTTTACCTTATTATTATTATCTGATATTTGAAAACCAAATAACACGTTTAAATGTCACTTGAACATTTTAATAATATTTAATAGTTTTTCTTTGATCATTCCCTGCGTGCAAAATTTCGCCCTACACACTTATAAAGATAAATCACTCATTACTATAATATCACACACATGAAATTCAATATGAAGGTGTATTTGTTAATTTACTCTTTCACAAGTGTATCACTTTGTGTTTATTCGCCGTTGACTTCAAGCGCGACAAACATGCTATCGGATGACCCTCCTAGCTGGATATTTGGTTTCGCCTGGTAGATTTCTGCTATCCCGCTAATCGTAGGGCAAGGGCCTAGCCACTTTGAAACACCGGTTCCCATCAGAACACCGAAGTTAAACAACGTTGGGCCCGGACGGTGGTTGGATGGGTGACCCTCCTCCATACCTCAACCAGGCATGGATGGAGAGATGATACTCCCCCCATACCTATACCGGCAGGCCTGAGAGGCCAGGCCAGGCCAAACCGGGCCGGTTGGAGAGAGGACATCCTCTATACCTGGTACTGGGGTGAGGCAGGGGGAGGCCAATCCTCCATACCACTACCGAGGTGCTCTTGTCCCCTGTCTGCAAGTGGCAGACAGGCATGGGGTTGGCACAATGGACCAAGAAAGGTCTAAGTGCCCGGGCTCCTGACGAAGGCCCCCCCAACAACAATCTAACATCTAATCTATCCCGCTAATCGTAGTCAGTAGGCCGCCTGCTCCTCTTTCTCGGATTCCATTGCCGATGATATCACGCTGACATTTGTTTATTTCTGTTTACAGCTTCGACTAATCCTTTCGTCTTTCTGGATATGCACTATCGAAGTTTATTTTCGCGTGGGTCCATTGTGCTCGGGCTACGTATTCGCCGGCGTTGAAGTCGGCTTCTTCAGGCTAGTGAAGTGAAGTGATTTTCACATCACTTCACTGACCTGAAGAAGCTGACTGCAACGCCAGCAAAAATGTAGTCCTAGCACAAAGGACCTACGGGGAAATAAACCTGAAATACGTAAGTACTTCTTCAAAAGTGTTGCAGTGTTTAAGTTGAGGTAATTGAGGACGACAATGCCGTTAAAAGAGCTGCTAGCATGGACTGCACTGCGGCTAAAGGTGATATATTTGTCCTTATAATTCCGTGATAGTTTGAGAAAATACCATCACGTCTCGATAACAGTTATTTGACATCAATTAATGGAAACCTATATTGCCACACAGTATGAATATAAATACAATATTACTGTGAATAAACAAGACTTTTCCAATTCCCGCACGTTAGTTTCAGCGTCGTAGCTAGGGACTGGCCAGGCGGGCGGCTGCCAGGGGCGCAACCCTCAGGGGGGCGCACTTTGCAGACACTGGGGCACAGGCATACAAAATTAAAACATCACTCTAAATCATATAAAAAACTTGTTTGGCAAAGTGCAAAATATTTTTAATTTTTTTCCGAATAGATTGAACGTTGGCAAGCTTTATGAAATTTAGAAATTAAATAAGGGTCATCAAAATATATTTCAATTCACGCGTTGCATGCTCAATTTCCGCAAATAATGAAAAAATTTTAAAAAAATTGCAGAAGGAACTGATGAAAGAAGGACATATACAGCTGATTCTGTATCTTCAGCTAAAATCAATTCAAAAATGATTAATTTCGAGATTATTTGTTTATTCCCTGGTCAAAATCAATGTGGACGTCCATATGAAAATTCCATGTGGATAATGTGCAACATGACCATATGGAACTTATGTGGACGGCCACAAGGCGTTTGACACAGTCCATAAGGATGATGTGGAACGTGAAACGATGTTGAACGTCCACATCAAACCAATGCGGAACAGAACTGACCATTTGGACTTGGTTGATACCGATATCTTTCAACACTGATATTTTATGATACCTACTACCACATCACCATTTACAAAACAAATATAAGGTACATCAGCAAAAATTGTTACAGTCACAAATAAATTCGTAAATAGGCAACTACGGTTTTGCAATGAACATAACTCTCCAGGCATAATCAATCTAATGGAAATCACTATGAAAATTGGCAGAGGATAATTTTGGAGAGGATGACTTATAGCGAGAGTATTGAAAGACCAGGCCTCTAACAATATGGCATGTATGATTAAGGTTGCTTAAAATGGAATAACTCCAATGTGTTATCCATAATAACAAATTTATTTTCAAATAATTGATTAGAATTATAAATTGTGAGTATTTGATATTTTAAAAACTTACAACCCAGGTAAAAATTCCAGATATAAATTGGGCACATCCAGCTGGAATAGCAGAATCCAGCTGGATTTGTTGGATCCTGCTAGATCCACCAGGACTCAACTAGATGTAGCAGGAACCAGCTGGATCCTGCTAAATCCTGCTGGGTCTAGCAGGAATCAGCAAGACCTAGAATTTTCCAGCAGAATGTGACCAACTGCTAGCTATAACCAGCAGGATCCAGTGGAAACTAGTGGCAACAAGTTGCACCCATGATGATCAGAAATTCACATAATTATTATGCAGTCGGATCTTATGTCAACTATTCTCGTAGACCTCAGATTAAACAACTGAGAATGAAACCGAATGGCATTTATTAGCATACAAAGACCAGTTAAGCTATCACTCTCAGAAAGTAGCTTCCTTAAAACACCACCACATGTGCTGAATGCCGTAAGGCGACACAAATATAAAATTGAAAAACCATAGGTCATGTGTTTGAATCACTTAATCAAGTCTCACTTGTGTAGTTAACTCTTTTCAGTAGAATTACGAACGATCTGCTGGAAACTACACGATTCTATCATGTTCTCAACATTATTTTCAACGTTCCATAGGCACAATCACATTGTTTTTCATTACTCCTTGAGGAAACAGAAGGCCAAAGATCACCCATTTGAAGATTCAATGGAATTCAGGTTTTCCAAATAATCACTGTGGATTCTGATTACCATTTCCGTGCAAATTTAAGCACGGTACCTATGCCCCCTACCACACCCTTGAAGTGGCTTGCAGGGTATTCTGTAGATGTAGATGTAAGTGCCTTAAAATACAGGTTGATAAAAATCTAAAGGTAAACATGATGCTACAAACTTGCGTTAAGTCCCAACGAGCATGTTAAATTCTTACCTTGTTCTATCAATGGTAGAATAAGTATTATACGGAATTATGCAAACCTCAAAAATTAGCTAATCTTTCGACCTAGTATAACATTTCATAAACTCCTTGTCATTTTTCAAAACATGTCTCGGAATCATTGCACATGAATCTCTGTATACGTAAGACGCCATTTTAAAAATCGATTAACCCTTAAGCTGCTGCAGCTATAGCGCATGTCGTCCACCCTGTGCGGGAAATATCTATTCGGACGGAGCTTGTCCCTCCTTCTCACGGGCCGAGGCCGGGCAATTATATGACCCATGTAATCCCCTTCCTTACCCTTTTATCGGGATCTCAGGGGGTGGGCACTGGAACTTATTGAGGGATTAGTGGGACTTGGAACTAATTTTGAAAATTTGTTTATTGGCGTAATTGTTAAAAAATATGACAATATTTTTTCTAGCAATTTTCTGTTTAGTTTGACACCAAACACCAAAACAATCCGTTGATAATTGAGCTGGGCGTGAATATAAGGCAACTAACTTTGGAGACAACCATAACCCCTTGAGCGAACAATCGGAAGAAAGGGTCGTACCTCATTGTGGTGGTATGCCATCCCTAAAGAGCGTCGGAACGGAGTGGTTTGGATAAAAAGGGTGGATTCCCAGATGTCCACCGCTGGAAAGAAAGAGTTAGGGTCATTAGAATATGAAAGGGCTGAGGGAGCAGGTAGATAGAGAGGGTCAAACGTACAAGAACGTTTTTCCCGCAGTTACCAGTACACACGTACATGTACGTTTCCCGCAGTGTAAGGGTTAATATAGAATCACATTGTCATCATATAACTCATTAACTCAAACTGCCTTTACTCAAAGTCAACATGTGACATGCAATTATTCATAGTCCAACTTGTAACTCATGTCAACCGATGTTGTGAGTATCTTGCATCTGGAAGTTACGATTTAAGGAAGTCATATGTACATGGCCAATCCCGTGCGTCCATGTAGGTAACTGCGAGAACTAATTTTAAAAGTCAATGCCGTGATATAGTTTGAGGAAATACCATCAAATTACGATAACAGTTATCAGGTATTAATTAATTGAAACCTATGTTGCCGCATAGGATGAATATTAAGTCAATATTAATGAGAATAAGCAAGTTTTTTTTTCAAATACCACACGTTTGTTTACATTTCAATGAAAACGTGACTTACCTGCAGAAATGTTACGAACATCAATATATATATGTATATTCATAGTTACAATTGTGGAAAGGAGAAAACTGATGAACGTACCAATAAAAGCATATCAGTAATGAAATGTGCAACGGAAATTAATTACTCATAGCATGATTTAGAGAGAGGTATTACATGAACCTTTCAAATCCGTTGCATCTGTTCACACATAGTTTCAAATACATTCCACACGCAACGTATATGCAATGGGCAATAAAATAATTTCCCATTGTTTATACGGTTTTTTTGGCCAACAAATTTGTTTAGTGAAATCCTTATCCCAGATATCATAATTTGGAATGTTTAATAAAAATCATTGCATAAATATTGCAGAATGATTCCAAATGTTCCTGCAGTGAAGGTGAGCCATTGTGTGCAACAGGGGTGTATTCTCTGTTAAGTGTTTTTACCATTTTTGTCCTGCTAAGATAAAGGCTTTTTCAGCATGTGCCAAAGTTTTTCAAATTTATGTGGGACCTGAAGTTCTTTTTCCTTATTACAGTCTCTGCATTGATAATCATTTATTTATCTCTCTTTTAAACTCTCCAATTGCATTTATTATTCTTATTTATTTTGGTAGTCATTTAGTAGCATTTGTGGATATACATTTATTCTTTCTTCCATATTCCTTTGAAATAAATCATACTTTTGAATATTAAATGTTACTGCAACATTTCCAGATGTCAATATTTTACTATGCAAATTTCAGTGATAAGGAAAACTATAAATGCCAGTTTTTTTAACGATGGTTGTAATTTTCTTAATTATTCCCACAAATAACATTTTTTTCCTGTTTTGTTTTTTGACTAGATTGAAGTTTTTTCCCTTTACTTTTGATGTTAAGTTCACTAGTGTTTTACTTTTATAATTGCAAATAGCCATGTACTTATATGCTACCATTTCATTTTGCCACTTTGATGCCTAACATTTACTTTTGCGCCTCCAAATTCATGGGTGTTATATTTGAAATAAAATTATTCCCAGGCTTCCATACCTTGAGGCTATCATTCAAGAGGTTCTTCGACTGAGCTCCGTTGCCCCAGCAACTTTTCCCCATTCTGTGATGACTTCTGAGGAGTATGTGACATTTAGAGACTACCATATTCCAAAGGTTAGAATTGAGATTTTTCTAGCAATTTTTGGATGTTTCTAAACATTATTTATTTATGTGGAATTCTTGTCTAGCCAAAGCTACACAAAATAAGGCCTGGTTTAAATCCAAATTAAGGTATAATGTTTCTTCAGTGAGTTCAAACGACTTTGGATTAATAATACAGAGGAAAAAGGGCCACAGCAAGCTGATCATAGGCAATGCTTAATTACCAACTCTACTGGCGGGACATGTTCTATTGATACATGAAGGCCAAGGGTCTGACGGAAATGCGATATCTCGAATGAATTACTACTAGCGCTAATTGTTTCGGGCGCAAATGGAAAAATACGTATGTGTGAAAAAGTATGCGAATTGTATGCTTTTGCCATCAATCTTTTATTTTTTTGTGAAAAAATGCAGTAATTATTCCTTTTGTTGTAAGACTTTTATCAGCGTCCATTTAAAATACGCCTGGGACCACACGAGACATCACCATCGCAACCGTAAATAAACAAATAAGATGGCCGAGAAAGTACACTGCGAAATCGCCAAGAGAAGGACTGGGCGGCATTATTGCACTGCAATCTGGTTCCAGAATTTTTCAGGATACAGAATTGATTATACAATTACCTTTTTAAGTTTCCCCTGAGAAATAAATAGGTGATTTCCCACTTAAATCTGCAAGATATTCAATTAAAGAGTATACCTGTCGCGCTGTTACGCTGATAGTTATCACCTGACCGCTACGGGTCGGCTAAAGGCCGCCACACAGCGAATGCTATGCAAAGCGTGAGAACTGTTCTCGCAACGGACGTCCGCTATGTGCGCGCACACACCAGAAGCTAACGATGCTGTGCTATGCAGCAAGATGGCGGACAGCGTAAAACGCTCTTCTCAGGTTTGACACTTGCCTATTCCGTTAATATTGACGTCATTGTAATTATGAATAATTTTATGCAATGCGCATAGTATGCAGAACTAATGTACTTAATTTAGTTGAAATTGCTCTGTTGTAAGTAGGTTAAAAATGTATTTGAGCTGGCGCGGGCGGGACGAAATCGCACATTAACCGCAATAGATACTGCGCATGCGCCACGGAAGCTAAGCGAAGGGGAAATCGCCGGCCGAGCGATCCCCTGCGATATAGCGCTATGGAAGTTTGCATTGGTTCGCGTGGCTCGCATTCGGTGTGTGCGGGCAGTGGGAAATCGCTATACGGGATCATAAGACACGTGGCGAAATCTGGTAGCGCGCTTAGCATAGCATTCGGTGTGTGGCGGCCTTAAAGCACCTGCTCTGGGTGAAATGTATAACCATTGGAGTAATTTGAGTGTCAGACCCTTGATCAAGACATCCAAGACAGCCCGGGTTGTGACTTCCCAGCCAGCCGGCACAAATCATCAAATATCTCCTTCACAGATGGGTGCCATCCATATGCAAAGATTAGGTGCGCATCCTTTCATCAGGATGCCATCCAGATGCTCTACCGCTGCCAAGCGAATGCGAAAGAGTGATACCGCCGCGCGTAGAGAGATGTAGAAAGGGACCATGGATGCTAGAATTTTAAGGATAACAGACTTCCAACGTTTTTGAAGCTACCAACCGCGGCGCCAGTGATTGAATCAGACGATCTCAATGTAAACAAACGTAGTTTCGCTTTTATCCATTTCAAACGAAGGGTAATTACGGCTATTTTGGAAACAACTAATTGTTTTATCCGTCGGATATAGCCTGTTTCCTGATACTTATGTTACCAACACGAATAGCCTAACGTACTATTTTCCTTTTTAATAAAAAAACTTTCATTTCCAAAAAAACACATTCATGAAACAATTTTTTAAAGTGGAGGATACATAAGTCTTTATTTGCGAAGTGGATGATTAAATATTTTTTACACTTAAACATTAGATGTAGGTACTCTTCATTTTATCCAGAAAAGGCGAGCATATAGTATTCATAGAATACTGGGAAATGAATAGAATAAATACGTTCTCATATTTATCAAGATCTTGATCCACAAAATGGCCAACTTTCATTCCTCTGCCAATGTTTTTTATTTACTCACTTCATCAGGGCAGCAAAAAATACATTCAAGTAGAAATTGGTCAGAATGACAAAAAACCTTTTTTAGTACAATACAAGAAACAGTAATGAGTAGGTACCTCAAAATATATTAATAAACTGAAATGATCACTCAATCTTGGTGTGATTTTTATTGAATCATGACTAATTTTTTTTTATTATAAGGGTCAATTGATAGAATCAGTACAATGATACAAAATTAGTCACAGCTTGTCACTCACTGAAGGGTAAATTGCCTTTCTGTTCTCAGGGCTCATACATTATCATGGACTTGTATGGTGTGCATCATGACCCAGAAGTTTGGAAATGTCCCAATATGTTCATTCCAGAAAGGTTCCTGAAGAAGAATGAGAAGGTTGTCTCCAATGAAGTTATTTTCCCATTTAGTGCAGGTTTGTAAAAGCGATTATATTCACTCAATCATGTTTAAAATCTAGATATAATTAAGTTATTCTTAAATAATTTAATGGAGATATGTTTAATGTGTATTGAGAAATCCAAGGAATACCTTTTTAAGAAAGTGTTTTGATGCAGAACCATTGAGGATGGCTCGTTAAATTGTTGAATTAAGTATTTCAAGACTTGTGTTGCATGATATTTGAATTTAATGTAAGTGTAAATTCTACACTAAATTTTGTAGTGTCTGGTTAATTTTAAGTACTAATTCTGGTGTACCATGAGACAATTTTTTTCTGCAGTGTAATTTTATTTTACATGTACATGTTGTATTCCATGATTTTTTCAAGTATTCGTTGGAACTAAGTCAAACCTTCCACTTTAATTGATGAAAAATCTATTTTTTCACATAATTAGTTTGTTTTGACATTATAAGAATAACAAAATGTAAAATTATAGCATATCAGAGTGGATCATATGCATTAATATCTCTGTGGAATATCTAAAAGTTTTAACCAGTATCCCTTCTGTTATGTCTACCTAATTTTTTCCCAAGCATTGTGAGTGGGGAGTGCTCTTCCATTTTAGTGACGGCAAGGGAGTAGTGGGTAGTAAAGCCTAGAATATATATTTATACGTGAAGACAATGTTCACGTGTACGAATCCAAAGAGCCGCAGTTTTCCAACCCCTGTGGTATACTTATAGATAGAAAGTATACTTTAAATCATAGCTGACGTCAACGTTGCATGCTTGCACGTTGATTCAACGTTGACTGATAACGCTGTGCTTGGACGTTGATGCAACGTTTTGGCAACGTGAAGTGATAACGTTGTGCTTAGACGTTGATGAAAAGTTATGGCAACGTGCATGTTGTAATGCAACATTGTGCACGTTGATGCAACGTTGTGACAACGTTCTCTGCTACTATGGTATCTAATGCAAAAAATTAATTCCATTATCAGTTTTGGAAACAAATAAATACGATGATTTTATTCCATTCTTGGATCCAATGACCAATCTCAGTGAGTCAGGCGAGTAAAGTGTTTTGAGAGAATACTGGTGGTGGAACTGGAATCTACTATTTTCAATCTACATATTGGCTCTTCAATTCCGTAATAACAATGGATAATGGATAGCGCCACTATACGTGGAAAGAATCATAAGTTAAATATAAGCTCCACTTCTTTGAATTTGATGAAACTTCCAATTTTGGTTCAGGGTTTTCTGCACTGATTTCAGTATTGATTTATATAATGATATAAGTGTCATGTAAATCAGTATACACTAGGCTAAAAGCACCATTCCAATAATGAAACTTAGATGAAGGTAGGTGGCAAAAGTAACACTCTTTGTAACGCTTGTATGGGATAAATAAGCTTTTAATAGTTAGTTTATAGGTTAAAATGTTATAGTGTGAGGGTAGCTCAGACTCGGGTTTTGAGTGCTATCGTACAATCTGGACTACACTTCGTCATGATGTTGTAATAGTTAGGCAGTAAAGAGGTACACCATAAATTTACCGAAGGTCATGTTTTTTTAATTTTTAGGAAAGAGAGGATGCCCTGGTGAGAGCTTGGCAAGAAACAACATTTTCCTCATCCTTGCATCCATCTTGCAGAGATATACCCTGAAAGTGCCAGATGGGCAACCTCAGCCATCAACTGAACCAGATGGATACACAGCGCTTTTCCCTAAACATTTCATGGTTAAAGTTCAGAGGAGATTTTAATAATAAATACTTATGTCCTAATAGTATGTACCTAGGCATGAAGAACTTGTTTTCTGGCTAGTGGAAACCACCTCATGATTCATATTTTAACATTATGGATGTTTGTAATTTGAATTATTTCAGCTTTAATAGGAAATTCAACCACAGAAAGGTGTGTTTATGCAGTTAAAAAACTTAAATATTTATTGGTGAATGCTGGTCATGAAGTGAGGTTTCTTTTCATTTGAAAAATCTAAACTTCAGATAAAGAGAAATATTGTTTTTAATATTGTGATCACATCATGCTTTAATAATTATATCATATGAAAGAAAAGGTAATTATTATATTATGGACGGGTAGAAGAGAGTTGGAGTTAATTCTGAAATGAAGAGATGATATTGTTTGAGGAGAGAGGCATGTGACAGTGGCAACTCTTTGGAAACACAGGTGATCGGAAACTGTTTTTATCTGTTGTCACGCCGGTAATGATTACAGTTACATTTGTCTAAGGCAAAACTTGAGCTAAATAGAAACTTATCTTGTCCAGAAAAATTTTATGGTCCTTGCATGCCTTGAAGGGTTTTCGTACATTATTATCTTGTTTTTAATGGAAAAAGTCAAATGCAGCAACTGAATCACTTCCTGTACACATGAACTTGGATTCAACAGAATTCCATAGCTTATGTCCTTGGAAAATTTGAAGCTTAAGCTTGTAAAGCAAAAAAAATCATTTCAGGACATGTTGCATGCTTAATTTGAAATATTTGGAGGACTGTATTTATAATATTAAGGTTTTTCCGACTAATTTAATTTGTTAAATGGGGCTATTGAGAAAGTATTAACTTTAATTTTATGGATAAGGAAAATATATGACATAAAACCCATGTGCATGAGTGTAATTAGTGAAAATAGATTATTGTGGAAAAAAAACTTAAGGAAAAAAATGTAACACTGCTCTTTTATTATATATCATGAATATCATCTGTCTATGGAACATAAGCCAAACAAAATGGGGATTATATTTAATGGACATCCCTAGTAGCTGAGGAAGTTGCCACAACGTTGCATCAACATGCACAATGTTACATGACAACGTGCAAGTTGCCACAACGTTGCATCAACGTCCAAGCACAACGTTATCACTTCATGTTGCGACAATATATATATATATATATATATATATATATATATATATATTTAATGTTTTGAATTATTTATTTTACTGGTTGTTTGTCTGCTTGTGAATGTGAGCAAACGTGGGGTAATTGGAAAAAATCTTGTTTATTCTCAGTAATATTGCATTTATATTCAAATGATGTGGCAATATAGGTTTCAAATAATTAATGCCTTATAACTACTATCGTGATCGGATGATGAATAATTATCTTATGTTTTAACGAGTTAAACTTAAGTCTCACTCTTTAAAAACGAGTAAAAATAGAAGAATATGTATTTGCTTAGTGAAAAAGCTTAAGTTTTGCTCTTTGGCGCCTGTGAGATCGATTACTGATCAATTAATTTGTTTTGCTCTATCATAGCAAAGTATAAATCGTTCAATCATGCACTAAATTCTATGGTTGAAAATTTTGTATCTAAAAATTTGTAGATACCAAATCCTAAGAAATGTGCATCTGAGCATACATTTCTAGACTATGACGACAGTTATATTTAATAGTCGTCATAGTTTAATTATAGGTATTGGATATGGTCGGAGATGAGAGGAAGCTTGTGGCAGAGGTTCGGAGAAGGCAGAAGAGATGGATGGAGGAGGTTTTGAGAGGAGAGGGCATGCTGAAGAGAGTGATAGAGGGGAGAACACTGGGGAAACGTGGGAGAGGAAGTAAGAGGATAGGAATTATGGACGAAATAAGAGGAGGTAGAAGATATGAAGAATTGAAGAGGGATCTAATAACTTAGGAGGTAAAGCGAGACAATTTCTATTAGGTTGGGATACAAAATGGGGACTGTCCAAGAACCTACCAATCAGCTGGTAGAATACTTGAATGAATCATAAAAATCTTTAAACATGTCGTGAGATGGTTAAGGCACTGAGACGTAGGGTCGAGACTACCCCTGCCCGGCGGCCAAGAAAGGGTCTGGCGTCCCGTATTGTTGGGACCTTCGCTCTTCGTGCTTGCATCTCGATTAGCCACAGGGCTGTTATAGGTTATAAGACGGTGTTTGTTCCTTTGCGTGCACAACGGTATGCTCTTTATGGAAGGCGATCATTCGCATGCGATGGAAAACCTGTGACGAATTACCAAACTGCGCGCCGCTCGTTGCGTAGGAGGACATGAAATATTGCAGACTTTTGAATGTCAAATTTCCTTCTCCACTAAAATATCTCGATGAGATGTTTTTTTACATTAGATACCTCATTATTGTCTTCCGAATATTAAAAAAAATATTGTAATTAAGTTCTAATTGTTACTTAAGCCGCGGAACTTTTACTAACAGCTTTTGGCTTAGTGTTAATTAGCTATTTTTTGGGCATTTTGTTATTTAAAATCACTATTCTCGTCGAAATATTGCATTTGGGACAGATTATACTTCCATCTTCGTACGATTATTAACACACGGCGATTTTCGCGAGTGAATTCAAACATACCTTCCCTGGAAACCATATCTACGTGCATTATGAATCACTAGAAAGTTACTAATCAATGCTCTTCTCAATTATCCTCTCAATGTTTGATGACATCGATGAGTATCAATATCATTTTTAGAAGTCCAAATATCAGGTTCCACTCAGATGAAACGGGAGAATAGAGTGCGCCACCTTACGTGTACCCGAAACGACTGCGCAGAGAATATGCGCGATGTTTCTCTGTCTGCGTAGTTGCACTGTTGTACGATAGGTGGCGGGAGCTGCTGTTTCGGTAACGTTGGAGGAATCAGCTTGAGACGACTAAGTATCTTCTTTGAAACGTGGAAAAGTTATATATTTATCATGGTTTTGTGCATCAATGTAGAGGATATTTCACTCATTTCCTTTCCTGGAATCAACCGCCTGGCTGGTGCCTACATAGCTAATCGGTGACACGGTAAGTCACTCACTCGTACTTTAGCCCGGATCCAAAGAACTATTCTTTCTGCGTAACCCTTGTGATTCCTGGAAGGTTTATTATCAAAGCTCCGAGCGACTGAAAATGGTAATATAACTAATACCATGCATTATTGATCAAATGCTTGTCGTAAAACATAGACGTGACAAGTGATTGTAAACGCTAATGTCCTTTTAATTTGATTTTCTATTCGTGCTTGAATTTTGACGGTTAGAATCAACAAAATGGCCCTGAATGATTGATCGTGGAAAATAATCCACCGTTTAGGCGTCCTCGACGGAATTCAGGCCATTTCTCTCGGGGAAGTGTCTTTGTTTACATCAGAATGACGAATGCTGTATTATCGTGTGACGTTTAGACTAAAACCTTTAAGTGATAGTTAAGTGATTGTTTGCCTTATGCAATTGGTAATAGTATTTATGTCTTGGGCGATGTACCAAACCCGTAATATTAGATATATTGATCATCGATGGCCACTTCAAAATCATTGTTTTCATTTGGCATTGTCCGTTTTATTTTGAGTTCCGCTAAATATTTGTTCCCACTGAGTATGAGAAGGAAATTCAAATAATTTATGGCTAAACAGGAAAGATGAAAAGTTGCCATCAGAACCAAATTAGATTCTGTCAAGATGAAAGCGAGTTCTGAATACGAAGATATATTGGGTAGAATTTCCGAGGTACGTACTTCAATGGTGGTAGTATTTTATGACTCGGGGTCTCATTAATACAGTTTGTAGGTGGGCGACTTAATCTAGTGGTCCCGATGTAATGAAACGAAAAGACTTGACGGCAACCTTTTAATAGCTGACCCACACGAGTTACATGGCTGGAGCAACACCACTTAAAGTAAACTTTACTTTGGCTGGAGAGAGCGCAACAAAAACAAAACACTGGCGGAAATGGCGCAGTGGTAACGGAGAGCTGCCGTAATCCTTTATAAATATTTATTTATAAAGGATTACGGCGATTATTAAATAGAGAAGAATAGGGTGCTAAACATTCAGCGACGCAAATCGACAAAAGTTGGCTCAATCAGTAGATGGTTCTTTCCAATCAATTTGTATCGCAATAGTCGCCAGACGTGAGTCGACTCACGGAGACACCCGAGAAAAATGGGTCGAAGAGAAAAAAAAGACGAACCGCACAATCTGCAATCATGTTTAATATTTTGTCCCCTACATTAATTTATTTCCGTTGTCGCAGTCTAGATATTTTTAGACTGTGCTCTTGTGAATAATGGAGAGGGAGCCCTCAAAAGAAAGCCGCGAACACATACAGAACTTCTTTAGAACATTTAAAATAAGTGTTTTTCAGTTAATCATCCTTCAATTATACTTGCTTGTGCACAGATTACACATGCAATTGGAAGATTCCTCATGGTAATTGTCTAAAATGTTTCTCCCTAATTGGAGTTGACGTTTTTTGTTTGCATTAGAGGAAGTTTTCTTGAGAAGATATTTAATTAAAAAATGAATGTTAATGACGTACTTAATAATTGCGCATTTTCTTGGGTATTTATTTAGCATTTACACTATTATGTGGTTTATACCTATCTATATGATTTTGTGCGTAAAAGATTTCATGTCATGTTTTTCTTACTAAATATTCATTTTTCGCGCAAGGTAAATTTTCCCTCAATATTTGGCTCTATGCTTAGGTATACCCAGATAGCTCCAATATATAACTGGTTCTTGACATCCATCTCTGCCAACATTATAGCACGGGAAAAACACGATATTCATAGGGGAAAGTACTAAGATGTATTTACACTGCCTTTAAGGGTTAATGTGATAGAATAAAACGTAATCCTTGAAATTTCCTCGGATTTCAAAAATTCATTTAATTTGAGTATTCTACCAGCTGATTGGTAAGTACTTGGTCAGTCCCCATCCTGTATCCTAATTTATGAATCGTCGTCTCTTTTCCCTCCTAAGGATGTCTCACCATCAAATCCCTCCTCAATTTCAATATCTTCTTGCTCTACGTATTTCGCTTGCGCTTCCCTAGTGTTCTCCAGTTTCTCCGTACCTTCGCCACCAGCTTCCTATCCTCTCCAACCATATCCAATACCTCCTCGTTCGTATTCCTCACCACCCAGCTCAGCCTCTCCATCCTACTACAATCCCACATCTCAAACGCCTCTAGTCTACGTACATCCTCCATTCGCAATGACCAAGTTTCCGATCCATACAGTGCTACGCTCCATATTAGAATTTTCACCAGCCTTTTCTTTACGTCTCTTATCAGACCCCCCTAATCGATTCCCTTCCCTTTGAAAATTCTTCTTCTGCGAGGGAATTTCTGCATGTGGTGTCCCTACACTAAAATCATTATTCTCCAAAATAATACCCAGATACGTAAACTGCTTTATTTTGTGCCCTCCCACCCTTATATTCAGCTCCGCCTTCTTACTTCTAGAAAATATCATCACTTTTGTCTTCTTGTGATATATCTTCCTCCCATACCATTCGCACTGCATCTATAACGCTTTCATGATTGAATTGTACCCCTTGGAAGGCTGACCAACCAATGCTTGACCATTTGCAAATCTCACTGATTTTATCAGCTCCGCTCCTACCTTTATTCCTACCTACCTGTACCCCTATGCCTCCCTGAACATTTCTTCTGAATTCTCGTTAAGAAGCAACGGCGCCCTGCAGATCTCCCCGTCCTATCACGACCCATTCCAATTATCCATCGGCTACCCTAACATGTGCCGTCTAGTTCATATACCTACAGATTCTGAATGAGACGCCTGTCTCTCTAATCGACCACTACTTTCTTCAACACTCCCATTAATTTCATCCAGTCCACTCTATCAAAATCCTTCTCGAAATCTAAAAAGCGAGCAAAAACATCCTACCCATTGTCTAGGCTTTTTTCTACTTGCTTTCTCATAACTCCTATAGCGTCTCGCGTTCCCATCCCTCTCCTAAACCCATACTGGTCGTCACTCGGGTATTTGTTAGCATTCTTTTCTAGCCTTCTATTTATAATTCTCAGAACGACTGTGGCCGGGTGGGATATTAAACGAATTGTCCCTTGTTCTTTGCTCGTTTTCGCCTTTCTCTTCTTCGGTATCGAGATTAGTATTAGTAAAATCCTCTCGGATTTACCACCGGGTAAGGCTTTTAAAGGCCAATTAGTATTGTCTTCGCGAAATCTTCCGGCCAATCTCCATCCTCATAAATCCTACGAATAAGCGCAAAAAGTTTTCCTCTTCCGTTCTTCCCAATACTCTTTAGAAACTCTGTAGGTATGTTATCTATTCCCACCGCCTTATTCCCTTTCATGTATCGCATAGCTCTTTCGTTTTCGCTATCATGGATGCCTGCTCCGATGCCATCTCTATCGATGTCGTCTTCCCTTTCTATATCTAACGCAATGGGTCTTTCCTTACCATGCAGCTCTTCAACATATTCCTTCGACCTCTCCGGGTCTCTTTTGGATCTACGATCAACCCTCCTGTCTTATCAGTTAACTTTGAAATTCCCCTTCCCTTACTACCACCTGTCAGTTCCTCTACTTTCCTATATAATGCATCTTCTCTTCCCTCTCTTTGGCATTTCTTTTACGCTTAGATCTGTTCCCCCAACCACGACTTTCTTGCTTTCTTTGTTATCCCTTCTAAGCCTGTTAATTCCCGGCATTTTCTCTTGCCTAGCTCTGAGTTTACGATCTTCCGTTTCCTTCTCTCCTGCATCTCCATTATCATCTCCTTCCTCATCCACGGTTTTCTAATTTTAGTTGCACTGAATACGCCTACCTTTCCTTTCACCACTTCTACAATGACATTTATTTCAAACTTTCCCATTAATCTTTCACTGTTCTCACTCCCATGATGTTATCTACCTGATCTCGATATTTCTTCATTGCCCCAGTTAATATCTCCGTATTCCACTTTCGTACGATCCTTCCTCTTCTTATATTTTGGAGTTTTACGAAGCATTTCATGACTAATTATAAGATGTGATCTCAGTCTGCATCAGCTCTTGGATAGGTATGCGGGTTTTAACACCATTCCTGTACTTGTGACAAACCATAATATAAACTATCTGCAACCTGTGTCTCCCGGATTCTTCCAAGCGTACCTACGTCGAGGATAATGTCTTAACCATGTATTTGTAATCACTAGGTTATTTCTCCGGCAAAACTCCACAGCTTTCTTGCCACGGTCATTTCTCAGTCCTAGCCCGTAATTGCTTACCTCCCGCCCATCTCTTCCTTCACCCACCACCGCGTTCCAATCCTTGATTACTATGTACTAAGTGCTTACTCCGATGTGTACTACCAATTATTTCCTCAAGCTGTTCGTATGCACTATCTGCCTCCCACTTTCCATGATTAGAGGTAGGCATATAAACCATGATCATAACTAAATTTGATGGATATGCCTTCAGCTCGACGACTATTATCCAATCACTCACCTGTTCTACATACACTATTTTTCTACCAAGTTTCCTGTTCATTGCGAAAGCAACCCGATTTCATTCCCTGTGCTATATATCACTGTATAACCATCGCTCCAGCAAGTCCCCGCAACGTTTCGTCATACATCGCCCAGACCCGTGATGTCTACATTTCTTGTTTTATTTTCTCTAGCTTGCATGCCCTTAGCATAGTTTTAACAATCCACGTGCCTATTCTGATTGTTGCGTCCCTGTCCCGTATATTATTTTCCTCTGCTGCTGTATTTGCCTCTACTTTCAAGTAAAGATTTCGTGTGATGACGACCGCGCTGGGGCCTTGCTCCCACCGCTGCTGGGCACGACACTCGGTCCACTGATCCGAGTCCCGTAGTTACTAGGATTCATTATCATATCATAACTGTCCATAATTTTAAGGTTTTTAAAATTGTGTTGGTATTCCGTGACCTTATTCAATAATGTTTTTTACGTGTAACCATCACGTGAGAGGCAGCCCCACTGGGGTCAGACGCCTTTTGCAGCCACCTCACTGAGGTACAGACGCTGCGCGGATTACCATTCGTCTGTCTCTTAACCTTCGACCTATCTGGCATGGGTGGCCGTACCAGGAGCATAGCTCCCGCCAGTTGCACGAAAATGTATACGATTCAGACAAAGCTGGAATATGGAAGGTTATTCGGGATTTCCACCGGGTCAGGTTCTACAATTCGGGCCGTAATGGAGAACCTGACCCGGTGGAAATCCCGAATAACCTTCCACGATGCAATACGCCTAGAAAGCCTTCGATCATTCTTCAAGTCTGGAATAAATTACACTGATAGTATTCGCAACCCATCAGATAAGCTGATCTAAACAATTAGATTAACAGCCATAGAGAGCTATAATTTGAATATCAGATTGAGTATTTTGAAGTCGACAGCAAAGGTTTGCCAACTTTTGAACCCTGGGTAGTCAAACGCAAGGATTGCCTTACTTCTTCGTGCGCAGTTAGCGCGTAGTCAATGAATTCTTCCACTGAAAAGCACCTACTGCTTAACTGCCACCATGTCTCGCTACTATTATATGTCCACCGTTAAAGCTGACCATAAGAGCCACTTACGCTAAATGCGCGTAACCCGTCTAAAAGCGGCCGTTTTTTAATTAACCTAAAAATAAACTCTCAGCTTTGATAAGAAAACCAATTTGGTTGGTTATTCGTGGGGGTAGTGTTAGGATTATTTGAGAAATGAAGGGAAAAGAGAAGAGTAAAGAGAAAGTACCAGTGGCGGCGCTGCGTTTACTTGGCCGTAAACAAAGATGAAGCTGCATCCGCTATATTGAGCGTCTGGGGTTTACCCATAGAGCTCTATGGGTTTACCATTAGCGTAACATAGACCTAAACATATTTATCTACACCATTGCTGCACATCAAATGTTGAATTAAGGAGAAATGGGCTTGCAGGTGCAATGAAAAGCACATCACCATCTCTTGATTGGTTATGCTATATGTAGAGTCTTCCAAAGTAAAATAAATGAAATGCCGGAGGTGAGCATGAAACGCAACTAAAATTACTATTTCAGAAATTTTCACACAAACAGCCCACATTTGGACTATAAATTGAAAATTCATTTTTTCCAATATATTGAACTCATTGCCGTTTACAATACATTGTACAATCAATTTAAAAAGATACAAGAATTTTTCGTACCTTCAATATTTCACTTAAAAGCAGGAAACTCAAGTACTCGTCGCATAGAGTATCCGTCCCGTCTCACGATCTCATACGGCAAACACAGTATTATAGGGAAACTCAACATGGCAGAACAGCTTCACCTGAAGTTCATCACGCCACCTCTGTCAAACTAGGTACAACCTATATACTCTTAGCTATAAAAGGGTCTTCTGCGCAACTGCAATCTCTTTTCGCTGCTTTACACTTTTACTAGACACGGACTGAACTTACGATCCCAGCGGTCTCCTTTGAGTTTCGTCTAATCTCCTTAAACATCCACGGGAGAAGCGATGTTTTGTGCCTGGTGGACCACGTCTACTCGGCAAAGAATCCTTTCCATGCATCTCTTAATTCTTACCTTACCTTCACCCATGAGCGGACGTGACCATGAGTGTTTGCCATTCAAGGTGTTGAAGTTAGCGCAGATCATAAAACATCAGCCCACTTTAGCACCGATGAACGACGTTTTATGCAACTATTTGCGCTGGCGAAATTTATTGTAACCTACCAGCAGGTAGCAATATGTGGGCGCACTACAGTTACTTCATCATGCTTTGTGGATAGTTATCGTATTCGTTCAAAGTAAGTATTTAAAAAAGTAAGCATTTTACCACGGGGTAATTAAAAACTATGCAATATTCATGTTTGACGCACTTACGGAAAATCAGCAAAACAATTACTATCGCGGATGCGATTACCGACGTTCTTTTATTGTTTAGCGCACATCAACTCTGCTCCCGATCTGTTTTGAAGTATGCTGCCTATTGAGCAGGGTATGTAACGAATGGAAAGCAAGTGCGCTGTTGTGTTGCCAAGTTATTAGCGAACTAGAGCCAATGGAAAGCTCCCTATATCTCCTCCTTTGTAATTACCTTCTTAGTCTTGTGTTGCTGCTAGGAATCACGAGCGGGGACAGGGTTGGATTAATGAGGGGTGCAGGGAGCAGCGCCACACGCTATTCTTGAAAATAATGGGAAAAATTGTTAATGGTTTGAGGCGTAACTTTATGGAACTCCTTCATGATTGAAAAGAAAAAACTTTGTTCAGTTCCACGTAAAATAATTTTAATGACGACATAGGTTTCGTCGCTCGATCAGGTCCTGATGATGTTGCTCAGCGACGAAACCTAGGTCGTCATTAAAATTATTTTATGTGGAACTGAACAAAGTTTTTTCTTTTCAATCGGGAAAAATTGTAATCATAAGGTATTTTTTGAGACTTGAACTCAATTACGTATGCAAATTGCACCAAAAGACGGGGGTTTCCCGTGCTGTGAGGTAAACTTGCTATGAATATTTGTGTACTGCCTTTTATTACAGTACCTTTCGAAAATAAGGGCGATTTCGCGATTTTATCCGACCGACCGGGTTTTTCTATCCTCCTTCTTCCTCACACTGAAGCGTGGTGTTCTAATCCTATCCCTCGAAAATAATCCCTTCGGAGGTAAACATTTTTCTTCGAGGGGTGTTGCCTCCTACTCTTGAGGTTCCTTCTCACAAAAAGAGTTCGAAAGAAGGGTCTTTTTTCCGTTCCGTGCGTTTGTTGTTTTCCCACGTGGGGGGCGTGGTTCTTCCGCGTTTCACATCGCCGTCAACTTGGGACTTAAAACTTTTTGCCTCGGAGGTGGTAAGATTTTTTGAACAGGACTGTACTATAAAGAAAGGCAGTCTTCACATCAAGCTGTTGAAGTGGTAATTTCTATGAAGTAGCCACACAATGGCTGTACAGCCTCAAACCTTACCAGTGGACTAAAAGTCTCCTAATAGTCAACACATACCAGGGAGCTGAGCACAACCCTATTCTACTAACCGAGCCTTGTGCCCTTGGAGAGCCCCATCTCCATCGGTAATATTATTAACTATCGATATCTGCGAAGACTGTCTGCTGTTTTCCGGAAGTAAGAGCCAGTAAAACGCCACAAAAATGTAAAGACGAGTGTCATTGACGGATCATTCTCTCGTCGGAATTCAAGTTTACCACCTGACTTTTCTCTACCCCGATTGGGGGATTGAGTTGGCTCCAGTGAATTACAGAATATGAGTAGGAGCTAATTCTGGGAGATAGCCGAAGCTCATAGCTTCGGAGTTTCAAGTTACAGAATAAGCTAGGGGTTGATAGTGAGGACAGAATCCAGTATGATTTGCTCCAACCTAGGTTTCACTCTTAGGACTACCACCTGCGAGGAAGTGGTATTTTCATTTTTACCCCACCGCGTGTCCACTATAATTTTATTCTAAGCAATCTATGACGAAAGGCAACTTAAAAAAACTGTCAGGAAGTTTTCAACTATTGTTGATATCACCCTAATATCACCATCAGATAATTACTTGTAGGCGCAAGGAGTTATTGATGGTGCTGATTAAAAAAAGTGAAGATTACACAGTAACTCAACTGGTCGACAGTTACTAGATATTACTGGGAGCGGGTAGTAAGTACTGCATCAATCAGGGCTCAGTTTCAGTCGGAGCGGTCCGGAGCGTTGCCCCCGTGCTTCTTGCAGTACCGGATCGAAGCTCCAGAACCTTGACCTTTATCATAAGGGGATTATCAACAGCTGACTACATAGCTAGCACAACTCTCGTTACAAGGGATGCATCCGATTTTTCTCCATTTGGTTCTTTACCACAATATAAATAAAAATTGTAGCTGTAGGTAACTATTTTCTCCGCACAAAGCCCGAAGTTTAATGATAAACCTAATGGGTTTGGATTTTATAAAACGTTTATGAGACTTAAGTCCTAAATAGTGCACAGTCATTTCATCTATCGATATGTGTTCATGAAAGACACCCCACTCCGGAAAATTTTTATTTGGTTGCTCCATTAGAGGTTCAATTCAGAAATCTTTGTCTCTTTTATTTTCCCTGGCACTGCTGCTGTCTTGAATCGAAAAAAGCTGGCCAAAAGTCAATAAGTGATTTTTTCAAGCCAGGAAACTGAAAGTTTGCATGCATATTTTCAAAAGACATGTTCATGCGATGACGCAAAGCATTTTCCTTAGTACTCTACAATTAACAATTTGCTTAAGGTCAAAGTTGTACAAATTTCGCAAAAATGGTCTACACTCAATTTTCTCACAAAATCTTCAAAATCAAGCCCTTGCTAAGCCTTTGTGGGTAAGGAATTGGAATAAAAAGTTATGCAGTAAAATGAAACTGTTTTTCATCTTTATTTTAATGTAGTTTACTTACTTTTTGTCATTATTTACCAAAGATATTAAACAAAATGGCGGACCCTCATTTTTGGTCATTTTTTAAATTCATGTAGAGATATAGTTATTTGCATCGCCGAGCATCGCGATTTAACTTACATGGTGAAACTCTACAAAGCTTCCACAGTGCGAATCCGATGAGTTATTTTGCGACCGTTTGCGACGCCGAATTTCACATAAGATTTTCGATCGCGCGGTCGAGTCTAGTCCAACCCGCCTGCAACCCGCCTGGAGTAAGGTGGCGTGGCAAGTGTGTGGAATGGATTGTAGCCGCATCCACTCCACTTTGGCGATTTTCGAGTTACAAACATTGAAAATAACCTCCATCTATTATATTTTGAAGAAATCGCGGAATAATTACGTAATTTGTCACATAGGGTAAACGCTTAGGAGGTATTGAAAGACTGCTTTCTTCGGGTGCACCGCGGGTGTTTCTCTTTTTAGCAACTTGACATCGCCTACTGACGAATAGGTACACTTTTAACGGAGACAGCGTGCATACCACACAGGATTATTGTCTCTTCGAGGCCACCAACCCACAGCTGGGGCGGAATTCTGTATATGTCGACCGACGGCTGTCGGTGTCGGTCACGACCGATGGTCGTCGCTTGCACCGACAGCCGAGCTATTATCGACACGAGACGTAACGACACCTGTCGATGCAAGCGACGATTTGCTGACGTCATGCATTTGTCGGTCGGAAACTGGCATCTGCGCGAGAGGCTAAATATTTTGTATTGAAGTTTAGCAAAAGAACAGAGATTATTATTTATTTATAAGTTCTCAAAAAGGTGAGCATGCTATTTAAGTCGACCGATGTGCATTACATCCTCAATAAAAGTATTTTAATCGAACTCCTAAAGGGACTATTTTGTTTTGTCTAAGATGCGGATGATTACTATGGACACGGCGTAAAAACACGGCGCTTTCCGGCGAATTGCTGTTTTTAACTTTACGTTCGAGCAACGATTAATTGCACAATTTGTTTTAGTTTTGCGTGTGTTTTGGCTGTGTATGTTACATTATGGCATGTCAGTGATTACAAGCGTTATTTATGTGCTACGATGGATTGTGTGTCAAAGTGGTGATATTTTTACGTAAATTTGTTGACTTGATCTCTTTAAATAATGTGTTATGACATGAACAGTATTAAAAGTGTAACAAATACGTAGCGAGTGTTGGAGAAGACGAAACAGCAATCAGTTCGTTGTCTCTACCTTTGACTAAATTAAGATGTGGAATCTATTTGAATTGAAGTCACGGTGACTAGGTGAATTGTTCTTGTCTTTAAATGGTGTCTGTCTACGTCCCAGTGAATGGATAAACAGTGAAGTGTATCATTATTCTTCATTCTATGAATTTTGCCACCCCAAGTTTCATCTATTAATTTCTTTGCATTGTTGTGTCCATTATGATTTTGTTGAAATAAGTAATTAATCCGTCTATATTTTAGACAGATAATGACTAATTAGCAATAGGCATTAGGATTTGTCATTGGCAGATATTTTATGACTGTGGTTGGTTGTTTACGTCCAAGTGAAAGGGTGATTATTTGTTGTCTACTTATACAATTTATGTTGTTTCACTATCCTTCATTCAGTAAATTTTACCACCTCAAAAGTAGTGTTTTCATTTACTCGACTTGATGTCAATACCATGGATTGTTCCTCTATTTGAGTGCCGCTGTGTGTGCCTGGAGAAATATATCTCACGGTAGGTATTCATGTATGCCACAAGAAAGCCCTTGACAAGCGGTAAATGGTCTTCTAAAAGTGAGCTACATAAGTATTTGTATTCGACGTGATGGGACGAACATTGTGTTTAATAGTGTGTTGTGTTGGTTAGCGCGTTAATGCCAGGGACTGGCTCCAGGATAGTAATTGTGTCAATAAATATCAAATCAATTTATGTCTGAAGTTAGGTTTATATACCAAGATTTCATATTTGTCTGAGCGTAGTTATAGTAAATGACCTTAGAAGTGATAGGATTGAGTGTGGGTCACCGTTAATTGCTAAATCTGTGCAGAAAAAAAGTAAATAAAATGTAATCAGATGTAGGATATAATCCTTGTTCAATTTTATTTCCAGAATTTATAAAATCTAGATTTATTCCTTTTTGTGATGATGGGACGAAGGCTGTGTTAAAACGCCGACACTCATTTAAGGTGATTGAAAGTTAATATTTATCAACTAATTACAATCTCCTTGCACCAAACTATTGCACTTTCGGTGCAGGAAATTTCTCACACTAAAGATGATACACTTAAGGAATCGCGAATCGACGAAATACATGTCGGTCGGCCTACCGTGGGCTTCAAAATCGTCGGTGGGATCACCCCGGCTGACCGACGATTGTCGGTCAAGTTATCGACGAGTATCGGTAGAAGGTGCCACCGGAATAGCTCTTGACCGACATGTGTCGGTCGGGCGAGTTAGTGACACCGATAGGTGTCGGTCGCATGTACAGAATTCCGCCCCTGGTGTCGCACGGCTGCAACTCCCCCGCCCCCTGCACTGCGGTTGGCCGTACGGCGAAGGGTCGTTTAATGTCAGTGTTATTTTTCATTCAGTGTCAGGGAGAAATACCGTGGAGGTAAATAATTTGCTGTACCCTTTTACATCATGATTACGTAAGTTTACTTTTTCTTAAAATGTAACAAAAATTGCACCACAAAATTCATTTTTTGCTTTATTTCTACTGTTCACTGTCTGAATATTCACCATCATCACTCTCTAAATAAATCAGGTCTTTTTCTGTTTCACTCAATAAGAGTAGCTCTTTCACTTCCTTTGGCAAGCCTGTGAATTTCTTAGGAAGAACTTGAGTTCAGCTGGAAATAAGAGGATCTGATGTAAGGGGGAGTCTCTGAAATAAATCCTGATTGGTGGCCACTCTGGATGTTTTTCTGGAGAAATGCTCACGAAAATTTCTTGTCTTTATTTCGCGCTTCTATCGCCTCTTCAGATAATTGTCCCAATGGTAGTATACACTCATTTGCGATATCGGTTCCGTGAATCAAATTTTGTGTACCGTGAGCCGCATATGATACCACGGGTAAAAATTGCACGTATAATTCTGCAGTTTCCCAGCAGTACCGCCTCAACTTGACCTCTTTAAGAGGCAGGCCCCTCGATATTGTCTTTAATATTATTGAGAAACTCTTAATCAAGTTTATGTCGATTCCTGTAATGAAAATAAATTTTTTCTGAAGAAATCAAAGGTGGCCTGAAGCAAAGAAACTTCGATGAAGCATCATAAGTTGTTAATAAACAATTCATAAAATTATATTTGCCTCACACATGTTATTTCTGAAGATATGGGAAGGTGCTGAGGGTGAGTATTTCAATAAAATATTTTGAAATGAGAAAGTAATTTCTCCAGGCGCCCAAAGGTGCCTAATAAGGGTTGTAATGCAAGCACAATTTTGATTTAAAAAATGATTCAAAGTACAAGGTGCTTCGACGCTTGATGTCTGTCGTGCTTCTTCCATCCCAGGTAATGGTGCTCCCGAGGTATGTGAATGATTCCACTTGCTCCAATCTTTCTCCTTTGAGGCGGACGTCGGCCATTACTTTCTCTCTTCCGCACACAAGTATCTTGGTTTTATTAGTACCCATTATATTCATATATAAATCTATAGATGTATTTCGTGAACGGAACTTGTCGGAAGTCTGTGTTGAACATATGTCACCAGTGGTTGCGGAAATTAGAAGAGAACTTCGATGAAGGATTGCATTGGAAAAGGCTAGGAAATGTTGATATGTTCAGAGCTGTTTTGGCTTTTGGTTGGCAAGGGTTTATTCGAGAATTTTCGCATGCAATTCCGTGGAGTCAAAGCTATTTCAGTCCTTATGAATATGTCTATCCCATTGTAGTATATTATTGATTAGGAGGGCATATACATGATTGCTGCAATCTTCTGTGAACGCAAGGGATGATATAAGTGTCATGACTGTGACAAAATGTCTAAATAATCGATCATATAAGGTACCGTCGTGGATAAGACGTCTTGTGTACATTCCATGCTGTATTTTTCAATCCAAAAGTATATCCTTTGCTAATAAACCCGCGGTTGCAAATATAAAATTAGAGTCAGTGCTATGAATGATTTACGTTGAAGCGACGTCGACTGTCGACAGCCCAAATGCAAGCTAACAACGTGAACGAACCAAAAGAACTTGTCCCTCATTAGGGACGAGAGAAAAATCTTGATTGCCTGAGGTTGTAACTTGATGGTTTAATGATTAAATTGTTCTTCTCATGGAGGCTTTTATCATGTTTTGGTCGTCATGTCTTTGACTCATTAATTTTAAAGGCAATACATACAACTATCTTTTCAATGGCTGTACGGCATGGCTATCTTTTTTGATTTACAAAACGGAATCACCCATTTTAGTTTTGCCTTCGGTTAGAAGTAGCACACTATAGTAGCGAAGCGATCAATTGCAAAGTAACTACGTTATTGGGATGGAATACTCATCTTTCGCTTAAAGCTCGTTTTTTAGTTTTATTCAGTTAAACCATATACCCAGTCGTCATGGTATTACTGTAATACCATGCCCAGTCGTGCCATTTCCTAAGTATTTCTAAAGAAAACAAATGACGGTGCCGATGCGTGAGCAAGAAATGCAATCGGAGGGGTCGGAATTATGGATAACGCGAGCCGAAGGCTGGCGTTATTGTTGGTGCTATTCAACGCCCCTTTTTTGGCGTTGTTTGTGTTAGAGAATCAGGGGATCAGCGTTATTTAACGCCAAAATAGCGCTTTACGTCATAATAGCACCGATAGCGCAGGCGTTATTAGTTACAGAATAGGCCCCAAAGTATTGCGCTCTCTATTTGCAGTGATTTCAGTGGTTTGCATTCTTGGGATATCAATTCTGCCCCGAATAAAACAGTGTACTCCTGTCTGGCATCACTGATGACTAATGAACTGTCATTGAGGTTCCGTATGAAGGGGAAGTCCTTATGTAAGGTGGCTTTCGAGGTGCAATTTCCTGGATTGGATTAATATTTGGTAAGCATTTCACATTCGTCTTGAGGTGCTGCATCAGCTTTGCCGTTAAATGTGATAGTGTAACCAACTTGAATTTAAAAAAAATGTACTGATATGTTCTCAACATTTTCTTGATTTCAGATGTTGTAAAAGAGAATACCTAAATGGCCCAGAAATGGGCATATCAATGGTGAAGAATCCAGCCAGCACAAAAGATATTTTAGATGGAAATTATTTGGGTAACTTGGGGCAAGTTTATCCTTTTCGTCATCACCCTTTCCTTACCCATTATTTACCCCCATGCAGCATTGCCAACAGTGAAGAATGATAAAAAATATAGTGAGGCATTTACTTAATTGTATGTGCTAAAGAAAAGTTGAAAGTAGAAAAATAAAGTTCCATATATCCACAGCAAAATCTATTTATCATCTGTAATGATATTTTTCAAATTATTTACGAAATTTTCGCAAAGTTTCACATTTTATACGTTATCGATGAAAGGATGCGATCATTAACGGAAATAAAGTACTTAAAAATTACCTGATTATTTTTCTTAAATACATAAAGAAGAATACTAATTTTATATGAAATTTGAAAGATCGAACAAATCACGACGGTTGGCTACATTGGATCCGCCGTAGGGATTTGTGTTGTTGTGGACAAGTGGAGAAATGTGAACGCGACTGCAAGTGCCAAAGAAACGTGCTGGGCGATTATAATTTCTAACTACTACCGGAACATGTAAGTAAACTAAACCAAGTTACCTGATATAATGTATAAAATCGTAAAATTTAAGTCAAGTTCGGTGGAAAATTTAACCAGAGAGTTCACACCTTTTGTTGTGACGGCGGTGAGGCAATAATTTTTAATAACCTTCATAGCTGTAATTTGTTTCCCTCAGGCTCTGCTAAAGTATTGCGCTCTCTATTTGCATTGATTTCAGTGGTTTGCATTCTTGGGATATCAATTCTGCCCCGAATAAAACAGTGTACTCCTGTCTGGCATCACTGATGACTAATGAACTGTCATTGAGGTTCCGTATGAAGGGGAAGTCCTTATGTAAGGTGGCTTACGAGGTGCAATTTCCTGGATTGGATTAATATTTGGTAAGCATTTCACATTCGTCTTGAGGTGCTGCATCAGCTTTGTCGTTAAATGTGATAGTGTACCGAACTTGAATTTTTTAAAAATGTACTGATATGTTCTCAACATTTTCTTGATTTCAGATGCTGTAAAAGAGAATACCTAAATGGCCCAGAAATGGACATCTCAATGGTGAAGAAGAGTATCGGGGAGTGGTTTAGGCCTGCTAGGTTTATGTAGGTAGTTTTTGTAATTATTCCTCTTTCAGCAAGTGGTTATTTCCTTATATAGATGTCGTTATTCTATGTATTTAGTAACTTTTCGTCATTCAATAAACAGGTATTCTTCCATATCAATGTCGATTTTGTTTATTATTGTGTGATAAATCCTATAACGCATTAAGTCAATGTACTGTTAGTACACATTAGTACCGGCAGAGGGGGTGGCGTCATGTTTCAATTCAATACCGACAGAAAGCTCTGATGTCGCATCGGGAGGTTTTACCCGGAAATTTGCCGAATTTTACCACCGAATTACCCAAATTTTACCAGTTAAATTTATAGATGGGTTACCCGTTTACACGTACGTCTGCCATCTTTTACCATAATTCTATACGTGTAAAATAATGGTAAAAATGGGGTAATCTATTTTTTGTGCTAGCTGGGAAGGTACTTGTGAAAACGCACACCTTGAGCTGTAAATACAGAAAGCAAACTGCTAAATTGTTCCCCAAATGGGAAGGGCCTTTTGCCAGTGATAAAATGCTAACTCCCGTTACCGTAGTGTTGAAGGTATCGCCTAAAAGGGAGAAAATAGCTCATGCCTCTCATTTAAAGGAATAAGATGAATAAAGGTATTGTCTGTTAAGAACAAAAATCTCTTCCATGTAAATTTGCATAGATTTAAATGGGTAATAATATGCTATGCTATGATCAACTATTAGACTATGTCAATATCCACCTTCTTAATAATTGTTTATAATTAATGAAACATGGTTTCAAGTGCTATTTTATGTTAAATAATTGAATATATACTGAATATATAAATCATTACTTCAATATTACTTACTATTTACTGTATAAGATTATTCTGCCACTGCATGGGTCTCCAGAAACTAGTTTGTTTGATAATTATTTTTGTATAATTTTGGAAAGTGGAATGTATTGCATCTTCGGGTCAGTAAACCCAGTTCTGGTTTGGGAGATTTGAGCTGATGCTGCTGTCATCAATATTTTTCACTGTTGATATTCTGGACCTAGAGGTCCAACCCAAGTCTGTGGGTTTTTCTAATTTTAGGGGTTCCAATTTTGACTGAGAGGCTTAACCCAAGCAGCCTAAGAACCCAACTCTGTTGATTTTGAAATAATTGGGTCCTAATTGAGCCTGAGTGCTTAAACCCAAGGAGAACATAAACCCAAGAGGTCCAACCTAAGTAAGCTGATTGCTTGGGGAAATTGAATTGTTTTTCTGTGCTGATAGCCTGTACTCTTGCGATATCCCTTCAGTGGGGGTCACCCCGTGATGAAGCTATTTTTCTCCCGGGCTTTGAGGATTGATTCTTTCAATCCACCTTCTGGGGTAGGGGTGCAATCCCATCGCCCGGCAATTGCCGCCGTCAGCGCTCAGCTATAATAGCTGTTTCGGGGGTTGTCCCCTAAGTACTATATGTATTCTTTACTCTTATATGTATTTTTGGGGCCAATATCCTGTTCCTTTTCTCTCTCACCACGCCCTTATAACGGTACTATACAAATTTGAAATGCAATCATTCACGCGACCACTTCTTCTACGGTGTTTTAAATAAAATCAACCAGGAAAACCTGTTGAGTAAAATGGATTTAGAGAGTTGTAGTGAGGTATTCAAGAAGCGATCTATTGACGAAAAAGTTGTTATCTTCTCATCAAAACTACTAGACAACCGTAATTACTCTGCCTCAATAAAGACCTTCTATCCCAGACACTGCCCCGCTCCATGGATAACGCCTGAGATACGAGCATTAATGTGAAAAGAGATCGCATGTGAAAGATATTTGTTAGAACGGACAATACCGAGACGTACACTGCTTTTAAAATTTTGCGTAATAAAACGTAAACTGAAATTCTGAAATCCAAATAATATAATTAACCGACAAATTCGCCAGCGTTATAAATTCCGAGTCTTTATGAGCTGAACTTCGCCGCCTGAAAATTATTCCCCCCCAAATAGCAAATGCCCTTTGCCCTCCAAATTGCCCTTCAAATTGAGGAATTAAATTCATATTTTTCTTCTGGATCTCTCCGTAGTACACTCTGCGCACCTCTATCTTTCCAATGGATAAACTTCCTTTAATACCTAAGGTATAAAAACCACCCAAACCGGAGGATTTCAGGCCAATATCCTTACTGCGTGCTTTAGCAAAACAATTCCAGAGGATTGTAGTCACGTACGTCTCTGATACCTACACACTCAAAATTTTATGAATCCTTTATAATCGGGTTTCAGGGATATTCACAGCACATAGACTACTCCGATAAAACTAATTGAGGTATTGGCTGTTTTTAATTTAATTAATTTAACAGTGTTTCTTGTTCTTTGGTTCTTTGGTCTACTCCGTAGGCTTAAACTCTTGTTAATGCTGAGTATTATTGTAGCAAAAATATTTGATATACACTTGAGAGGGGTTGGGTAGTGTTCCCAGTCACGTCCGACGCCCATCAGAACAAATATATTGTAGACCATTTAATAACAAACAAAACAAAAAACGTTGAACTTGATCTGATCATGAGTAACAGAGATAATGGGTGGAACACCGCCATGACGACGTTTCTTTGATGTAGAGTACATAATGATTGAACTGGGATTGTAACACGTCTTTGCATATCTCCACTTTTATAAGCTCGTTCTCTGCGAATACTTATGGACCATTTCGGGTGAGTTTCATTGGCTGTTGCGTATTTCTCTTTTATTTCTTATGTACTTACAGCAATTCGTCCAATGACGTAGATTTTATTACACATTAGACAGCCTTGTGAATTGCGTTTTCTATCTACATTGTCAAAATAAAATATGTATGAATAGATTAGATATTGTTTGACTCTTTGTGATTAGGCTTTGCCTTCTGTGCGCATGGCTCTAGAAACGGGTTGATACTTAGCGCGTTTAAGAAAAAAATAACTCAGCAACGAGATGAAACACTGCGCATTTAATCGTCGAAGAAATTTTCGTGAATCTGCACTTTCAGGTAGTTTTCGTATTTTTAGTTAATATGTTAGATTGTTAGGATTAGAAGGAACACCCTCCCAAGTATTGCGTTTATGCTGTAGTAGCTACAAAAAATCACCCTAAATCGTACATATACCGCAATCTCCTCAGAAGTGGGGATGATGGTTAACTTCTGTTATTATATTTTTGGTTTTCATGTGAGAGGAATAATCAAAGCTTTTAAAGGGAATTAGATATTGTATAAGATTCCTTCGTTTCACCAGTGTAGTTTACTTCTGATTGCACATACCTATACGGAGATGATAACTGCTGTTGCCTTATCCAAACTTTATCATTGGTGATGCACTGATAATGCTTCCAGAAGATGTATAGTAAATAAGTAATAAAGTCATATTTTTCTTAACCTTCGTAATATGGTATCCCACAAGACGATTACGAAGGTGCCAAGTGACTGCAGAGGCAACTTCTTTTAACGTAAGCTATAATATCGATGGCGGTTATAAAATCTCGTGTTTTTTTAATAATAGGAGGACATTTGTCGTAAGATTGTTATTACGATAGAGGACATGAAATTTGAATGCGTCATTCAGGTGATGCCAAAGCTTTCCTCAAAAAGACCTCACGGTAAATCATACACTTTCATAAGTAAATTTACCTTTCCCGCAAGAGCTTTTCGCTTTCCTCTTTGTTTTACCTTTTTAAAATTAAGTGAACTGATAAATATCCAAATATGGTCGTAAGTGCGTGGTAAAGACTCTTTCTCACTTCCGAATGACTATCCAGTAGACTTCATGGAATGACTTCTGTTGAATAGTCATAGTCCAATCCGGGACACAAACGACAAGGAACGAGGGTAATACTAGCAGAGACATACGTACCAACGACATGGCTCGCAATATGGATCGCGATTACGACATGAATTCGATTCTCGATGCACAATTAACTGGCATGATCAGACAACCTAGTTATTTGCGTATACATGATGCCTGTGAACATAGGTAAACACTGATTCATAAACGTTGTCGTGATATCGTGGTGAATCATTTTTTTACTGTTGAAGGAGTACTTTATCGGAGAGGATTCTTTCCTAACTGGTTGTGTGGGGGAGGGAGGGGAGAATGCGTGAAGGGTAGGTTGTCCTCAGTGTAAAGGCCGTATTACACGGTATATTTTTTGTACAAACAAATGTTCTTACGAGTGTACAGTCAAGTGTACAAGAAAATATTGTATGAACGACTGAATCAGACTGAATGTCACTGAACACGATGAAAGCAAACGCACAATTCTCCATGCAATTTAGTGGTAGAAATCGATCGGAATTCGCGAGTGCTTTGTTTATCATGTTTATGTTTCACTCACGTATTTGACGCCTTGAAAACCTGATCACCTGAAATTCGGAACTTCGACTCGACCATCTGCCTACTGATAATTCTCCCGGTTTAGACAAAGCTCTCTTGGACTCTTCTCTGGCTTTTTATTCGACCTTAGCACCGCTTCGATTTTACTCTTGGTTTTAGAGCGACAAGTCATTGACGTTTCTCGCCGGATCTCTACTCTTTATAGACTTATTTCGTAGGTTTATTTTTTGAATATGTGGCGAAGTGTTATTATCAAGTGGTATAGCGGAGCACGGCACACGTTTCGTTAGTCCCTCCAAATTTCCCTCCCTTGTATTTGAACCAGTGTTTTAATGTCATTTTTTGACGATTTATATGTTACTTGCTAACCGACAGAAATAAAATTGTTATTATTATTATATCACGCGGGATATCAAGAACTCCACTTGAGGATGCCAACTGGCCTCACATGGCACCAATGAAATAATTAGAAAGAATTGGAGAATTATGACGGATAGCAGTGCTTTGAGCATAAGGTTAAGCAAACGGGAATTTTTTGAGATGACTTAATTCTAATAAAAGGCATAGGATAGACTCATAGGCGAGTTATTTGTTTAGGCAGTGTGTATGTCGTGGGATTATGTTCATCGTAATCCCATTCTTTCCTTTCTTTAAAGTTATTTACAAGTTTTCTGATGAATTCTATTACGGGTGGAATATTGTGGGCTATTCTGACATGTTCCATTTTGGTAAGTCTTCTTCAAAACTATCACATGTGTTCTATTTATAGCAACCTTTCTACTTTTATCTAGCAATGGGTTGGTATGAGACTATTATAAAGCGAGAATACCGCTGTTGTTAATCCCTTATTAATTGCACGTATTGTTTGGAAAGGAAGATTTGCGAAGCAAATGGGTGATGTTGCGTCATGCGAGTTAACGTGTATGATTGATAATTTTTGCATACCTCGATTTTTTCATAACTTAAGTGGACCCCTGGGGAGTGTTGCAACGCCTATTTTTAATATCTCACCATGCAGGCTGGGAGTTGTGTACTTGCGAGATTATTTGTTCGGATCACGGATCTCGTTGGGACGGGAAAAAAGATCGTGCGAAATTGAAGGTGTTTAATGCGGGTAAATTGGACGGGACGTCATTTAGTCTGCATTTATGCATACATCAAGTGGATCGAAACAATGGTTTTTTTTTCCGCCAAATCCTCATTCATGCACTGGCCGTAACCGTCCGTATTTGTAATGTCAATGGATTCAGTAATCAGTCTGGGATGATATCGCTTTTCATTGGCGATCAACTTGGCCACGTCAAAATAAATTTTGTGTCCAAGCTCGCATTAGGCATGTTCAACAAACGTCGACGTACTGATTCGATTGTTTCTGGTGCCATTTCTTGTTCCTTCAGGCGTATCTCCATGAACCTGCAAGTCTCGCCTATGCATGACTACACGCACGATCATGGCAGCTGATAGAATCCCTCGTAGAGTTGTTGAGGGAATTTATCCTTTGGCCGAGGTAGTAAGTTTGATACTTCGGTTGCGCAGTTGTATCTTGTGACAATTTTGTGTTTCCTCAGCACTCAGGATATCCTTTCACTTGTCCGAGTGATGAACGGGATGGTAGCATCGGCTTTGGAATCCTCGGTGGCGCTCCGCTCTGCGTTACTGTGGGTGGTGTTACGGCGTCGTATCTTTTCCTTGGCGGTCCTTTTTAAGACCACGTTCCATCTGCATCCGTTTTTCTGCAGGGCTGTCAATAAGTGTTTTTTTTCAGCAGCTAAATACTCGGCATCCGGTAGTTTGTTGGCACGGTGTACCAGTGTTGCTAAGCCTTCGGCGCTGGCACCAAAATTCCTCCGAAACTCTACGACGGAGTTCATAGCTATAGCTCTAGCCGATCAAAACTTCAAATCTTCAGTCGAAGAAATAAATATCTCAGACCTTAATGCTCAACTGATTAAATTTAACCCACACTCTTCAACAGAAAGCAATGAGGGAAACACAGATTCAGTGCACACACGCTTAATCTCACAGAAAACCGATTTATGAAATGGGAGTTGTAGATTGGGCAGAAGTAGCTACTTATGGCATATCCTGTAACAAACAAAAATCAATGAAAAAATTGGTTACTACTCGGATATTCGTTTCCCATTGAAAAGGCTATCCATAAAAATAGTCCGCAAATAAAGGATATAGCTGGATAACCATCGTGGTTCTGATTGCAAGAAATAAGCTCAACTCCTCAAAATGGCTTACTACTTCTACTACAAGTACATACATGATCTCATATTGAGCAAGCCTCTCATATTTGAAAATCAAATCAACATTAACAGGATGAATCCCTGCTACGAAACTCAATCAATAGTCATCATTTGACTTATGCCTAGGCTTATTTCCATAAAAAATTAGAAAAAAGACCTATGAAAGAATGAAAAGGCCTCAGGGTCAATTATTCCTGAAATTCTGAAAACTTAAATATAACATCTTTGAAGTAAATTTTATAAACTTATGTGAGAATATAAGGGTTTCCAGGCTACTTTTACTGTGTTTCAGCTTTTGAAGTGGAGATTTTAACTTTGGTTCTAATGGAAATTTCTCAGATTACTGCAGAAATACATCAGTTTGAACGAGAAAGAATATATATAAGCTTAAGATTGAAACTTTTTATTATTAGCGAAAAGCTCCTGGGACATTGTTCGAATTACTGCTGAGATTGAAGTCAAAATGCGGTAGTTCCATATAAATGGCGATGCAGTCGGCTCCTATGGCTGAACAAATGAGGTCATCAAACATATATTCGTGGAGTTATCAGCATATTCTCTACCTCATTTTGGTTTTCAACAGGTGTCCCATTTCATCAACTAAACTCGGATTTTTCAAACCAATGAAATAAAAATGTGTAACTTAGTACTTGTTTTGACTCATATACTCAGTGTGGAGCTACCTTAACAAAGGCTTGTAAAGTGGATGCTAGTCTGATAACTTTAATAAAAAAACTAAAGTTCCAGTACAAAATGCTGATCAGGAAAGCGAAAAAATGTCAATGTCAAACACATAATTTCAAATTCCACCTCATCAAAAAAAAGCAATGTGGTATGCAGTTAATAATGAAAATATAACCAAGTATCAGAGTCCAGGATACATCGATGCCTCTCATTATTAACTAATGGAAAATAAATTAGCGATACTCAAAAATTGCATACAAATTCGGCAATTTCTTTATAAATATTATCAATGAAACTTCAGCGCAGAAAAATATATTAATGACAACATAGATTATCTAATCCGTAAAAGTGAATCAATTTACCTATTTCCCACCACAGAAAATGAAGTCAGAAAATTTATCAAGAAACTTAACAAGAAACAAGAAACTATAAAGAACAAAATATCCATTGGGCAATGGTGGCATATAAAATTATCTGATAAAATGTTGTCAGCAATCTTTTATTTGACCTATTACAAACGTAGCTACTGAATCGTTTCTAACTGAGCTTTTACCTGAAGAATTAAAAATAACCTAAGTCATTCCACTACATAAAAGGGAACCAAAGACCAATTGGATAACTACAGGTCAATCTCAATAATTTCATGTTTCAAAAATACTTGAAAAATTAATGGCAGAAATACATGTTAAATTTCTCATTAAAAAATGAAGTTCTCTCTCAGTCACAGCACAATTTCATAAAAAAACAAAACTGATGACCATGCATGAACTAATTATATGATTAATATTTCCAGAGGTATAAACGAAAAAAAATAATGATAAATGGGTAAATATGGATGTATCAACTGCTTTTGATACTGTAAAATCTAGCATTCGTTTGAATGAATTAAAACATTATGGCATTAGGGGAGTTGCTTATCTCTGGCACAAATCTTTTTTTTTTAAAACAGGAATCAGTAGGTAGCAGTTTTGGGACAACAATTGTGCTACCTACAGATCAACAATTAAAACTATTAAATATGGTGTTACACAAGGTTCCGTATTAAGGTCATTACTTTTTCTGGTAAATGAGAACGACATAAATAAGCTAAACACTTTCCAGAAAATAATAACATATTTTTTGCGGTGCAGATTATATAGCTCTAATTGCAAGTCAACCTAAATCATTGCAATGGGAAATTAATATGTATACTGTGGTGAAATCAGTTGCTCAGTTGCCGCATGATATCTACAACGAACTATAAGAAAAACTGTTTACTTTATATTTAGTAACAAAGGCCTTAAGACAGACATTTCTGTCGAAATAAGAAACCAATTGATTTCTGAGTCCTAGCATACTAATTTTTTGGGTTTATAAATAAACTACAAGTTAAGCTGGAAGTTCCACTTAGAAAAATATGAAAATTATGCTCAACCCTATTCTTTTTAAAACCGCTGGCTAACTATTGTAATGCTGAAGTACTAATACAAGTCTACCATGGTAAATTTGAGTCCATAGCTCGGTATGGCATAGTCTGCTGCATAGTGAAACATCAATACAATAGTCAACCCTCTAAAACGTGCATTAAGGCTTATATTAAGCTAAAAACAAGAACGTCCTGGACGATGGCAGAGTATGCCTTCGATACATCAGAGCAGTTCAAAACCATAACGCGGTTGGAAACCAGAGAGCTCTTTATGCTTGTGCTTTGTATTTACCTCATTTTTTTATTTTATCACATAAGAAAATGATATTTCCTAAACAAGAGGAAATAAAAAATGTTGAATATACTAGGTACAAATTCATTTATTCACCTGTTCAATATTTACTACTCGCTTCCCTTATTTTTAATTAAACTCCGCGGCTAACCCCACAAGTGATTAATATAGATACATGCTCGTATCGAATGCGTACCTATCGTCCATCCCTACCTTCTCGGATAATGCTTCGTTCCTCCTCCAAATAGCATTGAACTTGAGCGCCCTTCAGTGTAGACTCCATCGGCGCGGAGTAAGAAGGAAGCCTTGGCGCCAGCCACCCCTCCCTCTCGACCTCCCGCCCAGAGCCCCAAAATCAGTCCTGAGTGTTCGTTCCCTCATTCAGTTTCGTGTGAGCCCGCCGTGGATTCCCAACGTTCGTATCCTCCCGCGCATTGATGAGCGATGAGATTTGTGTAAATTTTTCTGCTTGCTATAACACTCATTCTCTCGTCCCGCAGTTTAAGTCACCTCGCGTTGCCCTGCTAACCTACCAGCCAGCAAGCTACTGAATACACCAAACAGGTTTCTCTCAGCATGCAAGGATTGAAGAAAACTAAGTAGCTACGAAGTGAAGGAATAACCAAAAGATTCTCGGAGAGGGGAAAAAAGAAGGGCCTAGTGTGTCGGCGCGTGGGCGCGAGTTTTCAGGTAAGCGGAAACTATTGGATACAATTGTTAAAATGACATCCAAGGCATGTGATGGGTTTGTTTCGTACGTAAAGTTCTGGGAGATTTCCATTTGTTATAGTGTTCTACCCACGTGAAACTCAACAGAGCACTTGCTTTCCATTTGTTTCAAGCCCTGCGCACTAGGCAGTGCATGACAAAACATGTCAGAAGTGGAGCTGGTGGGCGCTAGACGACAAAAGAAAGTCGATAAATATATCCACGATGGTTGATAATGTGTGGGATTTCGGTGAATTCGTCAAACTTGGATGATGCCAAGGTATTAATTACTGTGGGGATGAAAGCATACGTTCTTAAATTCGTATTTTGAACGAAGTCGATAACCTTATCCAAAACATTCGGCCTTGCCTGCAGAATACTATCGGCAGTTTACCAAACGTTTCGCCCGTGCACATGTACATAATGCCCTGCAAGCCACCTCAAAGGCGTGTAGCAGGGGGTGAGTAGTCACCAACTTGCATTACACTATACCCTAAAATTAGTGTAACTACGACTATTAATGCATTAGTATAAATCGCTAATGCTTGTCAAGGGACGAAGTCTCACAAGAATCACTACACTGTACATATATGCTACCAATGTTAGAGGGACCGTTAGTATTTATGTATGTTGGAACTATATAAACGGACAGAGATTCAAGAGTTATGCTGAAAACATACGCGGCGTGCAGTAAGTACTAGTGTAGCAGATAAAGAAACAAGAATTAGTGACTGTTACTTCTAAGAGCTACACTACCTATCAACAAACCTAATTAAAAGTCTCATTGGCAGCTGTTTTGCTGTCTTATCGTTCGCGAGAAAAGTGGCATTTTAAATCTGTCCGTTCTACAGTCTAGTTCCCTAATTTTATTCTCATGATCTGATCCATCGTAGTTTTTCGGATTTCGTAAAATATTATTGACGCCGTCAGAGAATAAATCGGTTTGAAACTTACATAATGGAGTAAGTCTAAATTTTGGCCAACGGTCTGAAAGCGATTCCCATCCTAGTTACTGCTAAAGGTCAGTAACACTAACGAGATTATCTTAACGCAGACATCGTTCCATTTAACGTCGTTCTTGTGCGCTGAATCAGCTGATGTTTACGAATCCGCCTTAACTCCAACACCTTATAAAGAAAGTTCCCATTATGACGCATATTGCGAGTATTCATTTTTTACATAATCTTCTTCGATAAGGTGTGTTAAAATGAATTACTTTCCATAAAAATTTACAGAACACGAATTTGGGTTTTCAAATTGAAAATTTAAAAAAGTTCAGTACATCATGAATTGCAAATTATTTCATTTTTTGCTACAAGTATTGAGATTGCTATATAATTGAGCAAAATAATACTATTCATGGTGTTGTATCAGTTCTAAGAAGAAGCAGGAACTATAAGTTCTAAGGAGTACGAGCATGCAGTTCTGGAAGATATCTTTCATAATTATATTTCCTCTGAGAAGAATCTGTTGGACGCTTTCATATGATCACAAAGTATTTAAAGAATCACATTTGTACCTTGAACTTACTTGATTTCAAAATCGACCGTCTATATTCGTTGTTTATTCTCTTATGGTATTCAAAATTTCTTTATGATTTTTCGACCACTGTAATGTGAAAATAAATAGTTTCCAACCTCCGTTACTTGTGGGCAATTATGTTTTCTGCATTTCAAGTTATTCTCTGATAAGATATTATATGCCTATATTAAATAATTCTCCCCTCTGTCTATCAGATTCTAATTATCAGCACATGGAAATACCAATTCAATTGGCATTTAAAATTCAAAGGTACTTAATATCCAAATCCATTATCACAGAATTGCGATTTAATTAACGATTCGTAGTCCTTAATTTTTTTCGATGAAAGTGCGGTAGGAAATTGTGGATGCTTTGTAAATCCCCCTTCTCAAACTTTATTCACCATTCAAACATCTGTAATGTTTGTCTAAAAAACTGCGTTCTCCTATTATATCCTTCCATGTTCCGGGAAAATGAAAGTTGGAGTCTAGAGCGAGTTACAACGATCACCAAATTGAGTTCAGAAAGTGGATGGCAACTTGTGATGCGATTTGGAGATGAGAACACTCATAGAAAGGAATCTTGAGTAAAATCAGGACGATTTTGCTTTTTTGTTATTGCAGATGTCGAAAAAGCGTTTGACAGAGCTAACAGGGAAAAACTAAATCATTAATTCATCTTTAGCGGAAGGTACCCGTTGAGATTCAACGGGTGTGAAAAACATTGAACTTGTTTTATTAGAAAATGTAATTGCGTGTGTAGTCTATTTAACTACTTTATGTGTATCGCTTATTACTACGTAAGTGTACTCTCATATACATGAAGTTCCCCTATCCCAGTGGGGAATTAATAGTCCAAAAGATGTTCTAAGAACATTCAGTGAAGACTATTTAAACGTTCAAAGATCATTCAAGAAGGACATTCAATTGGCACTCACAGATAGTGCAAAGAACGTTCATTGGAATACTTCATAGAATGTTCAAAGAATGTTCTACGTAGGAAAATTTCGGCTGAACTTTTTTTGAATTGGTATCATATGAACCATGAAGTAATGTTTAAAACTATAGTTCTCGTGAAATGATTCTCGATTCATATCTTATTACTTCTCCACTGACTTCCCTGCTCTTTCAAATAAAAATATGATAATTTGCAATTAATTACTATGAATATGCAATTGTGGTACGTAATTTTAGTACTTTATAACATCCTATCTTGTATCTTCTTAATGTCATTGTACCCATGTCGCATTACTAGGCACCCTACGACTCTACGCGCATTTTCTAGCGCCCGATATTAAAATATCGACGTACAGAAAGTCGTATGTACCTAGTCATTTCCGTGGATAAATGTAACTTCGCGAACTATAATTATTAAATGTCAATTCCTTGATAGTCTGAGGAAATGCCATCACATCTCGATAACAGTATTTGGCATTAATTCATTGAAACCTATTATGCCACATTGTACGAATATACATGCAATATTACTGTGAATAAACAAGATTTTGAACTTGACAAGGTTTGTTTGAAAGGTTTAAAGATGTTCTTAAAATGTTCAACAAAGAAGCATTTTTGAATAATACTTCGTGGACTGGAAATGAACGATCTATGAACAGTCACAAATGAATAGTTCACACATGAACATTCAATGAACGATCTATGAACAGTCTCAAATGAATAGTTCACACTTGAACATTCAATGAACGTTCTATGGTTGTATGCTCAGGATAATTCAGTGGTGGACTACATTTTAATTAGTTCACGAATGTCTTCTGCATGGAGTCTCCCCACTGGGATGAGAGCTACTTTGAGAATAGACGTTGAAGAGTATACTTGTTGTAAATACGCATTGAATTTTTCTGTTACCCCCCGAAACAATCTATCATAGGGCCCTTGGAACTATGGACCCTTCTTATACGGATTTTCTTTCTACGTCCTGTCATGGGCCAGCAGGAAAACGTATTATTTCAATGCATGAGGCTTGAACATCCTTTGAAAATCAAATTTCTGGTTGTCAAGGAAATAAGCTATTGTTGATTTCTGAGAAAAATGTGTAATTTTTCAGCTAAAAACATGAATTTCAGATAAAAAAGGAGCGTATAGGATAATCGATTGAAAAAAATTAGAAATTTGATTAAATTAGTCTTCCGATAAAGTAAATTCCAGCATTCTATCTTGAGTGAATGTACTTTTTAAAAACAAAAAAATGAAACCACTGCACCGAACCCAATGCTTAGCATGGACCACCAGGGACCACCAGGGGGGGGACTTCGGTGGACCTTAGGACTTCACAATATAGCTTATGTTACAACCAGATATATTTTATGCCTACATGCCAAATTTCAGCCCAATCAGTCCCGCAGTTTTTGCGTGATGGAGTAACAGACAGACAGACACCATTACATTTTTATATATTAGTAAGGATTACACCCCTAACTCTGCAAAAAAGGGTATTGGTTCATTGAACCATACAGTGTTAGTTTTCTACCAGTAACGAACATGTGTTCCAAATTTCATCAAAATCGGTCCAGTGGTTTAGGAGATGTGGAAAGTATACACATACATACAGTGAGAGCCGTGAAAAATGCTTATGGAATTTTACCGTTTACGATGCCATATATTCGCAAAACATTATGATATAAAAATATTTGCATTAATTTTAGAAATGAAATAAAATTTGCTAATTTTGTTGTCCATATTAAGTTCTTCGTATATCTCAAAATAAACATGTTATTCTATAAAGTAAGATTTTGAAGAAAAAAAGTTTGACAATTACTGCTACAATCTAGGAAATTGTAAGCAATATGCATGAATTTTGGCAGAAAAAGAAAGATACAAACCTTAACTACAACTTCGGCCAGTTTTTCTTTGTAAGTATTGCTGGATGCCACTGCTTTTGGGCGTTTTAATGGTAACTACAGCATGCTTCTGACAAATTGTTTGCGTTGCCATAGCTCGGTAACTAAGGAGCTGCGACACCATGTTCATATGACAAAATGCTTAAAATCACTTCTCCAACCTCCTACTGAAAATTTGAACTTCCCTCCTGAATTACCCTGTGTATAAAGATGAAAAAAAACATTTAGTAATCTTCATTTCAATGATTGTATTCATTACTAGCGGACGGTATCCGTTGAAATTCAGCGGGTGTGAAAAACATTGAACTTATTTTATAAGAAAACTACAAATCCTAAAGAATACTGTCAGCGTGGTGTTTTGAGGAGTTCGAAACCTATCTTGTGTGTTGTATTCGTTGTAGTAGACACGCTGACCATTTTTCAAATGCACGGATAGATGAGTGACTGTTGGTCCTCATTCATGCACGGGAAACTAAAATACTACTTGAATAACACCCAGGTTGATAGATGGTTACCTCGTCCTTCCGGTTCTCTTGAACCACCTTCTGAGTGATTAACAGCTTGTTTGCTTCCATTGTATACAAAAATATATTTGCATTCAATGACTCAATTGAGTTGCGCAATTCAACGTCGACATGTGCGTTGAGTATCTTAATCAGGATTGGAGAATATAGTAGAATCCACCGGTTGACAAAGTCAAAAGGAGGATTTGCAGTAGTAGCCATGTTTATTTGACCTATGAATCCTTCATCACCCGGACAGCGCCTTCGGCATAAAGGATTACCATAATGGTTGGTTTCGGTTGTAAAATAAAAAATCTATGGTTATTTTTAGTGCACTTGTCGATTTTCATGCACGGATGTCGATCATTGCGAAGAATTTTCATTTTTTTTCGGGTAAGAAACATGTAGTGACTTAATTATTATTTCCACCATCTTAAATCTGATAGGAGTTTCAAAACAGATGGGTTTCTATTTGAACCAGATTTATAGCTGGATACCCGTTCGTAGGTTGGGTTAGGATGAAATTTTTGCAGTCCTTAGCGTATCCCGAAAAAACACCACAGTTAGATGCTCATGAGATCGCTAGCGGGCATCTCTTTGAGAATCCAAGTCTAACCTTTGTCATATTTTATGCAAGGACTCATTTACTCGCAAAGAAGACATTCCTCTTGCTTTAGAAGATTTTTCGAAAGGTTACTCTTTTTTTCTATCAGGCATGTTGATGGATATATGTTTAAGTCCAAGGAGGGGAAACACAGCGGCGAGTGAGAGTCTAGTATAGGCTCATGTTGATTGGAATCGATGATTGAGTGAATGTAAGTTAACTGCACTTTAACAGCTTTAAACATATGTAAATAACTCGTAACGTTAATGATGTGGGAATTGGTCTAAAAAACAGTTCGCAATCGCAATTAGAGACGGACAGTTCCACTACGTGTCGTGCATCTGAGTATTAAACGATAATAAACTACGCCATGTTTGTTGTAGAAACGGTGGCATTATTACCATTACTATTCACTGCACGTAAATATTCTTGCACGTTTAATTCCTTTATGTGTATTGTTTACTACGTAAGTGTTCTCTCATATGCATGCAGAGCCACTATGAGAGCTACTTTGAGAATAGACATGGAAGAGCATAGGTACTTCTAAATACGCATTGAATTTATCGATTACTCCCTGAAGCAATCATGGGGCCCTTTGGACTCTGGGCTCCTCTTATACAGCTTTTCTTTCTACGTGCTATCATGGGCCTGCAGGTAAACTTAAATTCCAGAGGCGTGAATATCCTTTGAAAATAAAATCTCTGGTTTTCAAGGAAATATGCTATATTTGATTTAAGAGAAAAATGTGAGATTTATAAGGAAAAAACATCATTTTCAGATAATTCGAAGAGGAAATGAAAATTGATTGAAAGAATTAAAAACTTAATTTATTCAGCCATCAGATAAAATAAATTCCAACCCTCTATCTTGAGTAAAAGTACTTTTAAAAAGCAAATAATGATACCACTGCATTATTTTAGATTCGATTATGAATTTTGAAGAGAGTTAAAAAAGTATGTTTTATAATTCAGCGTAGTTTCTCTTCGCCTTAAGTTCTAATAAAGAGTGCCGCTCAGTAACACAGGCGAACGCCCTCAGAGTGCGCTGAGTAACCAAGATGCCGCTCACAGAAGTAAACATCGGTACATATCACGTGATCACGAGACGAGCCCCTTTTTGCTACAGTTGCAAACGGGCTGGTTGGAAAATAGAAGTATTCATATCTTTGAACCGGCACCCTTAACCGAGAGCCGGATGGCGCTGATTGGTAGAGAAGCCCACAGGCAACGGCAAACTTGTCCGTCAACCTCTGGTATGATACGGCCTTGACCCTGGTTGGCGTGTTACGCCGGTTAAAAAGTCGCCTTGGGAAGGCTATTCATATGATCGCGGTAAGCGAACGAGTCATCTCACGGTGATTTCTTGCTAACTGAACACGGATCAAGTTCCCATGCATTCTTACACACTAGTTTATTTGTGAAATTACTAGTCTCTCTATTCTCTTGCTCAACGACCTTCTTCCTTATTTCTCTCTACACCAATCGTGGTTTTCATAAGGCTGTTCGTTACGCAGGTTAGAAAGCTCTCTCTTGCACACTGGTTGGCAATCCGGCATTTTCTAACTAGCGTGAGATGAACGTAGTGGATACAGGGCATCTGTATTGTAAACAAGAGGAGTGGTGAAGTCTAGGTGCAGAATTGGCGTTAGACGGCGACGGGCAACATCAGCAACATTATCGTTCGCCATTATTCCACGGATCACGCCCACAGATAGCAATGAACGATTAAACGAATTGAACTATATCCTAGGTGGTAGCTAAAATGCAAATAACAGGATCAATACTTATTGATTGTATGCTTAGATGAAGGACCAATCTCAGCTTTGTCAAAGTGGATAGGTAATCCTCGTTCAGGATCCGAAAGTTTTCATACCATCCCGCGGAATATAGCACAAAATGGGAGGTTTCGCTAATTTTTATAAACAACTAAACCGTTTTATAGTAAAATTATTATATTCATAGTGACAAATAATTCGTTGTCTTCTGATAAAAAAAACAAACACTGCATGTCTTCAGCTAACGTGGTAAAGCTGCACCTGGGAAAGAGGAAAACGTCTGGAACAAGTATTCTAGCTCAGTTAGAGAACTCCCTAAAAAAGGGTTATTATAGCTTTTTAAAATCAAGGAATTTGCCTGCTGTCGTGAATGAAATTTGTCCCTTTATAAAACTTACTTATGGTCGTTGATCCTACCGTTGTTCATTTTACTGTGGTGATTGCATTTTCAGATTATTCCGGGGATGGCTCCTGAGGTGGTCCTTCTAATCACTGCGGTCTTGCTACTCGCCCTCTGGGTGATGTCAGGGAAGACCAAGAATTTCCCACCAGGTGAGGAAAAGAGACATAGCTTGAATAGTTGAATGGCCCATTAAGTGTGTACGAATGGGCACATCTAGAAATGGAAGGGGGGATCTATATTCAGTCGTTAAACAAGTGTCGGCTGTTATTACACCAAGACCAATGGAAAGTTTATTCCACAAATTATTATTATTAAATTATTATTATTAGTAAGTTGTACTAGTCACCCCCTATCAATTTCCTTTTCACAGGGGTTCTAATAATTATTCTGTCACGCGGTCCTAAACACGCGACGTTATATACTGTATATAGATAAGATTAGTATACTGTATTAGCCCGACACACAAAAGGTACCCTTCACTTTATCACTTCTTACCTTGAGAGAGATCCTTTCTTTTGGTAGTCCTTGGCGGCAAAGGTTAATGGATTAATTCATTAACAAAAATGATACACTTGAACAATACATATATTTATAATAACCCTTTTATTCTTCACTTAGAAAACAAATTCACTATGGTTGATCAATTAATTAATATATGTTCCCTTCTCAATTTTATTCGTATTAATTTATAATGTTTGTTCTACTTCACCGGATATTGCACAATGTGACTTCCGCCGATACTCTATGCCCCAGTATCTGTTTATCGGATTCCTGGATCCTTCCTTAACACAGGACACTGGCGTTGGTAATTGCTGTCCAAAGCTGCTTACTCCCGGCAAATTATCACTGCAAAAACTCCCGACTGACTTTCACTCGATGACCGTTTCTTCGGCTTCCATGAGTGAATGAGTGCTGACTTCCTTGAGGGTCCTCCCCTTACGTCCCTTGTGACTCTTTTGTTAAGAAGAAGCTCGTCCCTTGTTTTACAAGCCCTTTTATACTATCTCACACCCCTTCCTGTATGTTCTAGAACATTCCAGGTTTTCTCCACTTCTCTCGTATCTGATAGGCTATTTCCCTTTCATTATTATAATTTTGTTTTCCCCTTCCATCCTTTCTTTGCCTTGCAGCTGTCATAACACCTGGTGTTGTTTTAGTTTGTTTACGTAAACAGAAAATGGTATTGTTTAAAGTTGTTTTCATAACATAGACGGCATTGTTTTAGTTTGTTTACGTAAACAGGAAACGGTATTGATTTAAAGTTGTTTTCATAATACAGAAACGATATTGTTGCCTCGCGGTAGTACGTGTTCCCAAAATATACAAAATGGCGTCCTTAATCGTATACTTATGCCAACACGGCCAAAATGGCGTGTTACAAAGTGATCTACCTGTAAGCATAGGTTTAAATGGAAGTCAGTAAAAATCATTAGGAAATTAACAAACGGAGGCTTCTACAATGTTTGTTTCCTTATCTTAGCGTACGTCTTACCCTTCTTCTTCTCGTCAATAAAACGTATTCCCTTTCTTCCCTTTCCCCGCTTGTTCACAATCCTTCTCTCTATCATGGCCTATCTCTATCATCATAATAATTTGGATAATATCACATATTTATTGGAAAGTCCTTGAACATATAATTGTAAATAAATGTAACAATATATAATTGAGACGATAAAGTTAAGGATTAAAGTTAAAAGGATGTATAATGTCATTTTCCCGCGAACGGAAAGAGACCATACCAGCTGCCAATGAGGCTTTTAAAGTTTTAACTAGGTCTGTCGCTAGGTAGTGCAGCTCTCAGTAGTAGTGGCACTCCCTAATTCTTGTATCCTTATCTGCTACCTAGCACTTACAGCACGCTGTGCATGTTTTAAGCATAATTCTTGAATCTTTGTCCGTTTATGTAGTAGAAAAATACATAAAAAATAACGGTCCCTCTACCATAGGTAGCATATCTGCAGTGTAGTGCATGCTTGTGAGGCTTCGCCTCGTGACAAGCATTACCGATTTATGCTAATGCATCAATATTGGTTGTTACACTAACTTAAGTGTTTAGTTGAATACATGTTGGTGACTTCTCACCCCCTGTCACACACCCTTCTACATCTACATCTACATCTACAAAATACCCTGCAAGTCACCTCAGGGGTGTGTGGCAGGGGGTGAGTAATCACCAACATGCATTACACTATACCCTAAAGTTAGTGTAACTACGACTAATTATGCATTAGCATAAATCGCTAATGCTTGTCATGAGGCGAAGCCTCACAAGCATGCAACACTACACTACAGATGTCATCAAAATGGAGAGTGACCTTCAATATACATGCATTCTACAACTACACAGATGGACAGGGACTCAAGACCCATGTAGAAAACATGCTAGGCGTGCTGTTAGTATGTACTAGGTACTATGCACTACATACTACCCCGCAAGCCGCCTCAATAGGCGAGTGGCGGGGGGTGTTAGGACACCAGCCGTTTACTTATAAAAAGAAAACGCTCTAATGAAATTACGCCTTGCATTTATTAAAGTCCCTTATTGTTCGGGGGAAAACGAATTCCCATACCTATCCGTTCGGCAAAATATCTCTCTCAATTTATCGTTTCTGTCGGACCTGGAAATATAGTGGGGTTCTAATATGATGTTCTCCGTGTCGCTCTTAAAGATATCTATTCTCAATTGCTCAAGTAATCTAACAATAAGCCTAGCGCGCAGCCTCCAAGTCTCTAGTGGCTCCCAGCCTAACATAAAGTTTAACATTTGCGTAACGCTGTCTGTACGCCCGTAGCAGTTTTTGACGAATCGCTCAGCTTCCCTTTGTATTTTATTAAGTTCCCGAATTAAGTCTTTCTGCACCGGATCCCATATGCTTGCTGTATATTCAAGGTGTGGCCGGACGAGTGCGAAATAGCACCTCTCTTTTACTTTTTCATCTGAAAATCTTCCCACAGTACGCTTAATATCCCACGATAGGTTCGAGGTAATCATAACTCCCAGATACTTAACTTCATCTGTCGCCTATATCTTAACGCCATCCACAACATATACACGGGGATAGTTGGACGACCTCCGCAATAAATGTACCACCGTGAATTTGCTCAGATTAAGTTCGAATCCCCACTCTTGGCTGCACACATGAACGTTGTTTAAATCCAATGATGGAATTTCAAAGTCAGAGTGATCACTAATTTCGCCATAGATGAAAGCGTCGTCAGCAAATAAACGTATTTTACTGCTAATGCGAGAGTAAAGATCATTTATGTATATAATGAACAAAAGGGGGCCGATCACGCTTCCTTGCGGGACACCTGATGTCACTTTAACTACATCAGAGCTAATTCCGTCAAGTACTACTTTTTGCTTACGATCACTCAGAAAGTCGCGTATCCAGTTTACTACTGTTTCGTTCAGCCCGCATGACTGTAATTTGTATAAAAGTTTGTTGTGAGGTACCGTGTCGAAAGCTTTCTTAAAATCTAGGAATAATGCGTCCACTTGTGTTTTCGATTCACCAGATTTGAGAACGTCATGAAGAAAGAGTACTAGCTGTGTTTTACATGATCTATCTGTCTGTAGTCTACTCTAGTCTGTTTCCCTTTTTCAATATCGGTGTAACGTTTGCAATTTTCCAGTCTATTGGTATCTTTCCTTCAGATAATACTTCTTCAATATTATGTCTAAGAACGGTGCGATCTGTGGCGCTAATCCCTTGAGTTGGCCTGCAGGATATTTTGTAGATGTATATGTAGATAACTTCCAGCGTACAATGATGACGATTGGCAATATCTTTCGCTGGAAATTGCCATGAACCGTATCTGATGTGTTCCCTAATGAGCTGGTGAATACGCTTTGAATCTAGTAAGTAGTTCAATAAGTTAGCTTTGTCCAAGCTTCTTGATAATATTTCACCTTTGTCGTTTCTTAGTGGATTAAATGTTGATCTATTGCCTTTAACTTCCCTCACGTATGACCAAAAGACTTTAGGTTTATCCTGTAACTGATATCCTAATATATTTCTTTTAAAATCGACGACCTTTTGCACCTGGAAAACGATCAGCGTGTCTACTACAACGAACACAAGATACAAGATAGGTTACGAACTCAAATGACCACGCTGACCGTTTTTCTTCAGGTATTGTGGTTTCCTTATAAAATAGGTGAAGGTAGCGATGTACATTCTCGAATCTGTTTCGCCTTATGGCATCCGCAACTATCTGGACGTGGCAATCAAGGTCGACTTTCCAGTACATTCTTTTCTGAGGTAGACGGTGGTAGCCAGACAACAGCATTACTCCTATTAACGAATGTATTTCGTGATTGGTTGCTTCAAAGTCGTACACAAGATGTTGAGCAACATATCGATTAGTTTGTACGACTATGTGGTTCACTAAACTGTCTGTAAAAATGCTTTGATGGCATCAAAAGGAGATTTTACATGTTCGCGCAAATAGTCGTCTGCATTGGGCCAGTAATGAGGGGATGGACTTTCAATTTTAGCGGTAAAATCACTTGAGTTTTCTTTCCAAGATCGCGAGGGGTAACAACGCTTACGCTTCTTAGTTTTCTTGAGGGTCATTGTTTTTGAAGACTCACACATTTCACTTAAATTGCTCCTTCCACTTTGAATCAACCTTTCCTCATCCTCCTCGGAGAAGTTGGCAAGAATATCAGATTGCAGTATTCAAGCAGAAAGATGACTTAAGTCTCCATCTACCTCCTCGCCAGAAAGATCGGAATCTTGATCGCTAATCACTCCCTTTTCTTTGATAGGTGGGCTATTAGCAATGCTGTCGGGAGAAATATCATCCTCCACTAAGGCATCAAAAATATCGTTTTTTCGGGACCTAAAAGCGAATGTATACAATTTTTTAAGATGTGAAATAAAGTAAATAAAGCCAATATTTAAATTCATATACGAAATTACTCATCGGTATCACGGAGGTATTGCCTCGAATTATGATTTTTGCCATGTTTCTTATGCTTCTCAAACTAATGAAATCAGAATAGAGCTCAAAGAATGTGTAAATAGCATGATAATGGTTAATTATGATGATAAAACATAAATTATTAATTTTCCATCATCATTAGGAAACAATATAGTACTATCCCAAAGTGCACTGATTGGTAGCCGCTGATGGAATAATATCTAAATATCGATATTTAAAAAAAATATATGATACAAATATGTCCAATGTAGCATAAACACAAAAAAATTACCCACTTATGGTTAAAAAAACTACTAATGGTTTACTAATAGCATTTGAAATTAGAAAAATTCTGAGAAACGGCGTCTTTTCCCAATATTATTTATTAATTGCCATCGACTTAAAAATTGGCACAGAAAAATAATATATCCACGTATCTGCATATTATTTTGAATAAATACTTAATAATGTATTCACTAGGCATTAACATGGAAAAATTACGAATACAAGACATAAAAAGGCTTTAACTTACATTTCATAGAAGGTTGTCAAGTCAACACCTGGAGGGACTGCAGTGATCCAGTTAGCACGCGAAACACAATCAAACTGACGAGTGACGAGTATTACCAGTCAATAATGTAAGGTCTAGCAAAGGCACACACGAAGAATCGGATGAATCTGTTATAAAGTGAACGTTATCTAAGGCAAAATGTGGCATGGCAACTAAAGTTGCCGACGGGCACTAATGGGAGCGGACCAAGTGTGATGCGATCGCGGACAAAATGTTGTTTTACCAATAAAAATGGGCGACAGATAATGTTGGAATCATTCCCTTGATAACAACTCGGTAAAGACAGCGTTAAATATCATTAATCGACGTCAATAACACCACAAACAAAACTACACTCAATAGACGTACGTACAAACAATGAGGAAAGCGTCAGGAAATACCCGAGACGTATTCAAACTTCGCGCAACCGCCTCCAATTCACTGCGACGTTGCCATTTTCCGACCAAAATCTTTAACATTTTTACGAAAATCTATAAAACGGTTATTTTTCATCGTAGAACAACGATTAAAAGACGAGCGTACTTGCACGATTATCAGAAGTACGATGAAAAATAGCATTTGTTACAATATGGCGTAGTTGTTAAAGTTTAAATTATACTGGGTAGGGTCAGTTTTTATTGCGGTAGCACCCCACCGCGTGGGTCGGGGAGAGAGGCCAGCGTTTGGCCGAGTGCTCGGGAAAGGGTTTCGGATTTAGACCCTTCGCGAGGTGCACCACACCCAACTAGCGTATACCTGGGACATGGTCCCAGAAGATTACCACTAACCCCCGCTTCGAATTTTTCATGAATCTTCTAAAGTTTACAATCCCTTCGATGATCGGCTAACGAATGCTTGGTCGACCGCGAAACTAACCGACTTCATCAACTGGTCTCCTACTTACAAGGAAACATCGCGAGACTGATGTTCGGGATCCAAACGACGCAATTATTTTCTGAAACTGTAGAGAGAGTGCGGGAAAAGGGCCACGGCTTTCTTCCACATAGGCCCGGGTTCGTAAGAAAAACGCTGTTAAAAAATCTTCAGAGAGTTTCAATCAACCCCCTTGGGAGACTTTTGAAGCTAATTTCGGGGTTCTTGTTTGGCCGATAAAAGGCCTCACATGCTGACAGACCTAGTACGTTTAGATTTTGAAAATACAAGGATACTTCCGTGAACAGGATGGGCTTCGATTGGTAGTGGGTCTTTCTCAAGGCCGTAAACAATGAACGGGTTATTACTTTTTAATATTCAATTTTCTCGCGATTTCTCCTTGTTAGATTCACAATTCTAGCTCTTCCCATACCTATCTTATCATTCCCTCGGCGTAAATGTTAAAAAGCAAAGGTGAAAACGGGCAGCCATGCCTCATCCCTTCATCAATAAATGAAGAAAGAGGGGAGGTATATACACACACGGCTTCTCTGTCTGTACTTCTCAGTAGTTATCATAGTATGACAGATGCATATAATCAATGATCTCGCCATGGTATATAGATTGAGAACTTGTCAACTAAAGCTGAGGCGCGATCACGGTTCTCCATAACGCGTGCGCTCGCGTTATTGTTAATTTTCAATTAGATTCATGAGAGCGAAAACGTAATCTTCATTCATTAAATTTGGTCAGGTGCTTTAAATTACTATTTTTAATTGAATGATTGTGTTTTTGGGACTGTAACTTTAAGTATTATCCTTATAGAGCGGTTTTCGTTTTTGAATAACGATAACGACAACGCGAACCTGACGATGACACCCTCATGAACAAAAAATATTAGCATCACCTTTCCCCACTCCCGTTAAAGGTCAAAAATTGAACCTAGATACAAAAAGGAGAATAACTCCCCCCACCCCAATTTCATAATCATTTTCCATCAAATTGGCAGTATTCTATTTAATAGCCCCTGGAAATTCGATTAATCCACCTCACACCCGCATAAAAACCCCCAAAGCCGTCCTTCTCCCAATCTCCATCCTCAACTCCAGCTTCTCCTCTTGTCATAAGAACCTTTCATGAACAAAGCCAAAAACAGCTGACAAGCTGAGTGCGGAATATTTGACATGGATCGAGCCCTACATTTCTATAACCAAAACGCTCATGGAAACAACACAACTATACTTAATAAACTAAATGTAATTATCCTGAGTAGGAGACGGGCTATTCAGTCAGTTCATCAATGTATTTATGGTGAATTAATAAATTTCTAGTGATTATATGTTCATATTTGTAATAAAAAGGAGGACATTTATTTACTTCAAGTGTAAATACCAGAGTTAAATATAATTATAAATAATTACACATCCTTTTTCAGGACCTACAAGTTGGCAATTATTTGGTTACATGCCTTTAACATTTCATTTAAGGCTGAAAGATGAAATCTCTTCCTTGCACAAGAAGTACGGAAGTGGTTGGGCTTCATGTGTTTCACAACCCTAAGTCAAGCTAATACAGAACCTATTGGCGTAAAGTAATGAAATAAAAAAATAATACCAGCGATTATAAAATGTCTCATTTTGTTAATTTTCCTAGTATTTGTTTTTTTACACCGCTTTTAATACTGTAATAATAACAAAATTGCGGACACTCTTTTCAGTCAATTTTTCGCAGTTAAGCAGAGAAAAAGTTCATTTAGACATTGTTAAACACGGAGAAACTCACGAGACACTCTTTAAGTCTCTATGGAGTGAGTCCAAAGAGACTTGCGGCGACCGCTCGCGATCCTGAAAAGAAATTCAATTTTTCTAATGTGCCTGATTGTGAGAGATCGGTTTATGCCACCGGCGCGGAAGCTCGCGTCAACTCCATGGTCCGCTATGGGCAACTTTTCTTCCTAATGTCTATCTTGAAGCTATACGTTCGACGGACCTTAGTAGACATTTAAAGTGGTTGGAGCGATTTTTATACTTTGTACATATTTCATTGAAACTTTGAATACGTTCTCTCATTACCCCGCCTTACATATACTCGCTCAAGAACGCCTACAGATTTTCAATTATACAAGGTTTCACGGAACTTGCTTAAAGCTCGCATTTCGGAAGCTAAACGCCAGTATTTTAGCTCAACATTTTCGCAAGTCAGAAATCAACAGACAGCATGGCGTGAACTAAGGAATCTGGGGCTGATACGAAAGCGTTCAAATGTACTGCCTAACCATATTTCTATAGATCAAATAAACCAATTTTTCAATTCCTTGCCCACCAGTGGAAGCACCAAGCCAATATCTGCCTTAAATTCTGTCGATTTTTCTGTCCCATTCGATGCTAATAATTTCTTCTTCCAATACATCACCCCTGTATGTGCTTTGAAGCACCTGAAGCTTACCAAATCGAACTCCCTAGGGTACGACCAAATTTCAATGATGTTCGTTCACAAGGCCATACATGTTCTACTGCCATATATTCTCGAAATTTTCAACCATTCTTTAACTTATTCTCAGTTTCCAACTGTGTGGAAAAAGGGCCTCATTACACCTATACGCAAGGTCAGTAAACCCGAAAATCCCGCTGATTTTCGACCTATCTCAATTCTCTGCGGCTTATCTAAAACACTGGAGAAAATTGTTCATACTCAAGCTTTTGAATATCTCAAATTGCACGATAAACTTGATCCTTATCAGTCGGGCTTCCGTAAAGGCTTTAGTACCCAGACTCCTTGCTCAAAGTCACGCACGACATTCGCCTTGCCACCGACAACAAACTGATCACACTCATGGTTTTATTTGATTTCAGCAAGGCTTTCGATCGAGTGAACCATTTTCTGCTCTTACGTAAACTAAAATCCCACAGTTTCTCTAGTTCCACCCTGAACTGGTTCCATTCCTACTTGACGGGCAGAACTCAAGCAGTCAAGGGTCAGGGTAGTGAGCTATCTTCTTGGCTCCCGGTCTCATGCGGTGTCCCTCAAGGCTCCGTCCTCGGACCTCTCTTGTTCACTCTGTATACTCTCGATCTGACCAAGAGCATCAATCACTGTAAATATATGCTTTACGCAGACGACTTACAAATATATGTTCATTCTACTGTAGAAGAGCTTCCATACAAAATCGACATGATTAACTCAGAGATTCGCTCAATATGCAACTGGGCTGAATTGAACTGCATTCAGTTAAACCCCAACAAAACTCAAGCTATAATTTTTGGTAATAAAAGACTTCTAAACACAATTGCTTACGACAGCCTCCCAAATTTAATTGTCTCTTCCACCACTGTGCCGATTACCAAGACTGTAAGATATCTTGGACTCACGCTCACCTGCAACCTATCATGGTATCAGCATGTGCTTGAACTATGTAATAAAGGGAATAAGGCTATTTATTTATTGAAACTACAAAAGAAAAATCTTCCTGTTTCCACGAGAATTATGCTTGTCTCCTGTGTTATCTTCCCCATTATTGATTACTGTATACTAGTCTTTAATGACTCACCTATTGTATTTGAAATGTGTCTGCAACGGCTAATTAACTCCTGTGTTAGATTTATCTTTGACTTACGTAGAGATGAACATTTGTCCAAATTCTACACTGATCTGAATTGGTTACCTCTTCATTACCGAAGGAATTATATCTTGGGATCTTTTCTGTTCTCCTTATTCCAAAACCAGACTCCTGCATACCTGTACGAATTATTCATCCCCCGCAAAAAAGTTACTGGAATTTCCACCCGCCGTGTTTCTGACCTTCAAATTCCTCAAGCCCGCACCAATATATATTTCATATCTTTTCATTTAACAGCTTCTAGATTCTGGAACTCTCTACCGCCAAATATAAAGACGTCACAATCACTTCAGTCGTTTAAAGGAAGGCTGTACTCCTATTTGAAGTCTAGGGCTTAAGTTAGTCTCCTCAACTTATTGAAGTTATCATCTTAAACATGTGATGTTATTAAAACTTTCTACATAAATATACATATATGTATGTGTGTGCTTATTATGATATGTGTTAAAACTTATATTTTTGTGTTATTAATATTGAATATTTTACATTTTTTATCTAAATATGTACTACTTGTTAGCCTAGCAATAATCTCCATAATGCCATATTTTTGTCAAAATGTCATTTATTAAGAGTAGAATATTTTCCTGTATTTTCTTTTTTGTTCAAATAGGTTTTACCTGGAGCATAATAAATATTCATTCATTCATTCATTAGTTTTTTTCTATAGATGAGGCTAAAAAATTGCACCCTACCGATTTGGTTCCTTGTAAAGCTAATGCTATGTTAACATGTAACCTTATGGCACACGACAAATATTTTGCAAGAATGTCAATAAATATGTGCAGCTTTTTCTGAACTGGAAATGATACTTTTAATGTTATTATAATGATTGCTAATAAATGTCAAGATGTCTCACCGTGTTCAATTTAAAAAAAAACGCACATTTCATTACAATTGCGTCCGGTATCCGCTTGAAATATATTGATTTTTTCAAAAATGGCCATGCAACCATCATTGAAACATTTGACATGGATTGAGCCCTATAATTCTATAACCAAAACGCTCCTGGAAACCACAACTATATTTAATAAACTAAATGCAATAAATGTAATTATCCTGAGTAGGAGACGGGCTATTCAGTCAGTTTCTCAATGTATTTACGGTGAATTAATAAACTTTTAGTGATTGTATGTTCATATTTGTAATAAAAAGGAGGACATTTATTTACTTCGAGCGTTAACACCAGAATTAAATATAATTATCATTAATTTATCATTATTTTTCAGGACCAAACAGTTGGCTATTATTTGGTTACATGCCTTTAACATTTCAATTAAGGCTGAAAGATATAGTCTCTTTCTTGCACAAGAAGTACGGAAGAGTGGTTGGGCTTCATGTGTTTAACATCCCCGTGGTTTTTATATCGGGACATGATGAAGTACGAGAGGCATTGCTGCGAGATGATTTCGCCGGCAGACCTGTAATTTTGAACCTCGGTGTATTCGGTGTACAAAAAACGGGTGAGTTGCCTTTTCACGTGCGATACAAGGTTTTCGTCGTGAAGGGGTTAACTTGAAATTTCCCTTCTCTTAATTTAACTTATCAATAAAACTGCCAAATTTTTCAGCAGGGAGTTTTTGAAATTCTCATGCATTCCTTCGCTAATCTTCCTCCACTTCGAAAATCGGAAATATCTCTCTCTGCAAGCATAGCAGGGGACTAATCAAGCATGATGAATGCATGTCCAACGTGTGCTTGCAACATTCTTTGTTGACTAAGTCTTTTTCCGTTATATTTTAGAATAAGAACCACATTTGCTGGTTAATTAAAAAAAATAATTCATGATTCCCATTGCGATCCTAAAAAACATTGTCAAATATAATTGTATTACAACTTTAACCAAATTTTCCTAATTTCAAATATTTGGTCTGTAACTACACTGAAACTGGTCTGGAACTTGGTTGGATCTAGAGGTCTGCAACTGGTCTGTAATTGGAACGATGCTGAAACAGCACTCAAGACCTATGTGGTCTGGAGAAGTTCTGTAATATAAATGGGGCAAACGTTATGGAAGTGATTTAGACGGAAAGGGGGAAACTGGTCCGGTAACAATGGCTGTAAAACATCTGGAACAGATCAGAAAGATTATTAATCTGAATCACGTAAAAAGACCGTAAAAAGAGCAAATCAGTTCCATGTATGTTAATTAGCGTGTTTTTAATCACATTTAGTCCTCTAGAGGATGAAAATAAGGTTATAATTCATAAATTGTGGCTACATCTAACGCAGCCCTGGCGAAAATATAGCGTGAAGGGGGCGCGCGCGTCAACGTAGCTCCAATCGGAGAGTGAAGGAAGAGTTGCCCAAGCACCAAGGGAGGGTGGACGAAGAGTCTGGGGAGCGTAAAGTGGAATACCAGTGTTCTCTTGGAGTGTTAACGGAGCGTAGACGGGTGCAAGTCTACTCCCACCTCTATAAATAGGACTGCATATATGTAGTCCTATTTATAATATTCAAAATTGCCTAAAGTATTTTTCATTGAAGTAACGATGATAAGAACACAATATATAAAAATTTAAACAATAAAAATCTAGATAAAAGAGTAAAAAAAAGTTTCCATGGGAGGGTATCGATCCCTAAATCTTGTCGATTGCCTTTATCACTGGGCTGTCAACACTGTGTTACGATTGCTAATTTCACTGGACTTAAGTGTAACAACATACTGCGACATTTTTTAACGGTTTTTAAATGCTTAGATTGCATGACTTTTTGCTTTTTAATGACCAATTAATATAATTACCTATTAATAACAGGGGATAATTTGGAGGTATAATTCCTCTTTGTTTCTCATTTTTGCCTTTTTCTTGGTAATGTCGGTGTTGTTCTACATTTTACTTTTCATGATTATTATTCCTCATGACCTTGATAATCCTCCTAGCATTTTTTTCCACATCTCTCGACATGTGAAGAGTTTATACGTATGAAGGAGTGGAATATGAACAATAGGGGTGGTCATTGAACAACTTTATTCGAAATTCTAAGTTCGGCATACGGCAAAATGCAGCCCGTAGTACCCAATGAACAGAGAAAAATTTTTATTTCGGTAGGAAGACTTCCTACGGTGCCGCCGAGGTAATTTCTGTTGAGGGCAGTGAACCGACAACGCACGCTCACTTTTTACGCTATTTCGGCTGTAAATGTCACCATTCAAGCATTTTTTCAGTCGAGTGTACCAGTGTTGTCAGGAATTGTCGAGAGAGATCGGATTATCACGTGTTAATACAATAGCTGGTCTTAAAATGCAAAGAAACGTGAAAAACTGTGAAAATTGCTTAAGTTATGACTTAAATTATAATTTTCCACACTCGCACGGGTATGACGGAACGCATACGACCCCTTCCCCTCTCCTCTGGTCTCAAAAACCCTCCACTTCTCCCATGCCCCGCCCACAAACTCATACCAAAGATACTGTATTGGCTACAATGTCTACGACAAAGGGTTTCTGTGCTCAAAATGTTGCAGATCTTCGCCCACCGTAAATGTTAAGATTGATGTCACAGGCTGCACCTTACGTAAATAATTAAAATGTTACTCATGTCAACAGCACGATTTGGAACCATCTAGCGGAACAGTTACTGCACCTCGAATGCCCACGAATGTCTTAGCGCTTGGTCTAGCGAGGCTAGAATCGCGTGTTGGAGTGAATTTAATAATTTTTTTAGTGGAGTGGCAACTAAAAATTGCAATGAAAGTGGCGACACGCTCGTCAGTGGAGAGTCTTCTCTTTAGCGTTCCTCAAGAGTTATCTGTAAGAAATCTGCCCACATTTGAAGATGTTATGAAATACTACAAGTGGGCGGAGATGAAAAAGCGGCAAGAGAGAGAAGGATTTGATCCATCGGCCCAGGAGTTTACACAGGTTGTCGCCGACAGAGTGGAGCAAGTGTGAAACGACGCGTCGGTACCTGACATCTCAAACCGCGGCATTCTCACGACAGTTTTGATATATTGAAAAAGCGGCCAGAGAGAGAAGGATTTGATCCATCGGCCCAGGAGTTTACACAGGTTGTCGCCGACAGAGTGGAGCAAGTGTGAAACGACGCGTCGGTACCTGACATCTCAAACCGCGGCATTCTCACGACAGTTTTGAGATACCATGAGAAATATAGAAACATTATGGAGAGAGCAAAAAAGAAAAACCACATGTTGTCCAAAGAGACTTGAAAAGTTTAAGAAAGATACTAAAAGACTGTTTGATATTGTTCAAAGCAAGGGTCTTCCAAAAATGGCCAAGTGCATCTGTAAGCCAAAGATAGTAATTAAGTAAGAAGAAATGCCATTACTTTTTGACCAAATATCAGCCAGGGAGCTGGTGATTGGGGCAGTTATTTGAAAAACAACAGAAAAATACAGAAAAATGTGTCCAAGAAGAAAGAAAAGAGAAAAAATTGCGAAAGCATTTAAAAAGAGGGCGTCAACATCCTTTTGCCCAGGAAATTGGATATATAATGAAGTCATTGTTCACCAAAGTTCCAGATGACACCCCGTCGTCGTGCCCGTGCTCGACGATGAATGACAGCCACCCTCCCGCCCGTCCTCGAGTCGCTCGTCGCGCAACATTCTGGAGCTGCCCGTGACCTGCAAATTGGCGGAGACATACAACGTAGTCAGCGGTATTGCAGAAGGTTCCGTGACTGCAGCGTTTGATGACGCTGGCCAGGTCACACCTGAAGATACATCAAAGGTTGTTGAACGTAAGAAAGTTACAGTAGTTGTAGTTAAAGTAGTTGTTCATCTACAGTGATGTTCTCTCCAGCCTTGTAACACAATATGCAATTAGCCACGAAGGAATTCCAGATTGGGGATGCAGCTGCGAATCGGTCAGTCTGCCGCTCTGTCGGCTGCAATCTGTCAGTCATCTCTGCCGCTCACACGACACAAGGAATCGCCGTAGAACAAGGGATTGTACTCATGTCCCACTCTTTGGGTTTTTCCAAATGAGGATTCTTCTTCTCCAGGCGGTAACGATACCCTGAGCTGGCCTAGGGCACCGAACTCTTGCAACCCGATCCTTCCATAACCCTTGTATCCTTTCCGCTCAAGGGAGACTAGGCATCCCCCAACTGAAAGGGTTACAGATTACAGATTTTACTCATTTATGGTTTTCCCTAATAAAAGATGTCCTTTTTCTCATGGTAGTTGATTTCTTTTACAATCTCTAGCTCATACTTAAATGAATAATATATCTCAAAATTACGATACGATTCCGTCCCATTATACAAATTTTCTCTAAATAATTAAAACTTTTCATTTTGAAAAATCAATAAATTTTCATTCGTGATAATTAATTACTCCATGCGTATTTTCTTAGAAAAACAAATTTTAAAATCATATTCACTCTCTAATCGCTTATTTCAATCGATTGAAAGTTTAAAAAATGAAATAGAGGACTCCAGTATGCTGTGCTATTAGTTTCAAATCGACCGTCCAATTCGGCGTCTGCTTCCGTGGGACCAGTGCTCCACTATTCTCTCACTTTGACACTCATTTCTACGCGCAGGTGCATACTTACCAACCTGTGAAATACACCGTTACGTAGTTCAAACATCACGTTACCCAACCTACTATTTCAGAAACCCTAATTCAAACTTTCATTTTTGGACTTTTGTCCGCCTAAAGTGGAGTTTTGCCCCACTGTGCGCCGGCAGGGAGTGGTTCGCTCTCTGGGGTCGGCTCGCTTGCCGAGTCGGTGAATGTGACGTCACAGCGCGGGGCCCGGGTTGCCGTTTCGCGGTTTTTTAATCGCTAATATCTCGGCTCGTAGGCCACGAGGGAACGTACATTCTCAATTCTCTACTTACATCTACGAACTTGCCAAATTTGAACCAAATCGGCGCGTTACACTTCGTTAGTGTTCCTTATCAGGACCTTAACTAATAAACCCTTTTATCAGATTCCAATAGATACTCGAGTATCATAATGCAAGTGCAGATCAGAACCAAGGCCATGGCATATTAATGATAGGTTATAGACTAGAATACAGGCCAGTTACATACGGTTCAATATTGCTGGTCAGTTGCTGACTAGAAACCAGATCAGTTGCATACCAATGAATATTGCAGTACAGTTACAGACCAGAATCAAATCAAATTACGCACCATCGAATATTAAAGTGCTGTTACAGACCAGAATTCAGACCAGTTTTCAGACCATTTCCCTTCACCTCTTTGAAATCCAGACCTTTCCAGCCCACTTGCAGACTATACTAGCCTTTCAGAGCAGTTACATTTTACCTGGGATGTATATAAAAGAGGATAATGATTGTAACTTGTTCTTAGAAAAATATGATTACTAATACCTCATTTTTCTCATTTGTATTCACCACTCATGAAATATGAAGGAATATTATTAGCCTCGGGAGAAAAATGGAAGCTCCAACGAAGGTTTGTCTTGCAAAACTTAAGGCAACTGGGCTTTGGTAAGTGTAGTTTGGAAGGTATTATCCATGAAGAAATAAGAGCTATGATGGATGGCATTGAGGAACTGTCTGGTGGATGTGAAAATGGCTACCCATACCCGGTAAGAACGAATCTAATGATTCTCAAGTACATTAAATTGGTCGTTCTACCCTAAGATTGCCGTAGCGTTAAAAACAAGCGCGCTGAAATCGAGCATATATTTCAGAACGCAGACGTGGTCATAGGAACGGAGAGATGGCTTACAGAGGATATAAGCGACAGCAAAGTTTTTCATCAAGGATATAAAATCTACAGATGCGATCGAAGCGATAGGACAGGTGGCGGAGTTTTTCTAGCAGTTAAATCACATTTACACAGCACCGCCCACGAAATAACAGACAATGAAATAGAAAGCGTGTGGTGTACAATTAAACAACGAAACAAAAGGAGTATACATGTTCGCTCTTTTTATAGACCTCCAAACTCCGAAGTTGATGTTATTTACCAATCAGAAAATCAAATATCCGCATTTACTTTTAGAGACAGTAAAAGTGTAATAATTATTTGGGGAGATGTTAATCTGCCATCTATAAATTGGGATTTTACACTGTAAAAACGAATTCTAGGAATAGAGAAATCAGCGAGATCTTACTCAACACACTTGCTAATCAGTCACTTGCCCAAGTAGTTGACAAGCTTACGAGAGGAAATAAAATATTAGACCTTTTTGCAGTAAGCCATCCTAAGTTGATAAAACAACTCGATATTATTGACGGCATAAGTGATAACAGAGTAATTTTTGCAACCTTAAAAATTGAAGTAGATTCAGCTGTAAAACCGAAACGCAATATTTATTTATATGATAAATGCAACTTCATAAAATTTGGCGAGATGCTTAATGATTCGTACACGGACTTAGTAGCTAAAACAGAAAATAAAAGCACTGATGAATCATGGAAATATTTCTTATAAATTCTACGACAGGGAATCAACGAATATATTCCGCAAAAATTGAAATGTGACAGTAAAGAACCTCGCTGGTACAACAACGATGTTAGGAGGGACCTTAAGAGACAGAGAAACTGTACAACTTGTCATCTATCGCGAAAAGTGATCACTCTGACTTTGAAATTCTATCATCGGATTTAAACAACGTTCAGGTGTGGAGCCAAGAGTGGGGACTCGAACCTAATCTGAGCAAATGCACGGCGGTACATTTTTTGCGGAGGTCGTCCAACTATCCCCTGTGCTATCCCATGTATATATTGTGGATGGTGTTAACAGAAAGGCGACAGATGAAGTGAAGTATCTGGGAGTTACGATAACCTCGAACCTATCGTGGGGAACACATATAAGAAATATTTGTGGCAGAGCCCTGAAGAAGCTAGGATTCGTCCAGCGTATTGTGGGAAGATTTTCGGATGAAAAAGTAAAAGAGAGGTGCTATTTCGCACTCGTCCGGCCACACCTTGAATATGCAGCGAGCATATGGGATCCGATGCAGAAAGACTTAATCCGGGAACTTAATAAAGTACAAAGGAAAGCTGCGTGATTCGTCAAACCTGCTACGGGCGTACAGAGAGCGTTACACAGATGTTAAACCAATTAGGCTGGGAGCCACTAGAGACTCGGAGGCTGCGCGCTAGGCTTAGATTGCTTGAACATTTGAGAATAGATATCTTTAAGAGCGACACGGAGAACATAATATTAGAACCCCACTATATTTTCAGGTCCGACAGAAACGATAAATTAAGAGAGATATTTTGCCGAACGGATAGGTATGGGAATTCGTTTTTCCCCCGAACAATAAGGGACTTTAATAAATGCTAGGCGTAATTTCATTAGAGCGTTTCCTTTTTATATGCAAACGGCTGGTGTCCTAACACCCCCCGCCACACGCCTATTGAGGCGGCTTGCGGGGTAGTATGTAGATGTAGATGAAGATTGGTTTCTGCAGCCCATCATCCTTCCCTATCTAATGCTAGTTTCCTTACTTTCTGGTAGTTCTTCTTGTGTACTTTCTTCTTTATTTTGGTCTATATATCCTCTTGTCTTTCCTCTTGGGACATATTCTCTTTTTTCCCTTAATTATATTCCTCTCAAACTCATTGTGCCTCAGGAGTGCCCAGTCTATCTGGTTCTTCTTTTATAAATAGTGTACCATCTGTTCTTTTCCTCTTCTACTTTACTGTAATTTTTTTTATTTATAATTTTACCCGTCAATTTGATCTTCAGCATCCTCCAACACCAGGTTTCGAATGATTCTAAAATTTTCTGGTGTCCTTTTCAAATGGCCCCTGCCTCAGATCGCAAGCAGCACACAAACGTTCGCGGAACGTTTCTCGAATGTTCGTCTCGAGCCGAGGGAATGTTAGGGAAACTAACCGCAAGAACGTTCCCAAATTATTCCCATTTCGCCCGACCGGAACGTTGCGCGGACGTTGCACTGCCCACGTTTCCATTTGGTTGCAATTTCGCTCCGCCCGAACGTCTCAGTTAAAAATTCCTGCCCTTAAACTAAACTAAAACTGACGTCTGTAATAAAATTCCCTTGCCCTCTCCACTGATTATTCCCTGCCCTCTAAAAAAATTAAAAATATACAATTTAAATATTATGGGTGTTTTTATTACGCTATAGTATGCCTACGATGTACAATCAATTATCCTACCTAGTATCTACCAAAAAACATTATTTCTAACTCGCATGATGATTACCCTATGGCTCAACGCTCATATTCTCGCATCCGAAATCAACAACCATTCTTCAAGAAAGTCTTATATATGTTGCCACTTCCGAGGATTAATTTAACTTCGAGAACTAATTTTTAAATGGAAATTCCGTGAAAGTTTGAGAAAATACCATCCAATCACGATAATAGTTATCAGGTTTTAATTAATTGGAACCTATATTTCCTCATAGTATGAATATAAATGCAATATTACTGAGAATAAACAATTTTTTTTCCAATTCCCACTCGTTTGTTCACATTTCAAGAAAGACATATTCTTATAAGAATCACTGGAATCGGGATTTCTGTATCTTTACCAATGTCTGTGTGCCTGAGTCAAGCTTTCCTTTCCTCTTCTGTGAACGTAATTCCTTCTCTGCCGGTGGGTGAAAACGCCCTGTCGCCATCTCTCGGTGAACTTTACGGGCTACTCTTGTGGGTGTTTGGTTCATATAAACCCCCCGCCAATTCCAGTGATTCTTATAAGACTAGTTAGCTCGGTGGTCTGAGCACGTCCTTCAGAGCGCAGCTGAGTCTTACGAGGTTATCAAGCCGGCGGTCGTTAACTTCTCGATCGCCGGGGTCGTTCTCTGTACGTTACCGGTGTTTCGCGCAAAGCTAGCGAACTTAGAGTGTTCCCTTTGTGCATTTACGTGCCTAGGTTCCCCTACTGGTCCTACTGGATGACTCTCGAGTGCGATATCCCGAGTTATATTCCCATTGCTGGGGAGAGAGCATTAGTTTATTATAAGAACCTAAAGATTACGTGCTCAAAATGTGGTCAATACGACCATGTTCGAATCAAATTCCCCCAAATCATAGGAAACACACAATACTCAGACGCCCTAAAGCAGCGAAAGACGGACCCAAGAGAAGATGAGGAAAGTGCTGCAGAAATTGCAAACCATGAGGAGGCTGCAGCAATGGAGGTGGAGCCAACATCATGCCCAGCCCAAATTGTGGACAGGATCGTCATAGAGAGCGCCGAGGAGGAGACGGAAGGGAGTGAGACTTCCGGGGAGTGGGAGGCCGGGAAACCGGAGAAACGGAAGAGAAGGAGAAGGAGACGCAGCAAGAAGAACGAAAAAGTAGTGCCTGACCGACTCTGTGAGTCGCCGAATAAACAAACGACAGCCGAAAATGATCAACACCCGAAGGAAGCGGATGACGCGGCCACACCGTCCTTCATTACGCCGGAGACAGAGCTAAAGGAGTTGGAGGCAGAAATGAAAGAAAATGGGGCGATGCAGCTCAAGCAGGGGCCGATGCAGCTGAGATGGGTGGAATGGGCAAGGGGGCCTCTACACAAAATAATGGGGTAAAAAAGAAGAACACGTCCAGGGATGGGGAAGGGGAGGGAGGGGGCAGCCAGACGGAGGAGGTGGAGCTGAAGGAGTTGCGGGAAGAAACGAAAGAAGATGGGGCCGATACTGCTCAAGCAGGGGCCGATGTAGCTGAGATGGGTGGAATGGGCAAGGGGGCCTCTATAAAAAAAATGGGGCAACAAAGAAGAAAACATCCAGGGAAGGGGAGGGAGGGGGCAGCCATACGGAGGAGGTGACGATGGAAACTCAACAATCCTATGACCCTGAACCCCCCACAAACCTCAGTTTGTTTTCAGATACGGAGATAGCGGAAACCTCGCAAGGAAAGTTCTGGACACAAAAAGATTCCCGCCCCTGTTTCAATACGGACGAGGAAGACATGGCCATGAAAGGAGCGGAGGAGAGGATAAAAAACATCAACCATATGCAAAAAAGGAAGTTGGAACAATCGCTAAAGAAGATGGGACTCAGAAGCAGCAAAAACCGTGAGAAAGCAGATCTATATTTAAAGTCTCAAGAAAATCAAAAATTTTTAAATAGCTTTAGACCTTAAAAAAAAAATAAAAAAAAGAGGGAATAACAAATACCTTTTGGCTTCCCCTTTCTTCCTTTGTGATAACCTACATTCTTTGTTCTGTAAATTCATTTTATTGTTTCTCTATTCTTAATATGACCATAAAATTAGTATCTATTAATATAGCTGGAATCACTAACCATGTAAAGATAAACATTCTTAAAAATATGTTAAAGATATAAACGCAGACCTAATCTTTCTACAAGAATATAGAGAAGATCCTGTATGGCAGGACATGAGGTACAATGTAATTACTAACCACGGTGACTCCCCCCTAGGTACAGCGATCATGATAAAAACTCTTTGAAAGCCCGAAACATACAATATCATGAATCGGGGAGAATTACCACTCTCATGGTAAACAACATTCGCTTTATAAATGTTTATGCTCCATCAGGGCACGAAAAAAGAAAAGAAAGAGATGAGCTTTTTTCAAATACCATCCTCCCGTATGTAGTCGGCTTTGCGGGAAACGCAATTTTAGGTGGGGACCTAAACGCTATTTATAGGAGAGAGGACAGTGACGCCAACGAAGATAATATTAAATATAAAACCTGCAAATCCCTGAAAACATTAATTAATAATATTAAAGCATTAGACATTGGGATGAAGTTAGAAAACCAATCGGTACAATATACTAGAGTAGGAAAAATGACAAGAAATAGAATTGACTACTTCTTAATATCACGTCCTTTAGAAAACAAAACCATATCTTTCAAAACAATGCCAATCGCCATCTCGGACCACAAGGCTTTAATCCTTGAAATAGATGTAGACTTTACGTCCTCCTCAAATAGAAAAACAAACTTCAAAAATACAGATACCAGTACAGTAAATTGGCGCTTAGACACAAATATTTTACAACACCCACATATAGTACAAGAAATAGAAAAAGAAATACTGAAACAACTAAACAACAAAAGATTAGATACAGATCCCATATACTGGTGGGAAAATATCTTCAAAACAAACATAATTAGGAATATAAATATCTTACGCAGAAACACTATAAATACGAAAACCAAACAATAGAAATATATAGGAATGCGTTGACTGAAGTCATGGGAACCCAAAATAAGCCAGCCAATTTTAAAGATAAAATAAAAGAACTTAAGCAGTTAATCTTAAAATTAGAATTAAGAAAACTAACGCCACGGCATTGGCAAAAAGGAGATGATCCAAATACATGGGATCTCGTGACGTTATCCACAATAAGGCGAACGATAGAGAACGCAGGAGGGGGAGGGGTGGATAGACTCCCTAACACGAAGAAAAAATCTGAAAAACAACACGAACAATTGCTAGCGGACACAAAAGAGCACTTTGCAAGTCGCTACGGGCGGTACGAGGAATGGAGGGAGGGGATGCCCCCCTTCCCATACCCCATCTCCCGCAAGTGAGCGACAAGACAAGGTCAGAATTCAAAGCCAAAATAACGGAGGAGGAATTAGACAGCATAAAACATAAGCTAAAGAAAGGGAAAGCCCCCGGGAAGCCTTCCATTCGAATTTTACTTGACCTTTTGGGGACACATAAAAACAGCCCTCGTAATTGTCTTCATCTACATCTACGATGTACCGTGCAAGCCACCACTAGGGTGTGTGGCACGGGGTGATTCCACACCAGGCATGCAGCACTCGTCCCAGAACAAATCAGAACCTCGCACGCTCCCCCTGGCGCTAGGCGCAGGCCAAAAAGCTGTCCGGAGAACAGTGCGCAGTCAAACCAGAATCTGGGAGAGTGATACGTAAATGAACATGCAAACATGCAGAGAAATGCTATAGACACATCTAGTGGTTAATATTACTGATACTGTTAATTTATGAACACTACGAGATGCTACTTCATTCAAAGAACAAAATAAAATAATGCCGGAGTAATCGACCGGTGTGAAGAGTTAGTAACGATGTAGTGTTAATAAGCACAAGTGAAAATTCTACTGTACCTATTCAGGGTGGGAGTTTCATGTGATTAATCTATCGCAACTATTATGATCCCTTATTGTGCGTGGGAAAAATGACATTTTGAATCTATCGGTTCGGCAGTCAATTTCCTTTATTTTATTCCTGTGATCACTTCTACCATAGTACGTTGGCTCTAGCAGTATATGTTGAACGTCCGGCAAAAAACTGTCTGATCCGAGTTTGCGCAAAAGATTTAACCTGTATTTCTCCCTTCGATCAGTTAAAGATTCCCACCCTAATTCCTTCAACAATTCGGTAACACTGCTAAGTTTATCGTAACAACTTTTCACGAATCTTGCTGCTCTCCGTTGTATTCTATCTATTTCAGAGATTAGTCCTACTTCGTAAGGGTCCCATATGCTAGCGGCGTACTCCAAGTGGGGTCGCACGAGTGAAAAATAACATCGCTCTTTAACTTTCTCGTCGCATTTTCCTAATATTCTTTTGATAAATCCCAATTTTCGACTAGCCTGTCCGCAGATTTCCCGAACGTGTTTCCCCCAAGACAGGTCCTGAGTAAGGGTCACGCCTAAGTATTTAACTGACTCTACATTTGATAAGTCTGTTTGATTAATTGTGTACGTATCGTTAACCGAGTTATTCTTTTTCAAAAATTTCATAACAACGCACTTTTTAAAATTTAATTCTAACTGCCAAGCATTGCACCATTCATTTATAGCATCTTGGTCTTTTTGTAACGCAATCTTGTCGGATTCATTGTCTAGATCCCTGTACAACACTGCGTCATCTGCGAAGAGGCGAATTTTTCTAGTAACAACGGTAGTGATGTCATTAATGTATAAAAGGAACAATAAGGGACCAATGACACTTCCCTGAGGTACACCTGATGTAACTTTCACTACATCTGAGCTAACGCCATCTAGAACTACTCTCTGTTCGCGGTCGGCTAAGAACTCTTTTATCCAACATATTACGTCGTGGTGTATTCCGTATGATTCCCACTTAACGAGCAACTTTGAATGAGGGACCTTATCGAAAGCTTTTTTAAAATCAAGAAATATTGCGTCTACTTGGACAAGCTTTTCTCCCGAGGAAAGAATGTCGTGAAGGAAGAGGACCAACTGGGTTTCGCAAGACCTGCCTTTCCGGAATCCGTGCTGATATGGCGTTTACAATTTCTGACTATCCAAGTACCCCATAATCGAACTGACGATTATATGTTCCAAAAACATGATGTCTTAAACAACATCACAAAAGAAGGTGAGCTAACTGAGAGTATGAAAACTGCTAACATAACCCTCGTTCCAAAAACTCGAAGTGCAAAGAAACTAGAGGATTTTAGACCAATATCTTTATTAAATACAGATTATAAAATATATGCGCATGTTATGTCAAAAAAAATGGAACAGCTTGCCAACGACATACTACATGAAAATCAATATGGAGGGGCAGGGAAAAAAATGCAATCGACGCGAATGTCCTAATCAGGGATATAATATTGAGTAATTTACCGAAAAAAGAAGAAAACACCTTGGCACTGTTAGCAATAGATCTAGAAAAGGCTTTTGATTACATAAGAACAGAATGGATATTCATTGTTCTCAAAAAAATAAACTTCCCAACAGAAATGATAAAAATTATAAAAACAGTGTACAAAAATATCAACTCCCGTATAAAACTAGGGAACAACATCTCGGAAACCTTCTTTATTAAAAACTCCGTTAGGCAGGGATGTTCCTTATCCATGATTGTTTTCACAATTGCCGTTGTACCAATCCTTATTGACATCAAAAATAAAGGAATAGGAATAAAGAGATGTGGGAAAAAATATACAACAGTTGCATACGCGGACGATATAACCATCTTCATAAAATATGCAAAAGAATTGGACAAAATAAATGAAACCTTTACCAGATTCGCACCAGTAGGCCTTATCATTAATAGGAAAAAATCGAAACTAGTTCACATAAAAGGAGAAAAAATACAAAATACCTACGGCTGGGAGACAGCAGACGAAATAAAAATATTAGGACTTGGGTGGGAAAGCGATCTCTCCAAAACGGTAAAATAAATTGGAAAAAGGCGATTGACACTTTAAGAATACATCTATATAACTTTGCCGACTATCAAATGCCAATTCTAGCTAAGATAACACTAATAAACCAAATTCTATACCCGCTGCTATGGTATGTTGCCCACGTGTGGCCTATACCTGAAAAGGAAAACGCTACAATAATCAAGTTAACAAACTGGTTCATCTGGAACGGGTTTCTAAAAAAAGTAGAAAGAAAGAAACTATACGCACCCCCAAATTTAGGAGGTCTCAACCTTATCGACGCGAAAACGAAAGGAAACATATTAAATCGAAAAAAAGTGGCTGAAATTCTACACGAAATAGACCATGATAGGAAAAGACTTGATAAACACGCTTGAAAGTGCGAAAAAACTTAGATATTTCAAAAATACTTTAAATGAGGCCATTCAAATTAAAAACAAATACTTAGTCAATGGTAAATTAAATCCCACAAAAAAAAATCTATGAGGAGGAAATGAGAAGAAATTTTAATACAAACCTCGGAATCAACGAATCAAATATCTGGAGAAACTTTGACAGAATAAAACATGACGTTATGGAAATTAGTTTCATGTACGAAGTATGCAGCAGGTGTACGATCACAAATAAAATGAGGTATGACCTCAGACTTGGGGATTACCCTATGTGCTCTGCGTGCGGGAGGATGGATGAAATAAAACATAAGATACTAGGCTGTGAACCCTATTGTAGAGAATGGCGGATAATAAAAAATATTTACAAAGACTTTGACACTTTTGGAGATGGCCTCATCTCAGATGAAAAGCTTTTAATGTTAAATTTTAAACTCTTTCCAAACAAAAAAAATATTGTTTTAAGTGAAATAATTGCAACCTTTGCAACAAACGGATTTACTAAAAAAAATGCCATATGTGTTTTAATTGAAAAAATCCAAACGATGAAAAAAAAATTCTTTTCACGGATAAGGAAAAACAATGGCTACTACATGTCTTTTGAAAAAAAATGTATAGGTGTATGTAGATTTAAGAAAACAATCGTGAAACTGTTTTTGATTAATATATGAAAAGTGTTCATTGGTGAAAATATTTTCACCAATGAACACTTTCTGAAAATATTTTCACTTTATTGGTATGTAAATCTTCCAATTCAATGTAAGAAAATGAAAAATTCTATGTAGGAATCTCTTTTATTCCTAAACAATTGGCTATGATGTACAAAAAAGGTAATGACTGTTTATATTTAGAATACCTTCATTTGTATACATGTAGTACCTGTGATAGCTAAGAAAATATATCTTTTTTATTGTTCCTTATATGTAATAATATAAGAGAATGTGAACATATTTGTAAATATAATAATAATAATAATTGCGTCTTTATTTAATCAAGTGTATTTAGGACCATTGGGTCCTCTCTTACAATAAACTTGAACAATCACAAACATCCATGTCCTGGGAGGAGAAAAATCCTCCCCTGGCGGGATTCGAACCCGCGACCTTTGGGTTGGCAGGCGAGGACGTATCCCCGCCGTCACCGAAAAAAATCACATAATTTATCAATTTACCCTTTAAATATTTAGATTATAATATTGGATATCTTGAGCAAATAAATCATTTTAAATAGCATTCGGCGCGACATCGAAAGGTCCGTGGTTCGATTCCCAGCCTAGTCGAATTTTTTTCACTGTGAATCGGCCATCATACCATCTTCACACCACCATTGGACTTCACAATTTTGTGTTTCCTATCCTCTTTCTTTCACCCTCTGTTTGAATTATATATATATCAATTTCGGCAAAATGGCTGGTTTAATTTCCCTTGCTTTATTTCCTCTCTTGTGAAACCATTGATACATTTATGGTACCAATATGAATGTAAACTTGTATCATATGAGTTTCTATTGGCACAGCTAGAACATAAAGCAATGTTAATATCACCTATGAAAATGCACATTTTAAATTTCATTGCTTCCAATAATTTAGCAATTTACCTTCAAAATTCTGATATTTAAGAGAAGATGGTGGTCTTTAGAAAGCCATAATTCCTATGTCATGTTTACACTTAAGGGAATATTCTTTTCCAATAATACATTCACAGCTACCTAATTGAACTACTTGATCACTGGGGACAAAAGATAAATTGTTCTTATAATATCCCAGCTGGCACAATGTAAGTCATGGAGCTAAGTTTGAAAGAAGAAATAGGTAAGAACTTACAACATAAGTCGCTTACTTATTTCTTATACACATAACGCGAGACTCCCTTTAAATTTTGTAAATAGTGTAGTGTTTTATTATTACTCAATCAGTGAATTTTGCCATCCCAAGTGTCATCTTTATATTTCGTTGCATTGTGGTGTCCAATGTGAATCTGTTGAAATAATTAATCCGTCTATATGTTTAAGGCAGGTAATGATTAATTAACAATTGGCAGTAGGATTTGTCGTTGTCAGGGGTAATTGTGTTATTTGAGAGTTTTAAATTGCGTGGTTGTTTACGTCCAAGTGAAAGAGTGATGATTTTTTCTACTTTTGCAATGTATGTTGTTTCATTATGCTTCAATCAGTCAATTTTACCTACTCAAAAGTTATTTTTTCATTTTGTCGACTTGATGTCATTAGCAAGAATGTTCCCTAATTTGAGTACCACTGTGTGTGCCTGAAGAAATAGTGGAAATAATTTAAAGCTGCCCAATATATCTCACGGTAGACAATCGAGAAATAGTGGTAATGATTAAATGCTGCCTAATATATCTCACGGTAGGTTATAAATGCTGGTTTAGGTGGTAGTACAGCATTATGCCGCGCGCTGCGCTACTATAGGTCACTTACCCATTATGAGGCTATTTAGAATTAAATTCAACAATAACAGGTGGTTGGTGACCACTGTTTTTTGTGTTCGACGAACAGCTACCACGTGATCCGGCTTCATATGAATGTCATAACATTCTCCTAATTTCACGACAGTAGCCACCAAATCTTCCTTTTTCTCCAGTTCAGTATCTTTCTCATTCAAACAGTGAATTTCTAAATTCGTGTCTCTTTGATTCTGTTCAAGTATATTCACCCTATAATCTAAAGCCCTTATTTACTGTCCTTTTCTCTATTGCAAGCCTGCAAATTTTGAATGCGCTCTATAAGCTCTTTTTTTGTATCCTTTACTGATACAATCTCCTTTTTAAGACTGTCATAGAAATCAGAGAGCTTTGCAATACTGCTCTCAAATCTCTCGATAAATGCTTTCTGTTATTTTGTTAATTTCAAGACTAGTGTATCTGTGACTACCATATCTGTGGCTTACTGAACCACGACTCGAGGTTAAAGAAATACTGCTGATCCCTGGAGTCCTTTGTCAAAGTGCTTTATTGCTGCAGGTTTACAGAGTTTTATATCAGAAACGATATGTTAACGGAGTGAACTCATTGAGTGCTCGCGACCGACTGGCAGTAGCGGCCGGGTCGACTGCGCTCTCTCGCTCCGGGCCTCTGGCGGCGATATCGTGAAGCGATGTCCGTGGCCGCCGCCACACCACCCCCCTTGGCAGTGATGAGGCCTCAGCAAATGAAGTGTTGGAAGTGGCGAGGTAAGTGGACGTGGCGGCCACTGCGGGTGGTCCGTCCCGTGTGCTGCGCGGGTGGCGGCTGCCTGTCCACCTGGATCTGCACAGGCGGGGTGGCGGGTCCTGTGGGTGGCTGGATGTTGCTGCCAAAAAATATGCTGGCTTCAGCCTGTCGATGGACACGCTGGCCTCCTTTCCGCGGATGCGTATGGTGCAATGCTTAGGCGACCGCCTTAGCACTTCATACGGTCCATCGTACGGTGGCTGGAGGGACCTCCTGACGGCATCATTGCAAAGGAACACATGGGAGGATGAAGCCAAATCCGGGTGTTGGAAAATAGCCTTCCCTCCATGGCGTGAAGTGGGAAGGGGGCGCAACCGTTCCATGTGCGTCCTTAGCAGCAAGGCAAAATTGGATTCACCAACGGTGGGACCTGTGCGGGAAGAAAAGAAATCTCCTGGGAGGCGAAGGGTTTCGCCGTACACCATCATGGCGGGTGTAGCGTTCAGGTCTCCCTTCCAAGCGGATCGGATGCCCAGGAGCACCCAAGGGAGGATGTCGGACCAGCTGTTGTACATGTGGCACATTATCGCCGCCTTTAGGTGGCGGTGAAAACGTTCCACAAGGCCGTTCGCCGCCGGATGGTACGCCGTGGTACGGAGATGATCGGCGCCAGACATCCGCATCAGCTCCTGAAATAAAAGAGAGGTAAACTGCGGGCCACGGTCCGTGGTGATCCTCTCCGGGATGCCGAAGCGGGCGAACCATCCGGCCACCAGCGTCTTGGCGACGACCTCTGCGGTGATGTCGGCGACCGGAAAAACCTCAGGCCACCGCGTAAAACGGTCCACCACGGTGATGCAGTAGCGGAAACCGTTTGAGTGGGGGAGCGGTCCAATGATGTCGAGGTGGATATGCTGGAATCGGCCAGATGGCAGTGGGAAACTGCTGACGGGTGATGAGGTGTGGCGTTGGACCTTGGACTGCTGGCAATGAAGGCAACCGCGGGCCCAGTTCCGACAGTCTCTGCGGAGTGAAGGCCACACGAAACGCTCCGCAACCAACTTAGTAGAGGCGCGGATTCCAGGGTGTGATAGGGAGTGGAGGGTATCAAACGCTTGTTTTCTGAAGGGAAACGTTAAATACGGTCGCACTGTGGTGGAGGATGTGTCACAGAACAGTTCACTGTCACTGCCGGGAATTTCGAGTTTCTTTAGCGACAGAGACGAGCCGGGGGATAAATGAGATTTCAGCTCTTCGTCATTGGCTTGCGAGAGGGCCAAATCACTATAATTGAGGGGGGAACTCATGGATTCCACACGGCTGAGTGCGTCAGCAACCACGTTATTAATGCCAGAAATGTGGCGGATGTCTGAGGTAAATTGGGCGATAAAGTCTAGGTGACGGCTTTGTCTAGGGGAACACTGTTCATTTTTCTTCTTTAAGGAAAAAGTTAGTGGCTTGCGATCCGTAAATATTGTACACATTTTACCCTCTATCATGTGCCTAAAGTACTTTACAGCCCTGAACGCGGCCAACAATTCACGGTCGTACGCGATATAATTGCGTTCAGCAGGCGATAATTTAGTAGAAAAGAATGCCAGTGGCTGCCATTCTTTGCCGGACCGTTGTTGCAGGGCGGCCCCAATGGCAGAGTTCGATGCGTCAACGACAACAGCGAGCGGAGAGGTCGGGTCCGGGTGTGCGAGGAGTGCGGCTTTAGCCAGGCCATTTCTACAGCTGTTAAAAGCACTTCGCATTTCGGGAGACCAGCTGACTGCATCACTGTGTTTAACGTTACCGGTAAGCGCAGAATGAAGGGGAGACTGAAGGGCGGCAGCGTTAGGGATAAAACGCCGATAGAAGTTGAGCATCCCTAAAAATTGCCGTAATTGTCTGACTGTTTTCGGCTCGGGAAATTCTAGGACAGCGCGAACTTTTTCGTCAAGCGGCTTGATGCCATTGGCGGAAACAGAATGTCCTAAAAAGTCGATGGATTCTGCGCCAAACACACACATAGACGAGTTAATAAGTAACCCATACTTAGTGAATCGGGAGAATAACTCCTTCAAATGATTCTCGTGCTCTTCGTGGGAGGAGGAAGCGACTAGGATGTCGTCAATGTATGCGTAACAAAAATCTAACCCTCTGACCACTTCGTCAATAAACCTTTGAAAGGTTTGTGCGGCATTTCGCAGTCCAAAAGACATGTAAGGGAATTCGAATAGTCCAAAGGGAGTTATCAAGGCAGTTTTCTGCACATCGTCGGTGTTAACAGGTTTTTGATGATACGCGCGCACGAGATCTAACCTTGAGAAAACAGATTTTCCCCGAAGGGAATGAGTAAAATCTTGAATATTGGGCACAGGGTATCTATCTGGTAATGTTCGTGCATTAAGAGCCCTATAATCGCCGCAGGGACGCCACTCACCGGATTTCTTCGCCACAAGGTGGAGGGGGGAAGACCAGCTGCTTTCAGATCTGCGCACAATCCCTAGGCGGAGCATTGTTTCAAATTCGCGCTTTGCAAGAGTCAGTCTATCGGGTGCTAAGCGACGGGGCTTACATGCAACTGGAGGGCCGGGCGTGGTACGAATGTAATGCACTGCGGAGTGGCTCACTTTTAGGGGGAATCCGGAGGGCCTAGTGATATCCGGGTATTCGCCCAGCAGTTCATGGTACCTGGAGTGACCAATCAGTGCTTTGACGTGCGCCGGAGGGGGATTAATCAAACCTCCTTGAACAGACATGGCGCTGATGCCGTCGACAAGCCTCTTGTTGCGTAAGTCTACCAGCAACCCGTAAAATTTTAAGAAATCGGCGCCTATGATGGGTTTGGAGATATCGGCTACGACGAAACGCCGTGAAAAGTCTCGCCGCAAACCCAAATTTAGGGACAAAGAAATCCAGCCGTACGTGGAAATAACAGAATTGTTTGCAGCGTACAACTGGTAGTTAACCTTCTCCCTGGGGCCTTTCACATACGTACGGGGGTACACACTAAGATCAGACCCAGTGTCGACCAGGAAACGTACCTTGGTTGTGCGGTCTGAGACGAAGAGGCGGCACAGTTGTGAGCACGCGTCGGTGGCCGCGTCGATCGACCGGCTTAGCCCCTCCAGCGTGTGCGACGCAGCATATGCGTCCACTCAATTCCATGTCTCCAGCGTGACTTTAATCGGAGGTATTTAAATCGCCCAGGGTGCCTTTTTTCGCAAGCAGCGAAGAATTTGTGCAGACATTAGCCTAAATATTTTTAGCATTGTAATCGCTATTTTAAAAACTTCAAAAAAATTATATTATATTTAAAATTGTTTATACTGTATCATTACAAATTTATACTTACATTTTTTCATGCCGTTTATTTTTTTCTGCTCCCCATATCCGATGTTTAGTAGTTGATCTGAGTAGGGTATCGCTAGCAGGGGTCTAGGCAGAGAGACGGTGTCCCTAGGCAGTTTTTACACCTGTACCTTGTTTCTTTTCTCTTTTCGTGTTTCGTACAAACCACACACTTTCTTCTTCCAACTTTAAAAGTATCTGTTTTAGGATTTTCTTGAATGTAAGCTGACCTGTCAATCGCGTGCATTCAGTGTCGGTATGTGAGGGCCGTCCTTTACGCTTTTCTAAATTCTGCCCGCGGTTCTTGCCTATGATCTTTTTCACTAAGTCTATTCTGAACGATAGATGATCTTTCTTGTTTCCAGCCTTGCAGTAAAGAATGTAACCATTCAACACAGCCGTATTTACTAAGTGGTTGAATAATTTTTATACCACACTTTTGTCCTTTTCCTTTCTAGCAAGAACGATTCTAAAAGTTGATCTTTCAAGTCTACACCAATCATATATTTACTATAATCTATTACACAAGTAGGCTTATTTACAATTCTAACCCACCCTTTCGCACACTCTAAATTCTTTCGGAATTGTGGGAACCCACTTTTGAATGCGCGATTTGTTTTTCATCAAGACTTTTTCTTTCTCGTGAGCAGGAAATTGTTCCGCGTAACGGTTTGTTTCAGTTACTATGATCGTAATCAGATCATCGTCAAAAAACAACTCGAAATATTCTAGGGGATCATCGGCACACTGAACTTGCACAATTTGTTTCCCAACTAAATCACACGGAAAAGGAAGAGGAGGATTAGCACTGTCGATTTCTTTCCAAGTATTCTCTTGATTATTCACAGAAAAATGAAAAGGTTCTTCCTCTTCTGAACTAGAGCCCAAAGTGTATCCACAAGAATCCTCAGAAATTGTGTCTAAACTTTCGTTACTCGTTTCTTCCGAAGCATGAAGCACTTCCTGGCCAGACAACTCACGACAGCTAGACGCCATGATGAACTGAAGAGGAGTTCAGTTAGGGGCCGGTCCAAAGTAAGAAAAAAATAAAAAAGCCACCAATGCAGCTTAGGCCTTTCGGCAATAGGCGTCAAGAAACCTCGACCCTTCAACTCCGTAAACATCATAAATAAGATAGGAGACGAGGATAGACCTAATGAGGTACTGAGAAGCATTGAGTGACCAAGCCTGGATGAACCATGCCTGTGAAAGCATTGCCATGATAAGAGAGAAGGGGAAAATGTGGAGCGCAGATAACAAGGAACCACAGAAAGAAAGCAGTCAGCATCAACACGCAATCATAAGCTCTCTGGGAGTAATACATCAGAGCGTGAGTGGAAAGATCTATTCACAATCAGGCACAAGACGCCGGGTCGCGAGTAAGCATTTTCTTTACCAGGCATGAGTCAGGAAAAAAATACGAACTCATATATACAGGCAACAAAGAAGCACAAAAAGAAAGCAGGCACCTTAAGCTCACATATGTACTCACTGGAAGTATATATATCAGAGCATAGGCGATAAGAATTCTTAATGAAAAGTGTGGACGTAAACGGTGCGTCGCACACGCTTGAGGCATGGATTTAAGCGGACGCAACTGCTGCGTCGCACACGCTGGGGGATTTAATACGTCCATTTAAAGTCACGCTTGAGGGGTTAGGAGTTTTCCGACAATGGAGGCTGGAAGGAGCACGGTTGCTGGTACTTGCGAGTGTTTGGACCAAACCTCCTGTGATACCAGCAAACTCTCTGACCGCCGGCGTTGTTAGGAGTGCTGCTGCGGGAGTTGGGTCGGGAGCTGCTACGGGATCTCCAGCGCTGGTCATAGTGGGGCCTCTCCACGGACTGGAAAGCCGTAAGAGCGGCGACTTGCTTCGTTAGGTCATCTACTTTGCGGAGAAGCGTCTCCACCAGGTCGTTGTTCGTTGACGTTGCCGCCTTGACGTCGTGAACACGGTCGGCGAGGTCGGCCAACGTGTTGAGATCCGACGTCTCCTGTGCCATCACGATCACCTGCAGGTGGGGGGAAGACGTCCCGTCCAAAGGGAGCGAAGGAAGTCGTCCGGTACCGAAACTCCGGCGAGGGAACGTAAGTGCCGAAGAAACTGAGACGGCTTCCTGTCTCCTAGCACTTCATGTTCGATGAGTTGCCGGATCTTCTGCTCTCGCGAGACGGAGAAGCGGCGGATGAGCTCTTCTTTGATCCCTTGATACTTTCCTTCGGCTGGAGGGTTTGTGACAATGTCCTCCACCTCGGTGGCGTAGCGGTTCTCAAGATGGCTTATGACATACCAGAATTTAGTGGCGTCTTTTGTCACTCCACTTAAGTTAAATTGTCCTTCTAGTTGAGAAAACCAGAGCGCCGGTCTTTCTGGCCAAAAAGGCGGAACGCGCACCGAAATTCGTTCGACGCTTTGCGCTTCGAGCGGATCCGGCATGGCGGGGAAAAAAAACGAAAAATATATGCAAATATACGTCGGAGACACACTGGAGAAAAAATACTGCACGATACAATTAACAGGGACAACGGATGGCTACAGATTCACACGGATGCACTTAGTGCCACGTTCGCTTCCTTCCGAACACGTGGCGGTACGAAAAAATTTTTTTTTTGAAACTATTACTGATCACGTCGGTGTCATCAATGTGGCTTACTGAACCACGACTCGAGGTTAAAGAAATACTGCTGATCCCTGGAGTCCTTTGTCAAAGTGCTTTATTGCTGCAGGTTTACAGAGTTTTATATCAGAAACGATATGTTAACGGAGTGAACTCATTGAGTGCTCGCGACCGACTGGCAGTAGCGGCCGGGTCGACTGCGCTCTCTCGCTCCGGCCCTCTGGCGGCGATATCGTGAAGCGATGTCCGTGGCCGCCGCCACATATCTTTTGATTTGTCACGACAGTTGGAACAAGGCCATTCCAGTTTTTTGTTTTCAGACAAGCGTCATATATGTCGATTAAGCTACACCAGAGCATTTTTTTCTGTGACAAGCTAGGCCACATCCAAACACGTAACACACCTCCCATCACTAGTAATATCCTCCGTACACTAAATACACTTAGCCATTTCAGAGAATGTAAACGAGAGACAAATGAATAACGTACTCACTACTGATTCATACACATTCCACAACTTATTCAGAAGAATAACACACTTTGACAGCCATCAGGTGCACCGCCAAATAAATTGAGCCTTTGGCAACACATCACAAACAAAATAAATACGATACTTCGAAGATTAATTCCTCCACTCCACAAATTTTAGAGACACCTCTGCGTACGACATTCCCGGTCATGAGCTGAGCTGCGATAACCTTACCTATTGATTTTCAACATAAGGATAGTAATTTAATAGAAACATGAGTCGTTTCTAATATTTTTAATTGTCAAATAGTTAATTTAGAAAATAAAGTTCAAAAAATGATTAATTATAAATAATATGAATGAATTAAACTACTAACAGTTTTCATCTTAGTCAATGACATCATTGTCTTCATCAGAAGTGGTTGGCACATCCATCACAAGGAGTGTCCATGTAATTATGGTACACAGTCATTTTACCAATTTTCAATACGAAATAGAGCAAAATAAAGTTAAAAATGTGTATTTTTTCGAAAAAATTAAAAGAGCGTAGTTTAGCTAAAAGTAGGTTTGCTTTGAAGCAATTTGCTAAATTTAATAAAACATTTTATGCAAAAGTAAGTGTGCAGTAGGAATCCCCAGACATTTTGCTACAGAACTGCATATTTAAAGTGAGTTTCAAGAAAGTCGAAAAATTACTTTTATCCGCTTTTTTTCGGATCCAGACCACTGTCCGTCTGGCACACGAGGCCCTGGATTCTTCTTTTGGCCGGTTTATTAGGGGGGGGGGGAAGTGAATCTGGTCCCTTCTCTCGGGCCGTGCGTGGCACGTTTATGCCCACGCAATGCTGGTTGTACAGTCTATCGTTGTAGTTCCTTCTCCCTGATCGAGCAGAGCTTCCTCCTGCTAACGTTCTTCGTACCAAGTCTTTCGACGGGCAGAGCTTCGGCTGGCTAGCAGCTGTCGAAACCAAGTGTCCAATTTTTCTGACGACGAACTTGTTTAGCGCCATGTCACACACGGCCCCCGGTGTTGGCTGGTGCCTCTTCAGGGGAGGCTTGCGCCTCGCTAGTGGCATCCCCAGACACCTCAACCGATAAGGACCGAACGCAGCAAGTGATGGACCGGGAAGGAGCAGAGCCAAACCCACCGCAGGGAACCCAGACCACCCCGGAAAACACCAAGCCACCCACCCGACTTTTTTCTCCTTTAATGCCTCTTCTGTATCCCTTTGGGCTGCCGGGGGGTGGGGGATTCGAAGTGAGGGAATAATTGTGGGATGGGGGAGTTACGTCATCAGACATTGGGAAAACCCAATGTCTCACACCACTTCTTTCCTTGTTTACCACTACCTCACTCCCTTGACCTTGACGGCCGCGCACAGTCCATTCACTCACACTCCAATCACACACACCGTCTCACCCTTGTACCCTTGGGTCGAGTCGAGAGGAGGTGGAGTAGGTAGAGGGTCGAGTCGAGAGAAGGTAGGGTAGGTAGAGGGTCGAGACGAGAGGAGGTGGAGTAGGTAGAGGGTCGAGTCGAGAGGAAGTGGAGTAGGTAGAGGGTCGAGTCGAGAGGAGGTGGAGTAGGTAGAGGGTCGAGTCGAGAGGAGGTGGAGTAGGTAGAGGGTCGAGTCGAGAGGAGGTGGAGTAGGTAGAGGGTCGAGTCGAGAGGAGGTAGGGTAGGTAGAGGGTCGAGACGAGAGGAGGTGGAGTAGGTAGAGGGTCGAGTCGAGAGGAAGTGGAGTAGGTAGAGGGTCGAGTCGAGAGGAGGTGGAGTAGGTAGAGGGTCGAGTGGAGAGGAGGTGGAGTAGGTAGAGGGTCGAGTCGAGAGGAGGTGGAGTAGGTAGAGGGTCGAGTCGAGAGGAGGTGGAGTAGGTAGAGGGTCGAGTCGAGAGGAGGTGGAGTAGGTAGAGTGTCGAGTCGAGAGGAGGTGGAGTAGGTAGAGGGACGAGTCGAGAGGAAGTGGAGTAGGTAGAGGGTCGAGTCGAGAGGAGGTGGAGTAGGTAGAGGGTCGAGTCGAGAGGAGGTGGAGTAGGTAGAGGGTCGAGCCGATAGGAGGTGGAGTAGGTAGAGGGTCGAGTCGAGAGGAGGTGGAGTAGGTAGAGTGTCGAGTCGAGAGGAGGTGGAGTAGGTAGAGGGTTGAGTCGAGAGGAGGTGGAGTAGGTAGAGGGTCGAGTCGAAAGGAGGTGGAGTAGGTAGAGGGTCGAGTCGAGAGGAGGTGGAGTAGGGAGAGGGTCGAGTTGAAGGAAGCTGGGGTGGGGGGAAAGGTCGGGTGAGGAATGACAAATGGGGCGAACTATTACAGTATCTACTTTTTTCAAGTTTAGCAAAATTACTTTACATTGAAAAATGTTTGAGTTAATTTAAACATAACTGCCTTTCTTTTCAGGTGGATTTAAAATTTCTTTTAGGAGCAGCATCAATCAATGTGCTCTGGCATATTGTAACTGGGCGGAGATTTGACTACTGGGACAATGAATTCAAGCAACTTATGGAGGCTGCAAAATTGCTTTTTGATGTTATTAGCCTGCGATTAGTCTTCCACGATTTATTCCCAATTCTTGCAAAATTATTTCCTAAGACTTTTAGAATAGCTGATACTGAAATCAGCGTTTTATGTGTTCGAAATGCAATTGAGGTAAGTAAATGTGGAGTGCATTATCAATTTAAGTTCCATGTAACAAATATGGAATTTTCATTGATCATCATAGTAATACATAATAAATTTTTTGAGAAATTTATTAGTAATTGTGTAGTAAAAATGGAAAATGATGCAAGTGCCAAAAAATAAAAAAATTACTTTTTCGATGAAAAGCGAAGTACAAGCCAGGCGTAATAAGATAGACTAGGTAGTAAATGTCAGAAACTTTTTCCCTAGTTTGTAGAGCAGTCGGAAGATGTCAGCACCGTGCAAGAGCCTGAAACGTTTTAGACTCATTTTATTGAATACTGAAAATTTTAGTTTCTGGCACTTACAACCTTTTCCATTTTTACCACACAATTTACAAATAGCAGTACATTTAAAAATATCAGAAAAAAGAAGTTTTATTGATACATGTTCTAAGGAGCTTGCAACTCATAGGGAAACAGAGGAATAATTCCTCTAACAATATGACTGGGGCACATGCCAGGCTGCACCAATATTGCGGAAGCACTCCAGCTAAAGGTTGATGCAAATTGAAATACTTATTATGAGACATGTTCTTAAATAGAGGCTAACTGGAAAATCATCACTAGGGCATTCCTATGGCCGGATGCTAAACGGTAAATTTGGCTTTGATAAGCAGTTCCATTTTGGCTTGGTTTCAGTCATATTAGAGTTTTTAGGCATTTTTTTATTGGTTGATATAATGAGCATTATTTCCAATTTCCTGTAACATTTCTCATGGTTCATGAATGAGAAATTGTGGAAATATCCAAATAATGGCAAGAAGGAATTCCTGCCCAGAAATAATACTTGAGACAATTTCAAAATAACATCAATCCAAAGTTATTCATTGAGTGTTTAAGGACGAATGAATTCTCAGACATTGCATCTTCGCTGGTGCTCAACAATGACAACTTTCTGAGCATGTAAAAAACGTAACTTGCAATTTAATGGTCCTGCAATACCCACACAGGCATCAAAAGGGGAGAATTCTCCCTGCACACAGTGGTAAAAATTATGAAACTGCTACAGGTGAAGTGATGAAAGAACTTTGATATTTATTTTTCGGAAGAGTTGTGAGGACGTTTGATTTTTTAGAATAGTCATCCTAATGTATGTACATACATACCTACGTATTGTGACAAACGAGTTCGCGTACACACTTAGAGCAAGGATATCTCAGAGTCGGAGGCGACGTAGGAACGGGTAGATTCTATGGTTGGAAACGACGCAGGAAGGGGGGTAGGAGGGTTGAATCTGGAAAAGGAAACACTCGTAATCATGGGAAATATATTTGAATACATTTATTATTTCAACTGAGAAACACGACAAGTACGAAAATAAATAGCGATGAGGAAGCAGCACTCGGGAAAGGAAGTTAGTGGGGATGGAAACGGAATGATAATCGAGAATGTAACTCATGAAAAAAAATTACCCTTTGCCGAAATTAATACCAGAGTCGACCAAGCGGACGACGGGACAACACAAATGGTCGGCAATTTATACGATTCATACATCAAATGGGATCCTAGGGACCTCCAAACCTGAGCAAACACAATATATTATGAATTTATGATGGGTTATACAATCGTTGCACCAAGAGTCCCGCAACGTCGATGAAACACTTGATGGAGGGATGAATGGTCTAGCAGAGGCGAATAAGGGCAATGGGCGAGGGCGGAGAGGCAGTGGCTTACGTGACCGGTTTGGACGACTGATGATGATGAGATGATGGTTGCGTTCGGATCGAGGGCTGCACAGGAGCTAGCAGCAAGCCAAATGAGCAGCGTTGCGAGGATTCGCGACGACAATTGGTGATCGGCCGATTACTCAGGCCAACGTAATGGATTAGTAGCGATGCTTGAGGTGCGCACAGCAGCGTCAAGCCTCGTTCTTAGCGTCGTCTCTCTGCAGTTGGCACGTAAGTAGATTCCCGCTCTCACGTACTCGTCCAGAAGTGCCAGCACCTGGGTCGGCCACGCCGGAAGGAACAAGGTATCGTGGCACCAGGCCACAAGTCAGGAATCTCTGGAGCTGAACTGGAGCCTTTTTGTAGTCAGCCGGTGTCCGAGAGCTTCTGTCTCTCCAACGCCTGTCAGTCACACAGGTTCCTCGCCGGGAGAGGGGAAGGGAGGGGAGGGCAATGGCTATAAACACATCCAAGCGGGCCGGCGACGCACTCGCTCTTAGAATGGCGCGCGGGGTTCAAACACTTTTATAAAACAAACATAAGTAAATAACACTCAATGAAAAGGGAGGAGGGACAAAACGAGGGTGAGTGCTTCTTACCAATCGGAAAAAAAGGGTGAAGCGCTGCCGTTACAGTATATTTCATTTAGTAGGGTATGGATCAGTGGGTGCATCAATGAACCTCTTTTGTAGTTTGTGCCATTCATCACTATTTAAAAAGTAATTTTATGTAACAATTCTCATTATAATCTTTTATATAATATGTATTATGTTTCAGAGGGAGTTAAACTCTCACAAGCAATCAATTGACTATGACCATCCCCGAGACTTCATTGATATCTACCTATGTGAAATTGAGAAGCAGAAAAATGGCCTGCCCGAAATATTTAATGGTTTGTATACATGAGCATACCCTTTTTCCTCCACAAACTTCAGTTGATTCTGGTTAGATACAACTAGCGTAGACTCAACTGAACGCTGAATCTGATTATTCCCATTGGAGTTGCTTTAATAGCAGTTGAAGTATTTACCAGCCTAGTCTATTTGATACCGAATGTATATAAATATAAACTATATATATCTAGGTCAAACCAATTATTGGGTACTTGAGCATATATTAAAGGAATCAAACCTTTTGATTCCATTTTCTGCCTTCTGGTTCTGGTTATGTAAATCTAGTTGAGAGTCAAATACTTCCGGCATGAATTTTTCTCCAGGGTTTTTTCCTTTATCAATTCACATTGTGCTCTTTAATATCTACCCAATTTCTGCTGTTGTTAGATCTTGGGAGAGAGCAAGGAGGTAGTCGGAAACATAATATGAGGCTTGAGTATACCCTAAGTGAAACCTTTATTCAAATCAGAGGTTAGAACACTGAGGAACTTTGCATCTTTCCAGGCCAGGATTTGCCAGGGGAGGATTGAGGTTCTTGTTTTGTGGGGATCGATTGCCACTCTCCTGGGGTCTGGGGAGTATGGAATACCTTATTATTACCATTTTTTATACCTTTACAAGAATTATAAGGGGGTGGGTGTCCCCCTGCCCTCCCGTCATAATCTGCCCCTGAGGTTTGCATAGCCATATGCCACCTCCAGATGGGTAGTAGGATATCCTCCTTTGCAAGTATGTTCTGCCCCATCCAAGTCTCGTCACCTAAGATATCCCTCCAATTTGGCATCACATCAGTGAAAATTCATCTCTCACCAATAACAATATTATTCTGGTTGATTTACCAATTAAAGGTCATCTAGGGTGCCTACCAAAACAAATGTAATAATGTAATGGTGCCTGCCATATGTCAAACATGTATGCCAAACTAATGTAATAATGTAATGGTGCCAGTGTAGGGTGCATGCCATAACTAATGTAATACTCTGTTTCACATGCAGAACCTATTAACCTCACAATATTTCATGAACCCATTAAAACCCTTCCTCTGAATGTTGGAATTAACACCACTACTGCAAGCCTTTTTCAGGCAACTGGAATCAAATTGCAAACAAGTGCTTGTACCAGTAAGTGCACTTTAAGGGTTTGTGGCTGGTTTCATCTTTATCCATATGAATGTGACTGGGTTAACCTTCCTGCCATTTTTTCTACTGACTTTCAGTTCATTTAAAGAAATCCTCCATTTTCCACACTTAACAAGCAATCTTCCATCTACCATGATCTTTATCCTCAAATTCACAGGCGTTAACAGACCAATCAGTATTTTCTGCCCCATGGCAATCTTACATGTATGCATAGCAAACTCCACATTTATGGAGAGAAATGTAAGGGGTTTCCTTCTCTAATCTTTTACATTTTAAGTCATTTTGGTGCTGACTTATGGTATTGTACATATGTACCATAATGATATGCTCCAGAGGTTAAACACATCCCTACACTTCATAAGGGAGCTCTGTACACCATTATTTATCAAATCAATGATCCAAGGTAATTTATTAATATGAATTTTTCATATGTGAAGGAACATTTAGATATGTACCCCAACACTTTGGCCTTACCTCCATAGTCATAATCCAAGGCATAAGGATGCATTAAATGTTCCTTCATGAAGATTTGCTTGGACAAATGGCTGATTTGTAAATTTAAAAATGAGACTCTTTGATTGGTTTCCAGAAATGGCCAAAAATTTAAATTTATGAACATTAAGAACATAACTTTGTCCTTAATGGTTGGTATCCAACTTATGTACTCCATTGTAGATGGTTTTTGGTGTAATTTTGAAGGATACTGTGAGATTTTTTGTGAATTTTGTGTTTGTCTCTTGTAAGCTTGACAACAAATAGTTTTGCTCTTCCATCTAAACACAAATAAACATTATTATTATTACAAAGATATAGGAGTCCCAAACTGTCATTATATAACAAAGTTATATTCATATGCTGATTTAGTACATGAAAGTTTCTTTGTGGAGAAACAAGAAGTGTCAGATTTTATGTAAATGTGGTCATTCACTCATGAAAATTATGGATGTGAAAAATTTGAAATAACTATGAGGAAAACTACACCTGGACCGAGAATTGAACCGTGGGCCTTGTACTTACTAGGACAATGCAAATACCCGGTATCTATGCATGTTTTCTCTATTGTTTTTCAAAGCCATGATTTTTGGCAGGATTGCAAGACCTCAAATAGGTTATCTATCGAGGCCATATGATAGTACATATAGCATTAATGTAAGTGGTAAATACGGTGGCTAGTCCCGGTATCCTCAAAATTTAGCATTAATATAGTTAGAACGATTGAGGCTCCTTTGAAGCTCTTTCTTCTCTTATGTTACTATCGTCGGTGGACTTAATGGGCATAGGAACTTAGGGTAGTATATAAGACTGTGCATTGGCATGAAAAGCCAAAGGGCTAAATTTTAATTTCCTGTCCTGGTGAGTTTTTTCTTGGCAATTTATACACATTATATTAATTTATATTCAGATGATACTTTTTAATGTTATATAATAATCCCTTAAGCATGATTTTTACTTAAAGAGAATCAGCTGAAAGAGGTGTGCTCTGAATTATTTTTGGCTGGCACTGATACTACCTCAAACAACTTGTCCTTTGCCATTCTATACATGGTCTTGTACCCGGAGGCTCAAAGAAAAGCCCAGCAGGAAATAGATAAAGTTGTTGGAAAGGAAAGACTGCCATCATTGAATGATAGGCCAAGGTATGGTATCATTTAATATTCTACCTTGATGGTGTGGTTTTGTTAAATCAGAGTGAATATCATTTTTGTGGTGCTCACAAAAAAGAATGTCTTCCAACTACATTTTTGCAACAGAATTCAACTGGTATGTAATGACGGCTGAAGTGAAGGCAAAAATCAGTTGAGTCCCTTATACACATGCGAGTAATATAATGCGCGTATTACGCGCATTATATTACTCGCATTAATAATGCGCGTATTACGTGCATTATTAATGCGAGACTAATGCAGATTCCGGAACGAGGTGGTTTTATGCGCATTCAATGCACCTTGGCGCTTCTTGGGCCCAGGCAGAGCCAATGCACATTAATGTTAGCATTTAATGCACATTTAAAATGTACATTAAAAGCACATTTTTGTCCATGCCTTTAATGTGCGTTTCATGCACATTATCAATACACATTCTTCCTGCATATACAGTGCATTGCGGATGCACCTTTATAAGGCACTAAGGGTATATTTTAACTGTGGGGCACATCACTTCGCACACCTCACTCACACTCACTCACGCACATTCACTAAGTAAGATATAAACTAGAAAAGGAAGAGCATAATAATTACATATGTACACTTCTGCCGTGGATTACAACTAAAGGGAATGGTTAAATGCTCCGAAGAAGATAAAACTCTCTTTGCTCGAGTATGGTGACATTTATTAAAATTCATTTGGTACAATTGTTTTCAACCAAAGTAGAAACACATCAAATACCTAAGTAAAAGGTGAGACTTCAATGCAATTTTGCTTTGTTCTCAATATTCGTCCCTCATCGTTTTATATAGCTCATTCACAAGAATTATTAACACCGACAAGAACATTGGTTGAGGTGAGCTTTCGTCTTGCCAGCTGAAACGCAATTTTCACCCACTTGTAACAGATCGGTATCACAATAAAATTCACTTCACTTATCATGCAAACCTTGCGCATTTATGGAATACTTTTAGGGTAAACACATACTTTCATGAGCACAACAATACACACAAAAGCCATCACGTTTTCAGATTTAATGGTACTTTATCTTTAGTACAACAGCGTTGAACAACTACTATGATATTATCACCACCTAAAGCCACATTTTTCGGTTATCACTGCACTCACAATGAATCAAAGCATAATAATCACTGAACACAATTTAAGAAGAACATTTGCTTGACCGTAAATCACCGACAACTAATGTTTACATCGGTCTTTATCACGCTTTCGACATTTAATGGTACTTTATCCATCGTAGATTAGCGTTGATAACAACAACTATGATATTACCACACCGTAAAACCAAATTTCTCCTAAATCACTGCAGTCACAGCCCACACATGAATATACATATATATTCATGTGTGGTACACATATATATTCATGAACTCACACAGGGATACTGCAAATTTAAATAAATAAATTTACACACTCCCTGAACCCACATGTGAATCGCAAATAAACGTAAACGCCTAAACGGAAGCCATGGCTTGCAAGCTATGACCTTGCAAGATGACTATACTACTCAATGATACAACTTCGATGAATATTTTTGTGTATTTTTAATATTTGTTTTCCTCCAAAACAATTGATGAATAAAAAATATTTTATTTCAGGTATTTATTCCTATGTATAACCAATTATAATTATCATCCATATCATATTTCGGTATGCATTTGAGGCATATAGTATACCCATTACGGCCAACCTCGTAACGCGGAATTGTGGCCGTACCTCGGAGGTGCTTCGGCCAGCTGCATTGTGGCAAGCCGAATATGGGCCAAAACAGGGCCACAATGCGGCGAGCCATAGCCATAATGGCCACAGGCGAACCAAATTTCGGCCAAATACTGGCCGTATTTTTTGTGCCGACTGGGAAGTCAACATTAATGAGAATAACCAAGTTTTTTTTTCAAATACCACACGTTTGTTCACATTTCAATGAAGACGTAACTTACTTGCGGAAATGTTGCGAACATGAATATATATGTATATTCATAGTTACAATTGTAGAAAGGAGAAAACTGATGAACGTACCAATTAAAGCATATCAATAATGAAATGTGCAACGGAAATTAATTACTCATAGCATGATTTACAGTGAGGTATTACATAAACGTTTCAAATCCGTTGCATCTGTTCACACATAGTTTCAAATACATTTCACATGCAACGTAGGTATATGCAATGGGCAATAAAATAATTTCCCATTGTTTATACGGTTTTAAGGCCAACAAAGTTGTTTAATGAAATCCTTATCCCTGATATCATGATTTGGAATGCTTAATAAAAAGCATTGCATAAATATTGCAGAATGATTCCGAATGTTCCTGCAGTGAAGGTGAGCCATTGTGTGCAACAGGGGTGTATTCTCTGTTAAGTGTTTTTTTCATTTTGGTCCTGCTAAGATAAAGGCTTTTTCAGCATGTGCCAAAGTGTTTCAAATTTATGTGGGACCTGAAGTTCTTTTTCCTTATTACGGTCTCTGCATTGATAATCATTTATTTATCTCTCTTTTAAACTCTCCAATTGCATTTATTATTCTTATTTATTTTGGTAGTCATTTAGTAGCATTTGTGGATATACATTTATTCTTTCTTCCGTATTCCTTTGAAATAAATCATACTTTTGAATATTAATTGTTACTGCAACATTTCCAGATATCAATATTTTACTATGCAAATTTCAGTGATAAGGAAAACTATAAATGCCAGTTTTTTTAACGATAGTTGTAATTTTCTTAATTATTCCCACTAACAATATTTTTTTCCTGTTTTGTTTTTTGACTAGATTGAAGTTTTCCCTTTACTTTTGCTGTTAAGTTCACAAGTGTTTTACTTTTATAATTGCAAATAGCCATGTACTTATATGCTACCATTTCATTTTGCCACTTTGATGCCCAACATTTACTTATGCGCCTCCAAATTCATGGGTGATATATTTGAAATAAAATTATTCCCAGACTTCCATACCTTGAGGCCATCATTCAAGAGGTTCTTCGACTGAGCTCCGTTGCCCCAGCAACTTTTCCCCATTCTGTGATGACTTCTGAGGAGTATGTGACATTTAGAGACTACCATATTCCAAAGGTTAGCATTGAGACTTTTCTAACAATTTTTGGATGTTTCTAAACATTATATATTTATGTGGAATTCCTGTCCAGCCAAAGCTACAGAAAATAAGGCCAAGTGTAAATCCAAACTAAGGTATAATGTTTCTTCAGTGAGTTCAAACGACTTTGGATTAATAATACAGCGGGAAAAGGGCCACAGCAAGCTAATCATAGGCAACGCTTAATTACCAACTCTACTGGCGGGACATGTTCTATTGATACATGAAGGCCAAGGGTCTGACGGAATTGCGATATCTCGAATGAATTACTACTAGCGCCAGTTGTTTCGGGCGCAAATGGAAAAATACGTATGCGTGAAAAAGATAAATATTGTATGCTTTTGCCATATATATTTTATTTTTTGTAAAAAAATGCAGTAATTATTCCTTATGTTGTAAGACTTTTATCAGCGTCCATTTAAAATACGCCTGGGACCACACGAGACATCACCATCGCAACCGTAAATAAACAAAGAAGATGGCCGAGAAAGTACACTGCGAAATCGCCAAGAGATGGACTGGACGGCATTATTGCACTGCAATCTGGTTCCAGAATTTTTCAGAATGCAGAATTGTTTATACAATTACCTTTTTAAGTTTCCCCTGAGAAATAAATAGGTGATTTCCCACTTAAATCTGCAAGATATTCAATTAAAGAGTATACCTGTCACGCTGATAAATTAGCACCTGACCGCTACAGTGCTCTGGGTGAAATGTATAACCATTGGAGTAATTTGAGTGTCAGACCCTTGATCAAGGCATCCAAGACAGCCAGGGTTGTGACTTCCCAGCCAGCCGGCACAAATCATCAAATATAACCTTCACAGATGGGTGCCATCCATATGCAAAGATTAGGTGTGCATCCTTTCATCAGGATGCCATCCAGATGCTCTACCGCTGCCGAGCGAATGCGAAAGAGTGATACCGCCGCGCGTAGAGAGATGTAGAAAGGGACCATGGATGCTAGAATTTTAAGGATAACAGACTTCCAACTTTTTTGAAGCTACCAACCGCGGCGCCAGTGATTGAATCAGACAATCTCAATGTAAGCAAACGTAGTTTCGCATTTTTCCATTTCGAACGGAGGGTAATTACGGCTAGTTCGGAAACAACTAATTGTTTTATCCGTCGGATATAGCCTGATTCCTGATACTTATGTTACCAACACGAATAGCCTAACATACTATTTTGCTTTTCAATAAAAAAACTTTCATTTCCAAAAAAACATTCATGAAACAATTTTTTGAAGTGAAAACTTCTTACGTCGCGATGAGCACTTTTGTAGATGGGTAAAAGACATTGGACTCGCGTCACCGTCACCGCTACTACATACATGTATAATTATGTATATTCTGTATATACACAGTACTTGTGGATGGGTACAAACCATTGGACTCGCATCACCGTCACCATCACCGCTACTAAATATATGTGTAATTGTATATTCTGTATATACACTTTTTTGGTTGGGTAAAAGCCATTGGACTCGCGTCACCGTCACCGTCACTGCTGCTAAATTTATGTATAATTGTATATTCTGTATATACACAGTATACTCGCTTTATACACAGTACTTGTGGATGGGTAAAAACCATTGGACTCGCGTCACCGTCACCGTCAAATAAATTATATTATAATTTTATTCATATTACAATATATATATCTAATATACGATTTAGTTCATTCAATTTTGGTTGCTACAAATATTGTGCCGGATAATATAATAGTCAATACTCGTGCAGGAGAGTGTACTCGATACAAGAATAGTGAATGTTAGTACAATATAACTCAATTTCTTTTAATACGTTCAATTTGAGTAGCTTATTCGAATGTTGTGCCATAAAATTAATTTATAAATGTGAAGTGTTTACAATTATATATTGTAGAAATATAAAAAAGGAAACACGTGGAGAAAATTTTTTTATCGCTAGTGTATACATATACATATAGACAGCTGTCTCGTGAACTGTTATGTAGCGCATGCGCGCCTTCTGCCCTTTCAAATCCAGAAACACAGAACAAATTATGCGCCGTAAATTCAAAATGTATGGTTTTATTGTAATTTTTGAAGTGAAAACTTCTTATGTCGCGTTGAGCACTTTTGTAGATGGGTAAAAGACATTGGACTCGCGTCACCGTCACCGTCACCGCTACTACATACATGTATAATTATGTATATTCTGTATATACACAGTATACTCGCTATATACACAGTACTTGTGGATGGGTACAAACCATTGGACTCGCATCACCGTCACCGTCACCATCACCGTTACTAAATATATGTGTAATTGTATATTCTGTATATACACTTTTTTGGTTGGGCAAAAGCCATTGGACTCGCGTCACCGTCACCGTCACTGCTGCTAAATATATGTATAATTGTATATACACAGTATACTCGCTATATACACAGTACTTGTGAATGGGTAAAAACCATTGGACTCGCGTCACCGTCACCGTGAAATAAACTATATTATAGTTTTATTCATATTACATTATATATATATATATATATATATATATATATATATATATATATATATATATATATATATATATATATATCTAATATACGGTTTAGTTCATTCAATTTGGGTTGCTACAAATATTGTGCCGGATAATATAATAGTCCATACTCGTGCAGGAGAGTGTACTCGATACAACAATGGTGAAGGTTAGTACAATATAACTCAATTTCTTTTAATACGTTCAATTTGAGTAGCTTATTAATACATACATAAACATAAACTTTGCAGACGATAAAAATCTACCATTGATTGAATTTTTAAATAGTGAGTTTGGTTTAACGATGTCTAATGATCGCAATCTTGGCACAACGAAATATAAAACTACTATTGATGCAGTATTTACAAGACATTTAAGCAAATTCGAATCAAAATTATTCGTTTCTTACTTTAGTTACCATAGGCCTATTGTATCAGTTTTAGATGTTGCCGATGATGATGGTGGTGATGATGAAAGAGTTGTTGAAATAATGGATGAAAGTTGATTATTCTGAAGTGTACAATTTTTATGTAAAATAATTGTGTACAATAGCGCAATAAACGAATAATTAATTTATTATATACGTGAAACTACTTTCTACTGATTAATAAAACACTTCATTAGAAATTATTCCCTACATTCAAAAATGCTCACGTTATTTCAAGTTTTCACTTCTGTCGGCACTCCCGGAGTGCCTCTTTCTTTTTTTTTATATACATGAAACTACTTTCTACTGATTAATAAAACACTTCATTAGAAATTATTCCCTACATTCAAAAATGCTCACGTTATTTCAAGTTTTCACTTCTGTCGGCACTCCCGGAGTGCCTCTTTCTTTTTTTTTATATACATGAAACTACTTTCAACTGATTAATAAAACACTTCATTAGAAATTATTCCCTACATTCAAAAATGCTCACGTTATTTCAAGTTTTCACTTCTGTCGGCACTCCCGGAGTGCCTCTTTCTTTTTTTTTATATACATGAAACTACTTTCTACTGATTAATAAAACACTTCATTAGAAATTATTCCCTACATTCAAAAATGCTCACGTTATTTCAAGTTTTCACTTCTGTCGGCACTCCCGGAGTGCCTCTTTCTTTTTTTTTATATACATGAAACTACTTTCTACTGATTAATAAAACACTTCATTAGAAATGATTCCCTACATTCAAAAATGCTCACGTTATTTCAAGTTTTCACTTCTGTCGGCACTCCCGGAGTGCCTCTTTCTTTTTTTTTTATATACATGAAACTACTTTCTACTGATTAATAAAACACTTCATTAGAAATTATTCCCTACATTCAAAAATGCTCACGTTATTACAAGTTTTCACTTCTGTCGGCACTCCCGGAGTGCCTCTTTCTTTTTTTTTTATATACATGAAACTACTTTCTACTGATTAATAAAACACTTCATTAGAAATTATTCCCTACATTCAAAAATGCTCACGTTATTACAAGTTTTCACTTCTGTCGGCACTCCCGGAGTGCCTCTTTCTTTTTTTTTTATATACATGAAACTACTTTCTACTGATTAATAAAACACTTCATTAGAAATTATTCCCTACATTCAAAAATGCTCACGTTATTTCAAGTTTTCACTTCTGTCGGCACTCCCGGAGTGCCTCTTTCTTTTTTTTTATATACATGAAACTACTTTCTACTGATTAATAAAACACTTCATTAGAAATTATTCCCTACATTCAAAAATGCTTAGGTTATTTCATGTTTTCACTTCTGTCGGCACTCCCGGAGTGCCTCTTTTTTAAGTGGAGGATACATTAGTCTTCATTTGCGAAGTGGATGATTAAATATTTTTTACACTTAAACATTAGATGTAGGTACTCTTCAATTTATCCAGAAAAGTCGAGCATATAGTATTCATAGAATACTGGGAAATGAATAGAATAAATACGTTTTCATATTTATCAAGATCTTGATCCACAAAATGGCCAACTTTCATTCCTCTGCCAATGTTTTTTATTTACTCACTTCATCAGGGCAGCAAAAAATACATTCAAGTAGAAATTGATTCGAGTGACACAAACCTTTTTTAGTACAATACAAGAAACAGTAATGAGTAGGTACCTCAAAATATATTAATAAACTTAAATTATTACTCAATCTTGGTGTGATTTTCATTGAATCATGACTTTCAATTTTTTTAAGCATAAGGGTCAATTGATAGAATCAGTACAATGATACAAAATTAGTCACAGCTTGTCACTCACTGAAGGGTAAATTGCCTTTCTGTTCTCAGGGCTCAGTCATTATCATGGACTTATATGGTGTGCATCATGACCCAGAAGTTTGGAAATGTCCCAATATGTTCATTCCAGAAAGGTTCCTGAAGAAGAATGAGAAGGATGCCTCCAATGAAGTTATTTTTCCATTTAGTGCAGGTTTGTAAAAAGTTTATATTAACTCAATCATTTTTAAAATCTTGACGTAATGAAGTTATTCTTAAATAATTGAATGCAGATATGCTTAATGTGTGCATATTAATAAATTCAATTGGAAAACATTTTTGAGAAAGTGCTTTTTTGCAGAACCATCGAGAAAGGCTCGTTTAATTGTTGAATAAAGTATTTCAAGCCTTGTGTTGCATGATATTTGAATTTAATGTAAGTGTAAATTCTACACTAAATTTTGTAGTGTCTGGTTAATTTGATGTACATATTCTGGTGTACCATGAGACAATTTTTTTCTGCAGTGTAATTTTATTTTACATGTACATGTTGTATTCCATGATTTTTTCAAGTATTCGTTGGAACTACGTCAAACCTTCCACTTTAATTGATGAAAAATCTAATTTTTCACATAATTAGTTTGTTTTGACATTATAAGAATAATAACATGTTAAATGATAGCATATCAGAGTGGGTCATATGCATTAATATCTCTGTAGAATATCTAAAAGTTTTAACCAGTATCCCTTCTGTTATGGCTACCTAATTTTTTCCCAAGCATTGTGAGTGGGGAGTGCTCTTCCATTTTAGTGACGGCAAGGGAGTAGTGGGTAGTAAAGCCTAGAATATATATTTATACGTGAAGACAATGTTCACGTGCACGAATCCAAAGAGCCGCAGTTTGCCAAACCCTGTGGTATTGTAGCGCTATCGGGAGGAGCAGATTTTCTCGCCGATAACAATATTGAAAACACAAACTCTTTCCATGCTCGGGTGATAAAAATGAGGAAAACGAACGAAACACAAGTATTATCAATCATAAACTTAACTTATCAATATATTTTACAAATCACCAAATAGAACCAAACCAATTACAATAATTTACCCATAGGTCGAGTGCCAGGCGACCGTAATGAAAATTTCCAGTCGGAAAATAGTTTAAGTTTAACAAGTACGAGAGGTTGAACTTCTCTCATAAGTACAAAAAAGTGACTTAGTCAGCAGGCTCAGACAACGGTGTTACCCGGTCGGCGTCTCGGAAGCAATAGAGAGCGAGCTCGGCCATGAGTCAGCTGTGGAGGGGGTCTGTCGACAAGGACGAAGGTGGAATGGGTAAGGTCAGGAGGTTGGCGATTGGTAGCCTTGGAGGGGAGGAAATAATGGGATGGGTGATAGATAGGGTGGCAGTTTTTAATTGGAGCGCCAGGAACTGTTTTCTGGCGTCGGCCGCAGAATACAGGATCACAGCCTTTGTGCCTTGGTCAGGATGACCGCATTTTTGGTATCCTTCCTCACTTTACTGGCTATAAAAACGAGGCAGGACCTGGTGAGGGAATGGTGCGGCGAATGGTGCGGCGAAAGGTGTGGCAGAAGTCGCTGGCAGTAGTCGCTGCATTTTGTAGTCGCAGGCATTTTGGCCGTCGTTGGCGCACATGCGCGCTAAGTCCTTCGGCTAAGTCCGGAGGATAAACAGTCCGCAGAGGAGAAACTGTCCAAAGAGGAGAATTGCCCAAAAAAAAGGGAGGGGGGAAATGCCACAGTATACTTATAAATATAAAGTATAATTTAAATCATAGCTGACGTCAACGTTGCATGCATGCACGTTGATTCAACGTTGACTGATAACGCTGTGCTTGGACGTTGATGCGACGTTGTGGCAACGTGAAGTGATAACGTTGTGCTAACACGTTGATGCAAAGTTATGGCAACGTGAACGTCGTAATGCAACATTGTGCACGTTGATGCAACGTTGTGACAGCGTTCTCTGCTACTATGGTATCTAATGCAAAAAATGAATCCCATTATCAGTTTTGGAAACAAATAAATACGATGATTTTATTCCATCCTTGGATCCAATGACCAATGTCAGTGAGTCAGTCGAGTAAAGTGTTTTAAGAGAATACTGGTGGTGGAACACGAATCTACTATTTTCAATCTACATATTGGCTCTTCAATTCCGTAGTAACAATGGCTAATGGATAGCGCCACAATACGTGGGAAGAATCATAAGTTAAATATAAGCTCCAATTCTTTGAATTTGATGAAACTTCCAATTTTGGTTCAGGGTTTTCTGCACTGATTTCAGTATTGATTTCTATAATGATCTAAGTGTCATGTAAATTAGTATACACTAGGCTAAAAGCACCATTCCAATAATGAAACTTAGATGAAGGTAGGTGGCCAAAGTAACACTCTTTGTAACGCTTGTATGGGATAAATAAGCTTGTAATAGTTAATTTATAGGTACAAATGTTACAGTGTGAGGGTAGCTCAGACTCAGGATTTTGAGTGCTATCGTACAGTCTGGACTACACTTCGGCACGATGCTGTAATAGTTAGGCAATAAAGAGGTACACCATAAATTTACCGAAGGTCATGTTTTTTTAATTTTTAGGAAAGAGAGGATGCCCTGGTGAGAGCTTGGCAAGAAACAACATTTTCCTCATCCTTGCATCCATCTTGCAGAGATATACCCTGAAAGTGCCAGATGGGCAACCTCAGCCATCAGCTGAACCAGATGGATACACAGCGCTTTTCCCTAAACCTTTCATGGTTAAAGTTCAGAGGAGATTTTAATAATAAATACTTATGTCCAAATAAGCATGTACCAAGGCATGAAGAACTTTTTCTCCGTAGAGTGGAAAACACCTCATTATGCATATTTTAACATAAGGGAAGGTTTGTAAGTTGAATTATTTAAGCTTTAATAGGAAATGCATCCACTGAAAGGTGTGTTTATTCAGTTAAAAAACTGAAATATTTATTGGTGAAGGCTGGTCATGAAGTGAGGTTTCTTTTCATTTGAAAAATCTAAACTTCAGATAAAGAGAAATATTGTTTTTAATATTGTGATCACATCATGCTTTAATAATTATATCATATGAAAGAAAAGGTAATTATTATATTATGGACGGGTAGAAGAGAGTTGGAGTTAATTCTGAAATGAAGAGATGATATTGTTTGAGGAGAGAGGCATGTGACAGTGGCAACTCTTTGGAAACACAGGTGATCGGAAACCTGTTTTTATCTGTTGTCACGCCGGTAATGATTACAGTTACATTTGTCTTAGGCAAAACTTGAGCTAAATAGAAACTTATCATGTCCAGAAAAATTTTATGGTCCTTACATGTGTTGAAGGTTTTTTCGTGCATTATTATCATGTGTTTAATGGAAAAAGTCAAATGCAGAAACTGAATCACTTCCTGTACGCATGAACTTGGATTCAACAGAATTCCATCGCTTATGTCCTTGGAAAATTTGAAGCTTAAGCTTGTAAAGCAAAAAAAATCATTTCAGGACATGTTGCATGCTTAATTTGAAATATTTGGAGGACTGTATTTATAATATTAAGGTTTTTCCGACTAATTTAATTTGTTAAATGGGGCTATTGAGAAAGTATTAACTTTAATTTTATGGATAAGGAAAATATAAGACATAAAACCCATGTGCATGAGTGTAATTATTGGAAATAGATTATTGTGGAAAAAAAACTTAAGGAAAAAATGTAACACTGCTCTTTTATTATATATCATGAATATCATCTGTCTATGGAACATAAGCCAAACAACATGGGGATTATATTTAATGGACATACCTAGTAGCTGAGGAAGTTGCCACAACGTTGCATCAACATGCACAATGTTACATGACAACGTGCAAGTTGCCACAACGTTGCATCAACGTCCAAGCACAACGTTATCACTTCATGTTGCGACAAAGTTATATATATATATATATATATATATATATATATATATATATATATTTAATGTTTTGAATTATTTATTTTACTGGTTGGTTGTCTGCTTGTGAATGTGAGCAAACGTGGGGTAGTTGGAAAAAATCTTGTTTATTCTCAGTAATATTGCATTTATATTCAAATGATGTGGCAATATAGGTTTCAAATAATTAATGCCTTATAACTACTATCGTGATCGGATGATGAATAATTATCTTATTTTTTAACGAGTTAAACTTAAGTCTCACTCTTTAAAAACGAGTAAAAATAGAAGAATATGTATTTGCTTAGTGAAAAAGCTTAAGTTTTGCTCTTTGGCGCCTGTGAGATCGATTACTGATCAATTAATTTGTTTTGCTCTATCATAGCAAAGTATAAATCGTTCAATCATGCACTAAATTCTATGGTTGAAAATTTTGTATCTAAAAATTTGTAGATACCAAATCCTAAGAAATGTGCATCTGAGCATACATTTCTAGACTATGACGACAGTTATATTTAATAGTCGTCATAGTTTAATTATAATTTAATCCACTATAAAAATCTATAAACATGTCGTGAGATGGTTAAGGCACTGAGACGTAGGGTCGAGACTACCCCTGCCCGGCGGCCAAGAAAGGGTCTGGCGTCCCGTATTGTTGGGACCTTCGCTCTTCGTGCTTGCATCTCAATTAGCCACAGGGCTGTTATAGGTTATAAGATTGTGTTTGTTCCTTTGCGTGCACAAGGGTATGCTCTTTAAGGATGGAGTTCATTCGCATGCGATGGAAAACCTGTGACGAATTACCAAACTGCGCGCCGCTCGTTGCGTAGGAGTTCAAGACATATTGCAGACTTTTGAATGTCAACTTTCCTTCTCCCATAAAATATCTCGCTGAGATGTTTTTTTTACATTAGGTACCTCATTATTGTCTTCCGAACATTAAAAAAAATATTGTAATTAAGTTCTAATTGTTACTTAAGCCGCGGAACTTTTATTTACAGCTTTTGGCTTAGTGTTAATTAGCTATTTATTGGGAATTTTGTTATTTAAAATCACTATTATCGACGATACATTGCATTTGGGACAGATTATACTTCCATCTTTGTACGATTATTAACACACAGCGATTTTCGCGAGTGAATTCAAATATACCTTCCCTGGAAACCATATCTACGTGTATTATGAATCACTAGAAAGTTACTAATCAATGCTCTTCTCAATTATCCTCTCAATGTTTGATGACATCGACGAGTATCAATATCATTTTTAGAAGTCCAAATATCAGGTTCCACTCAGATGAAACGGGAGAATAGAGTGCGCCACCTTACATGTACCCGAAACGACTGCGCAGAGAATATGCGCGATGTTTCTCTGTCTGCGTAGTTGCACTGTTGTACGATAGGCGGCGGGAGCTGCTGTTTCGGTAACGTTGGAGGAATCAGCTTGAGACGACTAAGTATCTTCTTTGAAACGTGGAAAAGTTATATATTGATCATGGTTTTGTGCATCAATGTAGAGGATATTTCACTCATTTCCTTTCCTGGAATCAACCGCCTGGCTGGTGCCTACATACCTAATCGGTGACACGGTAAGTCACTCACTCGTACTTTAGCCCGGATCCAAAGAACTATTCTTTCTGCGTAACCCTTGTGATTCCTGGAAGGTTTTTTATCAAAGCTCCGAGCGACTGAAAATGGTAATATAACAAATACAATGCATTATTGATCAAATGCTTGTCGTAAAACATAGACGTGACAAGTGATTGTAAACGCTAATGTCCTTTTAATTTGATTTTCTATTCGTGTTTGATTTTGACGGTTATAATCAACAAAATGGCCCTGAATGATTGATCCTGGAAAATAATCCACCGTTTAGGCGTCCTCGACGGAATTCAGGCCATTTCTCTCGGGGAAGTGTCTTTGTTTACATCAGAATGACGAATGCTGTATTATCGTGTGACGTTTAGACTAAAAAATTTAAGTGATAGTTAAGTGATTGTTTGCCTTATGCAATTGGTAATAGTATTTATGGCTTGGGCGATGTACAAAACCCGTAATATTAGATATATTGATCATCGATGGCCACTTCAGAATCATTGTTTTCATTTGGCATTGTCCGTTTTATTTTGAGTTCCGCTAAATGTTTGTTCCCACTGAGTATGAGAAGGAAATTCAAATAATTTATAGCTAAACAGGAAGGATGAAAAGTTGCCATCAGAACCAAATTAGATTCTGTCAAGATGAAAGCGAGTTCTGAATACGAAGATATAGTGGGTAGAATTTCCGAGGTACGTACTTCAATGGTGGTAGTATTTTATGACTCGGGGTCTCATTGATACAGTTTGTAGGTGGGCGACTTAATCTAGTGGTCCCGATGTAATGAAACGAAAAGACTTGACGGCAACCTTTTAATAGCTGACCCACACGAGTTACATGGCTGGAGCAACACCAATTAAAGTAAACTTTACTTTGGCTGGAGAGAGCGCAACAAAAACAAAAAACTGGCGGAAATGGCGCAGTGGTAACGGAGAGTTGCCGTAATCCTTTATAAATATTTATTTTTTAATCTCCCAAAGCCCGTAATTTACATGATTCATGGTATTCTTCCTCAAGTATCTTTGAATGATACTCAAAATTTAAATATCTCCCATGTTTACTCGTCATAACAGGCGATCTAACAGTGCCTATTATTTAAAATATATTATTATGCTCATCACTTACTGACTGCCTCTGTAACGCCGTACGACGGAGCCACAGGCACGAAAACTCATTTCAGCGCTGCGAACTCCCAACTCCTTCAAGGAAGCTTTGGTTACGCGGTTAACCTTTGGTTAAGCGGTGGGTTGTGGAGTTGAAGGTTTGGTGTTCGATGCCCTGGTGTGGTAAATTATTATTCTTTTTTTCATAGTTTTTCTTGTGCTTATTTTTTTTTTTTTTTTAGATATTGTGCTTTCTTCATGGTAACTTCTATTTAAAATATTTTATCGCAATGTCTTATTCTCTTAAGTGATACCCCCATTAATTCAAAGGGGAGCAAAGCGAGCTAGATGGGGCTACAGTCAATTAAATTTTAAAATGCCGTTATTTTTAACTAGGGACGTTTTTGCTTGGAAAATTTTCGTATCTCATTTAAGGTATTTTAATAATGTAGCGAAAACACCATGAAACTTATTTATGGGTGCCTTAGGCACCTTACAACTAACTATTTGACTTATATTCATGGGCCTGCCCGGTGGAGTAGTTTACTTCATAAAAAAGTCGTTATGTTCTACTTTTATTTAGTGCATACATAAAATTCCCATGAAAAATCACAAAGCTTGATTTATAATGGTGATCAATCTAGTGCGATGGTCAGAGTACCGGTACTTCCATACCGGTGGCCCGGGCTCGTATATGTGTCGCATGTCAAGTTTGTGAACTGACAGTTCATGGATTGATAACCCAAATCACTTTTGTTTATTCACTTACACATTTTGTCAATTTTATTTATTGATTTCTTAACACATAGGTCAATTGTCATAGAGTTCTAGGTTCCCTAGATATGTGTTTTAAAGAAAAATTATTTTTTTACAGGAGTAGACATAGGGTGCTAAACATTCAGCGACGCAAATCGACAAAAGTTGGCTCAATCAGTAGATGGTTCTTTCCAATCAATTTGTATCGCAATAGTCGCCAGACGTGAGTCGACTCACGGAGACACCCGAGAAAAATGGGTCGAAGAGAAAAAAAAGACGAACCGCACAATCTGCAATCATGTTTAATATTTTGTCCCCTACATTAATTTATTTCCGTTGTCGCAGTCTAGATATTTTTAGACTGTGCTCTTGTGAATAATGGAGAGGGAGTCCTCAAAAGAAAGCCGCGAATACATACAGAACTTCTTTAGAACATTTAAAATAAGTGTTTTTCAGTTAATCATCCTTCAATTATACTTGCTTGTGCACAGATTACACATGCAATTGGAAGATTCCTCATGGTAATGGTCTAAAATGTTTCTCCCTAATTGGAGTTGACGTTTTTTGTTTGCATAAGAGGAAGTTTTCTTGAGAAGATATTTAATTAAAAAATGAATGTTAATGACGTACTTAATAATTGCGCATTTTCTTGGGTATTTATTTAGAATTTACACTCTTATGTGGTTTATACCTATCTTGTGATTTTGTGCGTCAAAGATTTCATGTAATGTTTTTCTTACTAAATATTCATTTTTCGCGCAAGGTAAATTTTCCCTCAATATTTGGCTCTATGGATAGGTATACCCAGATAGCTCCAATATATAACTGGTTCTTGACATCCATCTCTGCCAACTTTATAGCACGGGAAAAACACGATATTCATAGGGGAAAGTACTAAGATGTATTTACACTGCCTTTAAGGGTTAACGTGATAGATTAAAACGTAATCCTTGAAATTTGCTCGGATTTCAAAAATTCATTTAATTTGAGTATTCTACCAGCTGATTTGTATGTACTTGGTCAGTCCCCATCCTGCATCCTAATTTATGAATCGTCGTCTCTTTTCCCTCCTAAGGATGTCTCACCATCAAATCCCTCCTCAATTTCAATATCTTCTTCCTCGACGTATTTTGTTTGCGCTTCCCTAGTGTTCTCCCCCCTATTACTCTCTTCAGTACCTATGCCTATTCGTTAAAAAACGTCCTCCATCCATCTCTTTTGCCTTCTCCGAACCTTCGCCACCAGCTTCCTATCCTCTCCAACCATATCCAATACCTCCTCGTTCGTATTCCTCACCACCCAGCTCAGCCTCTCCATCCTACTACAATCCCACATCTCAAACGCCTCTAGTCTACGTACATCCTCCATTCGCAATGACCAAGTTTCCGATCCATACAGTGCTACGCTCCATATTAGAATTTTCACCAGCCTTTTCTTTACGTCTCTTATCAGACCCCCCTAATCGATTCCCTTCCCTTTGAAAATTCTTCTTCTGCGAGGGAATTTCTGCATGTGGTGTCCCTACACTAAAACCATTATTCTCCAAAATAATACCCAGATACGTAAACTGCTTTATCTTGTGCCCTCCCACCCTTATATTCAGCTCCGCCTTCTTACTTCTAGAAAATATCATCACTTTCGTCTTCTTGTGATATATCTTCCTCCCATACCATTCGCACTGCATCTATAACGCTTTCATGATTGAATTGTACCCCTTGGAAGGCTGACCAACCAATGCTTGACCATTTGCAAATCTCACGGATTTTATCAGCTCCGCTCCTACCTTTATTCCTACCTACCTGTACCCCTATGCCTCCCTGAACATTTCTTATGAATTCTCGTTAAGAAGCAGCGGCGCCCTGCAGATCTCCGCGTCCTATCACGACCCATTCCAATTATCCATCGGCTACCCTAACTTGTGCCGTCTAGTTCATATACCTATAGATTCTGAATGAGACGCCTGTCTCTCTAATCGACCACTACTTTCTTCAACACTCCCATTAATTTCATCCAGTCCACTCTATCAAAATCCTTCTCGAAATCTAAAAAGCGAGCAAAAACATCCTATCCATTGTCTAGGCTTTTTTCTACTTGCTTTCTCATAACTCCTATAGCGTCTCGCGTTCCCATCCCTCTCCTAAACCCATACTGGTCGTCACTCAAGTATTTGTTAGCATTCTTTTCTAGCCTTCTATTTATAATTCTCAGAACTACTGTGGCCGGGTGGGATATTAAACGAATTGTTCCATGTTCTTTGCTCGTTTTCGCCTTGCTCTTCTTCGGTATCGAGATTAGTATTAGTAAAATCCTCTCGGGTTTACCACCGGGTAAGTGTTTTAAAGGCCAATTAGTATTGTCTTCGCGAAATCTTCCGGCCAAACTCCATCCTCATAAATCCTACGAATAAGCGCAAAAAGTTTTCCTCTTCCGTTCTTCCCAATACTCTTTAGAAACTCTGTAGGTATGTTATTTATTCCCACCGCCTTATTCCCTTTCATGTATCGTATAGCTCTTTCGTTTTCGCTATCATGGATGCCTGTTCCGATGCCATCTCTATCGATGTCGACTTCCCTTTCTATATCTAACGCAATGGGTCTTTCCTTACCATGCAGCTCTTCAACATATTCCTTCGACCTCTCCGGGTCTCTTTTGGTTCTACGATCAACCCTCCTGTCTTATCTGTTATCTTTGAAAATCCCCTTCCCTTACTACCACCTGTCAGTTCCTCTACTTTCCTATATAATGCATCTTCTCTTCCCTCTCTTTGGCATTTCTTTTACGCTTAGATCTGTTCCCTCAACCACGTCTTTCTTGCTTTCTTTGTTATCCCTTCTAAGCCTGTTGTTTAATTCCCGGCATTTTCTCTTGCCTAGCTCTGAGTTTACGCTCTTCCGTTTCCTTCTCTCCTGCATCTCCATTATCATCTCCTTCCTCATCCACGGTTTTCTAATTTTAGTTGCACTGAATACGCCTGCCTTTGCTTTCACCACTTCTACAATGACATTTATTTCAAACTTCCCCATTAATCTTTCACTGTTCTCACTCCTTGATCCGCACCCATGATGTCATTAACCTGATCTCGATATTTCTTCATTGCCCCAGTTAATATCTCCGTATTCCACTTTCGTACGATCCTTCCTCTTCTTATATTTTCGAGTTTTACGAAGCATTTCATGACTAATTATAAGATGTGATATCAGTCTGCATCAGCTCTTGGATAGGTATACGAGTTTTAACACCATTCCTGTACTTGTGACAAACCATAATATAAACTATCTGCAACCTGTGTCTCCCGGATTCTTCCAAGCGTACCTACGTCGAGGATAATGTCTTAACCATGTATTTGTAATCACTAGGTTATTTCTCCGGCAAAACTCCACAGCTTTCTTGCCACGGTCATTTCTCAGTCCTAGCCCGTAATTGCTTACCTCCCGCCCATCTCTTCCTTCACCCACCACCGCGTTCCAATCCTTGATTACTATGTACTAAGTGCTTACTCCGATGTATACTACCAATTATTTTCTCAAGCTGTTCGTATGCACTATCTGCCTCCTACTCTCCATGATTAGAGGTGGGCATGTAAACCTGGATCATAACTAAATTTGATGGATATGCCTTCAGCTCGACGACTATTATCCAATCACTAACCTATTCTACATACACTATTTTTCTACCCAGTTTCCTGTTCATTGCGAAAGCAACCCGCTTTCATTCCCTGTGCTATATATCACTGTATAACCATCGCTCCAGCAAGTCCCCGCAACGTTTCGTCATACATCGCCCAGACCCGTGATGTCTATACCCACCCTCTACATTTCTTGTTTTATTTTCTCTAGCTTGCATGCCCTTAGCATAGTTTTAACAATCCACGTCCCTATTCTGATTGTTGCGTCCCTGTTCCGTATATTATTTTCCTCTGCTGCTGTATTTGCCTCTACTTTCAAGTAAAGATTTCGTGTGATGACGACCGCGCTGGGGCCCTGCTCCCACTGCTGCTGGGCACGACACTCGGCCCACTGATCCGAGTCCCGTAGTTACTAGGATTCATTATCATATCATAACTGTCCATAACTTTAAGGTTTTTAAAATTGTGATGGTATTCCGTGACCTTATTCAATAATGTTTTTTACGTGTAACCATCACGTGAGAGGCAGCCCCACTGGGGTCAGACGCCTTTTGCAGCCACCTCACTGAGGTGCAGACGCTGCGCGGATTACCATTCGTCTGTATCTTAACCTTCGACCTATCTGGCATGGGTGGCCGTACCAGGAGCATAGCTCCCGCCAGTTGCACGAAAATGTATACGATTCAAACAAAGCTGGAATATGGAAGGTTATTCGGGATTTCCACCTGGTCAGGTTCTCCAATTCGGGCCGTAATGGAGATCCTGACCCGGTGGAAATCCCGAATAACCTTCCACGATGCAATACGCCTAGAAAGCCTTCGATCATTCTTCAAGTCTGGAATAAATTACACTGATAGTATTCGCAACCCATCAGATAAGCTGATCTAAACAATTAGATTAACAGCCATAGAGAGCTATAATTTGAATATCAGATTGAGTATTTTGAAGTCGACAGCAAAGGTTAGCGAACTTTTGATCCCTGGGTAGTCAAACGCAAGGATTACCATACTTCTTCGTGCGCAGTTAGCGCGTAGTCAATGAATTCTTCCACTGAAAAGCACCTACTGCTTAACTGCCACCATGTCTCGCTACTATTATATGCCCACCATTAAAGCTGACCATAAGAGCCACTTACGATAAATGCGCGTAACCCGTCTAAAAGCGGTCGTTTTTTAATTAACCTAAAAATAAACTCTCAGCTTTGATAAGAAAACCAATTTGGTTGGTTATTCGTGGGGGTAGTGTTAGGATTATTTGAGAAATGAAGGGAAAAGAGAAGAGTAAAGAGAAAGTACCAGTGGCGGCGCTGAGTTTACTTGGCCGTAAACAAAGATGAAGCTGCATCCGCTATATTGAGCGTCTGGGGTTTACCCATAGAGCTCTATGGGTTTACCATTAGCGTAACATAGACCTAAACATATTTATCTATACCATTGCTGCACATCAAATGTTGAATTAAGGAGAAATGGGCTTGCAGGTGCAATGAAAAGCACATCACCATCTCTTGATTGGTTATGCTATATGTAGAGTCTTCCAAAGTAAAATAAATGAAATGCCGGAGGTGAGCATGAAACGCAACTAAAAATACTATTTCAGAAATTTTCACACAAACAGCCCACATTTGGACTATAAATTGAAAATTCATTTTTTCCAATATATTGAACTCATTGCCGTTTACAATACATTGTACAATCAATTTAAAAAGATACAAGAATATTTCGTACCTTAAATATTTCACTTAAAAGCAGGAAACTCAAGTACTCGTCGCATAGAGTATCCGTCCCGTCTCACGATCTCATACGGCAAACACAGTATTATAGGGAAACTCAACATGGCAGAACAGCTTCACCTGAAGTTCATCACGCCACCTCTGTCAAACTAGGTACAACCTATATACTCTTAGCTATAAAAGGGTCTTCTGCGCAACTGCAATCTCTTTTCGCTGCTTTACACGTTTACTAGACACTGACTGCACTTACGATCCCAGCGGTCTCCTTTGAGTTTCGTCTAATCTCCTTAAACATCCACGGGAGAAGCGATGTTTTGTGCCTGGTGGACCACGTCTACTCGGCAAAGAATCCTTTCCATGCATCTCTTAATTCTTACCTTACCTTCACCCATGAGCGGACGTGACCATGAGTGTTTGCCATTCAAGGTGTTGAAGTTAGCGTAGATCATAAAACATCAGTGCACTTTAGCACCCATGAACGACGTTTTATGCAACTATTTGCGCTGGCGAAATTTATTGTAACCTACCAGCAGGTAGCAATGTGTGGGCGCACTACAGTTACTTCATCATGCTTTGTGGATAGTTATCGTATTCGTTCAAAGTAAGTATTTAAAAAAGTAAGCATTTTACCACGGGGTAATTAAAAACTATGCAATATTCATGTTTGACGCACTTACGGAAAATCAGCAAAACAATTACTATCGCGGATGCGATTACCGACGTTCTTTTATTGTTTAGCGCACATCAACTCTGCTCCCGATCTGTTTTGAAGTACGCTGCCTATTGAGCAGGGTATGTAACGAATGGAAAGGAAGTGCGCTGTTGTGTTGCCAAGTTATTAGCGAACTAGAGCCAATGGAAAGCTCCCTATATCTCCTCCTTTGTAATTACCTCCTTAGTCTTGTGTTGCTGCTAGGAATCACGAGCGGGGACAGGGTTGGATTAATGAGGGGTGCAGGGAGCAGCGCCCCACGCTATTCTTGAAAATAATGGGAAAAATTGTTAATGGTTTGAGGCGTAACTTTATGGAACTCCTTCATGATTGAAAAGAAAAAACTTTGTTCAGTTCCACGTAAAATAATTTTAATGACGACATAGGTTTCGTCGCTCGATCAGGTCCTGATGATGTCGCTCAGCGACGAAACCTAGGTCGTCATTAAAATTATTTTATGTGGAACTGAACCAAGTTTTTTCTTTTCAATCGGGAAAAATTGTAATCATAAGGTATTTTTTGAGACTTGAACTCAATTACGTATGCAAATTGCACCAAAAGACGGGGGTTTCCCGTGCTGTGAGGTAGACTTGCTATGAATATTTGTGTACTGCCTTTTATTACAGTAGCTTTCGAAAATAAGGGCGATTTCGCGATTTTATCCGACCGACCGGGTTTTTCTATCCTCCTTCTTCCTCACACTGAAGCGTGGTGTTCTAATCCTATCCTTCGAAAATAATCCCTTCGGAGGTAAACATTTTTCTTCGAGGGGTGTTGCCTCCTACTCTTGAGGTTCCTTCTCACAAAAAGAGTTCGAAAGAAGGGTCTTTTTTCCGTTCCGTGCGTTTGTTGTTTTCCCACGTGGGGGGCGTGGTTCTTCCGCGTTTCACATCGCCGTCAACTTGGGACTTAAAACTTTTTGCCTCGGAGGTGGTAAGATTTTTTGAACAGGACTGTACTATAAAGAAAGGCAGTCTTCACATCAAGCTGTTGAAGTGGTAATTTCTATGAAGCAGCCACACAATGGCCGTACAGCCTCAAACCTTACCAGTGGACTAAAAGTCTCCTAATAGTCAACACATACCAGGGAGCTGAGCACAACCCTATTCTACTAACCGAGCGTTGTGCCCTTGGAGAGCCCCATCTCCATCGGTAATATTATTAACTTTCGATATCTGCGAAGACTGTCTGCTGTTTTCCGGAAGTAAGAGCCAGTAAAACGCCACAAAAATGTAAAGACGAGTGTCATTGACGGATCATTCTCTCGTCGGAATTCAAGTTTACCACCTGACTTTTCTCTACCCCGATTGGGAGATTGAGTTGGCTCCAGTGAATTACAGAATACAAGTAGGAGCTAATTCTGGGAGATAGCCGAAGCTCATAGCTTCGGAGTTTCAAGTTACAGAATAAGCTAGGGGTTGATAGTGAGGACAGAATCCAGTATGATTTGCTCCAACCTAGGTTTCACTCCTAGGACTACCACCTGCGAGGAAGTGGTATTTTCATTTTTACCCCACCGCGTGTCCACTATAATTTTATTCTAAGCAATCTATGACGAAAGGCAACTTAAAAAAACTGTCAGGAAGTTTTCACCTATTGTTGATATCACCCTAATATCACCATCAGATAATTACTTGTAGGCGCAAGGAGTTATTGATGGTGCTGATTAAAAAAAGTGAAGATTACACAGTAACTCAACTGGTCGACAGTTACTAGATATTACTGGGAGCGGGTAGTAAGTACTGCATCAATCAGGGCTCAGTTTCAGTCGGAGCGGTCCGGAGCGTTGCCCCCGTGCTTCTTGCAGTACCGGATCGAAGCTCCAGAACCTTGACCTTTATCATAAGGGGATTATCAACAGCTGACTACATAGCTAGCACAACTCTCGTTACAAGGGATGCATCCGATTTTTATCCATTTGGTTCTTTACCACAATATAAATAAAAATTGTAGCTGTAGGTAACTATTTTCTCCGCACAAAGCCCGAAGTTTAATGCCAAACCTAATGGGTTTGGATTTTATAAAACGTTTATGAGACTTATGTCCTAAATAGTGCACAGTCATTTCATCTATCGATATGTGTTCATGAAAGACACCCCACTCCGGAAAATTTTTATTTGGTTGCTCCATTAGAGGTTCAATTCAGAAATCTTTGTCTCTTTTATTTTCCCTGGCACTGCTGCTGTCTTGAATCGAAAAAAGCTGGCCAAAAGTCAATAAGTGATTTTTTCAAGCCAGGAAACTGAAAATTTGCATGCATATTTTCAAAAGACATGTTCATGCGATGACGCAAAGCATTTTCCTTAGTACTCTACAATTAACAATTTGCTTAAGGTCAAAATTGTACAAATTTCGCAAAAATGGTCTACACTCAATTTTCTCACAAAATCTTCAAAATCAAGCCCTTGCTAAGCCTTTGTGGGTAAAGAATTGGAATAAAAAGTTATGCAGTAAAATGAAACTGTTTTTCATCTTTATTTTAATGTAGTTTACTTACTTTTTGTCATCATTTACCAAAGATATTAAACAAAATGGCGGACCCTCATTTTTGGTCATTTTTTAAATTCATGTAGAGATATAGTTATTTGCATCGCCGAGCATCGCGATTTAACTTACATGGTGAAACTCTACAAAGCTTCCACAGTGCGAATCCGATGAGTTATTTTGCGACCGTTTGCGACGCCGAATTTCACATAAGATTTTCGAGCGCGCGGTCGAGTCTAGTCCAACCCGCCTGCAACCCGCCTGGAGTAAGGTGGCGTGGCAAGTGTGTGGAATGGATTGTAGCCGCATCCACTCCACTTTGGCGATTTTCGAGTTACAAACATTGAAAAGAACCTCCATCTATTATATTTTGAAGAAATCGCGGAATAATTACGTAATTTGTCACATAGGGTAAACGCTTAGGAGGTATTGAAAGACTGCTTTCTTCGGGTGCACCGCGGGTGTTTCTCTTTTTAGCAACTTGACATCGCCTACTGACGAATAGGTACACTTTTAACGGAGACAGCGTGCATACCACACAGGATTATTGTCTCTTCGAGGCCACCAACCCACAGCTGGGGCGGAATTCTGTACATGTCGACCGACGGCTGTCGGTGTCGGTCGCTACCGATGGTCGTCGCTTGCACCGACAGCCGAGCTATTCTCGACACGAGACGTAACGACACCTGTCGATGCAAGCGACGATTTGCTGACGTCATGCATTTGTCGGTCGGAAACTGGCATCTGCGCGAGAGGCTAAATATTTCGTATTGAAGTTTAGCAAAAGAACAGAGATTATTATTTATTTATAAGTTCTCAAAAAGGTGAGCATGCTATTTAAGTCGACCGATGTGCATTACATCCTCAATAAAAGTATTTTAATCGAACTCCTAAAGGGACTATTTTGTTTTGTCTAAGATGCGGATGATTACTATGGACACGGCGTAAGAACACGGCGCTTTCCGGCGAATTGCTGTTTTTAACTTTACGTTCGAGCAACGATTAATTGCACAATTTGTTTTAGTTTTGCGTGTGTTTTGGCTGTGTATGTTACATTATGGCATGTCAGTGATTACAAGCGTTATTTATGTGCTACGATGGATTGTGTGTCAAAGTGTGACTAGGTGAATTGTTCTTGTCTTTAAATGGTGTCTGTCTACGTCCCAGTGAATGGATAAACAGTGAAGTGTATCATTATTCTTCATTCTATGAATTTTGCCACCCCAAGTTTCATCTATTAATTTCTTTGCATTGTTGCGTCCATTATGATTTTGTTGAAATAAGTAATTAATCCGTCTATATTTTAGACAGATAATGACTTATTAGCAATAGGCATTAGGATTTGTCATTGGCAGATATTTTATGAGTGTGGTTGGTTGTTTACGTCCAAGTGAAAGGGTAATTATTTGTTGTCTACTTATACAATTTATGTTGTTTCACTATCCTTCATTCAGTAAATTTTACCACCTCAAAAGTAGTGTTTTCATCTACTCGACTTGATGTCAATACCATGGATTGTTCCTCTATTTGAGTGCCGCTGTGTGTGCCTGGAGAAATATATCTCACGGTAGGTATTCATGTATGCCACAAGAAAGCCCTTGACAAGCGGTAAATGGTCTTCTAAAAGTGAGCTACATAAGTATTTGTATTCGACGTGATGGGACGAACATTGTGTTTAATAGTGTGTTGTGTTGGTTAGCGCGTTAATGCCAGGGACTGGCTCTAGGATAGTAATTGTGTCAATAAATATCAAATCAATTTATGTCTGAAGTTAGGTATATATACCAAGATTTCATATTTGTCTGAGCGTAGTTATAGTAAATGACCTTAGAAGTGATAGGATTGAGTGTGGGTCACCGTTAATTGCTAAATCTGTGCAGAAAAAAAGTAAATAAAATGTATTCAGATGTAGGATATAATCCTTGTTCAATTTTATTTCCAGAATTTATAAAATATAGATTTATTCCTTTTTGTGATGATGGGACGAAGGTTGTGTTAAAACGCCGACACTCATTTAAGGTGATTGAAAGTTAATATTTATCAACTAATTACAATCTCCTTGCACCAAACTATTGCACTTTCGGTGCAGGAAATTTCTCACACTAAAGATGATACACTTAAGGAATCGCGAATCGACGAAATACATGTCGGTCGGCCTACCGTGGGCTTCAAAATCGTCGGTGGGATCACCCCGGCTGACCGACGATTGTCGGTCAAGTTATCGACGAGTATCGGTAGAAGGTGCCACCGGAATAGCTCTTGACCGACATGTGTCGGTCGGGCGAGTTAGCGACACCGATAGGTGTCGGTCGCATGTACAGAATTCCGCCCCTGGTGTCGCACGGCTGCAACTCCCCCGCCCCCTGCACTGCGGTTGGCCGTACGGCGAAGGGTCGTTTAATGTCAGTGTTATTTTTCAATCAGTGTCAGGGAGAAATACCGTGGAGGTAAATAATTTGCTGTACCCTTTTACATCATGATTACATAAGTTTACTTTTTCTTAAAATGTAACAAAAATTGCACCACAAAATTCATTTTTTGCTTTATTTCTACTCTTCACTGTCTGAATATTCACCATCATCATTCTCTAAATAAATCAGGTCTTTTTCTGTTTCACTCAATAAGAGTAGCTCTTTCACTTCCTTTGGCAAGCATGTGAATTTCTTAGGACGAACTTGAGTTCAGCTGAAAATAAGAGGATCTGATGTAAGGGGGAGTCTCTGAAATAAATCCTGATTGGTGGCCACTCTGGATGTTTTTCTGGAGAAATGCTCACGAAAATTTCTTGTCTTTATTTCGCGCTTCTATCGCCTCTTCAGATAATTGTCCCAATGGTAGTATACACTCCTTTGCGATATCGGTCCCGTGAATCAAATTTTGTGTACCGTGAGCCGCATATGATACCACGGGTAAAAATTGCACGTATAATTCTGCAGTTTCCCAGCAGTACCGCCTCAACTTGACCTCTTTAAGAGGCAGGCCCCTCGATATTGCCTTTAATATTATTGAGAAACTCTTAATCAAGTTTATGTCGATTCCTGTAATGAAAATAATTTTTTTTTGAAGAAATCAAAGGTGGCCTGAAGCAAAGAAACTTCGATGAAGCATCATAAGTTGTTAATAAACAATTCATAAAATTATATTTGCCTCACACATGTTATTTCTGAAGATATGGGAAGGTGCTGAGGGTGAGTATTTCAATAAAATATTTTGAAATGAGAAAGTAATTTCTCCAGGCGCCCAAAGGTGCCTAATAAGGGTGGTAGTGCAAGCACAATTTTGATTTAAAAAATGATTCAAAGTACAAGGTGCTTCGACGCTTGATGTCTGTCGTGCTTCTTCCATCCCAGGTAATGGTGCTCCCGAGGTATGTGAATGATTCCACTTGCTCCAATCTTTCTCCTTTGAGGCGGACGTCGGCCATTACTTTCTCTCTTCCGCACACAAGTATCTTGGTTTTATTCTTATTTACTTTCATGTTGTTCTCCTGGAACGCTTTTTCAATTGTTTTCAGTGAGTTCTGTAGGTCTTTCTCGTTTTATGCTACGATGGTGATATCATCAGCGAAGGGTAGCATGTTGACTTCTTCTCCATTCCCTTTGATTCCTTGTTTTTCTATTTCATTTATTGCTTCCTCCATGTACATATTTGGAGGCATGTGCCACTAAGTAGACTCAAGGTGCAGTGCTCCTCGCATTTTTCAGCCATTGCTCCCTTCGGTATGGTCACCATTGAGCTCCTTTTGGAGTCTTCTGGCAGCTTTCCGGATTTACAGCAATCTTGGATTATTCCTTATAGTGCGTCTCGTGCTTTTTCACCAAGTGCTTTCATTACTTCTCCGCTGATTTTATCTTATCCGGGCGCCTTTCCATTCTTCAGGTCTCTTACTGCTCTCTCAAATTCGCTTCTTAATATCCCTGGTCCACGGTTATCTTCCTCCACTAGGTTCTGGTCATCTGTGATAGCTTCTCCTAGGGGGATCGGGCCTCGGTATAGCTCTTCGATGTACATACTATTTCTATCTATTTCCGATTTCTCTATCTTCCATTAGTAGTTTCCCATCCGAATCTCTGATGTTTTTGCATCTTGGTTTCCTTTCTCCGAAGTGCCTCTTGATTAGTTTATATGCCGTTTCTGAGTTCCCCTTCATCATATTTTCGTTGATGTTCTCGAAGCAGCTTTCAATCCATTTCTCTTTGGTCTTTTTCGATTCTCTGATAACTTGATTCCTTAACCTCTTATACAGTACTTCTTCTGTTTCATTTCTTGCACTCTTATGCTTTCTTCTCTCTTCAATGAGGGCTATGATGTGCTCCGTCATCCATGGTTTCTTAATTTCGACCGGCTTGCTTGCTAGTTGTACCTCTGCTACTTCTGTGATACTCTTCTTGAGGCTCTTCTACTGCACTTTGGCTGGATTCCTTTGCTATTTCCACCCTATCATCAATGGCAGCAGCAAATTATCTTCTTCTTTCCTCCTCTTGCAGTGGCTTTAGGTTCCACCTTTGTTCTCGTTTCGTCCTTATCTTCCTGTATCTCAGTCGGCATTCAATTACCACTAGGTTGTGGTCACTGTTGATATCCGCCCCGGGGTAAGTCTTGCAATGCTTCACTTGGTTCTTATACCTTTGCCTTACCAGAATGTAGTCAATCTGGTATCTGGCTCGGTCTCCTGGCATCTTCCATGTGTATCTTCTCCGTCGGTGTTACATGAAGAGGGTGATTTTTGAAAATTTCAAATTTGGAAGATTTTTGGAGACACCAGGATTTGAACCTGCGACCATCGGATTTGAAGTCGAGCACGCTAACCACTGCACCACCGCCGCCCCCCTCCAGCCTCTAAAAACAAAAAAAGAAGGCTGAAGTGGAACTTTCGAATATCGTAAATATACTTTGTATTTCGCATCAGCGCGCCGAAAAAAAGTTTTTTCCATAGTTGTAGAACGTATTGGAAGCCAAAAGAAAACATTTTTGAAAAAATACGATGAGTCCGTCTGCCTCACAATTATACGGTACAATCTCATGTACGGTTTCCTCTCCTTTGAGTGTTGCTCTTCACAAGCGAGTGACACCAAGTTTCGCTATACCTTATACCAGCCACATTAAAACTATATAGTATCCATGTATGGTGCCAATACTGAAAATCAACCAAAGACACCACGTGGATGCGATTATCGAAGTTCTTTTATTGCCCAGAGCTCATCAGTGCCCTGTTTCCAAGTCAGCCGTACGGACCGGGGTAGTTACGTCTTTAGGCCCAAATCACCGTGGTAACGAATGTCAGTATAGCTGTAATACGAAGGGTGCCTTCCATTTGCTCTAGTGCGCTAACCACTTCGTAACACAACAGCGCACTTGCCTTCCATTCATTACTGACTCAGCTCATTAGGTAGCACACTTCAAAACATATCTGGAGCAAATGTTATGTACCCTAAACAACAAAAGAACGTCGACAATGGCTTCCGTGATTATTTTCAAGTTTGTTGGTTTTCAGTTAAGGCGGAATATATGCAAATTGTGAGGTTTTTAATCACTGTGACAAAAAAGCTTACGTTTTTCAATATGTATTTTGAATAAATTCGGGAAATAAACACAAAACGTTCGGGCGTGGCTGCTTTTTCCATTACAGAATGTTAACTACCGGCAGGTTACAAAACACAGTTAGCTAGCGCACATCGTTCCATTAAACGGGGGCTTTCCATTCATGGTGTTGCAGTTAGCGCACATTGGAACACATCAGCGCAGGGTTTATTTGATCGATATACTTGCATCCTCGATATTAACAGGCAATGATTCGAGATATCGAACGACCTTGACATCAGCGAACCTTAGCGCGCACGAACGACGTTGAATGGAACGTTGTGCGCTGGCGAAATGTTTTGTAACCTGCCGGCAGGTGCCATTTTATGGTTGAACAGCAGTAACAGCCGAATGTTCTCAGTAAATTTCTTGAATTCGTTCAAAATAAGTATTTAAAAACGTTAGCTTTTTGTCGCCGAGTAATTAAAAACTTTACATTATGTATGTTTGCAGCCTTCACTGAAAATCGACAAACTTGACAACAATCACGGATGCAGCTATTTCAGTTCTTTTGTTGTTTAGCACGCATTAACTTTGTTCCCGATATGTTTTGAAGTGCGATACCTAGTGCGCAGAGTCTGTAAAAAATGGAAGGCAAGAGCGCGATTCTGTGTGACGAAGTGATTAGCGCACTAGAGTGAATGGAAGGCACCCAAAGTTAGCACATATTGGAGCATATCAGCGCAAACGAACGGCGATGAATAGAGCGATGACCGCGAAAGGAAAGTTCCGTAAACTGTCAGCAGGTGACTTTTTTTATGTTCCACAGTAGTTACGGCCTAATATGTTGAGTGTAGTTACCAAATTCGTTCAAACTACCAATTAAAAAAAACTTGAGCAATGAAGACACTTTGTGAAGTCTCTAATCTTTGCTAATATGGAGCCCTTCCACCACGTCATAGCTTCTAATTTCGATTTTAAAAACTTGAGCTTTTTACCAAATAGTTATTAAAAACTGTACTATATTATCCATGTTTGATCCCGTCGCTGAATATAACCGCAGAAAACATCGTGGATGTGAGTCTTTTGATGCGAAGTTATTTAATTGCCAAGTCTGTTATCTAGTCTATTCTCTATCTGTGTTGATGGGTGCTGCTTACAGCATACGATCTAAAACGAATGCAACGAAACAAGTTCCCTGGTAAGTAGTGAAGTGAGCATCGCTCTGGAGCGAATGATGCGTTTGCAATATCTTATAGGATCGCATTTTCGTTTTATCATCTTTCTAGATACTATCATTTTACTTGTACATATACGTAGGTTAATTATTTAATAGTTTTAAAAGTTTGACAAAATAAATCTGCCATATGTAAAATACTACTCATTATTATATATTCGTAATAGATTAGTGTATATCTCAACGGATTATAGACTCGTTGAAATTCAACTTACGTCGGAATTCGACTTACATCGTGCCTCACGGAACCATTTAACGAAGCATGACGGGGAATACCTGCACATGTCCTCATGTAACTGGGACTCTGTGGGAGGAATTACAATAAATGTCCCGAATCTTGGTTTTAGAAATTTAAAACCCCCTTATAATTGATTGAAAAAGGTAACCACGGAAATGGATATGACTGCTATAAGCATGGTAATCTTGATGGGAATGCGCTGTGATGGTATACCAAAGATCATGGTTTTGAGTCCTGTCTAGGATGTTGGGACAGGTGGCATCGTCTCTTGACCCAATGTTGCGTCAGCATAATCTCTGTATCTGTATCACCAACACGTTAGAAAAACGTAAGTATAACGTTCTGTATCTGTTACAGCCAAAAATGAAACAAATGAGTTAGTGTCAGTAAAATTTGTTTATTCAGTTTGCAGTATGACATTATTATCAGCCTACAGAATATTTGAGGTGTTTGATGTTGCCTGTTGTTGAAATGGCTTGTGGAATATTAGATAATTAGCATACATTTTGAAAAATAAATTTTAAGAAACATAAATTATCAGATTGAAGTGCCATAATGTTCTGCAGATTGCAACTGGAGGAGCAGAGTATAGGTGAACAGAGGTTCATTGTCCTGGAAGAAAAAAAGTATAGAAATTTACTTGTATGTAGTTAGGAGCCATAATAATTTAAATTAGCACTTTTTCTGCAATGCATTTAGAAGATAATGCACTGCTTTAAAATATCAATGCTTAGGTAACGAAAACCCAACAAATTATTTGTTTAATTAAATAAATAAATAATGTTTGAATGAATTTATATCTTACAAAATCTTCTCAGAAAACGCACTCAGCGAATAAACACAAACATATTACATTGTGAGTGTTCCTTTTTTGTGTCTATATTTAATTCCACCCCACTTGTGGCAACGTTTATATATATATATATATATATATATATATATATATATATACATTGGAAGCTTTCACGAGCGTGAACACAAATATATAAAAACTTTGTCACAAGTGTGACTAAAATGAGAACACATAAAAAAGACACTCACACGGGTTGTAAATTTTTCGGTGGATCGCCGCCACCTTCTTCAGCGAAAGGTATAGGAAGAATCTTCCTATACCTTTCGCTGAAGAAGGTGGCGGCGATCCACCGAGAAATTTACAACCCGTGTGAGTGTCTTTTTTATGTGTTCTCATTTTAATCACACTTGTGACAAAGTTTTTATATATTTATATATATATATATATATATATATATTCTTTTGAAGTTTTCGCCAATTGGCCACAAATATATAAATTAAAACTTTCTGGAGGTAGGAGAAAAAGATAAAGAATTCGTTCTTACGGGAACGTTTCGAACCAGTTGGTCCTTCGTCAGCTTTAGAAGTATATATATATATACAGTTTCGTAGGAAATGATGCGCGTAGCACATAATAATAATAAAAAAGTATGTCACTAGCTGTGACGCACTTAATAAAATAAGACACTTAACAATAACACTCACACATGTGAATGTTCTTTTTAAGTGTCTTATTTTATTAAGTGCGTCACAGCTAGTGACTATATATATATATATATATATATAAATAAACTTCATCACAATGGTGACTAAAAGGAAAAAACACATAAAAATACACACACTTATTAGGAAATTTTCGCCAATTGGCCACAAATATATAAGTAATATAAACTTACAAGAGGTAGGAGAAAGGGATATAAAAAAGATGTGTTCTTGCAGAACATTTTGGACCGGTTGGTCCTTACTCAGCTTTAGAAGTAGACTTCTAAAGTCTGCCTTAGCTTTAGAAGTAGACTTCCTCAGCTTTAGAAGTAGACGTCCTAGAAGGACCAACTAATCCAAAACATTCTGTAAGAACAAGTCTTTTTTAAATCTCTTTTTCTCACCTTCTGTAAATTTACATGATATATTTGTGGCCAATTGGCAAAAAATATTTAATGAGTACGTGTGTATATGTATATATATATATATATATATATATATATATATATATATATATATATATATATATATATATATATACATATACACACATATTATAAAATTATATATATAAATGAAAAGTACCATGCATGATGTTGTGGAATTTCAACAAAATGTAGAAATTTGTGGAAAATTGCATTTTTTTAATTTCTACGCAATGGGAAAGTTTTATGGTCACCTGTTGAAGGCTAAGTGAGCCGAAATACATTGTGATATTAAGTTTTTTCATGTATGAGTGCCATTTCATTTTTATAACATTATATATATTACTATGTATGCATTATTATGGGCAAGGGTAGTTACGTTGTTGCAAAGGTTGGAACATGTTAAAACACTGGTTCCTGTCATATCACCAAAGTTAGGCAATGTTGGGCCTGGATGGAGGTTGGAGGGGTTACCTTCCTCCATACCTATACCATGGTGCTCTTGTCCCATCTGCTAGTGGCAGGCAGGCTAAATGTGGAATGGCAAAACGGACCCAAAGGGGTCTAATTGCTATAAAGGTTCCAGAAGGCCCTTGCGCACCCAATCAATCAATCAAATATGTACTACTAGTAACATATTTTATTATTATTTTATTTATCACGCAATGTAATGAAACAAATTCAATTGCTAACTTTTTCAATAGAGTAGGTATAGGTGCAACTTAGAAAATATGTACTAACAATTTTGTGAAGAAAGTGATATTAATATTATGCTCTTAAGTTTAAAAGACATACCAAGTTCATCACAGCACACAAATATTTTGTTCTCAAATATCCTGCCTTCAAATGTATATCCCTGGTCTATGTATACAGGGCAAGAAATATGTGTATGATTGTCACCTTTGACTATCTCGCTTCATCTCACCTCTTTCCATTGTCTATTCCTCTTCCTCCTCCTCTTCCTCTTCTTCCTCCTCTTCCTCCTCTTCTTCCTCTTCTTCTTCCTCCTCCTCGGGCTCTGGCTCTGGTGGCTCGAATGTTGGCTCATCTAGGTCGTCATCAACACCTCCAGCCTTGGGCTCATCTTCCTCTGGGGTCTCTGGGTCATTCTTCTTCTTGCCTGGCCTCTCGCCGAACCACTTGGGCAGCTTGGCTGCATTGCGAGTGTACACACACAGGGAAATGGACTTGTCAATCTCACTCCTTTCACATCTACTTTACATTTGTCCCTTCAATTTACGCAATTGATACATCCCCGTCTTTAATTTTTTTGATTCTTGCATGGGATCATAAAGACAGGCTGCTTAGTCAGTTGTATTGGAGATTGAAAGGACGTTAAGAATTCCTTCTTTTTTTTTAATTATGCATATTCTGTAGACAAGGTTGATAGGTACCTTATTTCAGTTTTATGTCAGTTTCACTGACGTTGAAAGTTGCCATTCATTAAAAACTGTCTAATGACTTGCTTTATAAAAAGGAATTTGAAAATTCTAATTGAGTATTTTAATTATATCTGGAGAAAAATTATCCAGAAATAACTGATCATCTTTAATATATTTTGAGTAGCAGCTTCAAATATGCTGATACCAGTAGAAAAATCAATTTGAAACACATTTGCTGTTGAGTGGGATGCCACAGTTTCAATGAAGAAATGGGAAAACTCTTGAGTAATGCAACAGTTGATGGTACTCATCAGCAGAGAGCTTGAAGCCAGGAAAGTTAAAGGAAGCATAGCTGAATGACTGGAGGAACCGATGGTCTCCAACGAGGAACTCTCAGGGGGAAACTCGATACCTTGATCCTTTTGTCTCACCACCCTCATGTTCTTTCCCGTCTTTGACCAATTGCTCTTTGGATATGGGTGCCAAAAAGATCTGCAATGCCTTTAAACTTTGTGTACTTTTAATATTTATATGTGGCTTTAAAATACTCATATCATATCACACTCCAGGAAATGTGTTTCAATTTTAACTCAAGGAGCAAAGGTGTTTTATCAATACAGAGGAAACATTCAGATAAAAATTACTTAGGTAATTCAACAACTCATGTTATAGTGGATTCACACACACATAATACATATTTATTTAAGAACAGTGGAGGAAGACAAAGATATGAGTAAGATAAGACATGTAAGTAAGGAAAGTTAAAAATCAAGAGCATTAAATGATATTTTTTCTCCAATGTTGCACTACTTGAATGAAATGTTATCATACGAACCAACTTCTTGGGCACTGGTATAATACCAACTAAAAGCTTCAGGAATATAAAAAGAGAAAAATATAATTGGCATCAGTAAGGCATGAAGAGGAGAAATTTGATTTTAAGCCACATTTCCCTAACCTCTTTAGCATGAGTCCTTGGATTGTGCTGTAAGAATAATCCATCCAAGGTTCTAGAGATACATTACTATGATGTAATTGGATATCTGACCTCCTAAAGGCGAGTCCTTTTTTATGTATTATGTATTGTATACAATTATAGGAATAGAATACTAATGGAGGTGAAGGATATTACACTTAAAAATTTAATAATGAGAACAAATATGTTTTTGGTTGAATTTTCCCTGGAAAAGGCCTAAAGCACACTTTTGAATTGAGAGTGAACATGAATTAGGAATCCAGCCCTCATATTTAACATATAATATTAATGAATCATTACTTCAAAATAAAATTTCTCTCCTCATGAGCAAATAAAGCAATATTGTTGCTCAATCTTTGAAATGCTTAGCGTGATGAAATAATATAGGTTGTGTGTTGAAGCATCAAGGTAAACACACAAATAGTAAAATTCTTTAAAATAAAACTAAGCCATGTTTTAATCCCAAAATTTCTCTGGAGACCATTCAACAGTATAGGTTTTCTACGTATATGCTTACATATGTTAATAATGCTCTCTACTGTTTGATATTTTACGGCAAACCATTCAAACACTTGTGTGATGATTGCTTTTTTTTCTTTTTGATGTGTATAAGTGTTGAAGAAAATGCAAAAATAATTTGCTGTTTATGAGTACATATAGCGCAAGAGTGCATTGCCAAAGAAAAAAATAAACAATCTAAAAAAATGTGCATATCCTGTTACAAATACATACTCTACTACAAATGGTAGTAACAAAAAAAAACAGCATATAATAATGGATGCAAATTAAGTCATGGTGTTAGACTAATGCATACGCAGCTGAAGCATCCTCTCTTAAGTTGACAAAAATTATGAGTTGCCAAAATAATCTTGATGCCTAAGCAGTACACTATTGCTGATGTGCATACGTATGTAAAGCTCTATTTCCACCCTGCTTTTTCTAATGATATGCATGTTAATGAATCCAAGAGGTGATTCAAATTCTTCCGGTGTGACTTACATTTCTGGCGCTGTTCGAATTGTTCCGACTTTTCACCCCATTGTCGCTCCGAACTCTCTTTGCTTTGTTGTTCTAAACCCTGATGAGGTTGGCACGCCATTCATTACGGGAAAAAATAGGAACTGTTAGTTCGATTAATTGCACACATAAATGGGTGTGATGTCATTGGTGTGTATTCCTTCATCGTATGCAGCGTTGCAAAGCAGTATTGCGCTTCATTTGGCTTTAAATTCATTGGTTTTATCCACAAGGAATGAAGCGCTCTTCCTAAAATTTATTTAACCAGCGTGAGCATTTGACCACACTGTGTACACAATTGTGCACAAAGGGGTGAAATGTATCAAGCCTGATGATTAAATTTGCATAAGAGTGCTACGTGTTTTAATAGTTAAAACAAGTTCCACCAAGCTCAGCCTGAAGTGGTTTTATTTATTGTTTTTAAGATCATATAGTGTATTTCTCATGAAAAAATATCCGTTTTAGTGTGGAAACTTTTCTTCAGAATAAATGGTTTTCCTATTCATGAACAAGGAAGTGTGTATAACTTATTCAGTTGGAAAATCTGTAATAGAAGTTCGTTATGACTCATATTCATGCAACTCCAGTCTATCAATGTGGGATTTGAATGACTTTTCCTGTTCCACGACACAATGAGCAATAAAACTCAAGTTTTGCCATCTAAGATGCTGGGTATCAACACTAACTAGTAGTGAAAGTATTTATCTCCTCATAAAACATTAACTAGCTAGTTCTTCCATTCCACTCTTTTTTCACTTGAATAACTTTAGCACCAAATGAAAAGAAATAAAAGAAATCCATCCTTATTTCTCTAGATGTATACACCAATGGTGTCCATTGTATGTATTAGGTAAAGCATTAAAGCTCCTGACATATTTAATTTTTATTTTACTTGTGACTTAAGTTATAACTGAACTTATAAAAATGATTAGGTATCTCTATTATAAATCTGGAAAATCTCTCTCGTTTAGGCTAAAGAAAAAAGAGGATTTGAATCAAAATTAACCTTTTTATTAGACCTGAGAAGGATTTCCTGGAGAAGGAGTTTCCACTATCCCAGGGATATTGGACTCAGCCAGAATGGGGGACGCATATGGATAATGTTGTGTTTATGAGAAACAATACCCCAGAGAATACATTTTTGAGTGAAAAAACTAACATTGACACTTTTTTTTAACAAAATTGAATGTGTATTTGTGCATGTGGATGTCTCTTTTTAACCTCCCAACACTACTGGGAAGGTACTTCAGTTGTTCTATTTCAATAAAATAAGTAGATATTCAGTCCAAAGAAGCCCAATATTACTCTCTTCATACACTGGGTTCCAATGAGGAATACACACCAGATCTTTGAAGGGACATTTGGTAGGGACACATTCTATAGACACTTGGCTTTGTACATGGTGAGGGATAGGGGTCGGATGGCTAGTACACGATGGGGAAGTCTAGGACAAGAAGAGGTTGGAGTTTAGGGTTTTCTGGGGTTTTTTGGGGGGAAATGCAGGGGCACAAGTGATTACACATTTGTAAATGTATGTGGGGAAGTTGACAGGAAGAACACAATCAGGTGGGTGTTACACCACAGCAAAAGGCTTAATTTACTTACACTTGTGTCTCTTAGAAAACGTTTCGTATCTCTCTTTCCATACTTTCTCACTAACTTCTGATGAAAGGGTATCCCAGCCCTGCGAGTACATGAGAGATTTCACATGGGGGTGATTTGGGAATGAAATAAAGTAGAATTTTGTCATTATTGGAAATGCTTTTCATCAGGAATCCTTTGCAAAAGTCAAACTAGGCTATCAAGAAGATAGGGATATTTTCAGTCACTAGCTTTTCTCTTGGCCTGGAAAAATGATACTCTTATGGAAAATAATACTAACTTTCTCTTTTGGATTCAAACAGTATTTTCCAGCATTTTCTATCCAGATGTAAGAGCAAATCAAGAAATTAAAGAGAAAATAACCTCAAAATTACAAGTTAATGTAGACATCTCTATTTTATATGCAAAGTTACACCAGATTACTTTTTTGTTGATGAATGTGAATTGAAGCCACTATAAATTGAAAAAAATAGTCCTAATTTTTATTTCTCATTAAAACTTGTATGACTTATTTGAATAAAATATGTTTTAATTAGAAAAAAATATTATTAACATCCTATTCCATGGCTTTGAGTGCTGAATAGTTTAATAATGGAGACAATTTTAGCATAAGTTGAGATATGTGACAACAATTTTTGATTGATCATTGTGAATGGTTAAATTGAAGAATGCTATTCTCAGTTAGCATCCTAAACCAATCATCATTAATTTACCGCTTACTAGAATTCAAATTTGAAGCTTACTTAAGAAATAATGTATCTGTAAAGTAAAAGCAATTATATGTAGAGTAGTGACAAAGTATTCTCCTTTTGACAAGACTGCATTAGATATTCCTTATTACATAAGTTCATATGAAAAATGAAGCTGATGAACCCAAAAACCATATGTTTAGACTTTGCCAATTAAATATTTATTAGTACAAAATTTACGATATCTGCAATCACCTTTTCATCATAGCCTATGTATATGAGTGGGACTAAAAAAATCACCAACCTGTTTATGTAGACTGAATTTACCAGCAAATATCATTAGTGAGAAAAGTGAAGCCAAAAGGAATATAAGGTTGGTCATATCAAGTGGATTATTTATGAATTTTTGTTAATTTTCATAAAAAAGAGGACTATTCTGAAGGATTTATCATCTGCAGCGAAATTATATTTTGTAATATGTACTTACATGTGTTCCCAAAATATGTGGCAATATATAGTTTGTTTATATTACATTAAAAAACTTACTGTGGGGATAGTGATGAATGAATGATACATTTTTCAAAAAACAAAACAGGCTTATCATAATGCCATCAATTCTCTTAATTTATCTATACTTGATTGTAATTCCAATCTGAGAATTCTTATGAAACCTCTCAAAAGTTCATGTGCAGGTGTTAACAAATATGCCTTAACCATGCATATTCATTCTGTATTAAAGCTTGAGTAAGAGAAGTAATGGGGCCTTTATAATTTTTATCTGTAAATGAATGAATATTTATCAAGAGAACTCATAACTTCGTGGGAACCTCAACGTATGTGTTCTTTGCATTGTTTTATGTAAATATGTAATGTTCCTATTGAATTATGATGCAATGAATGTGCATATTTAATACGTACACCCTCAAAGAGTTTCTTCTTGTCATCATATGACCTTGTGTCCACACGACGTTCATACTTGGAGGCGACTTGGATCATGGGCTGTAAAATAGAAGTTACTTTTGAGTGAGTGACTTTGTAGCACAATAAAGATAAGAATGAATAGCTTAAAAGTATTTGAATTTCCAAAACCATAAACGAACTAATACTTACAGGGTACTTGCCAGTCAGAGCTCTGAAATAAGGAAAAAAAAGAATTTTTAGTTCTGGTATATCGGTGGAAGCATTTGTGTTCAACAAAAATTTACTTGTGGAAACTCTAAATCTTTTGAAATTTTCTTTAACATTTTGCTGAATATTTCGTTTTGGAATGTTACAGTATATTGCATAGTGCTCAGAAACAATTGAATGGAGGTCCAAGCCAAGCTTTTATGTTTCGCAAGAATATTCCATTATAGAGCATGAAGCCATAATGATCTAGCCTGTGCTATTATGAAGAAGGGTACTCTTTTCGAATAGTATTATGCCTCCACTATTCTCTTAATCCAATAGTGACCCCAAATGGTCTAAATAACACCAACAATAATGCCAGCTTTCGGCTCATGTTATCCCAAATAGCCACCCCCTTTGATTACACTCCTTGCTGACGGATCGGCACCATTTTTGGTTTTTTTGAGATGATTTGGAATTGACATTTTATGACACGTATATGGTTTAAATAATTTAAGTAGAATATGAGCTTTGTCTAAGTGAAAGGTGTATTTCACTTGGAGAGGATGATAATACCAAAATTCCTAAATTATTTCATTTGTAAGAAGTTTTCATTAATGAATGACAAGTATCCAAATAAACAATGTAGTTTCTTAGCAATTGATGGTGTCACCTTGTGTGGTAAAGAAGTAGCTTATCTTCATTTATAAATCTTCAAGAGAAATAAAAGTTTTGATTCACATGCATAAACTAATAAATATTTTCAGTTCTTTTCTCATATCCCCCATAGTAAACTTTTCAAAAGTGAGAATAAAATAAGAAAAGTGCGCACAGAACCATGTATTGGAATTAATATAATGATCCAGGTATGTATCCAGATGTGAAATGGATACTTACTCAGGGTCCAAGCCCTTCTTCTGGGCTTTGTGCCTGAGCTGCTGCTTCTGCCTTTCCTTCAGTTCCTTAAGCTGTAATTTAAAATAGGTATGCTTCAATCAATGCTTATTCCAAACAGTATTAGGAATAAGTTTTTAGATCATAATTTCTACTTTGGCTTTGCTTATCAGGGAATGTCAAAATTTTTGCCTTTGAATGCACATACTTCAGAAATTATTTTTTTAATTTAATGCTTTTTATTCAGAAAATATAAAAATTCAAAATTTCAAAGATCTATGCCAACAGAAAACATTGGTGGAACTTGGCCACAGTGCAAAATATCAAATTAACCAGTACACAAATCAATCATTAATTTTCAAGTACTTCATCTGAGTTTTGACCACCAGTATTAAATCCTTTCTGACTATGGATTTTGATCAGAAGATAAAGCAACCCCAAAATCTTTGCCAAAATACAGCACAGGAACAAAATAAGAGAATTAGAAAATATTTAAAACCATCCATTGAGAATCAAGAAAAGTTTTCAAAAACTTCAACAATAAGATGGCAAAAATTTGCCATCAATCTCAAAGCACTGCAGCGGACTGATTTTTTTAACACAACCATTTTTTTACATTAATGCTTGTTTACAAACAGCTGTGACAAATGAAAATTTTAGAGACAATTTGAGGAAATTGGCAATGATTTTATGATTGGTTTATTTTTTGGCTATAACTCCTTAATCAGAGAGAATAAATAATATGTATTGTTTTCCACTGAAAATGGCCATTGGATGGCCACTTATGGATATTGATTACTTGAATGGCTACAAGTGACCATTAATGGTTGTTAATGGCCACAATAGTCATGTTCACTTAGTCTCGGTGGCCATGAATGGCCACTATGGCCATTTGTTATTACCAAATATCCTTTTGTGGCTATGAGAACTTGAATGGTTATGCGTGTTCATGTTCATCTGAATTATCACTTGTAAAGTCAGCATTTACAAGTGTTACATTTAATGAGCTCAAATCATTGAATTAGTTTTTACTCACATCGTACTCCTGCCTCTTCTGCCTCTCCTCAAGATCATACTTCTCAGTTTCTAGCTTGACAATGGTTTCCCACAGCTCTGCTGCCTTGAGCCTTAGTTTCTCAACACCAAGGTGATCAATTTCCAGGGGCTTGATGCGGAAGCTGAGGGAAATCTTCTTCTCCTCCTCAAGCTGCTCCTTGGTCTTATTCCTCTCAATCTGAGCTGATGACAGGTTGAACTATGAGGGTATGAGAAAAAAAGGTAAACAAATTAATGCAACTGGCTGCTCCTTGCGGATATGTTACCCATGAAGTCATAGAGTTGAGAGGACAAAATTTTTCTCCTGTGATGAAATGCATGGTCCAAGATATTTTTCTTATTTGAACACATTATTGTTTAGTCATCATTACACTTAGTGGAAACGAGTATACTCAAACTGGAAAGACTCATACCTAGGGAAATGCGTGCAGTTGAGTAGAATTAAGTGTTTCAATTGATACTTCAACTAGCTCTTAGGACATGTATTCATGTCATGTTTTGGGGATGGTAGATGTATGAGTTCATGATATTAGGAAGGTTTTTAAAGCAATGTTTTATTTTTTTAGTGAATGCATTCTTTCATGAGAACGGAAACTTTAAATTATTTCATGCAAATAAATATCAATTATCAAGGGCAATTTTTATTTATGTCGAAATAAGAAATGATGGTAGCTTAAGGTGAGGCCAATAAAGATATCACACCATAACTAAGGATTATATAAACTCTTTATAATAAAAACTTTTGTGGATATATAAAACTTTTGTGGATATATAAACCTCTGATGCACTTTATTAAGGCCTAGTTATATTTTCATAAATACTTACGGCAGAATCCTTCTTGGTGATCGTGAAGTTTGGACCCTTCTTGTCCTTATCCTGTGAAATAGAGAAAAATAAACAACAAATTAGTGAATTCCTTCATTTTTACTCTACTTTGTAATGCTGATTTCTCATTCTTTCACTGTTAAGCATTGCAATATATGTTATTAAGGTTTTACAATGAGTTTTAAAAATAGTGTGTTATTCTTTTCTCAAAATATGTTAATTTTCTCAAAATATTTTCTCAATATATGACCTATGTAAATTTGGTCTCTGGTAAAATTGTAATTTGATATTTTTCTACCTACTTTTTGGAAATTATGGATGTTGTATCACATCGTTATGATTCTGGAAAGTGGCTTCTGTCTTGATGAGGTGAATTTAGGTACCTACTTAAAACTTTTGATTTCCTAAAGTGTTAGTTTAGCTTACTTACAAGGGTACCCTTGTGTGTGGCTTAGTTGACCTTTTGATATCTATGCCACAACCATCTTCAATTAAGCTTAATATTTTTTGTAACAGCTGGAAAAGTACAAATGGCAAAGTTTTTGTTTGATAAATTAATATTTATAACCTTTTCTTCATTAAAGATAAAAGGTAGCAGTTGTACCTGGGTTTCATTCCTTGGGAAAGAATTTAACCTCATATTATTAAGGAAAGTTTTCCCTGCTAATCCATAACCACAGCCTCACGGACTGCTACCATTTTAAAAATATGGATTATCTGTTTTTGCATCATATCTGAATGCTCTGAAATGATGTACATTCCAAATAGATGCTTCTTCACTAATCGATCTACTAATTCAAAGTTTTTCTTGGATTGATTTACCTATACATAAATCAATCTAAAGTTCCTGTGGTCTGTCAGACTGCATGTCTGTATATGTAATTTTTTTATATCATATGTTTATTGTTCAGAAAGTCATTTAAATTAACTTTTCCAATTATTTTATTCAAATGGACTGTAAAAACTGCAAAAGTTTCATTGATTATTTTGTTTAATTATTTGGATATTTTGAAAATATTACTACATATGTCCAGTTCCACAAATCGGCCAAACTTTTTTGAAAATGGCAAAATATCACTGTATATGAACAGATATATTTATATTTTTGCATATAGGTAAAGTAGGGAGTATTTAAAGTAAATAAAATGTAGCAAGAGAAAATATATGCTCATTTAGTGAAATATGTACAATTAATGACATGCGGTCACTGAGACTGCATGTTTGTATTAGTGGGAGATTCATTCCATTGGAGGTGATGAAGTTAGCATAGGTGCAGGGATGTGTTTATGACCTCTGAGGCCCCCGGGGGAATCTAGAATGAGGCCCCCTATGATATAGTCTTGCAACCTGGCAGCTTGACATACAGATTAAAAGCATATTTTTACTATGGAACAATCAAAAAATGTATAATATCCATGCTTGATGCCTTTACAGAAAATCAACACAAAAACAACTATCGCAGAAGCAATAATAGACATTCTTTCATAAATTAGCTCACAGCAACTCTGCTCCCGATATTTTTTGAAGTGTGCTGCCTATTGTGCAGGGTCTGTACAGGGCCGTCCCAAGGGATTGAGGGGCCCTGTGCAAACAAAAGTTGGGGCCCCTCTAACTTTGCAGTCCCTTTTTGATATTGTAGCATTTTCTTAGTGTATTTCATGGAAATAAGGAAATTAACCAACAAAATGGCTAACGATATCAAGAAATTTACATGTAAACTAAGTAGTAGGCAATTTTAGGAAATGAGCGGGTTTCACCACACCGTCTGAAAAAGGCAAGCCCTTGCGGTGCCCTCAAAGACAGTAGTGCAGCGGCACCTGTGGCACTACCCTAGGGATGGCACTGGGTCTGTAATGCATGGAAGGTAAGTGCATGGTTGTGTTACAAAGTGATTAGCACACTAGAGTGAATGGAGAGCTCCCAGTGTTGCAAAAAACTCTGTCTGTGGTCAACGTTCAATCTTACCTTCATTGCCTGCATCATATGCTGGCGCTTCTTCTCAGCCTCCTCAAGACGCCTCCTCTTCTCCTCAATCTCACGCTGTTTCTTTTCCTCAGCCTCACGCATCCTGCGCTCTTCTTCTTGCTTCTTGCGCTCGGCCATGCGCTTTTCCTCATCAGCTCTCATGACCTGGAAACAAAATACTTTGTTGAATTCGTTGCTTTCATTTCAGGAATGTGTCATAGATTTCCTATCCCCTTTTTTGCTTGTAAACTGGAAAAGTGATCTTGCCTTATAGTAAAATTTTGTAATATTTTACCATCATTTCCACCACCAGGATTGGAATCTACGGATAGGTAATTATTTCTCAAAATATTACTTCCCCATAATGTACTGCAGGTGCCTCAAAGGCTTGACCTTAGCTTGGGGCATCATTTCAGAATTTTTCGTAAAAGGCAAAGATTTTAACGACTATTCATTTTTATAACTTTTTTAAGGATTTTTGGTGGGACATTTAGCCAAAATAATTCTCAAATTTCATTCATTTCTTAAATGAGTACAAATTGTTATAGTGCAATGATTGTAAAACACCTCTTATAATTTTCTTCTTAGCTTTAATCAATTTTTTTGATCATGGATTTCAATTTTAACAATTTATTCAACATATGTACACTTTGAAAACTTTAGTTTTCTATGGTTAAAATGGCAAAAATCATTACTTTAACTTAGATTTACATTTTACATGTTCTCTATGATCTACCTGTTCAAGCATTGAAAGATTGTTGAATGGCAATCATGTTTTCAAAGTAATGGAAGTGGTACCCTTATCTTTTTACTGTGAAATAAGTATATTGAGGTTGGTCAAGTACCAAAATGATTATCCATTGTGCCATTTTTGTAAAGATATAAATACTTTTTAAAAGTTATCTTATACCTATTCTCTTTAGAACTTTGTGCAAAAACATGGAAAGTTCTACTGAATTCTCTTTCGAACACAATATTGCATACCTTGCGCTTAGCCTGCTTTTCCTTGAGGCGCTTGAGCTCCTCTTCCTCCTTGGCTCGCTGCTTGCGCCATTCTGCAATGTACTCTTTGAGCTGTTCATCAAGATCTGACTTCTTCTGCTCTTGACGCTGTATATTGAGAAATGTAAATTTGAGATTAGCCCACAGGGAAAATAATTGTTTTAGTTATATTCTAAAATATTTCCAAATTTTAATAATGAGTTGGCTAATTTGTATGCATCCATCAGTGGAAAAAGTTTTGTTGTGATGACTTGCAGTTAGTTGTTATTAATTTTGAATATTAGTACAGGCTTTTGCTATTTTTCTCCGTTTCACGTTGAGAGTTAGTGGTATAGTACAAAGGGCTATTATTTCTTTTCTTTTCAGTCAAAGCACTGAGATATTCCGTACAAAATAGCTGAATGTATGAAGATAGGATAAGTGTTGTTAGGGGCTTCAGATTTTAAAAGTAGGTATATGCATGATTATTGTTAAAAAAATTTAATTTATGAAATATGTATAAATGACTGACATCAGATTTTTGTTATCTTATTGCAGTTTCAACAATTATTTTCTCAATTTTCCCCGGAAGCTATTAGGTACATACTATTATTGAATTAAAATAAAAAATATAGAAAATGTAATTTTCTTACCTTGATGAATTCGGGATCTCCCTTTGCGTCATCCCTGTGGCACAGAAGTAATTAATACTCATTAGTAATCAGTGTTATCAGGCATAGGAATGATAAGCAGTTTTGTTCAATTCTTACGAATTAATTCTTTTGCCAAGTAATCTGTTCTGTAGTATGTAGCAAGAATTGAATAACCATATTAGAGGCTTTAAATTCCCTTTGATCTATTAATTCTCCCAGTAAAATGAATGAATTTTGGCATTAATTCATTTTAAAATTTGACAGTGGATATTTTGTAAGCTTTACCTCAATGGAATTATTTAATTGCTTCGGTTTAGGACATTACAAAAAAACAAACAACACAGCCACAGTTAACAACATTTTTTCTGTCACAAATTGGTTATGTATAAAAAAGGAAGACAGCATATTGAGATAGGAGGAAGCATGCATAGCTCAATTTAAACATAATGATTAATTTCTTCATTTCCTTGAGTCATCTTTTCTCTTTCCTGTAAAAAAAAACAATTAACCTTATATGTTTACATCCATGCTAGGAATTATAGTCAGTAGGTGTTTTTTCCACCAGATTTTTGCCTAACGTTTGACATAAATCACAAAACGATTGCAGGTACCACACCACATAAATGAATAACACAAATCATATAGTGTTTTTAATTTAGTGAGATAATTCACTTCTGTGATAGGTTATGTAAAAATGCTTGGTTGCTTCTGTTCTCATTGAATTTCTTGTAATTATTGTTAGCCTAAGGAATAGCACTCAGTCATAATTCATATAGTGTTCCATATGTCCCAAATGAATAAACTTTAAATGATGGTAGCGGTGATTACTTTGCAAACCTCAATGATGTTTTTTATAATATATAGGTGTTTATGGAGTAATAAGTTTATATTGGGATGCAAGTACTCTTAGTTTTATGGGTAAACAATAATGCCTCAGAATGTTTGTCCTTACTTTTATAATTTACCATCATTTACATTCAATCTCTTAGTGTCTGTTTATATTTGCACTACAATAGATATTAATTGGATTTGAAGTTTTTGCTAAGTTAATTTGAAAAGTGATTAGTAGGAAATATGCTTTGCATGATCTCAGCATCACTGGGTGAGACATGGGCAGCATTTCTCTTTCACATTTACTGAAATTATATTGTATTTTAGCTCAGCCATTGCTGTGTCTATTTGAACAATAAATCTTAGGTGATTGTAATTATGCACATGGATGTCCTGTTTAATGCAGGAATACATGGCAACATCATTGTCACAGCGGGCTTCTTCTAGATTTAGTGTAATGTTTTTCTTCCCTCTTGCCACCATAAAACATGGAACAGCAAACACATGTAATTGATTAAGCATACATACACACACATATAACTATATATATGCAGATTCATGTCTGTTGTACTCGTTTTTGTGCCCTAGGTGCATAACATAAACCTGAATTTGTGTTCATTATGTTAATAGTTGTGTAAATACATAAATTTACATATAAACAATCATAAACATAATTATTTTGCTTAAAAAATTATGAAACTCTTTGAATGTCAGAACAGCTTTGTTAGAAAGCACTGAAGGAGATATGGATGTCAACATCAGAGCTGCCGTCTATGGGCAACTTTCTGTTTGTTCAGTTTTTGCAGTTTGCAAGGAAAAAAGCAACATTAATAGGTAACAGGAAGGCAAGGCAAATGATGGAATACTGCTTTATGCTTTTCGTCACTTTTGGGGTCAATAATTTTTTTAAACTTCAAAGGTAACTTCACTGAGTTACTAGTGTGGTATTCCTTAAAGGAAAAATCACTCGCTTTGACCGGGATTCAAACCCGGATCCCTTGCTTTCACACCGAGTGCTTTAGCTAGTGAAGCTACTGAGACGACCTCCTCCTCTGTGAATTTTGATACTTTTGATTTGGAGATACTTTCATCAGAGATTTTCAGTCAAAATGTTTGCATTTTAATGTTTAGCCATAAAATTTGAGTATCTTTAGAGGACATTTTTAATGAATAGCAGGTATTTTCATTCTTTATTGAATGTTGTCATCACTTGAAAGGGAAACCCCTTTTTCTAGAAGCTACAATCGCACATTAGGCATGTTAAAAAAAGTCTGCAGAATGATAGTGTTTTGAACCTGATGAGACTGATGAAATTCCCACGTAGAAATGGCTAATAATAGCTATTAAAAAAGTAAATGGTCTCAAATGGGCATTTGGCAAAAATAGAAAATAGTGCTCAACGGTGAAATTAATTCACTACAACAAAAAAATCCCCTATCCCACAGAAATAGGTTGACCCTGAAAAAGGTTACTCTTCCTGCTGCTCCCTTTCCTGAGCTATAGAAGGAGTGAAAATTCCCCGCCCACAGTGGCAGCAAAAAACACGTGGCTGCCTCATACTACTACCTCATACTAATTACCATTACTTCATCCAATCGTTGTCCTAAACACATATGTACATATACAAACCGCTCCTCTAGGGTATGCAATTTCTACGCATATATATGAGTGTGTGCAGTCTAACTTGTAGGATGAACGAATCCATTATAATCAATGAACTCTTGAACTAGGCAGTGAGTATATCCGAGTTCCAGGATGAATACATGCAAATGAATGATATTCATGTGGATACATCTATTCCTCTTTAATTTTTCCTATTACTTTAATGAATGAATGAATATGTGGAAGGTTCATGTGCAGTAGGAATGTTATAATATATTCTCTAGTATACCTGGAAAACATAACATCCGAGGTTTTTACAAAAGTTTTCAACTAACTTCTTCTTTGTCCCTCATAGTTAAAGAAGCTTGAAAAAATGTACAGAAGCTCGGTTTTTTTTTCAATAGCCCCGATCAGAATTTATGGTCCCTCCACTTGGGCAAATGCAAATTCGAATGAGAACTGGATTTATAAGGCTACGAATAAACTTGTGTGATGTTGATTTTACTGTGCCAATAGAATCAATAGGAGGCTGCATCAACTCTGATGAAAGCAAATTGGAATTGTTTTTCAAAATTTATTATAGGAAGTCACGATGTGTCTAGTTGTTGAAATGGGTACAGCATGAAAAATTATTCATGCTTGAAATTTGTTTTGATGTAGCAGTATCCCAATGCATAGGCATGCCAAATGCTTTAATGGTGTCAAAACACTGACAAGTTTTTGACTTACTTGAGCGGAGGTCGCCTATAAAAAAAGAAAAGATTATTAATTAAATTACACTTTTAACAGCCTTCAGCATGTTGCAATAAAAGTTAGAATCACTAAGACTTTTAAAATGTTATGTTCTTCCCTTGGAACATTAGTTGAAAACTGTGAGTAAGCTCTAGAAGTCAATGCCATCTGAGATAGAGGAAATGAGGAAGCATTTATAAAGTTTTAGTGCTTATAGAAAAGACCAAATGAACTAAGAACTATGGTTCTAATAATTACATTTAAAAGTTTTGGCATTGACTTAAGAATACTAATTTAGAGTTTACTATTAAAATGTAAAAAAATATCATTCAAAACTAAACTACTTCCAAGGTTTTATCTACTCTAATTATTATTATTTTCTATGGGATTCTAATAAGGAGTATCATTAAAAAGGATGGTTAACTTAAGGTTTTAATTAATGACCTCCTTGAAAAATACATTCCCAAAGTTAAAAAAAACACTGACATTCCAGTTTTGAGTTACTCAAAAATGAAAAGAAGAAAATAGTGTGGTAAAATGCTTATGAATTAGCTCTACAATGAAAGAAAATAAAAAACAATTAATAAAAAGCGGTGAATAGTGTGGACACAGTGACAGCTCCCTCTTAGCTTAATTCCCATTTGATTTATATAGATAGTACCCTTAGTGGAAAATCAAATGCAATATTATTGTGCAATCTGAAAAAAAAATTCTTTAGTTGAAATTTAAATTAGTGAAGCTGAGACCTGTAATAGAAATGTTCAGAAGATGATTTAAAAAAATGATTATGTTAAGATTAGAGTGATAATATAGTTATATATTTTAATTTTTGTATTGATAAGACCCTAGGCATTAGCAATTCCTTTTTTTGAGTCATAATTATTTGTTATCGGAAGTCAGGTACCTGCTTGATGATTCGGCCTTGTGCCATATTTGTTTATCTAGTGGATATAGTGATGCTGTGAAATGTTAATGTTTCAAGTAATATTAAAAACTCGAATCTTCACTTTGTGTGTTGAATATAAGGAATTTGGGTAACTCTCTGTTGTATTAGCTTGGATAATACCAAGCAGATACAGAAAAAGAGTTTTTTATTTCATTGTGGAACTCCTTGCTGACGGAGAACGCTTTTAGCTTTGGTGATGAATATCAGGAGTTGGTAATTACAATAACATAAGCGAGGTGAGAACAGACAACACAGAAACAAACCTAAGACTCCAACTTCAAAACAAAAAAGCTTTTTGTTCTTTGCCAAGAAACTCCCACACTCATGTAACTCTGCCAGCTAGTCAAGTCATGAATAAAAAAAAAGATTTTTGAAAATTAGGTCAAAACTTTTAAGGACCAAAAAATGTGTGAAAACACAAAATTATTTTGAAAATTTAATTTCCATGAAAGGCTAGTCCATAGTGTATTAGTATCAGCTTATAAGCCATGAAAATAATAGCATTTTTTGTATAAAAGTGTACATATTTTGTAAATGATATGGTAAACACTTTTGCTTGGTCAAAAACTGTTTTTATGTTACAAGTGGTGCTAATTGTATGGAGTTAAAAGCCTTAATTACACAAGAAACGTACAAAAAATGAAGCATGTACATAAAGTCTACACCAAAAAATATAAAGCCACATTTTATAAAGGTATAGTTTTCAGAGTTTCACCACAAAGAACTTGTCATGGAAAAACCAATGATTTTATATGAACCACTACTTGCCTAAGAAATAGATTTCAGTGAGGTAAACTCAACACAATGGTTGCTAACCTCAAAAACTGGATTTCTCCTATTTTCTTAATTTCTTTGTGATAAAACAATTACTATTTGTTGCATAGCTTTCCTGGACTGGCCTTTTGACTGCTGGCAGAAAATCTTAATAAATGCATTTCACTTACTCTTTCTTCGTATCCGGTTCCTTTCTGTGTTTATAGATGGCACCATGAAGTAGAGGTGTGAGAGAGAAAAAGTAAGCAAAACCTGATGAAGACTTCATGAACAGTACTAACGGTTAAGAAACTACCTATATAATGAGGGCTAGATGGAAATAGGACAAATTCAGCCTTGCAAAAACCATATTATCACAGCCATTTGCTAAGGTTACACAATTGAGGATGAACACTCAGGAATAATTCATGTTTATTAATTATATTGATTTTAAAAATAATTTCTCTTGTTCCAAACAGTTTTTGATGGCTCTCCAAATTTTATTGAAAATTATGTAGGTGTCTCAGTTTAGCCATTTCTTTACAGAATTTCATGTCCTCATTTCAGATCTTATGAAATATCCTCTTTTTATCCTTAGGTTTGCTACTTGGAGACAAAGAAATGGCCAAGAGCATTGAGATCAGGATATAAACTGAGAAAATATCTGCCTTTCCCCCATCAAATGGATTGAGAATGACTTGTTGAGTGGGATAAAAGTATTTGAATGGTATCATCATTAAAATATAGTGCTGTCCTCGAGGATATAAAGAAATAGAAATCAGTTACTCAGGAGTATATACTTTGTTTGTCAGACCATATTATTTACTAAGATAGACTTGCAATAAAAATCAATGCTGTATCAGCAGTTCTAAACCCACCATTTCCTCCTCCAATCTTATTCAACTTTTTGTTTATCAAAAGGAAATTCTCACTTGGAAAAATATTCATGAAAATTTGGTCCAGAATTTAATATAACAGGCTTAGAAATACTTTGATACATTATCAATAGATATCACAATGAATGGGTATGGGCCATATACTAATATATTTTCCATCCACTGGTTTCTTGTAGTAATTGTTCTGTTGCTTCCATGGGTAATAGAGTTTATCATGTAGGAACCCTAAATAAACAAATCCATAAGTCTCGGGGCAGAAAAATTTGAATTAATAGTGACCTAAGTCCTGCAGTCTCTATATTTTCATTCTGTAAGGCAATGATCATTATTTGCAATTAAAAATATTCATAATAACCAAATGATTTGTGCACCAGTCAGAATGACCTTTCCTCTGCTAACGATTCTAAACTGAGTGTTAAGCACGTAATAATTCTCTGTTACATCTCTAACTCTAATGAGTTTTATAAAAACTAAACTGCCATGCTAAATGCTATTGGTTACATACGTATGAGTCAGTATCACTTTCTAAGTGATAACTTAACCATAATTTAGTTTAGTACTGACAAAGAGGCAACGATGACTGTCATGTTGTCGCTAACATTTTTTACTAATTTCATTGCAAGTTCTGGAAGCCAGAAAAGCATATGGTTTGGGCATTCTCACATCTTGAACATTGGACCCTGTTGTCAAAATCTAAATTCCCTATTCAGCCGAACACCATATCACCACCTACATAATTTCATTACATGCTCATAGCAATATTTTTTAGTGGCACTCATGTATTATCATTAATTTAACATAAGGTTTGCCAATATTAAGTTGTAATTTCATGATGGTTCCATGAAGCCTTTAAAAATTATAAGCATTACAATAGGCCATCTCTAATTGCTAGTGAGCAGAACTTCATGAATATTTGATTTTGAAATCTGAATGAGACGTAACAATGGTCCATATTCGTGCATTTTAGAATGCAATCTTGCATGTATCAATAAGTCAGAATCATAAGTTACAATTTTAAAATATTGGAGAAGGCCCCAGGATTATTCATGTAATGGCTGCTCTCACTTATGTTTTGTTTAATTTCTGATGAGAAAGAGAGAGCTTAATTATGTGATTATTTGCAATTTTACCTTCTTATTTACCTACTCAAGAAAAAGGTGGCCAATAACTTCTTTCTGCCTGGATAACCAAGTCATTTGGCATAATTTTAGGAAGGAAAATCTTCCATAGACGCTACAAACAACATGCCATCTCCAACCCTGTACCAAGTTAATTTTGCCTCGTAATGATAGTGTAATGGACCATAGATCTTTGCAACAAGAAAAATACAATAGGTTGGAATGAATTTACACACATACAAGTATGTATACAATTAACAGCAGGAATCAGGTGTGTACTAAATGTATTTGAGTAAAGTAAGTGTTAAGATGGCAACATTTGATTTTTCCTTTTCAAGGGACTGTTCTTGTAGTTTCACTAAAAATTTAATGGTTGAAGTTTATCAGCCAGTATCAAACAAGGTGTAGATTTCCCAAGCTTTAAGGATTAATACTATGTCCCTGAAATTTCAAAAGGATTAATTTGCTTAAGCTATCAGCTGCCTCTATTACCACACATTCACCAGAAGGAGAAAAAAATGATTTGTTGAAATTTCAACGAGATACGTTCAACTGTTTTGGGTGGAAAATGTACATTAATGTATAAAGATTGAATTGAACTCCCAAAAAAAAGATAGATAAGAGTCACTGCAAACTAGGTATTGAACAAAATCAAGATTAATGTGTGCAGTCAAAAGAGTCTACTTTGAACTAAGGTAAAACTGGTTCATTAATCATTTCCCCTGTCTTCCATTCTGTCGACATCCAAGGCAATTTTTTTTTTTACCAAGTTTACCTCTATAGATTTACATCTCAAAGAAGGGGGTCAGGGCAGCAGTTTGTACTTACTTCCTGCAAAAGAGAGAGAAATTATGAGAAATGAGTGAAAGTGAGAGTTAGAGAGAGAGAGAAAGAGAGAGAGAAGACCCTTATCATGGGGAAGTGCGAAACAATTAATCATCTTTCCCTGGAATGAGCAAATGAGGAAATTGGTACTACATAATCAAAAAAATGATTGGGCATGGTTGGCCATTCCAAGTGCTCTACTCCCAAAAACAGGATATTTAGATATCCAGAAAAAATTCTAGGGGAAACATTCAATAACATTCTACTGTAATAACTTGCATACTGAAAGATTTTTTGAAAACATTTTTCCTTTTTCAGTGACTAAACTCCATGCTGATCAATAAGTGCAAGCAAAATGGGGGCAGAATATCTACTTTAACTGTTTAAAAAGAAATGGTTTTTATCCATCTATTCACACTCCCATTTCTTATAGGTAGCTATGATAAAGTCAGATAGGTATATAATTTATATTCTAAGGGGTAGCAAGTGCTATTACATACATCAATTATATAAGCTAAAGGAAGAGAGTAAGAGGAAACATAAATATACTTACACCTCCTCCTCCTCCTCACTGCATCCACATTTGTATGAAAAAAAGATAAAAATGTTTAAATTAATTCCCTGGAATGGCTTTTTTTTGTGTTTTGGGATGAATTGGAATCCTATCTAAATGATAGAATGAAGCGTGGAATGATATGCCATTGCCTGCCTTGCATGAGCATCCTATCACATGTGGTTCGTGTACGTAAGCCAGACTAATGGCTAAGTTAATGGCTGAAGAGTGAATAAATTACTTTCAATAATTTACAGCTTCCATGAATTAGTTAATTACAACTATTTCAGCTCTTTGAAAGAATTTTGTCCAACCAAAAATTTTAGAGGCTTCAATAAAGAGTATAGGGGTTAATTTCAAGCTAATATTCTAAATTTGTCACTCGAATAAACTTAGAATGATTTTTTATGTGACCATAGTTGTCAACACACCATATGAATGATATGAAAAATTATTTTATAAATGTATCAAAAATGTTGTAATACATTCATTATCATATTTGATCTGTTAAATTAACTGCTGTGTTCCTCCATTCCACACTTCTCTAAATTCATTAGAATTAACAAATGAAAGTCAATTTTTATGAGGCATCATGTGCTGTTGGGAAATCCCCCTGCCTCTTTGTTGTCATGTACAGGTTTAACTTAAGGTTTTATTCTCACTAGGAGATTGAATCTACGAGAGTGAACTTTCTTAGCCTTGATGAAACCACATTCTCTACATGTTTATTTGATCTAGTTGTATGGGTAAAGGACTCACGTGCAGCACTCCCAATTTATCTCTCAACAACGTTTGATGAAATTTTTATGGCATTTTATTGATCATGCATTGGAAATAAGATTCGTCGAATGGAATAAGTTTTACGTTATGAAAAACTAACTTTTTTGCTGTTTACGCTGAATTATTCTAAAAAGGATCAAACCCAGGTTGAACAAATTGATTTAAAGGGTGCTTGAGCCTCGAAAATGATAGTAATCTGCTGAAACCTCGAGGTAGGATCCTTTTTAGAATAATTAGGTATGGTTAGTTTGCACCATCTATTGAAGATTTTGCCAGTCTAGGGTATAAACTTCATTTTCCTTTGTAATTTCCAGATGTGCTCTCCAGACCAGGGGAAGGCTTCATTTTTCAAATGTACGGTGGTCAGATTGTGACATCAGCCGCAGAGAACATCTTGTGGTGCTTCGGATCCTAAATATGTATCTATTCAGGTCCCCTGGCATGGGACAATTTGATGAGGAGGTAAGTTTCATTTTTCCTTTGGCATTAGTGGTTGCTCTTTGAAAATGTGGAGGGGGAATAGCTCCGGCAGGGTGATTCAGTGTGATTGATCTTGCACCATATGACTTTAGATTATGCTTCATGGTCAAGGAGTATTAATACAAGGCAGGCAATTTTTTTTCTAGTCATCAAGTCAAATATTACATTGGGAGTAATTTTTTTTAGAGACATCCCTCCCAGTGCCCTGTGATGAGTTTCATCACTCTTTCGAGCAAAATATCGACACACATGAGTACATTTGCAAATACAAACATACATCTCACTTATGCACAATGACGTACACTTGGCACATTTCAATACAGATTGCACGAGGGAGTACAAAAATACCGAACATGTCACATACATTATTGTACAAATCAATTGGTACCCAAACATGAATGACACACTGACAATGACTACAGCAACAACAGTGGACATTCGTTGAATGTAGGAAATCATCACGATATATTTATAACTCAGCCATTTTTAAACAGATTTTGATCATAAATGTGTTGACTAAGCCCATAATATGGCTGATTCAAAAGTTTTAAAAAGTTGTAGCTCTACAAAAAATTCAAATTGTGAATTAAAACAGGCTAGTAAATCAAAAAATTCTTTTACATTTTGTCAAAGTTCTCCCTTTGAGTGCTTTTATTTCATCCAAGAATGAATGGTAATAATTGGATACCAGAAAAGTAAGTCTCCTGGAAAAACTAATGCTACTTTACCAGAGAAATTATATTAAGACAGCAGAAATAATCTTATTGGCATGTAGTATTTACTTTCCCCATTAATTTTGTAACTTTTGAAATATGAAATATTGGTGATTTTTTCTATAAAGTAAGTGTTAAATAATAATATTATTCCCAAGGTTTTTCAGAAAAATAATTTGAGCACTTGGGATATTACATTTTAGTTATGGAATACATACTAACCGCTAGTAAAGGTGACAACTCAATTTTCGGTGCACTTAGTTTGATCTATGCAAAGTTAAATAACTATATATATTAAATTATTTGCATTTGAGTAGTTATTTATGAAAACTAAGACAATTTTTGCCATAAGGCATGTGATTCATGATGAGGAATTCTAAGTTGAAAAATATATTTACATTTAAATACACCAGAACTCTGGCATCACTTGATCATGTGACCTTTTAATGGATATGTATATGTAATTATTCTACATGACAGATATCCTTCATTTATCATATAAGGTTTCATAAGATGCTGTATTTTACTTCCTATTTTCAGCAATATAATTTTGCTGGCTCCTTTAACTCAAGTTGTTCCTTCAAATATTTATCTACTTTTCATGAGTGGAATTAGGGATGTGGAATTAATAGCTGTAAGCCACGAGAGCAAATTAGTAGCACATGCAATAAATAAAGTTAATGGTTTTAATATGGAATTATATATTCTAAAAAAAACTTCTTTTTGTGAAAAGACAAGGGCATGTTAGTGGGAAACAGAAATCATGGAGTTGGACTCACATGTGAAAAAAAATTCAATGAAGTTTTGAATAAAAAGTAACTCCATGAAACATTTAGATATACTTTTTTACTACATGCAGCTCTGGTCCAACATTATGATATCAGATAGGTATCAGGGATGAGGAAATTAGAGCAGAATCTAAATTTAGTTAATTCCGTCTTACTTGTTAGTTAGCTTCATTCACCTGGAAGAAATTGTTCCAAATGGGTTAAAATCAGACTGAATGCCACACATGCGGTTGAGAAAAACTACTGTTGCTCTATACAGTGGGAGTGTGACATGGCAAGATGCTGAAAATCTTGATTACATACGTGCTAATGGCTGTAACAGCCATTCTGACCTTTGGGCATCCTCAGTTGGTTTAAGGAATGGACTCCTTGTACCAGCGGTACTTGCTTGTTGAGAAAACTTATGAAAATGTGTGAACATTCATACTTTTTGTGATTCACTGAAGGCACAGTTGGTAGGATGTGTGGAAAGTATTAACCCAAGGTAGTCTGTGCTTGGGAAAATTCAATTTACTGGATCTACTTCATCTCTTTCCGTTTGATTATACTGCAGATGTGGATGCAGAAAATGTCATGTGTATGTTACGGATTTTGTATTACAGTGACATTTCAGAGAGTTTAGGGGTAAAGGTAGAGAATGACACACTGGAGAAGAAAAATATTCATAAAGAGCAGGATATTGATTGGGAGAATTCTGAGCAATGTCCTTAGGAATAGATTAAACAAGCCCCTGAAATTGAGCACAGCATTATGGCTCAGAAACCTGATTTTTGGGGAAAGATATCGTGCTAGAAGATTTAGTGTGGGTATTAGATGTTATTGCCTAAAAGAACTGTGGTAATCCTCATTTATCTAGCATTTTATTATCCACTGCCGCAGAACTTTAAATATTCATTCTGCTAATCAAGATGAAGTTATATTTCTTAAAAGGAAGTTATGATGCAGCGTTAATGTTTTTGTTTTTCATGCCACCCACACAAGAACTTATGATTTTGAAATTCCAATTGTCTAAAATGAATCATTCAGTTCCATTTGTTTGAGTGTGTGTGGAGATAATTTTAGAAGAATCTTGGAGCTTTAGTCCGAGGGAATGCAGGAAAGACATAAAGCTCTTTGATGTTGAAGCAGCAGCTTGCTGTTAGTTATGTTAAAATTAGCAGGAGCTCATTTACAGCAGCTCGGGGAAGCATTTGAATTCCAGTTGCACGAGAATAAAATCCTGGATTGCCTTGACAGCATATATTTTTAAAACGTCTTCCTACTTTCCAGATGTTTCTAATTTAATTATATTTATCAGCTATAGATGTGGCAGTCAATTTCTCAATTTCTAAAACTTTACCAAAGTTTGATGCGTTTCTTGGTCAGTTATCAATTCATCAAATGTAAACAAATTTCCACTGATTTTTCTATAATGATGGATCTAAAATCGTTTTGTTTTTATAATTTTTTTGTGATTGAGTAACAAAAGCGTTATTTTCTCTTCTTTAACCCCACCTCCAGACTTTTGGAGACTAGAATCGGGTTAGTGTTCTGACTTCCTATTCCAAGCAACTGGGTTCAAATCCCGGTAATGGCAGAGATTTTCAGTGGAAATTCTGGGCCCTACGTTTTTGAGTGCTGTGTTGGAGAGCGTTCGGGGTACGGTACTCCGTCCTTCGGATGGGACGTTAAATTGTGTACACCTTGGCGGCTTTCGTTAATAGTTGACAAACGCCGACGCCGGGTTTCTCTCCACCATACCTGCATTCCCCAAATGTACGTACTCATTTATCCTCTATGGTAGAAATGACCTCACTCGTCGGTCACATACCCCAAACTGCCAGCAAACCAAGCTCTCTCCCGTTATTAATTTGATGATGTAGTAGAACTTCGACTTACGAACCGCTCAGCATACGAACTTTTCGGGATACGAACTTTTTTCATGTTACACTTTGACCTCTAGATATGAAATTATTCTCGACATATGAACTGTTATACTTTTTAAATACAGCGTGTCGCAGACTACTTTAAGCGAGAAAAAATACAGTAAAATGTGTTCTAAGGTACTTACTTCCATGAACGTACATGCATTTTTATTTTTTCCAAAATGTATTAATCTGGGAACGGATTGATTCGTGGTTTTAACTTATATGAAAATCTGGGTTCAGAGATGCTAACTTTTTGAGGCACGGAATTTTCGAGACAAGAAATTTTCAGGATAAGAACTTTTCGAGGTACGAACTTTTCGAAATATGAATTTTTCGAGGTGCGAACTTTTTGAGATACAAATCTTCGAATTACAAATTTTTCGAGATACGAACATTTCGAGGTATGGATCGCGGGCAAGAACGAAGTAAGTTCACATATAGATGTACCGCTGTTATTTGCTGCACATTCAAACATTCAACCGAACCAGGCCCGTATTCAGGAGTGTGAAGGGAAAAGTAAGCGAGTCAGCAGAGCAGGCGTTCTGGCGGAAGCATGGCAAAGAGAGAGAAAGAGTGAGAGCAAAGAGAGAAGCGGAGTCTATGAATATCCCTTCCTCCGTCGCTCTCCCCCGCTCCTCCCGCGAGTATTTCAGTCCGTCGGGGTCCCAGATAACCCTCTTACCCTCCCCACACTCAGCATCCCCGTCTCATCCGAACAGGGCCCCATCTCTTTTTTTGGAATGCCTGCCGCGAAAGACGCCTTTTCGGAATCTCGTATAGTCCAAACAAACTCCTGAGCCCCCGTAATGCTATATCTCCTTTCTCCTACCATTCAGCCCCCACCCTATTCCCTACCCGTACCCGCCGAAATTCTTGAGCGCCGGAGAGCATGGAAAAGTCGTCGTTAAAGATAAGTGAAGTGGAGAAGTGTGCGAATTATTGAGACACTGAGGCCAATGCAGTTTCTTCTTTAGGGTCAGATGATTCAGTCGGTTACGACATCAAATCGGGTTGGCCAACAGTTAAGATCATTTGCGCCATTGAGGAACGGGTGGATAAGTGTAAATATTGAGTGAGTTCTTCGCATATTTCCCACCTGGTCAGGAGTTCAGAAACCGACGTTTCGGTGACTAACTCTGAAATCGTCTTCAAGGGGGTATCCACCATCGTCTTATACCATCATCTTCTGAAACCGTCTCCTACTATTGTATTCAACCCCCTTGAAGACGATTGCAGACTTAGTCATTGAAACGTCGATACCTGAACTCCCGACCCAGTTGAAAGCTCTTGAAGAATGAACTCGTACAGTTCGTCGGAAAAGTTACCGATCCTTCAAGATAAGGATTGTTTGTGGAGAGAAAGAAGGGTGGATTGAAACCTGTCGTCGGCAGTACCCAGCTTTTTAACGAAAGACGACCGAGGGGAGCGCGGTTTTACGTCCCATCCGACGGGCGGAGCACTGTACTTGAGATCTCCACACAGGACTCAAGTAGGGATTGGGGTTATATCCGAAAAATATCCGTCGCTGCCGGGAGTCGAACCCGTTACTTCGGGATGGGAGTGGGGAAAGGGCATAGGTTATCGTGTTTTGAATGGGACGCAATAACATTTCCCCTCCAGTTTGAATATAACACAACATTTCCCCTCCAGTTCCCTTCCACCATCCCACCTTCCTCCAGTGTTAACATTTACGTCGCTCTCGTATTGGGTTAAGTGAGCCGTGCGACTCATGTCACCGGATACTCCCTCTGCCTCTTCCTTCCCCCGCCCACAAAAGCCCCCCCCCCCCCCCCTCCTTGAGTACCGGCATTCCTATGTAGCAGCAAAGAACACTCAACCGAAATAAACATTCCGAACTTCGGACAGTAAATTCAGTATTTCCTCAAGGAAGAACCCCCCCCCACTTGAGGAAGGTCCGAATTCAATTCTAAATCATTATTCGTATGAGTGTTTTATGTTCCTTTATCGCCACTGCCAAACCTGGCGACTTTTTCTTTTTTATATACCTATCCAAGAACTTGTTTGTTTGTCGTAATTTCTCCGTCTTCCTCCTCAGGCACATCCTCCAGTCTCTTTCCGTATTGTCATCTCAGCGTCTAAGTTTTCCTTAGCATATATACTCATACTACAGACACATTTTCGCCCAGGATTATTCCCGAGCTTTGAATATTTAGGCTTTATGTATATAAGAAAGACCAGGTGAGTCGATATACTTTTTCTGGTCTCTTTAGGTCACTAGCGAAGTTGAAAATGAAAATCTGGTTTTGCCTCTAGAACAAAATAAATCGTATGTTGCTTTGCAAAAACCAAACACATATTCTAGGCTTTACGATGAAATTCCGATTGATTCAGTCGAACGATGCGATCCTCTTAATGCTTCTTTGTACGTGGGAAATCTTGAAAACATGTTCTACTAAGTCTCCTGGACGATCGAAAAACACATTGTTGCGTCTAAAACGTTTAATTTTTCTTTACTACACCCTCACAAAATCCGCCTGATTCATTCACGATTAGTGTACACGAACATCACGTGGGCAAACGTTTCGGTAATATTGAAATCATATGGATTGAATACATTAAATGGCCTAAATGAGGATGCCTTTAGAGCTGAGTTTATTTCCTCTGTCTTGAAAGTTAACGATATTATCGGAACAAGGGATTCAACGATTATTTCGATATGGAGATTGTATGAGTAACTACCGAAGAGGACAAGGCTGGTTTACAGCGTAAAGTATGACAGCGGCGATACACGACCTCTCCTTTAATTAAACAATTTATGTCTTGTTGAAAGCGTGAAAATTTACGTTAGTTATATCATAATCGCATCGGCTGTCCATTAGTGATTTCTTTGAAGACACGAATACTTACGAGTACTCCTCCTCGTCCGACATACTGAGGGGACAGCTTCAACTGGAAGGAAAGAAAGAAGGAAATTAGAATAATATGGAAAAAATTTAGTTGAATATGAAAGGAAATTTATTTTCAATGAGTAGATTTTTGGACAAAAACTAGAGTTGTAAGAATTGTGCAAATCCATCGAGATATATAGATTTTTTTTCGGAAAAAGACTTCTGATCATCTGGTCATTCTGGTTTCTACATCATCTAAATAATACCCTACAAGTCACCTCAAGGGCTTGAAGCTTGATTTTTCATGAAGTTACAGGTTGTAGTTTTTTAAATAACTCGTTACACATTACCTTACGAGTTAGTAACTTGTGTACAAAACATTGTGCATTTTTTAAAATTGAAATAACAAAAATGTGAAGGTTAGCCATTCAGTTAGTAAAAAAAATCCAATGTTATTCAATTTTCTATTGAAAAAATAGTCGATAGAAAAGCTGTCTACGATTAATCCACGGATTAAAGGATAGAGTAGATGGAATCTTGACGCAAAAAAGTGAAACTTCTTTTTTGCGAAAATTGATCCACCTAACATGGCCACCGCGCGAAACTTGTCCATAAATTTCATTAATAATGTGGTGCTTATTTGTAAATTACTTCCATTTTGTATTTTTATAAGTCGACCATTAAGGTACCGCGACAATTCCACTACGAACACCTATGTTTTCGCCGTATCGACTGCACAACTGATCCATTCAATATGGCCGATTGCTCATTTTTATGTCGTCAATAATCCTCGTGTGCTATGGTACCGTAGGTATGGTTCCATCCATTTTCATCTTTTATGCATAAATTATCATAATTTCATCAATGTATCATCATTAAGCACTTAACGATGAATGTTAGCCCTATACTGTTGAGTAAACTGGGCAAAAGCGTCTTTTAAAATAACATTCTTAGCTCATCATCCATATTTTTCATCTTTAACGTATGAATTGCCCAAACTACATCAATCGAAAAAACTTAGCAATGAATGTTAACCCTGAAAGGGGGAGTTAACTGAGTAGTAAGCATCTTCGTAAATCACATTACTAATTCATCATCCCTATTTTTTTACAATATTTTGATTTGATGTCGAGATAGAAAATGAAATTGGCCTACATTTGCATTGGTGTACTACAGAAAAATGAGACCAGCTTAAAAATCGGGCAACGACCTGCTTATATGGAAACACCGACGCGACGGCTTAGTCACCGTCGGTAAGCATCGTCGGGCTGGACTCAAATTCGGATGGGTGATCCTTCTATTCGTCCTAGGACTGTTGCCCCCATCTACAAGTGGCAGGCGGTAAGTGTAAGATGACATTAACTGTCGAAGAACTTTAAACATAAGTGCTACTTCTCCCTGATTTTAGCACTTGTGGTTTCATTTCCTCCTAAGGATATGTGTAAAGTCCAGAATGCGCTACTTAATGATTAATTTCAATTGAATTAAAAGGAATAATTGGCGGAATCAGCGAGTACCTAGATTATAATTGCTATAAAAATTTTATCCAGAAAATACTCGATCAGCGAACACATAAAAAACGTTAATTCTTTCCACATTTTCATATTTGAATGTGTTTAAATATTGTTCTGATGCTTTTTTTAGCGAGATCAACGTTTTATCATTTTTCTACATTGTTACGTGTACATATCTTTCTCTCCAATTCGCTGTCCTGGTAGTTCTCGAGAGGTAATCGTCGTGATCAATGAAAAGTGATGGAGCCATGTATGAAAGAAGATGGCGTCTCGGCGTACGAAAGTGAAGACTTGTTTTTTTGCGAAAAATGCTCCAACTAACGTGGTTATCGCGCAATTACCAGTGATAAACTTTGATTCACATCCACGGAGAATATATGTACTTAATTCGTTATTTCTTCTGACTTGCACTTTTGAGAACCGGTCATTGGAAAGCTTTTTCCTCAAATGTTCATTTACTTCGGCGCTTGACAGTGAGCTGCTCTCGCCATTGCTTCTTTTTGAAGGTGGAAAAAACTCTTTCCCAAGGAGATTACTCGCTAGCATGGTTTCGGATTTTGACGAAATTTGGTAGGCAGATTGTCTAGTCTAGGCAGTTTCTAGTAGGCAGGTTGACTAGAATAGTGATTTTAAAAATCCCCTTCATTATGGAGTTCATTTTCTCAATAGTTTAAACTTAAAACGACGTTAAATATGGTACTACCGTTAAAAACCCGCAGAATTGAGACTTTGGTCAGGAAGTGGTCTAGGGGCATGGTAGTCAACTACCTACTATTGCGATGGTATCAAGTTAAAGCCCTGAGGCTAATTGTAATTCTTTTCATATGCTGTTTTGTTAAGTGAACCACCCAAGCGCTCAATATTTTGAATTTGCTTATGAGAAATGCTTTAAAATAATATTAAATCATTTTTTCACACACTTAAGTTGTCATTTCATCACTGAGACTGCGCTAATATAAACTATATGCTCTATAACTTAATTCTCGCAAACTCCGAAATGATCTTATAATAGATGAAGAAAACTGCCCACATGTTATATGCGCGATTGGCCATATTGAATGGATCAGTCGTGCAAATAATATGCTGAAAACATAAGTATTAGCAACGGAATTTTTGCAGTACATTAACGATTTATCTAGAAGAATACAGCATGGAAATTTTATCAAAAAGAGCACTACATTTATCTTGAAAATTTGCATTCTTTTCAAATAAGCTGAATTTGACAAATCCCTTGTGTCGCGTGGGTGACGGGCGTCTGCCATCTTTATTTTCTTCTTTCGTTTCGAGTTATGTAAATCGTCTTTACGAGGACAGAGTGATGTTCAGGCGCGGCGGTCGTGTCTGGCTTGCGGTGGATCGAGGCCTTATGCTAAAATAAGCGGGCGAGCGGGCGGACGGACGCGGCGACCGCTTCCACTCCACACCCCCTCACCCCATTTGGCACCCGAGGCGGGAGAAAATTACGCGAACGTCCAAAATTGACTTCTTTTCGGCTGGGGAAGGCGTCGGTGCCGCCCGTTTCCCGAGGCGGAACCGAATCCTCTTTTGTTACTCCCACCGTGTCACCGCCTCCTCTCCATGAGGGAGCGGAGGGTGTTTTTTGTGAAATGGAACAGTTGAACGTCTTAATGCGCACTCTTTCGATTCACACACCATTTTCCTTCGCACTCGTGGTAGATATTAGTTTGCCCTCAACGGCAATGACGACTGCGTAATCCAAATACCCGCCACGAGAAAAAAACAACACCATTTGGTCTGTGCCGTTTGAAAACACATCTCCTTTGCAAAGATAACGAACCGAAGTTATTGAGAGGATATTGAAACACATAAACCGTTTTATGAATGCATAGATTAAAGCAGATAAAACATTTGATGAAACTATAGAGTGCAAAAGTACAAGGGAATGCGGAAGGCAGAAAAATGCGCAACAGGCCATCTACATCTACATACTACCCCGCAAGCCGCCTCAATAGGCGTGTGGCGGGGGGTGTTAGGACACCAGCCGTTTACATATAAATAGGAAACGCTCTAATGAAATTACGCCTAGCATTTATTAAAGTCCCTTATTGTTCGGGGGAAAAACGAATTCCCATACTTATCCGTTCCGCAAAATATCTCTCTTAATTTATCGTTTGTGTCGGACCTGGAAATATAGTGGGGTTCTAATATGATGTTCTCCGTGTCGCTCTTAAAGATATCTATTCTCAATTGCTCAAGCAATCTAAGCCTAGCGCGCAGCCTCTGAGTCTCTAGCGGTTCCCAGCCTAATTCGTTTAACATCTGTGTAACGCTGTCTATACGCCCGTAGCAGTTTTTCACGAATCGCACAGCTTTCCTTTGTATTTTATTAAGTTCCCGGGCTAAGTATTTCTGCACCGGATCTCATATGCTCGCTGCATATTCAAGGTGTGGCCGGACGAGTGCGAAATAGCACCTCTCTTTTATTTTTTCATCCGAAAATCTTCCCACAGTACGCTTAACGAATCCTAGCTTCTTCAGAGCCATATTGAACTTATTAGTTGTGTGCAGTTAATACGCATAAAAATAGTTATCAGCAGCGAAATTATCGTAGTTCCGTTATGATTTTTCCAGGAAAATGAGAAATGAAAGAAATTCGAAAAAAAGACTAAATAATTTATAAAATTAATGGAAAAATTGCGCGCGATAGCCATGATGGGTAAAAAAAAAACTGGCCTCACTTTCTTACGTCAAGACGCTTTCTGCTCTCTTCTTTAATCTTTGGATGTATAGTATTAATTATAATTACTTTTATCAGTATATAAAATGGTCTGGTGTGTCATCTCAAAATAACTTAACCCTTTTTTAGCCATGATAAATGTACTATTTCTACTTTCTAAGAAATACCGTGGAGACTGATTCAGGCGGGTGCCTTGTTTTGATATTTCACTTCATCAGCAAGTAAAGCTTACTTGTTGTTGAAATAATACTTTACCGAGTTGCTGTCAACTTATTCTTGAATCGAAATGGTGCTTTGCTCGAAAACCCGCAACAAATTTCAACTCTAACCCGTGGAGAATCGAGAGAAAAAAATAATTATATCTTCGTTAGATAAGACTCGATTTTTTATAAGCACCGCGAATTTGAAGGAATTTTTTTTTGTTTTTTTCATTGCGGTCTTACTTGCTTAAAAATAAACCTTTCGCAATCGGTAGTTGGTGGGTAGGGGAGCTACATTGTAATAGTCTTGACGGAACAATTGGAAGTCAGTCTGGGCGCTGACGAAATGGGTCCACATACATGATGGGCCTGCCAAACGCTACTGCGACGCTGCTAGAAAGAGAGGGATTAAAAATTTCGCCACTGCTAAGTGAACAGTTCTTTCTAGACTGCCAGTTCAGTGGTTGGATTCACCCTTGGAATCCACGCTGTTTCTGTGGAACCGTTTGTTAAGTTTGTTGTTTGTTTGTTCCTCCGCGACCGTGTGAGTCAAAAATATGCTACATTCCACTTTTTCGTCGGTAAAAATACTTCTTTCGTCAATAATATGTTTAAGCTATTATAAAGGAAAATTACGACATTTAACACGCGAATTCTTCTACGAATATATTTTTTATAGACACTTTTTCCGCCCATAGGAGCCGACAGTAGCGCCATTTGCATTGAATAAACTCATTTTCACATAAGTCCCGATGGTTATTTACCAATAAATCTATAAGCTATGATGGAGTGCTGCCTTATTGTTATAACCATTCAATTTTATGGAAGACTTTGCGGTTTATAAAGTGTTTATTTAAAAAAGTGGCATTCATGTTAAACATAAAATTTCTATTTGCCCCACGTTTCACGTATTCTTGCATGAAATTGTATGTCATTTTGAGTTCAATTTGTGATAAAAAATCCGGGATAGGTATGATTTGGTTAATAATATATAATAAAAGACGCTTTGTTGTATAAATTGCTAATTTTTCGGTGGCACTTCGGTACCAAATAATTTTAGGAAAACTTTTAACTCTTAATTTTACTGACTCCGGCAGACGCAAGGCCGCTCCTATCACGGGTGCCCGTCGTGGTCCCAACCTCAGCCATCGTAGGCAGTTGGACGACGAAAAATATCAACATATCTTGTCGAATTTTCCACAAATCAGATGTCGGTTATCTTTTTGTTACTAATAACCTATTTTTACAAATTGATTTACGTGAATTATTTTGAATTTTAGATATGACGTTAGTTTTTTTAATGGAACTTGGTTAAAATTTATACTGTCCATCTTTAAACATGAAAGTACGTTAGTTTACTAAAAATTAGATATAAATTAATGAATGATATTATGGGATGATATAATTTTATAGACCGGACAAGAACAGTAGTGTGAAACCTATGCATCCGATGTGCTACCCGACCAAACTAACCCGACCGACGATGCGCTAACTAGCGCAGAAAGCCATTCTAAGTGCAAGAGTGAGTATTTCAGATTCAATATCTGGTCGTATTTGCATCTTTGGGTGTGTGATTTTATTGTATGGACACTAAAAGTAAGAAGAAAAAATGTTGAATGACTAAAAAACTAAACTTACTGCTGAATGGTTTCCAGATGATTGCCGTTATCTGCCCAATAAAGAATGATCAATGGAATTGCATCCGTTGTCACATTTACCGTATTATTTAATCTTAAAAGTCACAGGTACTCATTTCAATACACGCACATATTTGAAGTTATCACGGTTAATTAGTTTTGTCGTTATACCTCACTATGCTTCTTGAAACTTTGTTTATCTTAAAAAAAAGTAGCATTATGATTTTATTACCAAACGAAATGAACTTTGTGATGTTAAAGTGTCAAAATCCTTGGGATTCCCGAGTGGAGCACATGCTATGAGCTGTAAAATTACGTCGTAGTCACTTTCGATTATTTTCCAGCCGTAAACAAATTTAAAGTAGTGTAATAAATGCACTAGGCACTATTGTGATGCGCCCAAGTGATGGCCATAGAAAATTCCCCTGAAAACATTCTCGGCAGTCCTCACTGTCCCCTTAATCACATCTTTTCCTGCGTCTAATATGAAGTGTTGTATCGCTATTACTGCTCATTTTTTGTTATGAAGTTAACTAGTTATCGTCGTGTAATATTTAAGTCATCATCGATGAGTTATGTTCGCAAGCACACGATAATTATCTCAAGAGCCATTCTGGCTGCGTATCACATGACGCAAGGTCTTTATACCTCTGTGGATTACCTTCATGATTGATCACATAGAGAGCATTTTGTCCTCGTTACCACACATCTCAAGTTGGTACACTAACGATTTACCAAATATATTTTTATTACGCCGTACTATGCATTGACCTTGTGTAAGAATGTAAAGAAAAGGTTGGCGATAAGTTTTTATATAAAGAGTAGCGTTGTATGGTGCAGAAACTTTGAGTTTGTGAATATTGGACGAGAATAGACTGCAGGCGTTTGAGATTCGGGTGTGGAGGAGAATGGAGAAAGTGCGGTGGAAAGAAAGATGAATGATGAAGTGCTTGATATGGTGAGGAAAGGAAACATCTGGAGCAGATAAGGAGGCAGAGTAGGTGGCAGGTTGGAGGAGGTAATAAGAGCCGAAGAGTTGCTCAAGGCCACGATAGAGGAGAGGGTGTTCGATAAGTGAGAATAGAGAGAAAACTGGTTAGGATTAATGGACGGATTAAAGAGGTAGGAAGTATGTTCATATTTAAAAAAAAATCGTGTAAGAGGAAAGGAGCCAGCGCCTGTAAATATCTACGGGATTCTAACTCTATTCCATTTAAACCTACCTTAACCAGTAGATTTCGCTAATAATAACGTGGTATTGCGACTAGATTGTGGTTGAAAGCTGAATTGTGTGCAAAGAATGAAACTGTGGTTGAGGAATTAATATATATCTATGGAAGGGAGTTCCAAGAGGAGTGATATTGTGGCCTGATTTTTGTCCCGTTGACTTTGGCTTCTACAGCTTAACTGACTGGTTACAGTCTTATCAAGCAAATTATGGTGTCGTTCATTTAAAAAAGGAACATTCTTAAGGAAAAGCATGTTCACTCCGGTTCTCAAATATTACATATGTGATAAATGAATCAAGGGTACAAGAAGTGACGTTTTAGCCAGTAAAAATCATTTACGTAAAATATGTACCAGCTTTAGAATTAGGCAATGAAGGATAAATTAGTGAAGGAGATCCAATGGCTTCAACAGTAAAGGATATTATTTTCGGGAAAATTATTCTTTCAAATAGAGTTAAAAGCTTTCTATGGAACAAACACACAGCCGATTTAAAAATGAAGTATTTCTGTCTTAGTTTTCTTTATTTATCACGTGTCAATTAGAAATGATCTATCATATATCACAATAAATTAATCACGTTGAGGGAATATCGAAAGAAAGAATTTTTGTCTGGCTCTCATTGCATCTCTCAGAGTTCTTCTCTGGTTATAACTGAAAATATTACCTCAACAACTCTGAAATTAGCTCCAAATATACAGCGCGAGGAAAACAAGAGCAAGCTAAATGTTAACGCGATTTAATCAGAATTCAGCTTATCATATTTTTTCAGTTCCAAATGTCGAACTTTGTTTTTAAAAAGCATAGGTAAACATTTTCATGCCAGCAAAAGACTAAATCGGAAGGAAGCGGCGTGAAGGTTATGTAGGCATTAAAACGCTGTGCGTTGTCCAAACTTAGTCACCCTAGAATGCTGAATTTGTTCGTGTCTACCTGAAAATAATGGTATTTTAAAAGGACTTCGTTCACAGTACCCTTCCCTACAGGTTGAGCTATAACTTGTTCGAGTTGTACTAGAATCAAGGACGTGACGGTGTTAATGCCCGGCATGATTTTTGTCCCGGTGTTATAAAATCTCTAGTAAATACTTTCTTGGCATGAAAATCGAAGCTAATACCACCGAGAACATAGAGGCTAAAAGTGACAATGGTTGAAATAATGTTTAGTGATATCCTTCATTTTCTTTGCAAGTTCCATCCCGGACAGTCGGTAGTTAAGCATTGCAAATAATGAGAGATGTTGGCCTTTTTTAAGAGAAAAGATTACTCGGAAGCAGGGCCGGCCCAAGCTATTTTACAAGAGAGGTAAAATTTTGATTTGGCCGCCCCTAATAAAGAATTTATTCACTGATTGTGATATATTAAACGGCGCGTTAGAGCCTAATGCAAATGTACCCTTGTGTACAGTCTTAACGTATCGTACGAGGTGGAACAACGATTTTATATTTCACGCGAGAAATCTTCGTCTTTACACGGAAATTTATTGAAAGAAAGGTCAGTTCGGTTGTAAATTCTTTCAGGAAGTATGTAACGTTTTCTGATTTCCATGCTGTTGGTACCCAGCTCACGTTTATTAACTTTTCACACACTGGCCGACACTACGACCGGCCGCCTGTGGATTTTGCCCACGTTTCCCACGCCTTGGGCCGGCGCTGCTCGGAAGTAATGTTCAACGTGAACATCAAGTCTCATTTTGGCGTTTTTGAGTCTAATCCAAAAATTATGATCTCCAACGTAAATTCAGTGGAGACAAATGCGATAGGTACCTACTGTGGGTGTCTGAACATGTTCTTTAACACGAAGTGATGAAATACTTAAGCAATATCTACTTCGTATTTCCCTCACGTGAACAAGGCACAAACAATAAAATCTTTCTATTTCAAAAAGTTGTCGGGTTAGCTTTTTGACTTTGGTATTCGCACCTAGAAAATACTTAACCAGATATTAAAACCGGGCTGAATAGTAAGCTGACGCTAGGCTCCTCACCATGTTCCTGAATCCTTGTCTCGACCAACGAAAAGGACTTTGTAAACGACCAAATCCGCCTGGGTTGTCCATCATCTCCGCAAAATTACCACTTTACGTAAAGATACAACCCATTGATGAAAGAAGAGAGTAGATGGCGCCTTGAATAAGGAAAGTAATGCCTGTTTTTAGCGGAAAATGAAAAAACTAACATGGGTATCGCGCGCAATTCGTCCATAAATGTTATGAATAATGCAGGGCTTTTAAAAAAAATTATTTCCACTAGCCTTTTTCTAGAAAAATCCTTACGGTACCGTGAGTTCCGCTACCAACACCCTAGTTTTCGCCGTATTAACTGCACAAATGGGCCATTACAAATGGCCGATAGCTCAATGGCATAGCATTTCAATGGATTCAGTATTCTCCTGTGCTGTGACGTACCATGTGGCTCCATCTATTTTCCTTTTTAATCCATGGATGTAATCTAACTTACAGAAATACGAACTGCATGTTTACTTTAAAGTGTTCCACATTTAGACGACGGCATGGACTTTATGGAGAACGCTGTTGCCAAATTTACGCTCCGTAAGTTAACTTTACGTCCTGTAGGCAATTATTTCCAACACTGCCCAAAATTTAAGTAAGTTATTTTAGTGATTAATATTTTGATACTGGGAGACTCCTATATATGCAGTTAGTGCCTATACTGCGTAGTATTATGTTGATTTTCCTACTGGTATTGGCAACATCGTGTATCAGGTATTATGGGGATTTACACGAAATGATACTTTATTACAACAGGGTTGCCATACGTCCTGAAAAAGTGGGATTATCCTGAATTAGGACTTATATAAAAAGTGGGAACAAGTAAATGATGCATTTTTACAGAATAAATTTGCACCAAAAATATTTTAAGATGTAGAAAAAAAAGGGTGTAAAGTCTGCTTTACTTTTTATGTTAACATAAAAAATATTTATATCTACAAAAGACATTTGTATGTCATTATTATAAAATAACAACGTATTGATGCTCTGAATGTTTACCTCACCCTAATTGCAACTCAAAATAAGAGCACATAATGTCAACTAAATGTGGATAACAAAGCAAGAACGAGTGGATACGTTAATAGAGTGGATGCACGGGAGTGGTGGAAATTTCCCCCGTAACTGGGACGCGTTCCCTATTTATAACCGCTAGGTTTTTTATCTTTTCTATCACGTGTTAGTTCCCTTGGCGAAGCAGCGCCCTTTAGGAGGCTGGCTGTATAGAAGACGTTAACGATCCACCGGGAATTCAATCCGTGTAATATTATCAGATCAGATTACTCTTCCCGGGATTTTAGACTTAAATCTGTTGCCAAAGGATACACCCTCGAATGCTTTTTCCTCTTTATTTTTCCCATCACTGACGGATGTATTTTGTGAAATTGCTACAATTTCCTTTCAGACTTAGATGCAAATGTTTAAATCCTTGCCTAGAGTGTTACGAATTACTTGGGATCATGAAGCATGCAAGCAAAATCTATATGCATTTATTAGCGAGTATACTGCTCGTTAAGTTTCGTATTTCTGCTCCATACTTTCACTTGTTAACAGAAGAGAAGTGCAGAACGCTATGTGTATAATTTGTTTCTGAGACGAAGCTCGGGGACTGCAGCAGCTATACCTAATGTTTTTATTAACATTTTTGCTCATTATTTAAACCACCAACTCGTATACATTACAGATGAGGTATATATTACTATAAAGTTCAACTGTTTTTGGAGACGTCACCTGAAGCAATCACGATCATCTTGAAACTTAACCAAAAGCACGAAAATTTTCACTCACTCGATCGTGTTATAGAAGATTTGATGGCACTGTAATGAAAATGTTGACCTGTTTGTTGGGTTTATTTCTTTGATTCGGAGAGTTTATTGTCGAGAGTCAGAAGAAGTTCATCATTCGTGTATTTATCTTTTTTTTCGTGACATGAATCGGAACATTTTGGGAAGCGTGGCTGGCAGTGAAGAAGCTAATATAAAATTCAAAATACGTTGACCATATATTTACGGTTTAATTTCAACATTCACTTAAACAATGGTATTCAACTGGATACATGTTTGGTGTATAAGCAGTTCCTTTCCTGATATGTTATTGAGTCAGGGCTCTGCCCATTTTTTCGTGGATCAATGTTCGGAATGGTTTATCACTGTCATTGAATACCTTGGAATCTACATATCGAATGGAAGTACTCTATTTAGACTTATTTATTCAGTTTATTAAGTGAGTGCTTCTCCCTCACTGGTAATGAGGGCACAACCGAGGTAAAATTCTTCTTGTTTCTGGTAGAGATATCAGTGGGGTCCTCCCTTCATTTTCATCGAAGCAGTTTATGGAATTCTCATCCCCTTTCCTCCCCAAGCATCTAATTTTACTGCTAAAGAGTGGAATACCAAAGGACCCCGCCCGGATTTACTGGGGTTTGTTTTCGTTTCGATTGTTGACATTTACGCTTGTGTTGCAAACGACTTCGGAATTTAAGTCTAACAAAGAGTTAACTGGAAGCCACGCGTGTGACGTCAGAGCTTGAGGCCCAAATAGGCCCGCATATATACCGAATCTAGGAAAGATGAGAAGGGAATTGTAACCTTTTGATGCTTGCTGAGTTGGTTGTTTTGAGAAATCTTTATTGCGATTTGAAAAAAAGGTAGCACCTTTTACCAGGTGCTGAAACAGCCTAAGTATGCTTAGCTCCTTGGTATCCTTTCGTCAATTAACGGACCGGTAGAGAATTCGTAGCATCCATCCTTTATGTAACACTGACGCGGCGAGGATATCGAATTGCCCTTCAGGTATTTGTCTAGAAATACTCGCTTGTTTCTTATTTTCGGCTATTTACTTCACGACGAATTTTTGGGGTAGTAGATTATCACTTACGTTAACTACCTCGTGCGTTGAAAACTTCTACTATGACTTAACGGTATCTGGAGCCATTTTTCCGCAGCACACGTTTTTTTCTGATATTTTCTCCCAAACGACGGCCTTTGCTTAATATCATATCGTGTGACACGGGAATTCCACGATTTCTCGAATGCAACTATCTAAGAGTTCAGTTTTAGTATCGGTTCTATTTTATCGAAAGATTTTCATGCAAGTAACAATCATAAATTAGGAAGGTGGCCTAGCACTAGATCAGTGAGAAGGACTGGAACTTTTAAAAATATCTTATTTATTTAGTTACCCGCTAATAAACTACCGCAATTTTGATCTTTTTGACAGATATTCCTCGTGGCTTAAGTGTTTCTCTCTGTACTCGTTCAATAGCAATTTTTCGGTTATGTTTGCGAAGTGGTTACTCTAATTATGTGGCGCAAGGAATTAATTATATGCATAAAACTGCTAATTCTCAACATACCTCATTCGGAAGACCATTACGATTTCCTCCCCGAGTTTTTCCCGTCGTGGGAAAGCTCGAATACAGTTTTCGTGCTAGAAATTGTGTGCAATATATCTATTGTTGATTAGAAACTTTATCCATGGACATAGGATTTAGGAGTGGACGGTTCACTCAGAAGAGCGAGAACGGTTTTGTGAAAAATACTAAGACCAAAGAATCAAGCATCTCCTTGATTTTTTTGCGAGCTGGGAACACAATTTGAAGCACTGAGATCGAAAGCCGACGCACTGTCTTTTGGGGTTTTCTTTACACGGCACTTAGAGCAATAACTTTTTAAAAATTGCCACTTCGAGGATCGAACCGGTGAACAATTATGGTATCCCTTTTGGAACATCCATGTTAACCGTGCTGTAGTGGGGACTTAATCCAGCGTTGACGTCTGCACTTGCAACAATAAAATTGAGGAATAGCACCACAGTAGCGTAGATTAAACGGCACAGGATGTCTCACATATCTGGGTCCATTCACATGTTAAAAAATGATGTAGAAAAAAAACAAAACACACTTTGTCGAAGTCGTGACTCGTCCGCACTCCTCCGTTTAGTTTCTTTGCAGGCGGCACACGTTGGGAAAGCACATTTTTGGGGTAGGCATTTAACGATAAACAGATCCAGTTGCGTGAAGATATCCACACGCTGAGACCTGGGATTGACATACTTGCTGCAATTGGCGCGAAGGTCCGGGAGTATATTCCGGTTATTTTTATTTCCATCTCGTATCTTCGCAACAGAGCCTTAGCGGGTATCGCAAAGTTAGCCGAGGAACCGAGTTCGGGGCCACGCGAGCGGTGCCGAGCTAAGCCACGCGTGGCGCTCAAGATGGCGGTCACCTCAAACGGCAAACTAACAGACTGATAAATGAACAAAGATGATATAGGGGGAAAGTTAAGACATTTTGTAAGGAGATCATCACTTTTCAAGGTCGTTATGTAAGAAAAAGAAACTTTGCTGCAGTACAAAATATTTCATAATCTCGTCTAGTTTTGACGCTTCTTCACCTATACAGAGGTTAACACCGGAAACTCAACTTTAGAGAAAAACTGAGAAAATAGCTGATAATTTGCTCTCAAGAATGACGTCATGTCGTCGAAACCAATTGATGGTTGAACACTTTGTGGGACGCTTTAAGTATTTTCTTCCATAATGACTTAAATTTCCAAATACTTTGCCAAAAAAATTATCACGCTTTCACGGGTCTTTGGGAACAACTTGATGTGGATACCACATCCAGATCAGTAGTTACATCAATGCGAGTTACGATAGCACTGGAAGGAGCTTATTCATTGAGGAATAACAGCAAAAACTCAACGATGTCGAGGTTTGGACGTCACATTCTCTTAAAATTCCAACTTTTGTGTGCCAGACTGGCTTTTTTCGAGGTTGTGACGCCGAAAAATCGACAGGCATTTCGAATTGTCCAACTGGCTCGAACATTTTGGATTCCTTTCAGAATAAGCTCCCTGAATCGGGAGTAATATCCGTGCGATATCAGTGACGTCACCTCCGAATCCTCGAGCGATGTATGTCCATATCGTGGAGGTCCCAGATAATCCGCATGATCGTGATAATTTTTTGCTGGCGAGACAGTTCGCCCACTGTTACTTTATTATTTTTTAAATCGGAGTATTAATCAGTCTTGTGCGTCGAGAGATAGCGAACCGCCTCCACCTTTTGGCAAAGCGTTGGAAACTTGTCGCACCGCACAAAGTTTGGATAGGTTAGAGAAGTCGCGGCGAAGGGCAAAAGAAATCCTCTGGTTAGTCCGTGTACTTACATTTCCAACGAGAAAAGTGTAAGAAGAGCGCTCTCGCTGTCTCCTAAGGAACCAAGTTGGAATGTGGAGTCCGCTTGGGGGCTGGGGCGGCTCTGGACCTTCCCTGCCTCTCCACCGTGCCTTCCGCCCTCGGTTCCCCGCCCCCCCCCCCTTCCGGCGCCCCCTTCATCCCCTCCCACCGCAACCCATTCCACTCCTTCCCCTCCTTTCCTTCTCTGTTGGGAGGGCTGCACCAAGAATAGTGCCGGTCGGGGTGTCTGTAGTGCGCACGCGCCAGCCGAAGACGTTAAGGGATCCTTTACCCCTACCCCTTTCCCCCTTACGCATCCCCGCCCCATAATAATGCGAGGAGGGTGGGGCCCCCCGGATAATGTTCCGGTTAGGCGAGAGGATTCCCCAAGATAGCGAGTGTCCGGGGGTGGGGGAAGAACTTCCCAGCCCCCACCATACTCCTGCCTCGTCCCCCCCCTTCCCCACTTTCCCCTAATCCTGCTATACCCTCCATCACCCCCTCCTTTAGTCGGATTGTTGAGGAGAGGGTCATTACATGGTTGGGGAAAATTCAAAATTTCTCGCCCGTTTGAAAATTGCTGGGGTTACATTGTTTCAATTTCACTGGACGGGCGAATGTTGAGGCAGCTGGCGGGTGACGTGACTGGACACTACAGTAAATTGCTCCAAAAGCTTTAATTCTACTATAGATATCTGATAGAACTTCGTGTTAAATGAAGAGTTTGTGAGGACTCCACAAATTGTTTTCCTCCCTCATCCTGGATTAACTGATGACATTTTACGTCATGTGGGCCGGTTACATTGTAGTTACCAAATCGAACGCATTTCTACCTAAATACCAAAGATTATATATACAGGACTAAATACATAATCGTGATGGGTCATTGCATCGATGCGTTGGGGAAAAAGTGAAAATTTCTCGCCCTTTTGGAAATCGCCGAGGTTATATTTTTTCTGAAATCCTATTTTGTATTTTTTCAATCTCTCAGCAAAAGTTATAGCGTGAGACACCTGCCCCTATGACGTGACTGCTTACCACGATAAATTGCACTTTAATCTTTCATGCGAGATTTGGTGGAGATTCACTCTACGCAAAGTGTTTGTCAAGAGTAAAACATTACTTTTTAAAACTAACTCATCCTGGATCAACTAGTAAATTTTACATTCCCTGGGCCGGTTACACTGTACTAACGAAGTATAACCGGTGAACTCACCTCGGGCCTATCACCGGGCGATGTTATTTATTTTAGTCGACGTTTGTACAGGAGACTCCTATCGTCATCAAGATTTGTAGATATTATATAACTACAGCCCATCTACAGCCTAGATGACGTTGAGAAAACCTCCAAACGTCAGCCAAAATGAAGAACCTCAACCGGTGGCAGTCATAGAAGAGTTTACCGCTACAATTCGCCGGGAACACATTAAATAAGTTATCTACTGGACTTCATCGTAAATTTTATTTTGTGAATATTCCAGCCTCTTTTAAAATTGCTTGCTCGTAAAATTGATTAGTTTAACTGTCTCCCTCTCTCTTTTTCTTTCAGTGGAACGGTTACAGTGAAGAAAAGAAATTTGATGGACTTTGTCGCAAATTTCTCTAGTAATATTTCCATGCGTCGTTGTGTTAACTTCCAGCTATGACGGACGAATTTCCCGAGAATCGCCAAAAATATCAGGAGCTTATTTAGTTATAGGTGGTCCACTCAGTTGATATATATATATATATATATATATATATATATATATATATATATATATATATATATAATAAAAAATACACTGGACAGGGGGTGGGGAAAGAAAAGTAAAAAGAGACGACTTACTGGGAACGTTTCGAGCCTGTAAGCTCTTCGTCAGCTGGAGAAAAAGCTGACTATTTCTCCATCTGACGAAGAGCTTACAGGCTCGAAACGTTCCCAGTAAGTCGTCTCTTTTTACTTTTCTTTCCCCACCCCCTGTCCAGTGTATTTTTTATTGTTGTGGCCTATTGGCGAAACTTTCCCTGTGTGTGTGTATATATATATCAACTGAGGTGTCACAGGCGTGACAAGCTAAAAAAGATATAGGCACACAAAAAATAGAACAATCACACTTTTTTTTTTAATATTTCGACAGCTAGACGGCCATCTTCTGAATTCTTATATATATATTTATTCATATATATTTATCCCTTTTATTCTTTTTTTTTAATTATTTTTTTCAAAACAAAACTTATGTTGTGGTAGCGTGTTTGGATTTATCGAGGCTTTTATGAACTATTTTGTTTTGCTAATCTGGTACAGGGGGTAGGAGATATCTAGGAGGCTGAATGGCTTTAGGTCGATATGCCGGTGATTGGGTGGTATTGGTCAGGAGGTTGGGAGAGTCTAGGTGACTGATTGAAGGATGGATTTTTACTTTTTTGCGCCTTGAAGGAAAGTGGGCTGTGGAAGAGAGGATTTTTTGGGGGGATTTAAGTGGGGGTCAATGTTAAGGTTCCAGAGTTGGTTAAATAAAGGGTTAGGATGCTTATTGAGGGATTCTTTAAAAGTTTATGAATTTTGGATTAGGTGTTCGGTTACATATTGAATTCCTAGTTCGTCGTGGAGGCATGCGTTGGAGTGGAACCATCTGGCGTTGGTGATCATGCGGATTATTTTGTTTTGTGTGATTTGAAGTTTGCTGATTTAGAAACAGGAGAGTGAAGCTGCCCAGATTTGATTGCCATACATTGTTAATGGTCTGACTATTGCGGTGTAAATAAGTTTTTTTTTTCAAATAAATGGGTAATTTACTTTTTCTATTGAGAATGGGATAAAGAGAACTATGTGCGGCGTGGAAGGTGGATACGACTTTATTAAAATTTTGGTGAAAATGGAGGGAAGAATCAATAATTAAACCCAGGAATTTAGTTTTCTTGACTGTGGGAAAGCGATTTCGTTGAGGGTGAGAGGAGGGCCTGAGCGTCTGGCGGATTTTATTTTGCGGTTGTGAAAAAATGGAACTTCTGCACATTTAGTGGGATTGACTGTGATTTTCCATTTTTCTGCCCAGGTGTGATAATTATTTAGGTGGTTCTCTACCTTCCGTCGGGCTGCGACAAGCCATCTGTGAGAAGAAGTAATGGTTGTGCCATCGGCAAAGAGATATAAGTTAGTGTTGGGGGAGGTAGGGAGGTCATTGTTGTAGATGTTATATAGGGTGGGGGACAGGACGGCTCCTTGTGGCACTCCAGCAAGGATAGGATATGACGTTAATAATAATCCGTATTCCTAGCAAAAAACCGTAGTAAAATCGAGTAGAATCCATAACTATAAGTAGAGTGTATGAGTGGGCGAGGAACGGCTGGAGCTCTCCTGGCACACAGACCTCTTAGTCCATTGTGCCGTCCCACATTAACCTGCCTGCCACTTGTAGGCAGGGGACAAGAGCACCACGGTAGAGGTATGGAGTAGGGCCACCCCACCCCCTAACCTTCCCGGTACAGGTATGAAAGAGGGTCACCTCCCTCCAACCTTCCCGATCTGGGGTTTCTCTCCGATCCTCCCGGTATAGGTCAGGAGGAGTGTCACCTCTCCATCCACCACGATAGAGGTATGGAGGCCCATGCCCCATAGCTATAAGTAACTAATATATGTTTCGAGAGTCCCTTACCTCGAATTTTCAACTGAAGGTAGATATCCTTGCTTTATATCCCTTAATACGTCTACTCGTCCGTACTATCCAAAGGAATGAACAGGGTGAAGCAATATGGTGGATGTTTTAGTTATCAGGTTAAAGTTTGATGACGTCGTGCCCTCCCCATCTATCTCAATGGTTTGCAGTCTAATAAAGAATCCCAGCCAAACAATTGGATTAAGAGCAACAGAGAGCATTTTTGCGTGTGTAAATAACAAATCGAGAATTTATAAAGTTGGCTATGAAGTCTTGCGACCTTGAAGACCCGGGTAGTCAAAAAAGGAGACCAACTTACTAATAGGAGATAATTACTTTATTACGGGCATCGCCCAATCACAATTGCAAGGTAATGTTAATGTTAGCAACATCAAGAAACACAAATTAAACTATATATAATACCATCCAGGTAAATTTAGAAATTGAGTACATATAGAGGTATCAGAATTCGAAAAAAAGAGAAAAATAGTAAGAAAACAATAATATGATTTAAACAAATAGACATCAGATACAATACATTTTACACAAACATAAGAAACTAGATTTGGAGCAGATTTATGTTACAATAAAATACAGAATTGTTTCGATGCCATGGATCACCTCACTATATTATTCAAATATATTTTTGAAAACTACTTTTTGAGCCATTGAAGAAATCTAAAGAAGAACATAGGATTGCAGTTCTCATGACTCGATTCACTGTTGAGTGTTGTATAGTTCGTGTTGTGATGTGAATCGCAGATTATTCGTGAGGTTCGTGTGTTTATGGCTGGGGTTACCAAGGACGGAAAGGATAGGTTGGGTGGAGAGGAAGACGAATGAAGAGGTGTTGAATGTGATGGAGGAGAGAGGGTGATTGGTGGGAGATTTTCTTCATAGGGGACATAAGATGTGGCGGGAAGGTGAAGTGAGGGGTAATAATGAGCTGTTGAAAAGAGTGATGGAGGGGAGAACGTTGAGAAATAGGGGAAGGGGTTGAAGAAGAAAGATAGGGGATGTTGGACCCTGTTGAGGAGAGCTGGATGTATGGCGAGTTTTGAATGGGGACAGGACATCTGCAATGCTTCGTAACGGAAGTGGTTAGAGGGGACCAATTATTCTGAAGCTTCGGAGGAACTCTTGAGCCCACGAAAGTCGATTGATTTTACACCTCGAAGCAATTTTTGTAATTCGCACATTTATTATTTTTATGAGTAACCATACCATATTATTGTTTTTCACCGAATTAAAATATTTCACCAATAGCTTCGACGATTGACCATAATTTCAAGTGAGCAAACCATGACAAAGTGTTTTTGACAGTATTGAAAAATCAATTATGAAGCACAGAAATGGCAATTTTCCACTAGATATAATTTATTTCGACCATCGTTTCTATGCACTGCATCATCATCTGCCCTGATGATTATGCAGTGTATCGAAACCATGGTCGAAATAAATTATATCTAGTGGAAAATTGACATTTTGGTGCTTAATTATGCTGAATTCCACCATATCACGTCTGATATTTCTCTTTTTGTTAATAAATCAACGAGATTGCAAAACAGGTCTGTTTTGTTTTTGCTGGGGTTGATGTGAAGTCGGAAAAACGCTTAAATTATAAAGTGCCAAGTGAGTAGTAACGTCATCCAATCACAGTGGCATTTAACACAGTTAATTTGCACACCATGAAGGCTACATTTTTGTGGTTATCCCGAAAGGTATACTATATTCGGAAAATACCTTAATTGGTTTTTACCCATTTTATCATGGAAGCACGCAATCTAAGTAAGTTGCGACATAAGCGAGGCAACTTTATTTCTAGTTTTCCATGATTTTATTATTCTTATTTCTCGAATCCTCTTATGCTGTTAGGCGTCGGGGTCCCTCAGCCACTTTCCAAATTCTTTCCTGTTTTGAGCGAGACGCTTCACCTCATTCAGGCCCTTTCTGTGCCTGACTGCCAATCTCTTCACATATTCTTCCCATTCCATCCTTGGTCGTCCTCTTCCTCGCCTTCCCTCTGGTCCTGCCTCCATCACCTCTCTTGGCTTCCTTTCCTCATTCATCCTAACCACATGTCCATACCATCTTAAATTTTTTCTTTCCAGCGACTCCACTATCGAGTCTTGCTGGAATTGGGCTCTGATTGTAGTATTTATCACTCGATCTCTTCTAGTGCGTCCTGCTGCTCGTCTTAGATATCTCATCTCACAGCTTTGGAATCTGCTCCTGTGTTTAACTAATAGGGTTAGGCTCTCCGTTCCGTACACCAATACAGGCTGGAAAATGGTTTTATACACCCTCATCTTTGTCTTCTCCGATATTTCCCTCTTGCCCATAATTGATCTGCTAAGCTGATAATACACCTGGTTTGCTTTATGGATTCTGTGGCTTACTTCGGTGTCTGTCCTTCCATCACTAGTAATTTGTGTTCCCAGGTATTCGAACTTGTCAACCTGTTCTAGTTCTTGTTCTTCCCACGATATGTTCAGCCTTTCCTGCACCTCATTTTTTGACACTGCCATAACTTTGCTTTTCGCCATAATCATTCGCATTCCATGGTCTCTAATTGCATTAGCCCATTCTTCCACTGCTGTTTGCAAATCTCTTTTATCCTTGGCAATCAATACAATTTCATCTGAATATACCAGTGACTGAACGTAAACAGGCCTTAACCCATAATTTCCTATCTTGCACCTTGGTGTTCTTCTTTTGCATTGTTTATGTATCTGGTCCATCAGAGAGATGAATAGTGAAGGACTAAGGCTGTCTCCTTGTTTGACACCTTTTCTCATAGCAAACTCCGTCGACGTTTTCCCAGCTATTCTAACCGCTCCTTTCACATTTACGTTAAGACTTTTAATTCTTTCAGTTAGGTCTACATATACCCCTATTTTTCGTTGTGCTTCCCATAAGCTGCATCTTGGAACAGTGTCTAAAGCTGCTTGTAAATCTAAAAAGGCTAGGCAGACTGGTCCATTTCTGTTGATATATTTGTCCATCACTTGGCGGACTGTAAAAATGTGGTCCTGTGTTTGGCGAATTTTCCTGAAGCCACATTGTCCCTCTTCTTGTTCTGAGTTGTACTAGTCCCCCCCCTTATCAATTTCCTTATCACAGGGGTTCTAATAATTATTCTTTCGCGCGGTCCTAAACACGCGACGTTATATACTTGTATCAGCCCGACACACAAAAGGTACCCTTCACTTTATCACTTCTTACCTTGAGAGAGATCCGTTCTTTCGGTAATCCTTGGCGGCAAAGGTTAATGGATTAATTCATGCACAAAAATGATACACTTGAACAGTACATATATTTATAATAACCCTTTTATTCTTCAATTATGAAACAAATTCACTTTAGTTACTCAATTAATCAATATATGTTCCCTTCTCAAATATATTCGTATTAATTTATAATGTTTGTTCTACTTCACCGGATATTGTACAAAGTGAATTCCCGATACTCTATGCCCCAGTATCTGTTTATCGGATTCCTGGATCCTTCCTTAACACAGGACACTGGCGTTGGTAATTGCTGTCCAAAGCTGCTTACTCCCGGCAAATTATCACTGCAAAAACTCTCGTATGACTTTCACTCGATAAACGTCTCTTGTGACTCCCTTGTTAAGAAGAAGCAGAAGAAGAAGCCGCGTTCCTTGTTTGACAATCCCTTTTATACTATCTCATCTCCCCTCCTGTATGTTCTAGAACATTCCAGGTTTTCTCCCCTTCTCTCGTATCTGATAGGCTATTCCCCTTTCATTATTATAAGTTTGTTTACGTAAACAGAAAATGGTATTGTTTAAAGTTGTTTTCATAACATAGACGGCATTGTTATAGTCTGTTTACGTAAACAGAAAATGGTATTGTTTAAAGTTATTTTCATAACATAGACGATATTGTTGCCTCGCGGTAGCACGTGTTCCCAAAATATACACAATGGCGTCCTTAATCGTATACTTATGCCAACACGGCCAAAATGGCGTGTTACATTAGCCCCATTAAAATAATGACTTGGAAATATAAGAAAGGAATTATTTTAAAGCCTTCAAATGTAAACTAACGCGGCCCCAACGCCTTCAAACTTTAGCCTCCCTCTAAATAATGTCTGTGCCCAAGTATATTGTGTTACAGCAGAAATCACACATGAATACATTTATATCAATAAACACAATTACAAACAGCGTCTCCTCCTTTAACTCAAGACATATGATATACCATATAACAATATGGTCTCTTCCCTTTCTTCCTTGCTTGAAATAGGCAAATAACCAATGAAAATCTTATTCACGTAATTTAAAATCAAGAACATATTATATAAATCGACGTTATTAACTGATACATTGAACGTGAATATAACGTGCAAATAATAAAACTGTCCATCTTCTTCTCAACATTCATTCTCACTTTTAACCCCTTAAAAACACTGGGTTATCAAAAGGCCATAATTCACATTACACATATACACTTCACAGCACTTAAAGTTCCTTCAGGTGATATACTCTCCCTCCTTCCGGCTCAATCTACGTCCACGAGCCCATTCATACATAAGAAAACACGAATCAAAATAATGGCAACATGACACTGAATATACACACATTGAGAAAAGATATCACGAAACATACATATTGTGCTAATCCACCTGCCGCCAAGTTCAACCTCTCTCTCTCTCGTTCGTAAGCTCCCCTCGCATGTCGGGCCCTGATACAATGTATATTATCGGTAAACAGTTCTCCCTTGCTTGAACGGATCAAATTATAATGTTGCGGCGCTAGCTTCCTCAGTTTAATGACTGCGTGCTATGGTCAGTTGGACTACGGTCTTCTTCTCGTGTGCTCGTGTGATGTGAATGATACCAAGTTCTGTGCTATTGTTCCCTATATGGTTTAATATTGCTGAAGTGGAAAGTGCCTCGTATTTCGTTCTTTTTTTGGATTAAATACTACACACGTGGCTGGCCCTCGGAATTCTGTAATCTCTTATGGACCTTCGTATAATGCCAGGAAGCCGTGATAAATCCTCCTTTGCTCCTCGGATACCGGATTGGTACGTACTAAAACCTCATCTCCTATTTTAAATTTCGTCCTCTTCCTCTTATCTTTCTTCCTTCTTCTCTCCGCCCGTTTTTCGCCTTTTTTAATGATATTTTCACGTATCCTAAATATATCATTTGCGATCTTCTCGGAGTCACTTTCTTCTAAGCTTTGTTCTCGTGGTACTTCCTCGCCATCCGTCTTCCCATACTCCTCGCTGGTTTCTATGTGCATGTTGTCATATTGTGCGTCCATGCGCATTTCCCTAAACTTACATGCGATCTCCTTTTTTCCTTCACTTAGGGTTATAATCCTGCGATCGTACTCAATCTTCGCGGATAGTTGAGCTAATGTGTCCGTCCCGATTATGAATGGTTTGATCAGCTCCGGCACCACCGTGCAGGCCATATTTGTGGTGAATCCGTCTATCTCTATACTCGGACAGATCTGCCTCCTTATAATTCCACTTCTCCTTCCGACGGCTCCAGCTATCCGGATTCCTTTGACTGGTACCTCCAAAGCGTTTCGTAGTGCATTCTGATTCTCCCGATAAAACTCCTCGCTAATGCACGTTAGCTCCGATCCCGTGTCTATCAGTGCATTCACAGCCACTCCTTCCATTTGAACCCTAATCTCCGGGCATTTAATTACTTCCGGCCTATCCGCTTCTTTCTCCGTCAAGAAATCTCGAGGTGACTCAAAAACATTGCATATCGTTTCCTCCTCCGTGTGGGGTTCTATCTTCTCCTCTTGTGGTGGTGTCCGTTTTATTCTCACTTTCCGTGTCTTCGCCCGTTGCTCCTTCGGTATGTCCCAGAATCCCTCTCCGTCTTCCGGCCTCGGCATGTTGGGACCTTCGTCATGCTTTGCCGCTAATAGTTTTCCTGCTCCGGCTTCCCTGCGGCGTTACTTTCTTCCGCCATCATTGAATTGACAGGGCGCTCTCTCATCGGTGGGCGCGCCTCCGCCATATTGTTTTGTCCTCGGCGTCGATCAGCTGGTCTCTCGCCCGGCCGTTGAGAGTATCCCTCGCCGCGAAAGTTATCGTCTCTCCGTCCGTCTCTCTGCTGGCTCGACGCTTGCCACTCTCGTGGTTGTGACCTCTTCGAGTCCCATCTGTACTGCTGGTTGTGTTGGGATGTGTCTTCCGGTGTCCTCCACGTACGGTCTCCATGGGTCCTTGGGTATTGGTCTCCCCATCTTCGGTGTCCAGTCGCCTCGGAGTTTCCGTCCTCTCGCGGTATGTTATCATAGCGGGCCAATAACGTCAAGAATTGCGGGATTGTATTTACATTATTTGAAATCATGCCGACGCTCACTTCCATGCCAAAGTGTTTCTTGAGAATTAGAATGATCATTCCGTCCTCCATTGGCGGCGTCAACTCCCTCGCTACGCTAATTTTGGCCGTCGCATATTCTACTCGCGTGAGCCCTCCGTTCTCCTTGTATTTTCCCGTGTCGAAACTCCGTTTTATCAGCATTTGACGTTCATCTCCCCAAAACTGCTCCGTGAAAATAGCTTGGAAAGCGTTCACATCTTCATACAGGTGTCGGGTCGCAGAGAACCATTCCTCTGCTCTCCCAACCATTCCTTGTCTGATGACCTGGAGCATCATCTGGTCAGGTAACCGATATATCTCTTGGTATTCGCACAGCTCCTGTAGGTATTTCATGGGTCTTGATGTATGCCTCCCGTCGAACGTTGGGACCTTTAATTGTACCATTCCCGCGGGTGCCGTTGTGACGTTAGGTCTCCTGCTTTCCTCACGCACGATGCGTCGGACTGCCTCTTCATCTAGCCCAGCTGCTTTTGTGGTGGATTGTTGTCCCAGCTCGTCCGCCATCTTCTTGAACCTTTCCTCCACGTTCTCATGCAAATTCACGTAACTCGCTTCTAACTTTCGGACCTTGAGATCGCTCGCCTCCAGCCTCGCTCCTACTCCGTTAATTTCTTTCGCGACATCTTCGCATAACTCTGCTAACGCCCCGTCTGTTTTGGCAAACCTTTCATCATAGCCATGTTCGAATGATGCAATAAGTTCCTGCGTCTGTCTATGTTCTCCTGCTATTTTTGCCATTTCTTCCAAAAGCTTTCTCTCTCTTTCGTCTGCTTCTTCCCTAATTTGCCCCAACAATTCTGCATGTCTTCTCTCTTGCCTCTCAGCCATCTCCTCTAAGATCGTTCTATTTCTCTCTTGCCCTTCCGCCATCTCCTCTAAGATCGTTCTGCTTCTCTCTCGTTCTTCTTTTGCTTCTTCTGCCCTCTCTCTATCTCTTCTATCTTGTTCTTCTTTTAATTGCCTAAATAGCGCTTGCATCTCAGTTTCCACCGGTTCCTCACTATCGACCCTAAATTCATACGTGCTTATATCTATTCCCTCCTTTTCTAGCGTGTGTAATAATCGCTGCTGCAATTCTGGCTTGGTTCCCCCTACTAACAAGTCCCTCTCTCGTAATAATTGCCGTAGCTCTGCCGACTTCAGCTCCGGAAATTTCTTCATGTTGGCCGCCATCTTCTTTCTTCACTCCTTCGGGATGATCCTCCTTCTCTCCGGTTCTCGTGGACTCACCTAATGAGTAGTCAGGCCCTACACGTTGGGCGCCAATTAATGTACTAGTCCCCCCCCTTATCAATTTCCTTATCACAGGGGTTCTAATAATTATTCTTTCGCGCGGTCCTAAACACGCGACGTTATATACTTGTATCAGCCCGACACACAAAAGGTACCCTTCACTTTATCACTTCTTACCTTGAGAGAGATCCGTTCTTTCGGTAATCCTTGGCGGCAAAGGTTAATGGATTAATTCATGCACAAAAATGATACACTTGAACAGTACATATATTTATAATAACCCTTTTATTCTTCAATTATGAAACAAATTCACTTTAGTTACTCAATTAATCAATATATGTTCCCTTCTCAAATATATTCGTATTAATTTATAATGTTTGTTCTACTTCACCGGATATTGTACAAAGTGAATTCCCGATACTCTATGCCCCAGTATCTGTTTATCGGATTCCTGGATCCTTCCTTAACACAGGACACTGGCGTTGGTAATTGCTGTCCAAAGCTGCTTACTCCCGGCAAATTATCACTGCAAAAACTCTCGTATGACTTTCACTCGATAAACGTCTCTTGTGACTCCCTTGTTAAGAAGAAGCAGAAGAAGAAGCCGCGTTCCTTGTTTGACAATCCCTTTTATACTATCTCATCTCCCCTCCTGTATGTTCTAGAACATTCCAGGTTTTCTCCCCTTCTCTCGTATCTGATAGGCTATTCCCCTTTCATTATTATAAGTTTGTTTACGTAAACAGAAAATGGTATTGTTTAAAGTTGTTTTCATAACATAGACGGCATTGTTATAGTCTGTTTACGTAAACAGAAAATGGTATTGTTTAAAGTTATTTTCATAACATAGACGATATTGTTGCCTCGCGGTAGCACGTGTTCCCAAAATATACACAATGGCGTCCTTAATCGTATACTTATGCCAACACGGCCAAAATTGCGTGTTACAGAGTCTTATTTCAAGAATTCTAGTATGCACCTTCAAAGCGACGGAAGACAGACATATGGGCCTATAGTCGCTGCATTGAGTAGTATTTCCCTTCTTGTAGATTGGTGCTAAACTATTCAGTTCCCAATCCGCTGGGATCTTTTTCACTGTCCATGCTCTTCTGCATATCTCCCACATCCAATCAATCACTGCATTTCCTCCAAACTTAATCATTTCCGGCGCCAGGCCATCAGCGCCTGCAGCTTTACCCAGTTTTATCCTTGCTTTTATTGCTTCCTCCACTTCGACTCGTGTTATTTCTTCTCCATTTCCTCTCTCTTTTCGTGGGTTTGGTTCAGCTTCCGTTATTTCTACTTGATCCTTGTGTCCAAAAGTTACAGCAAAGTGATTACGCCATACTGTCAGCACATCTTTCTCATCAGTCACTATCTTCCCTGTTTCATCTGCTACACTTCTTACTCTTTTTTCCGAACTTTCCTTTTAGGCTTTTCACCGTTTGCCAGAACTTTCGTTGGTTATGATGATAGTTTTCTTCCACTTCATTACCAAACTCTTCCCAACATTCTTCCTTTGCTTGTCTTACTGCTTGCTTCGATTCATTTCTCTTCTGTACATACTTTCTCCAAGCCTCATCTGTTTTATCTCTAATCCACGATTGCCAGGCAACCTTTTTATCCTTAATGTTTCCTTTAACATGATCTTTGCCCTTTAACACTACTTTGTCCTTTTAGCCTCCGTCTTCACTATTTGCACTCAACAGATTTTTCTAGTTTTATTTAGAAGGGTTTCTTTCAATACCCTCCAGCCTAATTCCATTTCATCTACCTCACTTTCAACACTTGTTACTTCTTCCATTCTGTTTCGTAGCGCTTCTGTTACTACTATAGGCCTCGATATTTCATTTTCTTTTGTTCATCTCTAAGTTGTCCAACCTTTAACCTCTCATAAGGCGAAACCTTTCTAGTTTTCAGAGGGCGCAGCCGCAGCTTCAAGATTAGTAATCTATGTTCCGTGCTTAGTTTAGCGCTTCTGTATACACGTACATGGTTTTCAGCATACCTCATACTTCTTGTGTAAGTGAAATAATCTATCACACTTCTCGCTCCTCTGTTCTCAGACTCAAAAGTGATTTTATGTGTTATTCTATGCGGAAAAAAGGTGTTGCCAATCAGCAGATCGTTATCTATGCAAAAATCGATCAACTTCTCTCCGTTTGTGTTGATTACTTGCTCTCCACCATGCGGCCCAATTGATCCATGTCCTCGTTCTAGGTTCCTGCTTATTCTGTAGTTCCAATCTCCCATTATCACAATGTGCCTGGTCTGTTCTCTCGCCTTGTCTATAGTTTCCTGCAGCTGAGTGTTGAAAAGATCCTTCTCAAACTGTTCCGCGTCCTGTGTCGGGGCATAAACCCGTATCAATGATATTTTTTCCTGCAATTCCAGATTCACTTTTACTACTCTGGAATTCACTGGCTCCCATTCCATTACTCTGTCTCTATAAATGCCCTCCATTACTATACCCACTCCTTCTTTTGCTCTGCTGCGATGTTCTACCCCAGAATAAAACATGTGATATCCATCTTTCAACGCTAATCCTCAAAACCCTTTCTTTTTCGTCTCGCTTATACCCATAATCCTCAGTTTGTACTTTTTCATCTCATCTACAATTTCACACTCCTTTCCAGTGAGTGATGTTATGTTCCATATACCAAATATCGTGTCCGTTCGTTCGCTCTGTCGATTCCTATTAATCTGTCCGGCTGTCTCTGTTATACTATGAATAATTAACTCCACTCAAGTGGGTTATTAGCCCTACCGAGCTAGCCGGTTGGACGGGCTGCCTCCTAAGCCTACCGGCTGGCTGTTTTCTGTCAGGGTTGTCTCCCTTAGCCTTCAAAGATCCCTCTTCTAACCACAAGGCAATTGTCACTGTCCTGTTATACCCCGGTCAGTCGGGTTGCCTCTTCCGCCAGTTCAGCCGTACCGAAGTCTATCTTCTCCGCCTTCGCTGCCGTTTAGGACTTCACCGTGACCTTAGGGATCCTTACGGGGTGCTACCATTCGGGCCAGATGGACCCTGGTGTTTTTTACGAGGTTGTTACTCCTCCGACTCCTCCTTCCTGTCTCTTAGAGACAGGCCGCGGGCTTGCCACCGGTATAAGCGGAGTTACGGTGATTTTATACGAGAACTAAATAAATACTTTGAGTTTGATACAAACGCAGAAATTAGCATAAACATGACTTGGTGAACAAATATACTGCAAATTATAAAATATTATTCAAGAATCATCACTTATTTTTTTCGGGACAAACGTTTCTGGGATTCTTCGGAGTAAATGTTCTACAGCGCAAATAAGAGGTTTTGCACGGGGAAAAATTAATTACCAAATTACTACCATGTCTTCCTTTATAAATATTGCGGCCTCTCATGCTCCACATGCAGATGCGGGTAGTGCCATGCTAAGGTAGTTAGCAATTTTTTGTTTATGGACAGATTTGCGTAAAACTTTGCATGTGTTCTTATTAGTGATATCTATAGATAAACTTGAAAAATTGCATCATACCGATTTGGATTTTTGGCAATTCATTATTCTAAAACATAGCCTTGTAGCATATGACACATATTTCGTAATAATTCGATTTCATGTTTTCCTACAGAATTTATTCTTAACGCGAAATGATAGGTTTCTTGTTCTTATAATTGTTTCTAACAAATATCAAGGTGCCACACAGAGCCCAACATTCGAAACAAACATATTTTAATATAATTTCGTCTTAAATACGAATACTGCGCCGAAAACTGTAATCGCAACATGGTGAAAAAAGTTGTATCACACCCATTGGATTTTTGGCAATTCAATACTAATCTAACACGTAGACTTGTGGCTCATGACACATATTTCGTAATAATTTGATTTTATGCGTATGGATTTTCTTCTAAACGCGAAATGATACATTTCTTGTCATTATAATCGTTGCTAACAAATATTGAAGTGTTATGCAGAGTCCAACGTTAGAAGACAAAACATATTGAATATAATTTCGTTTTAAATGCGAATACAGCGCCGAAAACTGTAGTCACAACATTTAATTTAGTTTAGGAAAAAAACTGAAATATAATTATTTATCATTTCCATTAATGCAAGTATGGTGCGTTCCTACACATAAACAAATGCACTTAAATGAAATGTGGCCCAGAATATTTTTCCGACTATCTTAAAAAAAAAACGTTTCGGCAACAATCCGTCCAAAGAGAGCGCGCTAATCACTGCGAGACGCCTTTGATCGCACTTAAACACGACTCAGGTTGTCTCACCGGTAACGAAGGCGCGCCCTTACCCGCCCATACTTCTCCCCGAGACAAGCAGGTAGCCCGAGAAAGCCATGGGTGAAAGTGGTGGAAGAGACTCTAAAGAGGAGGAATATTACGTACCTTAAGATTAGGAGGAGGTGTATGAAGCAATGTATGAGTATAAGAGAAGCGAAGGTGGTTTGTAAGGAAAGGGCATTATGGAGGAAATTATTAAAAGGAGGCAAGTTTTCTAGGGATAACGGCGATGACTAAATGGCTTGACTTGGCCTGCCTCGAAAGAAAATGGCGTGATGTGTATGTATACATGTATGCTTACTTTAAGTTAAATCGCTAAGGTTTTGGTTGCAACTTTCATGGTCCTCTTGTATTTGCCAGTGATTTCTGTATCCTGCTAAAATTATGCAAAGTGACTCAAAATTTTTATCGTCTCCGTTTTATTACCATTGCTTTTTTTCAAGCCAAGGTTCGCTGTCTATTTATACCCTCCGACACCATTTTATGGGTGGGAGGTTTTCCGACGCGCGAAAATTTTTTGGCGCCTTCGTTGCACCCGTCGGGAATCATGCAGAGGCAATGAACTCTTGGTATATCTTCATATTTAAAGCTATGGAAGCGCGGAATCGTTCATTTTGACCATTTTGAAAATTTCATCGACCCCCTCTTCCGTAGCACTTGATGAAATATTTTGTAATTATGTGACTTTTTAGTGAACTTTAGTTTCACGCACTTATATAATTACTTAATAATTGGTGTCAAAATGTGTCGTAAAAAGACCAACACGTACCTATTTATTATATTTCATTAAACAGTAGCTTATTATAATAAGCGTCATTTTTACAAGGAGATCACAATTTACACATGAGTGATTTTTAACTTCCTATTTGGCATTATGACTTTACCACAAATGTAGCAAAATCAATCAGGATAATTCTTGCACTTTCGATTCATTTAGTAACAATGTTGTTTTCACTAAGAAAGCTCAAGCCATACTAGCCTGCAGGTTGCTACAAGCTAGAAGCAAGGTCACCTTACTCCCCCCATCACCGCCCCAACCACTCCCTCCTACAGAGTTGGAACTGTGAAGTCTTGCTGCGTAGTGGCGCTATTTATTATATAGTTTGAATCCAATTTTCTTTACATCTTTTACTATTCCAGTCGGAGGAAAAAAAAAATTTAAGACAGAAGTTCGGACTCCTCCGTGTCTATCTCTTTTTATTTCAACAATCCATCTCTCTCCAAAAAAAGTTAAACAAATCCTTAGCAACGTCGAACTAAATAAAACATAAGCTATAACTTTAATTTAAATACAAAAACATTTTCAATTAATACAACCTACAAATAAATATCATACATAATAAAATACATAAAATGAACACATAAACAATAATAAAGAGGATCTTAATAAACAGGAGCAGGAGCTCGGCGTTACAGCACCTCCATATCTGTATACAGAGTTTCCACCTATGGCTGCACCTCTAAGGGCATTTTCAAGGTCTAAAACAAAACACATACTTATAAGAACTTTTTTATCCTTGTTTACCATATTTATTTGAATATGATACATATAATGTAGGTATATGATGTGTAAATAATTCATCTTTGTGACAGTAAACTTCAAATTTTCAAAGGGTTGAATGACTTATTTACCTAATAGACTACTACCTAAATATTGAGGTAGCAAATAAACGTGACCTAACTGAGCAAAGTGAGTTACATTTCTGAATTCAGCATGCACTAAATATAAAAGATCACCTAAAAAACCCTTGACCTCAGAATTTTTTTTTTCAGAATTTGTGGCAAAAGTAAATTCTTAACGCATATTGTTAGTTCTTTGGAATGGCAACGATAATTTCATGTATCAATGTATGATTGATTGCAGAAAAACTGATCGCCGAACATCAGTGTACGTAGGTAGTGAAAAAAATTGTAATGAATAAAAATAATGTGTCATCTTTCGGCGTTTATCAACTAAAAATGGAATGGCTATGCCAATGTTACAGATTTCTCAGGATTTTTTATTGAAAATGTCCCCAAAATACGAAAGAAATAAGCAGCGCTCAGAATGACCGCTACCGGCTTTTTTATGTACTGTATGGAAAGTCTGAAAAGCGCTTCTGTGAGCATAGACCTCAATGGAATCACAGTTGAGTCCGAAGCTGGATTCTTGAACACAAATCTAATTAATTTTATGTTGTTTTTTGCGAGAAAGACAATTAATGAGTGAAAGAGGAATAAGAATAATTATTGATATAATCACTCAAACAAAAAATAGTGAAGCAACGTAAAACAATGTGTAGCTATGTATTAAATTAAAAATAAAATATTTTTCTATTTCTGAGGATTTATTGGGTAACATTTAGATTCTGTTGGTTTCTCGTACTAAGGTTAATTTTAATTTTATAGGAATCATTGAGGCTGTGAATGAAATGAAATAGTATTCGGGCCACTTTATTCGAGTGTTTCCTGAATACATTTTTTTCTGATCCATTCGACGCATTTGGAGTACATTATGCCCCTTCAGAGTCGAAAATTGAGACTTCAGGACTTCAATAATTACTAGATACTGTAAATCTATAATTTAGCAAAATATGAATGCTTGACTCAATGTAGCAGTGGTGAGCAGAGTGAGATACTTAGAGAGACTTTGCAATGCCTTTTTTAAGACCGAAAATAGTTTTACTCAGTAGCTCAGGAATCCAAGTAGATGAGAATCCTCATAGATGCATATTTCCGTGATTTTTGATTAATTCTATTAAAATATCCTTTTATATCCGAGTTTGCACTCCCAAATGAGGGTCTAAGAATACGTTAGGTGATCGTTCGGTGAACGTATTTCAAGGGTATTGTCTGAAAATGATTTTTTCGGGTCCCTTAAGGTCCGTCCTCCGAGAGTTTAAATCTTAAAATTGTGCCGTTGGAGCGTTTTAAATTCAGGAGGGCGAACCTGGGTGTCACTCTCAAATTTGGATCTATTTGTGTGTGAGGCAATTGTGAAATATTTGTTGTCCCTGTAATTTAAGAAAAATAACAAATAAAAGCATAACAGATGAACAGAGAAGGATCACCCTGGCCAGAAAAGCTTTCCAAAGAAGCGTAACCTCTTGGTAAACAGCCATCTCTCAATTGACACGAGGAACAGATTCGTAAAGACGTCCGTGAGGAGCATACGCACTTTCGGCTGTGAAACATGGACTTTAAATAAACAAGAAAAAGACAGGCTCCAGGCAGCCGAAATGTGGTTCTGGAGGAGAATCACCAAAACAAGTTGGGTCATGAGGAAAACGAACGAGCAAGTTTTGAAAGAAGTGGGTGAAAAAAGAACGCTTCTTCAATCAATTCACTCTAGGAAAATTAAACTCATAGGTCACCTAATAAGACATAACGAGTTCATTAAGAACATAGTGGAAGGAAAAGTGTTGGGGAAGAAGAAGAAAGGACGACCTAGGATGACCTTGCTCCACAGTGTGATGTCAATTATGAACTGTAAATCCTATGGTGAAATGAAAAGAACAGCCTTGGAAAGAAACAACTGCCTACTACGACAGCGACAAGGCCTGGCCATTTGAGAGACGACGAAGAATTTAAGAGACGAAGCCGTATCAAGGAAATGGTGGGAAGGCCTTTGGACGAAAAATCTAAGGAAATATTTTTTTATATGTATACCTACGTATTGAATCCATCCCTATGAATTAGAAAATAAGCTTCAGTGGCTCTTAAATTACTGTGTTAGATTTGTCCTTGACCTTCGTAATGATGAACATATCTCTCAACTATCTCTCTATCTTCGTAATGATGAACATATATCTCTCTCGTAATGATGAACATCTTCACAACTTGTCATGGCTTAAGACCTCCGCTATATTTGCTGGGCTCTTTTCACATCACAGTTTTTTACAATACAAATCCAGCCTACTTATATTCCATGCTTAAACCCAGATCTCTGTCTTTAGAGCCTCTAGGATCGACCTCTCTTACTTCATGCCTCCTATACCCCGGATAAATACTTTCCTTCAATCATTTCTTATCTCTGGCGCAAACCTTTGGGGTTCGCTGCCGTAGTCCATAAAAATGCTGTCTCTCCGTCAATTATTAGGGGGAACTATTAAACTATTATTTTAGTGATAAATTCAAATGTCTTTAACCTCACTCTGTAAGAATGTGTGCCTTTAAGCCATTGTTGACAGCAACAGTTTTACTTCAACCTACTTCTTCCGTTTTTGTCCTCTATTTAGTAATACTTTCTTTAGGTACATATTGGTTCTTTTATATTGTTTTTTTTCTCTTTCTCTCACTGTAAATTACCATTTTCTTTTGCCTTAGGTGATTCATATATTTGTTGATGCTATTCTTTTGTAAATTGATGACTTGTTTGCCAGCTATGTTTTTTTTCTAAAGCAGAACTATGAATGTAATTTTTGTGTTGCTCTTATGGGGAAACCTAGAGCATAATATACATTCATTCATTCATACTACCCTGCGAGCCGCCGCAGAGGCGTGTGACAGGGGGTGATAGGACACCAGCCATTGAAAGGGGGGGAAGAAGAGGGAAAAGAAAGGGCAGAGGACAGAGGTGAATTGTGTGATAACGATGTGTCTTAAGATAGTGTCACGCTGTTTTTGTTATAATCACGAACGGTGCTTGGAAAGAAGGAATTTTTGCACCTGTTAGTTTGGCAGTGTCATCATCATCATTGGTGAATCTGTCCGCAGACAGGTTTCAACGGTAGCGTTGTCTCCACAGCATTCTGTCCTGAGCCTCTCTTTTCATCTCCGCATTACTCCTTCCTTCTTTTATATCCCTCAGCATTCCGTACCTCCTCCTTCCTCTTCCTCTCTTCCCTTCTATTTTCCCTTCTATTATTATTTTCTTTAGTCAGTTATTCCTTAAAATATGTCCTATCCATTTTTCCTTTCTCTTTTTAATTTCTCTCAGTATACTACTTTCTTCTCCAATCCTCCTTAGCACTTCTTCATTCGTGATCTTATCTTTCCATCCAATCTTCTCTATTCTTCGCCATAGCCACATTTCAAAGCTTTCTAAGTACTTTTCTTCTCTCTTCTTCAACGTCCACGTTTCGCATCCATACAACACAATGCTCCATATAAAACATTTTGCAAATCTTTTCCTAATATCCATCTTGATGTTCCTTGCTGTCACCAGTTCCTTAATCTTGCTAAATGCTACTTTTCCTTGCCCAATTCTGCTTTTAATTTCTTCAGTACAGTGGCCACTCTATGTAACCATACTTCCCAGGTACTTGAAAGAACTTACTTGTTTTAATTTTTCTTCCTCCAGCCATATATTTGTCTGTCCCTTGGGCCCTTCTGTCTTCGCTATTCTCATTACCTTAGTTTTATTGCTGTTTATTCTCATTCCGTAGTCTTCACTTTTCTTCCCGATTCTTTCCATCATTTCCTGAAGTTCTTCATTCTCTGCTAGTATAGCCTGGTCATCAGCATATTTGATGGATTTTATTCTCTCACCTCCCACTTTTATCCCCCCGATGTCTTCTAAAGCTTCTTCCAGCAGCTTCTTGGCAGTGTAGGTATCTCTTAAATTTTGTCACTCCTTTCAGTTCCTAGAGATATTTCGCGGGGATAAAATAATATTCTCCGAATCGTAGTGAAACTCACTTGATCGGAGTGTTTATCAAGTAATTTAAGGCAAGCGTGTAGCCTCCGAGTCTCTAGCTGCTCCAAACCAATTTTTCTATAAGCTGCCATACACTTACAGCACTCTCGTATTTGTTTTTAACGAAGCGTGCGGCATTCCTTCGTCTTTTATATACTTCGTGAATTAAGGTAGTTTGAGCGAGATAGTTCCCTAGTCATAATAGAGATCATATTCGAATTCTATTTTTAAATTAAGCGTCTGGGTCATTCCATATCAGATCACCACACCTACTATACCTTACCATCACAGATTTTAATGAATTTTGGTACGTAGGTAGCCTCTACATAGCTTAATAAAAATCCCAAATTTTATTAATTTATTTCGGCGCTTTTTGAAAATATGACTATGTAAATTTTACAAAAATCGACCAAAATCGCGTGACCGTCAATATTTAAAATATTAATTTTTGATCTCCTAAATAAGAGAGAGAGAGATGAAACAGGTGTCCCTTTGTAGCTATTTATACGCCCTTTCTTATTATATAACACGATATTGGTTGTAAGGAATTTTTTTTTTCAAATTCCAAAATTACATTTTAATGTCAAATTTTGAGAAAAACTCGTCTCCATTTTTTTAAATATTAATCTAGGAATTAGGCTATACAATCATTAAATGATATACAAAATTTGAAAACGGGAGGGAAATGATTTCTTGGTTAAAATAGTTTGAAAGAAAGGCGGCTTTCACAAAATTCCAACAATGATATAGCATCATTTAAATCATTATTTTCTAGCTTTTACGTCTGCATATTTAAATTGAGCCAATTTAATAAAGCACATGAAAGGTTGTTTCATGTAACCTCAGTTTCCCTAAACTGTACACATTTTAGGTAAAGATTGAATTGCTAAGAAGAATTGTTAAAGAAATCAAAACAGGTGCTTTTAATTAAAACTTGTTATATTATCAGCACATAGTAAAGGCTTGAGCTAATAACGTTTTTGTCAAATAACCTTGACTTTGTATGATGACCTTGAAACAGATACTTGAGAAGAGATATAGCGCGTTCCACATTTAGTTGACAGTATGGGGCTTATGGAGAACGCTGTTGCAAAGCTTCCGCTCCGTGGGCGGCATCCTGATAACATAGGCAACCAGTTATAACTCCGCGCCAAAATTATTTAGTTTCAAAGAAGTGTTTAATTTTGTACATAATAAGACTCGTGGGGATGAAATTTTGCTATATAAAGGTTACATGAATTAACGGAATAAAAAATTAACATTTTGTTTTCAAAATTCCGTATTTTTTTATGTAAGTTACGTATATAAGCTGAATAATGAAATGGAAATTTTTTAATTCTCAACGCTTCATTATAAGTTCCATTCACCTCGCGTGTTAATAATTTATAGCATTATTAATGCCATGGGTTTCAAAAGTATAGAAGTTTACGTAAATATGAAGGTTATGGATCGATTTTTTCGAGAATGCTGAAGAAATTTTCCGATAATGCCAAAAGAGATTTGTGGGTGAGAAAAACTGATGTCAAAGATCGCCAGTGATGTCGACTTTCACCTTTTTGCTTGGGGCACTAAATGGTGGGAAGGGGTCACGGTGGGGGACTTCAAGGGTCAGCGCTTACGGGGCCCTTAAGTAAGGGACATAAAAAATAATTATCTTTTTTTGCGTATTGTTCATCATATTTTGTAGAGTTATTTCTAACTTCTCATTTGAACAAATCTTTTTTTCGGTTTTCTTATTATCATAAATTTTAATGTGATGAAAAAATATAGCACACCCCATAAACTTCCCGTTCCCTTGCCACGACTGCTATGTCCGAATCACCCTTCATGGTTTATCCAGACTGGATCACTGGACGCCGTCTCTCCCTCCTCCTTTCAAGATTCCCCTTCTGCTTGCGCCCCCAATAACCATCCTGAGCCCCGTCTCCATCCCTACACCAAGTGCCAAGGCCCTTTTACTTTTCTTGCCTTAGGCTAAACCCTCCCATCTTTCAGAGCCTGAGACGGGAATCTGAGGAATGGATTCGACCGTATCTGGCGTTACGTGGTGGAACAGCATTTTAGTAATTAAATTAAACTGCAGTAGTTGTACTGTCCACTAATATTTAATGTAAAATAATACACGACGCGTGTTTCAACGCATAGGGCGTCATCATCAGGTATGTCATCATGCCTGATGATGACGCCCTAAGCGTTGAAACACGTGTTGTGTATAATTGTATATTAAATATTAGTGGACAGTACAACTACTGCAGTTTAATTTAATTACGGGGGAATAGACGCTGCGGGTGACCTGGAGCAGCAACTTAAATCCCCTTAGGTTACCCCAGACCCAACCTTCCTCCCAAACATTTGAGAGTGCCATAATTCTGTGAAGTAGAAAAGACGCCAAGCGATCCAAACAAACAAGGAAATGACCAAATATCCCACTACCCACCTGAAAATGATTCCAGCATCAAACTTTTTCGGGTTTACTTACCCATTACCAATTGTATTCGGCTTTCGATTAGGTGATTTACCAACAAACTTATTTATTATTTTGATTCATTGACTAAGCAACAAACGAATTTATTAGGTGTTTTTATTTCGGTATCGCGCCAAGCCATGTTTATCGGCTGTCCAACATTGATCCACGTCTCGTCTGTGTACACAATCTCCCTTCACTCAAGGCGATATTTTTTCAACAGTATTAAATAATTATGAAGCCAACGAATAATATCGTCTCTTTCAATAAGCATGCTTCATCTAACCCTGCGTTTGTATACGAAGCCTATGACAACAAGAAGACGGTATTACGTGGTCCTCTTGAAATTAGGGAGATCCTTTTGTATATTTACGGAGTTTAGAATGGTTTTTAGAGTTGGAGGAATATTTTTCATGAATGGTTCATTAACTTTCCTTCGAACTCCCGATCCTACGAAATCATCATACATCACTGATCTCGCATTCTTATATGGTTGTTTCAATTTTTTCGTTTTCGAAGGAATAACGTATGAACCGCGGGATGCTTACTTTCTTACCCTGTAGATAGTAGACTGTAAGCACCCAGTGTCTTTCTTTAGAAGTATCTTTGCAGGCTTCAGCGACACTGAGCGATTTGTTGAAATATTTGAACACATTAAACACCATTTCTCTTTCACGGCTTCTCAACTTCTCGCCTTTCATCCTTCTCTTAGTTTTTGACATGGCGATGGCATACTGTTGGAAATAAATTGTTCTGGAAGATACTCCACAGTGCTGTTGAACTATTATGCACACCACACACCACTAGTTCACGCACAGAAACCTAATGAGAAACTTAACACCTTCGCCCATTCTTTCCCCGGTCACTAACACCGAAGGGTCGCTTCTCATGCAGATGTTTTATGACGCCTTCTTAACGGATCTTCTAGAAATACCCAATTTACATTCAGTCAAAGGCCATGCACTGGATAAGAATATCCATCGCACGAATTCATTCGAATTTTCTGCCGAAAGGCACGTAAGACGTTTACCACTTCTTTCATGGCTGTCAAATATTTTTGCTGAATGATTCAGTGATAATATATTTTCATCAGTCAAGTTCTTAAAACTAGTACTATAGGTATTCTAATTAAATATATTACTACTGACTTAAATAAATGTCACACAAAAAACGATATCTTTGTTAGCAAAGAAGCAAGAGCGTTTGAAATATCAAGCTCATTCTCCGACCGAGAATCTCCGTTCCACGCAATAGGTTAGTAAGTAAGAAAGAAAAAGTAAGAAAAATATTTATTGTTCAGGACAAAAATCCAAAAGAACAAAGATAATAATAAAACATTTTGCAGGCACAATCTTTTACAAGTACAAAAGGACAAACTTTTCATCATTTCAAACTTTTCAAGTGCAAAAGGACAAACTTTTTATCATTTTACAAATGTAAATTAACACAAAAAACTCATGTATTAATAACTAACAATAGAAAAATGATACAATGAATAAGGAACCATAATAACATGAACACAAATTTGAAGAAAAAAAATAATAATAAGAGTAACTTATGTTATACCCGGGAAAGTAAATAATCATGGTATTTCATTTTAAATGTTTTAACAGATCTACAATTTTTAATATCAGTTGGCATCTTATTCCATATGTGACAAGCTGTTACAAGAAATGATTTATTATATGCTGTGGTGCGATGCCCTGGAAAATACAATTGATTAGGATCAGACCTAGTGGACATTGTGGAGACAGAGGGACAACTAAGGAACAAATCATGCAGATACTTGGGTGATTTGTTTTTAAATAGAACAAACAAAAAGGATCCCAGAAGGTATTCTCTACGGGATTTGACGTTGAGCCATCTTAGTTGTTTATAATAGGGGGTGGACGTCCCTGCGAAGGTCAAAAATGAACCTAAGGCAGGAGTTTAAGGCCCGGTGAAGTTTGAGGTTATTTTCTTCGTTGAGGTCGTTATAAACAAGAGCGCAATAATCTATTACAGAGAAAATAAGCGACGATATAAGTGTTTTTCTAGCATTAAAAGGAAGTAAGTTTCTGTGAACTTTTAACTGGTCAAGTATAGAATGAATTTTGTTAGAAATATTATTTACATGACAATCCCATGATAAGTTAGCAGTCAACGTAATCCCTAGGTTATGTACATTACTGGAGTATGGAATAGGGATACCATTAAACACGATACTGGTAGTCGTAATGTGGCTAATGTTACGCTATGTAGGTCGCTAATGTGGCTATGTAGGTTAGCTGTCAGGACAAAACGAGCGACGGAATTATGGCGCGTAAAAAATATTTGGCGATATCAAAAATTCATAACTCCCTTTGTAATCAAGATAGAGTTACGACTCTTTCATGAAAAACAAATATAAAGTTTTATATAAATTTCATAAGCAGCATAGATGGATCTATATCGTGAGATACGAAAGTTAGTAGGTGACCGCTTTTTACCTTGCAAAATTCAAAATATATAGTCGAAAAGGTATTTAAATGAATACAACAACGATGAAACTCAATTAAAAACAAATTAAAGCTAACTGTTATGAAGGGAAACGTATGAAAAACTTTTTTATAAGTTTTAACGAAATACTGTGAATCGTTTGTCTGCAACTGGGTGAGGAAGATGATATCAGAAGCGCTCCGTTACTAACGGAAATTCAAGGAAATATTTTTTATAACATTTATTTTAGACTAAGTCGATTAATTGTTGCCACTAATAAATATAGCATCTTTTTCTGCTTCAGCACATGTCATTTTATATTGCATAGCATGACATTAATTTTCCTGCTGTCATTGGCAGCGTTGCACCTCTGGCCTTATGGAGATTTACATGGGAATCGAATCTCCATAAGAGCCCATACTGTCAACTAAATGTGGAACACTCTATAATAGCTTCTAAAATATTTTTTACCAATAATTTTGTTGGACTTGAGACAACAAATATAAATGAGTGATCCTGCTGGGTTCCTTTAATTGTCACTGCTTCAGACAAAACTTCTTTTAAAAATATATCTGATAAAACATAGTCCTCTTGTGTACTAAAAGTAAAATGTATTCCAGAAATATTTTGAACTGCCCATTCGTACAAATGGAGAGGGTCAGGATTTGATTCTCGAAGGGTCGCTGCAAGCTAGCTCTTGCCAGAGTCCTCTGGATTGCCGATAATACACATGAGGGAGTAGTGTTGAGAACGGCCATCCAGAGGACTCTGGCTCTTGCTGCCAGTCTCTTTACCGTCTCATCATCTCCATTGCAATGCTCTTTCCCGTGAGTCGTGGCGAAAAAGTGCCAATCGGCTTCAATGTTAAAATCTTGTATATGGTAGCACTGTTTTTTTCACTGCAGAATCAATTTTTTACAACTCTGGTAGCATAATACTTCTATGTAATTTTTCTCTCGTCAATAGTGGACTCACCTAACCCTTTCAGTGATGAATTTAACGTCTCAATCACCTTAGATTGTGCATGGAAAAGTGGGATTTGTAATTGGGAACGGAAGGCCACCCTGAGGACGGTATAAATACAGGCCAACTTCCACCGTTTGGCATTCGGACTTGATCTGAAGATGTGGCCTGCATTGACTACGAAACGTTATCGTCAAGATACACCGACGCAACTTTACCCGAAAAACATGGAGATACCAGCACCACACCGCTGTGAAAGCCTCAAACAGAAAAATACCTTAAATCCTTCTCTCCAGGGTCCCAAATACTCGCGGCGTATTCGAAATGTGGCTAAACCAGAGTAAAGTAGCTCTCAAAATTAAAATATACTCTGATTGATTATAACTTGGGACCCGTTGGTGTTTATTATACTCATGGAGCACTGGGAAAAATTATTTTCAGACAAAAATAAAATACGCAATGTACCAATAGAAGCCAAGCCTGGGTTCACCATTACCTTCTCTTTCTTATCTTTGCCTATTTTATGTAAAATGTACGCAGTGGTGTATGGAAGGGGGGTGTTTTAGGGTTTAACCCCCCCCCCAAAACATGTTTACCTGAATTCGTTTTAGTTCGTTTACCTGAACTAGCGTTTAGAATTTTGATTATTGGGCTGAAAAATATAGTTGAATTGTCTTCACGAAAAGAGAATGTTAATTTATTATTGTTTTAGTGAGTAATAATCTAAATATCACTTAATAATGATGCGCATAAATATTAATGAAACCCCACCAGGAATCAAACTCCAGAAGTCAATCCTGCGTACGCCACTGAATATACGTGCGTAGCATATGCTCACTGCTAAAATGTCCATTAAACGCGGATTCTTTACAACCCACAGCCTCCATTTTTATTTTTAATTATATCCTTTATAATTCGCTTCATTTCTTTTGGGAAAAATGCTCTTCTCCGTGGACAACACATTTCGTTTTATACCAAAGATATATAGAAAGATATTAGCTTGGATGAAAAAGTTGCTTGCGAAAATATTTACCATTTATTGTGAAAACCTTTAACGTTGTACTGTATGATAAATTTCCTGTGGGGCACCGGCTTTATGAAACTAGGTCTTAGTGGATTATTTCGAGATATTTTAGCTCATTTACAGGTGTTTCTTGGTTTTGCTCCTAATTGGATAAGGCATGTGCCGTTATTCGCTCATATCTTGATGCAATGCCTGTTATTTCATTGTGGTTATGTTTTCCAGGTGTGGTCCCCGTTTCTAGATGACAAATGGAAGAACTTGTTGGCAAACACATCAAACACGTCCCCCTTCGTCGAGAAATTACGTGACATTTTTAATGGGCCACATGCACTGACAATGGTGGGAGACTAATTTGTATCATGAATCATAAGTGTAACGAAATTTTAATTAGAACTCCCGTTGACCATTACTTTTAGTATCTTGAACAGTCACGACTAAGCTAGTGAATAGAAAGGAGGAATGCAATTAAGCATTTTGAAAACAAAGTGCAATTCCATAATGTTCTATTGTAGTTAGCATCAGCTTTGACAGCAATAAACTTAATGGAACTGTACTGTATTTTCAAAATGATTCAATTCTCCTCGTTCCAAAAAGTAACGCCAAAATCTATTAAATTGAGGAATACTTTATAAATAATAATCTTTTATTTTTTTAGCTTGGATTTTTAAAAAAATTCATCTATATCTCTTCAAATATATCTCTTATTATTATTATTAGCGTATTCTCCCAATAATGGAAGACATTTTCGTTCTTCCGACCACTTCGGTCTATATTGTTTCTCCTTTGGTTGCTCTGATTTAACCTCCCATTTGTTTACTTTGTGTGTGAAGGTGTCTCTGTCTAAAATGTCTGCTTTACAGTCTCTTATTATTATTATACATAATAGTACATTTATTTTTCATCAACCAGAAAACAGTCTCTTGGGTCTTTTACATCCAGCGTTCTATAATAACAACGCTGGACATTCACAAACAACCACATCCTTGGTGTTGAAAAATCCACCCAGGTGGTAACTGAACACGTGACCTGGAGGTTAGCAGGGAAGGACCTTAGGGGCCATTCAAGTATTACGTAAGAAGTTTTTGGGGGGGAGAAGGGGGGTTGAGCTTTTCTTACGTTGGGGGTGAGGGGGTCCGAGACAATCTTATATAAGATTTAATTTACTTCCGAGATCTTATTTTTATCAACCTATTAAATTATCGTGAGCGTGGTGGAGGTGGAGGAGGGTGGTTTCCTAGTGGGTAGAGCGCTTGGCTTCTGATCGAAGGGTCCCGGGTTCAAATCAGGGTGAAGCCTTTGGACACCCCCGAACAAAAAAAATCCTCGGAGTTCGAGGTGGCCCAGGGAAAGGAACTGGTCCCCCTACCCTGAATGTGTGAAATTCACACTCCTGTGGCTTAGTCCGGGGTGAGCTAAAAATAGAGGTAGAAAATGGTATGATCAATTTCGTGCGTGTATTAGTTTGGAGACATCGCATTTGTGAAGATCTAGTGTTTTGCGAGTCGCACCTACTATGAATCGCGAAATATTTATCGATATCTGACTAAAAATTCATATTTCTACTTTTCTCAAAAGGGCCTATGATTTTGTAAAAAAATTCAAAACCTGAGGGGGTGAGTTGAATTTTTGCTTACTTGGACATGGAATCGGTCATGTTTTATTATCTATGTGAATGCTTCCAAAAATTGAACACAACTTAGATAAGATTGGGAGGGGAGGGGTTCATTAAATCTTACGTTGTCTTACATGGGGGAGGTGAGGTTCAAAATGTTTCCAAAATCACCTTACGTAATACTTAAATGGCTCCAAAGAGAAGAGCTACCACCACTACCACGACTACCACCTACCATATCGTGTGATTGCGTTCGTACTTCGTGTGATCCGTTAGGGTGGTAAGAGCGATGTAAAGAAAGTCTTCATTGATTCATTTATCTCTTTCTTCATACTTTCTGTCTTGAGTGAATGTTTATTACCTTCGTACATGAAGAAGAGCTACCACCACTACCACGACTACCACCTACCATATCGTGTGATTGCGTTCGTACTTCGTGTGATCCGTTAGGGTGGTAAGAGCGATGTAAAGAAAGTCTTCATTGATTCATTTATCTCTTTCTTCATACTTTCTGTCTTGAGTGAATGTTTATTACCTTCGTACATGGTTTTACATGAGAGATATTTAAATTTAAAATATTACGCTGTGCAAAATTTGCACTGTCTTACGGAGCAATTGTCTTTCATCCATCCTTTCTTGCTTTGTGAACCCCTGAGGCAGATTCATGTACTTTTCCGTCAAGTTATTATAAGCTTTTTCTTATGTTATATGATAACATTAACCTTCGATCGAAAATTCTCAATACACCGAAATGAGTGTGAATTTTTTCATCACCTGTAAAGTTATTCAACTTCATTTGAATTCGTAGTCAGTACCGCAATTTTGTTAAACATGAATTTTCGTCAATCTTTTGCCTATCTAATTTACCTTCTGCTATATACTTCATGCCTCTAAATGAATGAAATGAAATGAAATTGGTGAAATATGCTCTGCCCACATTAATGCTGTGTCATGTAATCTCAATTAGCATTTCGGGGATTCATTGATATAAGTTTTTGTTATTTATAGCCCAGTGTGTGGAATGCTTTCAAAAACGTCTCGTAGGATAAAGCTTCATGCGGGATACAATGGACTGACTTGTGGCAATCAATATACTAGTTTGGTGAATATTTAATATTTCAATTTATTCGCTAGGTACTATGACATAGAATGCCCTAATAAATACAATATTCAGATAGGTACTCTTTCATATTTACAAATGTTTATAAAAATCTCTGCTGCTTAGGGGTTATTCAAGTGTTACGTAAGACGTTTTCGGGGGTGTAGGGTTTGGGATCATCTTACATTGTATTATGTAGGGGGGAAAGAGGGTCTGGAATCAATTCATGTAGGATTTTTGTCCATCTTGAAACGTTGTATCGTTTCCGAATGAAATTTAGTAGTGACATGGAGCATCCGATCGTTAATGGCTTTTTTTCCGTAATCTCACCGCTACACCAATACTCCTATTCTGTCGCTTGACTGGATAGCTACATTACCTTCATGCTTAATGAATGTGGTATTCCAACACTGCATAATTATTTGATATACAGTGCTCAAAGCTGAACGATGGCTTCTATGGAAAGATGAAACTGCAGAAAGCAGGCATTTAACGAAGAGTAGATACAAATATCTAACGTCTTACGTAAGACTGAGAGGTCTTTAGAGAGAGAGAGAGAGAGAGAGAGAGAGAGAGAGAGAGATGTGGGAAAATCTTATATTGTCTTACGTAGGGGAAAGGGGGGTCGTAAATGGCATAAATCGTCTTACGTAATACTTGAACGGCCCCTTACCTCACCACCACCGGGGCCGATAGTTATAGCTTAAGCTGTACTAAATATCTAAGCAGGATGAATAAATCCAAGCGTAAATGTTATTTAATAAACTTGTAAATTGGTTTGTGAATAGTTTGCAAATATTTTTTTTCGAAATTTGTTTTATAGTTTATTTGACAGGTAATTTTTTAAAATTATAGTTTAAATAGTTTTAAAACTTGTTCAGATAAAAAAAGGAAAATTAAGGAATCCATTTTCCGGATTTATCCGCGTCGGATGACATGATTGGCAACGGTTTCGCCCCCGCAACCGGAGTCTTCTTCAGGTCCTCGAGTGACACGATGTGGGTTCCCTAACTGGCGGAGAAAGTGTTGTCAGCAATATCAACCGACGCGGAGAAATCAGGAAAGATATTTCCTACATAAAACCCACATCAATTTTGAATAAATATAGTGTAACTCTGGTATTAAAAGCAAAACGGAGGAAGAGGGTAGCGAATATCAAACAGGTGAGCGACAGGATACTAGTGGTTGAAATAGAAGCCCGCCTGACGAATTTCGTATTGGTAAAAGGCAGGTGTACACTGAACATGTCTACATGTTACTATAGGTAGAGGTGAATCGGTTCTACGATCAACTCGAAGAAATAATTTAAAAAGTCCCGGGGTAAGAAAAACCTAGTATTGATAGACGACTGGAATTCAGTGGTAGGGAAATATTATAAGTAGACAGGGAAGTAATGAGCCATGAAAAAGAAATGACAACAGTGAGAAGGTAATGGAATTTTGAAGAAGTAAAAAATGGTCGATTTGGTTCTTGGACGCTCGAAAGATATGCAAATTCTGTACTAAATATGTTTACATAAATGCTTGAGTAAAAGTTCTGTAGTTTTACAAAACCACAATTTAAAGATAAATCCACTGAAATTCTAACAAATGCAAAGGAGGGCTATTGATATATAGTTTCATGCAAAGTCTTAACTCCAATTATCTCTCATTAGGATTCATTTCATTATAGTTTCATCAGTGAAAAAATTCTCATTAAATTGTTTATAGCACCTACAGAAATATAAAATAAACAAATGTTTATTCATTAAAAAAACCTATAATGGAGGAGAATTGGTGCAAAGAAAGTATTATCGCTTTAAAAAAACTATGAAAAATTGTATCCTAGCTAAGCTCCTAAAATCGTTCTTGTATCTGCTCCTCAAACAAATTTATCATATGATCTAAGATATAGTGCTTTTCCGGCGTACTTGATGATAGTGAATTCTTCTCGGGTTCTCCACTGGGTTAGGCTCTCCGCATTGACCGACGTTTCGATGTTCGACTTCTGCTAAGTAGTGCTCAGAGTTGCTGAGTCAACTCAATAGGCCAGACAATCATCCTCAATAGGCAATAGACGATGTATGAGTCGGGCATCGAAACGTTGACCATTATAGAGAGCCTAAACTGGGGAAGAACCCGAGAAGAATTGATTCAAATTAATGTTACACACGTTATCTTAGCTAATAAACAAATATGAGCATTTCAGGCCAATAATGGTCGTTGCCATTGTTCTTATCATAAACATTAGGGAAAATACGCTAAAATAATACGATTCAACTAATTTTTCGTAATTTAGACATCACTACGTACACATAGGACAAAATAAAATAAAAATATAATCTTTCAGGCATATTTCAGTTCAAATCGTACTGTTGCAGGTGTATTTTTTCATATTCGTTAAGCATTAACGTTCATTTAAGTATTTCACCAGCTGATTGGTAGGTTCTTGGACAGTCCCCATTCTGCAACCCAACCTCATAGACATTGTCTCGCTTTCCCTCCTAATGATGGCCCGTTATTAGATCCCTCTTCAACTCTTCATATCTTCTACCTCCTCTTATTTCGTCCATAATTCCTATCCTCTTCCTTCCTCTTCCACACTTCCCCAGTGTTCTCCCATCAATCACCCTCTTCAACATGCCCTCCCCTCCCAATACCTCCTCTATCCATCTCTTCTGCCTTCTCCGAACCTCCGCCACAAGCTTCCTCTCCCCTCCAACCGTATCCAATACCTCTTCGTTCGTCTTCCTAGCCACCCAGCTCACCCTCTTCATCCTTCTCCAAACCCACATCTCAAAAAGCCTCAAGTCTATGCACATCCTCTCTTTGCAATGACCAAGTTTCCGACCCATACAGCACCACTCTCCATATTAGAGTCTCTTAGTTTATTATATTAGTAGTATTATATTTTAACGAGCAAATCAAAATTGACCTGCAAGGAAACTTTTCGTTTCTCCCGTTTCATCCCATAGAAAAACAAAATTCTGCCCATGCTGGAAATTTGGAAACTTTATCATAGTTATCGATTTTTTTCCGACCCACTAGATGATTAGGAACTGAAAATGTCAGCCCTCCACCGCGATTTTAAATGCCCAGGAAGTTGTATCAAAAAGATCTGACGTTTTTCCGTGTCGTTCATGAGATGGTTTTACTCCTTATCGAGCGAACGTACTTGCTGCTGGCGCTATAGCGCACATAAAATGTATGACGACATTATAGAAGTTCCACTTTAATAAATTAGGGGTTACAATCACATGGCTTAAACATCAACAAAGTCTGTAGGTATGCAAAGCCTATTATGTAACTCATAACTCCGGAGTTACGAAGAGCATGGAGTTATAATGGCCGTCATAGCTCTTTTGGCTATTTCAGAACTAAAAATAACTCCAATCGGAGTAACGAATTAGATTTATCTCAGAGTTTAGATAATGCCAACCCAAGACCCACCCTTTTAATTTTTCCCACCCACCTCGTATTTTCAGTTCTGTAATAGCCAAAAGAGCTATGACGGCCATTATACTTCCTTACTCTTCGTAACTCCGGAGTTATGAGTTACATAATAGAATGCCGAAAGACACATGGGGATATCAAATTGATCACGCTATGCACCAAGGGGATGAAATTCGCCACGGAAAAAATCATTTCACTCGACCGGGATTCAAACCCGGATCTCTTAGTTGCCGGCCAGGTTTATTACACCACTAAGTCATCTAAATTCAAGGCGAATTACGGCGGGGGTTCATGCGGACTGTCTCCTGCAGACGTTTCCTCTTCTAACCCACCATGCCTAGCACTCCCTCGTTTGGCTTGCTTACCGCCCACTGCACCTTCGCTGTTCTCCTCCGCACCCACATCTCGAACGCCTGCAGTCTATTCTCGTCCTCTTTTCTCAGGCTCCACGTTTCTGCCCCATACAATGCCACACACCCTGTTAAGCTCTTCACCAGCCTTTTATTTACATCCTTACACAAGGTACCCGTCATTATTTCCTCCCAATTGGTGAACATTTCTTTCGCTAGCGCTGTTCTTTTTCTAACATCTTTGTCTTTCGTCCATTTTACATCCCAAATCAATTAATGGCCATTTTCTCAGGGTCCACGCTTCTGAACCATACAACGCCACTTTAATGCTAAACATGAGGGTGTAAATGAATATGTTCTCTAGCCTATCTTTCTGCCTCATTGAAAATTATCCTCCCAGCTTCATTTCATGCTATCTGCACTCAGTCTTTCTTTGATAGAGACCTAGTTCTTAACCATACATGAGCTGAAAACTGCCAGTAGCGCAAATGAAAAATTGCCAAAGTTTTCGATAAACTTAATTTTTTCAGGAGTTGCTTTGTGGTTCTCCATTAATAGGTAAAAGAGAGACTTTGTATACTCCACGGTAAACATGTTATTTAATCTCCTCGTGGGAGGCGGCGGTCACATCTGCGAGAAGCAAATAGCAAATGGCCCGGGCAAAGGGGATTTCAGGGTTGGTATACACTTAAAACAGGCGAGAAGAAGATGAAAGATAGTGTGCTGAGATCTGGAGAACCTGAGTACCGTATGGTCGGCACGCTAGCCGGTCGGCGCGCGAGCCGGACGCCGCGGCGAGCGGCCAGCGCAGCGTTACGCCTACACTGAATTTTTTTCTTTCTTAAATGAAGCATTAACCCTACCAAACTTTTTTAATTTGTAAATGAGGGTTGTATCTACAAGATATAAAAAATGAGCCAGATCGAAGGCACAGGTACATCGTCAAAAATCGATTTGAAATTTTAAATTGTTATACATTTAATGAAATTGTTTAAATTTTAAAATATAATCCATTATTTTACTTTTCTATTACATGAAATTTAAAATAAGCTTATTTATACATTTGTAACTTCAATATTCTCGGAGATATGCCGTGAAATGTGTAGACCATTTTGTAAAATTCAAATTTTGCGACGTTGCAATATCTCGTAAACGGTTGCATTTATTACAAAACGGCTTCGGGGTTTTCAATATGGTATCAAATAAAAACGATATGCAAAATATGGTCAAAAACGGTTACCCTAAGGGCAATCACTTGGTCGAGTTGACATGGAATGACCCATATGTATGCTCGTGAAAAATCAACCATGCCATGTTAAAAAAATATTAGCATACTTGAAAAATGAACATGCGGGGGAGGTCTTATTTTTTGCCTAATGGCCGGATATTTTAGGGCGGTCTTGGGTTTCCTCTCTCGACTATTTACTTTCCTCCAAGCGGGGGAAGATGGGAAGGAAGGGGTTGTGCAGTGGGGTGCGAAGTTATTTCCGTCGTCCTCTCCTGGCCGAACGCCTTCTCCGACTTCTGCCGCTCCCAAACACACAATGAGACGCCTTCGACGCCTGCCCGTCTTTTAAGGGACGGACGAAACGACGGAATGCAACGCTCTCTTTTTTTTTCAATTCCTCGCTGCTCTGAAGAAGACGCGGCACCGAGAAGAGCGGGGCGTGGCGTGGGTGGGTTAGTTGTGTGGGCAGTGCCGCGCCCATCCGGCGATGAAGAATGGGGCAGCTGCGAGTGGAATAGTGTGCGGAGAGAAAATCCGTCGCTGTGCCTTTAAGCGGCGCGTGAGGTATCGATATCAAACGGTGGCATCTAACGAAATGATTTATCGATGTATCGTATCGATACGCGATGTTGTTTCGCTGAATTGACAAATTGATGTAATATATTAGTACTCATGATTAATGAAAATACATAGCACTTTTCGTCAAAACTTTTTATCGTACGACCCGTTTCACCGATTTACCGCATCGTCAGGTACAAAAAGTGTGTAATATGCGTTAGTTATTGCTGTAGCTACGGGAAACGATGGGAATATACAAATATTCGGGCAGGGTTGAGATAAAAAACACGTTGATTAAGGGATGGTGAGGCGGAAAATATTAATTTTATCGGCAAGGAGTGGGGAGGGATGCGGAAATAATTTCCCGCCTCACGAGCGTGTTTTTTTCTCAACCCTGCCCGAATATTTGTATTTTCCCCTCTTTCCCGTTACTACAACATAAGTTAATGCATAAAGAAAACTTATTCTGCCTGAAGATACCGTAAATCGGTGAAAAGAGCCATAAAATAAAAAATGAAATCTACTAAATATTTTCATTAATCATCAGTCCTAACATAATGAACTTCTACGAAGTGAAGGCTCTATATAGTGTGGTGCTCTATGTGATCGAGTTCAATATTTTTGGTATGTGATGCCATGCCATATATCGTCACATAATACTCAGTAGGTACATTATTAGATGTGATATAGTATGTGATGCCGTGCGATATTCATTTACACGTGTTGTCAAGCGATATTATGCAATGGCAGTTGCTGTGCATTGCCATACGACCTTGACATTTTAAATCGGTGTGCTTTTTCGGCGTTAATTCCCTACCCATACGCGATACATTCCTGTTGTCATATTGTCATATCTCCATTTAACATGCTTAAACTGCTAACATGCTTAAACTGCTATATTGATGATCGCTGACTGCCATATCAATTTAGGTAATTTTAATTTGAAGAAAAATATTATTTTTAAAGATATCTAATGTTATAACACTGCGTTAGAATGAAATATCTTTGGAGTTATTTAGAGAGTAGAGTGAGTCCTCTTATAATTATGATATCTCAGGCATTGAGGATTTTGTGTCACAGATTCCTCCAGATCTAATTGGTGAAAAAAAATAATCTGAACTATTGAGTTCGAGGCGTTAATAAATCGAAATACTCGTGGTTCAAGTTTAACTGTTACTTCTTCAGTTAGCTATCTGAATGGATGAAAGTCGGAAAATCGATCTGAATATGCTTTTGGATACATGTATCTCGACACTTACCCAAAGAAAATTAATCATCATGATGTATGTTGTAGTTTCCGGGGTAATTTTATGGAAGCCACCCATGACTTAATGAAACACTTAGTTTTGCCACAAAAAAGTTTGTGGAAATACTAAGTGAATGTGGAAATACTACGTTTCTTTAAATAATGATGGTGAGTGAAGTGAAGTGGATTATGACGATGTGGTCAGTCGAAACGCGTTGTATTAAAACAATGCAAATGGAAATTTACTTTAGGTAGACCATAATAATACACTATGGAACGATTCATCAACGTCTGGCTTGAAACTGATATTTTAAATCAATCAGAAATATGGACAAAAATATTTCAAATTTAAAAAGTTTCCGCATAAATTATTCTAAATTTGAAGTCCGTGATAGTGAATACTTGAGGCTGAGTATTCTTACGTAAGCCGCGAAAATCGTTTCCGGAGACGACGGTCTTTTCTTAGGCTCCATTCCGATTCGGCTGCGCCGCCCCACGTGGCATTTGCAACTCGAAACTGAAACCTCATCTCATGGTTGCTACTCCTTCCCCACCTGTGGTCTCCTCCTCGTCGTATTCCCACCTGCACCGGTGCAGTTGAACCTTGACTCTTCGAAAATGTCGACCCGTACTCCTACCACGCCCACGAGTACTCATACATGCACAACCCGTACGCCGCTCCCTTTAGAGGTAGGTATAACTTCCTTTTAGACCCCTTCTCGCTACGGGGAGAGGGGTATACCGTATATAATCGAGTATAAGGAGAGAAATTCATGTTTCCGGCCAGTGAAAACCTACCTTCGAGTAATAGTCGAGTCACTAAATCAGGTGACTTTTTCGGAGTCAACATCTTCGGGTATTGGCTGCATAATACCATATTTATCTCTATCTGATAAGCTACGGAGAATATTCGCCGATAAATGCGTCATATTTAGGTTCTAAGTTTATTATTAGGGCATACCAATGAAACATGCACTTGGTACTACCATTTTGAGATATTAATGCATTCCACAAGGCCTTGTATTTTAAAAATGTCGCATAACCAATACGAAACATGGAGATTCGGAAATTTTTAAAACTCGCCTCATACACGCGTCACGGGTTTCAGTCGATATTTTCGGTCAAACAAGACTTAAGTGGCGATTACACACAGTAATTGACTCCTGTACGAGTCCAGTTGGAAGGTGAAACTTGGACGTGTATCATACCTACTCCTATAGGAGTTCGCCATCGACAGTGACGGAATTCGATACTTGGACGGAGTAGCCACCATCCAGGTTGTGGTTCCAAGTGGAGTCGACTCGATATAAATCGATCAGATAGGAGTCAACTCCTGTGTGTAATCGCCGCTTTTGACTTATGCTCGAATCGACTTATACTCGAAGACATAGAGTAATTCTAAGGTAAGCGAGATATCAATATCCATAAAATCCAAAAAATTAGGCTCCTCATCAAAGGAAAAGATCTCATTTTTCTATTCTTACTATAAAATTAGCCTTTTATCGCAATAAATTTCGATATGATTGCAAAACAAAAATTAAACGTTTTTTTGGGTTTGGCACGAATGTGTCCTCCATAGAAATTTTATTTGAAAAAATTAAATTCTGACGCACATATTGCGTCATATATGTTTCGGTGTGTAGGTCAAATGTTTTCACAATTATTTTGACAATTATTTTAATAATAAGTTTTCTACTCATTACTTTACTATTCGTGGAGTCATGAAAAAACTTCAGATATGACAGCGTTTTCAGTATCCGGTGAGATAGAAAGTAAGTCAATTAAATGCCTCAAGTATGTATGTTGGCTAAATACTGCGAAGTTTAGTAATGAATACAACCTTTTTGCGTCAACAATATTACTATATAAACTTAAATCTCACTTACAAGCTTACATTTTAAAATAAACTTCAAATGTACCCTATAGTGATCTCCCACAAACTACTCCAAGCAATATTACGTGGTTATCCACCAGCAATGGTAGCTTTGGATGGGTCATTGCTACCGTATTACTCTTTTGCTTGGTTTGCGCTATTTTTTCCCTCCAAGAAGTCCGTCTTACATTCAAAATAATTCTACCGCCATACGTTAACGCGTGTCCCTCTCCTTTTTCTCCCCACACGTGATTCCGCAGGGAATTTAAAGCTGCATAGTTCTTACGTTTTCTCATTTTTTCCGAAATAAGTTTATTACTCGACTTTATACTTGTAAAATTGCAAAAAAACCATCGGTTTTGAAGGCATTTTCAGCGTACGGTGTGATATAAAGACCCAAGTTACAGCCTAAAATATTTATGTTAAATTATTACCATCTTCAATTAATGGATTATACTGCGTTTCCTCTTCTTCAGATCATCTTATCCTTGGTCGGCCATTAATGCGATAACCACCAGTTTATATTTCAAGGCGATTCTGGGGAGATTTTTCCGCAGCATTCTTCCTAAATAGTTTCACCATTTGGATTATACTCTCTTATCATTTATTCCTTATTTAAAAGGTTAAATTTGGTCTCGATTATTTCATTTTGTACCCTATAATGTATTGCGTAACTTTCCTCTGTCCTCAGTGATTTCATTTCGGCTGATTTGATTGTCTTTCTGTCTTTCTTTGACAGATCCCTGGTATCGCTACCGTATACTACTACCGGAATCGCTATATTATTGTTTAACTTCAATTTAGTTTCCAATCTGTTTCTATGTTAAAGAGTGCTATGAATCATCACATAGATAGGTATTTGAGTTTTCTATGTCTATGTTCGACATTTTGGTTTGTTATGGGGGTATTTAACGTCCGAGGTAATTAGAATTGGACACTTACTGTAGAATGTTGTAATTTATTGCTATTTTTATTCGCTGTTTTTATAATATTTTAGAGGAAAATGGGCATAGTAGCAATAACATAAGAAGGAGAAAATTGCTAGCGAAGGAAGTGTTTAATAATATAAGGAAGCTGATTACGGGGACCTTATGTAAGGATATAAAGAAAAGGCTGGTGAAGAGCTTGATATGAAGTGGATCGTTGTATTGTGCAGAAATATGGACTCTGAGAGAGGAAGATTATATGCTACAGGTGTTCGAGATGTGGGTGTGGAGGAGTATTGAGAAGGTGCGGTCGACGGAAAGGAAGACAAATGAGGAAGTGCTTGGTATGGTTGGCGAGGAGAGGAAACTTCAGGATGAGATCAAGGTGAGGCAGAGTAGGTGGCTGAAAGACGTAATGAGGGGCGATGGGTTGTTCAAGGCTGTGATAGAGGGAAGAATGTTGGGCTAGTGGGAAAGGGGGAGAAAGAGAATAGATTTTATGGACGAGATGACGAAGGGTAAGAAGTACGCGGAGATGATGAAAGATATAATAGAGGTAGATCGCGTCCTGCACGTGTGAAAATCTGGAGGATTTTCTCTGACTTTCAATAAAACCAAAATTTAAACGGTACTTGCTTTAATGAATAAATTACTGAGAGTATAAATCATTTAAAATGAAAGACACGAAGGTATGTCTTTTCACCCGTGCGAGTTTGTGCTTATCACAACATTTGTTCTGTGCAATGATTGGAAAATTAAAAATTAAGTTTTTGCGTCATCCACATTACTATATTCACGTCATGCATTTCGCAACTGCTTAAATAAAATAAGAGTACGATCTTCACTTTGGCTAGAGAGAAAATCTCGCTCAATCTACTTCAAGCGCGTGGTTTTTCTTTCCGCCCGCTTCTATTTTTGGTGACCCGAGATCAGACGGACGTGGCAGCCGTGTGATCAAGAAGGGCAACGTACTCTCAGCGGTGTGGGATAAATTACGCGAGGCACGGAATGTTTCAAATTCTACTCCTTTTCCTTTTTCCTTCTTTATTTTCACTCCAGTGTGGTTTTCTGCGTTGTGATATGCTGGCACTTAAGGTGGTTGGAGCGATTTACGTTTAAATACAGGTTTGCGTGAAACTTTGCATGCGTATTCACATTGGTGATATCTGTATGTAATAGCGAAAAAGTTGCATCATGCCAATTTGGTTTTTGGCAATTAAATGCTAATCTAACTCGTTGATTTGTGGCACATGACACAAATGTCTCAATAATTCAATTTCATAAGTTCAGAGTTTCTTCTAAACGCGAAATGATACAGTTATAATTACTGTTATTATAATTATTGCTAATAAATATCAAGGTGTCATGCGGAGTCCAATATTCGAAAAGAAAAATATTTAAATATAATTTCGTCTTAAATTCGAATACAGCGCCGAAAACTGTAGTAATAACATGGTTCAATTAGGAAAAAATTTGAAACACGATTATTGTGTCATTTCTATTAGTGTATGTATGGTGCGTTCCAACTCATAAACAGATTCACTCAAATGAAATGTGATCCAAGAATATTTTTTCGACTTACGTGAAAAAAAATTTTTAAATGTGCTCTCATTGAGCTACGATTACCACTTCAGCCAGCTTAAGTCGTCGCCGAACTGACAAAAACCTGTTGCGAATGTGTATTAAATGTCATCATGGGTAGTCATCATGTCCTTGGAATAAGTCATGAAATGTCTAATTCCTGCAAATAATGCGATTGTACATCGCACTCTTCCGAGTTCCACAGGCATTCGTGGAATTCAAAAATAAGTCCTCCTCCTCCAGTAAATTAATTAATTTGATTTTATTTTTTATTCCCATCTCGCAGTCGTATAATCGAGATTTCACTGGATTCGATGCAATTTTATCGCAGAATCTAAATGCTACTTGCCGTCAAAATGGAAGCCAGTGTATTTTTTCCGAGCAAGTTCTAACCGTAGTGCATAGCATACCGATTATTGCCCCAATCGACCCCCTGCTACCATAGAATACCGTCCCTACAAAACGAATCACTTCTTGTAAGCGCCTAACGAAGGCAACTGCAGTAGAAGTGCCTTCCACTTGCATAGCCACGATTTCATTAATGTTTTGTTCTTAAATTTTTATTCTTACAATCGAATGTTCCATTTCAGAAAATAATTACTAATGATAACCAGAAGTAATGTTTTAAGTGTCTGTAATTAGGCTATAACAACGCGAAAAGTGGAAATATTATTACCCTGCGCTGAAAAAAGTACGCGCCATTCTCCATCTGATTTTGACGTCACTTTGCAACGAACATAGTTGAATTTTCTTGATTTTTCTTTCATGCGAGAATATAAACTATAAGAGCATTTTAGTGTGCAAAGTATTATAAGGTTGCACCTTATGGATGTGTATCAACAACTCTAACGAGTATAATATTATGACGAGTGTGTATTCTTTCCTCTAATCTCGGCTACGTTCAATACTTTACTTGGTTTATTGGGACTCTGTTACCATGTACCTATTTTTGGAATATTAATGGAATTAGCTTTTTCCCAACCACTGTTCTATATTCTGGAGGCTATAGGTTAATGTCTTTCGAAATTATTTGCCTTGTACACGCGTGTGAAATTCCCGGAAACCGTCTGTTTATTGAAGGTCAGAATGCTATCACTAAGAAATTTTTATGATTTCAAGGTTATGCGAGGGTTTTATAACTGTAGTGGAAATATGCCGGGTGGTGAAGACACGTGTCAATATTACTCAGGAAATGAACTGAAATATATATATACAGCCAATAGCTACAATAACATTGTATCTAAGGTCATTCGAATATATGTGGTCTAAAATATTTATTTTATTGCCAACATAATTAAAAGATGCAAATATGCTACGGAACTTTTGACAGTGGTTAAGGAATTGCTTCTATCTCATGAAAATGTTGATTTTTTGTGATTTTGTATAATTAAATTTTAAATGTCTCATTCTGTGCTGCATAAAAAATGTAAATGATATGTATTCACCATTGATAGTGTTTCAGGTAATGGGTCTTGGGACCCACCTTAGACTTCAATTGTTAAATATGTTTGGCTATTGGTATGTGATATTCTTAAAGTGAAAGTAAACTGTTATTAACGATAGTGAAAACAAAAAAACAGACGCAGTACTGCTCTTTGACACCACCATTCATGTTTTTTAGACGTGGATTTTTTTTCTTTCTGCCATATATTCTGGCGAACGAAATGCATCACTCTTTTCAACTTCCGTGAGTAATTAGATGAGTAATCTCAAATAACAGCCTTTATCTTCAGGAAGTTAATTTTTGGTTCACATCTTAATTAGACGAACATCATCGTGAGGCCCCTTTTCACCACTTATTCGGCATCAGTGAAATTTTTCGTCTCGCTTTTAAAATCGTGTAACCCCACAGTTTACCGAGGCACCTGAGTTAAACCTTTGTTCACGTATTGAGATATTTCATCAAGTCGGCTGTTTTTGGAAAAAAAGTTTAAAGTTTTTCCCACGGTCAAAATTTTACTTAAGATTTAATTAATTATTTATTGATTTAAATAGGCCGTTACCATTAGGAAATTGGCCTGGTGGCAACGGTCAAGAATGTAGCATAAGAAATGAAGTTGAATCAAATCAAAAGAATGTACTCATTGTGAAACTCATGACTTATACACGCAAGCTTTCAGTATGCACCCTGGAGTAATTTATCTCTTATTACCTCCCTAAAATTGTTAACTGTATTAGGAAAGGTCTAAATAATATCTTCAGGCAACTCATTCCATTCTTTAATTCCGCGGTTTAGGAAGGAATTATTTAGTACATCCGATTTATGTGGCCAGTATTTTATTTTGAAACTGTGGTCCTTCCTACCTATATAGTTGGGTTTCTCTAACCTTTTAGTAAATTCTCCCCAAACCTTTTCTTCCTTTATCGACTTGTAGATCCCACACAATCCATTTACCTTCCTCCTCAATTGGAGTGATTCCCACCCCAGTAACCCTAACACTCTCTGTCTTTTTGTGCTTCCCTAAGACATACCTGTCTGCTTTCCTCTGGACACTCTCAAGCTTTTTAGAGTGTGACTTTTCCTTTGGATCCCATGTCGCTGTAGAATATTCCATTGTAGGGTGGACAATTGATTGGTAGGATAATCTTTTAGTGGTCTTGGGACTCCCCTCTAGGTTTCTGATCACCCAATCCAAGAATTTAAAGGCCATCCCCAAACGAATCTTTTAATTAGTTTATGGGGTTTACCCTATCACGCGGTGAACATAATTTGAGAAAAATGCTTGTAGTTAAATTTTGGAAGCAAACATATTGACAAAAAGAAACAAGAAATAGTAATATTCCTCATTGATACTTTCAGGACCAGGGAGGTCTATGATCAAATGACGAGTGCGATCGTACTGGGGTTGATCTAATTACGATTGAAAGTAATTAGGATAACATTTGATTTATTACAATTTTATTCAAATTAGTTCGTCGCGCATAACTTAAACTCGTTAATAACACTGACAATGAGACCTCAGCTTTGTCAATATCACAGAGAAAGAAAATTCGAACGAGATACATACAGGTCGATTAATTTCAGGTATAAATTGAGTTATAAACAGCCATAAGGTATGGAATCATATTTTGTTGATGTTTATGGGTTAAGGGCAACTATTTATTTTTCATTTTGGTGAGAGGGTCAAGACGGGGTTAAAAGGTTATTAGCGCCTCTATTCAGTAAATCCCAATTACGTTTCATGAATCAGGTGTTCCACAGTCGAAATTTTGATAAACCATTTGACCAAGCGGTTTAGTGTGTTGCGTGACATGCTGAATTTGAAGTTATGGAATTGAAATTCCTTTCATATTTTCGTATCAAATAGATCCCGAACAATTGAAAATGAAGGATTTTTTCTGATTAAAGAAACAATTGCAGACCACTCTCGGTACGTTATTAGCGCTCAACTACGAAAAGCTACGTATTTCTGTTTGTAATAGGTAATGCTTGCGTTCTAAACTTAATTAGCTGTATATATTTTGCACTAATACACTTTACAGCATGACACGGGTCGAAAAGGGTTCATATTGTCGATTGAATCAATTTTTTCGTTCGAAAAACTTTACCGAGGGGCACTAGCTTGAAAAATTTTGAAACGAAGTTTATATTATTTCTTTTTCCCTAAAAACCATTTCCACTTGATACTTTAACTAGTTATGTCAAATATTTCGTCAAAACCTTTGAAGAATTTGACAGAAAAATGATGTTTTATCTAGAAAAAAGTAGGGATGCAATTATTCGAGTGAATCATTCACTCAAAATGAATCGATAATGGATGGTTTGATTATAATCGGTAATCAATTAGTTGGTTCCGATTATTCTATATTTTTTGCTGCTATATTATTGGAAAGTTAGTGATGACTGGGAAAGATCTAAGCCTGTGATTAAAAAGGCACAGCCTATGTATTTTCGATTTTAATATCGGTATATTTATTTAATTTGTGATGGGTTTGCGGGATTTCTACCGCGTGTGTCCATTTTGTAGACAACAGTTTCGCCCAACATGCAGTGGGCTTCTTCAGGTCCGAAGTCACTTCGGTCCTGAGGAAGCCCACTGCATGTTGGGCGAAACTGTTGTCTACAAAATGGACACACGCGGTAGAAATTCCGTAAACCCATCACAAGTTAATCACCGCGAAAGCCTGAACAAAAAAATATTAATTTAATATTCAGTAGGGCTTGAACTCTGACAGAGGCCTCGGATAAGAATGTTGAAGCTTTTGAAATATGGCTCTACAGACGCATTTTAAGGATCTCTAGGGTGGATGATGTAACGAATGAAGATGTCATTCACAGAATGGTCTGCCAACTCGAACTCATGTTTCCGATTAAATGATGTAAATTGCTACATCTTGAACATATGAGACACGAGGATAACCTTCGACTTCTTTAGTTGGCCCTCTAAGGGAAAGTTGGAGTAAGACGAGGCCCTGGTTGAAGAAAAATCCCCCTGATTGCATATCTGAGGGAGTGTTATGGAGCAATATCGGTGTAACTCTTCCGAACTGCATCAAACTAACCGGGCACCTTTCTTCAACCACTAAGAAAATGCCCAAATGATGTGGTAAGCAGTCACGCTTACGGGTGCAAAGGTATAGATACACCAAGGGGATGAAATTCGCCATGAATAAATCGTTTGACTCGGCCGGGATACGAGCCCGGATCTCCCAATTGCCGTTCAAGTATGTTAGCCAGTTTCAAAACCAAGACATATTAATTCAAGAATTTCTGCGCCGACATTCGATGGTTTAACTGGCTAACACACCTAACCGGCTGCCCAGTCAGCTGCATTTTTTGAATTAACGTAATGCAGCTTTTGTGGCAATATCCAAAAATATTTTTTCATCTAAAAGCCGAAATATTTGGTCGATTCAATCGAATATTTTAATTACATGGCTTTTCCAATGTGATAGTTTAAAAAAATCCGGTGTTAATGGATTAATTTTCCCGATTTTTTTGATTTTGTTTATACATGCTAAACTGGACGAAAGCAGCAGACTAGGAATTTTATGACCCCCAACTCTGGGCCAGCCAAATGACAATTTCATGATTTAGACATTCGGAAACGTTCAGTAAGATATTCAAATGCGAGCCATTTTGCATTAAGAGACAAAATAACGAGCAATCTATCATGAAAAAAGTATCATAATCGATTATTTGGTCTCCGATTAATCGTTCCAATGGATTAAAGACCTTATTTCCCGGCCTAAAAGACGCAGTTTTTTTCCTCGAAAAGGCGTTCTGAAATATGCCTGCGTCTTATGGGCTGAGGGTTAAGCTATCAGGGTTGAGAGTTCAGATGTTCATGTATCCGATTTTGTGATGCCGGTCGGAGGTGCCCATCTCTCTACTTTCACCGCTGATGGCGTTGTAACAGTGAACTGAGGGTTAGCTCTCCATCATTAGGGTTGCTACAGAAAAACTGGAATGCCTGAAAAAGTCATGGAAAATGAAAATGGGCATGGAAAATAATAAAAAATAAATAAAAAAGTATAAATTGGGAATTCATTTTTAGACATTGCCTGGACTTGGGATACCTCGAAACAATTTACATTGCGAATAATTGAAAACATAAATAAACTGAGACCAGTTACATAACATAAATATATGTATGAATAAGATAACAATTTTTTGTTTAATCTCAACCTGCCGTGCAACCAGTTTATAGTGAGTGTTAGCCATACTTTAACAAATAACACATCTGAATTTTTTACATCAAATAGCCAACATTTTACTCTGCTCAAAAATGATGTTACACTAATTGTACCTCTTATATCAGTGAGTCATGAGTCAGTCTAATTGTAAGAAATAACATTGGCCCTATATAAATAAATGATCGTTGGAACTGAGACAAATGGGGCTTGGGCAAAATAAACATTGTTGTAGATCTTTAGATTGTATACCATTGGCTTTTAGTTCTACCTTTGGTAAAAACCACTTCTGTGGTAAACAATTTCAATACTTTATAAACCTAAAGATGGCGAATGGAGAGTAACTGCACATTCACAAATATGGGGAAGGACGGTTTAAATTGACATTTTCTAGCTATCAGTCTCACTATTGATTTTTGAAGAATCAGCATCGAAAAATATGGAAAAGTTAATGAGAAATTATCTTGTAAATTTCCTTTTTCTAGTCAACATCTGATTGTTTTCCATTACTCAGGAGTAATATTAGTACAATGCCTGAATGAGGCATTAGAGGTCTCATTTGGCGTGAAGCAATTAAGTTTGCCCCTTAATAAACTCTTAGGTTATTACACTCATGTTGTGGAAGATCGAGTATTTGTTTCCCTTCAGATTTTGTACAGGTAGTTTTGGCTCTCATCGTGTCCAATACCCTGAAGTAAGATGCCATCAGAAAGGAAGCCGATTACCTCATAGGGCATGCGTTAATGTGTCGTGTTCCTATTCTTGTGCGTTGATTAAAATGCACTCCAAAACTACGGATACTACTAAAATACACTCCTTTAAAGTACGGATATTTCCACATGCAAAAATGAAAAATTTGATCTTGAAAACCTGGGGAAGTCTTGGAAATTCTCAAACTCTGACTTGCTGCAATTCTGATAATTTTTTTTTCATGGTATTCTACGATGAATAACTTTCTATTGCTCTCTATTGTTTCTATTGCCTATATCTATGAATACAGTTGCTATTTATTGAAGTTAATAATCCTATTCTCTCTCTATAAATTGCTAACATTTGAAAAACAGATCCATGGAGTTAAAACCACATGGAAACTCAATTTTGAATTAGAAAAACTTCGTACTTTTCCACACTTAATTTAAAACTGCGACTAGTTTCACCTAAATAAGGCATATTCTGGCACTTTCTGAAGCTTTGAGAATTCTCTATATAAAAAATTGGCGGGAGTTGAAAAAGATCTAAAGCTTTCCTTATAGTGTTTTTGAAGGTTGTTCTGGCTTCCCAACGGGTTAAACTCTCCATCTCTGCCGACGTTTCGATGTACGTGTTGTCCATCGTCATCAGGGCAGAGTGGACTTAAGGAAATATTTTTTCATTGAAATATTCATTTGTAGAGACAATGTTACATATTGGGGGGGATGCGACAGTTGTCATCTAAGGGGTGTGAGGGGGTATAAAAAATCACCGAAAACGGTAACGTAGTTTATCCACGACCTTTAAGTGAAATCTTTGGGCCGAGAAATACGATAATCGATTATTGAGGGAAATGTTGGCATCCCTGGACGCAGGCGTTGCTTAAACCCAGTGTGCGTCTGCGGTGCTGAGCACCCTAGCCCTATTTTTGCTGCGGCGGCGCTCGTCTCTGTCACCTGCAGACAATAGCTTGAAGTCAGTGGGGCGAGTCAATGGAGCAATGTCTCGCTCTGGCCTAGACCAGTGCCAGTGAGAGTCCCGAGGTGCGTTCCAAGAGCGGTTTCTCTATTTTCCATCGCCCCGACACGTCCCCGTGGCCGCCCGCTCATCGCAGGCGGGAGGCAAGCGCGGACGTTCACGAGTGTGCGGGAGTAAAAATAGCGGTGAGTTCCACTGCTCTAGAAAAAGGCTCTCCCCCTAATCAGGTGACGCCGGCTTAGACCGTGGATGCAGAGGTTTAGTGGACATGAGGGTGCTGAGGGCACTCGCCCTAGAACCGTGAGCTTTAAAAACAAAAGATTGCATGATCAAATCCGATCAATCATTTTAAAAATTTAAAAACTTGCAATTAATTTAATCTTTATTAATATCCAAAGGATAGATAGTTTATTCATCCTAGGACAGGTATGTGGATGTAAAGGAGAAGTCGGGCCTTTCATACATATGAAAGGGAGCTCACGCTTATAAAATTACACAAAATGAATTATGAAAACAAATTATTTTAATAAATAAAGTAATTTACACTCTATTTGTCCTTGCTTTACAATTAATAGTAAAAGGAATGTAGAATTGAAATTGTTCTCCGCGTCTGGAAACCATTAATGTGTCTGTAACGGTAATCGTGGGTCATTGAGTGCACATTTTATTAAAGGTTTTAGTAAGTCGAAAAAAATATCTTGAACCACATTTCACAAAGTGCATCAGGTTATGCGTTGGAACGCACCTAACACCCAACAATGGAAGCGATTCATGAATTATATTTTAAATGTTTCCTTAATTAAACCATGCTATAACTGCAGTTTTCGCCGCGGAATACGAAGTTTACTCAAAATTATGTTAAAATATAGTTTCTTCGAAATTTGGACTAGGCCTGATACCTTGATTTTTGTTAGCAGCAATTATAGTGGTTATTCGTGGCGGCCAATACTTTGTGGAATTCCATTGTAGGAAAGGATTAAATACTTTGCACAATTCCACATGAGAAATTTGTTCATTTAGCCAACATGTTTCACTGCACTGCAGCATCAGCAGTCCTGATGATGCTGCAGTGCAGTGAAACTTGTTGACTGAATATACAAATTTTTCCAGTGGAATTGTGCAAAGTATTTAATCTTTTTCCTAGCAATTATAGTAATAAAATGTATCGTTGCACGTTTAGAAGAAAAAATGGAGCATACGTAATCGAATTATCAGGAAATCTATCTCATGTGCCATGAGGATACGTGTTAAAATGGCATTGAATTGTCAAAAACCCAAATCGGTATGATGCAATTTTTTCACTGTAAAATTCTATCGACATCAATCACTAATGATAAAACGTGTGCAAAGTTTCACGCAAATCTGTAGATGGTCTAAAAATCTATCTGGACAAACCACCTCATACGCAGTGTTTCCATTTATCCATTTTAACGGAGGTAAAGGAAGGTAATAAGACCATCGCCTACGTTCACCGTTCGGTCAGGACTATCTTTAGCGCCCCCCTGTCGCCCCCTGGTTTCTTTCAGCCCCCCCCCCCCTAGATTAATTCACCACTCCCGAGGGGGCGATCACGCCCATTTTAGGAACCAATATTACACAGGGTATCTCAGGAGAAATCAGGTAATTTCCGGAGATGAAGAGAGGAAATGATCTCAAACATATTTTTTGTCTTATGGACATAGGGCATAAAGTTATCGAAGATTGATTCCCTGTGCCGTCCCTGGGTCTAGACCGTCCCTGGTGATTGAGGGGCCCTGGAAACGAATGTTGGGGGCCACCTTAGCTTTGCATTCCCTTATTATATAGTAGCACCTTTTAAGCATATTTAATGGAAATAAGGAAATTAACCGACAAATTGGCAGTTGATTTCAATAAATTTACATATGTACTAAGTAGTAGGGAATTTCGGGTAATAGGTGGGTTTCCGCGCGCCGTCTGAAAGAGGCAAACCCGGGTGGGGCCCCCATAAGCGCGGGGCCCAGTGCGGTAGCACCTGTCGCACTACCCTAGGGACGGCACTGTTAATGAAGATCAAATGGACGGAGAGAATCACCAACGAAGAAGTCCTACAAAGAGCTGCAATAATATAATCAAAAATCAAAGGTGAAGGAGAGACAAACTCATTAAACACATTTCACCACCCAACAGCCTCTTGAAAACAGCAATAGAAGGAGAAATGACGGGCAAGAATTAATGGGGAAGAAGAATAATGGAATAATCAGTTAAGTAAATTATGAAGGACGTAAAATTGAAGAGCCATGTAGAAATGAAGCATTTTGGTGGTAGGAGAGCGGAATGGAAGCGGAAATTGTGAGGGAGCAAATTAAAAAAAACATTATTTATTGGTAATGGAATGGCCCACCATTGAGAGAGAACTATGAATACCATGTGCACTGCCAAGAGAAGTTTCCGGTATCTTTAATCGTTATAGGTAGCCATTAGTTGGCGTTTTCGGACGGCGATTGAAAAACGTGCTCGATGAAATGTTTCTCCACAGGCGGTCACATTCAAGGTCAATACCAGCCCTCTTCTTTTTAGAGTCTCACTCCTTTTTTTCTTCGCCTCGTGTCTTTTTATCTTACCATCGCGAGAGAATGGAAAGGGATGAAGAGAGAGAGAGAGAGAGTGGAGAAGATGAAAATGCAAGAGACGGTCTCAACTTATAAGAACCTGGTCATTCCCTGGCGAATCGCTTCCATAGCCGGTTGAAAACCCGTGAAGAATTAACTCATGGGTTAATTCTACACGGGTTCTCATTAATGGGTGAAGAATTATCCCATGGGTTAATTCTTCACGGGTTTCCAACCAGTTCAGGTACCGACGCGTGCCAACCGTATCTCTATTCATGCAATAAGGATCAATTTTGTGGATCAAAATACTTTAAAATCAACATTCTAAATAACGACACATTAATGAAGCTATGTATTTAGCTATTTTCCACGGAAAAATTTCGGTCGCCAAAATCACCCTGACATGCTCTAATTCGACCAACTGTAAAAATTATCATGGCGTATTCCATGCTCCGTATGATACCCTGTCTCAAAGAGCATATGATTAATAATATAAATCAACTGTTTTTTGTTGGTTTGCGCGAACTTCATTTTTTTACTTTTGGCCAGCGTTTTTGGATTTTGGCCAGCTTTTTTGGATTTCGGCCCACTCTGCGACGTTTCGACGACTAACTCTGCCATCAATATCAAGATGACTGATGCCAGGATTACGATTTTGCCGAATTCCCCGTTTTCGACTTCCTTCTCCCTTTTCATAACTTTTGGCACGTCTCGACTGTGAGTCGTCCCCGATTTCCGAAACTTTACAACGGTCCTATTCAAATCACACTTTAATCTTATTCATAAAAATTTCGCTTTTTATAATGGGTTTTCTTTGTTATTTTATTTATCGTTCTCTTTGGTCATGTATGATTGACGTGTTTTATTCATTTTATCACATTTTTTACACGTTAAGTACCTACACTCTAATTATTAGATACTATAATAATTATGAAATTTATAATTGAATCATTTTTAATCATTTTTCATATTTTTATTAATCATGTTTTCTTTTTTATGTTTGATTTGTAATTTTATAGATGTTGTATTTCACATTTATTTGGTCAATACAGCTCCCCTTTTCTTTCTTTTTATATACTTCTTACATTGCTTTTAAAAAGTACATTAGCTGTATCTATTAGTAGGTTTTCGCTGGTTTTCATACTCCCTTTCATGTGTGTGTGTATGCCTGCAGTAGGGTTTTTTTCGTTAAGGATATCAGCTCCTTATTCCTTAAGTTTTTACCACAATCGTATTTTTCTTTCTACATTGTTTATATTCCAGTTTATTCATTCTAAAATATTGATGGTCATTCTTTTGTTCTTTTTCTATAATTAAAATAGTCAAATACTTCATACATGTATTTGACGAAGGGTTCGATGGAAGAAGGGACTATCCCAGTCTCAATCTCGCTTCAATAAAGTCGCATTATTATTATTGGAATACAATCAATTCTCCTCCACTTGGTTGCCTCTAAAGCCTTTGACACGTGGTGACATTCCTGGCGAAAAAAGTGTCTATCTAGCGGTATCTTTCTTCATGTGAACAACCAAATCGCCTCCCATCTATTGCTGACATGCAATAGAATCGCTTGCGGATGCCTTGTTCTGGTAGGAAATAGAACACGTTCAATTTGTTTAGCGATTTTGCGAAAAAGTTGTGCGCATTTGCACCTTCATTTGCTTGTGAATAGAGAACGTAAAACTGTTTGAAGAGGAAGATTTGAAGTGGAAGTGTCAAACATTAATCCAGCTAATCAATTTCTTTCAAAATCAATTTTTTTTCATGGATGCCATTGTTTATTCTTATGAGTAATTGCGCACATATACATGACCAACATTTTTCCGTTACTAAGCACGATAACAACAACAATGACGGTGATCGATTAAGTGTTGCTTTCCAATTACCTTGTACGGATTAGCGCACATTTTAGGAGATGGGAACTCACGAGCGCACATTCAAGTGGACGATTGGAACGATATGGGCTGAAGTGTTTACAATATGTTGGGGCGGTATTGAAATTCATGAAAATAATGGTCAAACTCACCTCTTGAAAGATTAAACTCCGAATAAATATTAATTTTTTTCAAGTGATCATCACAATTAGCTTAGGCATTGAGATATTTCTGTTATATTTTCAACAAATTTGCAGCAAAGTTTCGTCTGCAAGAGCACATGGTTATGCAGACGAACTACAGTGAAGCTGTGTTTCAATATGCTTAGCGCAGATGACGCCACAAATATCATTGTATCACGCTCTATGCTAAACGGATGAAAAACAGCGAAGTGCAGATAGGCAATTGGAAAGCACTCTTAACTATAGTCAAATAATTCATTGCTGTACTATAATCGCTAATTATCGCCTATGCAATCTGAGCGTCATCCATTTCATTTGCAAAGCAGTCATTCACGCTAAATTGTTTCCACTACTTGGTCACTGCTTTTGGCTTCGTTACTACACAGCAGTTAAAATATTGCTCGCCATCGGTTGCCGAAATTCCATCCGACATGACTGGGCGAAGGATTGCAGGTCAACTATGTGCAATAAATGTACCCGTGTATACAGGGTATCTCACGTCCTGCGTCGCGAATTTCTCTAGTGATTTATTTTAAAAGATGAGCTTGAACACTTTCCCAGCCATCTCTATTAGGTTTTTCTCTACATTCACTTCTCTAATTACCTCTTCCCGCTGTTTACAAACGAACTCCTTCTCCCTATGGCTATTTTTAGTTTAAAGACGTACTCACATAAAAACAAATAAAAATATATTCAAGGTGGCTGGAGCGATAATCGTAGGTCCGTGAGTGCCCATTAAAATAAGAATAATAGACTTTCTATGGTAACTTTGTGGTATTCCATTTTAAAATATTTGCGTCGTAACCCGTGTCGTGAGTTCTAATTTTTATGTGGTTTGTTAAAGGTTATTTTATTAAATACAATAAAATAAGTACTAGGATCACATTTCATTTAGAGAAATCTGTTCATGCGGTGGAACTCACCGCACAGGCAGTGATGGAAATGATGCAAAATTATATTTTGCATTATGTAAATCGTGCTATGGCTTGAGCTATTGATGGTTTTTATCATGAAAATGGAAATTTGATCGAAAATTTTATTTTAATGTGTTTTATTTTCAAATTTTTTACTTGGCGTGACACATAGAAAAATATTTATTTTTTGAAATTTTGAAAACTGCTTTTATTTACAGGGAAAACATGTCAGAAAGTAGTGTAACATGGTAAGTGGCTGTTGTTTTGAAATCATTGGAATGATTCGATCCTGTTCGTCATCATAATGAGGCCAAATCGAATGAATTTTATATGAAGTGATATCTCGCTCAAACTATCTTAAATTTCAGAAATTTATTTCTTCTTCTTTTTTTGAGTTTTGGTCAATTTAAAAGTCATAATTTCACAACCAACGTTTCTAAAAACTTATTACCATCCTCAGGGCTAATTGACATAAACCATGAAACAAAATTAACAACATAAACAGGTATTGATGTTAAAATTTACTTTTAATTTAAATTGATTTTAAACTGAACAAAACTCGAAAAAAGAAGAAGAAATTATTTATTGGTGGACATTATAAACATTAATTAAATTTCAGAGTAAAGAAGTCATAAGTAGTGGTAGGGTAAACCCCCTGGAACCCTCCTCACAGAAGTTTAGATTAGGGGTACCTTCCATTCGTTCTAGTACATACGCTAATCACTTCGAGAAACAACATAGCACTTGCCTTCCGCTCGTTACAGACCCTGCGTACTAGGTAGCGCACTTCAAAATAGATCGGGAGCAAAGTTGATGCGCGCTAAACAACAAAAGAACGTCGAAAATAGCGTCCACGATTGTTGTCAAGTTTGTTGACTTTCAGTAAAGGCGTCAAACATGCATATCGTGAGGTTTTTAATAACTCGTTGATTGGAAGATTACGTTTTTAAATACTTATTGTGAACAAATTCAACCACTTAACTAACTATTCGGCCGTGACTGTTGTTCACCCACAGAATGGTTCCTACCTACAGGTTACCAAACGTTTCGCCAGCGCACATCGTTCCGTTCAGCGTTGTTCGTGTGCACTAAAGTTCGCTGATGTGTTCCGATGCACGTCCGCTAACTTCAACACTTTGAGTGGAAAAATCCCTTGGTTGCGAGTAGGCCAGGTGATGGATGGGCCCCTAATATTTCTTATAGAGTTTGTAACCGCACTATCGTCGGATGCTAATCTGTTTTGGCCCACGAAGAAGGCCACCTTACACTCAGTACAAATAGAAGAGGAGGCGATGCTTGGAAAATCCTCTCTCCCTTCTTCAATTCTTCTTCCGTTGCTGCCACCAGGATAGTGAAAGTGTGAATCACTCACTCGCTGCACAGCGCAGCGCGTGCATAAGAGGCATCACCATCTATAACCGTCGGCCAGCAGCGATCCCAAATCACGGAACGCCAAACACTCCAATCAGTCAGTGCACATCATCAAAATCGTCATACTACCGTGCGATTCCCCCGCAGAGGCGTGTGGCGGGGGGTGTTAGGGCACCAGCCATGAAAAGGGGGAGAAAGGAAAGAGGAGGGGGAGACGACAGAGGGGAATTTTGTGTTAACGATGTGTCTTAAGGTAGTTTTAGCGAAATATTTCCCTAGTCATAATGGAGACTATATTCAAATTTTATATTTTAATTTCAGCGTCTGTAAGAAGTGAAGTAAATATTGTAATATTAATGAGGAAAAAACAAAGTAATCTAAGACTGAAATTCTCAGTAATTAAATAAATTATCTAAATAAGTCTATAGCTTAACTTATTTTTTTTACACCGTACGGCTAGAAAGCCTTCAAAACAGCAGTTTTTTTGCGATCCTGTCAAAATTACTGCGGTAACAGATTAATTTTAATAAATAGTAGAGAAACGTACAAACTACACAGCGTAAGTTTTTTTGACGAAATCTGTGTATTATAAATTCCTAATTTTTTTCAATATTCTCCCTCTGGAGCGCAAAGCCGTAATCTCTCCCACGTCAAACAGCTTGTATTTACAGGTAAATTGCTCGAAAAGTAGTTCGTCAGGGGGTTAATATTCTGATATTATTGGAAAGATGAGTTTTCCCTTAAGAATGAGGTCAAATTCATCAATTTCTTGGTGAAGTGATTTTTCGCTCAAACTACCTTTGTTACTGTCACGTTTTTTTTGTTGTAATCACTTATGGTTCGTGGAATGGAGGAATTTTTGTACTCATCAGTTGGGCAGTTTTATTTCTCTTGCATATATTTTTGCCTCTACCATTTCTTGAGACATAGTACGGGGTCAAAACAATATGCTGCGTGTCGTTCCGAAATTCAGCTGACCTGGATTTTTCAAGTACAATATAAGAATATGCTGTAGCTTCCGAGTCTCCAATGGTTCTCAACTTAGTCTTTCCATCATCAGCTCTCTGCTCGCTAGCAGCAGTTTTTAACAAAGCGTTCAGCTTCCCTTCGTATTTTATTTACTTCTCGGATTGAACCTTTCAGTGAAGGGGCCCAAATGTTCACGGCGCGGCTCATTCGAGATGCCTTACCAGAGAAAAGTATCATCTCTCTTTCACTTATTCATCGGAGATCCTTCACATTATTCGCTTGATATTGCAGCTCTACAAATATTTCGTGTTTGCCCCTCGCTAATTCTGGGATCAAGGTGAATCACAGATATATATAAATGAAAATGACTGGCAATTTTCCACAAGAATATATTTAAAAAACGACCGGTTTCGGTGTACAACACCATCATCAGGTGATGATGGTGTTGTACACCTGATGATGGTGTTGTACACCGAAACCGGTCGTTTTTTAAATATATTATTGTGGAAAATTGCCAGTCATTTTCATTTATGATGTTGTTCCATAAAATTAAGCCTGAAACTACATTCTTCATTGAATCACAGATATTTGACTTCATCTAATTACTTTATATGGACTCCTCCCACTTTATCAATATAGCATTGGTGTATTTTCTTTCGTAAATTTTCGGTTTCGCAGTGTAAATCAACAAGTATCAATCCTTATTTCTGGAGATCGGGTCGCTGCGGAGGCTTGGGCATTGGCTTTCCATCCTGGTGGTCGGGGTCTGTATCTCGGCAGTGATAGGGTAATAGGGTAGTAATCCTCCTCTCCACACTTTCGGTCAATATTTTCCTGAACATTTTTCCCGGAATGCTCAAAAAACTAATTGCTCTCCAATTTTTACACTCTGTTTTCTCACCCTTCCCTTTGTACAAGGAAACTATTATCGCATTCTTCCAGTCCGTTGGAACAACAGAAGTATTTAGACTTAAGCTATAAAATTCTCACTGCCGACTTGTAACTCACACCCACGCTTCAGCATCTCATTGGTTATGCCATCTGCGCCTGTAGCCTTCCCATTTTTCAAATATTCTCACTTGTGACCTCCTGCTCACTTTTTCCCGTAAAATACCTTACAAATCGTCTCGGATGAGAGGGTATTAGTGGCTGTTGGTGGTCAAACGAAAATCCGTGCACCAAACATTTCTCAGTCACTCGGATAGTGTAGGAGATATTCAAACGAGTCATATGTCATTCAAGAGAGGAAGCTTGAGAGACTTAGGTATATAGCCATCTATACATCAAAATATCAGGCTTGACTCGGTGGAACCACATCGCGATTTAAATCAACTATCTCATTTGCATAAATTACACAATAATTTTTAATTATTCCAACCCAGGTTTCGACTTTACTCAGTCATTTTCAAAGTTGAAACAGGGAGCGCTCTAGATCGAATGGAAAGTTTCCTGTGTTCAAGAATTTCTCCAATTAATTTGTCTGTCATACTTTGCGGAGTTTCTGTGAAACTCATTTCCTTCCAACATATACTAGGATACATAATAAATGATTCACTAAGTCCATTTGAATTTTTATTATTCATCGATAGCATTACTACCCTGCTTCCACCCTTGTTTGGTTTTCTGCTGTTATCGTCCAAAATTTGGTACAAACGAGATAACGCTCCGTACATACATAAATTTCAATTGAGAGCATCCTTTTTTACAAGCAATCCTTGCTCTATCTGATTGTTGACTATTCATAAGATAGAATTCCGCACATTGATTGGGCTCTTCTTAGGATAGATGAGTTCAAATGTCATTTTTAAAAGCTCACAAGTAATGATATTGTACTTGAATTGTAGACTGTCTACCACGACTTTCTGGAACCCCTGCTAACTTAGAAGTTGAAACAAGCTGGTTAATTTGTGGAATGCAATTTAATTTAAAACATACCTATTACCCGTTTCACAAGTTTTGGTGCCATTATATGCAGTAATTGTCTGAAATTGTCCTTGTGAAACCACTGCATGCTAGGGAAGGAAAACAAAGTGGTCACTGCAAAATCCTCATAATTTTTTTTAAACGGTGTAGTATCAGGCACAGCTTTTGTCTATGTGTTGGTGGAAGCTGTTGACACAAACGAGGTGATGCCATTGTCGGTGAAACCGGTTTTACTTTTTAAAAATTAAATTGTGTTTAATTTACATCGTAAAGAGGGTATTTAACTGCAGTAGTTATTATGAAAAAAAGAAATGGATGCACCTCCAACGAAATAGAGGTTAATTCATTCGCGACTAAGATTCTAATCCAATTAGTCCGCACGATCTGTTACTTCCTACAAAGCAATTTGCTGGAAGAAAAAAGCTTGTTCTGGCTCCTATTCGCCCAGTTCTCAAAGTGTGAGCGTTTTTAGATCCATTTATTCTGCGCTGTCACCTGGCTCGGGGCAAAAGTAGCGCGCTGGATAAGTGCATCCGAGAATAAACCTGGTTTTGCCCTGAGAGAGAAATGCCAAGTCATTTTCTTTCGATAGTAAAGGCCGTGAATAAAGGGAGGATGTTACGTCAGAGGGAAAGAAATAGAATAGGCTTAGTGGAATTAAGGATGTTAGGATCATCAGCCGTCATCTATCAGAAGAGTGGCTAGCTGCAGCGGCTCTCCACTACACTTTTCTACCAGCCAACCTTTCATACATGATTCTTCATTTCGATGTTATTCATAATTTACCTGATGAAAGTGTTTCATTCTTGATCTGCCTCTGTAATTCTTCCCCATTCAATTCTCCTTCCATCATTATATTCGATTAGTTATTGAGAAGAAAAATACTGCCAACAAGTTGAAAAACTACGAATACGTGTATAGTAAGTACAAATATATTTCCTTTTCTAAATAACACATTGTAATTTGGTTCTAGTCAAACAAATATTTCTATTCAATCTGATTTCAGCAATCACTGATTGTTACACTGAGAATAGAGGCACTCAATTAGGAAGGAGCAAATACACTGAGGGGGTGCTTCCTTGCTCCTGGTAATTTCTGTAGCTACTGCAGACGAAAACGCAAAAATTGCTGATAAACGCGTGCACAGGGAAAATAGACGCTCAGTAGCTGACACACGTGGAATATTCGTGAAATAAATGAAAACGGCGACTGTTATTATTTGCTTACTAAATAAACATTGTTATTGCTTGTAGTCCATTTCCTTCCCACGGGTGACACTGTATCTCCTTTCATATTACTAATTGGTAGTCGTATAAACGAAGCAATGGAGCTGATCCTGAAATCGGACTTGCGAATACAGTAGAATTCTAATTATCCTAATGAAATGGGACCGGACCCCGTCCGGATAATCAAATGTCTGGATATTTGGATAACTCGCGAAAAAATTAATCACGTAATTTCTTTGAAAAAAAGCTAAATTTATGTACAATATATTGATGTAATGAGTACGAAAACAATGTTGCTTACATTTGCGAGTAATAGACCTATAACTCATCGTCTGCCTAAGTGGTAGCGCTGTCGCAGCTTTACATATTTTCGCTGAAGAAAGGGCCCAATACGGCGCGCACTAATGAATATTGCTTGTTCGCCAGAAGATAACGTCTTTTAACATGCTATCTGCGTATTGATTTTAGAACACTAAATAAGCTATTTACTGCAACCAATAACTGTAGAACGAAATAAACTGTATAAAAGATACAATATAGGCACGTTTCAAATAGCCTATTGCCGTGAATGTAAAAATCCGATTTTCGATGATTTTTCCCCCTCAAAGCGATCCTGATAATTGGCAATCCGGATTGTTGGAATTCGGATAGTTGGATTTTTACAGTGATTGTGTCAGAAAAATCTTCCGATTCCTCTGCCACGCGATACAATATCTGGTAAAGGCCGTCGTGGGAAATAAAATAGGTATGTGAAAGATTCGAAAGAGAAGTAAATATAACAAATGAAATTCCATTTTATTGGATAATTGTTTACAGTATACGAACAAGTAAATAGAGAAAAAACAGAACTAAAATATCTTAGTTAACTCCACTTGTACTTATTATCACGACCTGGGTTTCAACACTTGGTTTTATATTCAGTTTATAATAAATGCAAGTGGAACTAAGTTATTTTAATTCTTCCGTAATGGATAAATTCCCCCAAATTACGCCTACAACCGTTTCCTTTGAGAGGAAAAACACTTTTTAACTGTTAATAAGTACCTATATAAAATACAAAAATTAAAATCAGGCTCATAGTATCTGGAGAGTTATTTCTTGTGAAAGTTCAGACGGTTCAGGCGTTAAGTGGATGGATTGATGGATGCACAATTTTCCAAAAATAAGAGCAACTTTAATTATGGCCCAGTTGTTGTTTCACTCAGCTGTGGAAGATTGAGCATCTTTTAATCAAACCATAAAGTTGTGCAAGTTCTTTCCGTCTAAAGATACTGATTAACTCATAATTGGTTGGCAATTTGGTTGGTTGGTTATTTTGGGGATATGACCGTCAAATTACGTGGATTGTCTCGCTAGCGATTGTTGTGTACGTTGATAAGCAAAGGATTCTCCACCAAACTCGGTCGGAATCAGTATACTTTTTGCCAAAGGCGCTGAGAGTTGATGTGCTCCACAGTTAAGGGCCCTTTTTAGACTAAGATATTTATCAGTGAGAAAATATTTTTATTCCATGTGATAAAAAAATATAACTGAAGTTACAGAAACAACATCAAAATTACTGAGGCTTTCCCGGCGTATGGTATTAAATAGCTCTATTCGGGATTTCCAAAGGGTTAAAGAATCAATAGTTGCCGATGGCCGAGTCGTCCATTGTCTTCAGTGTTTGAAAAATTTATAAAAAGCAATAATATAAAAAATAGGACGATGAACGACTCGGCCATCGAAACGTCGGAAACCATGGATTCTCTAACCCGATGGACATCCCGAATAGAGCTTCTTAATAAAAAAAATTCACTTCCACGAAGTCAAGCCTGAAACAATTAAATTTATTCGTTGAGCTTCTTAACATTAAAACTTGATCAAATAGTTTTTCCTAAATAAACTTGCTTATTATTGATTGCTAGGAGTTCGGAACGTTGATAAATTCGCTAAAGCCCGTTTCACACGATACTTGATCCAGCACAAGACCTAGTGTGCTCGCCGCTACTTGATATTGAGGACGGAATCTAGCATGCTTGGAACCCTACTAGGAGGTTTCGCACGATCATCGACCTTGTGCTTGCTATTAAGCAGTTATTCCATATGATTCCATACGAATTTAAAAAAGAGAAGATCGCACAGCGTCTGTAACGTGAACGTGATTGGTAGATGGCCACTGGGTCCTACTGGGTCTAGTAGCAAACTAGTACCGCATCAAGTACGAAATCCAGTAGCTCAGCGAGTATACAAGCTAGCATGCTTGCTAGCCAGTATACTGGTTCTGTTCACACGAGACTAGAAAGCTAGCGTACTAGCGAGTATACTAGACCTTGTGCTGGATCAAGTGTCGTGTGAAACGGGCTTAAGATGACTCCTATGAACCTCTCATCCGACACGCGAAGTACTGCACTTGAAGTGCCCTTCGCGTAGCACCTTAGAAGTGACCAGGATTCCTCATATAAAATCTCCATCATTCCTGGGATTTGAACCCACGCTCTTGTGGTGAGAAAGCAACCAGAATTAAGCGCGTTATGAGAATTCAAGGTGGAAGGGGGCTACAGAGCCGGAATATTTTGACAACTTGATCGACCCGTGGTGAAAAAGTTACTTTGACTGATTCTCTCGCTTTTTCTGTTGAAATTGTTTGCAATGTGCAAATGATTTAAACGCCTAAATCATCAGTTCACTATCTTCTACAGCCTTCGCGGCGTCTTTCCACAATTTGAATACTCCGTACACACAGTGGGCTGAGATCGAAAAAATCTGGCCAAAACCCAAAAAAAATTTTTTTTCAGTCTGAAAGTAGAAACTTTGCACAGTCATTCTCCATAGATTGGTGCATGTGATGTTGCCCGCCATAGTGAGGGATGAGCGGCAATTAGACACCAGCTGCTGGCTAGTATCGTTAAAAATAAGTTTTATTGTCTCAGACGGTTAGCATTAGCCTAAAAAAGGTGCTATATCCTTCCAAAGACTAAAATATACGCGTGAAATGCCGGTGCTAGAGCCTATATTTCATTTGAGGAAAGTGAGCTAAATGCTAACTTGGCTAACAGTATACATTGTATATGGAGATCGATTTCCCCGTAGTCACATCATATTAACGTACATGGAAGTCCATTCCTATTGATATGTCTTGGAAATAGCCATAACGAAGGTTATGGAACAATAGCGCTTCCCAACACACGCCGCGTCACAGCATTCCCCGTAGCCGCGGGCAGATCCGGACGGCTGCACGATCGAAAAATCGATTTTATTTTCGGCGTCGCACACGTTCGCAGATGATTTCTTCGGATTCACTCTCTAAAAGCTTCGTTATTATCGTGATACAAGTATATCAGTGTCCGTCGGTGTCCATTTTTTTATTTTACTACATAAAGGCGAAAAATTGACGTAAAACAGGGTCCCCCCATTTTGTCATGTACCGATGACAAATATTACAAATTTGCCAAAACATAAGTAATATTTAATGACAAAGAACTTTTTATACCAAAATATTTCAGTTTTTATTCTATAGCTTTACAAAAAAAAAGGTTCGGCATTAGCTTGAATTCGGTGATTTTCTGAAAAAAATTAAGGTGGGCGATTTTTGCGATATTGGTTCAACTTTGAGCCCATTTATATTGTTAACGCGTGATAATTATGATAAATGGCATGAAGCATCACATGAACCAATCTGTGGAGAATGACTGTGTAAATTTTCAACGTCCAGACTGAAAAAAAAACATTTTTTGGGTCTAGGCCAGTTTTTTCGATTTCAGCCCGCTATGCGCCGGAACGAATGCCACTGCTCGTCCCAGGTCCTCTCCGTTCATGAAGAAGTGGATGCCTCTGTCTCTTTTTCACGTAATACCCTAGTTCTACTAATTTTTTTAAAAAATAATTACGCTTTTTAAAATTCAACAAAATATATTATTTTGTTCCGACCCAGGCTTCAACTTAAAACCTTTGAAAATGTAAAATTATTTTCAAATCGTGATGTGGTTCCACTAAGTCAAGCCTGATTATTTGATGTATGTTTTAGTTGCTCATCTTGCTCCAATTTTTGTCCTACATTTATCATCAGATTCGCTTTCCTTGTTATAGACAATTTGAGCGAAATATCGCTATATATGTATAACTGTATAAATATCGCTATCGCTACATAAAATTCGATGAATGTGGCCTCATGAAGAAAAACATGCCGTTATTCCAGTGATACCAAAATAACGGCCACTATTTGCGCAACATTAAAATATGTGTATTTGCAAGTAAGATAGACACCGTTGTCCATGGATAATGGTACGATTGTGGTTGTTATGTATGAGAGACATTTTTAAAAATGCCGAAGTTCCGACGCTTGGATCGAAACATAAATGTACCAGTGTTTATTTTGTATGTTTTCTCAGTTATTTAAAAAAAATTGTTACTTGCGGTCATTTTATTATGAAATCTTAAAATACTCCTTTTGTTTTCAATGAAAGGGGTGAAAAAAATTAGTTAAGGACTGTTCTATTGGGATCACCCACGTCAGGATTAAAAAAAAACTTTTCCTCTCCTTTGCCGGATACCTCATCTGGGCTAATGAATGCTGCCTTTTTTACACATTAAAATATTAGTGTATCGACTGAGAATTAAAAGATCTTACAAGGAGTGGAAACTTCTTTTTAATTCTGACTCGGGTGTATTTCCAAGAGAAGAATCCTTTGCGAACATGAACAGCGAAAGTTTTCATTATTTGATGTCAAGTTAAAGACTCAAATAGGTACCTATATTTAGCTAATAACATAGAAGTACAGTTATTTAAAACGACGTTTTTGCGCCACTAATATCACTTTATTTACTTCATGTTTCTTACAGTTGCATGAATTTGTTAATAAAATTCAAATATATTTTAATGGTGATTCAAGAACAATCTTGCCTAAACGACATTGATGAGCAATTTGATCTCAATCAAACAAACTCTACGAAGAGGTAACATTTTTGATGATTAAACGCGATTTATTCTGTATATTCTTATAAAAAATCTGACATACATTTTATATACAACACTCAAGAGGATTACTGATTACTCCTCAGTATCTTTTCTGTGGTCCATCGAAGGAAAATCTCATTAACAATTTACAATCTAATGGGCAGAGTGACCTGGTCACGCTGCAATCATAATAAAAACAAAGCTTTTGCTACTTAAATATTATAAAATACACTTCATTTTAGTAAAACCTCATAAGTTTTAAAATAAAATTCAAATACTTATGGCAATAAAATTGTTAAATTCAGTACTTCATCATAAATCTGTTTCGTTTTTCGGTTTTCATTTATTCTCTTAACATGTAAAAACCAACGTAGCATGCTCTTTTCCGAGCATGTACATTACTAGAGCATTCATTACAGATTAATGCATGGTTTACTCATTCCTTACCCTATCCCACCCACTTAGACCACAAGCGTTTCTCTAGTATCCAGTTCCCTTAACATTAGGCCTTAACATTAGGGTACCAACCAAACCAGGTGGATTTGCCAATCCTGGTGCCAGTGCCGGATACCAGTGCCTATCCTGGCATACCCTGGTTTCACTGCCGTAAAAAAGAGTCGGGAGGACAACACTTTTGTGTACCACTATATTCGCTTCCCTAGACAAACACTCATTCCTTGATGTGGTCCACATACTACCTGCAACTTTCATTTCGGCATCTGTACGCCTTTTTATCTCTTTATCTGTCCTTCCATCTTTAACAAGCAATCGACCAAAATACACAAAATCGCCTACTAGTTCAGTTATTTGATCATTTACCCTCCTTGTGCATTCTGTTCCTTTCAAAGCAACTATATTTCGTATTTGACGAATTCACTCTCAAATTCATTCGCCCTGTATCTTTACAGAAACTATCCGGAAGCCCCTGTCATTCCTGTGAGCTCTCGGACAGCTATAGTATTCCTCCTGCTTTTACAGCAAACGCTTCTCAATTACTCCATTCTCTGTGTATTTAGCTTACTTAAATGCATGTCATGGCATACCCAACTTTCGCTGCCATGCTATAAAGTCGGGAGGAGAACACTTGTTTATTGTGATTTTCGCTTCTCTACACAAACACTCATTTCTTAATATGCTCCACATGCATTCTAGGACTTGCCTCCCGGCATTGGCCTCGCAATTATGGTCTCTGTCATGGCTGTAGAAATTTAAATATTCTCGTTCGATTCCGGGAGTCTCCCAGAGAATCCGGGAGAATCTGGCAGCCCTAGCGACGCATAGTCTCCCTCTTTCTCCTCCAATCCCTACCACTCCTTCCCTAATTCCTTTTGGCGAGAAAGCCGAGACTCCGAGCGGGCCTCGATCTTCCTCGGCCGCCTGCCACGTCGGATTTCACAACTATTTTATCTTTCCCGTCCCACGATCCCGGCTCGGCGGGAAGAACTTCTTGATATTTAGACGGCGGGGGAGGTAGGGGAAAGGGAGGAAGATGGCCAGGGTGTGGAGGAGAGGAAGGAAGGAAGAAAGAGGAGAGAAGAGTTCAAGGAGTGACAGAAAACTCTCCGTAAACCCCGTATCTTACTAATTGTAGGCTCAGACAAACATGCACTCATATCCATCACGCCGTTCCCTTTCGGGCTATAGTTCGGTATTCTAACGGTTAAAGGTAGGTTTTATTGAAAGTCGGAGAAAATCCTCCAGATTTTTACACGTTCTAGGCCCAATCTACCTCTAATATTCCTAGTATCCTCTGATGACATTGTTGTGCAAGGGTTTTGTGTGATGACGACCGCGGAGGCTTTGCCTCCCCCGCTGTCAGGTACGACACCTGCCCTAGTGGGCGGCATCCCGTGGTTGCCAGGATTCAATTCTCTATGACTGACTTTCATGTTCAGGGTAATTTAAAGTTGGGAGGGATTCTCCACTCTCTCTTCCCAAAGGTATTTTCAGGTATTTAAACGTGACACCATCACGTGAACTACTCCCCGTGAACTTGGCTCCGACCCTTCGACCTATCTTGCATAGGTGGCCCTACCAGTAGCAATAGTAGTTGCTCCTGCCAGTCCAGCTCAAAGGGTCATTGTAACACGCAAGCTCTTCCACCACGTCAGGGTTGTAGTCCAAGGGTAGGGCTTTCGGGGTAGGCTCAGTCAAAAATTTAATCCTCGGTAATAGGCCTGCAATGCTGATGCTGCTTTAATAATTTCCTTCATACTGCCCTATCCTTGCATACCTCATTTGCTTATTACATTTATGCATAGCTTCCTTTAAGTGAATCTTCAACGAAATTCACCCATGACTTTCTCGGTCCTTATCTTCCTCTTGTTCTCTCCTCTATCAGAAATCTGGGGTGGGATCACGGTTCTCTCTTTTGCGTTGCCGGTGTCATTATCCAAAACCTAAATCCCACTAGAAAGGCAATGCTTACAGTTTCCAGTTACACCAAAGAGGGTGAAATTCTCTACGAATAAATCATTTTAATTGATTCGAATGTTGTAAAATGTCGCTAAACTAGAATTTTTCATTCTGATAGAGACATATGTAGTACACCTACTAAGCCATAATACAGTCATAGAGCTCCGAGGAATGGTTGGCGCTCTGAAGGACCCTAAAAGCCCAAATCAGTGCTCTCTATATTTCCTCATTACCGATGAGTTGATCAACCGATTACCATGAAATATTGCACGCAAGTACATGATAGGCATAAGAAGGACAAAAGTCATATGGGAAAGGCTCAGTGGTCTCAGGGACCGAAAAGTGGGCCCTTCACGTTTTTTAACAAAATAAAATTCCATTGGGTAATTTTATCCCAGATTTTCTACAGTTTACTCCTATAATAAAAGCATTGAAAGGAGCACCCGAAGAATTGGTAAGGTTGGTAAAAGAGATGTACAAGGGGGCAGAGACAAAAGTAGGGAGCAGTGTTGGCAAAACAAAAGGTTTTCCGGTGCGAGTTGGATTACATCAGGGATCGGCTCTTAGTCCTTACCTTTTTTTCTTGGTAATGGAAGTGCTTGTAAGGGACGTGAAGAGAAGAACACCGTGGAGCATGCTGTTTGCTGACGATATCGTAATCTGCGAGTTAACCCGGAGGAAGCAGGAAGAGAAGCTGGAAGCTTGGAGAAAGGTGCTGGAGGAGAGGGGAATGAAAATTAGCAGAATCAAAACAGAGTACTTGACTACATCAGCTGAAGGTCTCATAGTAAAGCTTCAAGGGAATCGGTTAGAAACGGTTAAGAAGTTGAAGTACATAGGGTCAACTGTTCAGAGCGATGGAGGATTAGAGGTTGAAATTCAGCACAGAGTGAATGGGGGATGTATAAATTGGAGAAGAATTAGTGGAGTGATTTGTGATAAGGAGGTAAATTGCAGGTTGAAGAAAAAAAAATTGTAAGACTGTGGTGAGACCTGCGTTGCTCTATGGTGCAGAGACTTGGCCAATCACAATGACTCGGGAAAAGAACGTGGAGGTCGCAGAAATGAGGATGCTGCGGTGGATGTGCGGGGTAACAAGGAAGGACAAGTCAGGAATGAGTATATAAGAGGATCGGTTAAAGTGAGACCGTTAGCGAAGAAGATGCAAGAATGCCGATTAAGATGGTTGGGGCACGTTCAGCGCAGGAACGAAGAATACGTGGGGAAGAGAGTAATGCAGCTGGAGGTGAAAGGGAATAGGAAGAGGGGCCGACCAAAGATGAGATGGAAGGACAAGGCGCGAGAGGACCTGAGGGAGATAGGATGGGAAGAGGTGTTGGACAGGGAGCGGTGGAGGAAGAGAATAAAAGAAGAGAACGCAGACCCCGCATGAGTGGGACAAGGCGAAGACAAAGAAGAAGAAAAGCATTGAAATCAGTGCAGAGGTTTCTTTTTTAGCTTTTTTTAATTACATTCACTCAAGATTTAGGGTTAAAACCTTTATTTTGCCGAAAAAATGGAAATTCTGAACTTCGGCCTGGTTACTTTTTGCATTGATCAGTGCAATTATTTCTAAGCTTCCCGTGCAGAGCCGGGTCCCTCTGCAACTAAAAAAATAAATAAACTTCACCTCCACGCGATCACAAACTACTGGTACGACTCAAAATCAGCGCGGCTAAATGTATTCGTTACTTCCGAAAATGCGTGTGGTGAAATACGTAGATGTTACCACGAGAAAAAAAATTCTCGTGGAAATTTATCAGCACGAATAGATGGATGAAAGAACATTTTGGATACTAAAAAGCAGCTGAATTCAGAATTCAGCTGCTTTGTAGTAACCAAAATTTTCTTTTAGTCATTTTGGCTTAGAGTTGGCAGTACTATAAACAAGGACGTCCGAATTCGCCCTCGGTGAGGAACCTTGACTCTTCGCCTTGCCACCTATCCTTGTATCCTGAATCCCAACGAATTCGGACGTAGTTCCCAACATTCTTCTCGATGTATTGTAACCACACTTGCCATTATCTGAATAAGTAATGTATAAAAATAATATTTAAGTACAACTCTAAGTATTTAGTAATATATTTAAAATATAATCTCTATTAATTTTAATGCAAAATTTCATGAATTATAAAATTTATTTTTTCAATACTTTTTTCCGCTAATGACTTCATTGCTGGTTCTCGACATAAATGTTTTTAGGGCCTACGGGAAATGGGATTCAGTCAATATCACGTCTATACTTGTTTAAAATAATAAAATTATCAGCGACCTTATCTAAATGGTGGCCTCTCTATTATGGTACCTACTACCATGTAAAAACATAGTACTACTATGTTTTTGACTATGTAGAACAAATATTTTTTTACTATTGAAAAAGAAGTACGATTTTTCTTGGAGTGAAAATAGTATTAAAATGGAATATGCTGCACCAAAAGAGGGAGTTGCAGAAAGGGGGACTGACTTTTTTCTCAAGTGTCCTTATGTACTACATTTTTGCAATGGGGGATTATCATTCGAATGCTTTATCGATATTACCGTTGAAATAAAATTTGCAAAGGTTTTCATACAGATTTACGGAGTTGCTTCGAAGCATTAAGGACTAATAACCAAATAAATAATCGTAGAAAGTTGCATCTAAAAAACAAAACGACTTCTGACGTCATTTCATCCATCGATAAAAGGCCCATGGTTCGATTCCCGGTGAAGACGGATATTATTTCAAAGTATTTTCTAAATCTTTATACTGTTGGATTTCCAACAGAAGTGGACATCTTCACAAAAGCCTTTTTAAGGCATCTTTTAGAATTTATCGGGAAGAAGAGGGAAGAAGCGATGGATGAAATGACGTCACGACCGTTATGGGAAGGTTGCCCGTCCATTCAACTTTAGACTCCTATATCTCTGGCAATTTTTGGAATGTTAAAGAGATGATTTGCAAATGATCATTTGTCATGGTCCCCTGCACGATAAATTAAAAGGCAAAAATCGTGATGAACTCCCATTGCCATATTACTAAAGAGCGGTCTTTCGCACATGCTACCGGTAGGCGGCAAAAGCATACATGAATTCATTGGTGCGCATCTGTTGTAGTGTTGTTTGTATGTTACCTGACAAAACTGGAGGTGACACGAGCCGAGATGTGTGTGTTGCTTTATGCCAATGAATTCTGAAACAAGGAACTGCCACGTTTAGCTGAAGAGCTGGGCAAAAAAAATCATGACACCTTATCCGATAAAAATCTCTTTCTTACGAGGTAATATTAATATAATATAACTACATCCATGCCTGTCACACCAATCACTTTCGTGATAGCCAAAGTCAAAGACCGTTTTTGCTTTGAGGCCTTGGAAACTGGCTCTCATTTAATGATTTCCATAATGGCCTATCCTTTTGTAACTAATTCGTGTTTGTTACAATCTTGTATTGCTTCATACAAGCTCTCCTATTCTTAAAACTCCGAATTTTCCTTCTGGTAAGACTCTTCCACCACATTCATCCATAACATTCGCGGTCTATCCTTCCTCTCACACCATTCACGCTACTATCATATATACATACTTCGTTATTCAACTCTCATCAATTCTGTAAACACGGACTAATGAACGAAGCGTGAATACGAGACACAATATAGGAAATATAAATATTTTTTTTCCGTATAATTAACTGTACTAAAGAAAAAATACACCATGGGATTATCGTTCTTTCATTTTATTTTTAGATATCGTTTTGATTTTGAGAGATCAAAGATAATATTTTTCTTTTTTTTGCATATGTGTTTCATACCAATGCAGCAGTTATTCTCTGGAATGCTCGAATAATTTTGCATAATTTTCTGACTTATTTTTTTCATGAAACCTGGTGTTTTAGAGCTAGTTGAACTTAAAAACCACCAAGAGACTTGCCTTTTTTTATGCTTCTTAGCCAAAAATGCAAGTCATTGAAACATAATAATCAAACAATTATGTCAGCAAATATATTATAGTTGGGAATAAAAAAAGTTTGCCGAACATTGACTTTTTAGGTGATACATTTTATAAATATGCATTTTTTGGCATGAAGACCGTGAACTCTATGACATAATTTTTTAGCGTTCACTCTTTCAATACTGAGTGAAATCATATTTTTATTACGAATGAGTACATTTTTTCGTGCAGGCCATTGTGTTTGGTCAGATAAGACAGAGGTTTCACCCAAAGCTAGTGTTCTCAATAACTTGCTTGTTCGTAAATATTATTGTAATGATGGGCTGTCTGATTTTCTCTAGAATAAATCATCTAGAGAAAAGACGGTATAATTTTGTTGTAACTTTTCGAAAATTCATTCACATTATTGAGTTGTGAGATTTACTCCAACGTGTAACGCATTAAGTATTACATTTTGAGGGAAGCAGGGAATATTAGTTACCTCGTTGATATCAAATATATTAATAAATATTTCTCAATAAAAATATTAGAAGCTTTTGAAACCTGGTGTTTGGGGATCTGAATGAATCTGAAGCAGGATGGTGAAGATCAAATGGACAGATAAATTAAGAAATGAAGAAGTTTACAGAAGAGTAGAAGAGAAAAAGACCATGTGTGAGAAACTATACAGAAAACAAGAACCAGATGGATTGGACACACCCAGAGCCACAATGGGTTTGTGAAGAATATAATTTAAGGAAAAATGTAGGGAAAAGTCTCAAGAAGAATGCAAAGGGGTATAAACATCTACCAAATAAAGCACATAAGAGCAATTACTAGTGAGTAAGGGAACTAGCATTAGATAGGGAGTGATGGAGAGCTGAAGTCAACCAATCTTACGATGGAGCTACCAATAATGATTTCTCAATTGAGTTTTTGGTTCTGAATTACTATCGGACACAATAAGGGGTGTAATGTTACATAAATACATACCCGTCACGCCGTTCCATTTCGGGTTAGGCACTATCAAAATACCATTAAATTCGACCGTATCAGGTGTTGCGTGGTGGAAGATCATTTCAGTAATTTAATTAAACTGCAGGAGTTGTACCTACAGTCAACTTATATTTAATGTACAATAATATACTACATGGGTTGTATTGTATTATTGGACATTAAATATAAGTGGACAGTACAACTCCTGATGTATGATTACAGGCTTTCCCGGCGAATGATGCTGGTGAGTTCTACTCGGGTTTGCCACTGGGTTAGGCTTTCCATGATCGCCGATACTTTGGCAGAAGACTTTCCTGCCATTATCAAGGCTCTGGATAATGGCAGGAAAGTCTTCCGCCGAAATGTAGGCGATCATGCAGAGCCTAACCCGGTGGGAAACCCGAGTAGAACTCATCAGTACAACTCCTGCAGTTTAATTTAATTACTGTCAAAAAAGTTTAATTCTCGGAGACATGCCTGTAAAACTTGCTCTCTTTCTATTATCTCTACCATTCTGCCCTATCTCTTTTGCTTCCATTAAACTCATACACGTTATATTATTCTACATACTTATACATACTTCATACACGATCTCTTATTCTTAAGACTCCTAATGCTCCTTTTATTAAGAGTATCTTACATCACATTCACTCATGGCTTTCGCAGCCTCTAGCTCTTCCTCTTACTTCTTTGGCTCACGGCTTCGTTACTCGATTCTCATCCATTCCCCCTCGACTTGCCTAAATCAACGAAGTACGCTCCTTTCATATACTTTCATCACCGGAGCATCCATTCCACGTTATTTCATCGCCCATTCATTACTAGGCCCTATCCCTTGAGCTTTTACCGCAAACAGTTCTCAGGTACCCTGTATCGACTACATTTAGCCTTCCCTTAAGCTGGGTTTACACGTAGCAGTCGACTTCTATAGCAGTCGTTCGATACGCGATACATCGCTACTGCTACCGACGCGAAGTGTCCACACCAACTTCTACAACTATCGCAGCGTATCGCCAGCAGTAGACACTTCAAAATGGCTTCTATTTGTCAAGAAAGGCGACGAACTCTTCTCACAATCCTGCTTGTTAGAGAGCGGCAGACGCAGGAGGAAGATAATAGAAGAGGATTGATCTAAGTTTATAATAAACTCTCCTCAAAGATCTAGGTACTCTTTTGAGACGGCGAGGAATGTTGAAATTCTTACGTATTGACCACGACATATTCCTTCTATTACATATACTATGGTTGGTTTTCAAAGTTTTCTAATGGATATTAGGTACTGTAACAATAATGAGAATCGGTTAAAATTGTCATGTATTAATATAAATATGTATAGGTACCCTACTTAACAAACTGGTCCAAAACTGGAAAGAATCAGCAATGGAACGAGAAAATATCTTCAAAGGTGCGACTGGTCATATGTCTAAGTTTTTAGGCCACTGGGGATTCCTATCGGTCTTTAAGCCGCATTTTTGGCATCATTATTTTTATAATCCCCCTTCCTTGCATTCCATAAGCATTCATGTTCCCTATACCCTTCAATTAATCTGAAGAGATGACCTCCTGGCAGAAAAAGCATCGCCAACTTCTTCAAATTCCCGGTCGCTTTCCATAACGCGTCCTCAACCGCTAGCGAGTGTTGCGATAGATAGCACTTCAAAGTGATGGAAAGTAGAAGTCCGTCTACTTTGGTAATAGCTGGAACCCAGGGTCGATCACGTTCGACCTAGTCCTCTATCGACTCTTACTCGCATCGCAGTTCGCGTTCACACGTACGAGTCGGGCTTAACAGTCGACTGTTATGGCAGTCGACTGCTACGTGTAAACCCACCTTTATGGTTATCGAGATAGGTTATAGGATCCTGGCATATCCAGGCCCCAGGTTCCACTGCAATACAATAAGTCGAACATTTTCGTATATTTCGATTTTCGCTCCCCACAGTGGAATGTTCGGAAAGTAAAATCGCTCACAAATTCCAATCCCGATGCTGACAAAGCCCGACAGCTTTATATCTCGAGAACCCTTTACAGAGTTAAGGCTGATTTTCGAGTTTCTACTCTAAAAAAAGTTTAATTTACTCTGTTTTCCTGGCTAAGAATATTCCCAATTTGGAATATTTCAGTGTTAAATTCTGTACTATATCTGCATATTACTGATGTACCAAATAATATTTATTTTTTTATGCATTACTAATTATCAATTGTTAATTTGGAAATACGTGTCAATTTGAGGGATACTCTGGGGTTTCAGAACGATCCTCTAAAACATTTTCATTTCCTTTCCCGCCGGATCTCAACTTTTAATCTAAAAGTGGTCTCCAAGCCTCGAGTTTTACGAAAAAAAGTACTCGTAGATATTTTTTTACATTATATCTACTTCTTGAGGGGCGGTGTATTATTAACCTTGAATTGTGGTGCAATTTTCACTACATTTACTTTCGATGAACTAGTGACAAGAATGCTTTCGAAGGAAATCGTAATTCCAGTATTTATTGTGATTTTTATAAATTTACCTGTGATTGTCAGTCACTTACACGGTGTCCAAACATTTTTTCATCATTTTTAATTTTCTTTTAATGGACCACTGGCTAGAATGCTATAGAAGTAAATTGTTAATGTTTAGTTTTTTTTGTTATTATTATTGAACTTAATTATGAATGTCAGTCACTTTCACAATGTACCAAAGAATGTTTTCATAATTTTCATTTTGGACGAACATAAATGCAGGTAGTTAATCGTACGTTCTGATTTTCATCTTTTCCAACCCAATTTCATATTAATTTTCAAGTCGCACTCTGCCCGCCCCCACGACCGGCCGCCTATGGCTTGGTGCGGCACTGCCTAGGGTTTGACATCAAAATGGTATTTTTGAGAGGCAATTCCAAAACATATCCAAGGAATATCGTAGGTATTTCATCTGTTGATGTACGAGGATGCAAAATCTCACAATTATAACCTCATTCATGCACCCACTAATGGTTCTGACGGTAAAGCAATCCGTTCGTGGTGTTGGAAGTTGCTCGGGTGAGGGAAGCTGCCGGTTTGTCTGACAACTACTTCATTCCCAACGGCGTGTAGCGAAAGCGCCGCACTCTCGTGTCTTCCCCCTGGCGGAGACGATGCGAAGCTCGAAGGGAAAGGGGGAGAGGGGGAGGGAGGGGCTGGGAGAGCATATGCGGATAATTATAGCGCGGAGTCTTGGTCCTTCTCGCATTTCCAGGCTCCGTCCTAATATGGGTCCCCCCCTTCAAGAGGGTGGAGGAGGCCTAGTCTCCTAGGCGCTCCCACACCCTTCCCTTTACTCCTTCCCACACGCCATCCCCTTCATACCCTGCGACTCCCCCTACCTTACCCCACCCCTACCACCCACTCCCATCTCCTCCTTCCCCCTCCTTATGGTCCCCTGTATAATCCCCACGTACCAACCGCAGAAGTTAAGGTGGCTGAATCGGTAATCGTGGGTCCACATTTCAATATCTTTACGAACAAGTTGAAAAAAATTACAGAAAAGCACCTTTTCAAGTGCATATGTTTATGCAATGGAAATCACCATAAATGCAGCATTTTTTATTATTATTTAAGTATTCTACCAGCTGATTGGTTGGTTCTTGGACAGTCCCCATCCTGCATCCCAGTTTCTGAGAAATAGTCCCGCTTTCCCTCATAAGGATGACCCGCCATTAGATCCCTCTTAAATCCCTCGTATCTTCTACCTTTACTCTTTTCGTCCAGAATTCTTAATCTCTTCTCCCCTCTATCACCCTCTTCAACATGCCCTCCTCTCTCAAAACATCCAATGCAGTGTTGGGTATGAGAAAATAATAATTTTAAAATGTTTTCCCTAAGTTAAAGCATGCTATAACTGGAGTTTTCGGTACCGTATTCGGAATTTACACTAAATTATATTTAAAGATATTGTTTTCGAATATTGGACTCGACGTGACACCTTTAAAAATAAAAACTTCACATCGACTTTTATTTTGCACAATTTCCGGTAACAGGCACTGGCTAAAACGTATGCGCCATTTATATTAATGGCTTTCTTACGCTAGTAATTAACTCGAATGCTAGCAACCATCATTCAACCCTAGTAACTCTGTTACTAGGGTTGAATGATGGTAAACAAGTTGTAAGTAACCAGTAAATAAAAGTGTAAACAAGTTTACTCGGCAAATGTTTAAAGTTTACTCGGGTTGGCGCTAATGCTCCGTGTGCAGTACCTACTAGGTTTCTGCCCCAGTAACTCGATAGCCAGTAAAAAGTTCCCAGTGTGAACGCAAGTTACCGCTAATCCTAGTAAACTTGTAAGTACTCATAATTAATGAAAATACTTAGTACTTCTCTGCCAAATATTTCATTGTACTATGCATTCCACCGATTGACGGCATCGTCAGGTACAGAAAGTTTGTTATATGCGTTAATTGTTGTTGTAGTTACGGGGGAGTAGGGGAAAAATGCAAATATTCGGGTTGGGTTGAAGAAAAGAACACGTTGATTAAGGGCTGGTGAGGTGGGGCAAATTTTATTTTATCGGAAAGGAGTTGGGAGGGATGCGGAAATAATAATTCTATACAAAGGTTATTGGACTGTCTGATAGTTTCTATTTGTTCAAGCGCGTGCATTTTCAGGCCTCTAGGAAGAAAGTGTAAAATTTTGAGTATAAAATCGCTCGTTATTGCTCGATTATATTGCTCGTATATTTGCATTTTTCTCCTCCTCCCCCGTAACTACTACAACAATTAACACGTATAACAAACTTTCTGTACCAGACGATGCCGTAAATCGGTGAAACGCTTCGTAAAATGAAAGATTTTGTTGAAAAGTAGGTACTAAGTATTTTCTATAATCACGAGTACTAACTTAATGAATGTCTACGAAGTGAAGCCTGCCAATGTCAAGTTTTAGTGAATTTAAGTTGATGTTTACCACGCAAGAGTCACTAGGGTTTAGTGATGGTTACTAGTAATTGAGTTACTAGCGTAGAAAGATAGTAATGTAAACGGGGCATAACTTGCGTCCTCACGGGGAACTTCTTACTTTTCGAGTTTCTAGGGTATTTTTTTCCTTTTTAGATATCAATTTACTAAGGTAGAATAAGGTGATAATGTGAACGGGGCATTACCTTACGACTTATTCCTTACCCCATATTTCGATCAAGGGTACACGATCAGTATATTTCGCCCCGTTCTGTATGGGATGGTAGTCGACTACGCAGATAATTAGTAGAAACCTATGAATGATCTACCACTGCGAATCCCCTCTTAAACTTATGCTGCACAATTTACTCTGAGTACAAAACTTGAGTCAGTCTACTAAATTAGGACTGAAAAAGAGTCCTCATGTCCGCAAATAACTGGCAATAGCTGTTGAGCTAACAAAGAGTAACACATTTATGTCACGTTGACACAAATTTCGGCTCAACATACGAACGTAAAATCATTGCTCAAACAATGATCTCTCGTTTATATCAACGGGTTTCAGTGTGCCAGCTGGGTAGCGACATATCTCAAGTAGTATTGGGAGATGGAAAAACGAACGCATGGATACACAAACAAATGACCAGTGTTCTCGATGTTTCTATAAATACGCAGAACACACTGGGACGAAAACTAAAGAAAAGCATTAAGCGCTGCCAACAGTTAATCCAAATAAATCTAATTCAAAATTACAAATAATAATTTAATAAAATTGGATGCATGACAACGATTTTATTTATTTATTCTGACAACTCCTTCATATTTGTCAGCAACAATTGCAATAATAAGAAATGTATTACTTCGCGTACATAGAAGATGATTGATTGATTTATTCACCATAAAAAAACAAGATTACACTTGTATGGGTTTCGTCAAGCATGTAAAATTACAAAAAAATCACAAAAACTTGTATCAGATAACCTAGTTTTCAAAAAGAGAAAAAATTGTTGTTTTACATTGTTATGACTTTTTTGTCTCTCTCTGTACCTACTGATGAATGCTGCAGGAGGCATTTAAAAAAATCGTTTGAAAAATTGTGAACTTTTTTCCTGGCTACACATTGCTTTCACTTCGAAAGGAAGTTCATTAAATAGCATTTTCCCAGAGAATTCAGGGGTTTTCTGAAGTATTGATATCCTGAAATGATCATTGAAAATATTGACTTTACCTCTGGTGTTGTATGTACTGATGAACATCTGTATTTCTAGTCAGAGAAATGTTTTTGTAGCATGCATAGAGAATTGCATTATAGATGTATATGTTAGGGATACTCATAAGTTTATGAATTTTAAAATATTTCCGGCTAGTCTCTGTAAATACGTAATCTAATTATTACGAAATATAAGTCATGTGCCATAAGGCTACGTGTTACCTTGCCAGAAAAAAAATCGTATGAACTTTTTTTCACTTTTATCTACATGGATATTGCTAATGAGAACACGTATACAAAGTTTCACCTAAATCTGTACATAAACAACAATCGCTCCAACCACCTTAAATAATAAAAGGTTCTACTGCGGCTGTGTGAGTCAAAACAAATACAAAATTTTACTTTTTCGTCTGTATTGTTTAAAAACTACTGCTTTCACTGTAACATGCCTTAGCAATTAGAAAAAGTAATTTAACTGAAAACATTCAGGTTTTTCGAAGAATAAAGAAACATTAATTAAACATGTTTTCCATGAGCAGGTTTTTCGAAAAATGTATATTACTTGGTGTAGCTTTCGGGCGTTCCTCCGCGTGATGTCTATTGATGACAACCGTTTCTCCAGCTATCCTGATGGCGTCTTCATGTCTGAAGTGGCGATGTCCGTTTTTGTCCTTTTTATATCTATACGTTGGATTTATTTGGCGGGAATTTCTTTTATTGGCTCGTTGCTGGTTTCCTTTTTTAAATATCCTCTTCCAGGTACTTGGGAGATTATATCCGTCCTCCCGGTTGAAGTTTTCTGGATTTTTTGCGATTTAAATTTCCTCCCGGATAATTCTGGGGTAGTAATCGTTATCCCTCGAGAGAACCTTAGGTATACCGAAGTCCATCTTGTGTCCGGGTTCTGACCATACGTGTTCTGCGACGGCGGAGAGTTGAAATTGCTTCTTCTCCGTCGCTCTTTCATGCTCTCTTATCCTGCATTTGATGGCTCTTTTTGTCTGCCCAATTTCGGTCTCTCCTATGTTTGTCCGCCAAAGAGATCAAGGTATATAAGACGGACAAAAACGGACATCGTCATTTCAAACAAGACGCCAGCAGGATGCCTGGAGAAACGGTTGTCATCAATAGACATCACTCGGAAGAACGCCCGGAAGCTACAACAATAATCAAACCCCGCGGAAAACTTCGTACCAATGTGTATTAAGTTGACATTGGTATTATAGTCCAAGAAACAGAGAAAAAATAGCGATTTCAGGGAAGTAATTGAGGAATGGATGGGATCTGTTTTACGCTATAGTGGGAGATGATAGAAGATCCCCTAATATGTTTGCAACTCGAGATTCGGTGTCTTTTCGGAGCTACGTGCGTCCAAAGTTGACCAAAACACGTTTTTTAATTCTACAAGTCAATATAAATTTTTTAAAGAATTAAAAACATAAGATACTTGTAGGTTATTTAAGTATAATTTATTTGAGCCTTAGTAAGTTCGATTTGATTAATTTTCTATTGCAAAATTAACGAAAATCCGTCCAAAACGGCCATTTTTAAAAAATAAATTATTTATCACAAAAGGAATTTTTTTTAAATATTTTGTTCATTTAACAAGGAAGCTTTTTCTATTCCAAAATGATCGACAGTTTCTAAAAGTCAGTCGGTTAATTTGTTGTTGAGATATGTTATTTGTTTACCTCAAGACGCAAAATTTTGAAAGCCATAACTTTTTTACTTATCCACTTTTCGGGTCAATTCAAAAAGGATTCTCTCCTGGAATGGAAATTGTTAAAAAATCAATGAAAAACTAAATATTAACTTCTTATTTATTGCTTCAAAAAAGGCGGTACTTTATTTAGACCCAGAGCGTCGCTCGTACATCGTACGAGTTTATAAGTTGAAACGTAAATTGAAAGCTGGCTTCAAAAAGAAGATTTAAAAAAAAAGTGCCCTACGACCGATAGGCCCGAGTTAGGAATTTGTTTTTTTTTAATTTGCAGCCGCTTTGTTGATAACAATTTAGAAACGAATTCAACGGCATTAGATAGTCAAAGACATTTTCAAAAGACATCATTTGTTTTTCAAGAAAGAGCTTTTAAGATACTTAAAAAGCGTATAAATTGGAGCATACTCAGAGGGATCCAGCAGTGGTGGTGGGGATATCCGGACGTGAGACAAGTGCGCGCACGGTCGTATATACGGTGCGCGGACAAAAACAAAAAACAACTTCAAATCGGCGGCGCGCGGATAAATTCGCCTTATCTCCGTGAAAACTCAACTGTATTCGACGTTTTTTTAATCTGAAGTAGCTTGAAAAATTATTAACAACCGCATGATTGGTTTTTAATATTAATGCGTATTTATATCTACGGTTTTTATACGTATTTTCAAGTTTTCCAGTTTTGCGTACACAAATTAAGTACTAGCTTTAAAAAAATTACTAACATCTACTGCGTGAATCGATTCTTTTCATATTTAGTTTTGTTTGGTTTGTAATTTTATGAGCGGAAAGTTATTTTAACAACGGATAGGTATAAAATAAAATCTTCTAAGAATATTAATTTAAATTTAATTAATTAAATATTTGCAGTAATATTTTCTTTTTAGCAACGTGGTATATTTCATGGCGTGGAAAACTTTTATGTGCTTCATAGTATATAACACAAAACAAAACTAAATATGAAAAAAAAAACGATGAACGCAGTGAATATTAGCAATTTTTAAAGCTAGTAGGTACTTAATTTGTGCAAGCAAAACTGTAAAACTTGAAAATGCGTATAAAAACCGTATAAATACTTAATGTTATTAAAAACGAATAATGTGTTTGTTAATAATTTTTCAAGCTACTCCATATTTAAAAAATCGTCGAAATCTGTTAAGTTTTACCAGATAAATAGCGAATTTTTCCGCGCGCCACCGATTTGAAGTTGCGTTTTCTCCTAATCTCCCAATTTTCTCAGTCAAAACCTTTTTGAAATCCACAAATCAAGCAAAAGTATTCTCATTATACTCTATATTTCTATCTATCAGTGTCATCATCACAGAAATCTCATCCCGAGTTGCCCTCCCCTTCTTGAACACAAACTGGTAATCGCCCATGAGGTAATTTGCTCTACTCTCCGACCTTTCATTAATAATTCTAGGCCAAACTTTTTCCGCGTGGGAAATCAAACTAATTTTTCTATACACTCCGCATTCTGATGCTTTCTTCCTCTTCGGGATAGGTATTCCGACCGTTTTCACAAAATCCTCTGACCAGACTCCTGCCGCGAAGATCATACGAATAAGTTCAAAATAAGAGCGTCTTTCCTTATTACCAAAAGTCTTCAGTAACTCCGAAGGGATTTTATCTACTCCCATGACTTTTCTAGCCTTCATCTCTCGTAATGCTCTCTCTATTTTTCTATCGGGCATCTTCCGTCCGAGTTTATCCTTATCTATTATTATATCATTCTCTATATCTAGTTTCACAGGTCTATTATCGCTATCATATAGCTCCTTAACGTATTCTCTCCTCCTATCCTGGATATCTTCTGTTCGATTAATATTTTCCCTGTTTTGTCCTTAACCTTTGGTATTGTTTGGTATCTCTCTTACCGCCTGATAGTATTTTCATTTAAAAGCGTATAAAGAACACACTTTCCCTTCTTCCTGCAGCTTTTCCATTTACTCCCGTTGTCCCTTCCATCAGTTTTTCTTCGCCTGATTGGTCATTCATCAGAAATTATTATTTAATTCCTTGTACTTCCTCTTGCCTAGGTCGCTGTTAACCTTTTTCCGTATCCTTCTCTCCTCCATTTTCCCAACCATTTTTCTGTAACCCACTGCTTCTTTACCCTCCTTGTTTCCACTGCTCCAATTTTTTTTCTCTGCCACTCTTACTATGCCTGTTTTTATAATCTCCCATCTTCTCTTGATAGTTTCCATCTGTTAGGCTTCACCAATGTCCTTTTCCACTAGCTCCTGGTATTCCCTCTTTTTCAGGTATCTCAATGCTTCCACGTTCCACCTCATCATTCTCCTACTTTTACAAAGCCTTTTGGATCAATCATCGCAGTTCATCACAACCAAGTCTGATTTGAGTCCGCATCTGGACCGCATCTATGACTCCGCATCTATGATTGGAGTCCGCTGCTGGATCGCTTCGCGAGCTTTTACACTATTACCACAGAGTAAAGATATCACTACTCTGTGCTATTACTGAAACTGCCTTACTGCCCACCTGGAAAAGTGTAAATTAAAAATATATTTATTGATTAATCTGCATATTTAATATCTTAATTTTGTTTTCTAATAGCTATGACATTAGTGAAAGCAGTATTTTTTTAAACAATGCAATCGAAAAGTTTTGACTATTGCATAAGGTGGTTGAAGTGATTCTTATCTATGAACAGATTTGAGTTAAACTCTGCCTACGTGTTTTCATTAGTGATATCTATTGATAAAAGTGATAAAATTGCATTTTACTGATTTGGTTTTTCAGTAATTCAATGCTCTTTAACACATAACCTTATGGCAAATGAGATATATTTCATAATTACATAATTCTATTACATATGTACAGATTTTCTTCATAAATCGAAATATAACTTTTCATATTATTATAATGATTGATAGCAAATATCAAGGTGTCACGCCGTGTCAAAGACTCTAAAGAACATATTCCAATATAACTCTCTCCTAAATATTGACTACTGCGCAAAAAATTCAAGTAATAACATGCTTTAATTAAGAAAGAAATATAAAATGTAATTCTCTTATCATTTCAATTACTGCATGCATAGTGATTTCCTCCGCATAAGCAGATGTACGTGAATGAAATGTGGTCCTTGAATTTCTTTTTGAATTGCTTGACGAATTATTAAAAATGTACACTCAATGACCCACGAAAACCGCTCCAGCCAACTTAGAGTAGGAGTAAAATGCCTCAACTCGGGAGGTGGGAGATTTTTAAAATCCTCGTCAACTTCCAGAAGTCTCTTGATGAATGGGTTGGTTTGATGTCACTCTTGTTTCCTTGATCGAGACAATGTTAGGCCACTACCTACTGATTTTTGTTGAGATTGAAGGAGTCCGAGAGAAGTAAAATGCTATTCTATCCGCAAAAATCAGCAGTGGCCGAACAAAGCCTTGATATAACGGGCACAAGATTGACTTAAATTCACCCAGTCATACCGGTTCTCCACTGAGCTCATCTTACGCAGGATAAGGTGACTATTATGGATAGAAGTTAACTTCAATGTAAGTCGAGTATAGAGATATCTCAATTTGTATCACCACTTGCAGGATATCATTCGACTTCCGGTTGTACCCAAAGATATGAATGAATGGGGTAATTTATACCAAACTAAATGTTCATTAAATAAAACCATAATTTATTGTGTTCCAGTGTTGTTTCCAATATTATTGGAAAATTAAACCTTAAGGATTACCTTTTTTGCGAGTCGAAATTAACCTCCACGACTGGCTCAACATGATAATTTTGCTGAATTAATATTTTGGTTTAACTCAAACTTAATTATCTAAATATGTATATCAGAACTACCAAAAGTTTGCTTGGCACTTCCTTAAACTGATACCATTAAGGTGGTCCTTTTAATATGAATTTCCGAGCATTTGCCTTCACATGCTTCTGCCTTCTGTTATAACTTAGGTGACCGAAATTCTGATCCACTGAAAAAGGACAATCTTTTGATTCTCCTGGAGCATAGGCAATTTCCCATTCATGTTTCGAAAATAAAGTGAAGCATTGCAAAACGTGTCACTCTATGAGTCCTGTATGACTCACTTTTTCTAACTTTCTTAAAAGCTTAAGATATTATAAATATAGGAAGGAAAGCAAAATTCATTATGTCGACTTGATTAACAGAAGAAAAAAAGAACTTAATTAATTAGGGAAAAGATTATGTCATGTAAATGATAAATGTTCCTTGTTCTACTTAGAGAGATTTTCATTCAATGGATATAGAAAATTTGAAGACTGCTACAAACTGCTCTCTCAAAAACTATCATATTTTTCTAAGTCTTTCAGCACATCGAGGCAACACCCCAAAACTTGTACTGTTATCGGGAAACCAGTATGTATGGTTACCCCGACTAATGGCATTCCATATACGAAAGATTCTAGTTGAAGTCCTGGCTGTGATAGAGAGTTTCCTCTAAATTTCAGATCCCCATATTGAATTCAAGTAGTGAAAACTTCAACAACAGCACTCCGTCATTTGAGCAGGATGTAAAAATGTGTGACCCCTCAGTACTTTTCTTAAAAGAGTAGACTAATTCCCATGCTAATTTTCCCTCAACCCTTTGTCCATTTTCCGTATTATTTCACCCATATCTACTTATCCTCAACCTCAACAGTGCAAATGGCCTCAGCTGTCACTCTCTTTTTTTATGCTTAAAGTGCATGAATGGACAACTTTTTCATCACTTCCTCATTCGTCTTCTCCGCTACCCAGCTCACCCCTCCCCCCCCCCCATTCATCTCCAAACCCACATCACCAATGTCTCCATGGTCTACACACATCCAAATTCTACAAGGACCTTGCTCCCTGAAAATAAAGCACCATGATGCACATAGACTTTTCAACAACCTTTCCTTTATGTATCTCCTCAGATCCCCTCTCATCAACTCTCTTCTCTTCAAAAATTCTTAATTTCTTGTTATTCTTATCATATTCATTCATTCATGAGAGTAATCTACCAGTCAGAAGTAGGTTATGATGAAAGTCAGAGAATATCCAACACACTCTTACACGTGCGGTGCCCTATCTACCTCTAGTATTTCTTTCTTCATCTCATCGTAAGTCCTACCTTTCTTCATCCCGCCCATAAAACCTATTCTCTTTCTTACCCTTCCCCGTTTACCCAGCATCCTTCCCTCTATCATGGCCTTCAGCAAACCATCGCCCCTCATTACCGCTTCCAGCCACCTACCCTGTCTTCCCCTAATCTCATCTATTAGTTTCCTCTCCTCGCCCTCCATGTCAAGCACTTCCTCATTTGTCTTCCTTTCCATCCAGTGTACCTTCTTCATCCTCTCCCACACCCTCATCTTGAGCTCCTAAAGCCAATTTTCATCTTCCTTTCTCAAGGCCTTCGTTTCTGCCCCATAAAATGCCACACTCCATATAAAGCTCTTCACCAGCCTCTTTTTTACATCCTTACTTAAAGTTCCCATCATCAGCTCCCTTCTATTATTGAACGCTTCCTTCGCTAGTGCTATTCTCCTCCTAATGCCTTTGCTACTATCTTCTGTTTCTTCTACCGTACTACCCAAGTAATGAAATTGTTCTGCTTGCTCGAGTTTATGACTTCCTACTCTTATGACCAGCCTCGCTTTCTTTGTCCTAGAGAATCTCATTACTTTTGTTTTCTTATCATTATTCTTCATCCCAAATTTTTGGCACTGCTTTTCCAATGTATCTAATAAAGTTTGCAACCCTTTTGATGACCAAATGACCAATGCCTGGTTGTCAGCGAATCTAACTGACTTTATCCTCTGGCCTCCTACTTGGATTCCCACATCTAGCACATCCCATGCCACTCTTACAATTTCCTCAGCATAGATGTTAAAAAGCAAAGGCGACAATGGGCACCCTTGCCATACCCCGCGACCTATAACTGCCCACCCTGATTCACCCTCAGCTACCCTCACCTGAGCCCTCTGTCCCATATATAAGTTTCGGATGAGTCTCCTATCATGCCAAGGTATTCCTATTTTCCCCAGTATCTGCATTAGTTTCTCCCAGTTCACTCTGTCAAATGCAAGCAAGCGAAAACATCCTGAGTATACTCATGTTTCTATCTATAAGTGTCCTCATTACCACAACCACGTCTCTGGTTGCCCTCACCTTCCTGAACCCAAACTGATCATCGCCTAAATAGTAGTTTGCTCTGCTCTCCAACCATCTACATATTTACTATTCTAAGTCAAACTTTTGCAGTGTGCGAAATGAAAACAATTCTTAATTCATTCATAATTCTTCACCTCATATCCCCGCTTCTAAACTCATAGTCCTCCAAAGTAATATGTAGGTTCGTAAATCGTTCCACCTGCTTGGTTTTATGCCTTCCTAACCTAAAATTCAGACCTGCCTCCTTTCTTCTAGAAAATTTCATTAACTTTAGGTAAATTGATGAGAACCTTGATGAGAGAGGGTCTGAGGCAGCGTTGTAGCTAGGGTCATGAGCGCGCCTGGCAAGATTTGAATTTTGCACCCCCTAAGTTTTATTTTCTAGGAAGAGAAACAACACAATAACTTTGAAAGTGTAATTTAATTTATGTATACATTCAAGCATAAAATTAGTTCTTACTTACTATAATGTAGGAAGGGAAACAATACAATACGAGTTGGTTCATTTAGGCATTGTACAACCTCTTAAAAGTTTACTTTCCTGGCTTTTTCTGAGGCCAATTTGTCAATTATATGGTCTACATTAATATTTTTTGCAATGTCATACTCAACCAAAAGTATAGTAAGATTACAAAAATGTTCTTGACCAATCTGCAATCGTAAATAATTTTTAATAATTTTAATTTGCTAAAAGATCTTTCACAGCTGACAGAAGTCACAGGTAGTATCAATGCTAGGTGAAGTGCAATCTCTATACTTATTGGAATAACTGGTCATTAAGACATATTTTTCATGGCATATTAAGAAGTGCAATGTAATCTGCATTTTTTTAATCAGGCAATAATGACTTTATTTGGTGTTTGTAGCTTTCATTCTGTAAACACAACTCTTTGGCATTTAAATCATATTTGTATTTTTATGCGAGATCAGCTGTGGATTTCTTTAGTTCTTTATTGAAGGTTTCATGTAACGAAAGTCCAGTTAGGAAACCAATATCAGTAGCTACTGCGGCTAAACTTTTAAATCTCCATCCCATTTGTTGAATAAGTGTGTCTACTGCCCAGTAAAGCTAAATTTCAAACTTTTGAAGTGGAATCATTATGGCCGCATCATTCTTGGCCCTTGGGTCATCGTCAATGTCACCATTGATCTTTTCTTCATGTCTATCCAGGGGGGTATCAACATCTTCTATAGAAGAAGCTGCGATGTCAGTTGGTATCTCCGATGTACATACTAGCCGTGCTATCTTGTTCTGGATCTACCGGCATGCCAAGGCCGCTTTGGTCGGCGTGTGCCAGAGAGTCGGAAATTGGCCAATGTTAATGTAAGAGTGTGGCAAAATTTTGGATTTTGTAAAGTGTTTTCAAATCTTTTATTTAGGGTTCGGTATAAATTTCGTTTATTAAGTTAGGGGCGCCGTTCCTAATCTGTGGGAGTGCCTATCGTAATCAAGTTCAAGTTTTTTTATGTGAGTTAGCATAATGTTTTAATTTTACGTGCCTGTGTCCCAGCGGCCCGCAGGCTGTGGGTCTGCATAGTGCGCCCGCCTGAGGGTTGTGCCCCTGGTAGCCGCCTGCCTGGCCAGCCCCTAGCTACAACGCTTGTCTGAGGAGATACATGAGTTAAAGATTGGTGAAAACTCTATGAACAACATGGTGCTTTATTCATATAAAACATGATTATAGCCGCCTGCCTAGCCAGCGCCTAGCTACAACGCTGGTCTGAGGAGATACATGAGTTAAAGATTGGTGAAAACTCTATGAGCAACATGGTGCTTTATTCATATGAAACATGATTATTGTAGAAATTGGATGAGTGTAGATCATGGAGGCAGTGGGGATGTGGGTTTGGAGAAGAATTAGTAGGGTGAGCTGGGTAGCAGATAAGACGAATGAGGAAGTGTTGGATATGTTGGAAAAGGAAAAGTAGTTGGTGACTTAGATTACTTAGATTCAGAGGAGGCAGAAAAAATGAATGGAGAACTTGTTTAGAAGTGAAGGCATGTTGAATAGAGTGATGCAGAGGAGAATCCTGGGGAGGTGTGGAATAGGAAGGAAGAGAATTGGAATTTTGGATGACATAACAGTGGTAGAGGGTTTGAGAATCATAAGAGAGACCTGATTGTGAGTAATTAATGAGCAGAAAGGTGAAACAATGTCCCAGAATTGAAGAATTTAAGAATAGGGCTCCCTAAAAAAACTGTCAGTCTACTGGTAGAATATCAGAATAGTATCAGCCGATATAAAAGTTTTAGAGCCCACTTTTGCTCTCGTATGGAATTCAGGTCTTAAAATATATTAAGAACATTTTTACATCCCAAAAATATGCATTTGAATGGTTTTTCGTGTATAAATCATGGATATACATGTATAAAATTTTCAGGCATAACTTGGTGGAGCCATATTCCAATATGTAGTTAGGAAATAATTTCACTTTGTAATATTCCATTGAAAGTTTTTATCTTCAAAGCCAGGATTTCAACTATTACACAGTCATTATCAAGGTGACAATGGTTCACCACGAGCCCCTTATATAGAGAGTGAGGGTGTAGGGGGAGGGGAAGCAGAGGATGGGGAAGGAGCCAAAGGGGGGCGGAGAGTGCATACTGGTCCAAAACAAGGGGGGGGGGAAGGTAAGGTCAGGATACACTTGCAGGTATTACTGTCATAAGCTTTTTCAGTTTGACTGTGTCACTATCCTTGGGGATATACATTGCCAGTCTACAACATTTTCTTCCATTTGCCTTGTTTTAATTATTCCCAATCCTTTAATTGCTCTTCCCATCATAACCCCTGAATACCTTTGTGCATATCCCATCTTTTAGTCTCTTTTCTCTTTTCCCTTTCTTTTTACTCTCACTCACTCCCAGTATTTCTAGTCCATATCTTTTCATCTCTTCTACTATTTTTTCCTCTTTCAAATTAAGCATCTTGATGTTCCATATTCCAAATTCTATTCCTTTTTTCAATTGCTTGGGTCTTTTCTCTGTCTGTTTTCCAAGGCTTCTCTATTTTCTTTGAATCAGTGGGTATCCACCATGAGGGTGATTAGCACAGTGATGGCTTTACCTGAGCCCAGTTTGCCGACCTTTTAATGGCTCCTGCAGGACCTTCACCGTTACTGTACCAGTCCCCTCTGTACTTCACCCCCACAGTAGGGTGTCCCTTATATGGGCTGAAAATGTAAAACATGGAATTCGTAAGTGCAACCTTTTTTAATTTTTCCTTTTCCTCTATCAAGCATGTGCACAAAATTTTAACGAGTTTGAGTGATTTTTACCCGTACCACAAAGTCGTTGAAGTGGATAATAAGGATAATTTTAAGAAAGAAGGTGGTCCATTGGATTAAATATCTTTTAATTTAAAAAATAAACAAAAACCAAGTTATTTATCGCGATATATCTGTTATAGGTTCACAGATAAGGATTCTTTTGTACATTTCTTTGTCTTCTTTCTGGTATTATGTGCAACATTGAACAAATTTTTCTAAATTTTCCTCAGATTTCACGCTCTCCATGTATTCTTGAGCCACTTCTCGCTCAGCTACATCATTTACCACATTAAGGTCAGAAAGAAACACACACACTTTCTTGAAATTGTCGCAAGAACCCCAGTTCTCTTGATCTTTGCTTAAAACCCAATTGCTAGCCCAAATCTTTTAAACAAGGTGTTGGGCCTACAAAATCAGACAAATCTTGGAACAGCAAAGGCTCCACACTCTTTATTTTAGGATGCAAGTCTAGATTTTTCATCGCTTCAGATTTTGATGCCTGAGATTTAATTATATTTGCCATATTTCTATTGCATTCAAGAGGAACACTGCCATCTAATAACCCTAGACTGGTTAATTGCTCAGATAAATACCACAAGTGACCAGAAAACATTTTTGTGGCCACCTCAGAAACTTTTGCACTAAATTTTTTGTATTTAATTAATTTCTTGATAAATAATAAATCATTCTGAGGGGCTGATACTGCACAAGTAGCAGTAAACCATTATTCTATGAAACAGAGCATAATAAACAAGCACATATCCGTAAAACTAGTTTCCTCTCCTTTTGTCAGTTTAAATTGTCCTTTAAATAGGTATATTTTCAAACAGCATATAGCCTTAGATATAAACCGAGCTTCATTTATGCCCCCTGGCTTTGAAAACTTAAACCCTCGTGGAGGGCTGCCTCCAAGATACATACAGCTCAGTTCAAGTAGCTCTCGATAATCACTACGGGCTTGGTCTTCCTGAAATATAATCAAATTGTGGATAAGTATCGAGTAAAATTTAAATAAGTTCTTACAACAAAAAAAAATGTTAACACTACGGTACCTTACCTTGAGCTTAGAGTCTATGAATTGCATGAATGAGTTTTTCTTCTCTAGAAGATGAACAACCGCTTTTTCGTCTTCAAGGCCGCTAGAGAACTGGGACTTATTAATGTTGTACCAGTCACTCCGGAACCTTTGAAAAATTGCAACATCAGGGCCTGAGGAGGGGCCGACTACGGTTTAAAATACACCTTTTAGTATAACCTCCACCATATGGTGTCTGCAGGCTAAGTATATTAAGGGTTTTCCCAATAACATCTGTAGCAGAATGATTCCGCCCTTTTTGTCACCTGCAAAGCAAAGAAACTTATGAGAACCGGAAAAATGTTTGAAAAAGTAACCTTCGGTGAACTGAGGATCCCATATACCTGTCAATGAACTCATTGAGTCGGTGCAGACCACCTCGATGTGCTCACAAAGGTCCCAAGATGCAAGTACTTTATACACTGCAGTAGCTTGTTTGTTGGCAGTTCCATTCAATATCTTAGGTGATCCTAGGAACTGCTCGCCGATATCTTGCCCTGTGACAAGGGTAGGGAAGCGCTCCACCAAGCCACCACCTTCGTTTTATATAAATAAACGAAAAAAACCCTTCAGCGTGGGAATAAATGTCATGTCAACAGGTCAGCATTGAATGGGTTAAGGCATACAACCCACATTGCACACCGTATTCTGTCAACTGCAATCTTCCTCACCCTTTCAATATTTTAGCATACATTATTCCCAGACTGCTAATTAGACTAATTGCTCTAAAATTTCACATTAGTTCTTTTCATCTTTTGCTTTGAACAATGGTATTATAGTTGTATACCCCCAGTCAATAAGCACAACAGTAGGTAGTTTTTCAGTGTGAGTTGAAAAGTTTGAGAAAAGACAGCAACCACCCACCAAATCCTAAGCCTCACTGAATTGATCATCGCCAAATTCAATGCCCAATGGATCTTTGCAAGTTGCTTTCCTGAACCTTGAAGCCACCTTTGATCAGGTTTGGAACCTGGACTAAATCCTTAAATTCAGTTGTTGACCCATTCCACTCAACCTACTCAAATTCCTCAGTCTTTTACCAGTGACCACACCTTCTTAGTTTAACTCCTCTACAACACCTCCACCATCCTACACATCTCTTCTGGCATCCCTCAACGAGCCATCATCTCCCCAATCCTTTTTAAGCTCTTTGTCAATGACATGCCCAATTGCCCAACTCTTCCAAAACCCACTTAATATCCCTCCTTGCCGACTACGCCACCCTAATTGCTCATGGTTCTAACCCGAATTTCTCAGCGTACACTCAGCAACACCAGCTCAACCAACTCCAAAACTGGTTAGACTCAAGGAAATTCAGTTTTAATGGCTGAAAATGTGCTCACATAGTCGACTATGTGAGCACATTTTTTAGATCAAGAGAAGATCTTCTCTGGCCATCCAAAAACCAGCAAAAGCCCCCGTTCTTTTCTGAACAATGGTGATTCTGAAGGCACACATGGTCCTTCTAGGAGTCACTGTGGACAGCTCACTTCACTCAGTGACCCATGTCCGCCTAGTGATAATGAAAACTGCAGAAGGTGCAGCTGCCCTTCAGCCAATTTTACGTCCAAACTCCCCTCTATCCCTAAAGACCAAGCTCCTCATGTTTAACTGTATACTTCACCCCGTTCTATCATACACTGCCCCATGGGGCAGTGTATGATAGAACAGGGCCTGGCTGCAGCCTGGCTTCACGCATCTTCACAAAATCCAGTCGACCAAAAATGTCCTCATACGAAAAATCCTTACGCCATTTTGGTTCATCAATAATAAATCCATCCATAATGAATGGTGTATAAACCCAATCCTTGGTATCCTAAAAGCACAATTTGTTGCTTTCAAAACTAGCTTCTCTCATACACAAAATCCTCTTCTCAGTAGCCTCTGGAACTATATACACTTCTCTTCCCCATGAAACTCCAAAAACCACCCTTATCCCTACCCACATCCCAATCCCCTAACACCCTACCCCAATCCTTCATTTACTTTGCAATTATTATAAATAAATAAATAAAACGTTTATTGTCGTAGACCCTTATCGGTCTTTCAGACACCTTAGTACATTAATTATCATTTACACAAAACATAATTTAAAAAATATACAAATAATGCTTATAAGACAGTGTTTACACAAAATTTACATAATAATAATAAATTTACACAAAAAAATACAAGAAAGGGTTTTCACAAACAAATTAAAATTGATCACAGTGTTACATTGTGTTCACATGTGATCACAGTGTTACAGTGTCACAATCATTTCCATTTTCACTTTCTCCCTCAACATCTTTTCGTGATTATGGATTGAAATAATTTCTTTTTAAAGCAGGGTACAGAATTATGTACATTTTTTTATATCTGTTGGGAGAGTATTCCAATTTCTTGCTACAGTGGCGATGTAAGATTTATGGTAAATTTCAGTTTTGTGTTGTGGGATCTGTAGGTCTAAATGATGGGATCTTGTTAACCAGCTTTGGATGTTTTTTTTTAAATAAAAGAGTTGAACAGGTATGGAGGACAAGTTGTCTTGAAAATTTTGAAGGCGGAGAGAATAGATAAATAAAGCCGTCTTTCTCTAACTTTAAGCCATTTTAGTATTTTGTATGAATCAGTAACATGATCCCACCGTCATTATGAATCAGTAACATGATTATCACACCATGACTCTGCCAATAGAAATCACCTCTTTATATGAAACTCACAGAAGACAGCTTCCTAGCTGGGTGCTGTGTGTACAATTCAGGAATAAAATTTCCCAACAAATGGAGAGCTGCCAGTATCATTCTAGAGAAAATCAGCCTTCTTTCTGATGGCATATTACTCTTAGGTCTTGGCTACGACCAGGGTAATTCAAACACTCTAAGATGATGGACTAATCATCTGAGTCGGTGATGGATTCCCAGCTGCTTGCCTGCCCCAAGTGTGTTTTGCATTGGTTACAAAAACAGAGCCACATAGATAAGGTAATCCACCAGGGTATGCATTTTAAACGCTCCATTGAACACTCTTATACACCTCAACCAAAACCAGGTAATAATTAATAGTTTTCTTTAAGCAAAACTCCATAGGTAGGACCACAGGCAGCTTATTGCTAAGGGACTCACCGCAATTTACCTGTAGTTTAAATGGGATGTGGATTGGAATGCATTTGCTTTTGTAGGCACTGTATTTTCTTTGTGAGGACTTCCACGGAAATTCACAAAATGGCACAAGTCTGGGAGAGAGGGGATAAATCCGTGGAATAGTTGAGACAGGCTAAAATGTCGCTCAAGTATCAAAGGCAATGGATTTTAATAGAAACACGGTACATTACTGGCTAAAATGATACAGGGAGGGAGATGAGCAACAATGGCAACACGACAAAGAAGCAGAGACCAACATGTACATCTCGAGATGATATTAACAAATTTGTTAAAATCCTACTGAAAATCCTCCTACTATTGTATTGGCTGTGATGAAGAGGGCATAAAACTTACATTGAATCACCCTCACAGTGAGAAACTGCCTCCATTAAGCTGGTATGAGAAATTGCAGGCCGTCAAGAAAGCCAGCTATAAGCAAAACAAATTAAATATTAAATGGTGAGGTGAGATGCTCATTGGTACCTGTTATTGGACCAATCATATTGGAATATGGTAACTTTCATTGATAATAAAACATTAGAAGTGTGGAGAATGGTCATGTTTAGCAATGGAGAACGTGCAATTTTTAGGTAAATATGTATAGCTTTAGTAATTGATAGCTCTTTTGAGAGTACCTATTTCCTTATTTAGAAACAAAAATAATATGCCTTATTTTTAGGTATCATCCAAACAAAATCAATAAGGCAAAATAGATCTGGACATATAAGTCTGTATTTTTGGGGAGCAATTTTTGGTGCTGGGCCAGGACTGCTTTTAAGAACACCACCTCGAATGACACCTGGTGATAACATCCGAATCCTTCACATTTTCATAGCTTCCATACATAAATGAAGTAGTACTAGAATGCAAGGAAATAATGTTTGTGCCGGACAGCTGTTCCATCCTCAGTATGGGAAACTCAGGACATTTTTCGAGGAGTGTTTGAATGTTACAGTGTTACCCTGGCCTCCAAACTCACTGGATGTCAATCCAATGTAAAATATTTACCACTTATTAGTCAAGGAATGGCAGAATGCCAATGAAAGGAACCAAGAGACTCTGAAAGGTTACGTCCAGGATGCCCATACCTTGAGGTATGGGCATCTTTTGGTTGGCCCACTACATATTTAAAAAAATTAAATTGGGCCATTGAACCAAATACTTCAGGGCAGTGGCGTGGCCAGGTTTTGGATCTTGGGGGGGGGGGATGAAAATTTTTAGGGGGTGCCGACTCATAAATTAACCAGTTTACTACACTTGACACATTTTGGTGATGCAAAAGGCGGATGGGTTTGTGCAAAATATGGCAATTGAAAAAATATTGCACACATTTATTTATACGTATGTGGCACTTGAGAGTGGAAACATTCACTGACTTAGGGGTGCCAGAACATGGGGCGTTCGGTACCAGACCATTTTCCCAAATCGTTTTTCCCGATGACCTTTATCCCGAATTTCTTCTTTCCCGAATCATGATGTGCCTTTTTTCCCGAATTACTGTTTCCTGAAGACCTTTTCCCCGAATCACTCTTTTTGGAGCCAATTTTTATTTATATTTCCATGCAACATAATATGCATTCAAAAAATACAAATTTATTTTTAAAAACAATGTTATGCACAAGACCACGGAGAAACTCCAGTACGTTTCTCTCGCTTTTATATTCTTCATATTCGGTGACAATATTTCTGAGCCTATTGTAGTGTTCACCCTTTCGAGCAAAGTTTCTTGCAATCCCAATACATGGTACCTCCTTTTACCTTCAATCTTTGATGTACAAATCCGTCGAATGTCATCATCTCATGTCATCATTTGTTTCGCAAATAATTATCGCAGTCTCTGCCATTTTACAACACTTTTTACAATAAACTACACTAATAAACATAGTATAGTCTCATAGCAACGCATTCGGAACAAACAATGACCAATCTGGAAAAAAGCCGTTCGGTATAGAATTAGTTCGGGAATCAAGTAATTCGGGAAAAGGGAATTCAGAAAAACTGTTCAGGAAAAAGGTCATCGGGAAAAATGGCTCGGGAAAAAGGTAGGGAATCAGGGCGTTCGCTCCCCCCTGCCCCCCCCCCCCCTTGCTAGGCTACTGCTTCAGGGAGTCATTGGTTGTGATGGGGGCAAAGCTAAATACTGATTTATAGTGAATATGAATTAAACCGTTTGTCATGACATGGTTATGCTATGTATATCATTTTTAAGGCAAGGAAAATATGTTTCTCCAGGTATTTTAAATGAACTTGACAGATAATTTGACCAACGGAGCATCTACCACAGATAGGTTTATTCTATTTTCATTTATCAAAAATGATTTTTTTGAATACTGAAAATAAAATACAATCTATCAATTTATGAATACTATGGTAATATCAAAGAGTAACTATTCCATCTTGAATAAATACCTTCAATAAAAAATTTATAATTTCCTGCAATATATGATAACTCTAAAGTTAAAATATTTAAAGCGGATGCGTACTCCACCCAGAAACATAAACAGTTCAACATTGCAAAAAGTAATCAGTCATAAGGAAAATGAAATATTTTTCTTACTTACTGTTTTGTCTTTTTCATATGTGTATTTATATTAATTCATTAGTATTTGCACATTCACAGCTTATTTATTTGTGTAGTCATTGAAAATCTACAGCCATGCTTGAAAGGTTGTCTGAACTTATATACAGTTGTATTCATGATTAAAAGAGGAACCCCATTCCCTTTCCCATGATTCCTGTTATGTAAACCATCATCTTCAACTTGATTCCCACCTAACAGGAATATTTATTTGCCAATAAGCCATTTAGTTTTTTCATATGTATGCTTAATTATATGGTTAACCCATCACTGCTCTAAGCCTATACTTCTGCTGCTGCCATTATCAAGGGAAACATGATTCTCTTTTTTGCATTCAAGTATCCTTTATTCACTCAAAACACCATTTGTGAATCAACCAGTTGCCTTTACCCCACTTCTGCTAATGATGTTTTTTTAGGAAATAGCATTCTCTCTTTTGCATTGAGATATGATCTTTGTTCTCAATATTTTATCTGTGAATCAACCATTTCTTTTGGCCTACTATTTCCCATAATGACTGGTGGTAAAGGCTGAGATAAGAAGCCCCTAGATGAAAGGAATGCATTGGTGACCCCTACGATGACACCCGTTGCAATGTGGGGGGCAACATAAATTCCCATAGGGCCCTCTCACAATGGGCCACGTGGATTTATCAGGTCTAGGGGTTGAGGAATGATCTTGGCTATGTCAAGCTGAGCCACCCCTTTTGGAGGCAATTACCCACCCCCCAGCAGTGGAGACATTTGAACTGTTCTGGGCTTTCCAAAAAGACATCTGCTCCCACAAACTTAAGCCATGCCTCTAAGCCCCAAATATATTTTTAAAATGTTATAGCTATGGTAAAATATATATTGTTATGTTCTTCTGTTGTAGCTTTCTCCGTGATATCATTATTTGTTTGTGGAAAAAAAACTTGTATGCCATAATTTTGGAACATAAATATACACAAATCATGCTTTTTACTTCCAGGGTTGGCAAATTCAAGAGAGCAAAATTATTAGTGTACCCTGTCCAAGATAATAGTGCAATTGACATTTAGAAATGCAGCCAATCATTGAATATGTACCTCCAATGCTGTTTGGGAAAGGGAATCACGTGACTGATGAATCCTTGATAGTGGTCTTCGCTTAAAATAGATGATCCTGAAAAAATTTATTATTTGTCATTTCTTTCTAAGCCAAATCAGTATATGTATTTCAACTGCACTATAATCTTGAACAGATTGTAGGCCTTCGGAATTACCTGTTATAATGATTTCCTCCAAAATTTGCAATTCCTTCACAACCACTTTTGCTAATATTAAATTCATGCTTTGGTTCATGCACAAACTTATGTTCTTATGACTTCTAATAATCTGTCGTAGTGTTCTTATGACTTTTTATGACTATGAATTTAGCTTACACTTCTTCCTATCCTAACATACCCATGTTTCACTACTAAACAATGAAGTGGGGAGGATAGGATTGTCATAGATCCTGAAGAGTGGGATTATTTCGAATTGGCATATAAAAAAGTATTTTAGCTGATTTTTACAACAAGTCTGGAATTTTTAAAGTGAGATAATCCAAAATTCTACTAAGCATAGTTAATTGTAAGATTTATGATACAGATTACACTTTTTTTAGTTGCACAAAGCTGACTTAATTACATTAGTGGTACATTGTGCCACTGGAAAACTTCAATCCTTATCATTCAATTAAATTTGAAAGACATGCCATATCTGCAGCATCATGATTGTGCTGTTGCCCTTGTCTGCACGTGGCAGTCAGTAAGTGCGAAATGACCTTAGCCGTCAAAGCACGCTAAACAAAAATACTACTGCTACACTGAAAAATTATGCATTGTTTACAAAGGTGTCATGTTCAAAGAAATGTGATTAGTTTAACGTTTGGGGATATTTACATTGCAGGTTCAAGTACATATATGTAATGCATACTTTTCTCAATATAATTTTTCTCAAAAAATTTCACTGTGCAGAATAATGTTCACAATGTCTATTTTACCTTGTATTTGAATATGAAAATTATGAATGGTACCTACCTATCTAAAAACACATATTTATGTAATTATTTACGATGATGCCCTGGATTAATATCTCATCCATATGGTACTCCTAAAGAAAGAGTACTTACATTTTCAATACTGAATTTTCTATGTCATCAGCTGTCATCCACTCTGACCAATCTAAATATTGGACAGAGTGTAAACGTGAAACATGTCCCATGTGAGTGGGGTGGAGTTTACGTCGATGAGATGGGATGCGCGGTGGAAACGAGGCTGAAGGAGCATAAACGGCACCTAAGACTGGGGCAAGAAAGCAAGTCAGCTATCACCGAACAATGGAGATTTTAACCCGGTTGGAAACCCGAGAAGAATTCATTCATGAGCTGCACCAGGAAAGCACCAGATCATACTTATTTCAACTTGCTTCGTGAGTTTAATCGCATATCTATTACCCAATTTTTGAACCCCTTCCCGCTGTTCAATCTTTCCCAAATTTTGCATACATGTTTAATTTTGATGACAGAATCTTGGTAAATATTTTCGAATTTTTCACTTTGCCAATTTAATTTAATTAAATATTTTTTATTTAAGTGCATAGAGAAAACATTAATAAAGGATTTCACAAAAAATTATAAAACATTGAAAGCATTGCAAAACATTGAGAAAATTTCAATGATTGTTAAATTAATAAAAGTGTGAAGATTAAAAATTAGAAAATAGAAATACGAAAAAAATCACTTTTTAAAAACTGGCCTTATTTCAAAATGCACTTAAAAGTAAAAAATAAAAATGCACTAAAAAGTAGAAAATAAATTTTTGATTTAAATTTACAAATTTAAGAGACCTGTTCCAAATTTATAAATATATTAAAGTTGAAAGTGAAAATGAATATTTGTTTACTTAAGTGCAATTTATCGATGATTATGGGGCAAGAATGTCTAATCGTACGTCTAATGGAGTATTTGCACAAATTTAGGAAACAACGGCAAATGTTAACTTTGAACCTAAAAACCCTAAATCCAAAATTTAGCTATTGCACATTGCCTACTTTTTAAATAATAAGAGATTTAAAATCACAATTTTAGCCTTGCGCACAAACAGACCGCGGCCATATTGCGACTGCTGTGACGTCATCCCCCTGACTCGGCAGTCGCTACCGGGTTTGTTTACATTCGTTCTGGTTCTTTTCCGCCTTGAACGGTGAATATTTTGCGCAATAGGCTATAGGGTGCCGAAGTACACCATGCAGGTACCAAATTATACCCATGGCATAATTAATACGATAAAGAAGGACCAGAGTTTAATGAATTGGACGATAATGTAAGCGATTTAAGCCTATTAGACTGTGCTATTATTTTGTTTGTTATGCCTGCGAAGCACTTATACAATCATTCAATTTCATCAATCCTGTAAAAAACAACAAAACAAAAAGCGCACAGCACACAGGACATTGGCGCGTTAAAAACTATGGATAGTTATACAAACTGAAAAGTAAGAAAAAGTACCCCCTCGGATCTCTCGTGATCGTGATCTCCGAACTGCTAGGCGATGACTTGACCGCGTCTCTATCACCATAACCGATATTTTGACTACTTAGACTCACGTACGCTAAACTCATTTGCTCATACATGATCAACTCGGGGTTGCCGTATCTAGAAACTCATATCATTGTTTAAAATACGGGAGTTATAAAATAATTTCATCCATGTTTTCATATGTTTAAAATGTTTTCCAAATGTTTTTTCATTTCAGTGATGGCAATATTTTTCGGCCACCAAACCGTTAGACGCAACATTTTAGACAGATAAAAACCCGTGTGCACAATCTAAACTAAACTCAGTACATTTCCATTTATGATTAAGTAAGATACTTTATACTTTTCTACAAAAGTTGTGGGTACTTAGTATTTTACTTAATCATGAATACAAACAAAAATAACTTATACGAAGTGAAGCCTGCCACTGTCAAGTTTTGCGCAGTAAGTTTAGACTGTGCCACCATTCACACAAAAATAGTACATAGTAAAGCACCCGGTAGTCAACACCATTTAAGACGCACGCAATATTATAAACTAACAGCATATTCGTAGATTGGGTTTTGCTTCGCTATCTGTTAATACCAGCTGAAAATGTGCCCAGATAACCAAGATTTGAGGTGAAAATTTCTTATTTTTCCATATTTTTAGTTTAATGATTTCAGATTAGTAGGTAAGCATTTTCAACAACTATCAATAATAAGAGAAGCATTGACAGCAAGAGAAAACACCCATTGAGATTAGCGTGGTGATGAACGAGACTGATATTTTCGTGAATACGCGTATCGATTGTAAAAAAGTTTCAAATAATCAAGATTGATATTATAAAATGAAGAGGGTTAGTACTTATATTGTAAGCAATACACGATCATATTTTCGAGCGCCACAATGTTCATATAAAATTAGAATAAATTTTTTCAAGGTTAGAGACGATAACATTAGAACTTCCGACCTGCTAGGCGATGAATTTACCGCTGAAAATATACCCCATTATAAAAGTTAATACTGGCCAACGAGGAAATTTATAACTGCTACAAAAGCGATCGGCATTGGATATTTGGTGATTGAATTGAATAATTATGAGTAACAATAATATATGTAGTTTGCAGTTTAAGATAACCTACATGGAGTACAAATTCGCATGTCAAAATAATAAACATCAAACGGTTTCCCTTACCCTGGCACAAGATGTACCCATGCCGTCGATCAAATTAAGAATAACATAAGAAACAATATACTTTTACAGTTACGCCTTTTAAAACTTTGGTATTTTTGACTAACTTTTACTATATTGGTAGAAAATTCTAATGAATTACTGAATGACAATTCCCCTCTTTACTATTCACCCAAAATTATCCGCATTCCGCCAAGTCATTACTAGATAGTTGATGCAACAACCATAGTTTATAGTTGGATCAAGCCTCGATTATACCTGTTAACTTTACAAACGTAATGATTCCCTATTTTGAATCAGTAAAGTCAGAATAATTCGTATATTTCCACTTCATACATCCTCAACACGCTATAACACAGTCTCACCCGTCTGCTGCAAGGGGGATTACGTCACTACGCAACGAGCCAATGGCTGGGCGTAAATATATCGTATCGAAAACAATGCTCAATAAATCGTGATTATTAAACAAACTAGGCAAGATTTAGAGCTGGTAATTTAAATATATTATTATGGAAACACAATTTACGATATAGAATGGATTTCATAGCAATCCCCCATTTATGCAAACACTCCATTGATCATATGATAACTAGATATCATATGATCAACTACATCAACTAGATACCTAGTTGATCATCATGATTATAAGACCAGGGTGCTCAAATTCAACTTAGTAAATTACTTTGCAGGCTAAAATTAAACTTATTAAATTACTTTGCATACATTCTACCCGTCTTCTTCCATCCATAAAACCTATTCTTTTTCTTCCTCTCCCCCCCCCCCATTACCTGCATCCTCTCCTCTATCACACCCCTAAATAACCCTTTGACCCTCATTATCCCCTCAAACAACCTACCTTTCATCTTCGTAATCTCATCCAGAAGTTTCCTTTCCTCATCCACCATACCAAGCATTCCCTCATTTGTCTTCCTTTTCGTCTACTGCACCATCTCCATCCTCCTCCACACCCACATCTCGAATGCCTGCCAATTCTCATCCTCTTCAGTCTCCAATTTCTGCCTCGTACAATCTACACTCCATATCAAGCTCTTCACCAGCCTCTTCTTTATATCCATACCCAAGGTCTCCATCATCAGCTCCCTTCTATTGCTGAACTCTTCCTTTGTAAGGGCCTTTATCCTCCTAATGTCTTTGCTGCTATGCTCATTTTCTTCTAGCATACTAGGTACCCAAGTAATTTAATTGCTTTACATACTTGCTCCAGTTTGTCTCCTCCTACCATTATGGCCAGCCTTGCTTTCTTTGTCCCTGAGAATCTTATTACTATTGTTTTCCTATGGTTTATTTGTATTATGTATTTCCTGCACTGAATTTCTAATGCATCTAATAAAGCTGGTAATTACCTTGATTGTCAACATAACAAGGCCTTGTTATTTGCGAATGTGACTTACATATTCTGCTGGCCTCATGCATACAAATTTTGATTCCCACATCTAATTCTTCCTATGCCCCTCTAACAATTTCCTCGGTTATAATGTTAAAAAGTAAGGGTGACAGCGGGCACCCTTGTCTTACCCCACCAACTTAAACTGCCCATCCACATTTTTCATCATTCACCCTCACCTGTGACCTCTGGGCCACGTATAAATTTAGGATAAATCTCCTATCCCCTAAATCTCTTTCTATTATCATTAGTATCTGCATTTGTTTTACCCCATTAACCCTGTCAAATCCTTTTTTTTAATCCACAAAGCCAGTAAAAATGTACTGATTATACTTTTATATTTCTACCTTTAAGTGTTCTAATCACTGCAAGCCCATCTTTAATTGTTCTCCACTTCTGGAACTCAAATTGGTCAGTGCCCAATTAGTCATTTGCCCAACACTCCAAACTTTTATTAATTATTCTATGCAAAACTTATGCTGGCAGTTGAATCAAGCTAATTTTTTATATACCTACCATGATAACTTCTTCTTCCAGATAGTTCTCAAGACTGATTTTACAAAATCCTCTCGTCATACTTCTTCTTCGTAGACCTTAAAAATATGCAGTCTTCTTGTTGTCTACCCCTTCCTTAAAAATATGTTCTAAAAGAGATCGTCATCCCATTTTTTCTAAATTCTTCAGTAACTCCAAAGGCATGTTATCTACTCCCACAGCTTTTCTTTCCTACATCTCACATAATACCATCTCTATTTCCCCGTTGAGTATCTTTGGTGTGGTTATCCTCATCTATTGTTCTCTCATTCTCTATGTCTTGGGTCAATATACCCTCTTTATACTCTGGGTACTAATAGAATAGGTTTAATTTATACTATGGGTACAACACCCCTTAGGACAATACAAAAGTGTGCATTTATACTCACTCCTCTATTTTTACGAAGACTTTTGTAGTTAATATCATATTTAATTGTAGCTAAATTATGATCTGAGTCTGCGTCTGCCCCTGGATGGCTGTGTGAATTTTCGAAACTGCTCCTAAACCTTTTGTCTTACCATGATGTAATGAATTTGATATCCCCCAGTATACCCCCTATTTCCAGATGTATCTATGCCTGGGGTTATGTTTATACCAATTTTTTGTTAATACTAACTTATTTCTTGAACAAAATTAAACTTTTTCCTCACCTACTCACTCATATTTCCTTTTCCCATCTTAAAACTTCCAACTTCAAATCCATTCCTCACTTCCCCCACAACTGTGTTCTGGTCATCCATCATTATCAGGTTTATCTTGTTCGGGATTAATCTAATTAACTCTTCTAGTTTCTCGTACACCCCATCCAACTCTTCCTACCTGGTAACTTGTTGGCATTTACAATTGGACAAATCCGAAAATCGTTTGGTGGGCCTCTTATCTCAACCACTAATATCCTGTTGCTCACCTGTCCAATGTTTAATACCTACCACCTTCCCCAGTTTTGAATTCAGCTACCCCATTGACTCTCATCTCCCCCACTACAGATTAGCCAGTAGCTATCACTTCAGTAGTCCCCGCTAGCCCTCCATCTCTACTCGCACAGTACTGAAGCATATTTGTTACCATTCTCCATTTCCTGTTCAAGCTTCCCAGCCCTCATCACATTCCTAACTTTCCATGTTCCTTTTTTTACCTCTGCTTTCCTACTTCCTTTTTCTTTTTTTGTCTTCCTCTCTCTTCTTTTGCCTGTAATCCACTAATGACGTTATTCTGAAAGGACTTAGTGTGATGACGACCGATGAGGCCTGGCCTCCCCCACTTCCGGGCAAGACACCCGCTCTAGTGGGTGGCGTCCCGTACCTAGTTGACGGGATTCAATTCTCTTTGATTGACATCCATTTTCAGTTAGATAATAGTTGGGGGGGTTCCCCATCACCACTTCCAGCGGTATTTTTAACGTGACGGCATCGCGTGAACCACTTTTTGTCTGGCTCCTACCCTTCGACCTATCTGGCATGGGTGGCCCTACCCGGTGCAATAGTAATTGTTCCTACCAGTCGAGCTCTATGGGATTATTGGGACGTGCAACATTCATTCATTGCAATTGCAACAAGGTTGCAGTCCAAGGAATGTAATGTTTTTAATATCATATGGAAATGTCATCTCTTCATATTCCTCGTTTTCTGTTAAGGAGAAGGTGAAGTTAATGAGAAAAAGCAGGAATGCTAAACCCGGAACTAAGTTGCTTGTGTAGTTTCTTCAGGCAGAATGGAAAAGTGCCATGGATATTTATAAGGAGAAGCGTTAATGTGACAGTGAAAAAGGCATTCACCTTCAAGAGAGAGCTGATGATAGAGCCCTTTGTGGGGATGTTCATAGAAAGACGGAAGCTTGGACACGGGTCTAATTAGTCGATTCCACTCTTAGTTCATACATTTCCGATTTTCATGATTTTTGGCACACACAAATATTATGACATTAAAAAACGTTTTGAAAAATATTATTTTCTAATTCATTCATTTCAGTAATCTACAAGTTAGAGGTAGGTTGTGATGAAAGTCAGAGAATATCCAACGAACTCTTACACGTGCCGTGCCCTGTCTACCTCTAGTATTTCTTTCTTCATCTCAGCATAAGTCCTACCTTTCTTCATCCCGTCCATAAAACCGATTCTCTTCCTTCCCCTTCCCCGTTCACCCAGCATCCTTCCCTCTATCACAGCCTTCAGCAAACCATCGTCCCTCATTACCGCTTCCAGCCACCTACCCTGTCTTCCCCTAATCTCATCTATAAGTTTCCTCTCCTCGCCCACCATGTCAAGCACTTCCTCATTTGTCTTCCTTTCCGTCCAATGCACCTTCTCCATCCTCCTCCACACCCACATCTCAAAAGCCTTCAGCCTATTTTCGTCTTCCTTTCTTAAGGTCCACGTTTCTGCCCCATACAACGCCACACTCCATATAAAGCTCTTCACTAGCCTCTTTTTTACATCCTTACTTAAGGTCCCCGTCATCAGCTCCCTTCTAATATGTAATGTTAAATATAGAGCGCTTCGAATATTTGAAGTTCGCGCATAATTGATCGCGGCAGCTTCGTACTCGTACCCCAATAAATGTGGATTCAGTGGTCAGATTTAGTATGTAATAACATTTTCGTATTAATGTGTCAATAATATGAGCTAATTTCTCTTAACGATTGGCTGTAATTGCATGAATTCCGAGCTATAAGATGAATTAAATTTTACTTAATATTTTAAAATTTGATCCATTTTTAGGGGCCTAATAACTACTTTATTAATTATGAGAGAGAACCTGACTTAATTTTTCCGGACGGTCATGGAACAGGGATATATAAAGAGCGCCTATGCTACTATATGCGAGTGGCTTAAAATGACGACACAATGGAACAACAAAAGCTTTGTAAATATGAACACTTGGCATCTATTGAGGTGTAAAAAAGCGATGTTTGACTAGTTGATTCAGTTAGAAATATATTTTTCGACAGTTCAAAAAATGATATTTAAAAAACTAAAATAAGATTAGTGTTTCTTTTTCAGTCAAACTCACAAAAAATGGCAAACACATGGGTGGCCTGCAATGCTCGCGATTTGAAAATGGCGCATTGGGGTGTAACGAGGGCGGTCTTGACATGCGCCGCCTGACTAATTATTTTGGGAATCTTTACGCGCATAATGCTCATTTAATCTCCGCCTTAAATCATATGCTGACTTACCTTGATAAATTAAATGAGTTACGAGAAAAATTTACTTCTTCTGAAACATCAACTGTCGTATTTAGTCATCGAAGACGAAATAAGAGTCGTAATTCCACATTTATCTGTAGGTTAGTGGCAGTATGCAGATGGATAATTCAAGGCAACTGCCATGAAGATCATCATTTTGGCTGGTCGCGAATTTAGAGCTGATTGCGTAACTAAACGTCAAATACCGGCATTTTACTAAACAGTTACCGGTCTACGACGCCCAATTTGGCTTCGCACGAAGAGTAATAGTTTTGGTAGAGTGAATATGGTTTGATGTTCTCAGATTTAATTTAGGCATGCTTATCTAAAAACGTTCTAGGCATGCTTATTAAAAGTATTTTTCAAATCTAAAACAAGGAAATATCTTCACACCGTATTAAAAAGGAAAAAAATAATAGTTTCTCATGTAAATGAAAGCCTAGTCAAGCTTAAATAAAGCAATAATAAAATCCAATTCAAGGAAATTAGCCTCACAATGGATAACCTATGAACATAAATAATAATGTTTTCAGCAATATAACATGTTTAAATTTGTCTATTTGTGCAAGATCACAACGAAAAGTATAGAGCGCTCTTTCATATTCGACATCAACATAAATTCATTGAATATGCAGATTTTGGTATTCAATGAAATAGAGCTTCAATATACAATTTCTAGAAAATCTTTAAATGAACCTAAGTTAAGGTGCGAAATATAAATGAGGTCGCGCCCCATGCTTTTCGTTGTGGACTTGCATAAATAGAAAAATTTAAACATGTTATATTGCTGAAAACATAATTTTTTCCTATTTATGTTCATCTAGGTAATCCATTGTGTGGCTAATTTCCTTGAATTGAATTATTTTTAGTACTGGGCTAAGATTTCATTGACTTGAGAAAATATTATTTTTTTTAGAAAAGCATGCCTAGAATGTTTTTATTTTTTACTTATTAGTCTTTGTCAGTAAAATGTTTATAAAACAACACCGGTGGTTATATAAATAGTATATAGAACAATTTATTTTAATATACATGACATAATAATTATATAATACGCATAGCATAACATAATTTAATAACAAACAAACAAATTTATAAAAGAACATCAATTTTATATATATTTTATAAAAATACCAGTTGTTTTATAAATACTTTATTAATTAGGACTAAGAAACCATAGACTGTTAGCTAGAAAAAATTGCCAGATTGCGTACTTGATGCGAAGACTCGCTAAATGTTCTTCGGGATGAGTGTCGGATGCTTTACCACTATACTATTCCACTTCGAATCACATTTTTATTACATTATCATTATTTAGTTAAAAATGAAGTAACCATGGATCCATGAAAAATCGAGTTAAAGAAAATTGTGTAAAAAATGCCAGTTTCATAAGCCTAATACCGATACTTGGGATCTTAAACCGCGCCTACCCCAAAAGGGGAATGGCGATATGTGCATGTAAACCTATATGATTTTTTAAGCCGCCCATGGGGTGCAGGAATTCGAATAATTTTTGAATTAGAAATTTCGAAAAATTAAATTTTATTAAAAGTGATCACATGGAATTATGCAGTGGCATGAAAAATAATAACCACGCGGTGGCAATCACGCTTGCTCGAAGCATATGGTCGCGGAGAAGAAGGCTTGTGTGAAAGGTCCTGACCAAGGAGCGGAGAGAAGAGCGTACGGTTGGCAACGCTGCCAAAATAACTGCATTTAACTTGAGCGGAAGGGGAATGTGTTAGAAGTGCGTTTCAAAACAATGTTTACGATACTAACATAACTAGATCAAAATAAGTTGATGTTGCCCCCAACTTATCGGAGAAGCCATTAAAACAATTGGATTAAGAGCCACAGAGAGCTAGAAAGTTAATGTGTATGTCAGATGGAGTATTTTTACGTTGGCAATAATGGTTTGAGATCCTTGGAAACTTTGATAGCAAAGCGTGGAGATTGTCTCTCCCCCGTGCGGATCCCGTTCGTAGGGAATTAACTGATTCACTGAAAGGACCTTCTGCGCAACTGCCACCATGTTTTGCTGCCGCCTTAAAATTTATGGTAGCAGTACATACCAGAAGTCTTATTTTCGTTGAAAATTTGTTGGGGTCTGCGTGACACGAATCTCACAATGAGACTTATATATAAATAAGCACGATGACATTCCAGATCACGGCATTCCGACAAATGTATTTGTTTCGGTATTCGGTAAAAGATCGCTTCTCTGTTTCACCGCAAGTAATATCGAAGGGTGAGGGAAAGGTTGTTTACTATTATCGAATACAGGGGCCAAAACTAGGGTGCGTACCCGTATAACACGCCCGTACATCTTTTTAGCCAGAAAATACGCACCTTCCTATCGGAATTCTGCATCTGGCGTACTCATCCGGACATTGAAGTCTTTAGCGAATACTACCGGATTGTCTGGCTAACAAAACAGTAGTCACATAGGTGCACTTCGCACGCTAGGCTATCACTTTGGAATCGACCTGCGTGCACAAGACGAAATTGAAAAGGTCTGAGCATGGTAGAGTCAGATACCTCCGTTTGCGGTACCTTTCGAGAAACTTGGGATTACCGATCACGCATGTAAGTTCACGCAGGTCTTACTGGTGAGTACTAAATCACTTCATTTAGGCTTTGCGCTCACCAGTGCAGCCTCGTAGAGTACACCCAAGCTCTGGGACTATGGACTTGGAAAGCTTTACTTAACTTTGTCGATCTATTTTACGGTAGGTAGTGAACTGCTGAGCTTTAATGTTTACTGTGAATTAAAAATAAAGTTCAGGAAAAGCATATTATTCTAGATTAGATGACTTTTTTGGTTTACGGAACTTTTATGAGCGTAAAAATATTTTATGGAACCCTTCCTAGTAAAAAATTTAATTATCACAAAAACTCTAAGCGGGCCTTCATAGGTCGCCGGCGGCGGCATAGCGGCGGAACTCAGCTAATGAAAACACGTCTTTAGAAATCATGACGTCAGGCCACTCAGTGCCGCTGACTAGCGCTGCCTCGCCGCGAAATTTTCACCCCAATTGATAAATCCGGCGGCGGCCGCGGGAAAGACCGCTGCCTTTCAAAAGTGGAACCCCCTTCGGTGGCAAGTGAGAACTTCTGTTTTCGTAAAGGCTTCTTTTTATCGATACTCATTATTTCTACAATATATCTTAGCTGTATAGAGTTTAATTTATGATTATGTGAGAAAAACTGCTCTGGTATTCAACGAAAATAGTCTTCCCTTAGGTGATTGCAACGTTATTTTACTAGCGTAAACATGAGAATGGCTTCAATCGGCCATTGAAAAAATATTTGTTTTTACCATAGTTATCCAATATTGATGTCACAATTACGGAGTGGAAATTTTCATGTCGTCGATATTGTTTACTGCATGTTCAGAAAGTTGAACTGTTCATGTATCAATGCCAATATAATCTTGTCTGACATATTTAATATTTTACGAATTATTTCATACGCACAAATATTACGCTTTCAGCACTATATATGCTGGAATCCAGTCTCGAGACTTTTATTTCAGTTTATTTCATTTTCCCAATGAAAACGATGAAGACGTTGCACATTTGCTTAACATATATGGATAAAGCGTAACTATTGTCATCAAATTTGCTTAAATAAATAACTAACAACTTATTTTTTAACCTATTCATTCATTTGATCACGGCAATTGAACTCAAAATCAAATAATTTTGCTTTTTCCGATTACATGGAAGTACTGCATTGCCAATGTTGTTGTGACGCCTAATACCTTTCATTTGTTTTCTGGCCGCCAAACTGTGAAGGGGTAGATGTAGATATTCCGTCGGCGGCGATCGGCATCGCCGCCAGTCTCCGCCGCCGACCTATGAAGGCCCCCTAAGGGCAAGGTCTTTAGAGTACAGGTTGTCTCGATTCCTTACCCCTTCCACCTAAGTTTTAGCCCCCTGACGTCACTGTAAGCTAGAATGGACAGGCGGAACAGGCTGTATAGCTTTCTGCGTGCATTATGAGGCGTAACTTCATTTCAACGGACGATGAATATACTTGAAGAATTTAGGTTTGAGCATTTTAATACACATTGGGATAGTTTATTTTTTGGTAAGTATCTACTGCTTATTAGATAGAGAATTATGTGACGAGTTAAAAGAATATTGCGCATAACACAGCCAAGGTACAAACTTTCGCGAATGCAGTCATATGATAATCACGTGAATATAAAGACCTGCTGTTTTTTTTATATATTTTTAATAATGCTACATGGTACTCGTAAGTCATTTGGATTTCCTTTTTAAGGATCTTACCCTCTTCATAGTGTAGGTATGTACATGTGTTGCTATTGATTACAGCTGTTTTACTTGACATGCTCCGAGATAATATTTCTATATTTTCCGGTCATAATAGTAACATCCTTATAATTTCTAATATCCTTGGTAATATCATTTTCTACGTAATTAAGCTACTGACAAGCGCGATATCTCCATCATACGCCAAATACAGAGCAGATGACATTACTTCATCACCATTCGAATATAGCTGCGAAACGAATCGTATTGTTACCGCGGATCTAAACGCAATGAAATTAGATATTTGACCGCCAATGAAATAAAACGCCATACTCCACTAAGACATTTATATCTTTCTCAAGGTTTATATCATTGGGTTTCTCGTCGAGTTGGAGCAGATTATATAATCCATTCCCCTTTCTCATTAAGCCAAATTACTTCTATGCAAATAACTAAAATGAGTTAAAGCAGCCAAATCTGGTCAGCGGTAGTCCTTGCAGTAGCAGGTGAAATGCAGGATGAATTTCTGTGAACTTAGAGGCATAGGTTAACAGGTAGAGAGCCAAATACATTTTTTGAAAGACTGCACAGAACTCAAAATTCGTAACTGTACTCTACAGACCTTGCCCATAGCTCGGAGGCGGAGGTACAGCGGCGGAACTCAGCCAATGAGAACACGTCTTTAGAAATCATGACGTCAGGCCGCTCAGTGACGCTGAATAGCGCTGACTCGCCGCGAAATATTCATCCCGACTGAAATCCCCGGGGGCGGGGGCGGCCAAGATACGGGAAAGACCGCTGCCTTTCAAACGAAAAACCGGAACCCTTCGGTGGCTAGTGAAACCTCCTGTTTTCGCAAAGGCTTCTTTTTCTCGATGCCTGTTATTACACTTACTAAATTATATTATACCATTACTAAAATATATTGCAGAATATTTTTTAGATGTTTAGAGTTTAATTTATGTTGATGCGAGAAACATTTCTCTTGTATTCAACGGAAATAGCCCCCCTTATTGCAACACTATTCTTCTACCGTTAACAAGAGAATGGCCTAAATCGCCCATTGTTCAAATATTTATTTTTACCGTTAGTTATCCCTTCTTGATGCCATAATTAGGGTTCGGAAATTATCATTCCGTTGCTTTTGCTTATTGTAAATTCCGATATAATTTATCTGGCGAGTTAGCTAAAAATCAAATTCCTTCATTCGCACCAATAATCCGAATAAAGAAATATATAATGCTTTAATTCAGTGGCGGGACTTTTTAAATTTATTATAACTAGCCTATGATAACGATGGAAACGTTGCACGTTAGCTTAACATATGTGGTTCAGACGAAACTACTGCCCTCAATATAGCATTGACAATTAGTTTTAAACTCATTTTTTAACGAATTCATTCATTTGATTGCTCCAATTAAATTCTACGTGTCGGTATATGTCAAAGCAAATGGGCTGTTTGGACTTTTCCTCAAAGCTACATGGTACTCGTAAGTCATTTGGATTTCCTTTTTAAGGATCTTACCCTATTCATAGTGTAGGTATGTACCTGTGTTGCTATTGATAACAGCTGTTTTACTTGACATGCTCCGAGGTATTTGATGCTTTTGACCCATTTTCTATGTAATTTGCGTGGGCTGGTATCTGCCTTTGAGTTGTGTTTTTGTGAGTTTACCAGTTTTGCTAAGCATTCTTGGGTAGGTATGTACATTCCTATGCTATTTCTGTGAGATATGGTACATATAAATTTTGAGGAAACCGGGACTAGCCACGGTAGTAGCCTTTACGGAGTCACCCGCAAGTGCACATAAGTGCGATATTCCACAGAGGAAAAATCATTCGCCTTCACCGGGATTGTTTGTGAGTTCCCTCCATAAAATTCTCTGACTGTAATCTAAGACAAGGCCTCATTGGGGGCCCTCTTCCCCTTTGTATCCCCCTCCCCCATCCTCTTCCCACTCCACTTTTCGATCAGCCCTGCTGAAGTCACCTCAGCCAAATGTACGGTGTCAGATGTCATGTGGTGTCAGATGTCACGCGGTGTCAGATGTCACGCGGTGTCAGATGTCATGCATCACTTCGACTCCGTGATGAAAATAATCCGTTGCTGGTCTACGGTATCAAGTATCATCCCTGTGGTTTTCTAAATATCCCCCGTTTCCAACGCAACTGACTGAAACCTGGCACCATGTAAAACTATCCCTTCTCTACGGAGGGAATCAATTCACACGCGGTAAGAACATTTGAGAAATGTAAAATAATAATTTCAAATAAGAGTTCAAATCCTAAGTTTTAAATTTTCTTTCCTTCTTTCTCAGATTCAAATGGGGTTTTGAACTAAAATTACTTCGTACAATTATTGATTTGATGCATTAGTTTATGAGGAGCAGAGTATAAAAAACATAAATCATCGCAATTGAAATTAAGTATTAAATTATTATCTTAATTTTAAATTATGAAATTATGTATGAAACTTTTGCGCCGCGAAACGTTTTTTTATTGGGCGCAGGACGGATGACGTCACTAGTAATATCCCAGCTGATCCCAACAAGCCAATATTGCCGCGTACCACTGCAAGAATCGACAGCAGATATTTTAGTGTTTTTTTTTCCTGCGTCTCTCCAAGAAATATTTATAGATCATGGAGCAGGTAGATTACGTTAAAGCTGATTCTGACAATCTACCAGCGTTAGATATTTTCACTCTTCACGAGTTTATAAGACGAGATGATCCCTTTAACGCTGACGAGATTAGAGGAACAAAAATGATTAGGTACCTAAGTTCGTTCTCCTGAGATTTTATTGCGTATTTCCTTATTACAGCTGTATATATGTTAACTTTGTAATGTAAAGAGCTATGATAGCTGTTCCATCTCGTCAGGGCGGACTTAACTCTCAAATAAAAATGGAAAACTCCCAGATGGTTTTAAGCACGTTTTATTCTTCAGCCATCTTGCACAAGAACTCTGCAATAATGCTGTGTTATAACAACATAGTTAAGGATATGTGTAAACAAATTGTTAGCCATAGCAACTCCTACGATATAACAATAACAGTTAGTAATTTTATTAACTTGTTGGTTATTGTATTAATTTGCTGTTCGAAATTCACTTATTAGATCAGCTCGAGAAAACTATGGTGATTCTACTATAAGGTACGTTAAAGTGAAGCGGGTGGGAACAAAGTGCATAGTAAATGCACGAGTTTGCCCTTAGCTCAAAATAAGAAGGCAATCCTACAGTGTTACTCTCGTGATGAACGAAAGGGAATATAGAGTTAAGGAGCTGAACTGCCTTGACTGTCCAGCATCCTCTGGTGTTTGCGTTTGTTAATAGCAATATAAACATTAGCTTTCTTCTGAATTGGTTTGTTTGATTTGTTTAAATACCATGTTTGGTTACTAATACGCATATAGGACATCGCGGCAGAATTACATGCCTATAAAAAACCAGGAAATTCTAATTTGAAAATTAATAATAATATTCTTTCTCAGGTCTTAGTGTAGCCACAACAGGGCCAACATGAGTAAACCTCTTATACTCTTCTATAATCTTCTTCATTTATTATTTTATCCATCCAGTTGATCTTCAGTATCCTACTTCAACACCTTGCTTCGAATGCCTCTAAATATTTTCTGGCCTGCCTTTCCAATGGTCCATGCTTCCCATCCATAGAGTGCCACGCTCCACACGAGTTTCTTTAGGTATTGTTTCCTTGTTCGTAATTCTATCGTCTTTGAACACAGTAGTTGTCACATTAGATGCTGATAATGGTGTATTTAAATTGTGTGAATGCGTATGGCTATTGTTATACTTTCAGGTCCATACAAATATCCACGAAAAACATTTTTGTAGAAACTTTTCAGTTTTTTTTTCATTCAGTCAGTTTTACATGATTTACACAATCACTCACAAATCAAATATCAAGCTATTGAATAATATATTCTCAAACATTTTGGTCGGCACTTGGAGAAATGTTGTGTCAGAAATTGGGTCGATGTTGGCGCGTACTCTCAAAAAGGTTGCCCTTTCCATGGTGTAGATAGCGTAGCTGAAGTTTCACTCGCTGCTTCGCTGTTTATATAAACTCGGCCTCGCAAAAACTCTCACAGTAGTTGACACATTAGATGCTAATAATGGTATATTTAAATTGTGTGAATGTGTATGGCAGGTGTTGTTATACTTTCAGGTCCATATAAATATCCACGAAAAACATTTTTGTAGAAACTTTTAAGTTTTTTTTTTCATTCAGTCAGTTTTACATGATTTACACAATCACTCACAAATCAAATATCGAGATATCGAATAGTATGTTATAACAAATATTGGTTGGCACTAGGAAACATTTTGTGTCCGAAATTTGGCCGATTTTGGCGCGCACTCTCAAAAAGGTTGCCCTTTCGCTGGTTTACAACAGTATAGCCGAAGTTTCACTCGCTGCTTCTCTGTTTATATAAACTTTGTCTCGCAAAAACTACCGCTAAAACCCATACGCCTCTGAGTTTGGTCGTTAACAGTGGGAGTTGGGAGTAGGGGAATCGGAAAAATATATGGGCCAGTCGCAGGAGCGATAGATGTTCGGATGGGGGAGATAGGTGGGTGGGGGAATTGGGGGGAGGGAATTGAAGGAGTGCGCAGTCTCCGAACCACGACCTCCCTTCCCCTAAAACCCCTTCTGGGAAACGTGTAACCCCTCCAGTAGTATGCTTACCCCTCAACACCCCCTCCCCCAACTCACCCTTCTCCGATCCGCGATCCCGTCCCTCCGAAGTCGCCCCAAGTTGTGCCTCGGACTCAGTCAGGGTCGAACGGAGGTCCCGAGAGGATAGTCACGGGGTTGTGTTTGACCAGCGCGAGAAATTCGGAGAGAGTGGGGGGATTCTGTTGTTGTTCCGTGCGGCAGGTGACGCGACGTGTCAGTCCGAAGTCTCTCACGTGTTCGCGCGGCGAAGGGAGTTGTGTGGTGGCGTGTCATGGGAGGTCGCGGCAGGACCCAGCGGCCAGCGCCGAAGGGAATCGCCGGTGAAAGGTAAGGCCGTGGGCTTGTTTTCTTTGTAAACTTCAATACACCACTTGGAATAGGTTTCGATGGCCTTTCTGCGTTTGAGTAGTGCCAATGCATTACTCCGTAAATATGTGTGACCGGGGGTGCTTTTATTTGAAACAATCGTACGCTGCGACACTTGGAAAAACAGTTTTGAAAACTATTATTTTAGTTACATTGAGTTATAATTTTTGAAATAAAATACTTAGTGTTTTTTGTCAAATTTCAGATTGCAGAAAAGTACAAAGTATTTCATTTCAGTCACTAATATTCACTGTCAAAATTTCTGGGAAGTGAAGCTAACAACAGGTAATTACATTTCTGAGTTAGTAGTTTCGTTGGTTTACCGATCAAAGTAGGCTTGGATAGACGTATCAACATGTACAGAGTTCCCAGAAGCCCACCTTATTTTTTTGCGACAGAGGATGAATCTTTAGCCGGGGGTGATATTTTTTCACAAATTTGTGCCACGAAGAGTGAAATAATAGTATTCGAAACTAGTTTTATCAACGTGTGTTAATGATTTGTTTCGTTCGTCTACCGATCGTAGTAATTCTGGAGAGACGTATCTACGATTGCAGATTTCCCATGTAGCCCACCTCAAAGGTGTGTGGTAGGAGATGTGTTTCATTACCAAACTAAAGGCACCGCATTGCAAACGATGAAATTTTGAGCGAAAATATTTGTGATGAAAGTTTTTCATTGGGTTGAGTACAAACGAGTGTGCCCAGATATAGCAGCGTTTCGTATAAGGGGTGAATTTTCATGAAACTTGCGCAACATTGCGAGTGCGATGATGACAGTTTTAGGTTCTTAGTAGAGTCTGTGTTAATTAGAGAAGCATTTTATGTATGCCCCGAGATACTAAAAGTTTCGCTAAGCAAAGCAGATGTGTATTAGAGAAGTGATATTAGCTGTGTATTATATTTAGTAGTAGTTAGTTGTGTATGTAATAGCGGAATTACGTTTTTATGGTGATGCAATTTTTCAGGATTTTCGTCAAGTAGTAACGTATTTATCCCATTGGAGTGACAGTTATTACTTACTATTATTCTTGAGGAACGTGTAGGCTTGAGCCTCAATGAGTGTTACGAGTTAGTGTCCCCTATATTTCTCTGAGTTCGTATTGAAGTGGACATTCGAAGCGATGTGACTGTGGCATGTTATGCAGCAGGGGAAGGAGAAAGTGAAAGTGTGAAAGATGAGTTTTTGGGGAAAACTGAGAGAGGTTTTGAATTAATTTGACTCTTAGGAGAGAATTATTGTATTTGGCGACATGAATGGCTGGGTAGGTGTTGGATGGGATGTATCTGAGAGAGTGGTTGTGGCTTTCGGTGACCCTCGAGTGAATAATAATGGGGAAAACTTGGCAAGTGAATCCTTGGAAAAAGTATTGTTTGTCTCGAATGCATGGTTGAAAACGTAAGAAGGAAATGAGTAAAAGAGAGCCAGTTTCCAAGGTCTAACAGCAAAAACTGAGTTCTTTGACTTTGTCTACTTCGAAATGTAATGGCACCTATGTGTGTATGCACGTAATAAACTTCGAAGCTTGTTCACTTAAGGTGGCTGGAGCGATTTTTGTTTATGTACAGATTTGCGTGATACTTTGCATACGTGTCCTTATTAGTAATATCTACCGATAAAAGTGAAAAAAACTGCATGCTACCGATTTGGTTTCCTGGCAATTCAATGATATTTTAACAAGCACTCTTATGGCACACGGCATATATTTTGAAACAATTTGATTAATTATGTACAGATTTTCTCCTAAATGCGAAATAATAAGTTTCATATTATTATAATAGCTGCAAACAAATATCAAGGTATCATGCCGAGTAAGAAAAGCGTATTTAGATATGATTTTCTCGTAAATTTCGAATTTCGCGCCGAAAATCCAAGTCAAAACAATGCTTTAATTAAGGCGAAAATTTGAAATATAACTCTTGCATCATATACACCACTGCATGTATGGTGATATTCAACGTATAAGCAGGTGTACTGGAGTGAAATGTGGTCCAGGAATATTTTTTTCGACTTACTTGAAAAGTTATTGGAATGTGCCTTCAACGACTCACGATTACCGCTCCAGCCACCTTAACAGTCTGATTATAGGCATAGCGAAAATTGGTGGCATTACGTGCGAAGTTTTTTGTTAGGCTTGTTAGGACGGCCTTCCACAAAGTTACCACCGAAGGAGTAGAAATGAGGCTTTTTTTTAACGATGTAAAAGAAGCGCAAAAAGTAACCAAATGTCATGACTCGCCGTGAAAAAACTATGGAAGAGCTTTTGTCAAATAAATTAGTCATTTTCACGGAAAAGTAATGGCTACAAAAATTGTTACATGCAAATGTGTCGTATTTCTGGAAAATTAATTGGTTTATTTATCTATTAGTGTTTCTCTTGTGGTCACAATTCTTGGGAAGAAATAAAAGAGATATACGTCTGCCATATCATCCAGCTCCTTAATTTAAACTTGGTGGTCGCATCTACGAACGTAGTGACGGAGCCTAATTCAGCAGTAGCGAAACATGGTGACATTTTCTCATAAGGCCCATTTCATTGGAAGAGTCATTTCGTACGAACAGGATCCGCACGGGGGAGTTAGGTTGAGTCCACGTTTGACTACTAGGTTTTCGAAGGTCGGAAACGCTTGCACTGCTAGCTTTAAAATACTCAATCTGTACGTCATATCAACTTTCTTGCTCTCTCTGGCTTTTAATCCAATTTTTTCGATGGGTTTCTCAGATAGGTTGTGAACAGTATCAGAAAATTATGATGTAGCCATACCTGGATGGTAAGGAATACCGTGAAACGCGCTGCTAACGTCACGCTTCACGCAGGCTACTTCCACCATGTTTCGCTACAACTATACGTAATATCGCCATCAAGTGCCAGTCTAGTCCATTCCAGGGTTTTAGTATATGTCTTATGAAATGCAAGGAATATATGTATATTGCGGTCTGTAATATACATTTGCAGTAATGTGCGGTATGACGGACTCAGATTTGGCTTCAAAATTAAGATATAATAAGTATATTGTTTACCATAGTTAAAAAAGCTTTCTTTAAAATAAAAAAAATCTATTTTATTATTTAGTTTATTCATTAAGTTTCGGCTCTTTCGCCAATATTCTAGCACATTTCAGCAGGCTTTTCAACTATTCTTTTATAAATATATGCATTATACCAATCGCACGATTCCCAATCGGGGTAGGCACAGTAAAAGAAAACGTTTAACTCTCGGTGAAAGGCTTTTAAAGATGACTCTGTATTAATAATTTCATCCATACTGCCCTATCCTTGCATACCTTTTTTTCTTCGGTTATACTCATACATAGCTTAATATATGCCCTCCTGTACTTAATACTTTTAATATTCATCCTCTAAAGAATAACTTCCACCACCTCCACCCACGGCTTTCTCAGTCAACCCCTTCCTGTCACACCTTTCACTCCCTTACCATAACCTGCTTTTTTATTCGAATATCAGCCATTCTCTTGACATGGCCAAACCAACGAATCGCACTGCTGTCATACATGTTCATTACCGCAGCATCCATTCCACATGCATTCATGACCCACTCTTTTCTAACCCTATCCCATTCTTCTTCTACCGCAAAAGGCCACTCAGATACCCCATTGCAACTGCATTTAGCCTACTCTAATGCTTATCCTGGCAGTTTATAACATCTTGCGGGTTTAAAAACCAAGCAGGCAAAAATATCTACATCTACATACTACCCCGCAAGCCGCCTCAATAGGCGTGTGGAGGGGGGTGTTGCATATAAACATGCGCGATCGGGAATTGTTAAACATTCGCCGGGCTGAACAGAAACCCTTCGCTGGGGGTACGGAAAGAGCGGCCAGCGGCTAGGTCGTTAAATTTCCTGAGGCTTCTTTCGTTCCATGTGAAATCAACGGAAGGTGAGGTTTCCCTCAATGTTTCAAGATGATGTCACTGTTACGTGGTGTCCAGAAGTATAATCCATTACACATATGAGACGCAGCTGCCACGTAATGACCCAGCGTGGCTCGTTAGCATATAAAAAGGTCATATTAAAAGTGTTGTTCGTCCCGGTAGTTAAGGCGAAAAATTTCTCGTGTAGGTAATAATAGAAACTGTGTTCGGATTTTAATTTGAAGTTTCAAGAAATTATGAGAAGCACGAGGTAGATTTAATAATATAACTGACGTAAAACCTTTGTTTAATATCAGTGAACTAACCAGTCATTGACTAAATATATTATTATAATTATTATATATTTATTGTTCTTGGACTTGTCCATTAAGAACATAATGGGGTTATTCAATACAATAGAGCTCATAATAGACAAATAACAAAAGTTTATATGGGGAAAATATAGGGATGAGCGGATACATTATAGCTAAAATAACATGAGAATATAAAAGAGAAGAAATATCAACAGAAGTTATAAACTTTCGAGGGTTTGTTTATAGCGCAAAAATCTTTGCTTAAAAACAGACAAAGAGACAGAATCCTTCACATCCTTTGGAACACTGTTCCATAATCGTGCTCCGACCACAGAGAAAGATTTTTCATAAGCTGTCGTTCTCTGTTGGTATATGTGTTTGAGGCTTTAGCTGGACTTGCTTATTTCACGCCTTTCGCTGGAAACGCATTTGCAATCGATTGTTTTTGTTGGACAACTTTATAAAATAATTTACGGTGAATTTTAAATATTTTTCACAAGTAATTGAGAAAGTATGCACTCAAACCTCTGTTAGGAATTACGTCTGCAACTACTGATAAATAATTGTTATCATTGAATTACTGTTATACCATAAAGGCATCGTCATGACGATTTTCTGTCTTTATCCGGCAGATTTAGTTCGGAGAGTGTTAAAACGTTGACTTAACGGTCAAATCAGAATTATTTAAATTTCGTGTCAAATTTTATTTACATGTTAATCGCTCGAAATCCTTTTACATATAGGGAAACACTTTGAAATAGCCTTGTCCACTTTGAAATAGCCACCGCCTTGGAAAATTCGGGAAATCTCCTCGATTTGTACATAGGTAATTTTGGAATTTATTCTCGTCTCTCCCTGATTATCATATGGCTTGAAATAAACCTGGGGTTCATTAGAAAAATCCTTTTCTTATTGCCGTGTTATTTTCCTTTTGAAAGCACGATTATTATTCACTTTAAATCCTTTAAGTAAGTCCTATACTAATCCTAAAGTAATAACTTTCTGACTGATATTTGATCACTTGTACAATTTTGACAATATTTTTTTTGTTAAGCACAGATTTCATTACTTTTCTTAAGTTTGCTTCAAAGTATCTAAGCTGGTTGTTACGCAAAATTTATTCACTACATTTTCCATACATTAACAACATTATAGGTCGCAATAATTTGACGGTTGCCAATTGGATGATGATAAGAAAACTATTTCAAACTTTCCGAAGAAAAATAAATAGGTAGGTATTTTCTGTTACCCTCTTCTGTCCCTCATTGGATTAAACTGGTTTGAAATACAATGCTATACCCCGTTTTTTCGGGAGGCAGTTAAATAATTGATTACGTAATTAGTTAAGTGGCAATATAATCATCTATTAATTGGAACTTCCTTGGAATATTCCCCCCCCCCCCCGGCAATACGCAGAATTCTTGTTGCATTTGGAAAAAGAAATGTGTTGGCTGTTATGGTTCGTTAAATTGACCATGAATAAGTATGACTTTAGGAAACGTAGATTAACTTCATAATCACGAATGCGCCCTGCGAGAGAGGCTAAAATTCAACCAAGAGAGAACCGCGACCTCTGATCTCGTCTCGGGAAAATAAGAGCAAGCGAAAAAGCCGCGGTATCTCTCTCTGCAAACGAGAGCTCCGAGGAGCGTTTCCACATTCGGGCTTATCTCAGGAGAACCTTAAACCTTTGAATTTCGGCAACACAGAAGTTACGACGCTACAGTCACGTCGTGTTCACATTCTTAAGCCGGAGAACATGTTAGCTGGGAGTGGCTGGAGTGCTGGCTTCCCATTGCGAGGGTCGTGGTTCGAATCCAAACGGTGGCGGAGATTTTTTTACTAGGATTTCAATCTCTAATTTGGTTGCGTGTATTAGAGCACATCAAGTGCAGTACTCCGTCCGTCAGATGGGACATTAAACTTTGGGCCACTTTTCACCTTTAATTAAAGAGTAGGCTAATTATTTCAATGGATTCAGGCTCAACTTTGTGGAAGTTCAACTTCACAAATGAAAAGGAAAACTTTGTTTTACTCCACCACTTTATTTACCAAAGCAGGTACCTGTAGATGGCACCGATACGATGAAACTAGTCGTACCGTAAAATAAATTGGTGGAATAAAACAATGTTTTCTCTTTCATTTGTGAGTAGGCTAATTATTTTATTAAGTAATCTATCGGTAAAGGTGGGTTTAAATGGAAGTGAGAAAAAATCGTCTAGATTTTGACATGTGCTGGGCCCTATCTACCAATACTATTTCTTCCTTCATGTCAGAGTACGTCCTACCCTTTTTTATTCCGACCATAATACTTATTCTCTACCTTCCCCTTCCCCGCTTGCCCTTCGTCCTTCCCTCTATCACGGCCCATCTTCCCTCATTACCTTTTCTAACCACCTACTTTGCCTCTTCTTAATCTCATCAAGAAGTTTACTTTCCTCCCCCACCATACCAAGTACTTCCCCGTTTGTTTTTCTTTCCGTCCACCGCATCTCTTCCGCTTCCGCGTCTCCATCCTCCTCCAAACCCACACACGCCAGCAGCCTACTCTCATCCTACTTTCTCTGAGTCCACATTTCTGCCCCATACAGCGCTATACTCCATGTCAAGCTCTTTACCAGTCTCTTCTTTATGTCCTTACCCTTTTATGTCTTCGGGGACTGAAGGATTTGTGTCTCTTGGGGGTGGTGGAGTCCCTTTAGTTTGTGTAATCTATGCATATCCATAAGACTGAATTTCTGTTTTTTTAACGCCGTACACGTCCTTACCCCTTGACGGATTCGAACAAAACTTGGCCTATTTGGAAATATTTCTTAGGACCTACAAAGATTGATAGGGCATATGAGAAAGGCTCGTGGGACCTAAAGGGACATTCAGTGGTGGTAGGTATGTTCCAGAAGTAAAGCATTGGATTCGATGCCGAGGTTTTATTTTCTTTTTTGCTCAATTACCTGCGCTCATGATATACGTAGGCTTGAGATTTTTAGAATTATGCCACTCAAAGAATTAAGGTTTTAATTTTGTTTACATGTGATTCGTTTACGCTATGTTTTTGCTAAAAATTGGAATTTTAGGCTAAAAAAATCATCAAATTCTTCACCAATAGCAAGTTTTATTTACTTGGCAACCGCAGCATAGACTTCAAATGGGATTTAATAAATAATTCTCGGGTTTCCTGCCGAGTAAGATTTTGGGTTGCTGATGTTTCGATGGAATACTCCTCCATCCTCCTCAAAGCAATAAAGCTTGCAGGGCATTCCGCCTGCGCTTATATTGCCGTCTCATATGCCCTGCAAGCTGTATTGCTCTGAGGACGATGGAGGAGTATTCCATCGAAACGTCAGCAACCCAAAATCTTACTCGGCTGGAAACCCGAGAATTATTTATTAATATCATTCGCCGAGAAAGAACCAAATGGAAAGTTTTTCTCGAGGTACTTATTACTTAGATTTAATGATTAATATAACAGAATTAGAGTGAAATTTGATTTTGGGTATTTTTCACCTCTACATCTCCATTTTTGGTTAATGAATGCTCTGTGGTATATGCATTTTAAATGTCACGTTTGGAGAACCCTTTCATAAACTAATTCAACAGTCATATATTATCTTCTTTCCGTTGGAATTCAATGGGCACCATCTTCTAGTATCCTATGAAATGATGCTAGAGAGTAATGGAATTTTGGTGGTGAAGCTATTTTATAACACTGATTTGCTGTTCAGCATGTAACTGCTAATAGATAGGGAAGATAGGCAATATTTTTTTTAGTTTTATTAGTGAGGTTTCAATACGAAAGTAGATAACTTTTTTACTTCTTTCGTGCACCCGTACTCATCTGCATAAAAGAACACTGGGAAGCAAGGCATGAATATGACATTTGATGAGGTTGCAACTTAAGAGAATTCGATAAAACTTTCTGGAAGCATTACTTTTGTTTACTTGAAGCTACCTGAAGTTTTTCAGGATTATTTGCCGCAGATTTCGTTAGATATCTGATTCAGAAGTGGGCATGAAATTACACGGGTTCTTCTGAAAACGCTAGTTTTTTTAATGAATAAAGCTAGTCTTACCTTGTGTTTCCATTAAAAAACCCGTGTAATTTCGTGCCCAGTTATCGATCTTAAGAAGTCTGTAGCAATTAGTTCTGAAAAAATTAAGGCAACTAAAGGACATCATAAGTAATCCTTACAGCAAGTTTCATCAAATTCTATTCAGCTGAACGATACCTCCGAACATCCTTAAACAGAAGCATTTCGATCTACTATCGCCGCAAAAAAGGTAGAACGCTGAACTTTAAGCATTCGTGCGAAATTCCGTCGGGGCTCCAAAGAGCCGTATATTATATCGTTTTACTCCTTGTATATTTGACTACAAAATTCATTCATTGAAAAGTGATTAAATGTAAACGGTTAGCTCCTACGGTCGAAAGAGTGAAGAAAAACACGCGAAAAACTAGGAGAACGGCGAAACGGTCGTCTTCTTCATCTCGTCACGGCCAAAATATTTAATTGGTTCACTTAATTATTTTTTTACGAAGAGGACGACACCTCCGTATTACAAATATTCTTTTAAAATTTTATTTTACCCATTCTTTGATTTTTTAAATGGCCGAAAGCTAGATTTCAATTTCCGAGGTGTGGAAAAGTATATGAATATCGAAATTTCGTATGCTTTATGGAAAAAATATTGCAAAACTTCTCATGTAAGGAAATTTTTATATTCTTCCCCTTACTTAAAATAAACGACAAAGAATAAAATCGCTCCGCGGCAATGCAAATTACCATTTTGCTCAGTTGGCAATTGTTTAAGCTCCGTTCGTGGCAACAATACAATCCATAGAATCAATAAACTTCTAACACATAAACAAACAGTATTTTGCTGAATTAAAGTGTGTAATTTCTGAGACTGAATTAAATATCTAATTGCGAAATATTCTATTTAAATCCATTCACCTTTAGTTAAAAGAATATGAAACACCTAGAGCCTTTCCCATTCCTTGTCCAATGAGCGCTGGACAGAGGTCTCACTAGAGGGGTCTTGGCAATGAGATTTGAGTCACACGCGGCTAGGAGCTTAAACAATTGCCAACTGAGCAAAATGGTAATTTGCATTGCCGCGGAGCGATTTTATTCTTAGTCGTTTATTTTAAGTAAGGGGAAGAATATAAAAATTTACTTACATGAGAAGTTTTGCAATATTTTTTCCATAAAGCATACGTAATTTCGATATTCATATACTTTTCCACACCTCGGAAATTGAAATCTAGCTTTCGGCCATTTAAAAAATCAAAGAATGGGTAAAATAAAATTTTAAAAGAATATTTGTAATACGGAGATGTCGTCGTCTTCGTAAAAAAATAATGAAGTGAACCAATTAAATATTTTGGCCGTGACGAGATGAAGAAGACGACCGTTTCGCCGTTCTCCTAGTTTTTCGCGTGTTTTTCTTCACTATTTCGACCGTAGAAGCTAAAATTTTACATTTAAAAACTTTTCAATGAATGCACTTTGTAGTCAAATAAACAAGGAGTAAAACGATATATTACACGGCTCTTTGGAGCCCCGGCGGAATTTCGCACGAATGCTTAAAGTTCAGCGTTCTACCTTTTTTGCGGCGATAGTAGTATGTCGCCTGACTACCCGTGACTAGCCTCACGCGCCGAGTAGATGCTTTCGAAATAACAACTTCCGCTGAAGGCGTATCTAGGCTACAACACATGCTCTTAATGAATTCTTCGCGGGCTTCCCATCGGCTTAATGTCTGTATGATGGCCGACGTTTCGATGGAAGACTTTCCCATCATCCTCAGGGCTGTGGATGCGTGGTATTATCAAATTTCGCGCAGTAACAATACGATCGTTGATTTACATCCTGAATTGTAGTCATTGAATTGTCTGACATGACGAAGTTCTTCGAATTACATTTAAGGACTTTTTAATCCTCCTCACGCTATTCGTCGTTATTTTTCGGCGATACTTGAAACTTAAATATAATAGCCTAGAAAGTAGATTGATAAGGGGTAATGTACCGGTTAAGGTAAGTTTAAATAGAAGAGCGTGAAAACTCTCTTAAGATTTGTCAGGCGCGGGTCCCTATAACCTTTCAAGATTTATTTCTTCTTCACAGTATGCGTCCTACCTCTCTTCATCTCCTCCATAAAGTCGATCCTTTTAAAAACGTTTTTGTTTGGTTGAGTTCTTGTCTGTCTGTTCCGTACAAATTTTATAATCGATTTTAAACTAACTTCCCGATGAGCTAGAGACTTGAAACTTTAAAAATTGCTCAGAACTGGATGACAATGCAATCCAATCTCTTCCCCGCCTGGCCCAGCCTGCCCTTCCCTGCCTGCCCCTCCTCTCCTTTCTTCTCCCCTTACCCACATCTTCATCCAGTACTCGCTCCAGTTCAGAAGAAGACGACAGATCTTCGTCGAAAATTAAACCGTTCGTGTGAGTTTCTTTTGTTTGTGTCACTATGTTTTATACTTGTCACGCCTGTGACTCCTTATATTTTCACCACGTGTGAATTTCCTTGATTGAAAAAAAAATACATATATAAATTATATATTGCAATATAATATATATTATAAATGATACATAAGTATATACATAATATAAAAAACAAAATATAATGTAATAATTAATTTAAAATTTAAAATGTAAAAAAACGTTCTTTTGTAATTAACGTTTTTTTTCCTTTAAAATTATTCCTTCCCTTCCCCGCTTACCGAAAGTCCTGCCCTCTATCACGGCTTTCAGCATCCCTTCGCCCCTCATTATCTCTTCTATGAAAACCTACTCTCCCTTCTCCTAATCCCCTCCAGAAAGTTTCCTCTCGTCAACCACTATACCATCCACTTCCTTGTCCGCCTTGCTTCAGCCGTTTTTTCTTCACTTTCTTACATAAGGTCCCCGTCATCAGCTCTCCTATTGCTGAATGCTCTTTCGCTGGCTTAGTTCTCATTTTAATGTCTTCGCTACTTTTCCCATTTTCCTCCGACGTAATAGGGTGATAACTTCGTGAAAAACAGTTCTGAGAAGACTGCTTGAATATCGGTTCCTTACGTGAACATGACCACGCATTAGCGAATAGCATTCTACAACGGGGTTTATATTTGCGTGAAGCAAATAACTAAATCGGATGCATTTGATTTGTTTAAATCTTTAGAGAAATTTTACCTGAGATTGTTAAAGTTTTCATATTTAGAGAACAAATACTCGACATTTACAGATTTGGCTTTATTTTCAGAATCAATGTCAGGTCCTAAATAGTTTTCGTTGATTATTGCCAGTCTTGCATTTGACGCGGGACATAATCACCTCGAAGAGAGCTAGACTTTAATTCAAGCATGCTCTATGAATTGATAAGCAATTGAGAAGTTGTGCTAAAATTTTCCGCTCACTGCCACAAAGGTTCAAAAGATCAGATCATTTTCATTGATACCAAAGTCATGTGGATTTTGAGTTTGATTAAATTTAAATCACAGTGAATGCAATATTATATTTCGGTTTTGTCGGGAGTAGCCCTTATTTGGTTTACTTTCGATTAATTCCACGAACTCTTATTAGTGGAACTCGGTATTTACAAACTTTTCCAGTAGGTTAATTAATTTCCCATCCCTCCAATTGAGTGTCGAGAGTAATTATCGGAACCGGGCTGGCTAAAAATTGCTTTTGTTTGGAATTTTCGAGGAAACTCAGCGAATCAACGAATCTTAACTGAAAATTAATCGCTCAGAAAACGAAATTGGAAGCCTTGAGGAGAGTTATTTTGAATTTCCTCTCTTAAGCCGATTCGATTCGTTAGTGAAGCCGGATGTAGTTAAACCAATTCGAAGGATTTGCTTCTTTTTGAATTCTAAACTTATATGTTGGTCATTTATAATTGTCAGGACATTGGATACCTACCTGCACAAATGTGAAAACAGCAATGGATGTAAGAGCGTTTGAGTCATCATTAGCATAAATTCGGAAGCGTTCTTTTTATGAAGCGGACGTATCCACACTTTTCTGGTTTTCTTGAGCGCCTTTTCCACGCGGTAATAATAGTTCTTGTAAAATTACCCAATCATTTGTGTAAATTTGATATTTTTGATTGTTATCGCCTGTTGTGCAGAGAAGTCGGACAAAATCATCTGCACTGTGAATGAAAACATGAAACAAAATCATGTATTATCCGCTGAAATGTGATATTGCAATTAGTGGTTTGGATGTTTCATTAAAATCATATTGACAGCCATCAAAAGTCTAAATCGATAAGAAAATAAATAACAGTGGAAATATACTGTTTTTACATCATGCTTAACGTTTTATATTTATACGAAGTAACGCCAAACTCATTCGCCAAACGATTTACAATTGCTATGAGTCACATCGTCTGTCATTAATATCATTAAGGCCAGTAAATGTTTGCTGGGAAAACTAATAAACATCACAACGGTGGCTAAATAAACATCGCAATTTCCTAAATTAAAATATCCGGGCCATTAAATATAGTTGTACTTTTTGAAAAATACTACCGATTTCCCAGCGAATATGCCCTGGCCTTAATGACATTAATGGCAGACGATGTGACTCATTGCAATTGTAAATCGCCTTGTGCACGAATTTACTTTTGCGGAAATTCACTACTAGTTGTCCTATTGCATGCTGAAAGTTTATATTCATTGGAACGTATAAAACTCTCACTGTACCGTAACAAATTGCATAATTTTCAACATAAATCTCTGTACAAAAATAAATCTCTGTACAACTGTACTTAATAGAAGAATTAAGCTGAAGTACGTTTTAGATTGATGGAGTTAGGCGTTACTTGGTAGAAATATACAACGCAAAGAATTATGAAAGATAGTGCAGCTCCACCGTTATTTATTTTACGATCGATTTAGACTTCTAAAGCGTCCTTTTTAAGTTACATAGACTCTTCAGCGTCATTTTGAAGATACATTGAAAATGACGCTGTAGACGTCGAAATCGATCGGAAATAAAGTAGAGAATAGTGCTTTAGTTTTTTAATTGCGCCTACTAAAGAACGTCCTTAGCATCCGAACTAACAAGAAAGGGGATTAAAACCGTAAAAAAATCCATTATTGACAATATTGCCGGAAAATATTCACATATCGTGAAAGAGGTAGCATTTTAAGAGGGTAAACATTTTCAAATTTCATCGTCATACTACTTCCGGAAGTTTATGTTTTAATTGTAATTCGAACCTGAGATGATTTAATCTTAACAGATTTTCATGTGCCATAAATTTTCATGTGCAAAGAATATTATGACCCTGGATAATTTCAGAATACCTACTGTTATGAAAAAGTTGTTCATACCTACGAACGTGAATCTTCCTGGGATATTTTGTATTGTAAGTTAATCGTTCACTCATAAATGTTGGTTTTAACAGAGATGAGATTATTTCTACTGCTCTTTCAAAAAGCCTCTGGACTCTACTTCAGAACACGATACCTTTCTCAAACCCTGAGTACGTCATACCTCATTTCATCCCGTCCAAGAAACCTATTTTCTTTCTTACTCTTCCCCGCTAACTCAACATCCTCCCCTCATTCTCGACCTTTAGCATTCCCACGCCACTCATTACTTCTTCCGACCATCTATTCGGCCTTCTTCTTACTCCCTAAAGCTTTTTCCTCACTTCGAGTACTTCAGCGTTGGTCTTCATCTCATTTTCTCCATTCTCCTCCACAGCCACATTTATAAAGCATGTTAGCTTATTCTCGCACTCTTTCCTCTGAGCCCACGTTTCTAACCATACATACAACGCCACACTCCAAAATAAACTATTCGACAGTCTTTTCTTGAAATTCATACTCAATGCGCCTGTCATCAGCTCTCTCTCTCTTCATTTCATTTTCTTGCTAAAGCTAACATTCGTCACGGTATCATAGACTTATCTAAATAGAGTATTTGCGTAAGTGAGGTATTTTGTTGAAATTTATTATGGCGAGTAGTGTTTGGTTTCGAAATGCCACGTACGAAATACCAAGGTATAATTCCTACTAATTAATTTATAAATAGCTTTTAATATGCATTGTTTTAGCATCGAAATTGCCTAGGTCTAAACGCCCAACTATTGGTTCTTCGTAGTGTGACGTCATCTCCCATATTAGCAGAAGCGAAATAGCCTAGCTGTGCGTTGAGAATGAAATAGTATTTGCCTTTTCGAAGTTATTTCGATATTTGCTAATTAATAGCTAAAGTTTCGTCCGCACGCTAAGACTACACAGTCACACAATCTCCAAATCTACAAAGGGTCGACTATGGGAGATGACGTCAGAGCCTACAAAACATGGCGGACCAGTGTTTCGGCGCAATAATAATTTATTAGATTATATTAGCTAATAAAAAATAACGAAAAGCCTCTCGAGCGTTAGAATGAAAATTTAGTGTTTGAAGTATCGATAGATTTTTTAGATATCACTTCCCAAAAGTGTGCAAATACACTATTAGAGGTGATTTGCCGGTTCAAGTTGGTTTATATGGCAGTTGGAAAACCTATATCAATATTTTACAGCCTCAGGCTCTTGACTTCTTATGCAGTTTGATTTTTCCGCTTGGCATTCTTAAAATATCGTCAACACGTCGTCCATAAAGCCTGTTCTTTTTCTTCCCCTCCCCCGCTTACTCAACATCCTCCCTTCCACCATGGCCTTAAGTAAACTGTTACCCTGCAGATACACATACTCCTCTTTATCTCCTTCGACAGATTCATCTTCTCTCCTACTGTGCCTATGTTCTCTTCCTCTTGTTCTTCTCCTCTTCCTGTGTTCTGTTCCGTAGTGTCAGGATGAATTTGGTTAAAGAAGATCGTCCTAAGAAATAAATCCTTTCCTTTCTGAATATGCAGAGTAAAGATGTTGAATGACTAGCTACTGCTGCTGATGTCAACTGCTTGGGAGTCACTGTTGTTGACGTATTTGTAAGACGGATGTTGGAGGTATAGTTTTGGACGATTAGGTAAAGGCAGGGGGACGTCGATTGACCTCACCCTAATGGGGAAGCCCGGCAAACGTGCATTCATTAAAAACCCCGTCCATCCCATGGCGTGCTGCACTTACAATGCTTCCAACACTTGACCTGTGCAACGTGAAAAATGTCGTTCACTATCCATCCACTCTACGAGGTCTGATTTTCAGCATTGAAAACCGTCAGTAGTTTTGCGGGTCATGGAAATGTTTATAACTCTTAAAATATGCATTCAATTTTTAAACACTGCGTGAATAAATGTGAAAATAGTATTTTTTTTACTTTGAATTTATCTTAGGTGAAACTCGCGTGGTTCTTTGTGGCTTCTACTTTCTAGACTGTGGCGTTGACGGACGAACACTGACAATTCCTCACTGTTATCAAATTATTACGTTTAGTGATCCTACGTATTTATTGCACCCCACCCCACTTCGGAGTAGGCACATTCAAAGAGCTCAGTTGCCGGCATTATGCCAAGGAGGACCATTCCATTCTTTTATTATTTTTTAGTTTGCTTTGTTTTTGCATGACTCTTCTGAACTTCTCTCACACACATGCCTTGCTTCATACTCGCTCTCCTATTCCAAATATTCCTAATTTCACTTATTTTCAGTTTTTTCCACCAAATTAGGACATAACGTTCTTGGTCTACCCCTTCTTTTCACACCATTCACTCCTCCAACATAATTCGGCTCTCAGGCCAAAGCAACGCAGCACATTCCTTTCATATAGGTATGTCTAAAACCAGAGAATTCATTCCACATTCTTTCATGACCCTCTCTTTCTCAACCTCATATTACCAGCTTTTACCGTAAAAACTTCTCAATTGCTCCACACTCTATGCATTTGGCCTATAGCCATGGTTATCCTGGCATATAAAAGTTTGATTACTTTTCAGGTGGAATACTCTTTTGCAATCCGCAATTTTCTATTCGATTATTACAGGCGACCGTTAAACTGATAAACAAATACATTTTAAAACCGATACATTACGAGAACACGTAAATGTATTTTAGAGCTTCTAAAGGCCGTATTTCACGAGGCACTTTATTGCATAAATTGTAGTAGCATCCGTTTTCGCAATCCGAGAAATCAGGTTCGTAATTAGAGCAGGGGCTATTTTCCTATCTCTCGTTTATGCATTTGAGCATGCATTCTTGCTTTACACGACGCAATTCTCAATGCACATCAGTACGTACCTAAGATTGTGTAATAATGTACCTTGTGTAAAACGGTCTTAAGAAAATTCTTAAAGACGATGTTTCAATAGCTGCATCGGCATTAGACTCGGACTATATGGGTTTTGAACCCTTTTTATTTTATTTATAGTACACGAATGATTGTTTCACATTTTGAATTTTGCACGTTCATGCTTTCAGTTCGTTCGTTGAAGTATTGGGCTTGAAGTTAAGGGTTTTGAATTCCAGTCAAGGTTGCATCACACTTTCTAACCTAAACCTCAATCCTAAGTGAAATTCCATGCCATTTGGACCCTTTGAAGAGATAAGAACCCTTGATATTTTCGGTCGCCACGGCAATACATTAACAACCGGGCCACATAAACCTTGGTACTTTTCTGCTTTCCGAAAGGTGTGAAAAATTTTAATGGAATGTTTGGAAAATTAAAGAATACAGCATTTTAAATCCATTACCTATAAACGTTACCAGAGAAGATAATATATCAGTTTAGATATTATCGTAAATTGTTGTGATGTTGATCCTTAAACTGGATTATTAACCCTTATCATAGACGATAACCACAATGGACTATATATTTTATTCTATGTGGCCTATCACGGAATGGAGCGAAAAATCGAAATAGTCTTGAAACGTTTGCCGTTATAGCTGCCAATTCCCTCACCACGTAAAATCTATTCTGCATTGCAGTCTGCAAGGCACTTCAGTGGTTCTTAGCAGCCCTACTAAAAATTATGTGCACTTCCTTCAAGAAATACTTCTACAGAATTCCCTAGACAGTTCTGTAGGTATACACCCCTTAAAATATTTAAAAACTTTTGTAATGAATTTCTACAGAATCCCTAGCAGTTTCCGTCGAAATTTCTTAGGATTGTGTAGAATTTCTTAGGTCTTTCTGAAGAAATTCCTTAAACATTTTGTAGAATTCCCTAGCTCTTTCTGTAGAATTTCTTAGTTTTTTTGTAGAAATTCCTGTAACATTCTGTAAAATTCCCAAGCTCACTGTAAACAATTCCTTAAGCTTTTTGTTAAATTCCATAGCTCTCCATGCAGAAATTCCTCGAGTATTCTATAGAATTCCTTAGCTCTTTCTGTAGAAATTCCTTACCTTTCTGTATAATTATTTCGCACATTCTTTAGAAACTCTTAAACCTCAATCAAAAAAACTGGACATACCTACTTAATTTGAAAGGAGACATTGAAAATACTAATTTTCAAAATATAAATGTCCCAACAATACTTTTCCCACTACACAAGATAATTTATTAAATATTTTTTCTACTCAGACTTATTTCTATCATTACTTAACATATCTCAAAACATTTTAATAATATCCATAGTTCGAAGAAAGAACTAACTGAAGATTTACTTATCCTCCCTTGACAGCTCGGCTATGTAAGGTTTATATCGTCATATATCACCTTCCCCAACATACTTATCTTAGTAAATTCCAATTCCTTCACTTTCGCACTCTTAATTGCTTCTCTTTCGCACTTTGCTGCACTTCCTCCCTCTCAATTTCGAGACTGCCAGCCTCTGTCCCACATGCACATCTTTACCTGCCTCCGTTGAAGCAGGATGTGCTGATCGTATCCCAGCTATAAATAAAAGTTATAAGAAGTCACCTTAAATTGACCAAACCATTTTAGCTGAGAATAGAATACGTTAAGTTGGATAAGTGTAGCTTGAAGTTTTAAACAAGAAACACAATCAAACAAATTAAACACATAAATCGCGATTCAACCACGTATTCAAAGAATAGTAGAAATAAACATAAAAATTGACATTCGCTGCAGTCGCTAATTCATCTATTCAACTAATTCTTACAACTCTACCTTTAAATAAGCTCACAAGAAAAACTAATGACGGAAATTTCCACATGGACTAACATTTACAGAAGTAACCCCAAGATTTAAAAACTTTTACCCACACCCCAAATGCGTAGCGCCCAATGCGACTACGATTTTTCAACAGAACCTTCCGTTGAACAGTGTTGGGAGTGTTGACTGGTGAAAATAGGCAAATCGTATCACAACAGTTATATCTTGACATAATACTCTTACCCACAGACAATAATAATTTTCCAGTAGTGACTATCGATTATCGTTGAAAACTTCAGTTTATCTTCGACCTAATAATAAAATCCGAATTTTATTCCTAATATTTCCTCCAAAACCACTTCTCCTAGCAGTTTGATTTTTGAAATATAAACAACTTCTTTGCCAAGAAAATTCGATGCCCAGCCATAGCGTCTCCCTTTCAACTTGAATTGCGAAGGGCACTTCAGGATAAAATCAATGCATGTCTAACCTCGAGTCGCAGAACCGGCAAAATTGACAATGGATTCCTATTCCACGACAAGAGATATTAATATACTGCATAGGATTATTATATAGCCTAGGAAGTGTAGCGGTGTTATTTTGAGAGCATGTGGTGTGGACGCTTTGAAAAAAGGTGTTGAGAATATTTGCTCTTTCTAATTAGTTTCTTCACTCTTTCTCCTAGATTATTCCTAGGGGTCATTCCACGTCAAGTGGTCTAGTTTTAGAGAAGTTCCCCGCTCGACCATCTCGGATTACTTAGAAGTGACGTTACCACTGAATATTTGCTATGAACCTCCCTCACGTACGGCCAAAATGCCTTCGGGTTATCCTTCAAATATTCGCCCAAAATTTTACTTATGAGTTCCTGTAAGGCTTACCGAAAGGCAGCCTTTACTGCTGTTTTAGCTTTCTTGTATTGTTCACAATACCTCGTGTACTCCTCTGGAGATTCTGATGAAGTTACTATCCTCATTCATAACTGTCACCATTCGTCATTCCTCAATCGGACGATATCAACTGACCATATTTACTGATTTTTTAAAAGCTCATCTTCTGTATAAATCCTTAAAAAAGGAACTGGTTCTAAGGAAAGCACGGCCATATCTTTATAATTCCTTACATTCTACGGAACAGTTCTTACGGCATTTTTTTAGCAGGGAGGGGGTGCGTTTCCATCGTGGTCCCGCTTACTTTCACGCCTCGATAGTTTTAGTTGTAGCTTAGTAGTCAAAGTGGATTGGTTGGATCATATAAGGGAACTCCGAATATTGAGGCAATATGTAAAACTTCGTGTGGAATTTTAACATAATACGATTGGATAGTCAGAAGGAATTTCCCACAAATAAAAGTTAAAAAAAAGACTTGATTACGACCTAGGTTTTGATGTTTTACACATAATCTTCAGAACCTGAAGATGTGTAAAATATTGAAAACTAGGTCGTAATTAAATCTTTTTTAAAACTTTTATTTGTGGGAAATTGCTTCTAACTCTTCGACCATATCATACATGGGAATGATAGACAGGTGAAATGAGCTGTCAGCAGTGGTTTGATTGCTTCAAAGAAACTCCATTATAGTTGAAAATAACTTTGCTACAAGCCGAAAAAACTAGATATCCAGTATAAATTACAGCTACTTAAATCCTTATCTATTTGCGGAAACTGATGCTCAAAGAAATTCAGGCTAATATCTTGAGCCGTAAGAATAGCTTCCATTTGAAACTTTAGACTAGAACTCGCGGGATAGAATTACGTTAACGGAAAATTGTGGAGTAGCATGAGAGTTTTAATGACTATAATACGGTAATTTTTAAACTTAAAAAAAAATGAACCTTCCCAGTCACTTTTAAAAATAATGAAAGAAGTGATGTATGTATTCGCTTGTTCTTTTAGCTGATAAAATTGATGAATTAGAAAAGTGAATCCGGTAGGCACACATGTGTATCATATTTTCCAGAAAGAAACCTTGTCTGACTTAAATTTATAATTTGCTTTATATGAATGAGGTAACAGTTTTTCACTCGTCCTATGACCCCTGTTTTTCAGTCTATTTTTCCTTGAAGAAAGATTTGAAAAAAAAATCCAACTTAACTGTGAAAATTTGACGCATGGAACCAACCTTCAAGCTGAAGGTATTCATTAATTCACTCCTCTTCGTCTTTCTTTCGAACCACCCCCCAAAATATTACACTATTACCTCGTTTGTGTTCTGGCTCGCTCAGGGATTGGGTCGGGGTGTTTCGCTGTCAGTAGAGACAAGAGGTTAAGTTACACAAATATGTACATGCATGTATAAAATTAATCACGAATTCTAATCATTTTTGATAAAAAAAATTAATAAGGAATCAGTCTGTTGGTCATGCAAGTTTATTAATAACTTTTCATAATTCAATAGTTAAAACCAAGCAATTGGGCCCAACGTGATTATGTTCTAATATCAATCATCATGCTTGCGTAAAACAATCTGGATATTCCCACTCGAATATAAGGAACAATTTTTGGTTAAATCCTTTCTTTTTTGTAAAACTTAGTGTTGAAGTCCGTAAGAATCCTCATGAAGAAATTCTAGAAAACCAAATTAAAGGTGTTAACTTAGCCGAATATTCTTCTGCCATTGAACCGCATTTCCTCGCGTCTTGTAGACTATCTGAAAAATGGTGTGGGATGATTCTAAAGTTGGGTTCAAACGATCATATTTTGATGAATAAATTATTTAATCTCACAACTTGCACCCCAAGCTTACTAGTGTGGTACTTCCACCGACGGGCTGCTAGCTCTAGTGATGAGCGGTCATACGCTGCAAGTTTGAGTACCGAAAAAATCACGCAGCGTTTTATTTGTTTGTTGCGTATCCAAATAGGCCACCATGTACAAACAAGGCAACCGAAATTAGCTTTTAACTAATGAAGCGATCAATAAATATATACGGAATTACTATGACGACAAGAAAATACATTGGTTAATTTCTGGAGGTTTGGCCATGCCTTTTTTAAGAAACTCAACTGCCTTTTTCCGCCGACGTTTCACCTTTTAATTAAAGCTACTTCAGGGAATTTCAATTATGTTTCTCTCTTTAGAACGTGTTTAATGCTTGTCTTAACCATTAATGTCGTCTTAAGTTATCTCTTTTACTAAATCTCAACACATTTAAAAGTTTTGGGTGGCAAATTTTGTACCTGGAGAGTTCAAACGGTTAGATATTTATGATATCACCTTGATCGTGGGAATGTACATACTATTACAGCATGTAACGTACCAACAAACGTATCTATCACGTTTCTCTTTATTTGAGGAAATAATTATTTTGGAAACTATACTAACGGGACAAACATCAAACGGAATATAAGTAGTACATGATATTCTTGGGTTCCCTGGTAAATAAAAATAAATTTTATGAACGGCAAACGGAAAGTTATGTGACAGTGCAAAACAATATTTTGTATATTTATTCTTTCCTTGTTGAAAAAGAATCAGTTTTTTATCGTTCTAAACCTACGAAACAAGCATATCAGAAAATACAAATGCAGAAAACTCTTGGACACCTTGTGGCAGGAAAAGAAAGTGCTTACATTGAAAATTAAGCTTTATGTTACCTCCCAAACCCACAAATTATTAATTTAAAATTAAAATGTAGCTAAAAAGTTATTTGTCATTTTCTCTATGATGGATTACAACCAGGAAATCAAGTCTGAAATCGTTTTCTCTGAACTATAATATATTTCAACTATAGTAAACGAATAAGATATTTTCTAGGCATATCGTAAATATTCAAGGTCTAATGGCTTGAGGACATGCTGCATTCATTCAATAAATATTGTGTGCTGTGTTGGCATATACATGATATTCTTAGATACCTTATGAAAATAAAAGCGCGGGCATTCAATATGTACGGAGCGTCTCCAATATTTTAAGGCATGGCGTCCCTTTCTCGAGTTATGGTCGGGATGGAAAGGACGCGTAAAGTGGGATAAGGGCCTAGGGACCCTGTCCGTGGGAGGGGTAAACGAATTGTCGGGACGTGACGGGATATACTCCCTTGCTTATTCATTTCATCGGACCCTTTTATATTCTATGGGGGTGGGTCGGAATTGAGGTGGGGAGTTATCTCCGGTGGGAAACAACGCGCGTAAACTTTACGTGCCTGTCGCTAAGTGAGTTTTACAAGGGATAAACTTCTTTGGAAACTCGCAATTAAAGCAGTTCTACCGAAAAATAACTGACATTTCGTTTTATTCTGGCATGTTACAGAAAAGTGTGTTTTCTGTTTGAAATGAACGAAAATATCATAGCTATTTTTGCAATTTATTTCACAAATTGAAAGTGAAATTGCCGGCTAGGTGTGAAATGAATAAATTAAAAGGGAAAGTAGTATTTTTCAAATATTCAGATTGTTCCATAAGTACATTTTTAATGAAAACTTTTTTTGCAACCGCTGGAGCCGACTGCAGCGCCAGTACTATGGAATTACTTTAATTTTACTTCAGTTATAGCAGAGATTCGCTAATAACTTAAAAAATAAGGCGGTAAGGTGCCTATATTTTTTATCCATTTTATCGGGAGTATTCCCATCTTCTTAATAGTTTTCCGCGGAAATGGCATTTTTATTTTAAGGAAAAAATACTATTTTTCCTCGTGTTTTTTTTCTTTCATTTAGAACCTTGTAATTACAAGCTAAATTTACAAAAAATAGTGTGGAAAGGTAGAATTTGGTATTGATGTTAGATAGAGGACACGTTGCGATGGAAATCAATCGGAGTTCATCGTCGCGATTGAATTGACAGAAGCCAAGAGACGGAGTCGAGACAAAATGAAATAACAACAGCTTTTAACTGGGTTTGGCTTCAACAAGAAAAATTATATTTCAAAGAATGTTACAAACCAATTAAGTCCGTAGACTAGATACCGTGAATTCTTGCTATAGATAGCACGTCTTCAGCTGCATCTCCGCGATGTTGACTTCTCGGCGTTCGGAAGGAAAGAGAGCCAGTCTGTTCGCGGTACACCTTGTCAGCGCAGGAGGGGAAGCAGCTGACCAGTGGAGGAGTGGGGAGAGTAGGGGAGGTCCTATCACTTCTTGGATTGATATGAATGTTCACAGGCGGACCAGAAAGTGTAAAAAAGAGGTCAGCACCAGCGCGGACCGAATAAAAGCGCGGTGCTTGCAGGAACCGCGATGACCTGAGTGATCGCGTTGACCAGAGCCAGGTCGCGGCACTTGTCTCTTCCGCTCTCTCGAAAATCCTCGGAGACCGCAGGAGACTGTCGCGTTCTCGTAGAGTCTCCGAGGATTGTCGAGTCTCGAGGTTTCGAGTATGCCAAAAACTGGCTCAACGTTTATCTAAAAGTTGCCAGAATATGAATGAAATGAAATTTAAGTTATTATGCGGAGGATACGTCTTGACAAAAGCATGTTATGACGATAATTTTCGGCGCGTTATGTCGCGGGCTACATCAGCTACATCCTCGCTCGCCATTCTTCCACGGATCACGCGCAAAGAGAACAATGCAGGCTTGAAATATTTTCCTCGCTGTGGCCTTAATACGAAATCAGATTAATAGTTGCTTGTTTGATTGCGTTAATGAAGGATTGCTTGTGTAAAGGAAGAATAGAATTTTAAAAAACAACGCAGCCGCTTTACGAGAAAATTATTCCATTCATAAGCTACAAATGATTCTTCATCTGCAGAGGAAAAAAATAATGCAAGTCTCCTCCTATCTCGGTCACTGCTGCTGCCGGAAAATGGGTTAATCTCATAAACGAGCTTTTAGCCCCCTGACATAGAACCCCCTAAAGGTGTCTGGAGAGGTAATCGTGGGCCATTGAATTCACATTAAAATACTTCTGAAATAAAGTCAAAAGAAAATTCTTGGACTACATTCCCTTAAGTGCATCTATTTATGCGTTGGTACTTACCATGCAGGTGCTAGTGAAAATGATACAGGAATTATTTTCCTTATTTAAAGTATGTTATGACTAGAGTTATTAGCGTGATATTCGAAATTTAGTCATAATTATAGCGAAATATATTTTTTTTAAACATTGGACTCAGCTTGAAACTTTGATACTTGTTAGCACCTAAGATAATAATAATAATAAGAATGTAAAGACTAAACTAATAAAATCTGTAGGAAAAAATACGAAGTATATAATTAAGTATGGATACTAAAAATTTCTAATACGTAAAGCCTAAAACCATAGAGTGAATTAATAAAAATGTATTTTTTTGCTTGTATAAGAGAATAGTGTATGTGTAATCGAATTATTTCGAAATATATGCCATGTGCCACAAGGCTGAGTGTTAAAAGAGCATTGAATTGCCAAAAAAACAAATCGGTATGGTGCAGTGTTTTTCACTTTTATCTATAGATGTCACTAATTAGAATATTTAAGCCAAGTTTCACGCAAACCTGTACGTAAACAAAAATCGCTCCAACCACGTTAAGGTGGCTTAGAGTAATGAATTTCCCCGCCGAGCTTTCAACATAAAATTGTCGTTTTACTTTGAGCGTGGTAACCTCATCGTTGCTGTTAAGTGTTCGCCTGATTATTTTAATTGTATTTGTGATAATAATGCACTAACATAGAATATACAGAATCAACAGTACCTTGTTGGGATAAGTTTTCACGTGCGTCACCCCCGATGATGATTGAATTTACGAATTAGTTTTTATCGCTTATTTTTGTATGTGGTACACCTCATATGGATCCGGGTAATACCGCAAAATCCTAACGTCCCCCCGGCACCCGACTCCTGTTATCCAGCTGTTGAGTCGTTGCATGGGTAGCGCTTCGAATAATTCACAATACTATCGTTAGACGGATATAGTGTTATTTCATGTGAATATTTTAAGACTACGTGTGAAATATTCCATTATCATTTATGTATAAATATAATTTTCATATTAATATTTTCAGAAATATTTTTTTAATATTTATGTTTATTTGTATATAATACTGTGTATACTGTATGTATATATCTTACTCAATGTTCCACATATGTCGGCCGTCCCGCCACGGCCACACCTTTTATTTAATATCTCGTTGTTCAATGCAATATGTAAGGTATTGAGATTTATTTAATTAGCAAAACATATGGCTTAATCCAAGACTAAATCTTATAGAAGTCCTTAGAAATTGATGGTGGTGTGATGTTAATCCTAAATACACTCAGATTTTGCCCTCGCTACGAATGGAAACAGTGCTAATCCATCCACCCCTTCCCAGCATAGCTCCAGTTGGCCCATTTAAAGCCCCTTTCCCGTGTTGGTTTCTATGGCCGCTTAGGGGGCGCTTGTTCGTTGGAGACGAGTGCAAACATTTCCTGCTTGGTTGGTGGAGGAGGACTTGTTTGCTCGGCTATTGTTTTCGGGATGAGGAGACGAAGGGAGGAAAACCGTGGTTTTACGGACCCCATCCGTGGACGGAGTGAATTTCAGACAGGGAAGGAGTTGGAGTGGGTGGAGGGTAGAAATAAGCTAGGAGAGGGGGAAGCCATGGGAATGGGCAGAAGCCTTTATGGCCAATTCACATTGAAAATAAGGGCATACCGTAAAAGCATGACGTCACTTAAGGGCAACCGCGCGTGTTTCTCAGAAGCAGCCAATGATGGTTATTCTCTCTAATTCCATCAGTATTTTTAAGGAGTGAATATAGACGAGTAAAATATTTCCATTGGAGATGTCTAAATTAGCGCTGGTTGGAACACATTGAAATTATAGGTGTAGCGACACTTGGTGGCACTCACTTGTGAAGAGCATGACGAGCAAGAGATGTAGGATGAAAGGGCCGAGTCCTCCTCCAGAGGTCCCTCTGGGAGTCCTTCGTTACCTTTGCCCACTCATTAATGCTTGATTCGCCCTCAGCGATATCTAATTCCTCTTTGGTGAGTGAAACCAAGTTTTGCTCTGCCTATAAGGACAATTCACATTGAAAATTAGGTCGTGTCATCAAAGCATGACGCAACTTAAGGGTAAGCTGCCATCGCACGTGTTTCTTCTAACCAGCCAATGATAGTTCTTCTATTTTTCCTCAAGTATTAATAGGTGTGAAATTGAACGAATGTGAACCTCCCACTCAAGGCTTTTATATTGGCGAAGGATGGAATACATTGACAAGGAGGGCAATTCAAATTGAAAATGAGGACGCTACTTAAAAGCATAGCTTTAGTAAGTTGCATTCGCAAATGTTTTTTCGACCAAATAAATATTGCACCCTTCCTATTTCTTTCAGTGCATAGTCATGTTAAAAAAATCACTTCACCAAGAATTAGATGAATTTTACCTCATTTAAAAGAAAAAACTCCCATATTTCCAATGTCATCAAAGTATAAACCGGTAGCCTATCTATTTTTCGAGCAATTTGCCTGAAAATATGAGCTGTTTTACATGGGATAGATTACGCCTGTGCGCTCCAGAGGGAGAATATTGAACAAATTAGGAATTTATAACTCCTAGATTTCGAAAAAAATTAACAATGTGCAGTTTGTATTTTTTCTCAAGTATTTATAAAAATTAATCTATTTCTCACCGCACGGATTTTCACAGAATCGCAAAAAACCTGCGGTTTTGAAGACTTTTTAGCCGCACGGCGTGAAACATTGAATCGAGTTAGAGACTTAACTCGATACATTTATTTAATTACTGAGAATTTTAGTCAGATGTGACTATATTTTTGCGCCATTAATGTCACGATATTTACTCCATACTCCTTACATATGATGAAATGAAAAAATAAAATTCGTATATAGTCTCCATTATGACTAACAATAAGTAGAGAACTATGTCGCTGAAACTACCATGAATGGGAGTATTCCATTTAAGGTGTTGAAATCATCGCTGGCCGGATCACATCAGTGCACTTCAGTGCACAAGAACGACGATGAATGAAACTATGTGCTTTGACGAGATTCTCGGTACTTGCCGATTGGTGCCATTCTTTACGTGCACCATAGCCACGGCCGAATGTTTTGTGCAAATAGTTAACGAATTCTTTCAGGCTATATGCTCCTAAAGTTGACATGTAATGTTAGACTTTTTACCACTAAGTTATCATTGAGATAAGGTTATTCATGTTTGACATCCTTCCTTAAGGAGCGGTGATTCATTGAATGCGAATTCTAATATTTTTCCAAATCGAAAAATACTCGTTAGATTTCATAATGTACGTACATAACTTATGCATTAAGTTTCATTAATCTTCGTATGAGTTTATGGTCTGCTTCCAAAGAAATGTATGGTGAAGATTTATACTGAATGATTATGTAAAAACGGATTAAAGAAGATAATTTCGAGCCTTACTAAGGCCTTGCTTCTTTGTCTAAAATATTGCGAAGACGGCTGTAGTTAATCTCTAAGGCCTCTACTACTCTATACTTAAAAAAAGGTAAGAAGCTGCAGGTAATATTTTAGAGGAAGAATCCCATGCCCTTAACTAAATGTTTGTGTTTTAAAGGCTTCCATTTTTATTATATCATATCTGGTGCATGACTCGGGCCTTACGCATCATCGCCTTCGCAATTTATACACTTACGTTCTTACGGAGTCTAACCTTAACTCTCCGTTGGTAGACAGACATCACTATTAACTTATACTAATGGAGTAAATTACATCATTTGTTCAAAAATCTTTACCTTCACTAATTCGTCACCATCAAAAACAGTACCTAAGTTAGCTTGGTGTAAAGGTGCCTTGTACAATATATTCCGCAAAAATATAAACTATATATAAATACATACTATGTTTCTCCCATTCAAACAGGCATGGCGAAAATAACTTGATATGTATGTACCTTAAAAAAATTGTTCTTTAAATATCTGAAACCATACTCCACCCGCCAGTAAGAATATTCGTGGTCAATATTAATGGAATTCATATCATGAGGTTGTGTGTTATACTCGGCATATACACCTTTCGCACTGATCTAATCACTCTGATCCATATTTTTACCGAAGCTCCATCCGAGGTAATGAAGATCGGAACTATTCATTACCTTCTAGAGAAGGCCGTCTACTAGTCGCGATTGGGGAATAGGGATGATCCTTAACGCTACTAGCAAGTACGTAGGGTGCTCTTCTTGCTAGCTAGCATACTAGCGTGCCCGTTCACACGCCAACAATAGCTTTGTGACCGATTGAGTAATATTTTGATTACTCAATCTCAATTACCTTCTAGAGAAGGCCGTCTACTAGTCGCGATTGGGGAATAGGGATGATCCTTAACGCTACTAGCAAGTACGTAGGGTGCTCTTCTTGCTAGCTAGCATACTAGCGTGCCCGTTCACACGCCAACAATAGCTTTGTGACCGATTGAGTAATATTTTGATTACTCTAAAGATGATCGGGTGAAGCCACCTTTAGTTATGTTCTCTAGGCGAATTGTAAACACTCCTTATCGCACTCTCATGCTCAAGGTCTACCGTTTCAAGTTGCGTGCTTACGTTCTAGTTATGTTCTTAACTTATATTTGGCATGCTAAACATGACTCTGCCGTTATTTCAACGGAGGGGCAAAGGCACTATTTTTCCCGATGCAGTAGTCAGAAACGTCAATTCTCCCAGTACGAGCAACTTTGACGGTTGGCGTGGCTCTTTTCTTTTCCTGTCGTCAGAAAATAGCACGAAAGAGGGCAGTGGCGTCGGTGGTGGGAGAGAAATATTCTTATGCGACACAAGAAAGGGGGTGTGTCGGACGCACAGCGGATTTCACATCCATTTATTCATTCGGTCGCTCGATACAACTTTCATTCATTCCCTCGGCGTTTCCCGCCCTGGTCCCCTGGCGGATTCGACCTGAACACCCGAATATCGTCGATCGTTACCCCCTTGTGAATTTTAGGTCTCAACTTTTTAATATCCTTATGGAGTTAAAGGAAACAAATTCAATAATAATAATATTATGGTTCTAATGGCAAGTAAGACTATTAGTGCCGTAAATTTATTTTAGTAAGATAGTGAATCGTAACTGATGGCTAAAGATTTTTTTTTACCGCTGGACTGCGATGTAATCAATGTATAAGGTCACGAAATATAAGGACGCCTTTTTCAGGTGATAAGGTTTTCTATGGCGATTTATCTCGATCACATGCCTCTTTAAGTAAATAATACATTTCGTATCATAAAAGTCAGTTTTGACGCGGAGGAGATCGCTTAAGCAGGAAGATTATTTATTGACCAATCTATTGGCCCGTACTGTTTTCAACTAATAATCTCCACCTCCTCTTGAACTCGAAGATCCAAAGGCGATGAGGAGCAAATGTGTCTTTATCTTCCCTTTTTATTACTCTTTGTCAAATCGCCTTTTTATTCCAGTGAATGTTGTGTCATGTCGTGTTTATCGATCAAGAATGTGACGGACGTGCAGCCACGAATCTATGAAAACATTTTCCAAGTAACGGTCTTAAATGCCTTGCTAAAAAAATTGTTATGCTTTCCCAGGTGTGAGTGTGTGCATGTATATTATTTAATAGAAGTAATTTCATCCTTAAAATGAGGTATTTGATTAAAAATAATTGTCTACCTGTTTTGGCATCGCTTTAAGGTCTGAGTGCATTTACTGCCCTTTTTTTGGACTATGTAATATGTTTTCTCTATATATTTCTGTACTGTTATCTGGAGACGCTTAGAATAGCCACGGGAAACTATGCCTCGGAAGGATAACCTCTAACTTTCACTGACGTCCATATCTTTCTGTTCTCCCCCGCCCCATTCATTGTCACGTTGCCGAAAACATCTTGGTTTCAGCTTCCCTATAAAATGGCACCGCTTAAGGTGCAAATGGTCATTCATTCTTGACGCAGTCAGTCGTCTTATTACATGTGCGCCTTCAAATTCTTTGAATTCGTAACGATTATAGTGTAGTAAAAATTTTAGTTTCAAAAGTCAATAGAGTTTATAATTAAACGGGCTGGCGATTAAACGTAATGTTTTCTCAGGAAGCTAAGCCGGGTTGTTTACGGTGGACGCGTAAGGCATTGTACGAGATTAAAATTGGTCAAAAGTGAAGGAAAACTCAGGTGTCTCTGGAAAAAATTGTCTCAACCCACATTAGCAGGGAAAACATCGTCGACGCATGAGGGGGAGACATCAATGCAGATATCGGACGAGCAGCGGCGATCGACTAACTCCTCCACGGCCGGAGGCGATGCAGAGGCAGAACGACTGCGACCTGCCTTTCACTTCGCCACCGGAGAAGCCGAGCACGAGATAGTTCAAGCAGTTGGCGAAAAGAAGTAAGAAGAAGACCATCAGTATGTAATGGGACATGGATGATTTATCGGTGTATTTTAACAGGTTGACTGACGTGGCGGTCCGCGCAGAAAATTTCGCCTCCGTGCACCGAGTGACAGCTGTTTTCGTACTTTGGCACCTTTTTGAGTCCGATATGGCCTCATTTACGTTCTCCTTCCTTTTATTTTTTTGTCAATTTTTTAGTCAACATTTTTCGGCTGTCATAAATATTTCTCACTTTCTACGCCTCTTTTTTCGTCGAGCGCCGTCTCAGACACCGGTAACCCCCGAATAACAAGTCTAGTGAACGTTCTTATTCCATATTATATTTATTTATAGTCTACTGCGGTCTCGGAGCAGGGAAGACTCAAGATTCTTTACTATACTATACATTAATACAGGACTGCCATATTTTACGAGTTTTATATTTTGTATATTTACACATGAACGCTGAAGTTGGATTAAGGGGTATTAGTAATGTTTTACTGTAATATGAATAGGACTAGTGCTACTGGTCGGTGATTCGAGATTTGGTTATTTGGGGTGTTTGAGTAAATCTCCGTTCGCTTTCCCTGGGCCAGAGACGCCTTTCTAAGGGGGGTGAGCTATACCTTTCCTCACCCCCGTCCTTCTAAAATTGAACTCCTCAATCTGGAAAATTATCCTCCTTGTGGAGTATAAAGAGAGTGCACAAGTAGTGCAGAGGTTAATTGTCACTTGGATACAGTGTCGTCACATTTTCCGCCTCCACCCTCGGAAGTAAGGCTCCATCTCCAGAATCTACCCCCCCTTGATCATGACCCCGACCCGAGAAAAGCGGTAAATGCACCGTTAACTACAGTCCTATCCTAGAAAACGTAATAATCTTCAATGATCTCTGAACAAAATTGTCCAAGTTCTTGGAGAATATAACATGAAAATTAATAAGAAGAAGACCAAAATCCTAGTGCCTATACGGAAGAGATAAACTGAATAAGAGTATCGTAAAAAAGCCACGATCAGGGAGAGAAATTAGAGAAAGTGTATTACTTCACCTACCTCGGAAGTACCGTCACTTGGGATGGAAGAAGTATAACGTCAAGCTTTGAGCAAGCGACTGGCTCCTAGTTTCACTATCACTGTATTTATGACATACCTACTAAGAATTCCAGCTTTTGGCGGAAAGGAATGCATGGTCAAAGACATGCAAATGGTACGCATCACGCGTACAAATAAGGCGCTCTGCCTTCTCAATCTATGTGTATTCTTATAATACGTATATTTAGTTATAATTAATGGAGGAAATTATACTTAAAGGACGCAATACGAGAAGCACAAGAAATGGGACAGAACAGAGTTAAGATTCACGGAGAGGAAATAAACATGATCCGCTACGCAGACTATATGGCAGTCATGGCAGGAAATCGTGTTGATATTCAAAGATCACTGAACACAATGACCAATTTCTTGGAGAATATAACATGAAAATAAATAAGAGGAAGACCAAAATCCTAGTATGCGGAAGAGAGAAGCTGAATGCGGGAGTCTCGCTAAGAGGAGAGAAATTGGAGCGAGTGGATTCTTTAACCTACCTCGAAAGCACCATCACGTAAAACGGATGAAGTACAACCGACATCAATAGTAGAATAACCTAAGCTAAGAAAGCGTTCATAATGAAAAAGTAACTGCTGTGTTCAAAGACGATAGGACTACGAACAGGGAAACAGTATGTGAAAACATTCTTGTGGAGCGTGTCATTTATCCACCTTTAAAATGTCTGCTATTAATCAGATACCAAAGTGATAAACATTATAAAACAAGAATTTTGCCAAACATTTGCCAATTAATGACAAACACCAATGTTAGTCTTTAAATTTTAACCATTTTGAATCAGTGACGTATTTATTTTTGGAGATTCGCGAGACAACTTTGGTTGTTCTCTACGCAAATAAATGCTAAAATGCACTTTTTTCGCAGAGCATTATTAAGAGAGAAATTTGAGCAAGTGGATTCCTTCACCTCACACAGAAGCACCATCATATGTGACAGAAGAAGTTCAACGGACATGAAGCGCAGAATAGCTTGGGCTAAGAAAGAGGTAATGATGAAAAGGCAATTTCTGCGTGACATTCAACGATCCGGAAGCATGGACCATTGGAAAATCAACCAGAAAAGATTGAAAGCATTTGATACATGGTGTTGGAGGATGATGCTGAAGATCAAGTGGACGGATAACATGAGAAATAAAGAAATTTATAGAAAAGTAGAAGAGGAGAGGATCATATGGAACACTATGCAGATAAGAATATGCATGAGTGGAACTTCCCAAGGAGTAAGGGAACTAGCATTAGATAGGGAAGGATGGAGAGCTGAAGTCAACCGATCTTAGTATTGAACGACTAATAAATGATTACATTCCTCTTATATTTTCATTGACCCCCGGCACCAAGGGCAAGATCTTGCATTGAACTTAGTCCCCAGCCCTCTCTCCACCGTAGGAGAGGGGTGGTCATGGTAACGAAATAAAATTGGGGATGGTAGTATTTCGGTCCGTACATCTCGCAAAATTCCTGGCGCAGACCCGCGCTGCGGCAAAGAGGGGAGGTAGAAGTGGAGGGGATGAACGCAAAGGACGAAGGGGAAGAGAGAAGGGCAACAAGAGAGAAAGAGAGAGTGAGTGAGGCATGGGAACGAAACTACTTCGCAGAAAAGGCAGAGGACCCAATCACACACGCATGATACTGAGTAGACAAGGGGTTAAAATCACCCATTGCTATGACTTTAAGGTAGTTGGAGCGATATATCAATTGACCTAGAATTTGACGTCATTTTAAAGAAAAACTCCCATCTCTCCAATTATATCGAAATACAAACCCCTAGTAGAACTACTTTTCGTCTAATTTGTCTAAAAATATGAGCTTCTTTTACGTGGGATAGATTACGGCTGAGCGCTCCAGAGGGAGAATATTGAAAAAAAATTTCAAACTCCTAGATTACGTAAAAAACTAATGATGTGTAGTTTGTATGTTTTTTCAAGTATTTATAAAAATTAATCAATTACTCACCGCAGTACTTTTTACATAGTCGCAAAAAAACCTTATGTGAAGGCGATTTCACCGTACGACGCGGGCGTTAAGAAAATGAGTCAAATTAGAAACTTATGTAGTTATATTTATTTAATTACTGAGTATATTTGTCATATATTACTACATTTTTGCACCATTAATATTACAATATTTACTTCATACTTCTTACAGACGCTGAAAATAAATAATAAACTTAATATATATGTATCCATTACGACGAGGGAGCTATCTCGCTCAAACTACCTTATCAGGGAATCTTCCTTGAGGTCTCATCATGAGACGAGTCGAAAGGGTCGGCAGGCAGGTAGGGGTGAGTCATCCCACTTCTAAAAGCGCTTGTTTTGGTACCAATTGGAAAGGTTTTCTTTATAACTGACACTCCTAGTGATGTGAGTTCTCGGAAAAAAAGAAATTTAGGGAAAAAACTTTTTTCCCCACCCATGGAAAAGCGGAAATTTTGGGAAAATTTGAACAAAAGGTCGAAAAACAATGTTTTTCACTTATATCGGTAGTGAAATTCAATTTAAAATTACCTCAACCATATTGGGAGCTGCTGGTACTAATAATCTTAGATACTGATGATCATACCATATATTTTTTTATTGAAAGTCACAGCAATTAAAATCCCAGGATTGTGATCATCTTTATAGTAAGTAAGCAGTTGTGAAAAAATTCAGTGATGGCCTGTTCTACAGAAAAACGTGATTTGTCTATGCTATACTATATTTCTTATTATTGTAATTGTTGTAATAGTAATAATGTTCGCCTGAATTTCGAATACCGTGACGAAAACCCTATTTATAACATGCTTTAATTAAGGCAAACATTTTAAAGTATAATTTTTGTATAATATAAATTACTGCTGTTATGATGAATTGCAATGCATAAACAGATGCTCTTATACGAATTGTGGTCCAAGAATTTTCTTTCGAATTGTTGTGTCTTTATACCGGGGCCACGGATAAATACCGGGCCTTATAAGCTTGTTTCAGAGGTTTCCTTCTAACCCAGTAACGGCTTTGTTGTGACAGCTGAAGACTCGCAATTGTTGTCTCCTGTAGATGAAAAGTTGTTTGTTGATTGAAGTGGAGTAACTCTATCATGAAGTGGTTGTGTTTTTTATAAAAAATTGCAAAACTTTGGTTTTTACGAAATGTTTTTGTAATATTCCGTGGCACGTTGCGAAGGGTAAATTCCGTACTGAGGATTTTTAGCTCACTTAAATTAAATAATCGTCTTTTATACATGCAAAAAGTCAACAACCATTGATTCAGTTTTCGTATTAAGGCTATATCATTGTTAAACGTTTAAGCCTGCACTGACAACGGAGTAGACATGTTCCATCCCCACACAAGGATACCGTTCCTCACTCCATTTTTGTCAGCGCTGCCTTCACAGTCTCCCGTTGGACTTCTACCACCCCAATAGGCGACCACATGCGGTGACCGTTAAATTGAGGCGGCTTGGAAGTGAAGACCCACCTTAATTAAAAATTAATAAAATGTGATCTCAATGACCCACGATTACCGCTCTAGCCAACTTAAGCAAGGGAGACGCTCGTTGAAGAAGAAAAAGAAAAGAAGACCTTAGGAGGCAGTATATGACTGATAACGCTGTCAATGAGAGTTCAACGGATTCATGCTTGATGTAGCGGAGGGAATGAACATAAAGTCAAACACAATTCGCATTATTCTACTTGAATTTTAATTCAAGCTCGCGTTTCAGCTCGTAGAGTCAGTCATCTTGTTTCTTTCGCAAAAGTGTTGCCATTTACCTTACCTCAGTTTCCTTAATACAACTGCCTCCTTTCTTGTCCCTTTCTATCATTTTGTGTGCACGATCCTTTCCTGAAATTGTCTTTTTCCTGAAGATGACTCTGTGAGTTGAAACGCGTTGTAGAGTTAAAAATAACGTGGAAAATTTCCAACCGTGTTTGTTTTTATAAACTGCAAACGTAACTGTCCTTGCCTTGATAGGGCTAGGAAGTGTCACGAACGCAATTCACGATAAAATTAACGATCCAAACATGGATCCAAATACTCTGATGGTATTTGCAACCCATCGGAGACGCCCCAGCTAAACAATTGGATTCAGTTGTATTGAGAGCGTTTTATTATATGTGGAAAACAGACTGAGCATTTTGAAATTTCCAATGTCTGTTTGCGGCCTTGGTCAAACCTTTTAGTCAAACGCGGAGGCTTCACCCCATGGTGGAAGATAGTGAGTATGCAGTGGACCCTTTCACTTGAATGGGAATTCTGTGCCTCTGCCACCATGTTTTGCTACTACTATAACGTTTTAAGTTGACGCTTATCGTAAAATATGCTTCACAAAGCCAACTCAGGCGTATCCACTTGAAACCCACGGCTTTGCCCCTGACGTAGCGTCATCCGACCTTTTTCTTGGTCACATCGTGGCGTGCTTTTCTTAGAAGTCCTCCATGGGGTACTTGACCTTCTCCTTCTTTCCTGCTCGTCAGAGGGAGGAGTTTAACGGAGGAGGATGAATTAGTAAAAGAGTCTCGTTGGCGGTGAGCTCCAACCCGAAAATGTCGTTCGAGACTGGAATGGCTTGGAGAAGGGGAAATGCAATTCCAAGGTAACCTCGCTTACACCGAAGGGAAAGTCTTTGAGCTGTAATGTTGACTCACTGTTGGAAATACGTAGTTTCTTCTTGGTGAAAGTCTTATTTTCCTCTCATCTGTGGAATATTGATTTGTAACATTTTTTGTTCTATCGTAGGCAGTGCCGGTCCTAGGCATGGGCCTACGTGGGCAAAAGCCACAGGCGGCCTATCGTAGGGGCGGCCAGTCTGCGTCTTATTAAGGAATGTGAAATGGGTACTAGAATTATTATAACCGGAAAACGTTACTAACTTGCAAAATGTATTTCCATCCGAAATAACACGTCAATAACATCTTACGAAAGTCGACATAGCTGCATCGGTAGATTAGAAATTTGATTTTTTTTCTTGCGAACGATAAAAAACTAGAGATAGGGTTATCAATAAGTAATGTAAGTAATTAGTTGAATTGCTCCCTAATGCTTGTTCTTAATCTGCTACATAGTACTAACTGCACATCTTAATTGTTTCCTGAATATCTCTTGTATCTCAGTGCATTTATGCAGTTGCAAAATACATTCATGTTAACAGTTTCTCTAACATTGGTAGCATACCTGTAGTATAGTGTATATTGGTAAAATTTAGACTCCTGACTAGTATTTTTGCAGGATTTCGCTTATGCATCCATATTAGTTGTTACTTTTAATTGAATAGGGTACTACAGTGTATTGCATTGCATGTTTGTGATAACTCCCCCTGCTACACACCCTTGAGGTGGCTTGCAGGGTATTATGTAGTTTTAAAATTTGAAAGGCCTTCTTTAGTTTATCTTCAAAGTGATATGCACTCTACAAATACATACCTACTTCACAAACTTCATATACTTCAACAAAGAACTCGATGGAACCTATGGACTAACATTTTCATTCATTAGAATTAGTTTCGCCAAACAATTGGAAGGAACTGCGACTGAAATTGCACTACAACTCACGGTTGAAATTACACCCATACTCAAGAAGTAAGCATAAGGTGATTAATCCCTGTAAGCAATTTTTCTCGTAAAACTCGAGAAAATCTTAGAGACAACTTGTAATTTAAAAATTGAGTTCCTGACACAAATGGTAACTACAATGCTAAGAGGTTCGTAACAGGGGCGGCGTGGCCAGGGCGGGAAGGTGGGGATTCCCGCCCGGGCCCGGGTTGTGGCTCAGGCTCCGGGCTCCGGCTCCCGAGCCACGCACTAGGCGTGAGGGGGGGATCACAAAAACCGGGCCCCTCTGGACGTGCAGTGGCCCGGGCCCCTGAGCTCCCACGCCACGCCGCCCCTGCCCCGGAATGTTACCGAAATTAACGCGCGGTTAAATGAGTCACTGTTACAAAATAAAGTCTTTGTTAGGGGCGGCCAATTCAATTTTTTCTTACTTTTGTAAAATAGCTGGGGCTGGCACTGACCGAAGGCTATGGTATTTTGAGCAAGGTATCACTTCACATATGGAGGTTTTCTTTCTCTCTAGTGCGCTGCTCCCTTCGCAAAAAAAGTGCAGTTGCTTTCCATTTGTTTCATGCCCTGCGCTTTAGCCTGTGATCTTCAAATCTGGGGGGTTGTTTTGAAACTCACTTTAGTGAAAATACGTCACAAAATACAGGAAATTACGTCATTTTTCGTAGTTCCACTCCGCCACCCAGGAGGCGTGACCGTCTTCGGCTCTCAAGTGATGATCTGCAGGTCTTTACCTTGACTCACCAGCTCTTTACCGTAACTCACTGGCTCTTTCTACTCTTGATCCGTATCTTTCGACTCTTCATCCGTTTCATTTTCCTCTCCCTTTCATTAATTCCATCTCACGTGTCGTAAGGAACGTGAAATTGAGCCACCATCATTTCCACGGGCCTTTGGTGATCGAGACCCAATCATAAAGAGAGGGAAACGGGTTTCCCACCTTCCTGTAAAGAGTCATTAAAAAGGTGAGATTACAAAATAACCCATCTGATCGGGAGCAGAGTTGATATACCTTTGAAAGCGCTGGAGGAGAAGAGAACGTCGATAAACGTAACCGCGATTGCTGTGGATGCTTTGATTTTCACTAACGGCGTCAGTCAAGGATAATTAGAATTTTTTCTTTCTTAGAGGTATTTAAGTAATTTGAATTTGAACAATTTCCTTTGTTTCCAATACTTGTGGAAAACTTTACCTATGCTTCTTTGTCGTGTGCGAGAAATGATGTAGTTTATTCGTAACCTTGGGTTGGCTATTGAGCTCGTATAATTGGTAACTTGGAGCCTTAATGAACGTGCATTGGGAATAAATATCTCAGACGAGTCATTATATGACCATAGGAAACCTATGGAGAGATTATTCTATGTCATAAACCGCTATCTAATTTATCTTGTATATCCATTGTTCTTTCTGTTGTTATTTATAATTTGTAATTTTTCTAGTTCCCTACAGTAAGTTTCCGAATATTTCGTTTGTCTTTTACAATCAGCAAATGTTTTTGTGAGTGCACGTGCGTGATTGTTTGTTTGTAGTAATTTTTATACTTAGTTTTAAAGGAGTTCTTGGCGATTTTATGAATAAATACGTCGCACGAATACAGATACTGACCCAATGCCCCCTTAAAAATAGCAGGAGGATCGAAATACAATGCTATGTTTTTTCTACTCTATTCATTTTCACTTTTACTTCCATAAAAAGTATTGAATAAAGTGTAGATGTTTCTTCCTTTGAGTTTTAAGTTACTTGGTCTCAAGATATTGTATAGAAAAATGCATTATTGGAAGTATTTAAATAATTGTATTTGATTATTTCATTCGATTTTCTTGTAAACTAGAATTGCGTTGACGTTATTGTACGTTTTTCCCTCCATCAAGTATTACAAAATTTAGTTTATGTATTCAAAGACTGGTTTGCTTGCGAACTAAGACTTGTTTCAAGTTGGTTCATAATTTTTCAAATGTGAAATAACGTACTTGACAAATTAACTTTTTGTCGTGTAACTTTGTGGAACCGTTCCATTTATAAATAACAAAGCATAACTTGTATTATTCGTTTAAATTCATATTATCAAGACCTAAGAATGTGACGCGGTACTATAATGAATAGCTTGAAGGCGTCACCTTGTACTATATCCAAATCTTTAAGATACACATGACATACCGCGTCGAATCTTTAATGGTGCGGAAAACTAAATTAGTACCCATACATCACGTTATTTATTTTGTTCTCATTTGAAGAGGTTCCACAAAGTTTCCCCTGAAGTGTTTGTGTTTATACTTTGGTTATTTCCATTTTACGAAATTTATTGCCTTTGACCTAAGCAGTCGGTGGCTAACTGGAACAGTTGTACGCTTAAACTTACTCAGTGAAACACCCAGCCAGGTGATAACTCTTCTCAGTGACTAACTTCTGCCTAGGGTCCCAGCCTCTTACGAGATCATAGGCAGAAGTTAGCCACTGGAGTTAGCCACAGTCTGGGGAAAAAATTAGTACACTCTGAGGAACAAAATAATTGAAAATTTTCCGAACTAAATACAAAATAACTGTCAAAAGTTAAATTTTTGGCAATTGAAAAGGCTGCTATTTTTACTGCTGCTTTGTTTTAGTTGGTAAAAAGTAAAGTTGATACTTGTCTATTATTTCTATGTCTGCTCGTTTATTTTGTAATTTATAACGTTCAATGTATAAAAAATAAAAAAATGTTTGTATCTTGTCAATCACGAAAACGGAGACCCAGAATCTGTGAAACTCCTTTGGGTCCGAGGTCTTAAAGTTCCGGATCGTCCTCAATCTATATCTACTCCACTATATCGCTGCAAGTCATGCCACAGTGTAAGGTATTCGTTCAATGAGCACAGCCATAGATCACAATTGCTGCCCTTCTGCACTCAAGTCAAGTGTGATATATGCTTGCTCCTCTTCTTTGTGTCTAATCTACTGGCCTGAGGCTAAGGGCAAGCCGCTGTTATGCTCTGCGACGGTCATTCGATTATTTTTTTCGTCCGAGTTCGCTGCTGTTTTAAAGTCCAACTCTTAAGTCCAAGTCTTAACTCGCGCGAATAGCTGTACCCAGCCATCCATACATTGGCGAGAAAGATGCTGGGTCATTTTAAAGGGAGAGCTGTTGGGTCGACATTTGTCCGGACCAGTTTGAATGGCTCGCGTTGGAAACGAAAGCAAAGCTTTCATTGCAGATGGGTACTAATCTTTCACGGAGGATTATTCTTGTGTTGTCAGGAAACAATGGAAATTGTTTCAAAAAATCTACCTCTAAAACGCTACCGTATCGAGTCAAAACTTCTGGTGTCAACTGATATATTCCAATTTATTTTGAGGTTATATCCGTCAGTCGTGAATAACCTGTAAATTTCTTAAACTTTCTACCACTTAACGTAAACATACGTGGAATGTAATTTTTATAGTATATAGAGTTACAATACAATACTGTCGAAATGGAATTTAAACTGCCTCCGCGCTCATATAATCGGGGTGAAACTGCCGTATTATATTTCTGTTTAACAGCTAAATTCTCAATCAAAAGCTGAAAAAATGTTTTTCGTCACGTAACGTGCCAAAATATATTTTATCATATGATTAAACGCTAATTTAGACGTTCTTAGTTTTGACCATGAGATGAAGATCATATGCATAGTTTTTGTATTTTAAATATTTTTTTATGACAAATGATTTGCCAAAATTATTCTGTGCATTTGATCTGCTGATCTAAATCAAAATGATACACTTAATGGTTGAGGCCTTTACTTTGTAGAAATCCATTCTAAAGAAGGAAATTAAAGTACTTTGCTTTTCTACAAATTTACTTTAATCGTCGACTAGTTTCGATACACTGTATCATCTTCAAAGACTAGTCTTTGAAGATGATACAGTGTATCGAAACTAGTCGACGATTCAAGTAAATTTGTAGAAAAGCAAAGCATTTTAATTTCCTTCTTTAAATCAAAATGCATAACATATCAGTATCGTACGTCCTATATCCCTTCTTCACCGAGAGGAAGCTCTTCAATTCCTTCACTCGGGTGCTTTTTCAAATTTCATTTATTGCTCTCTGCAGGGAAGACAATATCGTTGTTTGAGGTCATTTGTGGTTATTTGTAATTCAGTGCTGGTGGAATGCGATAACCTGTTTAGATGTGCGTGTGAATACCCTCTTATATAGCTTGATATAAAGCTTATAACCGTGTGCTCTGCGTTTTGTTGGTTAGGCATCTCTTTAAGACTTAAGAACTGAACATTTCAGAAGTATGAAATCTCCGCTTGATCCTACGGTGGAAGGGCACGCCTTAACAAATCTCTATGATCATTGAACTAACCAATGCATGCATGTGACGTGAATTTGGCGCGTCATTTGTAATTGGCAACTTTGTAGTTTACATCTAAGAGCTCAGACGGTACATAATTATATTCCTAGGTCTGATTTTACTTCGACAACTCAAAAATCCTCGAGTTCAAACAATTGAAGCAATAATTTTTATTTAGTCGAAAATATATTTTTGTCAGAGTTTTAGCACATCCATATCGTAACTTTCGCTGGATCGGGTTTTTCATGAGTTATAGCAATTTGTTCAGCTCTTTGTTTAATAAAAGTTTGATTTCGTTGTTTTTAGTTCAAGTTGCTGTTTAAAATCACGCAATCTTGTCTCGCTGAAAATTCGGATAAATATTGATTTAATCTGTTTCCGGAGGGTTAGTTAATTTTAAACTTAAGCAATCATTTATTAAATAGTTTTATTTGTAATGATATGCCCATTATTTCAAAGGCACACTTTTCTTTTGTGAGTTTTCCTTGAGGGATGATGATGATAAGGTAATGTTCCCTCACATCAGTCGCTCTGCGAAGGAAAGAGACAGAGATACCCTGGAACGCATTCTGTAGGTTCAATTGAAATGTATACGTGATATACTATAGAAGCTTGGGTATTTTTGGGGACTGGTTTATTTCACCCTCGGTTTACATTAGCGGTGGCTTGTTTCTGCCATGGGAGGTTGGGCTCCTTCTGAAGTAAACACTCTTTTATGTCTCCGTCGTATCTTTCGGGAAAAGTAGCATTTACTTGTGATGGAAGAAAATTCTGGTTGCCCTGACAGTGTTACTGCTACACTTACTGTATGCGAGAACTGTCGGACTTAAGAGAGGCGAAGATATATCATTGAATAAGAGAAGGGATGCTGCGCATTGTCATGAAGCAGGCTCTGAAAAGTCTCTCCTATTCACGAAGGATACATCTCTGATGCTTCTGCTACAAGGCTGGCTTCTTTTATCCCTAAATTAATGACTTCAAAATTTTGTACATTGGATTAGGTACCAATGTTTTTTTATTTTGCGCCGTTATCTGCTCCAATTATTTTCGAAGTCTTCTGTTCTCAATGAGAAAAAAGGATTAAAATTGGCTGCAGGCGTTTTCATCTACATCTGCATCTACAAAATACCTTGTAAGCCACCTCAGGGGTGTGTGGCAGGGGGTGAGTAATCACCAACATGCATTACACTAAACCCTAGAGTTAGTGTAACTACGACTAATTATGCATTAGCATAAATCGCTAATGTTGGTCACGAGGCGAAGCCTCACAAGCATGCACTACTACACTACAGATGTCATCACAATGGAGAGGGACCGTCAATATACATGCATTCTACAACTACACAGATGGACAGAGACTCAAGACCCATGTAGAAAACATGCAAGGCGTGCTGTTAGTATGTACTAGGTAACAGATAAGGATTCAAGTATTAGGAGTACTACTACTACTAAGAGCTACACTACCTAACGACAAACCTAGATAAAAGTCTCATTAGTAGCTGTTATGGTCCCTTATCGTTCGTGGGAAAAATTACATTTTAAATCTGTCCGTTCTGCAGTCTAGTTCCCTATTTTTTTTCTCATGATCTGATCTACCGTAGTATGTCGGATTTCGTAAAATATTATCAACGTCGTCAGAAAATAGACTGGTTTGGTACTTACGTAATAGATTGAGTCTAAATTTTAATCGACGGTCTGAAAGCTTTTCCCATCCCAGTTGCTGCAAAATGTCAGTAACACTAACGAGATTATCATAACGGCCTTTAACGTATCTTGCCGATCTTCGCTGCACGCGTTCTAACTCAGTTTCCAAGCTTATCTCATAAGGATCCCAAATACTGGCGGCATATCCTAAGTGGGGTCTAACGAGGGAGAAGTAGCTGATTTCCCAAACTTTATCGTCGCACTTGCCAAGTACTCTTTTAACAATTCCCAATTTACGATTAGCTTGACCGGTAATTTCTCGAATATGTTTACTCCACGATAGATCATTATATTTGAGTTTTATATTTGAGTACGCCGTAGAATGAGGAGATATTGCGGTAGACGGAAAGGAAGACGAACGAAAGTGTACGGTATTTTGGTAAGGTGGTTGAGGGTAGGAAACCTCTGGAGCAGATTTGCAGGAAGCAGAGTTGGTGGTTGGAGCTGGTGACGTGAGGTGAGGGAATGCTGAAGGCCTTGTTAGAGGAGGTTGGATAAGCGGCGAAGAGGAAGAAAGAGAATATGCTTCATGGATGGAATGAAGAATGGTGGGACGGATGCCGTGGTGAAAAAGTAAGTCGTGTAAATATTGGCATTTGAGACAAATATGAAGATGGAAAATAAAGATACGGCAAGTTCAATCAGAATATGAAGGTATTTCCTCGCATAAACTATACACATTTCGGTGTCCCAAAAAAATCGAAGTCGTTTTTTTTAATCATACCCCTTACTTTATTTATACGATGTCAAAACAATTGTAAATAAAATTTTATGTACGTAGGACCTCGGAAACCCGTGCCGACTTGTATTGAAACATGTCAGTACTTGCGAAGTAAGGCGTCACTGACAACTTTCCATATGATAACCCTCCGGTGACTGATGCAGCAGTTTAACCTGAATATCATTTTTTTAAAGCAATGGGAAACTAATATATGATGTTTGAACATGGTCTGGTGACTGGCATGATGGCTGGTTTTTTATAGCCAAGAAATACAAAGTATGCTGCACGGAGTGCGACGGCGCGTCCACCGATGGATCCCACCGTAAGGAACGCACCAAAACCCGACACCTCAAGTTTAAACGCCCGAACGGAACTGACAATGAGATGGTAAACACACAATAACTGCCACAATGTGTACAAATAAGACGAAGTACAAATAGCTAGACTTACAGGTAACGCACCCTACAGTTTTATTGATAACCAAGAAATACGAAGTATGCCGCACGGTGGCGCGCCCACCGGTTAATGCGAATTTTTCGAAAAATGTACGTTGTACCATTGTACATTGCACAAGGTGTGTAAATAAAGTAATGAGACTGATAGCTTAGTGTTCGATCGGGCAACACTGGTGACGCGAGACTTGGAGGGGAGCGAGGCGAGGGAGGGGAGGTAGGTGATACGCTATCAGTGCGAGCTGGAACTCGCTAGAGTCACGTTGGTTGTCTGTAGTCATTGTTTAGTGAAGCAGGTTTTGCTTGTGCATTGTGTGTTAACGCGTCGAAGCCGTCGATGTGTTTGTAATAACTTGTTATTTTGCTAGTAAAAGTATTGTTTTCAATCAGTGAACAATGAACATGTCAGTGGAATTAGGTAGTTATAAAAAGGGAATATTTTTTTTGGGTGCGTAAAACATCAAATAAAAGGTTCAAAACTGCCCTCTAATGGACAACTTCTGGCAGTTTGATTTTATAATATCCGTGAAGTGAATTTAACTGTCAATGAAAGTGCAAATCTCACTAATCGCGAATGTATTAAACGTACATGCAAAAAAATGCTTCGCATCATCGCATACAAATATCTTTTGAAAATATTTATGCAAAGTTTCAGCATCCTGGCTTGAAGAAATCACTTTTTGGCTTTTGGCCAGCTTTTTTCGATTTCAGCCCACTGTGAGTCGATTCAATTAATGAAAATAGATGAAGACAGAATCTTCTTCCAGTGACGTAGAGAGCCAGGTCGACCTGATCACTTAGCTGGAGTGGACAAACCAGCTAATAAAGAGGAAAGGGCGCGCCTCAGAACTATTGATGAAGAAAAGCGACGTGCTACATATTTTTCCACGCCAACTCCTTCGAAATAATCTTATGAACCGTTACAAAACGACTCATCTTCTGATTCTAATGTAAATGACATGCATTTAAAAGAAGATTTTCCAAATCTGATCGAGAACATACAACCCGGAACCAGTTAAACAGAAAATAAACACGATTTGGGCATATTGGTGTTTTATTTACTAAATAAACATTAAGTTTTAGAATCCTTCCATACTAACCCAGGAAAAATGTTCATTTCTCATTTTTCGGATCGAGTCGGCACGTGTTATCATAATTCAATCGCAATAATATTTATTATGTGACTTATTAAAGTCAAACAGAAAAAACAGAGGGTATGCGTATTTGATTTCCCAAAAAAAATGTTTCCTTATGTCTTGGGACACCCTAATACACATGAGTAAATAAATAGCCGAATTGAACCGATCGTGACGGAATCTGATGCTGAAGATAGCTTTAAGGTCATTTAAATTTCCTTTTGAGCAAGGATAATTTTTCTACTATGATTAAGTACAAATGCCACGCGGTGAAATGCACTGGAAAAGACTATAGTGAGAAGAAGCATAAATTGGTTTGGAAGGCCTTCCGTTACGTTGAGAACAAGCAAGATTTAAGTGTTAATGGATCATCCGATTTTTATTTCGGAATGTAAAACACAGAGCTGTCAAGGTCAAGCAAAACACCCGCCTCCCAGTGCCACCACATCAATAAACTAACGGGAATAGACTCTACTACGGATAGATGTAAAGACGATTTTGATGCCGACAGATTTAAACACCTATTTGAAATCCGTGACATAAACAGAACCTCCTGAAATAGTAGTGCTGGCGAAAAATTTATGTAGACTTCACCTCGAATTTTCTTTTGAAGAAAAATGCAAATGAATCCATCTTCTTCTTCCGGGATTCGCATCACGTGGTTAATTTTTACAGACAATGTTTCCTTCTCCTATCATGGGTTCGTCTTCAGGTTGAAAATAATTTGCGCTGCATTTTGGTCGGACTACAAGTGGTCGTGTCTGATTGTCGTGTCTAATCAGGGGGGTTATTTTGTAATCTCACCTTTTTAATGACTCTTTGCGGGAAGGCGGGAGATCCGTTTCGCTCTCTTAATGAACGGCTCACGATCGGCCAAGGTCCGGGTCCTAATTCTGATGCTTTCCCGATGCTCAACTTTTCCACCAAAACGTCAGTAGTTTCCACCAAAACGTCAGTAGTTTCCACCAAAACGTCATGACTTTCCGACACTACGTCACATGTTCCACCTTCCACCAGAAAATCGTTCACTACATCGTTCATCGTTCAATGACTGGTGAAAAGTCAAGCTTCCCTTCCACCCGTCATCCACTTGGTGGAACAGCGCTAGTGTCGTGGTGGAAACTTTCCGACGGAAGTAAGCGTGCGGAAGGTAGACATTTTTTTTTCGCGGTTTCGAGGTAAGTTGGAAATCGGCATAAGTTTGTGATGTTCCGCTCTCCAGAGGGGGTCATTGGGCCGTTCATTTAACGGATCAAGAGTCGTTCAATGAACGAGTGGTGGAACTTTCCACCAGTCTTCCACTGGTGGAAGATCAGAATCGGGCCCCCGGTCGTGGCTCCATTTCACGATCCTAACGAAAGGTGAGATGGAACTAATGAAATGCGGAGCCAAATGAAACGGATCAAGAGTCGAAAGATATGATCAAGAGTCGAAAGAGCGGATGAATCAAATAAATAGACCGGCAGTTCACCGCTTGAGAGCCGAAGATGGTCACGCCGCCTGGGTGGCGTAGTTGAACTTCGAAAAATGACGTAATTTTCCACATTTTATGACGTATTCTCACTTAAGTGAGATTACAAAATAGCCCCCCATACACGATAACTCAACTTCACGCCCAGAAACTCATGGCCTCTAGGAGGTTAACATCTTCGAGGCCCTCGTTTTGACTTCAAGCTTTGGTTGTAGTAACACCGAAACTAGTCGAAATTAAGTATTTTATTTAGTGGAAAACTGCAAGTGTTTTTTTTGTCGTTATGGAACGGTTATATCACATCATGCCTGATACTGTATCTTATATTGACTTTAAAAATAGACTAGGAGACTTAGAAATGAAATAGCCACATAACAAATACCTTTTATTTTACTCATTTTTGTTGACAAAAAGATCTTGGGATCTCCCTACAGGGAGATCCCAAGTTTGCATAGACAGAAGTTCACCGCTGTTCACCCTGTATAGTGATGCCAAAATTCATCATAAACTATCTTCGACCTGAAGACGCCTCCAGGATATGAAGAGAAACGTTGTCTGTATTCAAAGCAACCACATGGTTGGTATTCCGAAAGAAGAACATATAACCACTAAGAATACGTTGCAGAAACGTTCAGGATAAAAAAACGAGAGTTAATACCGGATTGGAGTACATAAATCATCGCTAGCATATTTTTCTCCTCACTCATTCAATATGAGTGAGAAATTTTACGTTATTAAATATTAATCGTGCCGTTATAAGAGTGAAAAAAAAGAACAAGCTTTCCCTGTCTCTCTCATCAGGTCTCCTTTGGATATCTCCGAGTTTCAACGAAAGATTGGCTTAAGTGCTATCTCTTAATTGCGTTGACTAACGTAGTCACGAAATAACCTCATCACTCTATCATACCATTATTCATTTCGGAATATACTAACAATTCTGTACATAGTCACGCGCAAGTTAGAGTTACGGGTGGTCTATGAGCGTCAAGTAAAATGAAGATAGCACTCAGCCATTTAAAGAAACTTACAATTTACGTATTTAACGGAGTTCCAGCGCAATGCGGGACGTCTGCTATGGCAATGTCGTCCTTCAATATTAGACTTTCTTGGTGGATGAACACAACAATATTGATGATCGGATAGTAGGTACCCCTTTGCTCGACTTCACACATGGAACTTTATTCAACTTACAGAACTCCATGTTGTACGCGCGGGTGTATAGACATTCTTCAATGTGATGATGATTTTCAGCTATGGGGTCATACTAATATATACTTACCCTCATCACTAACTGACTGACTCAGTAACGCTGTAAAATGGAACCACAGTCACGAAAACTCATTCAAGCCCTGTAAACTGCCTATACCTTTGAGGAAGCGCCTTCAAGAAATACACCACCTTACCGGTGGTGAATTGTGGAGTGACGAAGGTATGGAGTTTGATTCCGTGGTGTGGTGAAAATTTTTTTCACAGTTTTTTTCGCTTATATTTTTAGATATTGTGTTTTCTTTGTGGTGACTTCCATTCAAAATATTTTCACGCAATTAATTACACTCTAAAATGATACACTCGCTAATTCCGGTGAGCAAAGCGACTGAGATGGAGCCAAAAATCTAAGTGTTTGGTATTCATCATCATTCAACGGGGGTCTTAGGTGCCTTACAACTAACTAATTCAAGTAAAACACAAGACGTTTGAAGGAAGGGGGAGGGTTTGGTCTCATTATAAATTTTCTAACGTAGGAGGGGAGGGGGAGGGTCGGTGTACGAGGTCGTATTGCGTAAGATTTTATTTGCTCGAGGGATCTTATTTGTGCAGAATTTTATAATTGTGTGGCGAAAAACGTAGTCGTTGGCACTTAAAACAGCGCGAAGTTTTTCTCAAGATGAAGTTTCTAGAAGCGTAATAATACGAATTCACTAAAAATACCGAACAGTTAATCAAACAGCGGTTGTTGCAGGGTCAATGTTCAACTATAGCATGAATAGGTACTGGCGTGCCGAAGGATATGAGTTAATAATTCCACGTGAAAATGGACAAAAGAATAAAATCTTTTATTACTCGTGGCGGGCACTAACAATAACCAGCAATATTATTAAGTGCTGTGTTCTTATTATGTATCTCCCAATTGTTCATTGATTCGATAAATTAAGTAAAATCTTACGTAATTGTTGAATGATCCCTATTGGGACATTGGGGCATAGGATAAGGACTGTCCAAAAACCCACCAATCAGCTGGTAGAAACTCAAATGCATGAAATGGTGTTGCTAATAGCATCATTTTCAAAAGTCAATCCACATGATGAGCGTGGCCGTCTCCGTATTATGCCGGCATCATAGGTTTAAGAAGTAAAATGACTGAACCACACGGTACGATAGCACACGGGGGTGAAGCCATTGAATTGCGCAATCGGTCACATTGAATGGATCAGCTGTGCAGTTGATACGCCGAAAACATTGATATTTTGAGCGCAATTCTCGCGCTATCGTAATTTTTTACCTAGAAAAATGGAAAATGGAAATAGTACTTTAAAAAGCGCTGCCTAATTCACAAAATATTTGAAAAACTTGCGCGCGATAGCCATGTTAGGTGGATATTTTTTCGCAAAAAAATAGCAGGATTAATTTTTGTGCGTCAATGATGATGTAAGTTTTCCATTCAAGGTATTGAAGTTAGCGCTCATCAGCGCAATCGTATGATGTTGAATGGAACGAAGTTCGCTGGCGAAGTGTTTAGTAATCTGCCGATAGGTTACATTCTGTGGGTGAACAACAGTCATGGCCGAACATTTTGTGTACAATTATCGAATCGAACGTAAGCTTTTTAGCTCGGAGTTTTTAAAAACTTCACCATATCCATGTGTTATGCCTTTACGGAAAATATACTCAAAAACAGAATATCTTGGATGCGATTATCGGCTTTCTTTTGTTGTTGAGCGCACATCAACACTGCTCCTGATCTATTTTGAAGTGCATTGCCTTTTGCGCTGGGTCTGTAAAGAATGGAAAGCAAGGGCGTTTTTGTGTTGCAAAGTGATAAACGCACTAGAACGAATGAAAAGCTCCGACCATCTAATCTCTTCTTTATCGTATGGATGATATCGAACTTCGCATATTTCTTATGCGTTCCATGCCTACTGGGAGGCAGTTTGACTTCTATGGCTCGCATCACTTCATTTGCTCGCCAAGATAGACTCACGCATGACCTACGACCTGGAACTCACTGCATAACTCCCACTCAAGATCTCAAAGTATTTCGCTCCCGAAAGAATACGTTGAGTATTTTTCAGGTTTAGCTGAGAGCGATAGGTATTCTTACTGCGCAAGGAGGACAGCGAGAAATTTCCTTGGTGCCTGAGGCCGTCACCGTTAACTCTTATCCCCCTGTTAGAAACGCATTGGATTTGGTGGAGTGGTTTTTATTATTCTCTTTTGAATTACTTGCACTCAAGATTCAAGTTAAAAAAATCAATGTTAGAAGGCTGAAAGAGTGAGTTACTTAAATGTTAGATTTGATTTTTCCTCTCACTCCACATTTTTCCAAAAACTGCGATCTTGGCTCCGAATTCGTACATTTTTTAACCATTTCAACAATAGACATTTTAATTTCCTTGACAACTGGCGCGGCATGGGCTTTAAATGGTAACGTGTGTCTGAGACCTTTATAGTTTTGGTTAAATGATCAATATAATAATTACATCAAACTCACCATGTTTGGTTAATGACTCCCACATTTGGAGATTCCTTGAATCCAACGCAGCGTTTTAATTTTTCTCTTCCTCACATTTTATTTCAAAAGTACCCTCTCCTAGTATTTTTACAGTGTGTATTATAAACGAATGTTATTTTAGTCTACCTTAAATTGTTTTAAAAATAAAAACGAAGAATTTCCATCCACGGTTAGTACTGCCAAAGGGTTGTAACTGTTGATTTATTTTTATCTATGACTTAACCCTTTCAACACTTATTTTTTTCACATGCTAGTAAAAATATATTCATTAATTTTTAAAAAGGGTTAATAGCTATTAATTTCTAATTTTACATGGTAGATGCTGATGGTTTTCTTTTATGCACCCGTTGCTAGCATTGGTACGACGGAGCTCTATTACCTATTCTCTCTCTCACTGTCTCTCTCTCTCTCTCGCTATAGCTCTCCCTATTTCTCTCTCCCTCTCTCAGGCGGGACCTTCCTAATGCTTCCTCCCTTTTTGCACTTGAAAGGGTGACTCTGGAAGTAGGTCGACCCCCTTACCACACCCCTCTCCCAGTGCAGTGTGTGTCGCCGCGGTCTCAGTGCCACCCGCTTTCCAGTCGATAAAAATTGCCGATAGCGCGGCACGTTCATTTTTTTCCCTTTTTCGATTTTAAAATTAAGGGGTGCAAGGCTGGTGCGTTGGGGAACTCTTGTACCAACTCTTCGCGATGACACCGTTATGAAAGTTAAGTAGGTAATACATGAGACTTCTTGAGAAGTTTCGACCCGTTAGTGTAAATAAGTCGCTTCGGAAAGATAACGGTAACGTCGCATCTCCAATAGGGAAACTATTATTGGTTATCAACCTTTTTCCTGGAATATTTGTTATAAAAACCTTGCGTGGGTAACTAAGTCCTGTTTATTGTGTTTGTTTTTTTTATTTGCTACTCATCTGTAAAAATATAGTTTTTTTTATTATTTTCCGCTTTAACCTACCCCAACCGGTAGATTACCCTAATAGTAATAATAAGTACTATTTTTGGTGTATTTGTGGCTACAGTTGTGTACCACTTATTTATAGAGCCGATAGAGAAAATATCTTGTTTTCATGAGACCATACTTTCCAGAAATGTCTTAAATTTAGAGTAAAAACGAAAATTTTTTGTTTACATCCATTCTAATAACTGAATTCGCACATCCGTGACGCTCCGGGATGTTTTTACAGAGGTTGGCCTCGATGCCCGTGGATTATCCTGATTAATCCCATACTAAATTTACCTAAGAGAGAGAGAGAGAGTAAACTTTTCATGTAGAATAGCATTCCAAGTGTACCTTGCAAATAAGTCGTCACGATTCTACAAAGTTTATCAAATTTTGAATGTGGAATAGTAGGTATTTTCTAGTGCTCCTTCATAAATAGATGGAACAATGCTACCAAGTTCAGCCGGTCTCAGTTTCTTTTGCCCGACAACGACCCAAACGATTGCTTTTTATTTTAGTTAACTATCCTTTTTTGATATACATACTTTAATACGTATCGCGGAAATTCAAGATAATTCGTGGAAAAACAGTATGGTGGATATCTTTTTCTTGCTAACTGTGGTCCATATTCATGGCATCGTGTTTTCTGTACCTGGAGGTCCATTTATTTTGCCCTGAGCTGCTTACGGTGTCCGTGAAAGGTATTCGTGAGTGAAACCGTGGAGCTCCCGCATATCCTGGGTTTATCTGGGGCTTTACATGGCCCAAAGCTGTCCATGCAGCTGTGTCACACCAGCGTCTACCCAATCCTTAAAGTTTTTCCTGGTATGATACTACGCCACTCGTGTACGTAATTCGAAGCTGTTATGACCTTATGTATTAAGCCAAGATAAGTCCAAATCAGAGTATGTTTGAAGTAGTGCGAGTGATATGGAATCAATAGTTTGACTCGCACAACATTGCAGCGCACCGTGCTAAAAATGTTTGTGTTATTATCATCGAAAACCAAAGTAATAATGCTCATCAATGGTTGCTTAATCGTAAGATTGACTGCAGCCCTCCATCCTTCCGCGTACAATACTATTTCCCATACTCCATGGCTGTTCTTCTTATATTCGTTCATCTTCATTTGGTCTACGTATTTATCTCTTAGTCTTCCTCTTGGGATTTTTCCGTCTATTTTTCCTTCAATTATACTTTTCACAAACCCATTGTGCCTTAGGGTGTGCCCAATCCCATCTGGTTCTTCTTTTCTGCATTCAGTTCCATTTGGTCCTTTCCTCCTCTAATCTTCTGTATACTTCTTTATTTATTATTTTATCCGTCCGTTTGATCTTCAATTTCTTCCTCCAACACCATATTTCGAATGCTCCTAATCTTTTATGGTCTGCTTTTCCAATGGTCCATGCTTCCAATCCATAGATTGTTACGCAGTAATTGGCTTTTCATCATCAATAGTATTTGACATTCATTGGCCAATATTTGGCAAAAATCTCGTTTAATAATGTTACTCACTTTGGTATGTAATAGATATCTGTAATTTTTAAGGTGGATAAATGGGTCTTGAGTATACTTAACTGCCATGTGAAAAACCCGGGTCAGTAGCATTTACCATCATAATCTTAGATGTTCCATTTATAAAGGGCTTAGTGTAAAAGTGTCCCAAGTCTTTTTTTCATTTCTTAACTAGACATTTTTTGGATTGATAGTGAATTCACTTTTTTAGTACAGGAAGGAACCAAGTCCAAAGTTCAAATATTCACCTTTTTCATGGCAGCTGCCCTCGAGTGAACAACAGCATTCAGCCTTACGTGAGGATTATGCGGAACTCGAAACGCGTTTGCCTCAAAATTGTCTTTGATGGACTTGGTCTACTTTAACACTGAACCCTTAATATATCAGTCGGCTCTGGAATTGTTCTAACCTTTGTAGCGTCAGACGATGTTCATAAATAATTAACACCTATTCAACACATTTCTGCCTTCTTTATTTAATTCATCAGAACAGCTTCCAGTCCTGCTCTCTCCCTCTCCCTTAACAACCCATTCCCTCACCAAAAACAAAATCCGTAACCAAAACATTTTAACAATCAACACAAAAATAAATTAAAACATTTAAACAAAAACTATACCAAATTAAACAAGTTAAAAACAAATTGAAAACAATTTAAAAACAAATACCGAGGTACTGTTCAAACGCTACACCTTCTTCCCACCCTATCTCTTCAATCATCGTGTCATGCTAATGTAATCATTCCCATTTCGAGGTTGCGAGTTTGAATCCGGGCGGTGGAAGTGATTTTTCATTGTTACCCTGATCCCTGATTGGGTGGCATACTTTAAGTTGGTACACCTAGTACGCTGTCCGTTAAATAGAACGTAAAAATGTTGTTTCTTAGGCGCCTGTCATTAAGAGTTGGTTAAAACCGTGGTTCTCGACATTTTTTCTCCGCTTTCACCACAGTTCAAAGTATCATTCACCCTTACCAATACAAATCGCTAAATAATATTTTGATTACATGAATTTAAATAAAAACCATTGATCGTTCATTCCTAAGATTGGTTGACTGCGGCCCTCCATCCTTCCCTATCTATATATATTAATGTTGTAGCGTCAGTCAGTCAGTCCTTCTGTATCTATTTTTTTATTTCTCTCTCAAGTTTTGAGCTAGAGAAATGAAGTTTGGTTCATTAAATGTGTATTCTCTGTCTGTATGATTTGGTAGTAGTTTTGGATTTTTAGCAGTTGGTGGTGCAAAGAAAAATGCAAAAAACCGTGGTTTTTGAGAGTTTAAATTTTGTTAGATTCCGGGGACTCAGTTTTTCGGGACTCCCGGGTTCTCTTTTTCGGAGAGAGTCAATTTTTCTCGGGACTGCCGGGTTTCACTTAAATAGGTTAGCGTATGAAATGCATGTAGGTATTAAATGCAGAATTAAATGGTTAGCTAATAAGCTCATAATCCGTAAAAACTGCTAAACAACGATGAATTTATTTAGGTTAGCAACGGTGAAGTAAACAAACAGTACTGATTAAATTACAATAAGTTACAAACCGTATGGACATATAAACGTTGTTAATTTATCTTTTTCGGGTAAATATTAATTACACTACGCTACCTGAATTACTTTATTTTCATTTCTTTTATTTCCCTTGATATATAACTACTTTTACGCGAATGAAGGAGAAATTAGTCGAGTTGAAAATGAAAGGTTCAGTATGAAGTCTGCCAATCGAAGTTATTTAGAGTTTTCCATGCATTAATGTGTCTGGATAAATACCTATGTCGTAAACGTTTCAATAAATTTGCGTGTGCTGCTGTCTCAATATTGGTACCAACTTCACGTTGAAAGGTTAGAAGTATTACTTATACCATTACGAATGCTATATGAATGTGTGAGAAACTGACCTCGGAGATAATTCATTACTAGCATTTGTTAATTTATGCCAAATGTTGCTCCCGTGCTTGCTGTTTTGGGGAAGTAAAATTACCAGTGGGGCACCTAAAACAATACAATGTGCAAAAAACGCCTTGGCTCTCTGTGTGATAGAAGGCGGAATTTTAGCCCTCATCTTTTTAGCTATGAGTAAACAATCGTCGTAGTGACTATATCTCAAAAATGGTACTCTCCTCAGTCAATTACAGTGAGCATTGCACAGATAAATGAATATTATGATTTTTTTACTCCAAAATGTTTACTTATGTTTCAAAAACTATTCTCAATGTTTTTTTTTTCATTTTTAGGAAACATATAAACTCATTTAGCCACATTTCCCACTGCTTCCACTTGAGTAGTGCAAAAAAAAAGGAAAACACCAAGTTCACCTTAAGAGCACACCAGACAGAGACTGCCTGGAAAGCAAGCAGCAGGTCTGCTAGTCTCATAATAAATAGTTTCCGTAATCCCAATTAGTTCTATTTGTGTAGGTACTTTCCCCCTTATTTGGTCTATTTAATTATCATTGGGCTTCCTCTTGGGACTTTTTCCTTTCCTTTTCCTTCAATTACATTCTTTACAAACCCGCTCCGCCTCAAGCTGTTTCCAATCCATCTGGTTATTCTTTTCTGCACAGAGTTCCATTTGGTCCTTTTCTCTTCTACTCTTTCATCAACTTATTTATTTCTTATTTTATACGTCCATTTAATCTTCAGAACCTGCCTCTAACACCGTGTTTTGAAATGTTTTAATCTTTTCCGTTTTTTTTTTAATGACCCATGGTTTCCTTCATTGGAATAGAGGAAATAAAAATAACCTCATAAAAGCAAAGTTTTCATTTTACTCCCTTTTCGTATGCATTATGTTACGTTTTAATGTCTCATATTCTCAGTGCATTTTTTTCATTGTTTTATGGTATCTTTGCCATTAAATATAATACATAATAAATAATACATATCACATTGCCAAAAAAATTAAATTGTGAAAGGAAATCATTCTATCTTCACTGATATGTCAAATTATTCAGACGTTCGACAACCATTGGGAACATTAGTAATTCGATATGACATTTATATTGATTGTTGAAGATTCAATAGCGATAATCACAGTTGTTGGCTCACTACGGTCCATCTCCCACAACGTCCAAGGGCTAAGTGCTAGCTTTGATCGCCGTCATTAATGAGTAATTCGCGAGTAAAATATTGCAAAAAAAGTTTAGAGGGAAATGCGATGATGAAAACAAAATTTCTAAATATGTAAGAGAAAACGGCTATGAAAAAAACAAGAAAAATAATTTCCCCTGAAGGGAATCGAACACCACACCTTCCACTCCACAGCCCTCTCTCTACCTTACCCCTGGGCTATCGGTTGCTTGCAAGGAGCAATGACGAGCCTTAAATTCTCTTTAATTTTCACACAAATACATTTTAATATAATTAAGTCAGTGTGTATTTATGTGTGTGTGTGTGTGGGTTAGTTAAAATTAATCGTTGGTCACAAGGAGTCTATGGACCAAATTTCAGATCGGTTGGATAAGGGAATATGGGTTTGTACGTACACAGGCAAGCAGACAGACAGTCTGAGCTAATATAAAGGGAGTAAAAAGGAATAAAGCCATTCTACCCATTTATAATGCCATCCACATGGGTAAATAAAAATAATGCGCATGATGCTTAGTAATCGATTGAAAACCACAGAATGAATTATTACAGATTTTACATGGTCTACGGAAATTCACATTTTGATGAATAATGGTCCCCCATTTCCCCCTATAACTAAATTCTCCCCTGAGGTGGGGTGGAGGGAATATCCCTTGGTAGAGAAACCCTAGGCTAAAACCTACGCCGGGTTTCTCTCCACCCTTGTCCATTTTCCTTCCCTTACATATGTACCCACCTGTTGTCGTGAATCCTCGTCCCCTCAAATAACCGACCATCCTAAGATGCTAATCAAATCATATCAAGAGTCACAACTTATGCCCTCAATTATCCGTATCGCGTACTTTTTATCTCTCTCATCCATCTCAAGGTTCCGGTCGGAATCGATAAAAAAAATTGCAAAAGCCCTGCATCATTTGTGTCACGGAATGGAGGAAAGCCAAAACGTAAAACCTACATTTTTCTGGAGTTCTCCATGGTTCCATGATACGAAAGGTGTGAATTGATTTGCAAAAATGGGAAAATAATGCATTGCCTCTAATTTAACCATATTAGCATCACGAGCTAATGTATCAGCTTCAGCTTATAAGGCGGAAAGTGACTCGAGCCAATTTATCGTATAGCCCATGTAGCGGTATTAAAACATTTATAACCAATTGAGATTTGTTTTCTGCTCTTTATGTGGTAAAGAGAGACAATGTCGTTAACGGTTGAATTTTGTATGCATGCATGATGAAACTTTATTTAGATTGACTAAATTAAATATCATGTTTACAAAATTCCAACTTATATTCCTTCAAATTAACAAACCACCTTTTATACCTTAAAAAATAATTATTTTAATATCTTCAATTCGGGCAATTCCCTACAAATTTAATTTTACATTTTTCGTACATTTGTACAAAATCCTTAATTTCGGCCTCAGTTTACATTTTATAGATTTGTTCATAATTCCAGGTTTAAAAATCGAAATTCCGAGTCATCTTTAATAAGAAATTGGACAATGTAGATCAGCATAATACCACTGCCCAAATTCCTGTGTGTTTATAATTTATTCAACCACATTCCACGTCTCTGTCTTCCGTAGGAGCGTCCTAAATTACTTTTAAATTGCTCAGAATATGCTATGATATCGCAAAAGCTACTCATCATTCCCAGTTCATCCGTTATGGGCTTTAATTCCCTAAGTTTGATTATGAGTCTCAGCTTCATCAATGCTATCGGTCTTCAAGGGAACGGCTTAGGAGAAACGCAGCATTTTGAGCAATTTTATCAATATGCTATCAAATTTTTCACCATTTCGAACATAAAACGAAATTCGCATGAAATTAATTAAAAGCTTTTCTTATATTTCCTTTAGTTTGGTTTTCGTCTTGACTATGTATGCCCAGTATTTAAGAAAATTAATTTTTCTAAAGAAAACAAGACTACAAGCGAATAAAATGAATCAATATAGAATTGAATAAAGCGAATCAATACTTGCATTTCCTTATGGGAATTTACGAACAGACAGACATACAGAGAAACTTAGCTTTTTATTTTTATTATATTCACCCTCGACATTTCTAAAACGTGGACCTGAAAGGGTTAACCAGGGTGTCTTAGTTATTGCAAAAATACGAGGAGATAAAGAGGATGAAATAAGCTAAGAAAGCCAAGAAACCCGTACCTGGCATCATTGATCGTGTGTTTGGAACAGACTAAAACAAAGGAAGCACGTGCAAAGTAGCATCAAAGGAGAATTATTGAGTGATTGTGAAACGCCCTCCGTTCCGCGAATGACACAGCAGTTATGTCACGGAATCGGGAAGACCTGCAGACATCCTTGGGTGTTTTAGTATCAAGCACTTCAAGGATGTGGCGTGAAAACCAATAGAGAGGAAACTTAAATCCATGCATGTGGAAGTTGGAAGGTTGCGGCAGAGGTGTCCTGCAAAGAGAGGTAAAGAAAGAGCACGCAGTGTTTCTACTGCGAAGGAGGAAGCGAACCATGGGATGGGAACCATAGATCAGAAAAGAGTATGGAGCATGGGTTCTCAACGTGAGAGGAATTTTCCCTTGGGAGGGAATTAAAAGGTTGTATTTCTTTTTCTTATAAATCCCGGAATATTATGGCATTTCAGTCTCTGGTCAAACGTAACATTCCTCTATCTCTGTAGAAATATGTCTTTTGCATTGAAAAACTTGGAAATAGCAGCTCCAGAACAAGGGATTATTTAATGCTATCAATAGAATGCTGTGTGCAAAACGTATTAGATGATCAACCAAATGTAAATTCAAATTTAGCTCAATTTTGCGCTAATATAATTATAAATGCGTTTTGGGGAGAACAAGGATTATGCTCAAGTGTGATATTATGTAGATCACGTAAAATATGAAAAAAAAGATGTTTGTATTCAATTATTCTTTGGCGTCAAATAAAGTTTATTGAATGCCACAGCCTAAAATCGATTCTTAAACCTGCGCATTATTTCATTCGCGGAATATAAATTATAATTTTAATACTTATATTGGAAAGGGGGATGATATTCTGAAATATGTTGAATGTTGGAATTGAGTATAATAGTTTGCAAACCACTGAAAGAGGTTAAACCCGGCCACACAGCAATTGAAAAAGATGAAAGAGTATGAAAAACTACTGATATCTATTTGGCAATGATAAATGCAGTAAACAGCACCGCCGTTTCAATTAAAGTGTCCTCAGCGACCACAGAATCGCTATTTCACAATACCAACAACAGTCTCCCTTACTCATACTCTCCTCACATTTCTGTCGAAAGTGGCCGCTCGCGGCGCTAGTTTCCGTTGTACACAGAGCCTATAATGGCATTGAAGGATGGCTTAGCCTTCCCAATAAGGTGCTTTGCTTGTAAATGATGAATAAAAACACATGAAACTCCAGTATCCATTAACACCAAGTCTCAAACCCCTACCTCCGCCGTTTCTCATCTTTCTCGTTTTCTAGGTCCATTCTAATTAATACACACGGCTGCCGCGGCTATCGTCATGAGCTTACAAGGAGACATTTCGAGACCTATGTTGAGGTCGCTTAGGAAACAATGTTTTTCTGAAACTAGAAAGATAGTAGAAAAAGTGTCACGGCTTTCTCTCCCATAGGCCCGGTAGTAGTCGTATTTTGTTTATCGTGCTTCGTCGGTTAAGGTCATTTCGCACTTACTGCTGGCCACGAGCAGACAGGGGAAATATCACTCGGACGAATAGGAGGATCACCCCTCCAAACTCGATCCGATCCCAACGATGCTTAACTTCGGTGACTGATCGGGAACCGGTGTTTTCATCGTGGCAGGCGTTGCCCCCATAGACCCGGGTTCGCGAGAAAATTGCTAATATAGAAATGCGTTCAGTTTAAGTTCTTTGCAATACTCCTTCTTCATTAAGAACCGCCGTGGTCGAGAGGGTTAAGGCATTTGCACAAGATAAGTTACTGTCAAGGGATAGCGGCTCTCTTGCGATGTTATTTTTTGGTCGAATATTTTTCGGAAACAACGTAAGATGCCCGACCCTGTACATGTACAACGGTTAGCAACAGGATTTTTTAATTTTCAACCTATTTCCTGGATTTACAACAAACCCTTCAGGGAGAGTAGAGTAGCCATTTGCGGAAATTGCCATAGTACTATTGCCTTAACCCACCAGGCCACGGCGGATCTTAATTGAGAAGGATTTTTGCAAAGAGTTTACATGGATCGAATTTCTATATTAGCATGGGAGAATTTAAAACACTTAGTAATATTCCACAATGATTTATTTTCCCAACCGGTTTCAAATATAACGCGTCATTTTCAAGGGTACGATTCTCAAAGTTGTACCATTGAAAATGACGCGTTAGCGTTGTAACCAGTTGGGAAAATAAATCGTTGTGGAATATTGCTAAGTGTTTTAAATTCTTCCACAATATGTTATTCCACCAAGTAGAGCCTTCAAAAGTTGAAATATTCTATATTAGCAATATTCTCGCGAACCCGAGCCTTTCGGGGAGAAAGCCGTGATACTTTTTATACCCTCACTCTCTAGTTTCAGAAAAACAAGTGTCGTTAGCGACCTCAACATAGGTCGCTACATGTCGCACATGTCGCAACATGTCGCCTTGTTAGTAATATGTTTATACTTTAATGAAGACTTTTCCGCTATTTCGGATTGGGCTGATAAGAACTTCTTTCTATTTAGCATTAGCTAACAAAACTCAAGCTATTCTACTCGTGAGCTGAAAATTAATTAATAAATTTGATCTTATCATCACTCCCAAAATTAAAGCTGGGGATACTGAGCTGCTCTATTCCAAAACCGTACGCAATCTAGGTATAATCCTTAACGTTAACTTGTCATGGAATAATGAAATTATTTTCATTACAAATAAAATTAATATGGGGTTAAGGTGAACAAAAGTTTCTTCCTGTACACATCCGGCCATTAGGTACTCGTTAAAATATTAATTTGCCCAAATTTTGATTACTGTTGTCCTTAATATAATGATTTTCCGGTTAAGCATTACCTTACCAACCTATTTCAAGCACTTGATACATTTATAATTTTCGCAGGAATGAGCATTTTACTCCTACTATGAAAAATTACATTGGTTAAATACCACCACACGACGTAAATACCTACTTGAAATATTTCTATTTTTGCCTACAACGAACCTTTCTGCTTAATTGAAATGCATTCTAAAAGAATTTAACACCATGTAATGGTGACTAGACCAGAACCTAGTGACCTAGAATTTCCAACCCACCGAACCACTATCTTCCACAAGTCGTTTGTCGTGGCCCCTTCACATCGTTGGAATTCCATTCCAACCGTTTTGAGTAAATCTCGGTCATTGGAAATTTTTAAATGTAAATTGTATGTAATTTTACTTAGAGAATATTTTCTTGAGCTGTGAATCCCGTTAAAATATTTCATTATCGCTGCTATGTTATTTTTTTAAATTAAATTTGCCACTTCACGATCTCTTCATTTTTTTAGTCTTTTCTCAAATATTTTATTGATATTTTTAAATGTATATTTTATCCTTTGAATTACAATTTTTCACATTTATTAAATGAGCAGTTTTACTCGGCTGAGGAAGCAGTTTTAAAAATTAAATTTCATTACTTTTATGATTATTATATATTATCACTTTTACATTTGTCAATTGCTTCGCAGCTATTTTACTGTATCTCTTTGTTTGCTCTTAAGGACTTGTCGCAGAGTATAATAAAGGTTTAATTCTATTCTTTTCCCGAATTTTCTTATCCTTCCACTTTCCTCTCATCTCCTCTTAACCTTCCCTCTATCCCCGCTTCGGTATATGGCTCTATGCCACTGGCCTGGGTCTGCAAACTTCACATGATTTTGCCACAGTGTGGTCAGCTAAATAAATCTGTGTAAAAGTATCAAGCGTTCTATGAATATCGGCGACTACCTCCAGCCTGGAGCACTTCATGCTTGTGGGTTTCCCTCTGGGCTTCTTGGTGAGTATGGGTTGATATCCGAAATTTTACTCCCTTTTCTCATTACTTATTTTTGATTTTTCATCAACAAATATTGTTCAGTGTCAGGATGTTTGCATATTTAGATGGATATATACGTGATATTTCGTTTTGCAACTAAATAAATCCGCTGGCGCGTCGTAGCCGACGATATTTGCTCTATAAAGAATAACGCGTCCTCTAGCATATTTTACGAATAATCTGATTTTTTGATATCATGGTGGAAGCGTTGAAGTTGGGTTTCGCAAGAACTACTTTTCCAGAAGTCGTACTGACGTAACTTTGGAAGAAGTTGCGATTATCCAAGGATGTCATGATATAACTAGTAAGTATACTCCAGTAGGTATCGTTCATGATAAAGATGTAAACGATTTAGACAGGTAATTTCCTGTTTATTTTTGCTTCGTGTTTTAAATATTGATGTGGCAATTGCTATTTACAAGTCTTGTGGTATTTTATTTTCGAGTAATGACTTGTTAATTACTATTCTTAGAAATGGATAAAGACTAACTCCTTGAGCACGTTTTTGTGCTCAAGGAGTCGGTGGAGCTCAAGTACAGGTCCTGTGCTGAGATCAAGAAAGGTACTGTTCATAGAGACATAGGCCTGCGTGGGAAAAAACGATCATGAGAATTTGTAGTCTCTTCCATTAAAATCTACCTTAACCGGTACATTACCCGAACAAGAATGGAAACCTGTGCGTTACAATATTCAACGAAAAGCACCTGTGCAATTATGTATATAATTAACAATTTTTCTCTATCGTGTGGTTGAGTATTTTATTTTCCACTAATTCATGCGTTGGAATATTTTTCTGCTCGATCCAAAGAGAAATATGTTGTTATTGTTGGTAGAATTGGTCGCTGGGCTATAATTATTCCCTCTTTTTATGTTATTTTGTAATGCAAAACCTTAATAGGTGTCATGTGACTAATTAAGTTTTTACATTGCTCTATTCGATGTAATGCACAATTCTAATTCGTAGACCCTAGTGTTGCATTAAAATGATTTCATCAGGACTGTGGGCCAAAGAAAATATATTTTTTTTTTGCTCTCCGACGATTCACTTTCCGATTTAATTTCACTTTCCGTTTGTAAAATTGAAAAGCCTATTATGGTACTCTTCTCAGTCAACTACAGTGAGCATTGAACAGAAAAGTGAAAATTAAGATTTTTTACTCCAAAATGTTTACTTATGTTTCAAAAACTATTCTCAATGTTTTATTTTTGGGAAAAATATACACTCATTTAGCCACATTTATCACTGCTTCCTCTTGAGTAGTGCAAAAAAAAGGAAAAACACTATGTTCACCTCGAGAGCACACCAGACAGAGACTGTCTGCGAATCAGGCAGGAGGTCTGCTAGTCTTATAATAAATAGTTCCCGTAATCCCAATTAGTTCTATTTGTGTAGGTTCAATTAGGTCTATTTGCGTACTTTCCCCCTTATTTGGTTCCGGTTCCGATCACGATTTAATTTCACTTTCCGTTTGTAACATTAAAAAAACCTCCATTAACGGGTGACAAGCCAGTATCAAAAAAATATCGTATGAATTAAATGAAATTGATATCATTTTATGAAATAACCACATTAAACATAGACCTTGCCAATGTGCAATTAGCCTCCATAATTGGGTTCCTCTCGTGCGATACTGTCTAATGTATTGATCCAGTAGGAAGCTTCACCCTCAGGAAATGCGCAAACGAGCAGTTTACCCTTGAGTTAACAAAGGCGATGGTTATCAGCAGCTGTAGAGCCTATCCAATCGTCAACATGCCTGACTGGCTGCTTCCCGCATGTACATTTGCCAAGCTTGATCTGCAGAGATGTTTGAATCCTCCAGCATCGTAGATTAGTTCCCTTCGGCACAAATTACTCGCTCATTGGGGAGTTGACTGGGCTTATGTTGACACCTTTTGCTTGAAAGATAAATATCATGAATAGCGTGAGTGAAGGTGATTTGGGTTTTTTTTATGGTTTCATTACAAGGTGTGAGCTTAAGTCGAAAAGAAATGAATTATGACTTGTATTTGCCGTTGGATGATTAACTATTCCAGATATTTCGTTCTTAATCTAAAAGTGCTAACTGGTAAAGTTTTTGTATCTTTAGTAGTGAATGCACTGACGAACCACACTCAAAATGTAACCGAACAAAACATTTTCGTTTTATGAGATGCACTTTGAAAGATGTTGACTTGGGATAATGCCCTCTGGGCTAATTCGACCAGTCGGATCATTTATATATCTACATACTGAAGTAGAGTAATAATAATACTAGAGTCTTTTTTTATGGGATTTATATTAAACAATTATTGAAAAAAGTCCGCAGAGGAAAAATAATTCGGCTTGCCTGGGACTTGAACTCGATCTTGAACTTCGTGACACTAAATATGTGGGCCTGCTTAAGGTAGTTGAATTCCCAATACTTACTTAAGTCTAATAAGATAGAGTTGGTAGGAACAGGTAATGAAGGGAGAAGAGATGCTGAAGGCCGTGGTAGAGAAGATGATGTTGAGTGGGTACAGAAGGGGAAGAAAGGGAACAGACAGAAGGTAGGGGAAGGCATTGTGTTAGGACATAGGGACCTGATCCAGGAAAATGTCTATGGGATTGTTTACTATTTCATTTTAATAAGCCTTAACCGGTAGAATTATCGTAATCGGATCGGATCATTTATATATCTACATACTGAAGTAGAGTAATAATAATACTTGAGCCCTTTAATATGGGATTTATATTAAACAATTATTGAAAAAAGTCCGCAGAGGAAAAATAATTCGGCTTGCCTGGGACTTGAACTCGATCTTGAACTTCGTGACACTAAATATGTGGGCCTGCTTAAGGTAGTTGAATTCCCAATACTTACTTAAGTCTAATAAGATAGAGTTGGAAGGAACAGGTAATGAAGGGAGAAGAGATGCTGAAGGCCGTGGTAGAGAAGATGATGTTGAGTGGGTACAGATGGGGAAGAAAGGGAACAGACAGAAGGTAGGGGAAGGCATTGTGTTAGGACATAGGGACCTGATCCAGGAAAAAGTCTATGGGATTGTTTACTATTTCATTTTAATAAGCCTTAACCGGTAGAATTATCGTAATCGGATCGGATCATTTATATATCTACATACTGAAGTAGAGTAATAATAATACTTGAGCCCTTTAATATGGGATTTATATTAAACAATTATTGAAAAAAGTCCGCAGAGGAAAAATAATTCGGCTTGCCTGGGACTTGAACTCGATCTTGAACTTCGTGACACTAAATATGTGGGCCTGCTTAAGGTAGTTGAATTCCCAATACTTACTTAAGTCTAATAAGATAGAGTTGGAAGGAACAGGTAATGAAGGGAGAAGAGATGCTGAAGGCCGTGGTAGAGAAGATGATGTTGAGTGGGTACAGATGGGGAAGAAAGGGAACAGACAGAAGGTAGGGGAAGGCATTGTGTTAGGACATAGGGACCTGATCCAGGAAAAAGTCTATGGGATTGTTTACTATTTCATTTTAATAAGCCTTAACCGGTAGAATTATCGTAATCGGATCGGATAATTTATATATCTACATACTGAAGTAGAGTAATAATAATACTTGAGCCCTTTAATATGGGATTTATATTAAACAATTATTGAAAAAAGTCCGCAGAGGAAAAATAATTCGGCTTGCCTGGGACTTGAACTCGATCTTGAACTTCGTGACACTAAATATGTGGGCCTGCTTAAGGTAGTTGAATTCCCAATACTTACTTAAGTCTAATAAGATAGAGTTGGAAGGAACAGGTAATGAAGGGAGAAGAGATGCTGAAGGCCGTGGTAGAGAAGATGATGTTGAGTGGGTACAGATGGGGAAGAAAGGGAACAGACAGAACGAAGGGGAGAGACGGAACTAATGCTGAGGTAGGGGAAGACATTGTGTTAGGACATAGGGACCTGATCCAGGAAAAAGTCTATGGGATTGTTGACTATTACATTTTAATAAGCCTTAACCGGTAGAATTATCGTAATAGTAACAAGGGAGAAAAAGAAATTTTAAAAAAAGATTTCGCCCAATTCGTCGAATACTACTAAAAATCTGCCTGAGGTAAATTTGTTACTTTCTCCGTTTCTGAACAAAAATGCCTGGTCATTGGGTTTCTCTGAACCGATATTGGCTCCCAGGCTTTTTGATAACCCTGGAAGGTACTTTCTCAAGGACACATGGTTTTTTCTTCTGTCCCCCTCTTTCGAAGTCATGGATTGACGGCACTGGGGAACGAGAGTAATCTTATCTTGAAACTTCGAAAGACAAATAGAGGTGTATGCTAACAAATACTAATGATTTTGTTCTTTCTGGAAGTTTCGAAAATGTAGGTGGAAAATATATGGAACCATTTATTTCTGATTTTGTATCCTTTATATGGTTAAATATACGTCGATTTTTCTCTTTTGTTTTTTTTCCTCTTTCTTATTAATCCCATTTGGTGGTGCTTTGCTCTCTCTCTCTCAAGCGATGACTCTTCAAAAATCAGCCAACCCCTACTTTTTTCCGGAAAAACCATACAAAAATTCTTTCCGGGAAAAGGGAAAGAAGGAATATTTGCCACGGATGAAAGTCTCCAACGGGGGAAGGAAAACGCAGGTGGGAACCAATATAAGCGAGATGAAGCCAGAAAATATGACCTTTTCCTCCGGTGTTTTTCGTTCAGTTATTTTTATACCGATCAAAATAGCACAAAGGTGTTGCAGTGGTTCAAATCAGTGAGCTTAACGTTAATCACTACTAAGTTTCTGTCCGAAATAGCACGCTTGAGTTTATTTTTCCCATAATCCGAAGGTAAAATGCGATTATATGCCCTCACTCCGTGGAAGAAAGAGGTCTTACAAATCACTCTCGCTCGATTGAAAGAGGTTTTCGTGGAACGATGTAGCTTACACGCTTCCAATGCATACAAATGCTCTGCCACCAAACGGAAACTTTTTTGGCTAACTTCATGTGCCACATACCTTGTTTTAAAGTTAAGCCATGGCGAAATATCCTCGAAGATCGAAATGAATTTTGCCTTCCGTATCTTTCTCCGCGACCCTTGGGGACGATCGTGTTTGTTATACACGGTCAACATATGTTGAATTTGGAAGCAGTGGTAGACTGACCAAAGTGGTAGACTGATCTGACCAAAAATCAAGTGACGACACACGTTTCCCCTCCATAAACACAGAGTACTATTTTCTTCGCACTTTTGTTTTTTGTTATCAGGCTTTACTTTTAATCTTTCTCTCCCACTCCTACGGAATTAATAGGAGTTATAATAACAGGAGAAGGAGTATGAGAAAATGCACCAATGTAGGTCAGTATAGTTAAATCTTTTTGAATAAAGCAAGGTAGTGGTGAGAAAGTTGATTCGATAGTCCTGGAACCATTGGCTTTTTTACGACTATGACTAGGAAAACATATTCAGAACATTTGTAGCAGGTACCTAAAGAGACCAGGATTTCAACAAGCGAATAGTATTTTGTGTTTCGAAAAAAATCGACGAGTTACTCAAACTTCACCAGTGTACTCTACATCCATATACTACCCTGCGAGCCGTCGTAGAGGCGTGTGGCAGGGGGTGTTAGGACAGCAGCCTAGGAAGAGGTGGGATTAGGGAAAAGGAGGTGGGAAAGGACAGAGTTGAATTGTGTGCTAACGACGTGTCTTATGTTAGTGTCACGCTGTTTTTGTTACAGTCACTAATGGTGCGTGAAAATAAGGAATATTTGTACTTGGGGGCTATTCAAGTATTACGTAAGGCGATTTTTACAATCTTTAAACCCCCCCATGTAAGACAACGTAAGATTTCACGACCCCTCCCCTCTCAATCTTACGTAAGTTGTCAGTCATTTTTGAAACCATAGACATAGATAGTAAACTATGGGGGATTCTATTTAAAAATGCGCAAACACTGACTTCATCACGGATATCGATGACGATTTTTGATATTTCGCGTTTCGCTGTACACACAACTCGCAAAACATGTGATCGAACGCCCAGTATGAGGCACTAAATCTTACATCGTGAATTTCAGTCGTGAATCTCCTTTTTAATGTTGCTGAAACTTGGGTGCAATCCGGTATGTAATTTGTTCTATTTTCTCAATTCTCTGCTAGAAAGTAGGGGAACAGCCAACTTGGCGAATATAACAAATTATTTGTAAATAAAGAAACTCTATTTTAATTATATTGAATGAAAAGGGGCCGCCAATCATGATTTTAAAAAATAACGAATCTTTACGAGGCATTACAATAAATATTGTCGGCGCAAAAAAATGCGACCCTGAATTTGAGGCCGAATTAAAAGAGAATGCCTGAGTCAATTGTAACAAAAGAATCGTCGACTCGTAGTCTGTTTTATTGTCCATTGAATGATTGCTATTATGATTTTTTTACTAGCAGAAATGCCGAAACTTAGTGAATTACTGTGTAATTACTCTTACTTCAATCGCCGTCAGATTTTAATAAAAATTTAAAAAATTTTGTAAGTGGTATCTAAATTTTGCGAATGTTAAACTTTATTTGTTATAGAGCTGTTGTTAATTTTTTGTAACTACTTTATTTCCGTTCGTACGGGTTGTAGAGACACAAGCGTGACACTATTGCCTTTTCTGGAATGCAGTATTACGATCCCAATACTTCTAAAATTTGAAACCAAAGGAATAATTTTTAGTGAATTTTACTTAGCGTCGTGTTACTCAGTGGTGGTGAAAGTTCGTTCTGCGAGTCCGCGTCACCAGCCTACGAGCACACTAGCTAAATCTTGATTATGTAAGAGAAATAAGTTGGCCCTTGGTATTTTTCTGCACGATGAGGTCAAATTCATTGAATTTCATGTTAAATAATATCTCGTGCAGACTACCTTAATTTCATTCTGTTTTAACCAGTTCTTCGTTAAGAATCGACGAATTGGCATGGCTAAGATGGCTTGTACATACCATACCCTCCCTGAGGATACCACTACGCTGTGAAACCTAAGGCTTTCTTGTTGAATGCTCAAAATGCAGAGCTATCGGATTTCCAACAGGGTGATGTTGTTGAGTGGCAACGATGTTTCGAAGGCGAAGAGGAAGAGAAAAAACCGAAGGGCAGAGCCTGCCTTCCCTTAATCCCAAAGATCTCATATCAGATCGCAAGAATATTGGCCAAGCACGAGATCGGAACTCCCCAAAAGCCAACAAAAAAAACTCAAAAGACATCCTGGGGACCGCCAGAGATGACTTGGTGGCTGAAAACACCCGGCGTTCACCACATCCCGTGGAAATGTTTACATCGGTGAAACGGGACGCACCTTCGAAAAAGCATGAATGATTTTTAAAAGTGCATCAGGCTCTTCCACCCCGGTGAATCTGCGGTAGCAAAACTCAGCGTTGAGAATGGTTACAGGATGAATTTCGCAGAAACCAGTCTTCTTCGTCATGCTAAAATCTACTGGAACCGGATTGTAAAAGAGGCTGTGGAAATCGAGATCGAGAAAAACAGCGTGAACAGAGACAAAGGTTTTCAGCTTAGTAGTTCGTGGAAACCAGCCCTGAGACTACTAGAAAAGAGCGGGAAAGCGATGACCAATCAAAGCCAACTTGATCCCAATGGAATATATACTATATAATTACGCTCATCACTGGCTGACTGACTATGTAGCGCTTTAAGATGGAGCCACAGTCACGAAAACGCATTTAAGCCCTGTGAACTGAATATTTCCTTCAAGATAGCGGTATACCGGTGGGAAAGTGATGGATTGTGAAGAGGAAGGTATGAAGTGCGATGCTCTGGTGTGGTAATGATTTTTTTTCTATTTTTCAGTTTTTTTTTTCGCTTATCTTTCTAGATATTGTGTTTTCTTCATGGTAACTTGCATTAAAATATTTTCACGCAATTTCTTACTTTCTAAAGTGGTACAAAACTTTTGACACCGTTAACCACTCCTTACCTATACATAAACTCCAACACCGGTACAACATCCACGCAATTTTTCTATCTTAAATTCACAGCTTCCTCAGCTCCCGTTACCAACGTGTACTCATTGATTGCACCTCATCCTCTTACCTACCTGTTGAGTCTGGTGTACCACAGGGTAGCGTCCTTGGCCCCCTTCTGTTTGCACTCTTTGTGGATGACATAGCGGACGGCATAATCCCTCTTAGCTGCAATATTCTGCTTTACGCGGACGATTATAAAATTTACAAACAGGTGGATCGCCCCTCCGATTCACATTCCCTTCAATCTGCCATCAACTTTGTTTCAGAATGGTGCTCTACTTGGCAGCTGCGAATCAACTCCTCAAAATAGGCGCTGATGACCTTTTCACTAAAAAGCAAACCCCATACGCCTTCTTGCACCCTCTTAAGTAATCCTATCCCTCCTGTGACTTCCCACTGCTACTTAGGAGTAATTATTGACACAAAACTCAACTTTCATGACCACATAAGTAAGATTATGTGGAAGGCGATGGCTATAGTTGACAAGCTTTACCGTCTCACTGACGTTCAGGACCCTACGGCTCTGAAAACAGTATTTTTCGGTTGCTTTCTCCCGATCCTAGAATACTGTGCACCAATTTGGTCTACCGCCTGCCCCATTACCTTGGATTTGCTCAACCGCCCAGTCAACTTTTTTCTCGCCGTAGCCCGCCATCGAATCCCCACCTTCAGAAACTCTACCGGTAACTTTATCCTTTCCTCCCTTGGCATTTCTCACATAACTCACCGCCGTATCCTTTCTGATATGATGTTACTACGCATAGTCGTCAGCGGATCTCTACGGACCAATGAAATTCTCCCTCTCTTTCGTTTGCATGTTCCTCTTCGTCCCTTACGCAGTAAATATCTGCTTCACAATCCCTGATTCCGTCTTTCCATCTCCCAACGCTCTCTTTTCCACCGAATCCCCTCCTTTGTTTAACTCCTTGGCCTCGAAATACCCTTCCTAGGACCTCTTCTCCTCTGCCACCGCTTTCAAATCCTTCCTGAAACGCCACTTGAAAAATTCACTCCTCTCCAATCTATAAGTTCAATTCTTACACTTGCATCGTTACTGTTTTATTTTATGTTTGCTATTGTTAGAAACTTTAATTTATTTGTTGATTGTCAGTAAATGTAATAGCCTTCGTGCAGTTTTTGGTGGTGAAATAAATACAATGAATAAATAAATTCCGGGGAGCAAAGCGAGTTAGATGGAGCCACAAATCAAAGTGTTAGTTATATTTCATCATCATTCAACGGGTGCCTTAGGCACCTTACAACTGAGGACGATGGCAGATTGCACCTACGAAACGTCGGTGTCACTCACCAATATCACCCGGTTGTAAATCCTAGAGCCCTACATTCTCATTCACAAGGCGTTTTTTCCCAACACCAGCATTTTGTTTCGGATAACCCAAGATGGCGGAGGAATATAATGCGATGAATCGCTTTCTAGCAACAGGCGTTGACAGAGTTTGGTCGGCTTCCTCCGGTTACGTCGATTTCCTGCGCAAGTGCGCGAGTCCTTCGAGATGGCCGTTAGGTGGCACTCTTAAGACTTCTTCACGGGTAGTCGTCCATCGCTGTGCGTCTCTGGGCCAACTAGTCCTATCGCGGGACCCGGACGAACGGAAATCTCTCATATCATCATCGATTAAATAAGCCAATGTCCCACTAAACTAGTTCCGCTGAGCGTTTCTCTTATGGTGGTTGGTCTACGCACAGATTGTCGTCAAACTTTGCCTACAATAAGTGACATCTATAGCATAATACTGATTTTTTCGCCAATTCTATGCTATTTTAGCAAGTAATATAGCACATGTCATATATTTCGTAATAATTCTAATACGCATGTGCAGATATTCTTCTATACGGAAAATAATACGCACGTTCAACACGCCAATTCCACCTCCACTTCGTGGAAGCATTTAGCATCCACACTAAAGAATAAAATCTTTTACTTTTCCACAAAATGTTATTTAAACTTGATACAACTCGTTTCACCGACTTGCGGTCCCTGATGATACCGGAAGTCTGTGAAACGCGATTTATCAAGTTAAAATGAAACACTGTGGAAAAGTAATACATTTTATGTCTTAATATATGGATACAAGTCATATTGTTATAATTTTTGCTAGCCAGGTGTCACTCCGAGTCCAATATTCTAAAAACACATAGTTCAATGTAATTTGTCTAAAATTTGAATACAGTGCCGAAAACTCTAGTCATGAAATGCTTTAATTAAAGAAAAAATAATGTCAATTATAATTCTTGTATAATTTCCATTGCTGACTGTATAGTAGGTTCCAAAGCATAAACAGATGTACTCGAAATGTATTATGGTCTAGGAATTGTTTTTCGACTTAATTAAAAAATTATTAAAAGATGCATTCTATGGCCCACGATTACCACTCCAACCAACTTAAACGAAGGTCTTTCTCTGCTTGGTATGGTGAGTGAGGATGTGAAATTTTGGATGAGAATAGGAGTTACTAGAATATTGTAGATTATTACTAGTTACTAGATTATTACTAATTAGAGATTAGAGAGAGTTTATTGCAAAGTAGCAGACCCCTACGGATACTACAAGCGCCCCTAGTAGCTAGGAACTAAAAAGCCGAGTAGTGAAGCCGCAGTCTTATAGAATGATTTTTCCTCTGTGGAATATCGCACTCATGTGCACTTGCGGGTGACTCCGTAAAGGTAACCACCGTGGCTAGTCCCGGTATCCTCAAAATTATAGAATGGGTAAAATAAAGTTTTTATAATATTTTTTAAAAACCAAAAAATCAACTTTATGATATTAAAAAAGTTATTTAGCATAACTAATTAATGGAAAGTGAATCTTTCTAAATATATATGAAGAGTGAAAAATGACAAACATATTCTAGTTGTAAACATCACCGTCTTGCCTCGGTCTCCCCTACGTGGAGATGAAGCATTACCCTGCTACTACTCAACTACTCTTCGCAACAACCAATCAGGAATCAGGGTTGAGTCCAGGTGACGTGGGAAGGAATTGAAATAAAAGAACTTGAATAGCAACCAACAACAATTTCATGAATTTCACAAATATATTCCATGTAACTCTGTTATTGAGGGACTAAGTTGTCTGTGCTTATTACTACAGTCTTTGCCAATACAATTAGCTATTAATATCTTTTAATCATCTCTTTAGATCCTAATATCAACAGCGCATCAACAAAGTACAACAATACATCATACTTAGAAACTGGAAACAAACACATCTCTGCACTCGGCAACAAAAGCACCGGCAAATATCTTCCAACCATTAACAACACACATCTCTTGCATCTCCCCGTTCATTTTCATTTATGAAATTAGATTGAGGTACATTGAATTTATTTTCAACAACGTGCCATATTCTCCTCTTTTTCAATAGCTTCTGGACGTATAAGCTAAGCCAACCAACTCCCATTTCTCCCGTTTGCCATTATTAAACAGTACACATGCTTTTAATTCTTAAATATAGCATGGTTCATATGCGCAAAACTTCAATTGTAATAATACTTTTGCCTTTAACAGAGTTCTTCTGCCTGCTCCAAAGTTAATTTCTTGCTTTTTATGAAAAGTGCCTCTCTTTGTTTTTCATCACATATACCAATAGAGTTGCGTCACGTACCATACAATTTTCGTTTTTGAAATTTCAGCAGTCAGGTTGTAATTTTTGAAGTTTTTGAGTATTTTTCCTTCTTTTTGAACTATTTCACATAAACAATATCGTTCAAAGATTTCATTTGTTGTTTTCACACAAATATCTTCACAAAATTTCAATATGCCATCAAGTACGCCTTACTTCCAGTTTCGTTTGAAAAGAGTGCAATTATTTCTTGTTTATCAGCTCCTTTTTCTGCTGCCGTAATAAATATGAGGAAGTCCTATTTGAAAACCTTTCATTCTGATCTTAAACGGTCTTGTATGGGTTCTGGACCTCTAACCGACTGCGACATTTTTATTTTAACCTACTTTGCCAATAAAAATTACCGGTCAAACTATTGTTATCATTTATTTTAATCCTTGTTACAGTGCAGCAGTGACCAAATACAACAACACAACAAGTAAAGCAACTGGAATTAAACACATCTCTGACACATAAAACCTACAATACATATCTCACAACCATCAACAAGACACATCTTTAATATTCTGTGTGTACTCTACAGCATATTTTGTGGTTCTGTCTGCAATATCTACTTTAATTGCATGGAGTTTTAACGTAACTATCACTTGGTCGAAAAAAACCGGAATAAGTATGTGGGCGATACGAAAATGGCAAAATTTTGTACGCTGAAGTCCGTTGAAGCTTAATATTGATGTTTTAAAAACTCTTGGACTTGTATTAAATTACAGCTAAAGTATGGGTCGACAATCATAGCTCAAGGTTTATGAAGTATAGAGTCGCTATGTCTCTATTTTTGCCTTATATGAAAACAAATCTCACCTGTAGAGCCTCTGAATGAGATAGGAAATGTATCTCAGCCACTGGTTGGTGATGAAGCGCATATATAGAAGCCAAAAAATAATTTTCAAGAAAGTTCATTGATGACCCATGGGAAGTATTCCTCTGTACAAGCTGTGTGCGGTGTTCTCTTAGTTTTATCGTCAAACTTGTATTAATTTCTGTAAAAATTAGTGCCATTTCTTGGTAATATCTGGATATATTCCTGGAAGAAAATTCGATATTGGATTCGTATTGACTAGGAGACGGGTTTGTTTTCTAATGCATTTTATCACGTGAGCTAATTTTGGACTCATTAATCTATACCATTCAGCCATAGCTTTTTAAGCTGCTGCTGTTTCTCCAACCAGTCAATTCCCTCTTCCGAGTTATTTCATGTCGATTCTTAGTATATTATGCTCTAATTTTATGCAGTTGGAGTTTAAAAAACTTCTTTCGTGGTCGAAACTTTTTATGAGATTCAGAACTACATTATGTTATGAACAATGACTTGTACAATCCTTCCATATTCATGTCATATGCGCTCTCCAATTTTATATCACAATTTTAGAAAAGGGAAATAATAGTATTTTTATTGAACAATTACTTCTATTATTACGATATTATAAACAGATTTATCAAAACCAAATAAAACTTTTTATAATATCATTATTTGTAAATATGAACAGGCTGTTTGCGAACTACTGTCGTAGGTCGCAGTGAAACGTAGGCAGAGAAATAAACTCTTATATTGAGCTTATATTCTGAAAGGGAACTATATATGTAATTTAAATTGAGTTCTAAAAAGGGAAGCCCGCTTTAATATAATTAAATTGACAAACCAAGATAGCAGACTTTTAGCATCTCGAAATTCTCATGGATGACGCTTGCAGTGTATTTCAACCTATAATACTATTTCAACGAAAGCTATTAATTCTTCTACTCTAAGGTTATATTTCTTCCCTACTGAATCGAATAGATGTATCGCTCATTGAATAAAAGGAAGGTTTCGAAACAATATATATTGTTCAGAAAGCAGACGATGAATCAATGGTGGTGGTATTTGCTTAACGATAAATCGGATTGTTTAGGACGAGATGCATCACTCGCCCCCGTTGCTAAGACACGCATTGTTTATTAGCAACCATTTATCGGCGGCAAAGGGAAAAATTTAACAGTGTTCCGGTCACAGGTGCCGGACGCTAGTTGATTAATCACCCCGTAGGCTACGGCGTCATGTATTATACAAGGGGGAATTGGGGAGAGAGCCTGGTTGTCCCCCCTTTGCTTTGCTTTGCTTTGCGAGGCAAGCCTTTAGTAGGCAGTACGTTGCGGAAGTGATGTGACGGTGGAAGACACGCTGGACGAGTGGCTTACATGTATTCCGCCCGCTCGTCGTCTTCCCCTTGTGTCGTGTACAATATGTCGGGCAAAGGTTTAACAAACCGCCTTGAGACCCTAGCGTGATCCTTCGAGGTGTGTCTCGCGTTAGACTGGATGTAGCCATGTACCCTTTTCGCATGCCTGATTAATAGTAGTCGGCGGATCCCTCGAAAAGAGAAAAATATTTGAATCTGTTCCAAAAATGCCTTTGATCCTCTTTTATCCGTCACGATCACTTTCCGGTTTTAATTCATTCATTCAAGCATCTACCAGGCAAATGGTATGACTCTTCCATAATTCCAATAGTTATGCATATAACCCAGAGCACTTTAACGACATGATGCATAATGTCGCGATAACTCAACGCATCGCTTCCCTTTTTGAAGTAAATTTATTTCTTTTTCACCCATGAATCACATTAGCAATAACAAATTCCCTGTTATCACCATATTTTTTCAGATTAACTTTTCCGAAATGCCGATGGCGTCTTGAGAGTTACATATTACCCTTCCGAACAAAATTTCGTAATAGTTATATAAAATATATTACTACGGCTTATATTTAACGACTTTGTTGCTCAATGTTCAGTGATAATCTCGTTTTACATCACTACAACATAAAAACATTGATATAATACATTTTAATAAAATAATTATAATCTTTAGTGATTATATCGTTTTTCATCACTGTAACAACAAAACATTAATTAATAATAAATGTTAATAAAATAAATATAATATTTTTGTAATAATCTCGTTTTACATCACTGTAACATCAAATCGCATATTAATTAATAATAAATTGTATATTAGATTTTAAATTCTTGTCTTCAACGAAGTATTACCTAGCTTATTGACATTTGTTTAAATTTTAAATAGCCAGAGGGGCAAACAGAAAATTTTGTCTTTAATTAAATTTTTTTGCAACGTTTCATTCTTTATTCAATGGAAATTTTCAGTAAAATAATGGTAACCAGCATCCATTCACTTTAATTCAGTATTACTATTTTCCGAACACTTCTAAAGTATTCATTTGGTTTTCGAATTTAAAAAAATAGATAAGCATAAGATAAATATACTAGGTAACCCGTGCGAAAATTTCGCACTTTCACACTATCAGGGAATAAGTATGTTAAGGAAACGGTGTAATAGAGTATATATCAGGGATCTTTCGGGGTTTGCACCGGGTAGTTAGGTCCATGCCGGCCGACGTTTCGGTGTAATAGAGTATTTGCGTAAGTGAGGTATTTTGCTGAAATTTATTATAGCGAGTAGTGTTTGGTTTCGAAATGCCACGTACGAAATACCAAGGTATAATTCTAACTAATTAATTTAATAAATAGATTTTGATATGCATTGTTTTAGCATCGAAATTGCCTAGGTCTAAACGCCCAACCATTGGTTCTTCGTAGTGTGACGTCATCTCCCATATTAGCAGAAGCGAAATAGCCTAGCTGTACGTTGAGAGTGAAATAGTATTTGCCTTTTCGAAGTTATTTCGATATTTGCTAATTAATAGCAAAAGTTTCGTCCACACGCTAAGACTACACAGTCACACAATCTCCAAATCAACAAATGGTCGACTATGGGAGACGACGTCAGAGCCTACAAAACATGGCGGACCAGTGTTTCGGCGCAATAATAATTTATTAGATTTTATTAGCTAATAAAAAGTTAACGAAAAGCCTCCCGAGCGTCAGAATGAAAATTTAGTGTCTGAAGTATCGATAGATTTTTTTTATATCACTTCCCAAAAGGGTTCAAATACTCTATTGGGTTTTAATAGAGAAGAAGATGTATCATAAAGTACTTTCTTTATACTTGTTTTCTTGCAAAAATATACAAATCATATGAATACAATACAGGCCAGAGAGTTTATCAAAACTTTAAAGTCAAATTAATGGGTAAATATTGAAATTTGAGATTGTATTTTTCGTCAGAAGCCGGTGATTCAACGTTTTCAATTATACCTCATCACTGTAGGTGCAGTATTTACGGAGCATATACGGAATGACAGAAAAAGACCATTCTGTAATAATATATAGTTGTCTTTAATGGCTAAAATGATTGCACATAGCAAAATAAGGTCTAGCAAATTTATAAAATACATGATTAAAATCCTCTGAGTCGTTTGGTTTGGAATATATTAAGTTTTAAAGGCTCAAGTTTTGTTGATAGCCGTAGCAAATTTGAATCGCAACATTTTGAAAATAGTTAGGATATTTGACTTCAAAAAGATATTAATGATTCATTATTTCTCTACAAAATCGAGAAGATATGTTGGATTATACATTGTTTAACTATTTAAATCGGATGAGATCAACTCTCGTATGATTTGACGTCAAATCGCCTCTTCTGAAATTTAAAAAAGTGGCAATAATACGGCAATGGGTGAAAACTAGAAGAATAATAAAAATATTTGATTTGACCCAGATTCGAGCACAAATTCACAAGTGCCGGGATGTAATTTTCGACGCAGTGTGTTCTTGACGGTTAATTTACGATGAATGTTTTGTTACGAGTAAATTATTAATTAATTAATTAATAATTGCAAAATTAATTAGAGGCCAAGTGATAAGTAAGGCTGGTAGTGAGCTAAACTGCGAAGCCCAGTGTACTAGACTGGTAATTTTTTGATGTGGGAATCGACAGATTTTAATATACCAACTAGTAAGTAGGCACATTGAGGATACCTACTGTAACACCTTCTCGATCGAGAGATTTTGTTCTTAAGCCCGGAGAATTTAATTAGGCAACATTTATTCCGTTGTCACGGAGTTACAGCTGTAATATACCAAGTTAAAGATGGATTAATGTTAATTATGGACTTTTTTGGCTGCTTCACAGTAAAAATTATTATGTTATTCAAAATTTTAATGATATAGATTTTAATTATAAAAATTAAATGCAAAAAATATTTTTAGAACTGAAAGTGATTTCGTTCCTCTGGCATCACTATGAATGTGCTGGTTTCACAAAGTCACACTGAATTCCACAAAATTACTTCGACCAGGATTTCATTTTTTGCTCAATAAAAACGCGTAAAAATTGGATTAATTTATTGAAATAAACAATTCATGGGAGAATTCTTAACCGATGGAATTTCTTGAGTAAATGAAATATTCATTTTTTTGCATTGTTTCACAACTGACATTGGCTTGGAGAATTTGATCTAAAATCCTGAGCCCGGAGACACTTTGCCTCACGCGGAGTTTTCGGGTCAAAATTCCTTCGTTGGCAATTCTACTACGCATGCACGTGACTACGTACGACTTTTTTCTCTTGCGTAGCTGAAATTATTTTTGCGTGCCGTGCCACGGAGCACCCATCTGCAAAACCAAGGAGGTTAAAATGGAATGGAGGAGGCATGGCCGTGAACGCTCCTAGGAAATCCAATTAATCACTTATGGCGATACTTTGTTGAAATTGAGGATAGAATTCATTGTTACAGAAACACGGTACAAAATTCCACTAATTATTTTATTGCTTTCGCTCGGTTTCGACGACTAAAGCGTCATTTACAAGAGACAAAACAAAAGGAAAAATTGCTATTGCTAGCCTTATATAATAATAAGGTGACCATCCGTCCTCCTTTAGGGAGGACAGTCCTTCCTTTGTAAGTTCTGTCCTCCCTCGAAATGTGTCCTCCTACATGTCCTCCTTTTCGATATTTGAAGACTAATCTGTAAATCTCTGTATTTGATCGATGCCAAGCCGGTCCGTTACACGTGGGGTGACGTATATGTGCTTGATATGACGATTCGTTAAGGCTCGGCAGTTACAGTGCGACGAGACGTAATCAACATGTTGAAATGAACAGGTTGAATGGGAAAATCAACATGTTGAAATTGATAAAAGATTGGTGGAAATATTCAGCCATTTCAAACATAATAATATTTCATGTGAACATTTATTTGTTCTTGTTCTATTTACGTTGTGCTGCCCTGGAACTAATGCAGCAGTTGAAAGATTTTTTTTCAATTGCTAATGATTTTTGGGCAAGTGAAAAATCTAAATTGAATGTTGATACTCTAGCGGTAGCTCTTGCCGTAAAATTCAATATGTAAGATAATTTTTGTTAAGATATTTCCAATATATTTTTAGAAGATAATACATTGATTGAAAACATTTATTCCATGGAAAAGTACTCATTTTTATGATAATTAATAAGTATGTAAGCATAATCACAATATACACGGTCACAAATGTTTTTATCATATTATATGTAGTGTATTATTGTTGCAATGAATGAAATGTTTCTTGAATTTACGATATTTGTATTTTTTTATTTGCGTCCTCCTTTTCATTGTAAAAAAAATAATTTCTGTCCTTTTCATTGTAAAAAATTTCGTCACCTTAATTAATAAAGAAGGGGGGGAGGTGGGAACCTGGAGAAATGAGGGGAGGTCAGGAATTGACGGTTGGTTAGAAGGAGGACGGATCGGGGGTAAGACTAACAATAAGTTACGTGGGGGCGGGGGAGGGGCGGGATTAAGGTCGGTGGTGGTAAAATGCAAGGAAGGAGTGGGTTTGTAACAAAGCAATCACATTTATCAACGGTAGAACCACTGGGTATTAACGTTCAACAAAGAGGAGGAGCATTAAAACGTTATAATCAAAGCATTTAAAGTCGTACACTTCAGACGAAAGAGGAAGGAGGGGGGGTCGGTTTTGACGGTTGAGAGAGAGAAAACTGAGTTACGTGAGGGAGGTAGCGGGAGCAAGAACAGGTGAAGGTGAAAGACAAGGGAGGGGTGGGTTATCAACAAAGAAGTCAGATTTTAAAACGGTAGACAAAAGTGAGGAGCATTTGAAATCTGTTAAGTCATTAAGCAAGTATTTGAAATTCAAATTTGGTGAAATCACCAAACATTGTCTATCATCTGAGTGTACAATTCTTAATGACTTAACACTAGAAGGACCAGACCCGTCATTTTGACGGGTAACCTCTACTTACTTAATCATATTGCCTATAATTTTTTTTCTGTCGTCTTAATTTTTTCTGACTTTTATTTATTTTGTATGGTACGTATCCTACTAAAATATAATTTAATTTTTTCACATACAAATGGAGTTACACCACCTGTCTACCTTAAAGGACCAACACCCGTTAAAATAACGGGTTAGGCGTTTCTATTTTATTTGTAACGGTAACGCGTGTTTTATCCAGGAAATCACTACACTATATTACGTCTGGCCTTTTTGATGTTTTAGTTAAAGAAAGTTAGTTTAGTTTTTGATGTTTTAGTTAGGGAAAGAAAAGGCCGAGAAGGGTTATGCCGTGCGTGGGTGGCCTTATAGCGCATATATGAGTGTGGCGTCAGTAGCTTTCGCAAGGCTTACGGGAGCAGTGCTTCTTCCTCGAAATTATTTGTAAAAAATTACTCATTTGTATTGATAAATAAAGAAAAAAGTTATATTTAATGAATTTATCAATTAATTTTAACATAAACGAAGAAATATTTAAAATAATTACTACCCGTAAAAATGACGGGTAATGGTCCTTCTAGGTAGCCATACAACCCCGGTCCTTCTAGTGTTAACACATTTCAAATGCTCCTCCTCTTTGTTGACCGTTAATATCCTGTGGTTCTACCGTTGATAAATGTGGTTGCTTTGTTACAAGCCAACTCCTTCCTTGCATTTTACCAACACCGACCTTATTCCCGCCCCCCCCCCCTAACCCACGTAACTTTTTGTCTTCTCCCCGACCCGTCCTCCCGCCAACCAACCGTCAATTCCTGACCTCTCATTTCTCCATGTTCCCACCTCCCCCCCTTCTTCATTATAAAAGGTTAGCAAAAACAATATTTCCTTCTGTTTTGTCTTGTAAATGACTCTTTAGTCGTCGAAACCGGTCGACGGCAATAAAATAATTAGTGGAATTTTGTACCGCGTTGTTGTAACAATGAGTTCTAGCTCCTAGGCAAAGTTGAAGCAAGAATATGGGTGCATGGGAATGATTTTGTGCCGAGTAGGCGTGATTCACTAGTCACAAAATATCTTCACTAGCGTTCACAAAATATCTTCTAGTGGTTCACTAGTCACCCGTGGATTTTAACTTAGATTTAACGAAAGTCTAACGCGACCACTGGGAATATAAACCAGAGCAAGGCCAAAAATGTGTCGATAATAACGGCGGAATTGTCTTCTAAAATCAAATGAAATGTCGCCTCCAATTTTTTCTAACCTCCCTGTGAAAAATGGGAACCTGAGGCCATCGGATTGCATTTCAATGATGATTGTAACCTTTCGCTCATGAATAATTACACTAGTACATTTCAAGCCCAATTCGTGACGTTGGATTGAAATTGACGGAGAAACACCACATGATTTTTTATTTAATAAATATATTTTATTTTAATTTTACCTAATTATATGAAATTAAATTCAAAATCAGGTGCGCAATTGTAGATATTAATTTGCCTTTACCATTGATGTATTTATTAATTTTTATTAGGAAGTTTTATTTATAAAAGTACTTTTTGAGTGATTTTAATTTGAATCGACCTGTGTGTTTGTCCGATTGACTTTTTGTCACCCATAGTAATTCATCATTTTCATCAGCTTACACCTTTCTAGAAACGTCAGTGAAAAGTCTGAAAACTTCAGAGAAAATATAAAAATAAACTTGTAAATACAAAGATTAAGATTTCTAGATAATTAACTATCAGAAAGTGTACGACTGTCATCCTTTTCTTGGCTTTCCATCTGGTGGAACGCGTACCTTAGGTTGGCGGTCACTGCCCTATCCCATGACATGCGCATATATTCAGCCGTCGAGAACAGAAAACTAATCCGGTCTGCATAGCCTTTAATATTGAGGGGAAGAAACGCTTTCGGATATCTAAATCGACGCAGAAAATAAATTTGAAAACTGTTTTCTGCATACCTAACCCTTTTTTTATCACCTCAGGCTACGTTTTTACCTCCTATTTTTTATCGTATTTAAAATAACAAACATGCCTAAATAGCGGCTTCTCAGTACTTTTGTCGAAGATAAGCCATCTGCAAAAGCCAAATAAATAACCTCAAGTGGGTACTCGTCAAATATTTTTAAAATGATTCATTTTTCAACTATTGTATAGATCGCGTGAAAGATCTTCTTGATGAAACCAGGTAGGTGGTTGACTAATAGTGCCCAGACCCTGCTTGTATTCGATCCTTGGCATGGTACTACTAACACAGGGTAGGACGTTCCCGTGACCAAAATAAGTCCGTTCTGCGCATGACGTCTTCCAGATGACAAGAGCAGCAGACGACTCGAGAATTAGCAAATAAGAAATTAGTTAACTTAGTTTCAAGCAACTACAAAATGTAGTCAAGAAGATATTTGAATTCTTAAGTACTGATAAGGAACATAACTGTTTAGTAATAATTATTAAATGCTTAATTTGAGAATACGATCTTTTTTAGAGCGGAAATAACCCAAGAAAAACTTTTTTTGATTTTTGATTGACAAGATTTAAAGTGGAAGCTATTACCATTATCAACATTAAATTTATCAAATCTCCAGCAAACCTTGACCCGCTTCGCCTGAACAGATGTATCAATGAGATATCTAAAATAAATTTACTTCCCTCGTATGTTTCCTCATATTGCTGTTGCATCCAAATACCACACACGTTAATGATAACCACACAATTTGTGAAAAGAGTACTTGGTAAGTGACGATGAAGTTAGGGAAATCAGCCACTTCGCCCTAGATGGACCCCACTTGGAATACGTTGCCAGTATTTGGGATCCTTATGAGGTAGGTTTAAAAAACGGGCTAGAACGCGCGCAGAGAAGAGCGGCAAGATACGTTAAAGGCCGTTACGATAATCTCGTAAGTGTTACTGACCTTTTGCAGCAATTGGTATGGGAATCGCTTTCGGACCTACGATTAAAATTTATACTTAATCTATTATGCAAGTTCCAAACTGATTAATTCTCTGACGACGTTAATAATATGTTACGAAATCTGACATACTACGGTAGACCAGATAATGAGAATAAAATTAGGGAACTAGACTGCAGAACGGACAGATTTAAAAGGTCATCTTTCCCGCGAATGATAAGAGAGCATAACAGTTGCCAATGAGACTTTTTAACTATGTTTGTCGATAGGTAGTGTAGCTCTTAGTAGTTGGAGTACTCCCTAATAATTGTATCCTTAGCTTATACCTAGAACTTACAGCACGCCGTGCATGTTTTCAGTTCAACTCTTGAATCTCTGTCCGTTTATGTAGTTGTAAAATAAAAATAATAACGGTCTCTCTATCATTGGTAGCATATATATAGTGTAGTTCATGCTTGTGAGGCTTCGCCTCGTGACAAGCATTAGCGATTTATCCTAATGCATCAATAGTCGTTAACGTTATTCTAACTTTAGGGTGTAGTGTAATGCATGCTGGTGACTACTCACCCCCCTGCCACACACACATGAAGTGGCTTCCAGGGTATTTTGTAGATATAGAAGAATCAAATACGTAATCCAAGCTAGCGCTTGATGTAATCCAAACTACGTACCAGTTTTCTACTTTAAAGATGCGCAACGACCTACCTTGTATTAGTTGTACAATGCTCCGTTGCATATTCGTATCAAAACATTTCTCAATTAAACATATTTTCCAGGATTATTTTTCTCCCCAACTCTTTCTGTCTTCCCTCATGCCATCCAGAATTCCTCTTCTCTTCCTTTTTTCATGTTTACCCAGCATTCTAACCTCCTTCGATCTCTTCAATGTGCGGTCTCCCTCATTCTACGTCTTTTATCCACTTTATTTGCATTTTCCGAAACTTTCCACTGTTTTTCCTGTCTTTCCTAATTTCTAAGGGTAACTTCACTTTGCCTTCCAAGGTACCTATGTTACTATCTATAATATTCTCAGAAAGCACTTGTCAAGAGGCTTACGCATATTTATCTTCATAAAGTTTTAAATATTTTATCAATTGTGAACACATCAGTTTTTGCTAATTATTTATGAAATGTTAATCATTTGTCCGATTCTAAAGTGGATGCTTTACATTTATCTGACAAAGGTGCAAAGCTGAATTTGGTTTAGAACTTCGATATCATGACTTTTGCCGAGTATTTTGGTACGAGTTTGCTAAATGACCTGGTAATATTACATTATTTTCCTCTCTACCTAGTACCTGTCCCCTCTCCCAGAAAATATTCTGTTAGGTCGAACTTCAGCCCGATGCTTCATCCTTAGCCTTTCCTAAGCCCTTAGTCATCCTAAACGCTACTTCCTATACCTCCGAAACAGGGTATAAATACGAACTCGCCACAGGAAAGATTTGTATTATCCCTTGATATAATGACACGCAAGTGTAAAACTGGTGTTAGGGTTTACCAATAAACTAAGAGGAAGTTAAAAATTTTATTTAATTTCATTCTCTAACGTGGACTTCAGCACATCTTTTACCAACAAAAATAATTCTCCATACGTTTTAACGTTAACCTCTATTGTAAGTTTTTATTGTTTGTCTATATTTTTGCCTTATGTTCATGAATATAGACAAACTTGTCTAAAAATCGACAACATTAACTAAAAATCAACGACAAATTGAGAAACTTCTGGCAATATGGCGTGGAATATTATGGATGAATACATTTTGGTATAAATATTATCGCAGTTTTAATATTGATGAAAAATAATACTTTCGGGATTTGCTGTGCATTATCCATTTCTAAAGAAGTGAATGTTTTCCTCCTCGTACTTTGAGCGTCGTCAGGAGAATTTCGTGAGAATCTTGCGATGACAGTCACTGTACCGGGAGCAAAACGTTGAATTCTTTAGAAAGAGACAATATGCAGCAAATTCAGAAAGCATCGTTTTGTATGAATGAATAAATATTCACTATAATATTGTTAGATAAGACTCACTTTCCTACCTGACGACCATGTAGTACATTAAAACCTCGGTCGTACCTACTTGAAGTTTTATGTTTGTGTGGTAAAGTGCAACCATTTTATCCACTCATGATGCCCGACCAAAAATGTCCTGGGAAATGACGATAACTGTGTAAATCATAACGTCATTTTGAGGAAAACTATGGACACTTGGATTGTTTATTTCTCTCTGTCCTTATCTATTGGGTCGATATGCGAGAAATCGAGTACGGTTGACTTTGATGTATCGCCGTATCGTTCTGCCGTACAACCTAAAGAGATTCCTAATCACGATACCACACTCACAGAAGAATGCCACTAACACTCGAAGCAAAGTATTTAGGATGATGTTGGTCGATGCAGAGAATTGGGGCACACCCGCCCGACAGTTCTATTTTTTTTAGTTTTCCATGAATGGCATTGCGTGTTTTGCTTGCATTTGCCAGTGTGGAATTCATTTGCGTCCACGTGAGGGTACGAACGCTGCAGTTTCTGCTTCTGCTCGAGGATTTGAGGACTGAAAAGCAGTCTTTTTTTATCCACCCGGAGACAAATCCTTCCATTCCCGCATCCAATCCCTAGAGTGTTGGATTCACGCCGGGAAGTTTGCTTTCGGCTCACAACTCGTTTAGAAGTTGGATTTCGGATGAATCCGCTGTGAAGAAAACTTTGCATTCATGTCGTTTGCTGTCTACAGCAAATTCTTTTCTCATAAATAGAAGGTGCGGTATTTTTGCGCAGTTACAGATGGAAATACACGTTTTTATTGTAGTGCTATTTACATAAATGTCTGCATTGTTGCTTTGTTTATATTAGCAGACAAAATATAGGCTGTAGTACGAATTGAGCTTTTAGCGCTGACATCTGCTGACGCTGACGTAGGCTCACGTACGGTCCGAATCACGCTTAAAGCGCTCAGCACCGAAGGCTTTTTGAGTAAAATGACATCATTTATTCAACGCTCACGCATAACCACCTCTCGGTGGTAACGGCTCACGGCGCTTATGGGTGAGAGGTAGGATTCCGTGAGTGTTGCTAGGAATGTGACGTAATCAAACAAGTTCGCGCTGGTAAACGAAGTATTTTAGCGTTTTTACGATGAAAATGTCAGTAAATTTGAAAGTTTTCTTAAAGAGTTTATGATAGAATTTAGTAATAAATGTGCCCGGAGGAAGCGGAATCTCTTATTTTAACTTTAAACGATTTCAAGGTTTTGCAAGACAACTTGTAGTGCTGCAAAATTAGTAATGAAGTTGGGTTTGACTTATTTTGTGTATGCCAGATATTTTAATCAACTTGAACTTATCATAATAAAGATGCAATTTAAACGGTTAATAAACATTTTGCCACAAGAGTCAGTGATTCACTTTTAATGATTCAAATATCTCTAGCTATTGATGAAGACCATGTATGCGAAAATATCTATTACCTATTTTAATTTAAAACTAATTCTTAATGTGTTTTAAAAATATATGAAAACATCCCCAAGTATTTTAAGTGATTTGAAGCCCAGGGCCGCATGGTTACTCATTACAACCTTTTTGAAGCTGGATATTTCGCCATTAATTTGTCATATAAATGTTTTGAAAGCTCCCATTTTCACAACCGTTTTATTTACCAGGGATCCAACTAAAAAGTAAGTACTTATTAAGGGTTCACTTTGTAGGCAAGCATATTTCCCGTAAATGAAGTTTTAATTGCACCGATGAGTACTGAGGAATTACTTCTTCCACATATTTTTGGATGCAAGCAGTGTTTTGCGTTTCTCTACTTCAGCCAGCAGCCATAATTACGCCGTAAAATCACTTCAAGTCGTCATTTTCATCTTCTTCGCTCTTGGATGACGCCGAGTCTGATATCGTATCAACTAACATTTCATTTTCATTACTATCGGAAAGGCAATCGGCTTTCGACTGAGCTCTAGTTTTAAAATCAAATATTGGTGCGCTGGCCCGTTGTCTGCATTCACGTACAAACTCACGAGCGTTCCGAATTGACAGTGGTCTCAGCGAGAAAAACATTTCGGAACGGTAGCAAGTGCTCTCTGTAGTATGAGCGGCGTCAGCGCGATTCGGACCGCAGCCGCAGTTGAGCCGTTGAGTGTCAAAGTGGTGTAAGTCAAGATTGGTATTTTTGGGGAATGAGGCTTAAAAAGAAATAAACACCTAATTCAATCTTGAGTTTCTGCTTTCTAGTGGAGAAGCACAGACACTAGACTAATATTATTCATAAAAAATAAACAGAATTTATAGGGGTACCTCTGTAACTTTAGTCGAGCGTCGAAAAACGTCAATTGTCTCCCTTGCGGCTTAATGGCCATGGTGAGTCTCTATACCTCATTTTCGACAGCATGGCGGACCCCTTTTGAGTTCACTTAAGTGTTTTACACAGCTTTTTTTTTGCACAGCAGGTATAGACGTTGCTTGTTTATATTATCTACCGTGAGATAATAACTGTGAAAGTTTGGAGATCCTCGATAAAAAACTAAACTGCTAGAGCTAAAAGTATATGTGCTTCCAATTCACACTTCTGCCTTAATTTTAATAGAAGGTCGACAAATTTTGAGGATCCCAGGACTATTCACGGTATAACTTATACGGAGTCACCCGCAAGTGCACATTAGTGCGATATTCCACAGAGGAATAATCATTCGCCTTGGCCGGGAATCCCGGACCGGGAATGTCGACTATAGGGTGCCTTTCATTCGCTCTAGAGCGCTAATCACTTCGCACTTGCCTTCCATTCGTTACAGACCATGCTCACTAGGTAGCGCACTTCAAAACAGATCGGGAGCAAAGTTGATATGAATTATCTGTTGAAATATTGATTTAATTCTAAGGATTTATTCAGCCAACTTTATTATTCTTCTTTAATCAAATTAGAACATACCATTATAGATCGCAAGCTATTAGCAAATTATTTTGCTGTGTTATTGCATTGAAAAATCATTAAGTGCCAAAAGTTAACGTTAAATAGTCTCAGAACAGAATACCTGTGGGATAAATCATCACAACCTTCTATTTGATTATAGTTTATTTACCAAATGAAAAAGGACAATAAATATAACTATCTTGAGCGCGGACCGAAGGAACAGTGAACGACTTGCAGAGGGTTGATATCGGGTGGAGATGCAGACGTTGGCGGTCTTCCTGAATAGCTCGGAGAGGGCAGCGGAGAGCGAGATGGAGAGAGATGACTGCTCAGGAAGTGCATACGAGGAGAAAGAGGAAGACGACAGCCGAGTCTCCGTTAACGATGTCCCTAGGAGGGGGGAAGGAGGGAATGGAAAAAAATTAGGGTAATATATAAAAGAATATGGAGCGTAAATAATTGTGGATTAGAAATGTAGTCTCTATGGAACGAGGATAATCGTAGACAGGAATCTTTATTAGAGAATGGATGTGGAGAAGATTGGAGAGGCTGAGCTGGGTAGAGAGGAAGACAATTGAAAAAATTTTGAGGATGCCGCGATGAAGCTGCTGTTTTTTAATTTAGCTTAACTGATCAAAGAACTAGGCGCGATATCTAGGCATCCGAGTTCGAGTCCCAGTTAAGTCGTATGACTTTTCTTCTGTAAGTTTTTGCACGAACGAGAAAGTGTTAAATGTGGAAGAACTCATGGGAGGCAATTGTCTCTTGTCGACGGGTGACAAAAGTTACAGACTTAACTCCCAGGTAGAAGAATACGTCAGCACACCTAAGTAAAATATGGCGCTACATTGTCTTGCATAACTTTTGCTCCCAGCGGCTCATTGACCTAGCCGATACTAATTGATTACTATTCATGAAGGAATTCCACGGAATTATTCGAACTGAAGAAATGACTGTCCCGTTCCTAAAAAAATAAAGAATAAAGCTTTTTCGAAGAATTTCTGTGAGATATGAAATCATTTTATGGAAGCTAAGAACTTATTGCTAAATTAAACATTTTTTATCAATATTGTGAATAATTGAAAAATTTTATTGGTTGGTTGATGAAATGAGAATGAAGTAGCAAAAGTGGATGGAGGACATATCGAGGGGTAGTGGCATGGTTAAGTGGGAAATGAAGAAAGGAGAATTATTGGTATGCGTGAGAGAGGGTTTAACATGAAGGGTGAGATGAATAGGTTACTTTGGTGGTACCTGTTATTCGAGCTGAATTACGGATAATGATAGGATAGGCTGTAGGTAATAAATAAAAGTATGTAATAGATCTACTATTCTTTTACTGTGGAAGGTCCTGATACCATGTAACATTTGGTGCTGAAGCTCGGTATATGTCTTAGCTCTCTTCATCCCGTCGATAAAACCTATTCTCTTTCTTCTCCATCCCCGCTTACCCAACAATCTCCGCTCTATCACGGTCTTAAGCAATCCTTCGCCCCTCATCACCAGTTCCAACTACCTTGTCTGCCTCCTCCTAACCTCATTCAGAAGTTTCATATCCTCAACTACCTTACCACGTACTACATTGTTTGTCTTCCTTTGCTATCGCCGCACTTTCTCCATCCTCCTCCACACCCACATTTTAATCGCCTGCACCCTATCCTCATCATCCTATCCGCCTTGTTCTGAAGGGGCGCATATGACATTGGGATTAAAAATCCATCTGAAAATAAAGATTTGTTGGCTTTGCGAAGGTAAAGTAGAAAATGACTACCCATGGTTGGGGACATAATAAGTAGAATGTCCATGGAACTACTATTCAATGTGTAGAATATATTGATACATTAAGTTTTGAAATCGGTTAAATTTTGAATTAAGATTCGTGGACATATGAAAGAACAAAAATCAGAGGCAATCAATCGATAAAATGAAATGATGAAACAGTATCAGGGAAAATTCCAACACCAGTTGGGGTACAAGGATCGTTTTGATCACATTTCCTTGGAGTAAGTATATTTTTTGTTTAATAATCACATCTCTCGCTTGTCTAGTTAGCTCATTTGATGGGATGGAAATGTAGTTAATGTGATATTTCTCAGTTATATGTGGCCTCACATAAAAATTGCTACCACTTAACATTACTATTTGGGCTATCTTACGCCGCTGAAAAACAGCAACACCGGAACTATTACATGGGCCCTCCGCCTCGGAAGCTACTCTAGCCTCCTAGAAAAATCAATCTAGTTCCATTTTAAAATATTTAATCCTTGTTTATGCTGTGAAGGTAGTGCTACGTTTTATCTTTAAAGAAACTCACATGAATCCAATAAGCCATTTGGGAGCCGTAATCAATTGTGACTTTTGCTGCCATCTAACGGCACCTCCACAGACTTCCATGGGCACCGTAAAAATGTTAAAAAAAGGAATTTTCGGGAGGCGATGCATAAACTGAAACCATATAACGGCATGTTATTCTCAAACCCTTTTCTGCTGACGGAAGAGTTATGAATACCATTTTGAACAGCTATCCGGAACCATTAACGTGTCATCGTAAAATCGGTTCTATATAAGGGGGAAAGATTTCTTTCGTAATAATGAATCATGTAATTTTGTTTTGATATATAATTTGCTACTCGCATTTAATGGTAATGTAACGGCTTCAGGTAGAACTAAGTGGTGTTGTATCCGGAGTGAAATTTTTAAGAAATGAATAATAAGCGGCTTACGAAATAATTTTCTTCTGTCATTGTTTAATTAATATGTTGTAAGAACGGACATCTGTGTTAGCCATTATTGACATCTACATGCTACGTTATTCACATACATCTTGCGAGCCACAATGGAGGAGTGTGTCCGGGGGTGTTCGGATAGCAGTCATGTAAAAGGGGAGGGAATCGGGAATAGTAAGGGGAGAGGACAGAGAAGAAATGCAACAAGCGAAGTGTTTTATTGTTAGTGTCTCGCTTAGTTTTCACTGTAGTCGCTAGTGGTGCGTGAAAAGGAGTTTTGGTCCCATGATATCGGCGGTGTATCTATCTTACGCTGTCGATTTTATCAGTTCTAAGAGATTCTCTAGGACAACGAAAGTAGGGGGGGGGCAGAAATTGCAACAAGTAGAGCATTTTAATCAACTGTGTAGTACGCTAGAAGAAGATGGGTATAGTAGTGAAGGCATTAGAAGGAGAATAGCGCTAGCGACAGAAACGGATAGTAGCAGAAGGGAGTTGGTGGATGGATGGATGGGGCTATGGTCAAGATATGAAGAAGTGGTTGGTGAAGAGCTTGTTATGGAGTGTGGAGTTGTATGGGGCAGAAACGTGGTCTCTGTGAAAGGAAGACGAAAATAAGCTGAAGACGTTCGAAATGTGGGTGTGGAGGAGGATGGAGAAGGTGCGGGTTGCTCATGGCCGTGTTTAAGGGAAGGATGTTGGGCAGGTGGGGAAGGGAGAGAAAGAGAATATATTTTATGGTCGGGATTAAGAAAGGTAGAACTTACGCTGAGATGAAGAAAGAAATAGAGGTAGGTAGGACCCTGCACGTGTAAAAATCTGGAGGATTTTCTTAGACTTTCATTAAAACCTGACTTTAGCTGTTCGATTATTTGAAATCAATAAAAATGACAGCGTGGAATGCCAATTTATATTGTTTGTGTATAGTTTTATAACAATTTTTGTATTTCTAACATGATTGTTGAGGTATGAAGACGAAAATGATCGTTGCTTGCCAGGCTAGAATTTGTACTCGTGTTTTATAACTTTGTAATTGAAAACATAATTATGACTACTGCCTCATCCCGCTTTCTATGTTTCAGTAAAATTTATTTACTGCACGAATTACTATCTCGTAATTTCTGTGAATGAATAGCGTCGGCTCCACTAATGGTTGGTGAATCTGCTAACCAGAATCATGCTAACACGTTTACTCAATTTTAGCATGTTTTTAAACATTGTACTACCTTGGTTTTTTGTTTGGCCTTGCATTTTTCTCTCGACTGCTTTCTGGTCCTCGCTTATCGGCCGTGGGGTCATATGGGGATTGAGCTTAACATAGTACTGATATTGTATGACTTGTGTGGAATCACCCCTGCCACACGCTCCGGAGGTGGCCTTCATGGTATTTAAATATATGCAAATGAACAATATTTGCACGTAAGCGCGATTGAACTCTTAAGGCCGTTTTACACGGGGCACGAAATTGTACAACTTCAAACTGCATTTTTTTCTCAATCGGGTGTGCAATCATTTTCGAATTAGAGCAGGGGCTATTTTGCCATCTCGCGTTCATGCATTTGGGCACGCGTTCTTGCAATTCACGGCTTTACACGGTGCAATTTGAAATGCACGTTCGTACGTACATCAGGTTGTGCAATTACGTGCCCCATGTAAAATGGGCTTTACAAGTGGTCCCCATGATGTATAATTGTGGTGTCCATCCCACATGAGTAGAGTTACGGTTAAAAGACATATTGCATGTGATGTCTATTCCAAGTACGCTACTTAATTTTATACAAAATTATATATGCTAAAATAGTTAATAAAATTATGACAGCGTGCTTGTCGTTTAGTGGATGCCTGGTGCGGAAGCACCCCTTGTCCTACACCCTTGAAGTGACTTGCAGGGTACAGAGTAGACACATATGAACTTGATTCTTACCTAATTCTTCTCTAGTAGGGAGTGGTAAGAATATATATTTAGGTAAGAGCAGTTCCCTCTCGTCATCGGGGGTATTCTGCTGACATAGGAAGGTCTTCGAAAAGACAATGAATTTAATTTTTCCCTTTGTCAAGAGTGTTTATTATTCATTTACCCTCTGGCGCGGTACTTGATTTAACCAAACTCATTTCTTTCTCCAGCTCCTAAAATCTGTGTATAGTTACTCCAGCTTCGATAGGGATTCCGAAAAAAAACATACTGCTTATATTTTGTGTAATGGTATTCCTTCCCACCATTAATATTGTAAAGAAGACGTGATTTACTTAAATATTGAGAGGAGCTTAACACTTCATCATTGGTGCCTAATATATAGAGTATCTTTCTTTCCATTTCTTTGATTTACTGACTAGTTACCAATTTCGCCATTACTGCATTTGTTTTTTATGTAAACTTCAACAAACTTCTGGTTCTTTATTGTTACTGAAATTGATTTAGAAAATAATACATCTGTGTTCATGTTAACATTTAAGTTAAGGCTTTATCTATCGAACTTTCCTTCTATTTTAGCTCCGCAAACAGATTCATATTTTTATCGTTATCATGTCAGAAATGCCGAAAAGATGTTTTCTTTTCTTATGTACTTTTTATAGTGCCAAACTATATACTAATTTTACTTGAGAAAATTGTTAACTAAGAAACGAAGAGCATATTATATTCTCACTCACTCACTCAGTGATTCAACCCGAAGGTTGGTTTTTGATAGGTGAGAGTAGAGCTCAACCCGGACTAAGCCACAGGCGTGTGAATTTCACACATTCAGGGTAGGGGGGCCAGTTCCTTTCTGTGGGCCACCTCGCACTCCGAGGATTTTTTGTTCGGGGACGTCCAAAGGCTTCACCCGGAATTGACCCCGGGACACTTCGATCAGTAGCCAAGCGCTCTACCCACTAGGCCACTGCGCTCCCACCATATTATATGCTATACATTAATTATTATAATTAAAAAGAAAATTCTATTTGTAAATTAGGTACTTGCGATATCTTTAAAAGGCTCTGTTCATTGATATGAACATTGTTAGCTTCTGCCTATACCCCTAAGGGACATTATAGTACAGATGGAGAAAATGTAATAAAGAAATTATTTTCGGAAGCTAAGGCGTCATTCAATTTCTTTTCCTAGAAAATACCTCTTTGGGAAAAAACTAGGACAACACTCGCATAATTTATTTCTTCCCTGCTTCATGGCATCCCTAAGTAAGCGGGTGCAAAGAAGCTATTGGTTTTTATATGCATGCACCTCGTGACGCATGCGCAGAATACACGCCGTCCGATCCAAAATAGTGCACCATTGTCACCTGCCAATCTCGTTTGTTTCAAAGGTCGTCGCATTCTATGCCGTCTCCCCTCCCCCTTCTTCTCCCCCTTTTTGAGCTCACACCAAATGCCAGACGAGCATAAACTCGAGACTCACACCTCCCCCTCTTTTGTTTTCTTCTTTTCATTGTCTCAGCGGACGGTCCGGGGGATGCCAGCTGATGGGTGGATTCTGAGCGGAGTGCGGAGTCTTCTGGCGCCCCGGCGACTACTCGGGGAACTCCGGGGACTTGAAGAGACATCTCGGCGGTGAACTAACTCCTTGGTTTCTCCCAGATACTACTGGGATCGAAAGGAGTCTGTGCCTATCCGGTGAAGAGTTTGCCGCCGTGAAGATTTTGGCCGCATCAAGTCCACTTATATACATATAACTTGTGGCTGCTGGTGCGAAACGTTTAAAGAGTTTTTTTTTAAGTGTGTCGCTGTGTGTATAACTTGTAACCACTTATTGGTGATTTTGTTGTGGACCAAGGGGATTTTTAATTCTGGTATTACCGTGGAGGAAGACCCTCATTATTTTTTGTTCAGTGCATTTCACTGGCGAGGTCCTTAGTTCATCTCATTGTGCTTAATTTACGTCCTACTGCTTTGATTTCGTGGATTACATGGCATAACGAAATACTCCAACCCGTAAGACGATTCTGGAAGTGTAACTACTGGATTTAGTTGTAAAAGGATCCGTTGTTATCATATGTTACATTTCTCAATGGCCGTCATGTGTTTTTCCTTGCCAAATCCGGATTGAATCCATATTTTGCTCTTTGTGATACCACCTTTCTGACCAATTGTGACCTGAGTGAGATCAAGAAGACAGCGTTTGGTTTCGGGACGTTTAATTTTCGTTTGCCTTTTCCACTACCGAGTGTGGAAAAGAAAAAGAAAAATATTCGGGAAACGTAAATTCGTAGTTTTTTCTGAATTAATTTCGGTGTGTGGTGTGTGAAGTGTGCCACTGGCGGGGTGTGATTATTGGCCATGAAAAAAACAACCAATTGGATCTAGTTAAGAAAGAAAAACTGGAGCAAGGGCGAGAGTGACGTGAAAGGGACATAAGAAATCTTTTTAAACGGTTTGACGTGAATGGTCGCGTGTGTATGCATGTGTGCATGGTGGAGTGGATTAAAAAACGTAGAGAGTTTTTAAACCAAGCTCCTGAAGTGAGTTGTGCCAATTCTGGAAGTGCAGAATTAAACGTGTGATCGAGGAAGTAATGTCCCAAAAAAGTTTCTGGAAGTTTTTGTCTTTTAACCAATAAACATATAAAGGTCTCCTGTTTGTAAGACGGGAGTATTAGGTGTTTTTTGGATGAGAGAGTTGTAGGTGAGTAAAGAAAAGGCGGCATAAAGCGATTTACTTTCCCTCTCTCTCCTTCCTCTTGGAATTAAATCGGAGGTGGAAACGATGGTACAAACGGGATTATAAGAGAACGTTAGACTGGGAAGACGAGGGAACGAGGCCATGGAAGGGCTTTTACTCACGGTCCCACCCCTCGGCCAAGGGGGTGTCGTCTTCGGTCGCCCTTGGGGCAGGTGAGGGGCAAGGGGAATGGAGTGTCGAGCAATGTCGTCGGCAGGGGGCGTTGCGGCGGCGAAGCGTTGTGCGTGGAGACTAGAGCGTGGAGTGTTTTGCTGCCGAGAGTGGTGAAAGAGTGGGGGAACCCAGGTGACGACCTTGTGGTACTCATAAAAAATCTCCTGTTTTCTCCCTTTTCCTCCACCCTGTACATTATTCCCTATTTAAATCGTTTATTTTCGAGTCCAAACAATTCTCGCGCCTTGTTAAATGCCATCCAGTTTATTTGAGGTTAAAGAGTATTTGCTACGCTGGCCAAAAAACAATAAAAGTAAAGCGAGTATTATGGACTTACTTTCTCATCATTGAAAATAATATTAAACCTTCCAGATTTTATGATTTCATTCTATTGATTCCACTAAAATCAACATATTTTAGTCGATTTTGTCTGAAAATATTATCTACACGTGTTCTTGCACCCTGAAAATTTCAGGTTTTTTTACCAGAAAAGTATACAAAAAAAATTAACCGAGACTTGGTGATACAAATGCAAGTAATTCGCAAGAGGCAAGTTATTTGTGACTAATATTCGAAGACACCATCACCGGAGAAAGTTTTTTCAGTAGTTATATCGAAAAACATTCTCGAACAGCAAGTGAGAGCTTCTCAACTGCGGAAAAAAACACTGAGTGGCGACTTTGCGTAGCACATACAGGGCTTCCTTAGATGTTCCCTTTCGGGTGGTTGGGCGCGTAACGTTATTATATGGGAGAAGAGGAAGCAGTGCAAAGTAGACGCATATCCATCGTTATTAGAAAATCGTCACCCGGGGTGTTTTACATGCTCCTTGCGTGGTTTTCACGAAGAAGTAGAGGGGGAGTAAAGTTCCAGAACGTTTTATGGCGTGTTGCTTTCAGCGAAAGAAATTACTAGGGGAGTATTAAAAAATAGGAAGGGTGTCACTTCCGAAATACATCAGACGCACCCAGTAACTGACCAAGTGTGGGTGTTGCTTCCTAAATGCATCAAATTCACCCAGCAATTGTCCTTCTGCTTTGAGGAGAGAGTGTTTCGAAACATATTTCGTGATTGGTATCCATTTCGTTGATTGGAGAAGTGAGGCGGGCTTCCCTGGTGAATTTCCTCACGTCATCTCTGAAAGCCTGTGTTGTTCGTGTACTTGGCTTCCTAGCCTCTCTTACCTTCCTCTCTATCTGGTTCTTAGAGACCTCCTTAGCTTCGTGTGTGTGTGGAAAAACGGTCGAAGAGGACGAATTTTTCAAGGATTTGCATCGTGGAGAATGGTCGATGGGGGTTAGAATGAGGCAATAAAGTAGTGTTTCTACTGATATTGCTATGGTGTTCCCACGTTTGTCGTTTAAGGAGGATGAGTTACACATGGACAATGTGTTTAGTACCTCCCCTAGGTCCTCCTAAGCACCGTTAAAGGAGTGAGTGCTTGGTTTACACCCCCCTTACTGTAATATTTAGTCCCCCTCATCCATTCTTTTATCCTTTTCCCCATCCCTTTCCTAATATACTAAACAGTGCGTGCTCCGTGACATGGGACGTGGCCTGTCCGTCTGTCTGTGTTGCAAAGAGGAGAGGAAGCGCAAGGTGGTGGCCATGGCGGAGGACAAGAGGGGTGGCGGCGAGGGGGGGGTCGAGGTGGGGGGCGGCGAGTCGGGGGCGGTTGTGGCGGTGGTTGCGGCTGACGGGAAGGCGGCAGTCGGTGGTTCGAGGGGCAAGAAGTCGGCGGACAACGACGAAGACTCTGAGAGCAAGGGATTCCTCTGCTTCTTCATCCCTAAGAGTCTCTTCTCGTGCAAACTCCGGAGGAAGGACGAGTTCAAGATGTCCAAGGCGGAGAGAAGTGAGTACCAAGTATCTCTTTATATATATACCTCCCACCCTACATTCCCCCCCTCCCCTGCGTGGTACCCTTGAGGAGGTCTCTAAGGATGTGTATGATAGGGGGCGAATTGTCCACAAAATACGAACTACTAAGCATTCAGTACAGTCTCTATCATCCGAATTCCTATTTATTGATGTACTGTTTAATCTCAGGGACTAATAATTCCCATTTGAAGCCCATTCTGGGGTCAACAAGGAAATTTTAAAATTCTAACTGTAGCATATGTCAGAAAGTGGACTATTTTTTAGCCAAAAAAACAAATTTCAGAAAAAATCGATACTTATAAGAAAATCGAATGCATGAACTAAAAACTGTATGTTTTCTCGCAATCCGGTAGTGAAAGTATGTACCTTGTATGGTTAGAGAAAGTAATTCTAAAGAGAAAAATAAACGAACCCCACACCAAGTTCAATTCTTTGAATGTGAAACTAAAAGCTGACTAGTCGGGTAAAAACAACCTCGTTAAATTTGTGTCTGCTAACTCCTTTACATTTTTCGCCGGTTTTTCTTTATTTCAGCCATCCAAAAATGCATATTTCAACCCTATATCTTGAGTGCAAGTAAGTTAAAAAAGGAAATGAAGAACCCTCTGATGCAATGCAATTATTTTATTATGGGAGTAAAAGTTAACAATATGGGAAAAAATCAACCCTTTAAATTATTTTTCGCTGTTATAACTATTTCCCGGTCGGATTTTGGTCACTAACAGCATTCCTGCCTAATTTCAATTTCCGAGGTCACCTGAAAGTCCTTCAAACAGACGTGACTGACATACTTTACATACGCCAGACAGACAGATGTCAGTGAATTAAAATACTAAGTACCTACACTAGTAAACTTCCCCGTCATGCATGACGAAACTATATTTAAATTGAACTCTATGTCGATAATAATTGAATTTATTTTTTAAATATTGGATTTTTATAAAACCGCCCAACATTGGTTTTCCAAAACACAACAATGTATTTTCAATGGCAGGCCGTCACCATACATTCACGATTATATAACAATCTTCAATTCAGACAGTTCCCTATAAATTTAATATATATTTTTCGTACACCCGTTCAAAACCCTAATTTCCTGCCTCAGTTTGCAGAAAATAAAGTTGTTCATAATTCCAGGTGTAAAAAATTACAATTCCGAGTCGTATTTAATAAACAATTGGGTACCTTATACCAAAACAATTCTGCTGCCCAATTACCTGTATGATTATCATTCATTCAACCACATTCCACGTCTATGCATTTCCTGAGAGCGTCTTAAGTCAATTTTCCATTGCTCAGGATATGTTTTTCTTATGGCAAAAGCTACCTACTCATAATTCCCTGTTGATCCGTTTGAGATTTGTTCATGAGACCCGGCTTCAACAATGCTATCGGTCTTCAAGGGGAAGGTTTTGCAAAAACTCAAGATTTTCAGCAATTTTATCAATAGATAGGAATTCACAGCTTTCTTTTTTATCCTTACGAAGTGTTAAGGTGGGTCTATACTTCCAAGCCGCCTCAATGTAACGGTCACTGCCTGCGTTCGCCTACTGGGGTGGTAGCAGCCCAACGGAAAACTGTGAAGGCGGCTCTGACAAAAATGGAGTGGGGAACGATTATCCTTGGGTGGGGATGGAAAAGGTCTACTCCGTTGTCAATGCAGGCTTGAACGATTAACATTGCTATGGCCTTAATACGAAAGCAATATCAATTTTTGTTCATTTTTTTGCATATATGAAAGAAGATTCTTTGATTTAAGTGGACTGAAAATCCTCATTTCGGAATCTTGCCTTCACAATGTGCCCCGGAATATTACGAAAAACTTTCGTAAAAACCAAAGTTTTGCTATTTTTTATAAAAAACACAACCACTTCATGATAATTTTACTCACTTGAATCAACAAATGACCCTTCATCTACAGAAGACAAAAATTGCAAGTCTTCAGCTGTCACGGCAAAGCCGTTACTGGGTTAGAGGGAAACGTCTGAAACAGGCTTCTTAGCCCCGGTATAGAGCCACCTTAAAGGGAAATGCGGCGAAGCATGAAAAAATATCGAATTGTTTTCGTAATAAATTATTGCGTACTAGACTTTCGTGTTATGCGAGATTTTCATTATCTGCGGTGAACTCTGTCCACCTACCCTGAGTCATTACTTCTGAGTCATAGAGTGTGCACAGAGACATCAAATTGGCAGCACCGTGTGCTATTTTATGCAATCATTGTTGCGCTCATCAACCATATGTTCTTTGCAATTTCCTTTGGCGCAATTATTGAGATAATTTCCGTATGATCTGTGATTTTTGACGAATTTTATGCTTGGGAGTGGTAAAAAAGTAAAAGTATGTAAAGTGTTTATTTAGGTCATGATAGCTTAAAGGAATGATCTGTGGGCAAGAAAACGAGACAATATTTGTTCAGTTAAAGAAAGTAGCTAACAGAAAGCCTGCAAAAGCGACAATTTTGAAAGGTGATACATGATTTTCTAAGATAAGTCTTGTTCACGGGGAGATAATCCCATATAAAGGGATTAATGCAATACTAACGAGTGTTATATAAGTTCATCCATTCATATATCAAGCATATCGCAGTGCCCTCCGCTGAAATTGTCCTTGCTTACAAGTAGGAATATGCAAAGAACTGTGTACACAAATTCACGAGAAAAAAGCATTTGAATCATCCGAATTCCGACCCGGATCTAATTGGTGGCCAGTTAGTTAGCCAGTTATCTCCCAGTTCAAGGTGAATTATTAGGGTGGTTCAAGTAAATGTTCTCGACTGTGTATCATTTATGGCGATGGTGAAATACAACGTCTTTGAGGATTTAGAGTTTATTTATTCCAGACACCAGCCAAACCAAAGAGTTACATGCCATCCTATCGTGCATATAAAATCATTATATCTCGCTCCCCTTCAATGTGCTTGATTAATCCATCTCAGACTCCCAATGTTCTCTTCGCTTTAAAATGCGACTTAAATCCCTCAGAATATTTCCCTTCCGCTCACGAAGTTTCTCGTCACCCCCGTTATGTTTCATTTTACGTAACACCTGGGCGTCCGAGGAAAAAGAGGGAAGAAAATTCCTGAGGAAGAAAAGCTCATTTTGCAGTTCCTTCCGTTTGAATGGGAATCGTGATATTGATGTCATCGAAGAATTTCTGTCCTCTCTCTCCATTTATCGCAAAATACCTTAAATTAAAATATCCACCACCGTCTAGACCCGTTCCCTACTACTTTCAGTTATTTTCTTCAATCGAAAAGGAATATTCCCTCTCATTGATTTCACTCGGTAAAGCAATTTAAATGGCACCTTTTATATTACTATTAGGTTACTGTAATACTTAGTCAGGTTTAAAAGGAAAATAGTAAAATATTATAGGTTTTTACAACTACAGGCTCTTATCTCCTTACGCAAAACACTGTTCATTACGACGTACATCCCATCCATGAATGTCCCTTACATGATTCATACCATCCAGAAACACTAATATCTTCCTTCCCTCCATCACATAACAACCTCCCCTCTATCACGGTCTTCAACATCCCTTTGTCTTTCAATATATCTTCCAGCCACCAACCTTGCCTTCTTCTATTTTCCTCCAGAATTTTCCTTTCCTCATCAACCATACCAATAATTTCCTTGTTTGTCTTCCTTTCCGTCCGCTACACCTCCATCGATCCACATCCACGTCTCTAACGCCCGCAGCCTATTCTTGTCTTATTTTCTCAGTGTCAACTTTTCTGCCCCATACAACGCTACTTTACAAATTTAATATTCACCAGTTACTTCTTCATATCCTTAACCAACTTCCCCCCCATTAGCTTTTTCCTATTGCTGAACGGTTCTTTCGTTTCGGTAATTCTACACCTAATGACTTTGCCACAATGCCCTTTTTCTGCTGACTTTCTGCACAATCACCACTGTTTCAACCACCTTTCTTGCCTCCTAATAATCTTCTGGGTGGAAGTTTAACAGTAACAAGTGACTGCAATTAATGAAAAAGAGAAATTTCCACAAGTATGTGACTCTCATGTACTCTTTTTCATTAATTGCAGTTATGTTCCGTTTCCACTCCATCACGCCTGAAACTCAGGTTAAGCACCAAGTGGTTTCTTTCTACCAAGTAGTTTGAGCGAGATGGTTCCCTAGTCATAACGGAGACCACATTCGAATTTTATTTTTTAATTTCAGCGTCTATAAGAAGTATGAAGTAAATATTGTAACATTAATGGTGCAAAATTTTGTTGTACATGACCAAAATTCTAAGTAATTAAATAAAAATATCTGCAGAAGTCACTAACGTGACTCATTTTTTCACGCCGTACGACTTAAAAGCTTTCAAAGCAAATATTTTTTGTGATTCTGTTACAATTACTGCGGTGAGTAATAGGTTAATTTTATAAATAGTTGACAAAACATATGATCTACACAGCGTTCGTTTTTTGACAACATCTAGGTGCTATAAATTCCTAATTTTTTCAATATTCTACCCCTGGAGTGCAGAGCCGTAATCTATCCCATGTAAAACAGCATATATTTTTAGGCAAATCAATTTAAAAGTATTTCGACAAGGGGTTAATATTTTGATATAATTTGAAAGATGGGAGTTTTTTCTTTAAAATGACGTCAAAGTTCATCAAATTATAGGTGAATTGATTTATCGATAAAACTACCTTAACCTCTCAAGAAGTTTCCTCTCCTCACCCGCCATACCAAGCACTTCCCCGTTAGCTTACTTTCCCTTCACCGCAGTTCATCAATGCTCCTCCTCACCCACATCTCAAATTGCTCTTGCCTAATCTCGTCCTCATTTCTCTAAGTCCACTCTCCTTATCCTAACAGTGCTACACTCTATATTGAACTCTCCGCCAACCTTTTATTTTCATTGCTAAACAAGGTATCTGTCATCATCTACCTTCTATTGCTGAACAGTTCTTTCGCTATCCCAATTCTCTTTCTAGTGTTGGAAATCCATAAAAGGTTGAGGAAATAGGGAAAAGAAATTGTGAGTGAATGAGGACCACATTGAGCTGTTTGTGAAGGGAATGCCATAGTGTAAGACATCTTTTTTGCTGAAACTTGTAGTTCTGTTTCACGGGAAGGAGTCTTTGTACCTGTTAGTTAAGCTGAGTAACCTATTATTATGTCACGGCTATCAGTACTAGATACCTATATTGTGCGGGGGCAAAATAACATATCTTCCTTGTCATTCTGGATCTCACCTCATCTTAATTTTTTAAGCAGTCTTACCCTAGTTTTTATCCGAAATTATAGCCTTGTGACTCTCAAACTCGTTAATAAACCAATTATGTTTTTGTAATGTATGAGAAATGTTTAAGAAAAAAGTTAACTTCGTTGGTAACTCACGTTATAATTTGCCCTGATATCAATAAGGTACATTGGTCTGTTAAATTTATTGATAAAATGCAAATTTAATAAATTGAACGATATCAGGATTGACTATAAGGACACTCCATAACAGAGGTAGCGAAAAAAGAACAATACTAATTTTCCACTTGAGAAAATTTAATTTATTTCAACCTAGGTTTAGACACGTTATGCCATCATCAGGTGAGGATATTTTAAAAATCAAGAAGTATATATATTCAAAATATATATTATGCAAATTAACTTCAAATGAAATTACTTCGAATACTTATACATAAATTGAACTTAAGTGGATATTAACATAGGTTATTATCGTGGTAATCATCATGTTATTGATTAACTCGAATATCCTAACATGTTTTTGCCCCTGCAAAACCGAAACTGCTATAAAGATGTCCAAGGTTTACGTAATTGTTACGTAGTGTAGGCAGTGGCAGCCCAACGCGTGGGTAACGCAGGCAAAAGCCAGATGCGACTTGTAGGGGCAACTAGTCTGCGGTTTGAATGTAAAAAGGGGACAGAAACTATGAAAATCGGATAATTAATACTAGCTTCCATCATGTATTCCTTTCCAAAATGATCTCCTTTGCACTAGTCACCCCCTATCAATTTCCTTATCACAGGGGTTCTAATAATTATTCTGTCACGCGGTCCTAAACACGCGACGTTATATACCGTATCAGCCCGACACACAAAAGGTACCCTTCACTTTATCAATTCTTACCTTGAGAGAGATCCTTTCTTTTGGTAGTCCTTGGCGGCAAAGGTTAATGGATTAATTCATGAACAAAAATGATACACTTGAAAAATACATATATTTATAATAACCCTTTTATTCTTCACTTAGAAAACAAATTCACTTTGGTTAATCAATTAATTAATATATGTTCCCTTCTCAAATATATTCGTATTGATTTATAATGTTTGTTGTACTTCACCGGATATTGCACAATGTGACTTCCGCCGATACTCTATGCCCCAGTATCTGTTTATCGGATTCCTGGATCCTTCCTTAACACCGGACACTGGCGTTGGTAATTGCTGTCCAAAGCTGCTTACTCCCGGCTAATTATCACTGCAAAAACTCCAGACTGACTTTCACTCCATGACCGGTTCTTCGGCTTCCCTGAGTGAGTGAGTGCTGGCTTCGTTGATAATTGAGGGTCCTCCCCTCACGTCCCTTGTGACTTTTTTGTTAAGAAGAAGCCTCGTCCCTTATTTTACAAGCCCTTTTATATTATCTCTCCTCCCCTCCTGTATGTTCTAGAACATTCCCGGTTTTCTCCCCTTCTCTCGTATCTGATAGGCTATTCCCCTTTCATTATTATAATTTTGTTTACCCCTTCCATCCTTTCTCTGCCTTGCAGCTTTCATAACATCAACGGCATTGTTTTAGTTTGTTTACGTGACCCGAAAACGGTATTGTTTTAAAGTTGTTTTCATAACATAGACGGCATTGTTTTAAAGTTGTTTTTCATAATACAGAAACGATATTGTTGCCTCGCGGTAGTACGTGTTCCCAAAATATACACAATGGCGTCCTTAATCGTATACTTATGCCAACACGGCCAAAATGGCGTGTTACACCTTTAGTATATAGTCAAAGTTACGGAGACTCATGACTAACTTCAGCGAAGAGCACAATTAAACGTACGGGCTAACTAATTTCCTATATAAGCATTCTGATCTGATTCAAAGGAATTCTGATGGAGATTGCACGAAAATATTTATCCACCATCAAGAATTGAGTAATATAATTTAGTTTTTATCCCCGGGATATATTATGGAAGTCTTCTCGGGTTTTCCACGGATAAGCTTTTCAGCACTGCCGACGTTTCTGAGGCCGACTCGTATTCCATGACATGAGGCGAATGATGATATTTACGATAGACTTCAACCGTCGCTTTTGTTTCACGTGGTCAAGGGAATTTAATGGTCAACAACGGGTCGGCCGTTTAACTTTTAACTTCTATGAGATTAAAGTGTACGCCTGCTCACAAGGTTATTGGGAAAGGATTATTAAAAATGGCCATTGAAATCCGACTGAAAAGGAGTTTCAACCAAGGCCATGGCTTTTCCCTTAGCGGTGCTTGGAAGCCGTTATTAAAAGGTTTGGGTAATTCAAAGTGTAACGGCCGGCCCATTGTTGACCATTAGAGTCCCTTGACCACGTGAAATAGTAGCGACGGTTGAAGCCTATCGTAAATATCATCATTTGTTTTGAGAATGGAGTACGAGTTGGACACAGAATCGTCGGCAGTGCTAAAAGGCTTATCCCGGTGGAAAACCCGAGAAGACATCCTTAATAAGACTTTGGTATATTGTAAACAATTTCTATGAATAATTGTCGTAAAACTCGAAGCTTGGAGACAACTCAGAGATTATAAGTTAAGTTCTTGGTGGGAAAGTAAATGAAAATGTCGAGAGGATCGTTCTTAAACACCAGAGTATCCCTCAAATCCGCGCGCAGTTAAAGAAGTCACAATCGGTAAATTAATTCTTTGTTCATCTTCATTGGCAGTAGAATCCTAAGATTGGTTGACTGGAGCCTTAAATCCATCCCTATCTAATGCTGGTTCCCAAACTCCCTGGTCGTTCTTCTTAAGCGCTTTCCTCTTTATGTGGTCTACGTATTTACTTCTTAGCTTTCCTCTCGGGGCTTTTCCCTCTAACTTTCCTTCAGCTGTATTCTTCAAAAATCCATTGTGCCTCATGGTGTGCCCAATCCATCTGGTTTTATTTTTGGTGTATAGGTTTCCATATGGTCCATATTGAACTCTCTATATATTATTATGGCTCTCGCATGGCTGAAAGATTTAATACTCGAATTGGACGAAAAATAGAGGAAAACCTCACGTTTCATTAAAACCTGCGGCGTGCGAACTGAGAGTGTGGGATAAAAAATGGAAGGACAAAGTTGGAGTCACTAGAGACTCGATACTACATGATAGGCTAAGATTACTTGAGAAACTGATCTTGCGAGTTTAAGGATGACCCAGTAGGTATAAAATTAACCCCACACTACATTTCTCTAGAAATTGAAGCTGCTAATGACACTTTAGACTAGGTTTGTCGATAGGCAGTGTAGCTAATTAGTTGGTTTGCTCCCTATTACTTTTTTTTAACCTGCAGCGTAGTACTAATAACATGTTTCGTGGCTTCCCGTGCGACTCTTTATCTCTGTCCATTTATTATGTTGCAAAATTCATTTATACAAATAGTTTCTGTAACATTGGTAGCATACTTGTGTTCTAGTGCATGCTGGCGAAATTTCACCTCCTGACTAGTGTTTGAAAGTTTGCAGTCGTCGTTTCATCAACTATATTTGGGTACCTATATAGTGTAATGCATTTAGGTACTAATTAATCTCCTTCCACACAATCTTGAGGTGGCTTTCAGGGTAATATGTAGACGTAGACAAACTGATTGAACTGACGAAATAAAAGAGATACAATGTCAAAACGTTGGGTAGGTGCATACATTCCTTCTTTTCATGCAGCATTGTTGACTGTTAAAAAAAAACAGGAAAACACTTTGGCACTGCGATAATATGCTATTCACTTTCATTCTTTCTCTCTTTCAAATCCTCAATTTCTTATCCCCAACATTTTTCATGGCCGGTGTCCTAACACTACCTGCTATATGCCCTGTGGCTATTCGTAAACCAATGTGTTGCTGTAGATGAAAAAGGAGGGGTGAATGGAAAGTGAAAGTGATGAACGGGGATGCGGCATTAAGAGCCGTTTTGAATGAGGAAGGATGTGGTTCGAGAAAGGTAAACTTTTGGATGCAATGAAGGTAGGCAGGAAGTATGCCGAACCGAAGGCAGAGATCGTGTGAGGTAGCAGTAAAACCTTAGGGAGATATTAAAGCTACCCCGATCAAGCAATTACATGAAGCCGCATACAATTCACTTGCATGATTGAAGGATTTATTCTCTGTCTCGCACTCATCAGATCCACAAGTTCTTATTGCAGGAGACACTCACGTGTTGTTCATTAATCTATCGTCTTGAACCCAGTCGACGGAGATAGCCTCCTTCAATTCTGCCTTGTTTCATTCCTATCTCAAGCTCTCGTCAAACTTCGCTTTGACGTCAAAACTGCCAAAACTTTCGCGTTTCGCAGCTAATGGCGAACGTTTAGCGCGAAGATATGACCTCCAGGGGAAACCAGTTACCGCTCTGAATCGATTCCTTGATAAGCATTAGAGTAGGCCAAAATGCAGTGGGTATGGGTTATCTGGGAAGTTTTTGCTGTAAAAGCAGAAAGAGATAGGACTAGTAATGAGTGGTTGATAAAAAAGTATGGAATAAATGCTCCAGTAATGGAAACGTATGAGAGGAGCGTGCTTCGTTGGTTTGTCCATGTCAAGAGAATAGATGAAAGGCAAATTACAAAGCAGAATCATGATAGAGGAGTGAATGGTATGAGAGGAAGGGTTCGACTGAGAAAAACATAAGTAAATATAATTAAAGAGACTCTATAGAGATGGAATATTTGTATGCTACAGAACTGGAGGGCGTGTATGAAGCAATGTACGATGGTAACTGAAGCAAAGGTGGAATGCAAGGGTTTTATTTGATCTGGTTTATCAAATAAATATCAACTAACAGCTAGCGTTGGCATTTAAATTGAATGTGTAATAAAAAGATTTTATAGGTAATTAACACAAAATATGTACTACATCTTACATAAGAAAACAACAGTATTAACTATGAATATAAAACACAGCGTAACAGAAAACAGTAAGGAGGTAACTGTTTTTCCGAGTTGGCTGGTGTAGTTGTGGAAGGGTGGGCGGACTAAATGGTGTTCAACAAATAGATCAGGACAGAACGGAGGAAATTATTAAAGCAGAGACAGATTTATAGGCACAATACTGAGATTTACTCTTCTTTGACTCTTCCTACCCCAAAAGGGAATGGCTTGATGGATACGTATGGATATATCGACTCATTCAGCCACTGCGGAGAGAATGCATACTTTTGCCCTCATGCACCTAAGCCAGACCTAGCTTGTAATTAGCAAACTTTCCCTGAAGGTTAAATTTTAGGTCGTTATGCCATTGTGTTTTTCCGCCGTATTCCTTCGTGCCGGTTATTCTTATGAACGTCTTTCCATATTGGGGATATCCTAAGCATTATCATCATCCTCTTCTTCATCATCAACAACTGGTATTATATAAGTTAATTGGAAGGATTTTTGGACAGATTCTTTTTTGATTTCACATCCTAGAGTAATATACTAGAGTATAAACATTTTCGCGCGGACTGTCAAATGGCTGGGCTATAATCAGATTTGACACGCAACCATATGATTGGTTTGTTAGCCTGATTATTGTGGGCTTCATTTTGTGGGTATGAAACAATTATTGACGTAAAACCAGTGATAGTTCCATATCAATAGAAGATTAATTCTACATTTTTTATTATTTGAAGTACAAATATACATTCTTTCAATCGAGAGGTAATAGTTACTTAGAAGTAAATTTTTAATTCCTTCAATGACATATGGAATGCAAACGGAACATTTTGCGATGGTGATAGCGTGTTTTTAATTGTGCGTTGGAAGATTTTGGCCGTAGAAGTAAAGTTAATACAAAGCGAATACCGTATTAGGTGCGTAGAAGAAGAATATTGTATGTTGCGGAAACGAGGATGTGAGTAGGCTGCAGGCGTTCGAGATGTGACTGTGTGGGGATTGGAGAAAGTACGGTGGACAGAAAGGAAGACAAACGAGGAAGGGCTTGGTTTGGTGGGAGAGGAGAGGAAACTACTGGGGGAGATTAGGAGGAGGCAGAGTAGATGCTTAGAGGAGGTTATAAGAGCCAAAGGGTTGCTTAATTCTTCGATAGAGGGCAGGAGTAATTGGTTAATCGGGGAAGGGGAAGAAAGAGAATTGGCTTTATAGATGAAATGAAGAGAGGGGTGAAGTTAGTGTACCCAGCTGCATAATGAATAATTCAGAGAGACTGGGTGCCTGTGGCTTTTAAAGATGGTATAGGTATTCCTTCTCCCATTTAATCCCACTTCAACCGGTAGATCACTTCTAATACTTACGGTTTTCCATTGAATGTGCTGAATGTGTTGGAAACATATCAACGCAATTCAGCGAATTCAAACGACGATAAATTGAATGATGTTCGCAACCAAAACGGTCGGAAACCTGCAAGTAGGTAGCATTCTGTAGGCTCACCATGTTTCGCAATGGTTTTGCGTATAGTTATCGAATTCTTTCGTAAAATTTCATTTCAAAACATAAGCCTTTTACCAAATATTTACAAGAAAGCTTCACACCATGCATGTTTGATGCCCTCACTAAAAATTAACACGTAAACAACAATGTGGGGTGCGATTTTCAAATTTTTTATATTGATTAGCCCCAACTAGCTTCTCTCCTGATTTGTTTTGAAGTAGGTACGCTGCCTTAGTTATCAGGGTCTGGAACGAATGGAAATTAAGTGTTCTGCTGTGTTACGACGTTATCAGCTCGTCGGAGCGAATCGAAAGCGTTCAATAGCACCACATCAAGCCTGAAATATCGCGCTAGAATAATTAAAATAATGGATTAAAGTTTCTCTATTAATCAAAACTAATATTTTCGCATAATGTAATGCGCAACTTTAAGGTTTCAATCCAAATTCCTTACATTTCACCTAAGTCATGGATAATGATGATTACTGAGAACCGCCTTATGTGTATGATATTGACATTGAAAAATGTGTATTTTTATGCAGTCCTTTGAGCAGCATGCTTAGAAAATTCGGAATTTAATTTCTAAAAATACCATGAGAATTAAAATACATTCAGTCAAATGGAGTACTACGCCGTATTTCACATTTTACTTCCAAGTAGTTGCCAGCGTTGCCAAATACGACGCAGCATGTCGGCTTCTTGGTCGGAGGAAAACCGGAAATATGTTTCTTAAACATTAATACTGGCGTTGAATTGCCAATGACCTAAGCTGAAAAAAATATATCGTGTTCCTTGATATCTCATGCGTGGTGTACTTGTTTTTTAACGATATTTCTCGGGCTAAACTTAAAATAAAAAATGCTATAGGAAGGGAGATGCATTTCAACGTGACATTCACATTTTCAACATTTTGAAATCCATATATCCTGATTAAATGCCCGATGAATATTTCTACACCAATCGATAGGAGAAATCATGGACTATGAGATATGTCAAAATCAGGGCAGGTTTTCTGGTATGCCTAAAATGATGGTTCCTCCTTAAGGTGACTCGTAACTAAAATGCGCAGACTCATGCACGGCGAAAGTGTTCGTGGAGTGGCGTTTCGACGTCTCACGTAAAAGCGCGCACATCAATTCACTCACTAATGGAGAGGACGAACGAACGCTTTCGTTCGTCGTGTACAAGGAGCAAGTGAACATGTGGTTTTGGGGGACTCCTAGTATTTCCTGCCCTACCCGCTGGCGTCGCGTCGACTCTGGCGGTTAAAAGCCTTCGCCATTGTTTCTCGGGACTTGAATTCCAAAATGGCGGTTTATTTTTTTCCGCGCATTGTTCAGCGGGCGCTACCGGAGGTATTGTGTTTCCCATCGCGAGAAAGAGAGCACAATTTCCACAGAATCCCTCCCCGTCTCAACATCTCGCGTTTATTTTCTTCCTTGCGCTACAATTTCAACTGCTTGAAGGGTTGATCTCAATCCATAAAACAAGGTGCTAATCAAGACTTGGCATATGTTATATGTGATTCTTTAAGTTTAGTGGAGTTCCACATATGACGTCGAGTGGAGGGTTACTTATCCTATAGTCAATTGTCGTGTTCGCCCGCCTGGGACGTCTAATTGTGAACGACTACTTGACGAATATCCATGTATATGTATGTACTACATAAAACTTTCTAGCCTTAAATTCCCCCCAAGCTCTTGCAGAAGAAACTTGCAGAACAAACTTGCAGAACAAACTTGCAGAAGTAACTTGCTAGTGTAAACCCACCCATATCCCTCGTCCCGCCTTGTTCTGCGTTGAAGTTTTTTCCACATCTTTCTCCCCTCTATATTTCTATCTCTATAGATACCATATTCGAATTTTATTTTTTCAATTCAGCGTCTGTAAGAAGTATGAAGTAAATATTGTCATATTAGTGGAGCAATAATAGTTACATATGACAAAAATTATCAGTTATTTTATAAATGTATCTACATAAGTATCTAACTTGACTTATTTTTTCACGTCGTACGGTGAAAATGCCTTCACAACAGAAGTTTATTTTTTGCAATTCTGTAAAATTTGCTGGGGTGAGTAATTGATTAATTTTTATAAACAGTTGAGGAAATATAAATACTACTCAGCGTTACTTTTTTGACGAAATCTATTCGTTAGAAATTTAGCTAATTGTTTTCAATATCCTCCCTCTGGAGCGGACATCCATAGTCTATACAATGTAAAACAGCTTATATTTTTATGGAAATTGCTCGAAAAGTAGTTCGAAAAGGGATTAACACTTTGACATGAATAAAAAATATTTGTTTTCCTTTAAAATGAGACAAAATTCATCAAATTATCTCGCTCAAACTGCTTTAAGTGAAATGCGATCCAAGAATGTTTTTCGACTCACTTAAAGATTATAAAATTGTCCGCTCAATGACCCACGATTACCGCTCCAGGCAACTTAAACCATAGGAACCATAGTTCTCTGGAGCCTTTTGTTAAGAGTAGGTTAATGCTGACGCCGGATTCCTCTCCACTCTTCCTCCATTCCCGAGGTAATCCACCCCTTACCTTAACACAACTATCCTCAATTGAGCATGCGACAGTCACGTTAAGACAGGATGAATGGAGGTGGGGATTGATTACATGAGAAGGCTAGAGTACTCACTGGCTTCCCATTTAGAGGGCCGGTGTATCAACTGAGGTAACGGCAGAGATATTTCAGTGGAATCCATGCTTAATTTTTATATTTGATAAGGAACCACAGGAATTTTATAAGTGCAATAGTCTTTCCAATTGAGGGGATGTAATACTGTGAAATATTTTGCTACTATTTGTCTACTGACGCAGATTACCCCACCCGTCCGTTGCTTTCCCGAAATAAATAGCCGTAAGACAGCGCAGTGCGCCGTATTTTGTGGACAAATTACAGTTGTATGCGAAATAACCGAGCTATAAGTGAACCATGGCAATTTATCTGGAGTCCGTGTCACACGATACTTGCTCCTAAACCACACCTAGCATGCTCTCCAATACTCGATATTAGGTACGGAATACAGTATGACTGGAGTCGTTCTAGAAGGCTTTCTACGACTATGCAACTTTCACTTGCGGTACAGTGGTATTTTCCTTCATACTCTACCGCATTTCCACAATAATTCTTATTTAAGGTGGTTGGAACGATTTTTGTTAATGAATGTTTGATTTTTGTTTGCGTGAAAATTTTCATACGTGCCATTCTTTCTAAAAACTACATATAAAACTGAAAAAAATACAGGTTACCGATTTGGTTTCTTGGCAATTCAATGGTATTTTAACACGTCGCACTGTGGCACATGACATATATTTCGAAATAATTTGATTTTATAAGCACAGGTTTTCTCCTAAACGCGAAATACTACATTTCGTATTATTATAACGGTTGCTGACAAATATCAATGTATCATGCCGTGTTAAAAAAATGCGTAATTAGATATGTCTCCTACATAAAGTCTTGAGTCTCTGTCCATTTGTGTAGTTGCCAAATACATATATATTAACGGTCCCTCTCCATTGTGATAATATCTGTAGTATATTGCATGCTTGTGAGGCTTCGTCTCGTGACAAACATTAGCGATTTATGCTAATGCATAATTAGTCGTAGTTACACTAACTTTAGGGTATAGTGTAATGCATGTTGGTCAACACTCACCCCCTGCCACACACCCCTGAGGTGGCTTGCAAGGTATTTTGTAGATGTAGATATGATTTTCGCTTAAGTTTCGTATTCCGAGCCGAAAATCCAAGTTATAACGAATCTTAGATTAAGGCGAGCATGTTAAAATATAATTATTGCATCATTTGCATTACTACATACATGGTGATTTCCACCGCGCAAACTGATTTACACAGTGAAATGTGGTCCAAGAATTATTTTCGCCTTGAAAATTTATTAATCTGTGCACTCAATGACTCACGACTACCACTCCAGCTACTTTAAGCAATCTGTGATAGCAGGCAATCAAAACGACAGAAAAATTTGGCCAATAGTTCATTTCACAGCACTGATTACTAATAGCTACTAGGAGGAAAAGGAGGCGCTGCTGGAAAAATTGAATTGCTCATAGTGACTGTAGAATAGGGTGGGCCGAAAAACACGAAAGTGTCCGAATCGAATCGTAATAGCACGGAAAAGTTGTTACTCGTCACCCTGATCACAAACAAAGAAAAATTTTCGAAATCGGACCATGTCTTCCGGTCGCACATCTCGTTCGAAGTTTTGAAAAATCGTAAAAAATATGACTTTTTTCGGGATTTTTTAAAATGAGTTACAGTGATTGGAGTTACGTTCAAAATCGGTATGTGGCCTCTTCTAAAGAACCTCTGTCTTAAAAAAATATGTAACACCCCTTACCTCCTTCTTTTAGGGGGACGGGGAGTCGCTCATCGCGTTCAAATTATCGAAAAATCGTAAAAAACATGACTTTTTTCGGAATTTTCTCTTTATGAGTTACAGTGATCGGATTGCGTTCAAAATCGGTATGTAGCCTCTTGTAAACGTCCTTTTTCTTTTAAGAAAGATATAATTCCCGTTCCCTCCTTCTTTTATGGGGGAGGGGAGGGGAATGTATCGTAAAAATGAGTAACAACTTTTCCGCGCTATTACGATTCGATTCGGACACTTTCGTGTTTTTCGGCCCACCCTACTGTAGAAGCTACCGTTACTGATTGTCAGCCACTAGGTCCTATTGGAGTTGAGTAGCAATCTAGTACCACATAAATTATGTTCTCTAGTAGCTCTGCGAGTATAAGAATGATGATGGTGACTCAGTTACAAAAGATAATGGATGGTCATCATGCCAGCAATAAAATCGGAACATGTGAAAGATCAAGTATTGTGATACATGCAAGCTTAATCCTACTCTAGCCTATCCATGCGTCTCCAAAATAATCGCAGTCAATGTTAAGTTTATGAATGAATTTTGCATGCTAGCCATGTGAGATGGAATATTTTTCTGAAAACAAAACTGGCGTCACTTCCTTGATCCCAGTTTTTATTTTGCTGCCGCCAATTTATTCTTTAATCTATAGTCGCCACGAATGTAAACGGTTTTAGGATATCTTCGGCCGTACAAAATACCCATTTAAACTTTATATCGTGTGTACAAATTCCATGTTTCCCTTTCGCTCTTTTTTTGTCATCCTGCTATTCCGTCTCTTGAATCAGTAGCCATGAGATCTAATGGGATAATCGTTAATCAGAAATTTCGAGAAAGGAGCTTTCGCTTGAGCGGATGTAGAGGATCGCATTTATTCATGAGCGTGGCTTCCTGCTTCATCCCTCGGTCTCAGTGGTTTATTTTTTTGCCATTTCTCAATTTGAAAGGGACAACAAACCCAAATGTATTCAGGCTCTCTTAAAAGAATTCTTATATTTTACGAGAATTCTTTTTATCCTCTGTTGCTGAGAGGAGAGCATAGGAAATCCTTGATATACATTTTTCCAATCATCGAATATTTTTTTTTGCTAAACCCTTCAATTTATATTACAATGCTAGGGATTGTCGGCGGATGCTGAAGATAAAATGGACGGATAGGATCAGAAATGAGGATTCGTACCGAAGAATGGTCGAGGAGAATATCATTAGTAGTTGGTACTATCAGGAAGGTAAGGTCCAGGGCCACACTTTGTGGCACAATGAATTTGTGGAACATAATAGATGGGAAAATATGAGATGGGAATGGGTTTGGTGTGGTAGAATAAACTCATTGAAACGGGACGCCATCACATGATTAGGCTAGGGTCGAAATTTTAAGAGGGTAGATACAAATTGTTTCACCTTTCCATATGAAATTGCAATGTTTTCAGAAAATATGGAGACAGTCTTTGAACAAATTATCATTATGATGGAAATTTCGGAGAAAGTGGTACTTCAAATATCTTTTGAGAAGACAAAATTCATGACCAACATTGGGAACTCGCCTAAACTATTAATAAAAGTATGGGGAATAATCGATAAAGTGGAGAAATTCATATACTGAGGGAAGTAATTAAAATCAACTGGCTGGTCGAAGAAGCAAGCAAAGTAAGAGTGAGAAAATTGAAACTAATTAAGCATACTAATTGACTAAGTCTCTACTAAAACCAAAAATAGACACTACAATACAGTAAACAAGCCAGAAAATCTCCACACCACGAAATGCACGATCTCAATGAGATGAGGAGAAATAGGAGAGATACAGAAGAAGGAAAAAATATTTTCAGAAAAATCCTAGGACCACAAAAAACATAGAAAGGCGACTTTAAGAACAGGAAGAATGATGACCTCACCTAGAATAAAGAATGCCAAACAATTTCAGATTAGATGAGGGAAAGAAGAGTTGGGTTCTTCGACCAAGTAATGAAGATTTACAATAGTAGACTTATAGAACAAATTTTCGAGAGTATTTTAAAGTGTAAGAATGGTATCCATCGCACAGTGGGGCCAAACGCAACTTTAGACAGACAAAAGTCCAGAAATTTTACAATCAACTCCAAAATAGGCATGTGTATGTTTTTGAGATTGCTTAAATAAAAGCTGATATGAAATTTGCAATATTTATTGTATTTTATGATTTTTTTGCAAATTTTATTGATTTTACAATTTTTGACAGTAAACTTATTTTTCAGTGAATAATATGAACGAATCAAATGAAAAATGTTCACGTAAATTGAGATGATCATAGAAAATGAATCTGCTATAAAATTTACAAAATTATTTTTGTAATCACCTTTGCAAAATATTTTCATGTTTCATAGAAAAAATGATACGATTTGCAACGAAGTTGCACAGAGCTGAGATTTCAAAAATCTCAGCCCTGGTGTAACAAACTTCACCACTTGTACCTAAGAGTGGACATAATACATGTAGCATCCAAATTTGACTTATTTCAAACGAGTAATAACTTCATAAACAGATATTATTTACGGTACTTGCATTTGCTTTCCATGATTGAAATTGTTTATATTATAGTTTACCCGTTGCCATGCGGCCATAGCGGCCGGATGAATTTCCTATCCGCCTCTCCTGCATAATAACTTTTATATATTTTAACAGTCCTTTTGCAACTCAATAGCAGTTGATTTCTTTTACAATCTCTAGCTCATACTTAAATGAATAATTTTTCTCAAAATTACGTTACGATTCCGTCCGATTATATAAATTTTCTCTAAATTATTAAAACTTTTCATTTTGAAAAATCAATAAATTTTCATTAGTGATAATTAATTGCTCCACGCGTACTTTCTCAAAAAATAAATTTTAAAATAATATTTACACTCTACTTGCTCATTTCAATCGATTGAAAGTTTAAAAAATGAAATAGAGGACCCCAGTATGATGTACTAATAGTTTCAAATCGACCGTCCAATTCGGCGTCTGCGTCCGTGGGACCAGTGCTCCGCTATTCTCTCACTTAGACACTCATTTCTACGCGCAGGTGCATACTAACCAACCTGTGAAATACACCGTTACGTAGTTCAAACATCAGGTTACCCAACCTACTATTTCAGAAACCCTAATTCAAACTTTCATTTTTGGACTTTTGTCCGCCTGAAGTGGGGTTTTGCCCCACTGTGCATCGGGTACAAGGGATGAAGAAAGATCTTACCGTATATGCTAAAATAACATTGAATTGCCGAAATGTGGCAGGGTGCAATGTTTTCACTTTAATCTATAGATATCACTGATGAAAACGCGTGTGCAAAGGTTCTCGTAAGTCTGTGCATAAACAAAAATACCTTTAATCACATTAATGTCTCATCCTACGGACGGAGCACTGCACTTGAATTGCCCTTCAGGATGGCATTCTTTTAAAAAGTCCCCACTTCTGTCGAAATTTGAACCCGAGCCTTCGGGATTGGAAGCCAGTACTCCAGCCACAACACCAATTAGAGGCCCTTATTCCCTTAATGGATTCTAACCTAACAAATTCCGCTAAAATATATCTTCTGTCGTCTGGATACAATACAGGTCCCTCGTGGTCGGAATATACTTCTGATACGTGACTGTAATATCTACTGTCGGTGAAAACTTATATTGACTCGTGTTTGGATTCCGACTAAAACTTAAGTAGCACACCTACATGGATAAAAGTAACATCAAAATTAAACTTATTTTATTTTTCACTTCGAAATGCTCACGGATTACCTTCACAATAAACCTAAGATTTTTCATCGCGATAGGAACAAAAGAAATGCTGGTTACTTTACGTTTTATTACGGACTGATCGTTTTATTCAATTCATAAAGAGAAAACTTGTCGTTGAATTGCAGCGAAAATTTTACACTTAGAGACAAAACATTTATAAATGTAGCGCTTTAATTTCAACACTTTCACATATGCCTAATGAAAGATACATATTATCAATTTTATTATAAAGTAATTATTTAGCTCTCTTCACCACCGATTCAACCTATCGTACATTTATTTGGTTTCATGTTTCTCCCGTGCTTTCGGAAAGATTTCTGTCATATACCCTACCGCCTTCAAGTTTATGATTACTACCTTATGGTCATATGGTATTCCATTCAATAGCAAATTTTCCAACTTAATAAATCCACCGTGAATACCATTCGGCTCTCATATTATTCTCTCACTCGACGTGACGAGCAGAGCGGTCTGATATCAGCTCCGTGCCCGACTCGTTTTTCAATTCTTTCATCCAGAATCATTTATTTCCCTCTCACACCCATCCCATTCGTCCCTCTGGGGCTGTCATATAATATTCTTTTTCCACCCCTCTTCATGCATGCCACACTCTACCCACCCCCACTGCGCATGCCCCAGGGGTGAAGGAGGGGGAAGTAGGAGGGGGCGGGAGGGGGGGGATTAGTAGTTGAATAATTCCTATCCCTCATTTCCGGGTGTCAGACCGAGAAAGGGGACCTTGAGGGCGAAATATGCGGTAGGCCGGTCGGTCGGGCTGCGAAGCGGGAATTGGGTGGCCCCCTCCCCACGCAATGCAATTCTCTTCCTACCACGAATTTTTTTCTCCCTTTTACCCACCGCCCAACAACCTCTAATTTCGTACGCGATTCACATTTCGTATGTGTCACCAATTCCACAACCGTTTATTTCGTACACGTCGCTAGAGTGGGCATAAATTTTCCCGATTTTAATTTTAATTTCGAATTAAATAGGTCTTGAGGCTAATTTATTTTTCGTTTTTCATGCGAGCATAACGTACGTTTATCAAATTTGGAGGCACTCAATGTGAGCTTTCCATTCGCTCTGGTGCGCTAATCACTTGCGACACAACATCGCATTTGGTTACCGTTCGTTAAAGGCCCTGTGCAATGGGCAGTGCACTTAAAAACCGATCGGGAGCAGAGTTGATGTGCGCTAAACAACAAAAGAACGCCGATTATCGTGTCCAAGAAAGTTGTTTTTGTTTTGACTTTGTAAAAGCGTCAAACATGAATATTGTAAAGTATTAAATTACTCTTGGTAAAAATCTCACGTTTTTAAATACTTATTTTTAAAGAATTCGATGAATACCTAATCAAGAAACATTCGACCGTGGCTGTTTAGCACTCACAGAATGTTACCTGCTGGCAGGTTACCAAACGTCCCCCCAGCACACATCGTTCATTTATATGACGTTCACGTGCACTGAAGTGCGCTGATGTGTTCCGATTTGCACTTAATACATCAAAACCTTGAATGGTAATCTCCCAATATTTCAAATTTGGCACCTCTGTGGTACTACGTGTTGCAATGGTTTTATTCACTCCAGCTTTTGTATAAGTTCAAATCATGATGCAGTAAAAAAAATTTTCATCTCGATCGATGTTTTACAATACAGAATATTAAATAGATTTAAACGCTGGAATATAAGCATGAAGCATAACGGAATAAAAGTGGTGATTAATGCCTTGTTTTCATTAATTGATTAAAAAATATTTACTTCGAGGTGCATAAGATTTTTTTGTCTGCGGTAATTAAACATTTTACATTCTTATCATCCAATAATCAATGCCTCAGTAATCTATTAATTCTCCATATACTACTAGCCTTTGAAAAATTTGGAGGTAAAGGAGAAAATATTTTAGGTCCCAAGTGTTTTAAGAATTTTCTAAACAATTCCATCTGGGGCCTAAATAGAGGTACGGTCATGTCATTATCATTTCGTAAAAATTTAGATTTTAGCTTAATTTATTCACTACCTCGGCAAAAAAAACTTTTTTACTTTGAAAACAAATAAATGCTTCAGAGTTAGAATGTGAAGTGTTTTGAAAATGGGAAAGGAGTGTGTAATTCTAGGTATCCCCATCATTACCTTTAATACAATTTGCTGATCTGTAAACAGAGGTTTGACATTTCTGAAGTCGCACCACCCCAAAAAGCGATACCATACAGTAATATTGAGTTTAAAAACGCATAATACGTAATTTTCAAAACAGTAGACGGACAAAATACATCATGCTAATTATGAAGGACGTCAAAGAGAAGGAAATGACGAGGTTAGGTGGTTGAAGAGTGGAATAGAGATCTGTCATTCTTCGAATTTATGAATGCTAATGATGATGATGATATAATTCGTATCGTTTCTAATAATCCCTTGTTTACCGTAAAAACGAAGGCAAGATGAGAATTGTAACACGGGGATGTTAAAAGATAATACTGATGTAGCATCCTGACTTGAAAGCGATCGGGAGTGAAGGAATAAAGAGGTGATTTTTTCCGATTTGATAAGATATTTGAGCGGATGATTCCATCGTCCATTCGATCGGAAGATTGACGGCTGTCGACTTGAATTAAGTGTGAATCGATAGAAGCGTGATATCCTCTTCAGGAGCCCTCCACGGTTTCAATTGTTCGGGGGGCAAGTGAATTGCCGGGCGCTCAGGGGGTCTAAGGAACAGGTTGAGAGGGGGAGGGGGGGAGGGAGACTAACTTTGAGAGGGAGGGGTGGGTAGAAGTGTGTGTGGGAAGAGGGAGGGTTAAGTTGGAAGGTCGGGGTCAGGCGAAGTGGGAGAAATCCCCAGTTTCCCGTGAGGGGACGTGGATAGAACGCAATTTATTGGAAATTGAGTGGTTGCTGCACGAAACGTCAGCCGTCATACTACGTCAGTGTACCTGCGCCGTTTATTTTATTTCAGGTAATCATAAAGAGTTATTTGTTTATCGTTGAAAGGTGGAAGAGAATAGGCTGCATGCGTTCGCGATTTGGGAGTGGAGGTGGATGGAGAAAGTGCGGTGGACGGAAAGGAAGACAAGCGAACAAGTACTTGTTATGTTGGATGAGGAGAGGAAACTTCTGGATGAGATTAGGAAGAGACGGAGTATGTGGTTGGAGGGGGTAATGAGGGGCGAAGGTGATTGAGGGGAAGATGTTGGCTAAGTGGGGACGAGGAAGAAAGAGAATAGGTTTTATGGACAGGACGAAGAAGGGTAGGACGTACGCTGAGATGTCCAAAGAAATGTTGGTAGACAAGAGCCCTGCACATATAAAAATTGAGGGGATTTTTTTCTTGCGTACTTCCTACCTTAACGGGTAGATAACCTAATAACTTTTTTTCGTTATCTTCGTTGAATAAATAAATTACAATGCATGTGTACTATGTGTGTATAAATGTATGTTCGCCAAAAACTCGAGAACCAAGTGTATTACACCTTTCAAACTTTAAAGATTATGAAAAGGCCTCCCTGCGCAGATAGCACTCTACTTTTCATGTAACTAATAGTCTCCGGTTCGACCCCAGACCAGTCAAAGCCATAAGAAATGCATGTGAAGGTGATTTTTATCTTTTGTTTATTTATTTTGCATAACTTTAATTGAAAGAAACATTGCACAAGCTTGAGATACACACCAGCGGAAATAAAATTCAACAAATATTTTTGTCCCAATCGTCGAATTTTGGATAAAAAGTCATGATCTTGGGTAAAATGAGACGCATTTTTGGAAAAAATGTTTTATTCTAAAAATCCCTTGACGACCTTACGCATTGTTGAACTTGTCTTTCATAAGAGTAATGGGGAATACTCGAAGTCGACACTTTCTCATTAGGGCTAAGTCACAGCGGAACTGAAAATCGGCCATAATAACGGAGTTTTATTATTTAAAAAATAAGCAATCTCAGTAAAATAGCTTAATATTAAGCATTATTTAATGACTAAATGGGCAATCTTTATCTATTAAAAAAACTAAGGTAAGAGGGAAGTCAAATTCTCTTATGTTTCAACAGAACTACCATATTATTTTTCATTTTTTTCGCTCTTATTGAGAATCAACGGGCAATTATGCTAGTATTTTATATTTCAGGTAATGTATATTTCTTAATCATATCTGGGTACCGGCATTTGATGGATGGATGGATGAGGTGCTACTTAAAAAATTCCCGAAAATCGTACGCCGCGTTTGAACGAGTGCTAATACGATAAAACGTCGACAGTTGCTACTACATATATACATCCTTTGTGTACTTGTGAGCGAAGCGGCTTCATTCCTTGTGAATGTGTTTAAAATAATGATGGCAGTATAATTGTGCTGCTACCTATCTTTTTGGATCAAACAAAATCCAGGTGCTGTCATCTAGTGGAAGAAATAGTTATAAACCAACAACATTACTAACAAAACAATAACACATCATTGTTTCAGCATAAATATAATCGAAGCAATAAATGAAAGCACACAGTAAGGAAAGCACAGTAAATTATTATAAATGGTTATAGCAACAGAATATGTGGATTGAACATTATTTTAGGAAGTTTTAATATTAAAATTACCAATATACAGTATTTGTCGACAATAAATTTTCTGCACAAGATATTCAAATAAAGTGAAACGTCGGCAATGGTTACTATATGATTTGTTGACCAAACCCTCACAAACCATCCTTAATGAATGTGTTTACGACTAGTTTGTAATTTTTCCACTGTCGTGTGTTGCTTCCATTGTGATTTTGTGATGATGGATGTGATAAAGCGGGGATTAAATTAAGACGGAATCGCAAGCGACGCTAAACACGCTCACAATAAAAGGGTGGTAATCAATTATTGGTAGAAGGTCTGGAACATACATTCAAATGGGGAGAACTTCCAATGTGGCAGTGGTGAATAAGCTTCAGATATGGTGTAATTTGATCCATTGACGAATTTCGGTAAGTTTGAGGTAGAATCTCGTATAATTATTACTTGTCGAAGAGTATAGGATGAAATTAATGTCCCAACGGAACACCACTGTCGGTTTACTGAATGGGGAGATAATATTGAACTTACAGTTCGATATTTTCTTCCTTTGCCGATTTCTATTGAATTGTTTTTATTAATAAAAAGTCAAAGTTTGCAGAATCATGTGATCAGAGCATGCATTCCGAAATACTCGTTATGTCTCCTTCAGAACTACTGAAGCTTAAAATATTCTCTATCTTCATATATATTATTAATTCACTAAAATATGTCCGCCTGTCTGTCTGGGACGTATATTTGGAAGACCTTCCATTTGACTTACGAGGTTGAACTTTGGCACGAATACAGATAGTGACTGACAGAGAGAGAGGTAGGACTTATGGTGAGATGAAGAAAGAAATCGCGTGAGAAGAACGGGGCCTGTGTCTGTAAGAGTAAAGACTCTCTTCCATGTAACCCTATCGTAATTGGGATATTATTACTCGTATATTATCTTAGTTATATAGAGGACTTTGGCCGACAAATAATTGAAAATAATTAGTTGATTTGTGACAAATTGTAGAATATTCGTGTGCCGGAGAATATGAAAAACTGAAGTAGGGAAATTGGCAGGTCGTATTACACTTTCGTAAGATGACGATTCTACCGCAACGGTGAAAAGAAACGCCGTCCATGTTCACGTTGCTATGCATATGTTACTGTTATCAAATAGTCACCTATAATGATGATGACGATATCGGATGGTTCAATAAACTTGCCAAATAATACAATGGGTGAGATATGAAAAAATAATAAGGGGTAGAAGGATCGATTGTGACACAATTCAATCTTGTGTTATATTGGGAAAAGTCTCCGATATTTTTGCCGTGGCGCTACCTGAATGTTGACTTATATGTCCAATGGGACTTATATTTCTGTATGGTTCGAAAAGAACAAATGAAATTATTCTAGAAATATAATACTAGCGAATGGCAATCATTCATACATTATCATCGCGCGATTCCCTTTCGGTGTAGGCACAGTCGATGAGATTAGTTATTGCTACCAGCTCTAGAAAACTGGCTATCAAAGGTTTCAGGCTCTACTTTGTGGAATATCATGTTAAAATGAAAAACAAACTTTATTTCAACGCGATTGATTAGGTCCACCACGGTTTCAATGCATAAGCATAATTTTCAAGACTTTAAAATGACGCTTATGGGTTGAAACCGTGGTCGGCCTAATAAATCACGTACAAATAAAAAGTTTTTTTTTCATTTTATGGCCGTCTTTCGATAATTTATTCTATAATTCTGTTATTCTCGCTCACCTCTTTCACTTATATTGCATCAATGCATTGCTTCAAAGACGTTCATCTGTTCTTCTAGACTCAGAATTTTCCATTCTTAAAAATCTCGTCCACCACGTTCATCAATGACTTTCTCTGTCTCCCATTCATCTCACTCTATTCACTTCTCTATCATAAATCTGTTTAGTTAACTGATTCTTATCAATTCTCTCAACATCGCAAAACAAATGAAGCCTGCTACTTTCATACGAACATATCCATCAGAGAAGTATCCAACCCTCATTCTTTCATAACTCACTCATTCCTAACCCTGTCCGTCCTACTTCTGCAGCAAACTTATCTCAAATACCCTTGTCTTACTGTACTTAGCCAACATTTATGCTTAACCTGGAATAGCCAGAGATGCCATAAACTCGGGAGGAGAACACTTTTGCACTCTACGATTATATGTTCCCTGGTAAAACGAATATTCCTTGATATGCTCCACATACTTTTTACGACTTTCCATCCAGCATTTGCGTGTATTTTAATCTCCTCGTCTATTCTTGCATCTTTCGCAAACATTCGGCCAAGGTTCTTAACTCCAAATCGTCCACTTGTTCAATCATTTCATCACTTATGTCATTATATATTCTTACACGGAATGGTATACACAGTGCCAATGCAAAATTACGAGTGTGTGATTACCCCGTTTTGGGGCATACTCAGAGTGGTGTTTACCTCTGGGCGACGGGTTTGTTTCGCGTGACCTTAGGCACGAATTCTCCTCTGCGGCAGTTGCTGATATCTTACTTAATAAAGGGTTCAACTTTTTCGCTTCCTTGCCAGCCTTCCTGTACCGAGAATAAATTGGTGCACTGCCTTCCTCTTAATGTTTGAAAAACTGTTTCGTGATATTAACGAATATGCCTATTTGTAACGGGTTTACGTGAGTATTAAACCTGCCTATTTGATTGACTTGGCCAACAGGATAGATATTTGGTATTCCTTTTGTATTTTGTGGTTTACAATATTGGGTGTCCATTTATATGGAGAAATAAAAATGTTATTTTAGCTAACAACATTCTCTTAGTAACAAAAGATTTTGAACATATATATATAATAACAAGAAAAAAACGTTTTAATATCCCAACTTAAAAAAATATTCAATTCAGTAACAGTATCTATAAACTGTTTGCAAATCTTGCAGAAATTCTTCGAAGCCTTTTTTTTTAGAAATACGATAGTCGTTTCTATGATTCAAATTATTTTGTATATTCATTCGTGATCATTTCAGCCAGTATATTGACAGGATCAATTACATGTTTACTTATTTCTATAAACGTTACAGCAAAACAGGCACGTATTTCTATAAATATCGCAACAAAATAATCGCGTATTTCTATCAACAGCGTGAAACTACAATACGTTCTCTTTATGAGAAAATAATTTCCTGTAGACCACATACTACGTATTGGTTTCGGCTTCAGACTAAAAATGACATAAACACCGATTGTTTTAAACTCTAGTACGAGTTACTGTTCGTTGATTAAAGCTCAGTTTCTTAATTTAAGGCAAACGTAAGCATTTAAATAACTCTGCTTTTACTCTAAGAGAAAATATACCAGGTAATTCAAAGCAGTAAAACGAGATCTACATAACATTACATTAACAATACTACATTAAAGTTTCCAACCGGTTAATGGTAGATTTTATTGAAAGTTCGAGAAAATCCTCTGGATTGTTACGCGTGAGTAACTACCTACCTCTTAGTATTTCTTTCTTCATTTTCGCGTACGGCCTATCCTTCTTCATCCCGTTCATAATGCTTATTCTCTTCCTTCCCTTAACCCGCTTTCCCAACATCCTTCTCTCTATAACGGCCTTAAACAACCCTTCGCCCCTCAACACATCTTCCTACGCTTCCTGTCCAGCTCTAGGGGTCATTGGATCAAGCTAGCCATTCAACTACGAGAGGCTTGTAGTCCAAGGGAATGCACTTAACAACACGTGTAACATTTAGCCACGTGAAAATAGTTTGTCTGTTGCTTGAAACTACACCGAAAATAAAGGATCGTTGTTGGTGAATCTGCATTCTACTAGTGAATCGATGTCTCCAGTAGTGTTTCAAGACTAGAAGTAAGCAACTAGTAACCCTCAAAAGTAGCACACCGAATATAGTTAGCTAATTGCACGTTACAAAGCATGCATTAATTAATTAGGGCATTAGATCTTCACTGAGCTACACGAAATATTCTCAGAAATATCAGCATTAAATACCTATATTCAGATTATAATTTATCTCCGATTAGATCTGACCTGATTCCTTATCGAATCCTGTCATAATATTTAGATTAAGTTATCAAAAATCGTCTTCTAACATCGCGTGCGTCTGGTTTATATAAAAGGAAATTAGGGGAAATTATTAATATTGAAAATCTATCAATCTCGAAATTTACACTTAAACAGACATTTTATGAATAAGAGACCAAAATAATAAGCTACGAAGAGGAGATTTTAATCCCTGCTTGCCCCCTGAACATTGATAAAGGGTAAACTTGGCGTGAGTGTAAGCCTTAATTCTGCAATGATGCGAGGTTATATTTTTTAGCAAAGAGAATATATTTCTTTAATACCTTACGGATTGTAATTTCACCCTGTAGGAATAAAATAGTTGATTGTATCGTTGCGATAATAACAGAAATGTGTCTGTATTGTTGTATTTTGTAAGAGAAAAAAGAAGTTGACTTTTCCTTTGCTTATTGACATGCTTGTGAACGAATTCTAAAAATTTATTCAAACCGAAGAAACCACTGTTTCGCTCCTAAAATAAATGGCAACGGACAGTTTTATTTTAGAGGAGGTGGAGTTAATCAATGCAATGTTTAAAACCTGTGTATTATTTCTTGCTAATAACAAGCTGGTAGTATTTATTCAGTTAATATATTATTTTGATTCACCTAATTATTACATAGGTGTTGTAAACCGCATGAGACATGAATATCAGCATTCATTCATTGGGGAACGTGTGCTATTTAAAATAACATGCAATTTTCCTATTCTTAAAAAATAACCATAAAATATTTGTCGGCAAACAACGGCGTTCAATGAACATACTTCTTGTGAAAAACTACGAGTGTTTTGGGACGTCAGAACACTGTGTCATTGAGAGTATTGCGGACCGCGGCGTGACGGAACGGTATCTTTCCTAGAAACTGATACGATGCATTTTCATGTTGAAATGAGGTAATTAATTTATCTTAACTAGACGAAAAACGTGGTTTTTATTTACTATATTGAAGACAGTGAAGTGGTAGAATTTGATCCACCTTGAACTTCCATGTTGAGTAGAGAAACCGTTTACCTATCACTATCCTTGTTTTCTTTCCTGGGAATTCTGTAATTTATCTCTCTTAGTTGTCCGTACACCCCATCCATTTCTTCCTCTCCACGGTTACTTGTAGGAATTTACACTTTGACCACTACGAAATAGAGTATTTGCACACTTTTGGGAAGTGGCATCTAAAAAATCTATCGATACTTCAGGCACTAAATTTTCATTCTGACGCTCGAAAGGCTTTTCGTTAATTTTTTATTAGCTAATAAAATCTAATAAATTATTATTGCGCCGAAACACTGGTCCGCCATGTTTTGTAGGCTCTGACGTCATCTCCCATAGTCGACCATTTGTTGATTTGGAGATTGTGTGACTGTGTAGTCTTAGCGTGCGGACGAAACTTTTGCTATTAATTAGCAAATATCGAAATAACTTCGAAAAGGCTAATACTATTTCACTCTCAACGCACAGCTAGGCTATTTCGCTTCTGCAAATATGGGAGATGACGTCACACTACGAAGAACCAATGGTTGGGCGTTTGAACCTTGGCAAATTCGATGCTAAAACAATGCATGTTAAAAGCTATTTATTAAATTAATTAGTAGGAATTATACCTTGGTATTTCGTACGTGGCATTTCGAAACCAAACACTACTCGCTATAATAAATTTCAACAAAATACCTCACTTACGCAAATACTCTATTCGTCGATTTTGTTTTTATTTCAACCTCTAGTATCCTATCACCCATTTGTTTAATGTTTTCCACCTTCTTTCCCATTTTTACATTCAGTAGCATAACTACCCTACGTTGAAATAGATTAACCTTTAACTGTCACTACAGTATTCCCTTCATCTTACCTCTCACCAGCCCCAAAACACCTATTTTTCATTTCTCCATTTTCTCTTTAGTATTTTCTAGCATCCTGGCCTTCATTATACCTCAAATCATTCGTGATAGCACCGTCTGACTCCATTACCTATGTAGGGATTATCTCGCACGAATTCAAACACATCGACACCTGCGGAGCGAATATTCAGAGTTTTACACGCGGAGATGAGCATGTCTTCAGATAATCACTGGGCGAACAAAATCAAACGCACACCTACTACGTGCTTTGGCATGAGGGGATATGAGACCTACCAGCCAGTTATCTCACGGGTGGAAGACGTCTAAATAAAACGCTTAATTGCGTCATTACAAGTGTTTGCGGGACTAGTACGTCTTGAGACCAGACTCCGAGCCATTACTGAGCTCAGCAGCTGATTGTTTGTCTTGAAGCGAACACGAAATGGCTCTCGTTCCCAAAGGCATTTACCGATTTCCTCATCAATATTCAATTATTACTTAATTGGTGGTGGTCAAGAATCAATAAATTTGAACAAGGTGAGGATCAAGGACCTTCTCGTCAATACCTACTTCCCGTACTGAACTATGGCAACCAATGGATAATAATCTCAAAATAGTAGTTTCTACAACATTTCATAATGGCAAAGATACAAAAAAATATACTATTTGGAAAACGCTTGCATGGTATAATCAAAAATATATTTCCCTTTCTATAGTAATTTAGTCCAATATCAATTTTTTCTCTTCCCTTGGACTACAACCTTGTCATGGTGGAAGTACTTGCGTGCTTCGATGAGCACTACAGCTGAACTGGCGGGAGCAATGCGGTGGCAAAGGTGGACCAACCTATCTGGCATAGGTAGGTCCACCTATGTCAGATAGGTTGAAGGTTAGGAGACAGACGAATGATAGTCCGCGCTGCGTCTGTACCTAAGTGAGGTGGCTGCAAAAGGCGTCTGACACCAGTGGGGTGACCTCTCATGTGATGGTTACACGTAAAAAACACTATTGTGTAAGGCCACGGAATACCATCTCAATTAAAAAACATTGAAGTTATGGACATTTCTCATATGATAATGAATCCTGGTAACTACGGGACTCGGAGCAGTGGGCTGGGTGTCGTGCCCAGCAGCAGCGGTGCGAGAAAGGCCCCAGCGGTCGTCATCTCACGAAATCCTTACTCGGAAGTAGAGGCTAATGCAGCAGTAGAGGACAATAAGATACAGAAGAGGAACGCAACAATCAGAATAGGCACGTGGAATGTTAGGACTATGCTAAGGGCATGCAAGCTAGAGAATATAAAGCAAGAAATGGAGAGGGTGGGTGTAGACATCATGGGACAATGCTGGAGAAGTGGAAGGAATATGTTGAAGAGCTTAATGGTAAGGAATTAAGGCCAGTACGTTAGATATAGAATTGGAAGACGACATTGACAGAGATGCCATTGGATAAGGTATCCTTGATAGTAAAATCAAAAGAGCTCTACAAGACATGGAAAGTAATAAGACTGTGGGACTAGATTACATGCCTAAATATTTTCTTGAGATAATGGACAAGAACGGAAGAGGAAAAATTTTCTCGCTTATTAGTGGGATTTGTGAGGATGGAATTGCCTAAGGACCTAGCGGAGAAAATACTAATTCCGATACAGAACACGAGCATAAAAAAAACCTGCGAAAACAATAAGCTTAATATACCACGCGACCAAATTAGTTCTGATAATTATAAAAAGAAGGCTAGAGAAGAAGACTAACAAATGCCTGGTAGGTCATCAGCTTGGGTTTGGGCGAGGGACGGGAACGAGAAACGCTATAGGAGTGATAAGGACGCTAGTGAAAAGAAACCTAGAGAGTGGGCAGATTGATTTTTCTTGCTTTGCAGATTTCGAGGAGGCGTTTAACAGGTAGGAATTGACAAAAGTAATGGGATTGTTGAATAAACTGGGGGTCGGATCGAGGAGCAGACGTCTAATTCGGAATATGTATATGGACGAGATGGCGCAGGTTAGGGTAGCTGATGGAGAATCGGCATGACGATGATAGGACGGTGGCACCCACCGTCCTATACGACAGGGGTGCCCACTATCGCCGTTGCTTATTTACATGTATTAATAAGAAATGTTAAGGGAGGAATGAGGGGAGATGCAGAAAGGAATAAGTGTAGGAGGGGATCTGATTAAATCAATTAAATTCGCAGGTGATCAAGTATTGGTTTTTTTAGTGAGCCAAGTGGTTTCAACCAATGATGAATGCGTTAGAGTTGCAGTGCGAAAGGTGCGAAGTGAAGATAACCATAAAAATACGCAAGTCATGACATTTGCTAGAAGTAAGAAGATGGGGAAGAATATAAAGATGTGAGGGCACAGAATAGAGCAGATCGAGCAATTTACGTATCTGGGTAGTATTTTGGAGGGGAGTGGCTTTAGTGGTAAGGACATCAGACGCAGAATTTCTCTGGTTAAAGGAGAATTTCGAAAGAGAAGGGAAGGGGGGGCTGAGAAGAGACGTAAGGAAAAGGCTGGTGAAAGCTGTAATATTGAGTGTGGCGCTGTATATGTCGGAAACTTGATCACATGGAAGGGAGGATGTAAGACTTGAGGCGTTTGAGATTTGGGTTTGGAGAAGGATGGAGAGGGTGAGCTGGGTGGCGAGGAGGACGAACGAGGAGGCGATGGATATGGTTGAAGAGGAGAGAAAGCTGGTGGCGGACGTTCGGAGAAGGCAGAAAAGTTGGATGGTGGACTTTGGGAAAGGAACGGGCATGTTGAAGAGGATAATAGATGGTGAACACTTGGGAAGCGTGGAAGAGCAAGGAAGAGGATAGGAATTCTGGACGAAATAAGAAGAGGTAGAATATTATTAGGAATTAAATATGGATCTAATGGCGAGACATGTTCAAGTGGGCAAACGAGACAATAATGGAGATGTAGCATAGTCACTTTCAAAATCCTACCAATCAGCTGGTAGAATGAAAATGAGTGAATCAATGCTTTAGCTACTAGAAAAGCAATACGTAGGAACATAATATACAGACTAGTCTAATAATTTAGTGTTGGTGAAGAGTTTTGCCAGACATTGTATCTGATTGCGGGATCATTTCTTCTGAAATAACGCCTTATTATTCAATTAATGCATTAATTTGCCAATATTTTAAAAAGAAGTGTGAAGGGAAGGCGTTTATATTTTGCTACCATTCAATTACTGGGGATAATTTACTTCTCATTAAGAGGCTTGTGCGAAAATGGCAATAATAATTGGATAGAATAATACTATTCTCCCAAATATTTTTCCACTTACCGAATTGAACACAATGTAATGTCAAGTTAAGGTGGTTCCAGAGTAAAATGACTCAAATGACATTTTATTCATACTCTGTTTACTTGCAGAAAAACATGTTCTCTATCTGATATGAACAACAAAATATTACGTTTGCACGCAATTATTCTCGTTAATACAGCTTGAAATTATATGGTGTGAAATGGGTGAATGTGAGAAACACGGGGAAAATAATATTTCTCCATAGTATTTGAAAGTCATTTTCGCAGAAAAATTTATATGGAGGAAATAATCCGATAAATTGAATTAAAATGAAATTTACGGTATCCTGCCAATTTTATTTTTTAATATTTATTATTTTATTATACTTATTTTTTATCCTATTTATTTCTACAATTATACTTATTTTTGTTTTGTTTTTAGCCTATTACTGCCGCACCTGAAGTCGAAATGCGACAATTCTATAAAAATGGCGCTGCATTTGGCTTCTACGGCTATAAAAAAGTGTTCAGTAGAAATAAATTTTCGGAATAATCTGTATATATTTGACCTAAATTTTGGTTTTCAATGGCATAGGCATGTCATTAGTGAAAGCAGATTTTTTAATTCCAATAAACGAAAAGGTAGAATTTAGTATTAACTTTGACTCACAATTTCACGGTAGAACTTCCTCAAGTTTCCGATAAAAATATTGTGGAAATGACGCCTTTTTGTCCATGTATAACAGGGAACATATTTGTTTCTTTAAGTAGCCAGAATGAGAATACAAGGACGTTAAAGTCAATTTGCAGTTAAACCAACTTAAAAACATGCATGACTATTGATGTATACAATTTTAAGTCGAAAGGCTTTTTTTTTAACGCAGTAGATGTTCTCTCACTGGCGATGTGAATTTCAAACAAAACTTGATGAAATATTTCCCAGAGAAAGAGGGGAGTTTGTTCTCTTTAGCCCTCTATCCAGCATGTCACACCCAACAGGATGACAATCGGAAAGTGATATTGGGAACGTGCCTTGTCCACCCATGTCCGGGTGGTCGATAACATACATTTCATTACCGGAAATCTATAAACTGGAGACGGACACTCCCAGACGGCGACATTCTATCAACTTTTTCCCCCAAAAAAGTGTGTCCCTTCCCTGTTTCACGTTTGCTTCCGTGCGTGGCGTGCCCGTCGTGTCGTAACCGGAAACTGGGGATCGATTCCGAGAAATGGATTGCATAAGGACATGAAAATTTCAACGAAGCCTAGTTGACGCCGTCTTTTTCGGGAAATTTAAGACCCTTCTAATGGTACCGTAATGAGGCTTACGTTCGAGGCTGCTCGAAGTTTCCTTCGACAGACGTTATCGATGACGTATGTAACGCTTTTTTAAGCCAACGTTCTTTACAGAAGCCTGATATCAATTCGCTCTTCAAGGTGCTAATGTGACTTTGTATCTACTTATGCGGAGTACTTAGCAATCCACTTCTGGGGCGTGTGGCAGGAGGTGTTCGAACACCAGCCATTTTATTGGATGTGAATACGGTAAAGGGATAGGCAGAGTGAAAGCGAAAGTGAATTTGTGTGTTGACTGAGAGTCTTATTGTCTCGCTCTGCTACTTTTGTATTCAGTAATGTTGCGTGCTAAGAAGTTTTTGTGGCTACGTACCTATGAGCTCGGTAGTGTATCTCACATTTCGCTGGACTTATCTTTTCTTGAGATGTAGTCATCAGCAGTGATCAATCAGAAGATTACTTTGCTACAGCTTTCCACTCCCTTCTCTCCTCTCATACAACCGCTTCATACCTATATAATTTTTCTTTTCGACATCTACTGTATAAAAGGTTACGCGTACGTACGTTTGGTTCAGTTTCTTGGCGTAGTGATTCAGATGTGCGTCAATAGATGGTAGACGAGCGGGCTCCCATATACTTTCTCCACCAACTGACCCATGGCGCGGGCGTATGCAATGTTCAAAATACACGTATCATTAAAAAAAATAATGTTTAAATAATTCTAATGAACTGTCAAGGATATTTTTAAGCTGTTTTTTATTATTTTTTCCTAATTGACATTTACATCAACTGTCATGGTAAAACCTGCGTTTCAACAGATCCGCCTGCGTCACTACAGTTGTTGCACACAAAGATATCTTTGACATTTAAATTTTTTTATTGTTTGCCATAGTTACAAATATTGTTTTCGTTTAAAATAAAACAACACGCATTTATTTATATTTCTTTATATACTAAATCCATTACTTTTTAACTACATTGCCATTAGTTTAGCGTTTCATCTGGCTTTTCAACTAGTCCTTCATAATTGGTTTGATGTCTTCCATTCATAGTTTTCCTTTGTGATTCTTCCCTTTCATTTCTACTTCGATTATAGTTTTCAATCGGTTATCACGTCACAGAATCTGCCAACAAGTTTGTTTCTTCTTCTTTCAATTATTGACGTAAATAATATGTATTACAAACTGTATTACATATGTATTTTCTCTTCAACTCTTCGTAAGATGTCTTCGTCGGTTATTCTCTTCGTTCAGTTGACGAAGGAATGTGTGAAATAACGTTCTAGTGTTGTGTTCTCTTTTCATACACTGGCGTATTGAACTATTTTAAAAGTTTTTTTGGTAAACTTTTGCGTCATATTATTGAAATGGCAAATATTACTTTTCCTTGTTTTTCCCAGTTTCGCTTTATCTATTCTCATAAAAGTTTAGCTCCATGAATAAGTTTACATCTTATGCCCCTGTACTTGCTCACTGATTGCTGAAGATGGAGTTCATGTAGGAAAAGTTGTCAGAAGTTCTAAAAAAGTGGGGCTATTCTAAATATGTATAATGTAAAAGAGCATTATGAATAAACTAGGTAACCCTTACGAAAATTTCGCACTTTCACGCTATCAGGGAATGAGTATGTTAAGGAAACGGTGTAATTGGGTTTTAAATAGAGAAGAAGGTGTATCATAAAGTACTTTCCTTATACTTGTTTTCTTGCAAAAATATGCAAAACATATGAATACAATACAGGCAAGAGAGTTTATCGAAACTTTTAAGTCCAATTAATGGGTAAATAATGAAATTTGAGATTGTATTTTTCGTCAGAAGCCAGTGATTCAACGTTTAAAATGATACCTCATTTATCACTGTAGGTGCAGTATTAACGGAGCATATACGCAATGACAGAAAAAGACCTTTCTGTGATAATATATATGATGATGATGATGATGTGTGGAGTTGATATATAACTCGAGCGAGTAATCGAAATGGAAAAATCTAAACTTTTAAGTCAAATTAATGGGTAAATAGTGAAATTTGAGATTGAAATTGTATTTTTCGTCAGAAGCCGGTGATTTAACGTTTAAAATGATATCTCATTTATCACTGTAGGTGCAGTATTAACGGAGCATTTACGGAATGACAGAAAAAGACCTTTCTCTAATAATATATATGATATTTGCCAATCGGCATGTGACCTGAATTTTTTAGTATGCAACTCAAAAAATATTTTACCTTTAATTCTAACAGATTTTTATTACACACCTACTGATTTCTGCGTTTCGCAATGCTGAACGCGTTCCATCAGTGGTACATTTAAAAATCGGAAAATATTTTATCGTATGGAAAGTTATTGAGCCTACATCAGGCAATCCTGTCAGTGATAGGTACTACTTTTCTTTCTCTATGATGACAGGATTAGATCGATATTTAAATGCATTACGGGAATCCTAATGATTCAGTATAAATTGAAAGACATATCTAGCTTGCAGTCGCATAATTATGCTAGATATGGTAATGTTCAGAGAAATATTATTGGTTTTTGAACGGAGGATATTTACTGAAAAGATTGATAGTATGATTATTACGAAATTACGACGTAGTTATGTCCTGAATTTTACCTCGCCTTTATGGTAACAATAGGTTGCTGTGGAAAAAATGCCAATTACATATGAATAAATTTGAATCCAACTAATAACTTTTTTTTAAATATTAGAAAATAAGAGAGAATGGTGGTTGGTGAATTAATTCCAGTAAATTCAATCCTTGACGTAAATCGGAAATTGCCCGAAGCCGCTCCCAATATCCGAGGTGTCCCCTTTGGTGTCATGGACGCTTGATGTATACGTATAGAACGCTTTTTTTCTTCGCCTATTGCTCTGAAAGTAATTGTTGGGAGAGTTAATTAAATTGTTATCCCACAATTCATCACAAAAAAGTTACAAGCTGATAGCTTGTTAATTGACCTTGGGTTATTAGAAATATAACGCCTCAGTCAGAAACCATCACTTTCTTTGCTCTTTTGATTCTCTTCAGTTGTTCTTCTTATAACTTCGAAGAAACACTCTCATAACTTTTTGATAAAATTTTCAAATCTTTTTCATCATACAGGCATATCGTCTAACAATGGGTGAAGAATATTCTTTCTGTGCAATAAGTTGGGCTAATAGTTACTCTTATCATTTGTACTCGAATTTTGGCATTAAAAATGGAGTTTTCTCCATTTCGATATTTGCTAGTGTAGTTTCCTAGTTTAATAAACCTGCAAGTTTCATCTCTTTGTGAAGGACATGTTATCTTTGAAAAAAACTCCTTGTACATATTATAATTAAATTAGGCGCATCCTATGTTAAAGTATAGATCATAAAATTAGAAGCTAGTGTATTTCGTTTGCTTGATTATAATTTCCAAAACAGCTGTGAATCTTAAAACTTGTGATTTAGTTATGGAAACTATACCAGAATACATAAACTCATGTATACATGCCTCCAATGTATTCAATAAAGTATGATTTAAAATTAATTGAGCTTTGACAAAACGCTTTGTTTTCCCAATAAATTATGAAAACCTTTATAACATGTAGTTTTTGTCTTTGATTTGTAACATCTTTGTCAAGGAAATAGAATGAGAGGAATGAGTATAACTAGATGTGAGAATAAAATAAGAAAGGCAGCTGACAAGTTCGGTTACATTCACTGACGACTGGGTGTATATACTTCGCACATCGAAGAGATTGCAGGAAATTCTGTGCGATAAATACGGACTGAAGGTAAATAATTAAAAAGAGTAATGCCATTCTGTAGGATAAAGAAAACAAGGCTGGTCGTAAAACTGTGGGGGGGGGGGATACTGGAACCAGTGAAACAATTTCATTACTCGGATAGTATATCGGAGGAAAATGGGTATTGTGGCAACAGAATTAGACGGCAAATTGCGCGGGGGAAAGAGGTTTCCAGCAATAAGAGGGAGCTGGTGATGAGGGTCTTGTGTAAGAATTTAAAGAAAGGATTGGTTAAGAGTTTTAATATGAAGGCGTAGCGTTTTATGGTGAGGAAACGTGGGCTCGGAGAAAATACGTCGAGATAAGACTAAAAGCGTTTAACATGTTGGTGCGGAGAAGAATGGAGGAAAGGCGATGGACGGAAAGGAAGATGAAGAAAGAGGTGCTTGCTATGGTGGGCGAGGAAAGGAAACTTTTGGAGGAGATTAGGATGAGGCAGAGTAGGAGGTTAGAACTGGTAATGAGGGGCGAAAGAATGCTGAAGGCCGTGATGGAGGGGAGGATGTTGGGTAAACGAGGAAGGGGACGAAAGAGCATAAGATCCATGGACGGGGTGGGGAGGGGTAGGAGTTATGCTGAGATGACGAAAGATATCGTGTGAGGAGAAATCGTCCTGGTCCCATAAAAGTCTAAGAGGATTTTTACACTTTTCCAATTAACCGACCTTAACCGTTAGATCATCGTTTATGGGATCCACACCTGTTCCGAGGCTCTATGTGAAGCTTATGAGTTATAAATGTTTTTATATGGATGTACAATCATCAGAAATGAGATTTATTCGAGCAGTTAAAGGGTCTTCAAGGACTGATAAAGTAAGGAACACAGCTATAAGAGAAGAACTAGGTGTCCAGCCGATATCGGAAAAATTAGTAGAATACAAAAATAGGTGAAAAGAGCATGTGCTACGAATGCCTAAGGAAAGATATCCTAAGCAGGCTTTGGAATGTAAGCCACTAGGTAAAAGAAGTAACTAGCTGATATGTTAAAACATTATTCGGGAATGTTGGTTCAGGATCAATGTAAGAGGGTATGTGGTCGGGAATTCTCGGGAAAGCTAGGGTAATTCGATATTCGAGAAACGGATATCGAAAATGACCGTCGATAATATAGGGATAGGGAGGTACAAGATAACATAGCTTAAAATTTTACCATATTTTCAGAGCATATTCTGCGATATGCCTTGCCGTCGCCTTCTGGTGACCATGATATTTATATATTTGAAATTTATATTTTTCTAAAGAAAAAAGTAAGTAGTTCATAATAAATATTATCTTTATTTGAAGTGAATAAAAAACGTTTTACCTTTCCACGAATATTTACTACTTTACGAACTTTGCACCTATTGACTCTATGGAACTTAGCACGCATATGCGATGACAATAGTTTTACCTTGTAGGTACCTACAATTAAAAAAAGTAGTTGACAGATACAACTGTAATCAAAGGTTGTAGGCTCTACCTTGAGAAAATTCATAGTAAAATATGCCAAGTTTTTATATCAATTCCAAAATGAATTTCCACATAATTAAGCTTGAAACCTACGTAATTATTATTATATTCGGGACCGAATTAAAGTTCTTTATTTTTGCGCATCACGAGCGCTCTTTGCATTATTTTACTCTTTGCTTTTGTTTATGATTACGTCAAGTAAGTGTGAAAGTATGTAGCAGCTTTTAACATTTTGTTATTTCCTCCACTCTCCTTTCGCAGCCATGAAGGCGGCCATATTGATCCAGCAGTGGTACCGGCGATACTTGGCCAGGATGGAGGTGAGACGTCGCTGCACTTGGAACATCTTCCAGAGCATCGAGTACGCAGGGGAACAGGACCAGATGAAGGTACGTGCTAAAACAACATCGTTTAACTTTTGTTAGCTTTGGAACTAGCTAGAATCAGAATCTTGTACATGCCGCCACAACAATTGACAAGGTATTGTTACGGTGGAATGTAAATGACACAAGAACAAAGTATTAATTATACTATTCCTTTAGTTAGTCCATTTGATACATAACTATGAGGCTATTACTTTAGAAGTAGAGCACGATGCCTTTGTTTGAAGGTACTCATTTGTTTTTTCCTTAAGGTAGATAAAAGTGTCTTCCTTGAAGTGGGAGCAGTGAGACTTTCTTGGAGGGGTGTATAAATTTAAAACGACAATTATTAAACCAATTTCGACATTTATTTTTCAAAATGTTTTTGAGACTGGATATTTTTGCAATGGAAAGAGAGTTATAGCGTTGATAACATGTAGTAAAATGCATTTTAAGTTTCACAAATACTCAGGTAATTTACATCATTTACATATAGTTCCAATTTTTGCAGCCTCATCTGGGACGTTGCACATGAAAAACGGTTGTGTAACATAACCATAATGTAACACGCCATTTTGGCCGTGTTGGCATAAGTATACGATTAAGGACGCCATTGTGTATATTTTAGGAACACGTGCTACCGCGAGGCAACAATATCGTCTATGTTATGAAAACAACTTTAAACAATACCATTTTCTGTTTACGTAAACAAACTATAACAATGCCGTCTATGTTATGAAAACAACTTTAAACAATACCATTTTCTGTTTACGTAAACAAACTTATAATAATGAAAGGGGAATAGCCTATCAGATACGAGAGAAGGGGAGAAAACCTGGAATGTTCTAGAACATACAGGAGGGGAGATGAGATAGTATAAAAGGGATTGTCAAACAAGGAACGGGGCTTCTTCTTCTGCTTCTTCTTAACAAGGGAGCCACAAGAGACGTTTATCGAGTGAAAGTCATACGAGAGTTTTTGCAGTGATAATTTGCCGGGAGTAAGCAGCTTTGGACAGCAATTACCAACGCCAGTGTCCTGTGTTAAGGAAGGATCCAGGAATCCGATAAACAGATACTGGGGCATAGAGTATCAGCGAAATTCACTTTGTACAATATCCGGTGAAGTAGAACAAACATTATAAATTAATACGAATATATTTGAGAAGGGAACATATATTGATTAATTGAGTAACTAAAGTGAATTTGTTTCATAAGTAAAGAATAAAAGGGTTATTATAAATATATGTAATGTTCAAGTGTATCATTTTAGTGCATGAATTAATCCATTAACCTTTGCCGCCAAGGACTACCAAAAGGATCTCTCTCAAGGTAAGAAGTGATAAAGTGAAGGGTACCTTTTGTGTGTCGAGCTGATACAAGTATATAACGTCGCGTGTTTAGGACCGCGTGAAAGAATAATTATTAGAACCCCTGTGATAAGGAAATTGATAAGGGGGGGCTAGTACATCAATGGCGCCCAGCGTGTAGGGCTTGACTACTCATTAGGTGAGACCACGAGAACCGGAGAGAAGGAGGATCATCCCGAAGGAGTGAAGAAAGAAGATGGCGGCCAACATGAAGAAATTTCCGGAGCTGAAGTCGGCAGAGCTACGGCAATTATTACGAGAGAGGGAATTGTTAGTAGGGGGAACCAAGCCAGAATTGCAGCAGCGATTATTACACACGCTAGAAAAGGAGGGAATAGATATAAGCACGTATGAATTTAGGGTCGATAGTGAGGAACCGATGGAAACTGAGATGCAAGCGCTATTTAGGCAATTAAAAGAAGAACAAGATAGAAGAGATAGAGAGAGGGCAGAAGAAGCAAAAGAAGAACGAGAGAGAAGCAGAACGATCTTAGAGGAGATGGCTGAAGGGCAAGAGAGAAATAGAACGATCTTAGAGGAGATGGCTGAGAGGCAAGAGAGAAGACATGCAGAATTGTTGGGGCAAATTAGGGAAGAAGCAGACGAAAGAGAGAGAAAGCTTTTGGAATAAATGGCAAAAATAGCAGGAGAACATAGACAGACGCAGGAACTTATTGCATCATTCGAACATGGCTATGATGAAAGGTTTGCCAAAACAGACGGGGCGTTAGCAGAGTTATGCGAAGATGTCGCGAAAGAAATTAACGGAGTAGGAGCGAGGCTGGAGGCGAGCGATCTCAAGGTCCGAAAGTTAGAAGCGAGTTACGTGAATTTGCATGAGAACATGGAGGAAAGGTTCAAGAAGATGGCGGACGAGCTGGGACAACAATCCACCACAAAAGCAGCTGGGCTAGATGAAGAGGCAGTCCGACGCATCGTGCGTGAGGAAAGCAGGAGACCTAACGTCACAACGGCACCCGCGGGAATGGTACAATTAAAGGTCCCAACGTTCGACGGGAGGCATACATCAAGACCCATGAAATACCTACAGGAGCTGTGCGAATACCAAGAGATATATCGGTTACCTGACCAGATGATGCTCCAGGTCATCAGACAAGGAATGGTTGGGAGAGCAGAGGAATGGTTCTCTGCGACCCGACACCTGTATGAAGATGTGAACGCTTTCCAAGCTATTTTCACGGAGCAGTTTTGGGGAGATGAACGTCAAATGCTGATAAAACGGAGTTTCGACACGGGAAAATACAAGGAGAACGGAGGGCTCACGCGAGTAGAATATGCGACGGCCAAAATTAGCGTAGCGAGGGAGTTGACGCCGCCAATGGAGGACGGAATGATCATTCTAATTCTCAAGAAACACTTTGGCATGGAAGTAAGCGTCGGCATGATTTCAAATAATGTAAATACAATCCCGCAATTCTTGACGTTATTGGCCCGCTATGATAACATACCGCGAGAGGACGGAAACTCCGAGGCGACTGGACACCGAAGATGGGGAGACCAATACCCAAGGACCCATGGAGACCGTACGTGGAGGACACCGGAAGACACATCCCAACACAACCAGCAGTACAGATGGGACTCGAAGAGGTCACAACCACGAGAGTGGCAAGCGTCGAGCCAGCAGAGAGACAGACGGAGAGACGATAACTTTCGCGGCGAGGGATACTCTCAACGGCCGGGCGAGAGACCAGCTGATCGACGCCGAGGACAAAACAATATGGCGGAGGCGCGCCCACCGATGAGAGAGCGCCCTGTCAATTCCATGATGGCGGAAGAAAGTAACGCCGCAGGGAAACCGGAGCAGGAAAACTATTAGCGGCAAAGCATGACGAAGGTCCCAACATGCCGAGGCCGGAAGACGAAGAGGGATTCTGGGACATACCGAAGGAGCAACGGGCAAAGATACGGAAAGTGAGAATAAAACGGACACCACCACAAGAGGAGAAGATAGAACCCCACACGGAGGAGGAAACGATATGCAATGTTTTTGAGTCACCTCGAGATTTCTTGACGGAGAAAGAAGCGGATAGGCCGGAAGTAATTAAATGCCCGGAGATTAGGGTTCAAATGGAAGGAGTGGCTGTGAATGCACTGATAGACACGGGATCGGAGCTAACGTGCATTAGCGAGGAGTTTTATCGGGAGAATCAGAATGCACTGCGAAACGCTTTGGAGGTACCAGTCAAAGGAATCCGGATAGCTGGAGCCGTCGGAAGGAAGAGTGGAATTATAAGGAGGCAGATCTGTCCGAGTATAGAGATAGACGGATTCACCACAAATATGGCCTGCACGGTGGTGCCGGAGCTGATCAAACCATTCATAATCGGGACGGACACATTAGCTCAAATATCCGCGAAGATTGAGTACGATCGCAGGATTATAACCCTAAGTGAAGGAAAAAAGGAGATCGCATGTAAGTTTAGGGAAATGCGCATGGACGCACAATATGACAACATGCACATAGAAACCAGCGAGGAAGAGGCACGAGAACAAGGCTTAGAAGAAAGTGACTCCGAGAAGATCGCAAATGATATAGTTAGGATACGTGAAAATATCATTAAAAAGGGCGAAAAACGGGCGGAGAGAAGAAGGAAGAAAGACAAGAGGAATAGAGCGGAATTTAAAATAGGAGATGAGGTTTTAGTACGTACCAATCCGGTATCCGATGAGCAAAGGGGGATTTATCACAGCTTCCTGGCGTTATACGAAGGTCCATATGAGATTTCAGAATTCCGAGGGCCAGCCACGTGTGTAGTATTTAATCCACAAAAGAACGAAATACGAGGCACTTTCCACTTCAGCAATATTAAACCATATAGGGAACAATAGCACAGCACTTGGTATCACTCACATCATACGAGAAGAAGACCGTAGTCCAACTGACCATAGCACGCAGTCATTAAACTGAGGAAGCCAGCGCCGCAACATTATAATTTGATCCGTTCAAGCAAGGGAGAACTGTTTACCGATAATATACATTGTATCGGGGCCCGACATGCGAGGGGAGCTTACGAACGAGAGAGAGAGAGGTTGAACTTGGCGGCAGGTGGATTAGCACAATATGTATGTTTCGTGATATCTTTTCTCAATGTGTGTATATTCAGTGTCATGTTGCCATTATTTTGATTCGTGTTTTCTTATGTATGAATGGGCTCGTGGACGTAGATTGAGCCGGAAGGAGGGAGAGTGTATCACCTGAAGGAACTTTAAGTGCTGTGAAGTGTATATGTGTACTGTGAATTATGGCCTTTTGATAACCCAGTGTTTTGAAGGGGTTAAAAGTGAGAATGAATGTTGAGAAGAAGATGGACAGTTTAATTATTTGCACGTTATATTCACGTTCAATGTATCAGTTAATAACGTCGATTTATATAATATGTTCTTGATTTTAAATTACGTGAATAAGATTTTCATTGGTTATTTGCCTATTTCAAGCAAGGAAGAAAGGGAAGAGACCATATTGTTATATGGTATATCATATGTCTTGAGTTAAAGGAGGAGACGCTGTTTGTAATTGTGTTTATTGATATAAATGTATTCATGTGTGATTTCTGCTGTAACACAATATACTTGGGCACAGACATTATTTAGAGGGAGGATAAAGTTTGAAGGCGTTGGGGCCGCGTTAGTTTACATTTGAAGGCTTTAAAATAATTCCTTTCTTATATTTCCAAGTCATTATTTTAATGGGGCTAATGTAACACGCCATTTTGGCCGTGTTGGCATAAGTATACGATTAAGGACGCCATTGTGTATATTTTAGGAACACGTGCTACCGCGAGGCAACAATATCGTCTATGTTATGAAAACAACTTTAAACAATACCATTTTCTGTTTACGTAAACAAACTATAACAATGCCGTCTATGTTATGAAAACAACTTTAAACAATACCATTTTCTGTTTACGTAAACAAACTTATAATAATGAAAGGGGAATAGCCTATCAGATACGAGAGAAGGGGAGAAAACCTGGAATGTTCTAGAACATACAGGAGGGGAGATGAGATAGTATAAAAGGGATTGTCAAACAAGGAACGGGGCTTCTTCTTCTGCTTCTTCTTAACAAGGGAGCCACAAGAGACGTTTATCGAGTGAAAGTCATACGAGAGTTTTTGCAGTGATAATTTGCCGGGAGTAAGCAGCTTTGGACAGCAATTACCAACGCCAGTGTCCTGTGTTAAGGAAGGATCCAGGAATCCGATAAACAGATACTGGGGCATAGAGTATCAGCGAAATTCACTTTGTACAATATCCGGTGAAGTAGAACAAACATTATAAATTAATACGAATATATTTGAGAAGGGAACATATATTGATTAATTGAGTAACTAAAGTGAATTTGTTTCATAAGTAAAGAATAAAAGGGTTATTATAAATATATGTAATATTCAAGTGTATCATTTTAGTGCATGAATTAATCCATTAACCTTTGCCGCCAAGGACTACCAAAAGGATCTCTCTCAAGGTAAGAAGTGATAAAGTGAAGGGTACCTTTTGTGTGTCGAGCTGATACAAGTATATAACGTCGCGTGTTTAGGACCGCGTGAAAGAATAATTATTAGAACCCCTGTGATAAGGAAATTGATAAGGGGGGGCTAGTACAATATGAAAATGTGTTAGAAAATATTTCCTCGGTAATCTTAAATGTACGGGTAAAATTTCTAGGCACGTTTCGAAGCTTACACAACGGTCCTAATATATTTTATTTATTTATTTTTTCCATTACAGCTTCTGTGGCCTTTAACGTCAGGTATTTAATATTTTACAACCGAAAAACATACAATCATGCCCTGGGAGCTGAAAAACCCGCTCAAGCACACTATGGTGAGACTGACAGTTGAGGACTTTTGCCCCGTCGCCACTCCAACACACCGACAAAGTCCAAGTTTATGGAAAAACTAACCTATTTTCACGCCAAATGCATGGTTATTAAGTAGGAAATATATGGAAACCGAAAATTGATAAGGTGGTAATTTTTATTTAAGCTATTTCATAAATAAATTAACCGTGCAGGGAAAATAAATTTTGGAACCTAATTCTAAATCACGTTCGTAACTTGAAATACAGTAAATCCAAACTGGACGCAGGAGAAATAATCTAAACTTACTCAATTTAGCCCAAGTTATAATTGCCATAAGTGTGTTTTATCTTTTTTATGAAGTTCCAAAAAATAATCTCCCCTGAAGTCCCCTTAGATCCCCAGGCTTCTAATGATTAGGCCTGGAAATCTTTTCGGGGATCGGATTCGCTCTCATACCAAATTTTCACAAAGATCTGACCTAGCCTAATGAATGTTTGTACTTAAAACCTTCAAGATGCAAATCGTTAGATCCGTTGTCGCGAGACGTTTTACATACATACAATTATTACTCATACAAGTGTATAGAATGTGATTATACTTAATTGAAATTATGGAATAATAAACTCGTATGTTTTGCATGAATGAGTGACGACTGCGGGAATTTATTATGGTATTACCTATTATTGACTTACTCTTGATACATAATATAATGATATTAGTATCTGATATTTATTCTTTCAGCATTTCATCGCTGATATTTTCTATCGTTGAAGCAAGCATGTCTTTTACCTCTGTGTTCTCCCACTGAAACGGTCATACACCGCGTTTTCATCCGTAACAAACGTTGTGGATCATTGAATAGTGTAAGCCATTTAGTAGTACAATACGTTCAAAATTGTTGAGGCACGATTCTAAATGCGGAGTTTAATAATATTGATCATTAAGTAAACATCATACAGCAAACACCCGATTTAGATGTTTAAAATTTCAATTCCAATGAACAACACTAATTAATTTTATGACAAGTATCACAATTGCATGTTTCGGGAAGATATTAAGAAATATAAGGCATATGAAATATTAATTGTAATTATTGCCGTTTATTGTGTTATCAACAACTCTGTTGATGCATGTCACTATGCGATATAATTTTTTCATTTTAAGGTGTCTTTGGTGTCCGATCCATCACAATTTGAAACTCACTAGATAAACGAGGAATAACTCTTTCTATCAGGACAAACTCACCGACCAAATGACGGATTCTGCGAAAAATAATTTTACTCCCACGGTTCAAATATTGCTCGTAAGGCTGGAGTATATTTATTCGTGTTCATCCAAATAAAATGTAACCGTTATGGCCAAGAAACCGTTGGGTGAATGAAAGAGGAAGAGGCTTTCGTGGAGATGGATATTTATTTTTTTATGCCATCAAAAACTTTTTCCATGAATATTTTCAGAAATTACAGCGTTTTGAAAAGAAAAATCTTTTTATTCCAATGAGAAAATTTAATTTGGACGACTCTTTCCTCGTTTTTCGCTCGTCGATGTCAACCCGCTCCAAAACGTTCCCGAAACGAAAAATTATTTATGCCTCTCACTGAGGAACTATAACGATGCTCTCTCTCTCTCTTGATCTGCGAAACTGCATTGCATCACAGAGATGAAAGCGAAATGCGAAGTCGCTTATATAATAAATTGTGGCAGCCAATTTTATTTCCACTGTTTATTCGTAAGAGAATAATAGTTTTAAAATGCTATAGCTATTGATATTTAGTGCAAATATTTATTAGGGACATATCTTCTTGATCAATAAATGAATTAATTTTAGAACTTTTCATTTTAATAATTTATTTTCCCACCAAAAGTTTTCATTCACTGAGTCCCAATGAAGCGCAATAGAAGATGAGACTTAAAATAAAGCTTTATTTTAATGAAAAAGTACCGGTCTTACAATATTTTATTCACAATAGGTCTTTTACTTAAGTATCGAGGTCAAAGAAATAGGGGTTGACACAAAATGAAGCATGAAGTGTCAGAAATTCCTATGTATATGGCCAACAGGAGATTCCTGCTCTTGGCAACTAAAATTTTACAACTATCCCGCATCCTCTACGAGTGAAGTGAGTGTTGGACAAAGATTTTACAAGTTTTCCTTCTTAGATTGAGGCGTTTTCCCCCTACTTTAAGATTTAAAAAAAAATCAAATATTTTTTACCTAAACATCGTTGCTGTGATTTATAATTTTTGCTCATAGATCAATTGCAACCAATGTCTCGGAATATATGAATGTATCTCAATATTTTGTGATTTAGATTATTAGTTAGTATTTGAGTAACATACTTATTAAGGTTGGTACTAAAGGAATAGTGTAAACGTTCTCTAGATTTTTACAGGCGTAGGCCCTTATCTCCTTTCACGATTCCTCTCTTCCTTCCGCATACGTCCTACTTTTCTTCATCTCGTCCATACCTTCTTTCTCTTCCCCGCTTGCCCAACATCCTCCCCTCTGTCTAGGCCTTCAGCATCCCTTCGCCCCTCATCAACAGTGCCAACCACCATCTCGGCTATCTACTTATCTCCTCTAGAGGTTTCCCTCCTCAGCCGCCATATCAAATACTACCTCGTCCGTATTCCTTTCCGTCCACCTCACTTTCTCCGTTATCCTCCAAGCCCACACCTCAGTTTTTCAATGACCCCATCGCTGGAATGCAGGACTGGTGGAATTAATAATAATTGCTATCGTTAGGGCTTCCTTTGGTGATCAGACAGAAGGATTAGGTTTTAGTCAAAAGGTAGCCCGCGTGATGGTGTATCAAATGCCTTTGGGAATAGGCTCGGGAACATCCCCTCCTCTGCAAGTATCTATTTCCCTGAGGATGGAAAGAATTGATACGAGGTGGAAAATGACTCAATTTGATCAAACCTGAACTAGTTATTAGCTTGTACAAATGCAGTAAAGCCGTAGAATTTAAGGAATTTGTTATCTGTTTCCTCCTCTTTTCCCCAGAATTTTATTTTCACACGACTGCCCAAAAAACGGAGTGTTATGTTTTCATCGGCTGGGTATGTATGTATGTTTGTTCCACCGTAGCAAATTAACGACTCCACCGTTTTTGATGCACAAACACTTATTTGAACCGCTACGTTACTAGGAGTGTCATAAGCTACAAAATTTTTGATAAAAAATAATTAAAATAATAACATTATTAAAAAATAAAATAACACGACTGCAAAAAATAGCACTTTTAAGGTAAAACAAGATTGATTTTCGCTTCGTCGAATAAATATTCATTATTATCTGTTAATACACTTCCTTGAACTACGACCTTGACTTGGTGGAAGGGCTTGTGTGTTCCAATGACCCCTAGAGCTGGACTGGCAGGAGCAAGTACTATTGCTCCTGGTAGGGCCACCCATGCTAGATAGGTCGAAAGGTAGGAGTCAGACAAAAGGTAGTTCCTTGATGGTGTCACGTTAAAAATGCCGTTGAATGGCGTGGGAATACCTCTCAACTATCACTTCCCAGAATATGAAAGTCATTCACAGAGAATTGATTCCTGGCAACTACGGGCAGCGGGGGAGGCAAGGCCTCCGCGGTCGTCATCACACGAAATCCTTGCACAGCATCATCATCGGTGGATACAAGGGATAGGAGGGAGAAGAAGAAGAAAAAGAGAAAGAGGAGGAAAACAGTGGTAAAAATAGGAACTTGGAACGTAAGAACCATGATGAGGGCAGGGAAGCTTGAAAATATTAAGCAGGAAATGGAAAAAGGAAAATTAGATGCTTTGGGATTGTGCGAGGTGAGATGGAAGGATAGCGGGGACTATAGGAGTGATAGCTATAGGGTAATCTATAGTGGGGGAGATGAGAGTCAACGTGGGGTAGGTATGGTATTGAAAGAGTTTTGATCTACATGGTATGAATCATTTTGAAAACACAGTGCCTACATTCCCACTTAAGTTTTATTACTGTCGACCGGTTTCGACGACTATAGTGTCATTTTCAAGACGCTGATCGTCTTAAAAATGACGCTTATAGTCGTGGGAACCGGTCAACAGTAATTAAACTCAGTGAAACTGTACTGTGTTTTCAAATAATTAATACCTCCTTGTTTTATAATGTAGCGCCAAGATCTATTAGCTTGATCCAGATGGTAGCTAAAGGCAACAAAATAAAATTCCTCCTCCGTTGCACTTAAAGTTTTACTAATCTTTTATTCAAAATGCACGTTCAACGGCAGCTTCAATTATGTTTTTAACTTAACTTTATAAATTTCTGTAAATTTATAGGAACGTCCTCTCCGAAAATAAGTGAATCACGATTTGGCGACTAAGTGCATCTTTGTCCTTGACGCTACACAGGCTAATTTTGCAAGTCATTATCAGCATTATGCTAGCATGGTTCCTGTTGCGTTTGAGGTTTTCTTCATACTTTGACAACAATATTATTACTGGGCTCAAGAAGCTTTATTCCCGGCCACCCGAAAAACGTTTTTCTGGATTCAGGAACGAGAAGTCCTGCAAGTTTCCAGGAATCGTTGGCATTAACCTGAGGAAAAAATGACAAGTAAAATATGATACCCTGACTTTTGGTGCCTGACGAGTGATAGTAACTTAATTTTTAGAGGATATATTGGGTTTATTAATGTGATTTTATATACTGAGCCTCGTCACACAAGACGTCGCGGTCGTGACACATTATTAGTTATAGAAACCTGTAGAATTTCCTGACAGAATTAGATATAAGAACTGCAGCTATTTCAAATTCAATTGGCATATATTACTCAATGTTACTAAAATAATCGTGATATCTTTATAAGTTTAATATAATTAGAAGAGTTCAAGAAGGCACTTGCGACTTCGATTCGTTTTTAGTGAATGCGTCTTTTATACCCCCGGACACAGAATGGATGCAATATTTGGGTGGGTCAAGTTGCACACCAATAAACACAGAATAATGAATATACTTGACAATTGCAGTTGTTGTTATTGTAGTTCTAGTTACGGAGGAGGAGGGGAAAACCAGATATTGGGGCAGGGTTGAGGGGAGGAAAAATGTAATAACAATCTTATGTATATTATATTTTCTAAGCCTGACGATGCCGTAAAGCGGCGAAACGCGTCGTAAAATAATATAATATTGTAGAAAAGTACTAATGTGTGTTATTCATGAGTACAGAATAATGATCATTTTTCTGTTTTCATTACCTTCGTAACAGAATCACAATATTCATTGACTATGTCGAGATTTACACGTAAATATCGGGGTTCAACTCTTGGTGAATAATACCTATGTATGCTTGCAATGATAATGAATAATACAGTTGCCTCAAAGGTTGTAGAGAATGTCAATGGCTTGGGAATGTTTTATGCTGCAGAGATTAAACATGGAACCCATTCAATACATCCCTTCTTTATGAAAACATCCTTATGCATCCTATACATAAAACTTTTCCTACATTGTGTTGTGTATATGCAATGCATTTCAGATTAGTTAGAACAAATTTTTAGGTTATGTTTCCAAGGTTAACATAAGTAACAACATACAACATGCTAAACAAAATTAACCTAAATCTAGTATTATTCACTATCTAGATGTACTTATATATTTACTTGCCAAGTGTAACAAGTTGAAATACAATTATTAACGATTCAATATTCAGATGAGAAATAAACAGCACACAGCTCTTGCTGAAATCAACATAGCACTGTTACTGCTACTAAGGCTCTCCATAGAAGGGGAGCATTCTCAGTGATCACGTGACCACCACCATTTTGTGCCTGAGACAATAGACTGACCGTAGAATAGAGATTTACAACGTATGACAATGACACAGGCAGCTGGCACAAAATGGCCGCCTGTTAGTTTGATGAGAATAAGGTAATACTATAGGTTCTCTACTACTACTGCTTTCTGGTGTTGTTTAATGGAAATATTTTCTCAGTAAACACTGGAACGTGCTGCTATCTATTGACAACTGATACAACTAAGTAAAACTTCTTGTCTATTTACAGTACATTGTAATAGTCCAGTAATTTTCTAACAGGAACGTGTAAATGGCAAACTTTTAGAAGCGATTACTAAAAAAATGCTTATTTCTTCAAAACGTTCAAATTATAGGGACCTCTAAACATCATCCTATTGATCCCAATTTCTGCATAGTATTTCAGTTTACCTAGTGGAACAAGGGTAGCAATATGGAGATGAACATTGTTAAATTTTATATTTTTATTGCGATTTTTTACCACCTTAATGCTCATACTGTGCAGAGATATGTACGCAATTTGGTTGAAATACCTCTGTTGTAAGTAGGTTAACATTTAATTTGGGCTGGCAGCATGAAAGCGTTACTTTACCTCAATAGGTACTGCGCATGCGCCATTGAAGCTAAGGGAAGAGGAAATCGCCGCCCGAGCGATCCCCTGCGATGTAGAGCAAGGGAAGTTCGCATCGGTTCGCATGGTTCGCATTTGGTGTGAGCGGACAGCGGGAAATCGCTTTACGGGATCTTAAGACACGTGGCGAAATCTGGTAGCGCGCTTAGCACAGCATTCGGTGTGTGGAGGCCTTAATACGTGAAGCCATAGAAATAGCCAAAAGGACACAAAAATTTAATAGGGAGGATGGATATATCCTTAGCAGGGTTTGGAAAGGGTGCTTGGCTCCTGCAAAATCCCAACGGCTAACGTCTTCCGAAAAAAATTAAAATCGCCCCAACAATGGTGCAACGGACATCGATGCTATATAGGAGCGAACTAAAGCCGGTAAACGCTCATTCTCCTGATGACGCTTCCAGTATAAGAAGCGAAACGTTGAGTTTTCAAAATGAACAAAACGTAGCATTCCCCGAAAACATCAAACTACATAGATATTCTCCCCACCATCACTGTATTCGGCATGCCCTCAAACACCCATTCCTATCCCATTCCCAGTATTATTTTCATTACTGCCTGAATTGTGAGTTCTCACGCATAAACATATGCACTTAAATGAAATGTGTCCAAGAATATTTTTCGACTTACTTAAATAAATATAAAAATGTGTATTCTCTATGAACTAGGTTTACCGCTCCAGCCACCGTAATTGCAGTACTCCAGATGTCACGTTTATTTGTGGAACTTTTGGCGCCATTCGTTTTGAGTAGACTGATGACGACGCCGGGTTACCCTCTATCATTCCTCCAATACCAAATTAATTCTCTCCTCACCTACCTACCCACCCTAGCGTCTTGGTAAAAATGGCCTCAGCTGTCGGTCGACTCAGTCTAGTAAACAACTAACAAAACAGATTGGCAGTTGAGTTGATTGATGCCCACTGGAGTGCGCTTGAGAAGAAAAGAAATTCGATAAGCGCATCTGTGATTGATGTTTTTGTGTTGATTTTTAACTCCTCCAGTACTGAATAATTTTGGTAAAGCGTAAAAAGTTCACTAACGCTCATAAGTAAAAAAATAAAAGTTTTATGCATGCATGCATAAAATTTTATTGACGTTATTTGACGTTCGAGACCCAGTGTAGACTATAGAATACATTATCGATTCAATGCAAAAATGTGAAATAACACAGGAAATATCCTAGTAATTGTTACGTGAGAAGTTAAGCAATCCTTCATTCTTAATTCATGATTTGAATGGATGCTCAAATAGATTAATTACTTATTAAAACTGTGCTTGATTATATACTTTGCGGGCCATAAGTTTCTTTCATTCGACCAACTTGTTTGTTTTCATAGTTACTTTGGATGTGGTTACGCATAAGGAAATAGTTTACATGTATGACTGTAAGCATAGGACAAAGTGCCAACACCTAAACTTTAAAAGTAATGTAACCATGTCACTTCAGTTGGATAGACAGCAAATGAAATCTAAGGATATAATATGCCTATTCTCAATATGCCGTGATTTAAATACAGTCATGTTGGTCGTCTCTGGCGATGTTGCTTTTTAAGGGTGATGTATGAATTTAAACGAGGCTGGAACTAAATGAAGTGCACCTTATATATTATATAAATTCCATTTATAAAGTGAATCAGCACCTTATTTGCACGATTACTGAAATTTGAGAAGTTGTAGTATTAAAAATGCTGACGGATAAATGAATAACTGTCATCAATGACTAAAGACCCAATTATTTCCGAAAATTGAAAGATTGGCGAACACATTAATTGGTATCGTATAGCGAGTAAGCATTCAATATGGATGTTGCATCAAAGTATGTAATAGACTTTTCATCAGTGGAAAGATAGGTAGGTAATTATTTGAAATTTAGTGGTAAACGATGTGCGATTAATTCTATCAAATGTATGTGATGGTGACATGTATGGATTGCGACAGGGCAAAGCATTGAATTCGAATGTGAAACGTTTTTCGTATGATAATTCCTACAATTTTTTTTTGTTGGGTTAAACTCGACGTTTTTCTGAATCTATGCTATTTTACTTTCTTTTCCACTGCCGTAAAACTGTAGTCGATTTATGGAATGCAGTTTTTGGCCAAGAAGTGTTAAAACTTCACAGTAAAAATATTACGAATGAGAGACTTCGTTTCTTCTTTATAAAGAAATGGGTTAAATAGTTCGGTACTCGGCTCGTATGGCTGTTAAAGGTTTTAGTGTAAATAAATGTTATTTCTTTTTACACCGGCTTCAAATTCAAAGAGCGTTAAAACTACTCGTTGCAGAAACTTTAACGTGGCGCTTAAGGGCGTGATAATTGCAATGTCGCAATCTTCAAGATGTTATCGCGGGAGATATTTAGAGAACAGGTCTCAAATCCGGATGAACACATAAAAAACCCGTTGATGAAATTGTTTAAAAGGATTAGTTTGTATAAATAATATTATTCTTCGGGTATAGAGGAAGGTTTGGACTGAAAATTGCGGTCAACATTAGTCTATGGCCAGCAAAAGACTCGTAGGGTCTTACAGTCCATCATCCCACCCGACGGACGAAGGTATACCTTCGTACTAGGCTGGGGGAATATTTTCTTGAAATTAATCTTGAACTCAATGCTTGCAGGTTTTTAGTGTACATATGCGAAAATATTAGCATAGCTGTATTCTAAGCAATTGAAATTCTGTTTTTTTGTCATTTATTACTATTATCAGGGCAATTTACTAGTTAAGGTAGCATAAGTCCTCAATATTTTTACATGCACCGGCCCCTTTCACCTCACATGATTTATTTATCTCAGCATTCGTCCTACCTCTGTACATCCCGTACATAAAGCGCATTCTTTTTACAAAAATAGAAGTATCAGGTGTAATGTGGTGGAATTCCAACAATATGAAGACAGAAATAGGAATTGTCTACTTGTAATATAAATTTAGTGTGACCTAGATTTCGATGTACTACAGAATCATCAGGTAAATAATTTGGGGCAGATTCATTTTCTTCCCCAACCTCTCTTGCCCAAAGACTCCCCTATATCACGGCATTCAACATCCCTACGCCTCTCATCACCTGTTCCAACCACGTAAACTGCCTCCTCCTCATCTCATCCTGAAGTTTCCACTCCTTATCCACCATGCGAAGCACTTCCTTGTTCGTCTTCCTCTCCGTCCACCGTAATTTATATATTTTCTCCATACCGTCATCTCAAATTCTTGCGGCCTATAGGCTGCAATATACATATATATCATCCTTTTATCTCAGAGCCTGCGTTTCTGCCCTGTACCATGATACCCTTTGTATTCATCTACTCGCCAACCGTTTTCCGTTGCATGCATACCCAAGGTCCCCGTCATCAGGTTACTCATATTGCTGAAATTTACTTTCGCTAGTTCTATTCTTCTTGTAATGCCCCTGCTACAATGCCCGTTTCCCTCCAGCGCACGTCATAAGTACTTAACTTTTTTAATTATTGCCTTTTATAGAGGAAGCTTTGTTGTAGCTCAACCATGGGAAGCGAATGTCTTAGCAGCAACACTCTTATCCCTCTCAACAATAGGTACCTTAATAACCGGAACAACTGCACTGAGTTGAATGAAGTGTAGTAGGGTCAGTACCCTTATCATCGCCCTCTGCTCGATTACTTTCCACCCCAATGACCCTGCTATTTCACCCACACCCCTCGCCATTATTTCCGTGGCTTTTCTTCGAAGTTTATTCCTTTTACTGATTTTATTTTATTCTGGTAGGAGGAAGGGGAAAATGGTTGGGGTGAGGTGTAGGAGGCCGCTTCGATGAATCGATTGTCACACTTGAGTGGGCGATTCGACATTTTTAGAGAGGAACACATCCGACCCTAGATTCAATTAAAGCGTGACAAAACGACCTGAACTTTTCCCCCATCGATCCATTAGTTTGTGACGGCCGAAGTCGATTGTCCGTAACCTGACTATTCACAGAGTTTTAGCATCAATGTAGGTACTAGTATTGGATATTCATAGCGAATCGAAAGACTTAGTAGGAAAAAAGGTATACCACATTTTGTTCATAAATTAAATAACTGCATAATTCGGAAATTTATACTACCTATTGTTTATTTTTTCCACTATTATTGTGCTGGATATCCTAAATTAAGCATTATAAATAAAAATATTAAAGGTGTTTTCAGTATTTTCTGAAATCTGAGTGGAATAAGGGGGCTATCCCACCTCTCATCATTAGTGAGATACCCCCTTATTCCACTAAGCCCTTCAATTGTTATTCCCCGCTTAATGCGCGTGTAAACGTTGGAATTGGTGTTTGAAATTGCCACCAGTAGCCTACTGCATCTATAAAGCGGGGGGAGTAAATATGATGGTTACAGATGAAGTAAAGTACCTGGTAACCACCGTAACTTCAAATCTACGTCTACATCTACATATTACATTGCAAGCTACTTCAAGGTTGTGTGGGGCAGGGGGTGAGTGCATCAGCATGCATTACACTATACCCAACTAAACTTAATGAAACTATGGCTATTAATGTATAATCTTAAATAAAATGTGTAATAGCTGCCACTGAGACTTTATTGTTAGGTTTTTCTATAGACAGTGTACGGAATTGATTGATTTCCTCCTTATTTCTTGTTTCAATAACTTGCTACGCAGCAAGCAATTGCTGAACGCAGAATAGGTATGGCATAGTCCATATCAACTCAGGCAAGGGTGTTGCCTCCATAGTCTCTGATGTTTTTGAATTTAACGTATGTTAAAATTCAGGACAAAGTAAGAAACCCAAATTTTTTTGTTTTGTCCAAAATAATTCCTGGCCCGAGATGCAGGCTGCCAAAAATGGCGCCTCGGGTGCCATTTCTCATGTGCGATTGTTGGCAAAATTTTAAATTGCTCTATCTCTGGAATGGTTCAAAATATTTTGTTCTTGTTTATTTTATTTGAAAGGTAACAATTTCCTGATTAAGTGGAAAGCTTCAGTTTTCTTGCTGTAGCTTTTTAATTATTTAATTACAACATTTTTTTTTAGAAAATGCCAATTCCAAAAAATAACTTTTTTTACTGTTGATTAGTCTCATACAGTACTACCTTCCCTGAAAAGGAGAAATTCCATTTTTTAGTTTAACGGGTTCAACAAACTATGTTCTTTTTTCAGCTTCTGTGGCTAATTTCTTTATTGCAGTTGTTTTATAATTTTGTCACAGAACCTTCCAAATCATTAAAGATCTTCTGGAAAAATATTTAAGCTTCTAGATAATTATATAATGTAATAGAACAATCTGTTACAATCTGTAACAATCCAGATTATTCCGGAATAATACAGAATCTTCTAGAACAATTTGGAACCATCTAGATTATTCCGGAATTTAAATGAACCTTCCAGAACAATCTGGAACCATCTCGATAATTCTGTATTTTTGATATGCATATAAAAGGGAGGATACATGAATTGTCAGTTCAGTTGTCAGCAGGCAAACAAAGTGAGCAGTTCACCAAATTTGTGGTCCGACAGTATCATTAAGCTATTTTGAAGATTCTGCCGATTTTTTTAGTTGTAGGGTGTTTTGTGGAAAGGAGTGTGTTTGCAATGTCTTCTGAATGGGGCCACAGGAGAGTGAAGAGTGCCGACTATTTGCATATCCATAAAACAGTGATATATATGACTAGAAAAAAAACAGACTTTCTTCAGGTTGGGTATAAGAGTGCTCATTTCAACACTCTGTTTCACAGTCAATATGTTTCCAGAGATGACTTTCTTTGCTCTAATTGCTTTAACAGAATATCATAAATGACAGTAACGGAACTAGAAAAAATCTCCCATGGTGTGGATGATGATGATGATTTTGTATCTGCAGAGGAAGAATTACATTCTGTGAATCAGTCAGCTACAGATGTTGGTGTTAGTCCTGTTATGAAACCATGCTCAGTGAAGTCAAGTCATAAGCTGTATGCATCAAGAAAACAAAGATAAATTACTAAATCTGTTGGTAATTACACCAAAACACAACTAACCAGACTCTTCAAAGTAGTAATTCCAACTTCAGAAGAAAATGAACCAAGTGAAGTTTGTGTAACTTGCCAGGAATTTTTATCAAACATCAGTTCAGCTGTTGAATTATGTGCATCTTACACTGAAAATGTGCAAGTTCTAACAATTATCCCTATATCTCTTTCAAAGAAAACAGTTTTGCACCACATTCCATCTACATCAAAACGCATGATGGACAAAACAAGAAATGTGAGTTCTGCAAAAGGAATGTTTGGAAAACCAGATCTCTATTATGGTCATCCTGTGAATGAAACACATTTTCAAATTGCAGAGTCATTTTACCTGGAAGATAAATGCTCTGGAAGATAAAGAAATAAATAAAAATAAATGATCCCGTCAGAGTGCCAACATAAAAGACACTATCACTATAGCAGTTGCAGGAGAAAAAATGGTGAAAGTGAAAAGATACATGACCCGCAGTATCAAAGAAACTTTCGCCTCATATAAGAAGGAACATTCAATATTCCACATTGAAAGATCAAAATTGTATGCACTACGGCCTAAGTGGGTAGTTCCACACCCACCTAGAGATGTTTGTTTGTGTGTGTATTGTGCAAATTTTGAACGGTGCATGGTAACTTTGAAGAACTTACTTGAAGGCCTGACGTATGACAACACCTTGGTTGAACGTGTGAAGTCGTTAGTAGTCTGTGATGTAGTGCAAGAGACCAGTTTTTTTTCAGGAATGTAGTGACTGCCCTGGAAAGGAAGACTAGGTCTCACCTTACAGACACTAGGTCTGGTAACCATAGCTGATGATTCTTCTGAAGTTACATATGCAACATGGGAGGAAAATAAACTCATTAAGAAAACTAAGAATTGATACCTTCATTGACGAACTAGTGAAATGGACGATGAAAGCAGTAACCCAACAAATTCTAAAGAAATTGCAACAACAATACATTGCAGAAGTGAAGCTGCCGCAATAGTTCCTGGCGCAAACATGCTCCGAAAGGTAGGGAGGTTGAAATGGAGGGGGTGAAGGGAAAGGACGGAGGCGAAGTAAGGGAGGCAAAGAGAGAGAGAGTGGGGCAGGGGAACCAAAGTACTTCGCGAAAAAAGCACGGCACACACACACATGCAAGGCTGATAGGCAAGTGGTTAAAATCAGCCATCGCTATGAGTTTACCAGGGACCCTATCTTGAGGTCTCATTGTAAGACAGTCGAAACGGGACGGCAGGTTGTGATGGGTTGTGGCCGACACAAGTGCTCCTACTTCTAGGAACACCTGTGTCGGCATTATTTAGAAAGTTATTATGACCTTCCACGCACATAAACAACCTTCCTCCCCTGTTTCGCAGAATATTTTGCAAGTTCCGTATCCCAAATGTCAAAATCGTCCAATCCGAAGGAACCTTTGCGAGATCTAAACTTGGCATCCTTTAATTTTCATTTTTGAGGACTTCAGTAACTTATGGTGCACGATTCATTGTTAACCCCTTCCATCACCACCAGGAACAGTTGGCCTTGGAGACGCAATAATTGAGCCGGCGCGGCGGCTGGTCTGATTGTGAGAAGGGTTTCCGATGAATTCGGTGATGTGTTGCCGTCATCCTTGTTTGCGCAATTTGGGCGTTTGACAACAATTCATATTGCTTCTCGAATTAAGCTATGGTCATTAACAACAAATAGCTCAGTGAATCCATATAAACCTTTTCATTCACAACCTAGGTATCGTTGTTGTGCAACATCATCATGAATGATGACGACGTTGTACTACAAATAAAGGAGAGAAACTTTAGATTCTTTCCGGTCTATTTGCAAAAAGATCGTTTAATTGCAATTTCCAATCGTGTACAGTGACTAGGGGTATCTTTTGACTCTTAACCCCCTATGTTTCCAATTTATGATACGTATTTGTTACTCGAGAAATTTTACCTTGAGTCTGTTTGTCACGCTGCATTACATTGCTATGATAAAAAGATATTTAGCAGATTTTTTTCTTTTAGTCTTCGGTCTGCTTTTTAAAATATTTTATTTCTTCTGCACTTCTTGTCCTTCCTACTTTACATTGGTTTACATCCTCGTATTTCCTAGTCCCGTGGTCCCTGTTCCAGTCTCCATGCTATCTTCTTCGCTCTTCCCTTATTCTTCGGCAGTTTTCTTAGATATCTTAGGTCAAATATATCAAGTTGAACAGTGCCAAATAAGGTCTTATCATCAATTTTTTAACATCGATAACTTTAATAACATTGAAGAAAAATAAGCGTTTTTTGTTCTTTAATAGCTGTCATGTAGGTTTTAATCGGTACACAATACAAGTCATTAACTTTCAACTAAAAGGACTTGCGTGAATGCTTTCAGTAGGCATGATTAATCCAACCAGAAATTAAAGAAAAACTGTGCATTCCATAAAGTCAAATTAAAATATTTCCACGTTATTTAAACATGATTTTTATAGCATAACCACAAATTAAAATAAATAAAGGCACACTTGCAGGCTCTGCACATGAAACTTGCCTTATAACAGCTAAAACTCAAACAAACAAACTAAATGAGTCCATGATCAGACGATCACTTAAATTCATCTGGAATAGATAATTATGATTTCTGCCAACATTGCAAGACAAAGTAATGATTACAACCACTGTTCTTGTACGAGGCACCATTGAATCAGTCCATAATGACGATACTCTAATGAGGCAAATAATCTAATATAAAAACCCAGCTCGTGCCACAGGTTCCATCTCAATTTACGTTACATATCATTTAATGTTGTTCTACAGCGAAACATGGGTCGTATTTCATGTAAATTTTTAGTTATTTATCGTTTCGTAAAATTTGAAACGGCATAGTTTCGCCAGAATCAACTAAATTTGGGTCGCAAATTTATTTCCATGCTAAATACCTTTGATTTCTAGATTTCAAATTGGGCTCCATATTCATCACGGACTGTGCGGCAATGTTTGTCGTTCGCTGTCATTAGTTCCTACCATACGTCTCGGTTTGTCCTGGGCAGTCCAGTTGGATTGGTCGGTCCCGGTGTCCCGCCCGGTTGGTAAATTAGTCCCGTTTGACGCTGAAAAGTCCTGGAATGTATCTGTTTAGGTCCGCTGTCCACTGCGCGGAGAAATGCGCTGTGAGAGATTTATGGAAAGAAATGTGTGAAGTGAAAATATTGCATCAAATTATATCACGCATCCTTGAAGGCTCTTGACCAGTGGTTCCCCATATTTTTTATTCACCAAACCCTAAAAAATATTAATATGTCCTCGCATCCCTTAAAGTAATTATTTATTTAAAAAAGTGAAGGTACCGAAAATAATTTGTATAATCAAAGTTTAATAATATTTAAACAACATATATGGGAAAGAAAAATAATACAACAAATTAAAAGTTGCATAAACCGTACAAAAAAGGTACCCGAAGTAAAAAAAAACTGAAATTTTAACTCGTACCCACTGGAATGCTATCTCGCCGAAGGGTCCGAGCATCCCCGGTTGGGAAACCCTGCTCTAAACTGACTCTTGAGTGTTTATCATTGTCCTGAAGGGAAGAACCCCTGTAACTGAAGCCGAACTGAGCAACGTTATTTTTTAACCTTTACCCCGTGGGCCCAGAGGAATTACGAGGCGGGGGCCAAGTAGGGCGGGGGCCAAGCTGCCTCTCTAGTAAAGAGATTTGAACTCGGTACTCCAGTTAGGTACCACAGCAAGCCGCGGCAGCTGCAATAAATAATTTTATTTTTCGAATGCAATTTTTGAATAAATTAACTGTTAACCATTTCCTTGAATTCATAAACAACGTACTTATTTTGATCTGATTTTGGTCCCTTCAAAATTATGTCCCGGTTTTGGGACATCGGAATACGGTAACCCTGTTTTATTCTTGAGCGCTCTCCTGTGCTCTTGCATTCTGGTTTCCACGTGCCTGCCCCACATAACTCGAGACTCTATTGCATGAAATTTCATTTAGATATGGGATGAACTACTAGTTCACGTTTGACTTTTATTCGCCATTGGAGTCATCGATTACGTGGAATACGCGGAGGTCTCGATTTCATGTGTGTGTTTTTGTATGTGGATGAGGGTCGTTTTATTCGGGGCGATTACGACAGCACAGTGGAAAAGTGAGGGTAAGGAAGAAGCCAACAAAGTGTTCTTTGGTTCGATCGTGAGTCAGGCGTCACAACTTGATTAGCTGCTTCTCCCCTCTCTCCGTGGAAGCTCCTACCGAAGCTGGAATACTTAGAGGTCAGGGAAGTCTTTGTATGAGTATGCGTGTCTTTCCTGCCGGGGAGAGAGTCCGACTTCGGTGGCATTGTAAACTGAGTCCACAGTGTTTACGCCGGCGCCTTCCTGGCGCAGCGCTTGAGCAGGCAGCCATCTGGGGAAAGAAAGTGTGGTGAGGCCATCGCGTTGTTTATTTTGCCAATGTTGGAGCAGCTGATGAACAGAGTGTCCATAAGTGAGAGAAGAACTAAAACCGGGTCCAAAGTGTTCCCTTTTGTTCCATGGAAACGAAGAATTGTATAATGCGTTCGGTGTGGCGCAAGAAGGTGTGGTATAGGGCAAAGGAGAAGTTCGGCCGGGTGAGTTGACATAAATAGTGATGACCACTATCTGATTTAAAATGCAATTTTTTTCCACGGAAAATTAGGGGCCATGGTAGCTGCTACAGGATATTTCTATAAAATGTTGTATTTCGCTAGGTAGACTGGACTTAATACTTGTGCTTAAGAATATCAATCGGTAATATACTAAACAACTGTATATTATATAGCATTATTGCTAACACCTCACCCTCTTTGAAAGGTCCCGCATGATTTTTTTCTTCGTACATTACTATTACATATTATCCATAATTTAATATCCTTAATACTAATCACTAGTAATACCTCAACCAGTATAAGGTATGTTAACATATTCGTACTTCCTATTTTCTGGTTTGGCCGGGCTTAGTTCCCCTGACGGCGTTTTGTACTGCGCCCAGCGGGCAGAGAAGCGTGCAGGGTTCGATCTTGAACTGGGACGAATATTGCATTCCCTGGTGAGGAAATAACCCCGTGGCACACTTCATGGGTGTCGCTTGCACGGTCATTCGTAGATTTAGATGTGGAATATCTACTGTAACCGCAAAGGTAGCCCCTACATGTTGAGTGTTTTCCTTCAGAGCTGTTCGTGGATGCTGATGTAGCATTCGAGTTATGCTTGGCTTAAATATGATACCAAGAGCCAAATATGCTCCAACGCAGCATAACTGAAAGTAACATCAAAAGCCTCCACATATTCCAAATACTGTGCAAGCCACATCATGTTACGTGTGGTAGGGCACAAGTACTATGTTTTGCCAATGCCAACTCACCAAGGTCGATATTATCACAAATACATATAAGATAATATGAAAGTAGTCTGCAAAACAGACATATTAAAAATGTAATCATTTTTCGCGGATAATAAGAGACCAAGATTGTTGCCAGGTATTGTTCTCCTGCTGCTGCTTTTTGGTTCGCAAATTTTGGCAAGGGAAGCGTGCGGGATTAGGCATTGAACGGGGATGAGTGCTCACTACGTTTACCAATCGATCTCAGATCGATCTAACCGGCACAGCTCGGTATAGTAAACGGACTGGGCTGGCCAGATCGATCTGAGAAGCGAGCCGAGTCAGCCCGCTTTCCCTAACCGGTCTGAGATATCAGATCGGTCCGAAGAGGTCGGAGCATGAATATAGATACTAGATGGAAATCCGCCATCTTGTCCCGTGTGAATGTTGTCCCGTGTGCCATAAGCAATGTTGTCGGTAAATTCCGCAACCTATAGAAGTTCCATTTTCTAAATTTTGGTTGTTGGTAGGTAGCGTTAACGTAGACAAGGTTGTTCAAGGTCTCTATACCCCAGGTGATGACACGCACTTAACTAATGTAATCCGCCATCTTGAATCCAGATCGCAGTGGGAATTCAAATTTTCCATGTGAATGAATGGCTGACATAGGTTAAAATAACCACAAATATCTCACTAATTACGTAAGATGAAACAATGAAACTTGCAAGGACAATAGGCAATGACATGCTACTTGGGAATATATTTAGACAACCGTGCTGAAGTCTTCCGTTTGACTCAAGAAAAATTGTGAAATTACCTCAGACTCCGATTCTTGATAGGTAACACGGCAAACATAGGCATAAAGAACATAGGTTTCCACTTGCCCAGCCGGCAGTTCAATGCCCATACCTTTTTTCTTGCTGGATAAGTAGTAAAATAGGTAGGTAGATAATTTGTAATTGCAATTTTTGCAAAGGAAACAACCCTGACCATAATGGAATTCCCGGATATTTCAGCTGATTTAAAAAAAATGAATTTATGAAGTTAAGGCTTTTTAAATTAATTTTAATCCAATTTAAATTTAATCAGTATTTACTTACTGAAGAGATACTCATTCATTTACCTGATTCATCATGAACATAACCCTTATTACTCGTTTTGTGGCCAGTTTAAACTGCCGCCATTAGTTTTAGCAATGCCCGTTGGTGTTCAGCGCTGTCATCGCCTCAGTTGCGCTAGCCTAGCCTGCGGATTTTTTGACAACAGATCCGGGCCATTGATTCCCATCCAGTATTCTATTTTCATGGGTCGGAGCGTGGTGCTCATCGTTCTTCTTTTGGTGGCCATTGGTAAAAAAAATATAATCGATGTAATTTACGGCGTGACTTGTTGTAAGAAGGGAAAGGAAAGAAGTGTGCGGCTGAAATACGCAAGAAATCTCAAAATAATTCAAAATACTGAAATCGATAGTTCAATATCGATATTTTCAGACCGTGTTGGTAAACCAGGCGATCTGAGTCAGCTCGCTGCTGAACTTACAGATCGGTCTGAACTCAGACCGATCTGAGATCGATTGGTAAACGTAGTGAACGACTGCCTGGTGTGGAATCACCATATTGTACATATACATGTCACACGCCATATTTTTTATCGTATTGGAAAGCATTTTAATAGACATTCTTGCAAAGTCTGGTTTTGACTTCATGCACTAAGGACTTCTTAATAATCCTTGCTGAACTTAGAAGGACTTCAGAAAAATAGTTTTATCGACTTGGGGTGACCAAGTAGTGTGACGAGGGACTGATTAAGCATTGAGGTGATTTTTAACGTAGCTCAAGATTTGGCGCGATATATCGGCGCGGTCATAATGTTTCAGTGACTACTTTGTCATGGAGGGTGCAACATTTTTTTAATGATTTCACTTAACTCTGATCGATTTTAATTGACGCATGCGTATCCCTTTTGTTGATTAACTAACAGGAGGTATTTTTTTCGATAATCTTGTTGATACTGATGAGAGTTCGAAGTCCGATGGAAGCTTGGAAACTCTCATGCCCCTGCATTCTCAAACGTGAAACAGGGAACGTTATTTTTCAGTGTTCGAATCGCTAGCTTAAGGCCTTTATTTTGTATTTATCTCACGTTAGAAAATAAAATAGTTAAAAATGCAAGGAACCTCTGAGGGCTTGCTCCCGACATATTTGGCAGAGAGGTAGTGAAAGCTTAAAATCAAATATAAAATTTTTTTCGACGTATTTCTGTGATACAAGTATGCTTTTCAAATGTTGAGTTTATATTTTTTCCAATAATCTGCATGAAATATTGTGCTGATAAAAAGTAACTAGCCTGTTAAAATATATACTCTTTGCGATATTCCACAGGAGAAAAAGCATTCGCCTTGACCGGGATCCCGGTCAAGGCGAATGATTTTTCTCCTGTGGAATATCGCACTTATGTGCACTTGCGGGTGACTCCGTAAAGGTAACTACCGTGGCTAGTCCCGGTTTCCTCAAAAAAAATATATACTCTTTCATCAAAATATCATCTCTATGGAAGACCATAAACAGCCTTTAGGCCGCGTACATAATTACTTACATTTTCTTTGTGATTGTCGAAAGGCCGCTTTCAACGATGGAAATAGGTGTGTTTCTATTCTTCAATCGGAAGAAATAGGTCTGTTTTACAAGTCAATTTCTAGCATCCTGTTTTCAGTGTTTCTGGTTATGATGTACCATGCCATTGTTTAGGTTTTCTTTTGATTTTTTAAAACTTCAATTGCGTAATAATTTGAGTACGGTATCTACTAGGGAGAAATGTTGCTCAAACATCCTTTAACTAACAGTTTCCGTGATTTAAGAGTTCAGTGTCAGTCACAAATGATGGTTGGAAGCCGTATTGCACGTGAAATCTGCTTATTCATTCGTTAATAAAAAGTTGATCTTACAAAATATATATTAACTTCATAAAAGTGTATTTGACGGATAATAAATGCCTAGTGTGAGGGTAATTTTCTGCCACACTCTTTTGAGGTAGCTTTCAGGGTATCATTGACTGTCTAATAAGGGTAGGTCGATCGTACATTAGAATCAATTGTTAACACCAACACTGATATTGGTATGTGGAATCATAGCGCAATGAAATGTTAAAAAATTGGTCTTCTCAACTTCAACTACTTTGAATAAAAAACGCTATTTACTGGTTAACGTGGGTCAGATTCGTGATCAGCATATCGAATTTATAATGATTGGGTGCCTTTTCTTACATTTTGTTATTCGACCAAATATTCTGTCCTTTGTTTAACAGGAGAAATTGAGTCTGTACATGTGTATGTAGACGGATAAATCACGAAAATTATCTTCGTTGAGTAATGTACAACCTTAGTGCTTTTTCAACTCTTTTACGGATTATCTTCTATGGAAGTGTATGTGTGTGTTAAGTGTAATTCCACCAGAGTTCATTATCATTTTCATCAGTGGTCTCAGTCCAAGATATTTCATTGGCTTGCAGAGGAGGGTTGCCTCTGAGATGCGAGGGGTTTTCTGAGGGATGGGTCCGGTTTCTTTTGATCCTGTCTTCTGATATCTCGCTCTGCCTCCCTAGCGCTTTCCTCAATCTTAATTTCCCCCCGCCCCAAACTCTTCGTTCCTCCTCTTTTTGGATCGTAGATCCTCCATCTCCCTCACCATCTCCATTCATCTCCCTTCTGAAAGAGAGAGGGAGAGTGAACCCTTCGAAAGGTCTTCCATTCAACCCGCACACCTTCCAAAGATTGATTATCTCATTCGGGTTTCTCCTCGGGGAGCATTCAACTATTATGTTAAGACATTTTGGGGTAAAGGACGGCAGTGGAGCCCTAGATACAATTATGCTATACCCCTTTTCCTAATTCACGGCGGATGCACGTCACTGAGCGAGTAGCCAATGAAAGGCCGTTCGCCTTCCACCTCAGTTTCTGGCTCCCGGCAGCCGAACAGCGCTGTCAGTTCTTCGCGAACAAGTGAACGTTGGGCGGCGAAGAGTCGCGTTAACCATCAAAGCCTAAATTGCACGTAGTAAATTTGGCAACGCAGAAGATACGAGACCGAAGTGAACCTCACGGCAGTAGTAGAGTTCCCCCCTCCCAATGCATTCCAAGCCAATGTTCTGTGATTGGCTGGAAAAGTGAAACGTACACCAGCGCATTTAAGGTCAGCCGACATGGGTTGGGAAAAGGGGGATAGGTAGTCCAATGCTTTGAAATCCTAGAGAGTTTGAAGTTAATATAGATGCGTAATCAGCGAGGGAGGTGAAATCAGCGAGGGAGAGAGTATGGGAGTTCTTTAGAGGGTAGCTAGCGAGTTACTTGAGCCACCAAGTTATCTATCCCAAACGCACACAATGGGCGCAGGAAGACGTGTATGCACAATGTATGAGTATGGCAAAGGCAAATACAAGAAATCGTAGTAATGGAAAATATTACAGTAGACTAAGTTTTCTACCTTCGATGCCTTGTGCTCAGTATTCTCAATGACAGCTGAAACTGCGAAAAATATCATTTATCCAGACCCAATCGTTATCAATCGTTTATCCCAAGTTTATCAATTTTTATGCTACCGAAAATCTGTGAAAAATTCCGTTAAATTGTTGCGGCAATGAGGGTAAGGGAGGTAGTGAAATCATTCGTCGTCTAACATAGGGAATTGGAGGGGATTAAAAGTGGTCGAATTCACCATGTGTACCTACTGCCTGACTTGATGGGAGTGGAGTGAGTTAATGGAAATTCGTCAAAATGGAAAAGAAACTTGCAAAGTGGCCATGAATGTTCAATTTACAACACATAATTTTTCTCTATCGGGGAAGATTAATTTTTAATTCTATTTTTCCGCTATTTTCATTATATATTTGGTATATTAAGGTGCTTTGTTATGGTTATCATAACTGCACCACATTTTTGGTTGACGTATAATGTTTCGATTTAGTGTTTTGAGACACTTTAAGCTTTGCATTTTCTTAAGAAGTGAAAGGTTCACTTGTAACTTTTTAAATCTGGGTGACATAATGAAATCCCGAGTAGTTTTTCCTATGTTATTATCTTTGTGCATCCGTTGCCTTTACCCCCCTCCTTGGCTATCTAAGTGCATGCTAAATGAGGACTTAAGACTCATTTTTAAAAAAGAAAATATGAATTTTCTTAATGCCTAGCAATAGGCATGCGATTCCCGTATATACATTTAAAAGAAACTATTCATTATATACACCGAAGGGAGGGAATTCGACATGGAAAAAATTAATCGTCTTGACAGGGAGTAGAACCCGGATCATTCAAATGTCTGTCATTTGTGGTAGCCATCTAAATCACCAAGTCATCAAAGATGTACTCCAGTGGGGGCTTTTTCGAACAAGATGTTCTTGTTAAGCTATGCAGTATAATTCAAACGTGCTAAAAATGAAGTTATACCTTTATCTTGTTAAGGTGCTTTGTTTGGCCTTTGAAATGGGCACAATTTTAGAGAAAATATTTTGAGCACTATTTTTTTGATATAAAGTGATATCAAGATAAATAAAAAAATGTCTTTTTATAAGTACCACGCGACACCCGACTTAACGTGACTTCACGTTATCTGACTGTTGAGTGGTTGCGTGGTTACATATAAGACTTCGAAATGAGTCGCAATACTACCATTGGCGGGATATAAAGAATGAATATTTTAATTCTATGTGTATTTCATGTAATCATCATTGATGAATAAATATAATTTTCGTATTAATATTTTCTAAAATATCAATTTAGTTATTAATATTTATTTATGTATTAAACGTTTTACTCCCCACCACCAGCCATATCCATTATCATTGATCAACTTATGTCGGCCGTCCCGCGACGGCCAAACTTCTTTTGTTACCACGCTTACTTCAACGTCATCTGTTTGTTTGTTGTTTTTCTGGATGGAATCTTGTAATCGTCATCTAACCCACTTCCCAATGTTCAATCGAGCTGAAATTTGGCACACTTACTTAATCTCGATGGCAACACATGAATCAGTCATTAAATTCACTAATTACAAAGTTTATCTACTAAAATTATATGGTTAACATTTTGTGGAAAAGTCTTTTGCCAACAGATACCTCTAGTAGAAGGCAGCATTTATAGTGAGGAGAAATGATAATAATTTAAATTTCAAAGAACCGTTGCACTATTATTCTAAAGACTAAAAGGTAGAAAATAATAATATGTAAAAATATACTTTAAAAAACCACGCTTATATTCAAATGTAGGTATTAAAAAGTAAAAAAAAATAATTTTTTCATCACTCGGAAAATAAAAGCGTCGGCGCTTATTCTTAATAAACATACAATTATATCAATATTTATTCCATAAGCGTCCACCTTTTATTAGGAGAGTGATGAAGAAATTATTTTTTTATTAATAGTACCCAATATTAGCGTGTTTTTTTTGTATTAATTTACATGTTATTTTTACTCATTAACTCTGGATAGCACAATACAGTGCCGTGTAGTTATCTCTATGATATTTGCTAGGTGCATCCGTTGCCCTTATCTCTCTCCTCGGCTGTCCGAGTGTATGCTAAGAGAGAAATTAACGCTCATTCAGTAGCTCACAATCCCCTGGGATTAGCGCCCAGTGGCGCTTTTCCTGCCTAGGTCATGCGCGTCGATTGCATGGGGAAGATATCGCCCAAAGCCCTTTCCCTCAACACAACCTACAATTAACCCACTCTTGAACACGATTGGCCTTTCCAGACACCAAGAGGGTCGCGAATTAAGTCCAGCGTTGACTTATCTCGGAGCCTCTCTTTCGGAGCTCGTTTTGTACCTTCCTTCTAAAGATTCTTGGCATAAAGTTGCTCTCCCGTAAAATGACTTGCGGTAGCTTGAGGGAGATGTTTTCCTAGTCATAATAGAGACCACAAGACAATTTATTTTTAAATTAGAGCAACTTGAAGACAAAATTAAGTAAATATTTTGACATTAATTACGCAAAGACTGGGTTTTAAATAACTGAAATTCTCAGTAATCAACTAAATATGTAGCTATTTGTAAGATTTTAACTTGACTCGTTTTATTACGCCACACGCTGAGAACGGCTTCACAACCGAAGATTTTTTTGCGATTCTGTAAAAATTGCTGCGGTTTGTAGTCTATTTATTTTTAACAATAGTTGACAATTTATACAAACGTCAAAATTTAACTTTCTGACGAGATCTATTCGTTAGAAATTCCTCATTTTTAAAATAAATTCTATCTGGAGTGCATACCCGTACAATTTTCCATGGAAAATTGATGGTATTTATTTTGCAAATATCTCGAAAAGTACCTCGGTAAGTGTCTGATATTTTATCATCATTTGAAATATGAGATCTTTTTCCTTGTGATGAGGTCAAATTCATCCTACTTTAATTTAAGTGACATATCGCACAAAATAACTTAAAAAGTAACACGTTATTCCTATTCTTCCAACTTATGTAGCAGCATACCTTTGGTTTGATAAGATTAACACTACCATATCCAATCACGCCATAATTTTCCCGCAAATTGAACCAGAAATTACTACATGGTGTTAAATGATAGAATGGGCATAGATAAAAAAATGAATTTTTCATTGTAATACAAAAGGTCATTATCAAGAAAAACTGTTTATAAATATCTGATTTTCCTAGGAAACTTGCTAGGTACAAAATTGGCGTCTAATTTTTTTGAGGGCGTATTTCGTGCCTTAATATTGTTTTAATAGCTTACAATAAGACGTCATTATTGACAGCAGTATTTCTTTAAACTATAGAAAAGAAAATGTGAAATTTTTCATTTATTTTTACTCTCACAGTCTCCATGGAATCTCCATAATTCTACTTTCAAGGGAATTATTTTATCCAATGTCCTATTCTTGGAATTATGATCAAGTTTTGATTTATGTCTCTAAATTGTTTTCCGTAAGTCTGTCGCAGAAGAACATGTACCTATACGTGGAAAGTACTGAATTTTTAGGGAATTTCATCAAGTAACTAAGGCTGAAAGCTCAGATTTAAAAATTGGCATTAATTATATTTCGCAATAAAGCTATAGTTATTCAAAATATTAAGGCGACGATATTGATGACCCGCTTTTGCTTAACGAGTCTTTAAACTTATCACAGTGGTGCAAAGGATCTGTGTTGTTCCTTTAATGTTATCCCTAATGCTTATGGTAACGCTCTTCCGGAATTGTAACTATTAATTGGCGCTTCCATGACAAACGGAAAATGTGCTGGATAAATTGTAGCTGCGTAGTAAGGAGTAAAATGTTGCTCAGTTGCCATAGAATCAGTTGCGACCCTTTTTCTATCAGTAAAAAATGCTTAATATCACATCCCCTAGCGCATTCCACATTTACGTAGATTAATCTTGAACTACCCTGTGCGTACTTTAAATCACATTAAATTAATCTACGTGTAACAAGTAGGTTTTATTGAAATTCACAGAAAATCCTTAAGATTGTTATACCTGAAGGCCCTATTTACCTCTAGTATTTTTTTCTTCATCTCCACCTACGACCTACCCTTCTTCATTTGTTCCATAAAACCTCACTTTCTTCCCCGTCCCAGGTTGCCCAACATTTATCACAGGTTTGAGTAACCCATCGCCTGTCACTACCTCTTCAAGCCACCTACCCTGCCTCCCTCTAATCCCATCCAGAAGTTTCCTCTCCTCACCTATCATTCCAAGCATTTCCTCATTTTCTTCCTTTCTGTCCATTTCACCTCCTACAGACCCACATCTCGAAAGCAAGCTACATATTCTCGTCCTCCTATCTGAAAGTCCACGTTTCATCCCCATATAAAGCTATACTCCATATTAAGCTCTTCACCAACCTCTTCTTTAAATCCTTTCCTATGATCCCCGTCATCAGCTTCTTCCTATAACTAAACGCTTCCTTCGCTAATGCTACTCTCTTCCTAATGTCTTTATCAATATGCCCATTTTCTTCTAGCGTACTATCCAAATAGTTAAAATGCTCTACTTGCTCTAGTTTGTGCCCTCTTACTTTTATCACCACAGGTGACAACGGGCACCCTTTCATTACCCCAAGACCAATTACTGCCCACCCCGATTCACCGTCAGCCACCCTCACTTGTACCCTCTCGGCCATATATACGCTACTGATGTGTCTCCTATCTTACCAAATATATATTCCCATTTTGCCAAATATCTGCATTATTTTTTTCCAATGTACTCCGTCAAAAGCCTTTTCGAAATCCACAAAACATCCTGAATGTTTATGTCTATGGGTGTCCTCATCACCGCAATCGCATCCCGAGTAGCCCTTTCCTTCCTGAATACAAACTGGTCATCGCCCAAGTGGTATTTTGCTCTATTATCCAGATTTTTTTATTAATTATTCTACGAAAACTTTTGCCGCGTGGGTAACTAAACTAATTGTTCCGTGCTCCCCGCATTCTGACGATTTCTGCATCTTGGGGATAGGCATTAAGACCGTTTTCACAAAATCCTCTGGCCACATTCCTTCTTCGTAGATCCCGCGAATAGTTTTGAAAAAGGAACGTCAACCCTTATTCAATAAATTCTTCAGTAACTCCCAAAGTATATTTTCGACTCCAACGGCTTTTCTTGCCTTCAAATCTCCTAATTAATGATCCCTCTATTTCGGTGTCATGTATCTCCGGTCCGAGATTAACCTTATCTATTTTTCTCTCTTTCTCTATATCTAGGCTCATAGGCATATTACCGCTGTCATATAGCTATTCTACGTATTCTCTTCACCTATCCTGGATATCTTCCTGTTCAATAAGATCTTCCCTGTTTTGTCTTTAACCTTTGGTATCGTTTGCCTTCTCTTACCACCCGACCGCTTTTTCACTTTAGCGTATAAAGCAGCTCTTCCTGCAGCTTTTCCATTTCCTCGCATTGTCCTTTCCACCATTTTTCTTCGCCCGATTGGTCACTAACCGGAGTTTCTTTCTCTTGCATATGTTGTTTTTGACCTTTTCCCACATCCTTCTCTCCTCAATTTTCCTAATCATTTCTTCCTTAACCCAACTCTTGTTTGTACTTGTCGTTTCCACCAATCTTATTTTTTTCTCTGCCGCTTGTACTATACCTGGTTTTATAATCTCCCATCTTACCTTCATTGTTCCCTTCCCCTTTGCTTCACCTATGTTCTCTTCCGCTAGCTCTTGGTATTCTCTCCTTTTCGTTCCCTTCGCTTCTACGTACCAGCTCTTTATCTTCCTGATTTTACGAAGCGTTTTGAATCTAACTTCACAGTTAATCATAACTAAGTTATGATCTTGGTCTGTACTATACGCGTCGTTCTTGTAGTTCGGGATTCTCCCACTAGGTGGGTGTTAAGTAACCTCTCCTGAGCCATTGTTGCAAGCGGCGTCCTTTTAGACGGTTTTAGCGAGCCCCTGTGACAGTTTTCGTTCGACGAGTTTATCGACCTCTTCGATTTTTGAAATGGCTGATATTCGAGAACAGCGTGCAGCGTTGAAATTTTGTTTTCTGCTCGGTAAAAGTGCGTCGGATGCGGTTGATATGTTGTCTACAGCTTATAAAGAACACGCCTTGAAAAGAACTCAAGTTTATGAGTGGTATTCGCGATTCAAACGCGGCAACATGGCGATCGAAGACATTCAACGCCCGGGCCGGCCTTCCACGTCCAGAACTGATGAAAACGTGGAAAAAATTCATGCGCTTGTGTACCAGGATAGAAGGCGTACTATTGATGAACTCGCTGAACCATCTGGTCTTTCGTGGAGTTCAGTGCAGCGTATTTTAGCCGAAGAATTGCAAATGAGACGAATTGAAACGGCGCGATTTGTGGCGGAGTGGGGACTGGTTCTTTCACCATGACAATGCACCAGCTCACACAGCCATTTCTGTGCGTGATTATTTAGCGAAAAACTGCATGACACCGCTTCCTAAACCACCCTAATCACCAGATCTATCACTTTGTGACTTCTTATTGTTCTCCCGAATGAAAAAAGAGCTGAAAGGGAAACGTTTTGCAGACATTCCGGAGGTGAAAAAAAATCGAAGATGGCGCTGCAAGGCATCGGAAAGAACGAGTATCAAAGGTGTTTCGCGCAGTGGAAAAAAAGTTTGAACCAATGCATTAGCGTTAATGGAGAGTACTTCGAAGGTGGCCAACGTTTCTAACTCAAAAAAATAAATTCTGGTATTTAAAAAAAATTGTGTCCGGTTATTTTTGGGTCCCCCCTCGTATAGTTTTATAAATTGGTCGCGGAGTTATCATTTCAAATTAAAATTCCAACAGGGTAAAATAAGAGCAAAAATGAAGCAGTGGATATTGATATTTTAAAATTCAATAGTACCATTCACATTTATTCACAATATTACACATTGAAAATATAATTTTTTGATTTTTCAACACTACGAAACATAATACGCTTAAATTTGAAGATATACCATCAACAATGTCGATAATAACTTGATTATGTTTCAAGTCTCAACCGGTGTGAAAATATGATTCCCTCAGAATCGTTTTCCGGTTTTTAGTCTAGATTTAGTTGCCAATAAATGTATAAATGTGAAAATTCTATTCCATATTATTATTTATTAGCATTCTGGACCTTAGTAGCAGTAATCAAAGATATATACATGGGAAATAAAATAATCATTGAATGTAACAGAGAATTATTCGAATCAGTCAAAGTGGAAAAGGAAATTGACAAGGGGACTCCTTAAGCCTACTACTTTTTAGCATAGTTTTGGACGAAATATTTAAAAAATATAAAAAACCTAAAAGGATATAGACTCGAAGGAAATTATATAAATATTATATGCTATGCAGACGATGGAGTAGGTACTAATTGCAGAAAAAGAAGATGATTTACAAAAGACTGATGATATTCATAGATATAGGAAATAAATATATTATGGAAATAGCACCCGAAAAAAACAAAAATAATGGTAAGGAACCAATCCGATGTAAACTAAAAATAAACAAAGGACATCATAGAGCAAGTAATGAAAGTAAAATGTTTTGGAGCTGTTATGACTAGCTATGGGAATTTATATGATGAAGTAAATGAAACAATAACAAAAGCTGAAAGGATTGTGGGCTGCCTAAACAAAACAGTATGGAGAAATAAATACCGACGAAAAGAAGCAAAAACAAGAATATACAAAGCAGGTCTAAGACCTTTAATGACTCATTCTATGGAAACTACAGCACAAACAAGTAAAACAAAACAGAGAATGCAGACTGCAGAAATGACTGTACTGAGAAAAGTAGTGAACAAGATACGATTAGATAGGAATTTTTAACGAAAATATCAGAGGCCTATGTAATATACCTCCAATACGAGAATGGACACGCAAAAGGAAAGAAGAATGAACACATATCAAGAATGGACGACTCAAGAATCATCAAGATAGCAAGGGACCGAATACTATTAGGAAAGAGAGGCATAGGTCGACCGCGCAAGAGATGGTCCGGCAACCTCAGTTAATAAAGGTATAATCATATCATAAATCATAAAGAACAGGCAAAAATGCCTTAGAATAAGAAGAATTCTGGATAATATTAATATACCGTTAAAATACTTGTTAAATTCGTGAGAACCGATATTCTAGATGGCCTGATATTTTAATCGATTCTAAGTGCTAGTTTGAGGGCAATTGTTGATCTGTTTAGAGCAATATAAGAGAAAAATGCTTAAGACATATATTACACTATCATATTGAAATTTGACGGCCGTTTTGGCATAATTCCTTGTATACGACGACGCTACTTTGACATTTAAAAGTTGGCGAAGGTTCTATCGCACAGAGGTTTTTTTAAAGAGCTCATTATTACTTCCATTTATTCACATTTAGAGGTACCATATATATCAAGAGGCATTCTGTATACCATAGAAACCCAACTGGGAAACAAAAATTCAAGTTTCTTACAGAGAGAGAGAGAGATAGCTATTTTCAGCCAGCTAGAAATGTCAACCTTGAGTGCCTATTTATACTGTGAAACAAAGGACCATTTCTGCGGTTAGAAAACATTCTCGAAACCGGTGTCATATATACTGCATCATCAGTTTTTTTCAAAATGCCAGGTAGACGTCTGCTAAACCTGAAAAGTGTTTTAATTTTTTAGTGAGTTTCCAGGATTTTCAGATTCAGCGACGCATTTCTCTTCCGTGTAAAAGAGAAGCCGTTAAAAGTATCACTCTCCCCGACCCTGAGTGATGCTTTATATATACGATGGGATTCATTTCGAGATTAATTCAAGACCGCAGAGGTGGAAATATCATTGTTTTCGTTCGGAGCATTTTTTTTTAAATCGCTCCGTTTTAATTTGTTTTGCCACTAAAAAAAGTAATCAATAACTTCATTGGGAGACAAAATATAATTCACCCCTTCAAAACAACTAGAAAATATTCTTTCCTTTTAGTTTTTCTTTGGTTCTGAGAAAATTTGCATTCATACGAGTTCATAATTAGCATAACTATTGTACTAATAATTTTTATGTGCTTCTTTAAAAAATAGGATCTGATATCTCAAACTTTTTCATGGGAATTAGATCCCAAACTCAACAACTGAAGCCTCACGAAGCTCATTATTCCTAGTTTATTTTGATAATGTAGAAATTTTAAATTCTGAAACAATGTAGTCCTTCTTGGAGATAATTGATTAAATAAAAATGTGTGCTATGCAATACGAGAACCTATATTAGCATTTTTCTGTAGTGTATGAAAATACTGTGTTAAACTTCGAGCTCTATTTTGCATCACATTGTTGTTTTATGAAAGAAAATAAGGCAAGAAAATTTCCTCCGTCCGCTCGCCTCCACTAAAACATTAACAAACCTGGAAAGAAAAGAAGTATCTTTTCCGAGAATTGAAATGAGACGTTGATAATAAAGAAAATATTCAAAATGGTAAGTGAATTCATCCGACCGAGAAAAACGCAAGAGAAATGGTTAGTATCTAGAGTTATATGTGTGCGTCTGCTGTTACGGTATTAAAATGTTATCTTTAAATGATACTATACTTATAATGCGGCTTAATCCTGGGAGAATATTTTCCCTTTGAAACTTCATTATTTACATGATGGAGACAATATGTAGGCTTAGTTGCACCAGCAACAATAACTCAGTCCATGTAATAAATTAGCAAAGATTCGGGACATGAATGCGCTACATTCTGATTCTTGCTCAAACTCACGGCTTTACTAAAATTTTCAATTTATTCATACCCTAAGGAAAAAAATACGCAACAAAAACTATTTTTATGGTCACTCACGACAGCGAAATGCATCGCAAATCTCGAAGTGTGACCACTGTCATGCATTGGACTAAATAACTGATGTCTTTCCTTGAAAGATTCAGGAAATCGCGAATTCTTTCTGACCTTATGATATATTTTAACCACGGGAATAGCCTGCTTGCTTGCTTGAGGACAGCTGTGATGTAAAAGGAGTGTTATGATTTGGAAATTTTTCTGAGCAGTTTTTCACCAAATTCACTTACTTAATAATTTGCACATAATATAAAAGTCATTAAATTCATCTGTTTATCGTCCATCTATTGAAAATATTATGACCTAGTTATTTTAGTATTATGTTTTCCTAGGATATATGAAAACAATTTTGGAGCTTACTGATGAATTAACACTTTTTACGGGAATTAAGCGATGAAATGCATTTAAATATCGAGCTTTAATGTTGTCCGTGATTTTTAGCACGTTTGAGTAAATGTAAATTAATTTACGTTGGGGAATATGCCTGCAAAAATATTTTATTCGGTAATACCCTTGTTATCCGTTAAACTATTTTCTATTTGAGCTCTTATGCTAATTTTTCCCTCACACAGGAAAATTATTCTGGTTATTCAAAACTGCTCGAGGATTTCTGGAATAAACATGCAGCGAAAGAAAAACATTTGTTTTACGAGTGCCAAAAATAACGGTTTATCCTCCAAAGAGACGTTTCATACCCCAAGGAGGAAAAAAATAACGTGTTCCAAGCGACAATTAGCATTCTAAAATCCGATTTTATGGCTAAAATCTCGTGATTGTAATTTATATGCGATTATAATGAATACAGCGCAAAATGTTTTATGCAATGGGCAATTGAGTGTTCTTTTTCTCTTTTTTTTCTCATTCAGAGCCTTGAGCATTCAAAAAGAGCCAAAGTGTTTATATTATCGATGAAAAAGGAAGTAGGCTAGCCCGGTAAAACTCCGTAATTGATGTGGTGATAGTCATAGGGCGTCTAAATACCTGTTTGCCTTTTAGCTTTCCTACGTCGTCAGCTGTCATCGCGGAACAGTTATTTGTTTGTGAAGCATTGGTCGTTGCTCCAATGTATTAAATAATAAAAATATATGAAATTATTTTCATGCAAAATTCATTATAAACTACATTAATATGAGTAGTATCGTAGATTGAAGGGTGTTTACGTACCTTTTGGTATGTGGTGGTGTAAAATGAATAAGATTTGAGGGTATTTAGTTAATATATTATCTTAGATTAATTTATCGTATCAGACTGTCGACCACGCTAATTTAATAATCTTGGTTTAGATAATTGAGGTTTTGGTCGTATTGTTTGAAGACACTTCTGTATCCGGACTTTTGGACCTAGCCCACTTGGATTTTGAACCTCCAAGAACACACACATATGAGATTTTAAAAACCCTCCCAGTCGATTATCACTGGAGAATTAAATGCATAGTTGTCAAAATTCCTTGGCTTTTATTGACAAATTGTATTACTCTTTAATTTATATTGAAGACTCTCACTATGCCTGCAAAACATTCGATGCATACATAAATCTTCTTTATGGCTAAAATAACAATGGAATGTTTGAACAACGAGGATTGTAACTTTCGTCAAAAGTCTTTCGTTAAATGGAGCGATATCTTATCCAGAGCAGTTGGAATCCGTAAAACCCAACGTAAATTATATCAGCAAATAAAAATCCTTGGGTAATTGGTGAAGGGAGTTTTGCGGGAAGATATAATTCGGTTTACGCTACCTATTAGCCGATATTTTTATCCCACTAATTTTACATGCATGAAAAATACAACGTAGCTCTTAATTTACGATCAACCATGCTTTAAAGGTGAGGCTGAATATGGTGAATGCGTGGGGGGATGTAGAGTGTGGTGGAATGAAAGGGAATGGGGATGAAAAAGGTAAAAGATATGGGTTTTAAGTGGCTTCGTGGGGGTGGAGGAAATGATTAGCGGGTAGGGGATTATAAGGAGTAGAGAAGACCCAAGGAGGTGGACGAAAAAGGGTCTCTCTCCTCGGATAGGGATACGACATGGTACATTGAGCTCACTGAGTTGGTGAAGGGGGTTCGAGATTCACCCCCTGGGGGAGTTTTGCTAACTTTGCGATTTTTATTGATGTCATCGTCGAAGATCCCCTTTCCTTAGGGCCTTCCTCGTACAAGTTATCTATCGCTTGCAACGTTCCGCCTTGTCAGGAACGCTCCGTGAAAAAAATCACATGAGGGGAATGATGGGCGAGCATCAACTTTCTAACTCTTAGGAAAGGGGTAGCGAGGGTTCAGGGCATTCTAATCGTCAATTACTTACAACTCTTTAACAAGGAAGGGAATTTTCTCGAATGTTTTCATCCCGAAGTTTTCCGTGTCAGCGAAAAATGTTTTTCACGGAGAATTTTGCGGCATGAACGAACTTGTGATTTTATTTTCGTACGTGATCAATGAATAAAGCTTATCTCCCCTTGCCATCTTGCTTTTATCGGTCTTGCCAGTGTCGTTTTTGCGTTGTGACGAAAAATTAATCCCCTAATCCACAGAAAGGGTACCAAAATGAAATTTGTGTGAAACCTGGAGCTATAGTAATGTCCGGTCCTTTGTGCGAGTTTGTATGTTGTAGCGTCGGACTGTGTCTACTCGTCCAAAAAAATACTTATTTTCCATTTTTTATGTGATATTGCTTCTATTTGTTACAAAATAGCTCTTCCAGCTTCCAGTCTCTTTCATTCCCCCAATCCAACAACTCTTTTTTCGTCAACAACGAATGTCCACGCTAAAATAAATTAAAACATTTTAGCAAAAATTACACCAAATTAAAAAAAAATAAAAAAAATTACACCAAATTAAAACAAAATAAAAAAAATTACACCAAATTAAAACAAAATAAAAAAAAATACACCAAATTAAAACAAAATAAAAAAAATTACACCAAATTAAAACAAAATAAAAAAAATTAAACCAAATTAAAACAAAATTAAAAAAAATTACACCAAATTAAAACAAGATAAAAAAATTACACCAAATTAAAACAAAATAAAAAAAAATTACACCAAGTTAAAACAAAATAAAAAAAAATTACACCAAATTAAAACAAAATTTAAAAAAATTACACCAAATTAAAACAAAATAAAAAAATTACACCAAATTAAAACAAAATAAAAAAAAATTACACCAAATTAAAACAAAATAATAAAAAAATTACACCAAATTAAAACAAAATAAAAAAATTACACCAAATTAAAACAAAATAAAAAAAAAATTACACCAAATTAAAACAAAATAAAAAAATTACACCATATTAAAACAAAATAAAAAAAATTACACCAAATTAAAACAAAATAAAAAAGATTACACCAAATTAAAACAAAATAAAAAAAATTAAATTAAATTTCAAACGTTGCAGTGCATTCGTTGCACGGCGTCGATTGAGGCACGATAATAAAAATTCACGTACAAATTTTTCTTGAATGTGTTTAAACTAATCAAAAGACCTAGCTCATTAGCAAAATCGACAACTTAAGAATGTCATAAATTCATCAGTAGACTAATTTTGAAGCATATCTAATTTTCCTTGAGTAGATTGCAAACATTTTCTGTGTGCAACGATCACTCATAAAGAGGTCCCATAGCGACTGTGTGAGTCAAAATAAATGCTAAATTTCGAACCTTTCTCTTGCATTAAAATACTGCTTTTAATTATGGCATGCATTAGCTATTTGAAAACATACCGGTACAAAATATGCAGGTAAGTCAACATATATATTTTGCATGAACACTTTTCAGGCCATCGGAGCTAACCGCCGCGCCATTTCTATTAAATTAACGCAATTTGACTGAAATGTTTTATGTATCTAATCTTGAAATACGTAAAAGAAATCATGGCTAAAGTGCCTCTATTTAATTGCCATACAACCTTATGCTAATTTTTCATCTTATAAATATTTTTTCGAAAAAATTGCTTATGAGTTCAATAGAAAAAATACTATTTCTCCCCTTAGCTTCAACCATTCTCGCGTTAAAGACAATGTAAGTTCAAGTTTATTTTGCGTAAAAAATTGCATGAAAATATATGATTTCGTTGTTCATTTTTCTAAAGGACACGTTTTCATATAATTATCCAGAGTATGAGTTTAATCAAATTTAAGTAATTTTCCAGTGGAACTATTGTTAGGTGGATAGAGCGAGATTTTCTCCATGGTCGTAATACCATGAGACCATATTAGAATTATGTATGTTTTAAATTTTAATTAGTTTCATGAAATATGGTTTAAATATAGAAATAGTAACGAAGAAAATACTTTGCTTTTTAAGACTGAACTTCTTATGGAATAACTACGCGTTATACTATAACCTCGTATATACATCACTGAAGCTTATTCGTAATTTATTATTTCTCCCCCACGGTGAGCAATGATTTTTTTCTTTTAAATAAATGAGGGAACGTGTACTTTACACATCTTTATATCTCTGACGAGATAAGTCAGGACTTCTTCATTTTTAAATATGTCTCTAACTGGACCACACAGCCATAAAATACACCATAGGGAAATGGCTTCTGTTTTTGATAAACAATTATTTCAAAAAAATAGTGGTTGGCTTGTTGATATTATCGGAAATATAAGATTTTTCTTTTTATTTCGATATTAAAAACGATAAATATTTTTCAACTGTATAAATTTACGAAACTGCTGTGTATGAATATGGCTGTTATCTTCAATTTATTGTTAAGCCTCAATTACTACGAGTAGACATTTTTTAAATTTAATCGGACGCAGTAATACCAGTCCCAAACTTAGGTGTTACATATATATTTGACAAATTATTGCTCCTCTTTATGTTTTATCCTTTCCATATTTATTGGAAGCGAACGGGTAAGCAGAACTCGTAGAAGTTTGATTCTGATAATTAATTCTGAAAGTCCAGTTATGCTTTGACAGATATGTCGGATTTTCACTGCTATAGTATGGGCATTCTGTCCGTATCTTTAAGTACAACGAGTCAATAAAAGTATTCTTGAGGGCATAAAAAATTATTTTACTTCACGTTTTCTTGATTTAAAAAAAATTAACACATCAGTTCCGTTGTCACAATTGAAGTTCTGAAGTCTGTCAAATTCGATGATGGCATATTCGGTTATTATCTACCATTTCATTATTGTTAAAAAAAAATTTTCTCGATCACCCATTGATTTTTCATTGTAACCGTTATCGTGATATAGCTAGGGACAACTTTTCCGTCGACTTACTTTTTGAGAAAAAATGCGCGAGTGCGAATATTTTACGAGTAAAAGCATATCTAACCTTCTTCTAAAAGTGCATATATCTGTTATTTTCCATCGTTTTCGAAGAGAAATCAGATTTTTATCTGCGTTGAATTTTTCCTATTGTAATTATTTGTCGAAATTTCCCAAGTTCTTCTTCTCATTAATTTAATTAATCTAAATTATGCATTATAATTTTGCTTGCGGTTAATTAAATTTTCTCCTTGGTCGGTTTCATGAGTAGATACGTGCTAATCCATGGTAAGATGTTTGTAAATGTTTGAAAGCTGCGGTAAATACAGCATAAAATAGAATTTTCACGATTTCATGCATTAGTGCAATCAGATTAGTTCGGTGACGATTTTCTACAAGAATATTTTACTCCTAGTTCTCCGTATTTGATAGGTACATGAGGAAAAACCTCAGCCAATCTTTTCATTCCCTCCTTTTCCCTCCTGTTGCTTGTCAAAAGAATACGAATTTCTTTCCTTCTCGTCTGGTATTGAAGGAAATCAAGTGGTGGTACAGTCGGATGATTTAATAAAATTTCTTGAGAGGCTCCTCTAGAGCGTCCCCTCCAGCGCTGGAACGAGGGATTCCGAACGGAAATTAGGTACTACCCTTGGGAGGCAGCGGAAGTGAGTTAGAGCTTCGTAATAGGGCGTTTATTGTAATGGGTTTTCATCATTGGCAGATCCATCGTCCGTTGGGAACTGTTGGAAGAAAAGGGTGGTTTGGGGGTAGAGATTTTGGATGGTACCGGGAAAAAGCCGTTAGGGGGACTAAATTGGAGAAAGAAACATTTTAAGAATAAGTTCGGGACGGCCTCAGGGGAGGAATTATTACAGAAAAGTTCCGATCAGTCAACTGACATATTTTAATGACTAGCGTAATGGCTAGTTGGATGTTTTTTCGCTCAAGGCTGGTGAAATTCAATCCATGTCGACACGTGTTGCTAGGGAAAAGACCCACGGTGATGGAAGAGTTCTATCGCCATAATATTCCGTCGTGTTGTAGTGATAAGAGATGTGATCCGGTACGAAACTAAACGTAAAGTTTCGTCACAGCTTGGCACGTTATAAATATAACTCTCTATAAAGTTTTGGACCAGTAGGGAACTTTATTTTTTCTAAAACTTTTTCGCGCCACCACGTCACCTTACACCCCTACTAACTGTAAGTTTCGCACCGGCAAGTCAATTCATTCTTTTGTGAATGTTTCCGAAACTTAATAGTATATTTAGTGCTTGGTGCCACGAAGGTGGAACTTCGCATTGTTCACATGTCTCTCCTTGCGTATCGGTGGGCAACGGCCTACCACGATGGAAACACCGGCTCCCGATCATCTCCGCAGTTAAGATCAACGTTGGGTTTTGCTGGAATTTGGAATGGTGATCCTCCTATTCGTCCGAGCACTTTTGTCCCCGCATGCAAGAGGCAGACAGTATGTGCAACATGATCTTAGCCGTCGAAGCATGTTAATAAGATACTAAAGCTACTTCCCATACATGCTGATACTCTCATAAATGTTTTTTCAGTCTTTTTTTGAATAAACAGACGCGTGGATTACCTTTTGAGTCCGCAAAGCGGCCGGTTTCAAAGATTTATTGAGTTGGTATGACAATGATGATTGTTGATGGTTGTTTGTCGGAGGGGGGGGGAGGGGGGCCTTCGACAAGGGCCCGGGAACTTTGACCTTTCTTGGTCCATTGTGTCAACTCCATGCCTGTCTGCCACTTGCAGACACGTGGCAAGAGCTCCACGGTAGAGGTATGGAGGAGTGGCCTCCATCCTCCCCAGTACAGGTATATAGAGGGTGTACTCCCTCTACCCTGGTATGACAATAGTGACAGTTTACTTATTTTTCATTCACGCATTTTTATCAGCTCTGTGACCAAATAAAAGCTCTCTAAAAGTTTCTTGCTGACAGCTGGAAAGAAAAAAGTAAAAGGACAGAGATTGGTAACAAAGCATTGCATGTTACTCACTCTAACAAGTGTAGATATTAAAATAACTGGCAGTGGGTTTCACGAAGTGGAAAACTTGCGTATTTTCAAGAAGAAGCAGATACGCGTATGATGCTATATATAAAGGCTGCTGCTATGAAATTTCCAAATGTCATATGTGTATCTGATGACGCAGAAGTGTTGGTACTGGCTATTTATATATCATCCGAGATCAATCTAGAGAGCAACCTGCATATAAAACGCGGACCTAGCGATCGAATCAGATTGGTAAACATAAAAAACAAGCATTTGTGATTGGCTGTAGAATAAAGACAGCATTGCCTGGATTACATGCGAGGACAGGTTGTGATACAGTCAGTGCGTTTTCTGGGCGAGGAAAGCTCAAAGCATTGAAACTGTTACAAACCAATGGAGAATATCGCTTTCTGTTTTCATGGCTTGGAAGTGAGTTTACACTTACAAATTCTGACCATAATTTAATCCAAAAGTTCACCAGTCAGTTATACTCAAGGGACACCAAAATAGGGAACATAAACGAGATACCACATATTCCAAAGTCGACAAGGCCAAGTGGACTCAGCTCAACTTCCCTATGTGAAAATTGCTTAAGTCAACATTCTAAACGAGCTAATTATCAAGCAGCAATTTGGAAGCGATGTTTGGATAACTTTCCCGAAATTCCACAACCAGAAGATCATGGATGGATGTTAGATGAAGATTGTATGCTCAACATCAAGTGGATGCCTCGGGCACCAGCGCCTGAAGCAGTGTTAGAACTCCTACGTTGCTCTTGTTTCAAGTCATGTCAACTTCCATCATGTACTTGTATGGTTAACAACTTAAAGTGCACAAACACGTGCAGACTGTCTAATTGTGAAAACACTGCTGAACAAGAGGAAGAGATCGCAGATTTTAATTTGTACGAACCTTTTGAAAGTGACGAAGAAGATGAATTTTAATTTTTTATTATATGTTACACCGTTAAAAGTGATGTTTCCGTTTTCAACCATCAGATGATTGAATATGTATTACATCTACAAAGGTATGTGTATATATAATACATCAAATAAAACATAATTTATTACATTGCATCTTTTATTAGAAGCTTTCTTCGTAATTTTATATATTATTTTTTATGTAATATATTATTTAACATATTATTATTACTATATACCTAAAATTAGGCTAAAATTATGACATTAGTTAAAAAAATTATTTTTGTAAACGAAACAATGTTCATCTGAAGCTTTTTCTTCAGTACGCAGTTATTTGGAAACTGGATTTTAACGGAAATAATCTCTCATTTATGCTTCCACCGTTTGCAGTCAAACCGATGTGTGTAATATACCAAATTAAAGATAATTTATCACACTACATATTTTGTCCCAAGCTTTTTTCTCTAATGTACATAGTTATTTGGTAAAATATAGATTTTAAAAACATTTTCACAAAAAAATCAGAAAATATTCAATATTTCCTTAATTACTAATTAACGGATGATTTTATCGAAATAGTGAAGGCTACAACATTTATAGCTCACATATAGACCTTTGGTTTAAAAAAATAATTATGGAATTGGATGAATAATTCCAGAGATATAGTTGGTTTTTTAAAACCCAACATCCGCCATCTTGGATTGGCCGCCATTTCTATTAGCTACCAATATGAGATGGCAATCATGGTTTTTTGACATCCTAACAAACCTGTCTAACTATGCTGAAAAGGAAAATCAGTTCCCCAAAATTATATAATTTCCTTAAATTTGGGTAGTTGGACTTTGGGTAATCCATGGACTAAAATGTTTTTGGATCCCTTTCTGTCGTAAGCTTATGTGGCTACTACATGACTTTTTATGGTTAAAGAAGGAAGATAAATGGAAAAAGTAATAATAAAAAGAGTCCGTCGAGAGGGCAAGTGACTAAAGTGAATAGGATATAGAAAACCATCATGTAGGGTAGAACAATGAGTCGGTGGGGATTATGAAAAAGGGACATTAGCTTGCATGTAATGTAAAAAAGAGTGAAGGAAAGAGTTGATGACAGACAAGTCTCATGTAATGTGGTGAGAGATGCATTTGAAGATGAAAAGGAAATTAATATCCGTCAAAACCCATCGGTTATCGCCAACATGAGCTGAGGACAAATTTTTTTTAACCTGCAGAGGCGAAAAGTAAAGAACCCTAGACCGGAAATTGAAGCACGGACTCACCACTTTCCACTGAATTCACCAAAGTGCTTCCCAGAATCCCATATCCTAAGAAAATTTTCAGAGAACGTATTTAAGTTAGCTGTCGTGCGCCAACGCGGTCCATCTTACATTTATCTCGCAGGGCAATGTCGTGATTCAATGAGGAAAGTCACTGTTGACGATCCTATAAACCCTCATGACGAGTGACAAGCAGTCATTTACAGGATTTTCTCAACTGCTGCGGTACACGGCGAATGAATTCGTTGGAAATGCCATAGGAAAAAGTGTCCAGAAATATAAAAACTGGCATTCGGCGTGGATGATCCTTTGATTCAATTGCGTCGCAATTTAAGACGGGATTAAAGAAAGTTGGTTGGACTTAGATCTACGTCCGCATACTACCCTTCGAGCTACTGCATATGCATTTGGCAGGGGGTGTTAAGAAGCGAGTCATGAAAGAGGGAGGGATTTGAGAATAGAAGTTAGTAGAGGGAGATGACGAAAGTTGATTTCATGCTAATTGAGAGTCTTAGTGCCTAAATCTGTTTTAGTCACAGTAAGTGTTCTTCTATGTTGTTTCTGTCAATTCTAGAAATACTAGTGAAGGGGCGCGTTTAAAATCAATGGGAAGAATATTATCGTTTCAAATTGATTGTAATAAACCATTCATATCTTATTTAGTGCAAAGAATCATTGAGTTAATGGATATACACTGAATCTCGACGTAAACAATCAGTTTGGTCGTTCTGGGGACAATGTCTCAAAAACGCTAAAATATTGCGAAAAATCGTTAAGTTTTAGCGAACATTTCGGAATTTCGACCGGAATATAAAATTCGATTGAAAGAATTAGAATTTTTATTTTATTTTCTTTCTATTGGTATATTTCCCAATAACAGAACACCACTATTTCTAATTTAATTTAGCAAATAAAAAAGGTCTCCAGCCAAATTAAGATCAGATTCACGTGTATTTCTTTTGTGAAAGTTACTGACATATATACACATCGGTGATTATTTTAGTAGACAGCCTGGGGAAATCTATATATACATGTAAAGGAGAAAGTTTGTCTGTCGTTTATCTGTCTGTTTGGTTTTCATAGAAATCTACAGTTTTACTCTGATCGTACTGAAATTTTGCAGACTAATAGTTCAAGACAGGAAAAAAATTAAAAGCTATTTTAAAAAGATCTCAAAGCCCCAATAAGTCCCAAAAAGGGGCTGGCCTTTTGGTACGTTTCGCATTGGGTTTTGTGAAGTGGTATAATGTTTTGCTTTTAAAAATTACTTTCGCTCATGATAGAGGGTTGGGATTTTTTAGATAGGATAGCTGAGTAAATTAAGTTTATAATTTTTTCAATCGATTTTCTTTTACGCTTCGTATTTGTCTGAATATAATGATTTTTTGCTGAAATATCCCACAATTTTCTCTGAAATCAACAATAGCATATTTCCTTGGCAACAAAAGATTTGATTCTCATAGGATATTCACGTCTCTAGCATTTAAATATCACGTTTTCCAATGATAGGACGTATAAAGAAAATCTGTATAAAAAGAGCCCATAGTCCCATGATAGATTGCTTCGGGGGAAATTGATAAATTCAATGCATAATTACAACAAGTATACTCTTCAATGTCTATTCTCAAAGTAGCTCTCATAGGGGCACTGCATGTATGCAATAGAACACTTACGTAGTAAACAATACACATAAAGGAACTAAATAGACTTCTCATGCAATTAAATATGCAAGAATACTTATGTGACACGAATAGTAATAGTAATAATTCCTCTATTACTACAACAAACACATCGTAGTTTATTATCGATTAATGCTCAGATGTTTTACACGTAGTGGAATCGTCTACCTCTCATTACGATTTTTAACTGTTTTTTAGACCAATTCCCACATCATAAACGTTACGAGTTATTTTTATATGAGTTCAAAAGTGTTAAAGTGCAGAAAACTTACATTCACTCATTTTTGGGTTTCCCGTGCATAAAAAAAGACCAAGAGTCACTCATCTCTCCGTGCACCCGGGAAAAGGTCAGCATGTCTACTACATCGAAAACAACGTACAACATAGGTTATAAACTCCTCAAATGACCACGCCAACAGTATTCTAAAGGTTTTGTTGTTTTCTTCTCAAACAAGTTCAATGTTTTACACACCCGTTGAATTTCAACGGGTACCTTCCGCTAGCATAGAAATATAAAATGATATCCTCAATGTCACATTTAAACTCGCGTGATCTGTATTTTTCAAGTAATTCATGCACAGCGTATAACATAAGTCTCTCCGGGTTACCAAATTAGTCCTTTCATCAACTTTGTAAAACCCTGTGTTCGCTCGTAGAAGTTTTTAATAAAGGTGCGGCTTTTCTTTGCATATTGTTCGCAACGCGAATGAAACATTTTGGTGCTGGGTACCAAATGTCCGAGAAGTCTTCGAGGTGTGCCCCAACCAGGGCGAATAAACGTCTCCATTTCACCTTTTCATCTAGGGCCTTCCTCTTAGGAAATATATTGCTTAGTTACAGTGAGAACAGGTGTAATGAAATGAAAGAGGTGTTAGAAGGTGCGAAAGCGGAAAATATATTCTTCACATAAAACCAATCCTTCCCTTTAGAATACCTGAAATAATTGATATTGGGAACGACTGTCATCCCAGCGATTTGCCATAGGCACAAGTTGTGTCTGAAACCCCCAGTGAGATTCTCAACTTCTTACCTCCTTTCGAAGGAAATCTCCTTTAAAGTCTCTGAGACATCCGAGTCAGCGCCCGAATTGATGAATCCAAAGAGGCTGCCTCTGCAGTGCGCTCAAAAGATGCCTTCGCTTCCCTCCTCAAGGAGTGGCGAAAATCTTTTGTCGGGAAATGGGAGCAGGAGATGGTGACGTTAGAATTTGCATTCCCACTTGTCCCACGAGAGAACCCTGAGTCATTTCTTTTCCCTCTAACGGCAACTCCGGCAAGCTCCGTATCTCCGTCAGAATTCTCCGCTTTCGTCCCTGGTCCCCGATGGAGGTAGGATTCAATTTCAAATGGCATGAAATTTTGGTTCATGGTGATTGAATTAGTGTGCTTCTCGATGTTCAATTTCTGGTATTGTTACCTTTGTTTTTCTGGCAAATTGTCAAGGACTAGGTCATTGACAGGTCTGCGTGAAATTAGAATTGCATGTTATATTTTTAATTATTTTATTTTAATAATTTAGTTTGTCTTGATCGTTATTTATTTCACTCTTCTGACTTTTTATTTTCTCTCCGAAGACTCGCGGATAATTATTGAAAATACCAACTATTTTTTTCAAATATTTTTGTAGATCTACTATGTTACCAAATACGTATAATTTTTTTTAGATGTTTATAACAAATTACTGTACAAGTAAAAAGACAATAGAAAACGCAGTATTCATATTTTTATAAAAACGAAATTTAAATTAAATTAATTTTTGTATGAGTCGATATAATAGCACCTTGAGTGCTTAAGAGTTAAACACAGTTTCGGAGGAAATACGTAAATCCAAGATGAACTGTAATTGATCAGTTTCGTCAATTTTAAGTAGATTTTCATGGAAGAGGGAACCAATTCCAATTCAATGATATACGAACGAGCAAATGTATGTCATACAACCCAATCATCCATCTCGAATAATCACAAATGGAACTTCATACTTCTTCATGTATGAGACTGAGAACTGACATGAGACTAAATGAAATATTTCATTATTTATTTTTATGGTTATTACAATGGTTGGCATCAAGACCACAAGAGCCAATGTGATAAGATGTGTGGTTGATTTTGGATGATCATAGGACATCCTCCTACTCTAAACTTTACCGATTCGTTTTCTCCACTTTCTACCCTGTTCCCTTGGGACATTTGATTATTCAATTTCATATTAAATGCGATGTGGGTTTCTGACGATGGTCTTAGTTCACATTTCGGGTTGAATTTTATTCTCAGGTAATATTTTTATAATTTTAATCATCCTTGAGTCACCGAAACGACCATTTTAAAGCTGGGGGAAAGTTACGACTCATTACATTTTCGGTATTTATTATACCTTTAGAAAGCTTCATTTTTGTTTATAGAATGAATTAGATTTATTTTAAACGGAAGGTCGGGTAAAAAGAAGAATATGTGATGAATTATAACTATTACAGCATCTTTACTTTGAATAAAAAAATCGGGGATAAAGGAACGTACGTGTTATTGTTACACATGGTGAAATGTCTCCCTGCTACCATGGAAACACGGGTTCCCGATCAGTATCCGAGGTGAAGCATTGAAGTTGGGCGTGGCTCAACTTTGGAGGGGTGATCCTCCTATCCGTCCAAGTGCTGTTTTCCCTGTCTGCAAGTGGCAGATACCATGCAGGAAATGACCTTAGCCGTCAAAGCAGGTTAAATTAAAATACTAAGGCCACTTTGATACTCTTATAAAAGTATTGAAAAGTATTCTTTTCAATCAATTTTTGAATAAGAAGACTCGTGGATAACCTTTTGTGGCAGGTTTCACTCAAGAATAAAAGACTTTCTGGTAACTTTGTGATATTCCATACTGAATATTTAATAAAATAAACTTGTACACACCTTGTAAAAGTTAATTTTATTAAATATTCAGTTTCCAATATTTTATGATTTGTAATGGAAATAGTGGAAGTATGCATCACCCCTGTCAGCAAGTAGCAACTCTACAGTCGAAAGTTTTACGGCACACATTATGTGCTTGTTTCGTTTCGATTTCAAACAGATTCTAGAATTCATTTGCCCATATGTGGGTTCCTGACTATGGAATTTGTCCGAACCTTAAAGAGGATGCCAGTTTAATCTCAGCAAATATTTTCCATTGTTCCCAGGTCACAAGGATTAGCACTTCTTTATCTTTTTTAAGATTGTATTTTTCATGTAAAATCATAATCAACTCTCATCTTTCTCGGCCCCGGCGGCGGCTGGGTAAAGTCCTCGACTCCTTTTCCGAGGGTCTAGTGTTCGAGTCCCACCCGGGTCGGTTTTTCGCATATCCAGGTGTGTCTGTCAAGTTCAGGTGGTTCGGCCCATGAGAAACTTGTTGACAAGTCAATGGCTTACCGGGATCTCAGGGGCATTCGGACCGCCAGAATCGTCCGAGAGGGCAAAATAAATTAACCTATTTAATCAATTGACACTGGTTTCGACATGTTAAGTAATCATGAAGAATAAATATTGTTGAAAGTACTACGATTGATTTTGATTTAATCTGAAACTATAAATTATTTACAAATAGGCGATATGGCAACTGACGATAAAAAAGTAAATATTCAAGTTCTTGTGAATTATTTTTTAAATATGAAAAGTCCAATTTTTAAGGGTAAGTCGGAGAATTTGTATAATTCTGCGTTGAATTTTACAGCTTAATTATCTTTAATTTTCAATAGTAATCTGTTGTAGATTACAGGTCATCGATTATCACGGAAGAGCTTAAATGTTGAATTTTGAATAAAAACATATATGGTATTTTCGCGGTTTATTTCCGATTGATGATCATGTAACGTCTCCTGCGTCTAAACTTGCTCTCTTGTCCAAATTCTCCACTTTTTGACCATGTTCCGCATCATTATCATTGGTCGTTTAATCCTATGATTGGTTGATCGGAGTCCTCCATCCTTCCCTATCGAATTCTAGTTCCCTTACTTCCTGGTAGTTCTTCTTTTGTACTTTCCTCTTTAATTGTTTATGTATTTGTCTCTTGGCCTTCCTCTTGTGGCGTTTCCATCTATTTTTCCTTCATTATATTCTTCATAAAACCCACTGTGTTTCAGAATGTGCATAATACATCTGGTTCTTCTTTTCTGTACAGTGTTCCATGTCGTCCTTTCCTCTTCTACTCTTCTGTATGCTTCTTCATTTCTTATTTTCGCCGTCCATTTGATCTTTAGTATCCTCCTACAACACCAGGTTTCGAATGCTTCTCATATTTTCTGGTCTTCTTTTCCAATGTTCCATGTTTCCGATCCATGGAGTGCCACGCTCCAAACAAATGCTTTCACATGCTGTTCCCGTCGTTCGTAGTCCTGTCTTCTATGAATACAAATGTTGCCTTTTCATCACGTACGCTTTCCTATCTCCTACATGTGGCCTTCAGAAATCAATTACAGTGTCGTTAAACCTCAAGTTTACAAATCGAGTGTAAAAGTCCGCACCTTTGAGGAGTCTGTAAAATATCAGGTTCAAGCGGTATTTTTCTCTCTCACTCAATCATAAGAACGGGCCATATTAAATCTGTAAAATTTTGTAGTTTTTGTAATTTTTCAAAATTTTTTTTAATGTGTGGGAAAGTGGATGAATTCACAACAATAGCCAAAATAAAAGTGGTATTATATTCATTTTAGTAAAATGTCATGAAAAAACGGAAATATGGCGTTCAGTTTCTCACAAATGGCATTTAATATCTTTTTTAAATCTTAAATTTTATGAATTATTAGCCAGGTAGCCAAAATGGTCGACATCCTCATATGCCGATGTAGTTTTGTAGCTGATGTATTGGAAAATCTGTTAAAATGATTTCTGAAACTTATGGGTCTTGTCATTAGAATGGTTGCGAATATTGTTTGGATGAATTTGAAATCTACCAAAAGATCTACTCTCTGTCACAAGATGGTATTGTTCTTTTTGATTTTCCAAGTAATGAAAACCTAATCTGAATAATTCATACCTATCCATCATTTTGTCATTCCTTTTTGTGGTAGCTGTTGCCGTTAGCCCAAGAACACTGGATCCCTTTTAATAATTACTTCCTTAATTCCCTATCCTTACCCTATGCCCTAACCATTTTCGCTTCTCTTACACTCGTGCATTGCTTCCTACACGGTCTCCAATTCTTAAGACTCCCAATGTTCCTTCTCTCTAGAGTCTCCTCTACCACATTGTTGAAAATAAATCTTACTATTTCGTTCTTCGGTGTTATATGTAACAGATTTTTTTTGTTCATGGTATATCTTTCTTATCTAAATATTGGCATCGCATTAATATGCAAACATCTTAAATGCTTAAATAACGAGGAATCATTTTCTATGGTCTGTGTGCTTGTTTTTCTCACGACTTCCCCTTTTTTAATCGTCATTTATTGGGTGAAAGATTTTTGTAAGTTGGAAATATGTGAATATTAAATTCTATAAAATACGTGTCCCAAAATACTTAGAAAATATGACCCGTATCTGCCATATTTTGATTCTTGTAGATGGTGCAAAATAAAGCAATTGACGGATACTTAAGAGAAGTGCTATCATGTAGCTGCATTCCCGAAATGCTTAATCAAAGTCGAATGAAAGCCTAAAATCAATACTTGAACCGTCGTGCTGACCATTGACTACTTATGGGGGTTGAATTCCTATCAGCGAATGAATATGTAAATGAGGCCATTAACATACCTCCTTTTTCCATTCCATTTAAATCCCTTTTCATTATTGTGGTGCCGCAGAACTACTTCTGAATTCTATCTCACCTCTATTTCTGTCTCACTCCATACATATCTATGCATCTATTTTATCTTCCTCCTGTGGATTGGATCTCATTCTACACATCTTCTTCAACCATGCTCTTTTGCTTCGGATTAAAAATGTGGCAGTTCCTACACGACGTGGTCTTCTCGTAGATCCTCATTTAAGGATATTCCACCGCCATTGTGTACGTCGTAACAAATACTTAATTCCTCACTTTCCTTTGTTTTATGTAGAAATATGCTACTTTATCTTATGGCATGCCGTAGCCATTGGGATAAAAAATTAAGGTATAAACATATGTAGATTAATCCACGAATAAGTTTTTATTTACCAGTTATTTCCAGCCAAGGGGGTCGACAGCAGCGTATTTTCTATTGAATGAACGCATTTTGAATTCAGTGACTCTAGTAATTTTGCTAATAACCCAGAACGTGATATAAATTTGTTCTTTTCTTAAATCACCATTCAATTTCCTGGAAAAATTCACGTATTCCCTTGATTTTTTTTGTATACGTTTAATTTCCTGGAAAAATTCACGTCTTCCCTTGAGTTTTTTCGTATACGTTTAATTTACATTAGAATGAACCGTACAAATTCAAAGTGCAGTGCAAAGGCCTTCAATGGCGTTAGTAACTTAAATGCCATCAACCGCTATTGTCTACTGCTAGTAGTTACTGTGGTGTTCAGGTGGCTGGAGTGATTTTCGTAGGTAATTGCATCGGCACAGTAAAACGTACCAATAGGAGTCCGCTGGTATGGTTTATTCGATAGCTCATATTAGCTCATGATTCCTTATTTAAAATTAAATTTGGAGATTTTATTCATCGCTCAGCTTATTTCTCTCGATTAACTTACTTTAGGTAAACCTTAACCCTGACGACCGTTGGAGTGTTGATTATACATGTGTCCGTATATCAGAGGCTGTAGAGATTATATATCGCATACTTCTACATCATTAGAGGGAGTTGCATTGTAAGTGGCGGAATGAGTGAAAAATGTTCATCGCACAATAAAATATGGGTGACGACAGGGGAACGACGGGCCTAGGCATTTCTTCTGTTTTATGTGTTGAAATCTCTGTCGTTTTAATATCAATTAGCCTAAAACATTTTAACGCCATTTGTCTTTTACTTATGTTTGGTTTACTATGGCAAGTTACTTCCGCAAGCTTCTTCTGCACGAGCTTGCGGGGGACATTTCCCTGACGAATGATTTTTCACAAGTTAGTGCAGAGACAGATTGGTTGCTGTTTACACAGGCACCAATACGCTTCTTCAAGTGACGCCGAAATTTTAAAATATATCTGCAAGCGGACTTACAGAGCCGTTTACAACAGCAAGTTACGTGTGGAGTCGCTTTCTACTAGTTTACTTGTGCAATAAACATTCCAGAGTAAACTCAACATTAAATTTGATTATTTTGTTAAATTCACAATGAAATAATCCATTTTATCCATGTCATCTAGGATGATAACTTTTAAAATCCATTTTTCTATGATTTTTGCGATGATCGAATGATTTTTTTCCTGTAGATGTCACACAATATTGTGATCACTGGGGATATTAGTTAATGCACGGCCAGTTCCATATTTGTTTGAGTCTGATATAAATTTGATACATTTTTCTGAACATGTAAGAATCGAAGATGTTTTTGACTTGTAGTTTTTTTAAATCACCTTCAACGGCGAAACTCAGCCGTATTGACTGATTAGTCTTATCACGCTAAGTGATGGACTTATACCAAGCAAATCAAGTCATACATCAAGTCATCTTTGATTCTCAGCTTTTTATGGCTCATAACATGCTTATCAATCTCAAACGCCGCAAAAAAAATGGACAAAACCAGTGAAAGGCTTATTTTACCGTGTCCATTGTGCTTCACGATGTCAGTTTCCAACCAGGATGAAGTGACAGGAGAATATTATAGAAAATGAAAATTGAAGATCACTACGGTAAATTTAAAACGTAATGAAGGCAAAGTATTTTTTTAAATTACGTTTTTGGCGCAAAAATATTCTCTCGTTCTACTTGAGTTCCACGTGCTTCTGGTGTTAACGGAAACAATAATGCCTTTGCTCCATGGTAAATATTTTCGTGAACTTATTCATGAAATCCATTTTTATGAAACAAGTTTCATGTGCGTGCATGCCTCGATCGTGCGCTCAAATATACGATATGCATGCTAAGTACTTTTGCTTACATTTCTACCTTATTTCAACTTGTGGTAAAGATGGCGTACCTCAATGACATTTTCTTCTCAATTAGTCGAAGTAGTCTTTGGCAAGGGTATGGTCGAAGCGGTCGCTCCCAGAAAAGCCAATCATTGGTCGTGTTCCGTCGAGAATTTACCGAGTTACTTAATTTTTGCAGAAATTTGCGGAATATTGACACGCGTATGCGCCGCCGTCTGCTATGAGAGTTTTGATGAATTAATCATGAATAACTTTACGATAAACGATACCGTCGGACACCGGCTTAATTCCTTGAATACGTTATTTTTTTACATTTGAAAGATCTTAGTGAGCGTGGACCATCTTGTAATTACTTCGCAGACACGGAGCAACGCGTTTAGTCTCTACCAGTACGCTTTTCCGCTCACATACCTTCCTTGCCCTCACATCCGACCCACTCGACGGGAAGGCACTTAATCCCCTACAATCACAGCGTTACTTTGCTGAAGTGATATGCTGAGAGAGAGAGAGGAGATACGGGAGGGGAAACAGTGGAATGGGAAGAAGGGGTGTGTTCTTGACGCAACTTCTCTATGGCTAGACCTCGAGTGATTCCAATTCCACCGTTGCCACGTCTCGCACCTCACCAAGCTCAGCTCCATGGACTGAATGTTGCTAGTAATGTCTCTATGACAACAATGAATGAATAGCTCAATGTATCACAAACATATAGTTTCGTAATGCCTCGTAATCGTATGTACGATGGCCCTTACGATGGTAGACGGAAATCGTAGTGTGAATGCATGTCCGGACAGCTGTAACTTGTAGTTCTAACGCTGCCATTCAACAGTGGTCAGCGCTGGTATCACGAGCGGAAACCGGAAATGATGAATGACGATAATCAAGAAAGCAAATCATTATAGTGAAGCGGGTGGTGCTGCTGTTATGAATAAACAAATATAGGTACCATTTTCTTGTAATACCATTTTGAAAGCCCCAAATGCCACAGGAACCTGGGGATCCATATTTTGTTCGCTTGCTCTTCACTTGTACGTCTCGATTCCTGGTGAGGTGAGCACTGAGTTACGATAGTAATGTGGATGCGTGTAGGGTTACTGCGATGGCACGTAGGCATAGGCGAGCGCACAGTGGGTGCCGCGGCACCTCCAAAATAATTTGCAGGGGTGCTAAAATTTGGATGGAACAGAAAACTTGGGGGAACGCGAGTCCTGCTGAAATGAACTGGAAAACCAATAAATCTAAAAAATTTTATAGGTCTGATTTTTTTAATATCTGTAATAAGACTACTCTAACTTTCATTCCATGTGCTTCTTTGAAATAGGGTACGGAGCGCGATTGTGTGCTAGAAATAACGAGAAGTAGTATAGTAGGTTGAACTTGCAGGTAAAAATATATTAAAAGTTCATAATACTTTGATTTTCGTCAATAATATCAAAATAACGTGATAATACGCACTCATTAAAATTTATTTTTTCAGTGGTGCGGTATTATCTGGCCTTTTTCACATCGTATAAATAAGCAAATATTCAATTTAATGGATAATAGTTTAATGCGATCAAATAAGGAACATGTAAAGATCACTAATTATTCGACTTGTTCGAATGAGAAAACGTCGGGTATGATCGTCAAAATACATAACAACTTATTTGTGTTTCAAGATAACAATTCCTTAATGTCTATTAAATGCAATGATGAATAAAAATTTAAAGCCCAGTCTAGGAATTTTAAGTGAACGTATTTATCAATGGCTTATCTATCCAAGATTCAATGACAAAAGGACTTAGTATTTGCTTCGTAGGTGAAATTTGAGTCATTTTGTTCATTTTAAATAGATTTTTACTCAGCAATTGGAGGTAAAATTATTTCTGACGTTATATCTATGAGCTTCTTCATTTTGCCTAATTCAATAAAGTCAAAGTAAGTCGGGTTGTGAGCCTAGTTGATTTGACATAGAATGACCTGTGAAGCTACAAGTTTACAAGGAAAATTTAACTTTTGGGCACCAGAATGAAGAAATTTGTTAAAAAAAACATTTCACAGGTGACCTTTTATGCGATTGATTCGTAAATGGCAGTAAATGTATAAGGGATACAATTGAGGAGTAATATATCGCTTAAATGGAGCGACATCCTACTTAAGGAGAGAAGCATTGTGTGATACCTTGGGTCGCTGGGTATCTCGGAGGTAATTCGCGAGGGTTTGGCGAAGTGACAGATTCCGACTACGAAAGGGGAATCCAGGCGAACTGACGGAGAACTAAGGACGTGAGTGGAATGCCTTCCTAAAGGAGGGATGAGGGTAGAATAGACGTCGGCAGGGCTGGAGGTGAAAGCCTCGAGGCTCCTTGGGGTGGATTGGTCGGGAGAGAAGATTCTTCATAATGGGAAGCATTTGAGTCCTTGGGTCTAAGAAGCTGATATACACTTATTAGCTGTGATGGAATATTAGCGATTTTCTTTCTTTTGTATACATATACGTTTCGCGATAACAAATTATGAGAATATACGGGAATATGGCATGAAGCAGATTTGCTTGCCTTTCACGTGCTCGTCTGTTCGGGACATCGTTTAAGGTGTTTGCATCGTTAGCAGTGACTTAATTCGAAGCTAATGACCCTAAACACATCGCCATCATCATTAGTTGTTCTGGCATCAGATTGGTAGTATTTTAGACCTTTAGCTAACATATTAATTTATGGAGCATCATTCTCTTACCTTCACATTATCTGCACTTCACCAGGTTTCTCTCAAGCCCTATACACACAGGAGCATTTATTGTGGAAAAATTGTAATACATTAGTTAATTCCACTTGTAAGATTTATTGCCACGACCCAGGTTTCGACACTATGTATCATCTTCAGGTCTAGAGTTAATTCAGCATCGTTGATATTATCATGCTTTCTAACAGCGAACACACTCGTTAATAGTGTATCTGGTCATAATTACTCAGAAGAGTAAATTTGAACCCGCATAAATTATGAAATAAAACATAACAGCCACGGATTAGATGGATCCATTGTCAACACAACCATTTCAAGCCTTTTTTCTTCATACTTAAAATATTATGCCTCTAATCTCAAACAAGTGAAGGCGGAAGTGCGCACAACTTTGCTTGTCTTATCTAGAGATGTGACAGCTTTGCTGCTAAACTGCTAGAAAAATAAATGCGTTTCAATGATTACCAGGGAAAGGCAATCGTGGGCGATTCTCTCGCATACCTGCAGGTGGCGTGCAATTTGGCTTTTTACATGGATTATTTTCCCGCTAGTCACATCCCGCGCCAGCTCTGGCACCAGCAATGGCACCGTGTGAACAGGGTTTTAATTCCTTGAATAATTCTGCCTCATTGTCTGTCGTCTAAAATTCCTTTCCTATTCCTCTCTCTTTTAATACTTCCTCAGTCTTCTCCAGTCAATCACGCTCTTCAACTTGTCTTCACCTATTAACACGTCCTCTATGCATCTTTTCCGCCCTCTCCAAATCTCAGACAACGTAAATGGCCGAGGGAAATCGTAAAATATTTTCTTACGTTCCATTTCCACTTCAACGTCATGTTCGTTATTTGAAGTTTTAAATGCAGTTTGATGCTCCACCATATGTGATGGCTAACATAAATAGTTCAGGGCAATGTAAGAAACGGTAATGAAGATGAATTTCGTAAGTGTAGATTATTCGGGATGTAAATTATTTTGTTGGTATTTCACCTTTTTTTTTTTCAAAATACATAACTGCAGAATTCCTACCTGCTATTTTATTATAATAAATCAGTATTTATTTTTCCGAATACTGTAGGGAGTCCTCGCTATTGCTTAAAAATTGGTCAGCATTTAACAAAGCGGTCAAGGTAATGCATAATCGTACAAGTGCTCAAATCACTATATATATATTTCTACGTTGTACTGTAAAAAAATGGAAAATTGGCATTTATGTTGAAAATGTTTTCGTATTTTTATCAATTTATTTTTTTTGAACCTGTGATATGCAAATGTATCGTTATAAGGATATTTGTTCAATGATACGATCGCTAAATCATCAGAATCGATCAACAGGGCTTGAGGTTGTCATGCAACTGGGAAACAAAAACCAAACCCAGCTCCATTCAGCCAAGGACTCAGAATTTTCAAAATTAAAGACTGATGGAACTTTGACTTTCATTCAAGTATTCTACCAGCTGATTGGTAGGTTCTTGGACAGTCCCCATTTTGTATCCCAACCTAATAGAAATTGTCTCGCTTTCCCTACTAAGTTATTAGATCCCTTTTCAATTCTTCATATCTTCTACCTCCTCTTATTTCGTCCAGAATTCCTATCCTTTTCCTTCCTCTCCCACGCTTCCCCAGTGTTCTCCCCTCTATCACTCTCTTCAGCATGCCCTCTCCTCTCAGAACCTCCTCCATCCATCTCTTCTGCCTTCTCCGAACCTCTGCCACAAGCTTCCTCTCCTCTCCGACCATATCCAATACCTCCTCGTTCGTCTTTCTCGCCATCCAGCTAACCTTCTCCATCCTTCTCCAAACCCACATCTCAAACGCCTCAAGTCTACGCACATCCTCCCTTCGCAATGACCACGTTTCCGACCCATATAGCGCCACGCTCCATATTAAAGTTTTCACCAGCCTCTTCTTTACGTCTCTTCTCAGACCCCCCCTCATCAATTCCCTTCTCTTCGAAAATGCATCTTTAGCGAGCGCAATTCTGCATCTGATGTCCTTACCACTAAACCCATTCGCCTCCAAAATACTACCCAGATACGTAAACTGCTCGACCTGCTCTATCTTCTGCCCTCCCACCCTTATATTCAGCCCCGCCTTCTTACTTCTACAAAATCTCATTACTTTCGTTTTCTTGTGATTGATCTTCATCCCATACTTTTCGCACTGCACCTCTAATGCATTCACCATTGACTGTAACCCCTTGGCCGACTGACTAACTAATGCTTGATCATCTGCAAATCTCACTGATTTTATCAGCTCCCCTCCTACCTTTATTCCTACATCCTCCTCCCCCCATGCCTCCCTTACCATTTCCTCTGAATACACGTTAAAAAGCAACGGCGATAGTGGGCACCCTTGCCGCACTCCCCGTCCTATCGTGGCCCATCCCGAATCTCCATTGGCTACCCTAACCTGCGCCGTCTGGTTCATATACAAATTCCGAATCAGACGCCTGTCCCTCCAATCGACTCCTAATTTCTTCAACACTCCCATTAATTTCGTCCATTCCACCCGATCAAACGCCTTCTCGAAATCTACGAAGCATGCAAAAACATCCTGCCCATACTCTAGGTTTCTTTCTACTAGCGTCCTCATCACCGCTATAGCGTCTCGCGTTCCCGTCCCTCTCCTAAACCCGAACTGGTCGTCACCCAGGTATTCATTTGCCTTCTTCTCTAGCCTTCTGTTTAGAATCCTCAGAACTACTTTGGCCGCGTGGGATATTAAGCTTATTGTCCTATAGTCTTCGCAAGTTTTTGCCTTACTCTTTTTCGGTATAGGAATTAGTACAGTCTTCGCGAAGTCTTCCGGCCACACTCCGTCCTCATAAATCCTACGAATAAGCGCAAAAAGTTTTCCTCTTCCGTTCTTCCCCATGCTCTTTAAAAATTCTGCATGTATGTCATCTATTCCTACCGCCTTATTCCTTTTCATGTCTCTTAGAGCTCTTTTGATTTCGCTATCTAGGATACTTGGTCCGATGCCATCGCTGTCGATGTCGTCTTCCCTTTCTATATCTAACCTATTGGGCCTTGTTTCTTTACTATAGAGCTCTTCAACATACTCCTTCCACCTCTCCTGGATCTCTCTCGGTTCTACGATCATCTTTCCCGTCTTGTCTGTTATCGTTGTAATTCCCCTTCCCTTGTTACCACCCGTCAGTTCCTTTACTTTCCGATATAATGCATCTGCTCTTCCCTCTTTTTGGTATTTCTCTAACGCGTCGATTTGTTCTCTCCACCACGCCTCTCTTGCTTTCTTTGTTTCTCTTCTAAGCCTGTTATTAAATTCTCGGTATTTTCTCTTACCTAGCTCTGAGTTTACGCTCTTCCATTTCCTTCTCTCCTCCATCTCCCTGATCATCTCCTTCGTGATCCACGGTTTTCTAATTTTAGTTGAGCTCACTACGCCTACCGTTGCTTTCGCCGCTTCTATAATTCCGTTTCTCAAACTTTCCCATTCATCTTCGACTGATCTAACTCCATGGTCCTCACCCATTCTCTCATCCACCTTCTCCCGATGCTTCTTCTTCATTTCCCCAGTTAATGCCTCCGTATTCCACTTTCGTACCCTCCTTCCCATTCTTATCTTTTTCAGTTTTACCCGACATTTCATGACTAATAAGTTGTGGTCTGTGTCTGCATCAGCTCCTGGATAAGTATGCGAGTTTTTAACACTATTCCTGTATCTGTGACGTACCATTATATAATCTATCTGGAACCTATCTGTGTCTCCCGGCTTCTTCCAAGTGTACCTACGTCGAGGATGATGTCTGAACCATGTATTCGTAATTACTAGGTTATTTCTGCGGCAAAACTCCACAGCTTTCTCGCCCCGGTCGTTTCTCCTTCCTAGCCCGTAATCGCCCACCTCCCGCCCATCTCTTCCTTCACCCACCACCGCGTTCCAATCCCCCATTACTACCAGGTGCTTACTTCCTGGTATCCTACCAATTATTTCCTCTAGCTGATCGTACACCCCATCTACCTCCTCCTCTTTATGATTAGAGGTAGGCATATAAACCTGGATTATAACTAAATTCGTTGGTTCTGCTTTTAGTTCCACGACTATTATCCTATCACTCACCTGTTCTGCATACACTACTTTTCTACCGAGTTTCCTATTCATTACGAATGCAACCCCGCGCTGACTTTCATTCCCTCCACTATAAATTACTCTATAGTCGCCGCTCCAGTAATCCCCGTCATCCTTCCATCTTACTTCACCCAGACCCATGATGTCTACACCCACCCTCTCCATTTCTTGCTTTATATTCTCTAGCTTCCCCGCCCTCAGCATAGTCCTAACATTCCACGTGCCTATTCTGATAGTTTCGTTCCTCTTCTTTATCTTCTTTTCCTCTGCTGCTGCTACGTCTGAGCAAGGATTTCGTGTGATGACGACCGCAGGGGCCTTGCTCCCACCGCTGCCGGGCACGACACCCGGCCCTCTTGGCCGAGTCCCGTAGTTGCCAGGATTCATTATCAATTGAGAACTGTCCATAATTTCAAGGTTTTTGTTTTAATTGAGATAGTCTTCCGTGGCCTTACTCAATAGTGTTTTTTACGTGACACCATCACTTCAGAGGCCGCCCCACTGGGGTCAGACGCCTTTTGCAGCCGCCTCACTGAGGTACAGACGCTACGCGGACTACCATTCGTCTGTCTCCTAACCTTCGACCAATCTGGCATGGGTGACCCTACCAGGAGCAATGCTCCCGCCAGTGCAGCTCTAGGGGTCATCGGAGCACGCAAGCCCTTCAACCACGACAAGGTTGTAGTCCAAGAGAAGAGGGAACTTTGACTAGAAATCCTAAAAAAATTAAAATGATACCGTTTAAGAAGATTTTGTGGTGGCTTTGTGATTCAAAACAAATGCTGAAATCCACCCTTCCGTTTGTGTTGTTTAAAAAATATTGATTTAACTAATGGCTGTCCTTAGCATGAAGGGAACAAGATTAAAGTACTAAATAAGCAGATTAATCAACGAATATGTTTTTTACGAACGCTTTTTTCCAACCAAGGTAGCCATTTCAAATAAACTAACGCATTTTGACTATATCCTGTAGTTATTTTCTTTATTGGATGTGGTGTCTGTTGGACATTGGCCCTTTCGTGCCGGCGTCTCACGTTGAAAAAAGCCTCTCCCTTCACGAGTGCTACTACAATTTCTTTGCACTACCTGTACGGAGCACTCGAGTGACGAGGAACAGTTCAGGTAGGTACATACGTGTTTCCACAACTTGGAACCGCAATCAGCTGAGCTCCCAACTTTTTTCCTCGGCCATTGGGCAGAGATAACCTTCGCCCTTTCCGCATGGTAAGCCAATTACGGTATTCGGTCGCGGTCAACGTTCACTACAAGTCAAAACGTCAAAATTCACTACAAGTTTATGAACTGGTTTTTCTAAAATATATTTTGTCTTCACTCTCAAGATATGTGACACCAGAATTGAATTCCTTTAGTTTTACGGAGCCTTTTCAGTTTTTAAACGAAATTCTACCGTGAATATTAAGTTCTGTAGCATAAAAACTCCCGAATTCGTTCCTAGTTTCCTTTACACACCAACTAAGTTTAAAATAACGGTATAGCTCCGTTTAACATTAGTAAATGAACAGTAAAAGAGAATAATGGTTGTACTTATAAGCCTCAATTTTCAGAGGACATTGAAACTTTAACTATTACCCTGCATAAACAAGCAAATGACCGCTGACACATACTGTGACTGGGGCCGCACTGAGACGAAGGGTCAAGATTACCTCCTCCCGCAGGCCAAGGGAGGATCCAGCGTACCCAAGAAGTGATCATTTATGACACCTAGAACTTTTCTTTTTCGTTTACCTACGTCTTGCTTGACCGCAGAGCCGTTTTTTAAACGTCGTTCGTTCTCTTATGCCTCGTCTACACTACAAGAGTACTTAAGTTGAGTGTAATTAAGTGCAATATTTAAATGCAGGGGAGCGTCTACATACAGATATTATATCTACCACAGCGCTACCTAGTGATGATGGAAAGAAGTTTGTATCGCGCAAAAATTATGTGCCCGAGAAGTAATATAAGGTATATTCTAGACTGGTATTACCCTATACTCAAATGTAAAAGAAGGATAACACTTTGATAAATACTTAACACCTCATATAAACAATGTAAACACATGCATGATGCGTATGATTATCGAAGCTCTTCGACCTATCGATGACGAGACGTCGACCACCTCGACGGCACACTATCTAAACATTCCAAGTCCACTTAAAAAGGGGTCCCCGGGTCCACTTAATTGGACCCGTTACTTAAGTGGTGAGAGGGCGTCTACACGGTGTACTTATATGTAAAATACACTTAAGTATATAATTAAGTTGTCAGTGTAAGATGCAGGATTAGAATAATTTACGCTATTTTAACTAGTCGTTCATTCGCTTGCGTAGAAAAATTTACGCCGTGCTAACACGGGCGTTCGTAGCGAGAGGATTAGATATGCCAATTGTTTCTAATTTACAGTTTAATGTGGCATTTGTATTAGACGAAGTAGTATTTTTTTTACCATACTAACTTTTCGATAGTTAGGTATCAAGTGATAGATATTATTTTCACTCTTGTCGCACTTCGCTCTTGACCGACTTCTGAACTAGGAGGCGTTCATAGCTTAGAGAACAAATTTGGCAGCATTGGTCTCCATGTCACTCATTACCTGGCCATTACAAAGAGCTGTTCCTCTTATGCAGTTTCGTTTTACGAAAATTGCTTTTATATTAGTTGAAAAAGTATAAAAATACTTTCTCCCATATTTAATCCATTACTGCGTTTATCACCATGCAACTTAAGTTCACAATAGTTAAAATTTCCGTAAAAAGTAGGATTGTGTTGTTCACATCAAAAAGAGGACTAGTTTTCATCTAGGTTGGCAGAATATGAATTAAATGACGGTAAGGTCATTTTCCAGTAGACTAACCTCAGGTACGATAATTCCCTCTCTTTTTGTTTGACCCATTTAGATCCGGGTAATCTATTACGCAGCTCCCCATGTTCCAAGAGTTCATTTATTTATTGTTACGTCACTATGAACAACCGGCTGCCCAGCCTTGACGTCACGACACACCAACCTCATCTTACCCCATAAGTCTCGGAGCACCATATGTGCATGAAATCCCTCTGCCGATTCCAGGTAGAAGCGTGACGTCACTCGTTCTCTCTCTCTTTCTCTGAGTATCTCGACATTCTGGTGTGTGTGGAAAGTTTTATGACGTGGACGCTTTGGGCTGTGGGGTTGAATGGGGTATGCAAATGTGAGTCAAATAAAGGGGTCGAATGGGGTAAGCGGTATCAAAAGGCGCCGTGGAGATAGAATAGGATGGAGAATAGAATGGGTTGGAGTGGAATCTGATCAAAATCTACAAATAAACCTGCGAGACGCCGCTTGGGCGAGTGACAGAAGGTGTTTGGACATAAGACATGAAGATGGGAGTGAAATGAGAAAAGGAATTTGATAGTAGGAATTGGGAGGGATAAAAGAGTGTCGGAATGGGATTTAACCGAATGCCCCAGTGCTTCACTTTGTTTTTATTTAATAGTTTGATGCTGATAATGCCGGAGAAGAAGATATTTTTGTAGTGATCTGCAAACTAGTATCTATCCTTAATTATTTTCCGCTTCATTCATTTCTATAGACGTAATGCGGGGTTGAAATAACACCCTCCGTGTCATCTGTACACACGTGGTATGCAATTTGCAAGTTCTCTAAACCTAGCGTATTGCCATTGAATCTCTAACGGCTAACAATCTTGTACGCCCATTACTTACGCTACGCTTTCTGCTCGCTCGGAGCAGTTTTAATCGATAAGTGGGGATTTCCTCTGTAATTTGTTTATTAAGGTTAATACGTTTTCTGGGCATAGTCCTAAATGCTCGATCTTTCATTTTGCATTCCAAAATCCTTCCAACTACCTATTCGTATGTTGAATGCTAGAGTCTTTTATGCAACACCGTAAATGTTTCGTATGCCTTTACTTCAGAACAGGTCTAAAGTAATGGCTACACCCTAATATTTGATTTGATCTGCTATTTTTAAATACTAATTTCACCCATTTTACAGATAAGGAAATTTTGTGTATTTTGCCATGAGAACTATAGTGCGGTGAGTTTCTTATGATTAAGGGCGCTTTCCATTTGGTTGGCTGCGCTGCTCTATTCACAATAAAACTGCGCATGTGCTCTTTATTTGTTTCACTCCCCGTGAATTTGTTATAATTAGCTGGATTGCGTTTGAGATGGGAATAACTGAGATGATTGCTTCCAGGATCCTTGTAGGTTTGTAGGCTTTCATCAAAGGCGTCAAAATTTTATGGTTTAAAGTTTTTTAATCAATCACTGGTCATTTAATCCCAGGATCGGTTGATTAAAGACCTTCATACTTCGCAATCTAATGCTATTTCTCTTTCGTCTTTTCCCTTATCTCGTTTGCATGATTCCGTTAATCATTCGTGAAAACGTTTGGCCGTGAGTATTTTGTATCTACGGGATTCCAACCTATTTACTTACCATACACTTTCTTGAGATTTTGGAGATATTAGACCAGTTTTCCAGGAAATGAAAAACATATTTCAATAATTCATAACTTATATCTCTTATTTTCCATAATCCTTTGTAGATTTAGCAAGTTTCGTGTCTTTTATCCTCAGACAGATGAAAGGGATTGCAAAAGGAATCCTCTTGTAAACCCTTGGCACGATCCTGAGTCGAGTTGAAATAATTTAATGCAGGCGACGACACCATATTTTGTAACTATCTTTGTTTCTTAAGATGAAATCATTGATTTTGAAACCTTCGATTTTAATTTTAATCTTTCATTCAATTATGTATGACTCTGATGATGGTTTGTCATATACTTTTAAAGTTATAAAGAAATATTTGTTAAAAGTACATAATTTCGTTTCGTTGCCGCCATATCCATGAATGTAGATACTGAATGGAAATCCGCCATCTTATCCCGTGTAAATTCCCCGTAAGCGTTGTTGTCGGTAAATTTCGCACCCTATAGAAGTTCCATTTTCTATCTGTGGGTAGTTGGTAGGTAGCGTTAGCGTCGCTAAGGTTGTGCAAGGTCGCTATAACCCAGGTGATGACACTCACTTATCTAATGTAATCCGACATCTTGAATCCAGATCGCTGTGGGAATTCAAATTTTCCATGTAAATGAACGGCTGACATAGGTTAAAAGAACCACGGACATCTCACTTAATACGTATGATGAAACAATAATATTTGCGAGGGCAATAGGCAATGACATGCTACTTGGGAATATTTTTGGACAACCGGGCTTAAGTCTTCCGTTCGACTCCAGAAAAATTGTGAAATTACCTCAGACTCCGATTCTTGATAGGTAACACGGCAAACATAGGCATATAACGCCAAAGGCCAAAGAACTTAGGTTTCCACTTGTCCAGCCGGCAGTTCTATACCCTTACCTTTATTCTTGCTGGATCAGTAGAAAAATAGGTAGGTAATTTGTAATTGCAATTTTTGCAAAGGAAACAACCCTGAACATAATGGAATTCCCGGATTTCTACTGCGGTTTTTTATAAAAATGAATTTATGAATTTAAGGCTTTTTTAATGAATAAACGTTATTAGTTCCTGACATCGGCATTTAATCCAATTTAAATTTAATCAGTATTTACTTCCTGAAGCGATACTAATTCATTAACCCGATGAATCATGAACATAACCCTTAGTACTCGCTCTGTGGCCAGTTTAAACCGCCGCCAATAGTTCTACCAATGCCCGCTTGTTTAAAGCGCTGCCATCGCCTCAGTCGCGGTAGCCTAGCCTGCGGAATTTTTGACAACAGATCCGGGCCATTGATTCCCATCCAGTATTCTAGCAATACCGATGCATATGAAATTTCAAGTCAAAACTCCGAAATTCGACGCAGTGTCCCATTCTACGTTAAAATTTTATCGGTATCCCCATTGAGGTAGGTAGATGCATAGGACGCTTCACATGGTGGTAACGTGGGCGTAGCCGGTCCACCATCCCCTGGAGTTACCTTAGCGCTTACTGGCTAACGTATCTACTACTAAATTTGCAATTTATCGATGTTTTCCATCGATAGCTCACTTGAAATCAGCATGCATTTACTTCTTAAAAATACGTTCTTTATCTCTATTATTGTATGTATTTATTTAAATTACCTAATAGTAATCCTTATTCCCAGCAAAAAGCATAGTAAAATCGAGTATAATCAATAGCTCCTGGCCGCTCAAGTATTACGTAAGACAATTTATGCCACTTTTAACCCCCTCCTCCCCACTTCCCCTATGTAAGACTATGTAATATTTTCCCTCCTTCTCAGTCTTACGTAAGAAGCTAGATATTTGTATCTACTCTTCGTTAAATGCTCGCTTTTTGCAGTTTCATCTATCTATAGCCACCATCGTACAGCTTTGAGCTTTGGATGCCGTATAATTACACAGTGTTGGAGTAGGTACCACATTCATTGAGCAAGGAGGAAATGTAGCTAGCCAGTCAGGCGACAGGATAGGAGCTTAGGTATAGCGGTGAGAATACAGAAAAAATACGCCATTAACGAGCGGATGTTCCACGTCACTGCTAAATTTCATTTGGAAACGATACAATGTTTCTAGACGGAAAATATTCTTACGTAAATTGGTTCCAGACCCCCTGCCCGCCCTACATAACACAATGTAAGAAGATCCCAACCCTCCCACCCCAAAAAAGTCTTGCGTAATACTTGAATCACCCCTAGTAACTAATATACGTTTCACGAGTTTCTTTTCTTAAAGTTCAACAGAAGGTAGATATTCTTGTTTCACATCCACTAATGCATCCATCCCTCCGTGCTATCCAGAGGCAATCGTGGGAAGAACAGGGGAAAGCAATATGGAGGATATTTCGGTTGTCACGGTTAGAGTTTGATGAAGTCATGCCCTCTCCATCTACCTCAAAGTTAATCCCCACACGATAGGACAAAGGGAAAAATATAATCTGGCTGATCTCTCCGATTTAAAGCATATCTTCGAGACTACCAAAGTAGAGCCTATCACTAACTTATAAACTTATTCTAACTGGTAGAATGCCACTGTTAGAGCCGGTTTTATAATGTCTGGTTAACGCTAACCAGAAGATGATACACCCTTTAACTTTACCTGCAGGTGGCTGAAAGTACTGGTTACCTATCAGTCTGGTCTTATACAGAAGCTAACCAGAACTTTCAGCCAGCTCTAGGTAAAGTTAAAGGCTGTATTATCTTCTGGTTAGCGTTAACAAGACATTATAAAACCGGCCCTTAATGTGATGCTTGGGTGAGGATATGATAGGAGTGAAAGTGGAAGATGGCGAATGTGGAATTGAGAGGTGAGCGGGATGAGAGATTTGAGGGGACGAGGTGGTACGAGATGAAAATCGGTGAAAGCGTTTCCCGGTCCAATATCCTCTGTTCACCCTACCTATCCTCTCTCTCTCTCTCTACTCTTTCACTGCTTGTCGCCTCGGGCCGTCTCCCAACCCTTTTACGCAGAGAGACGATAAACCCCACACCCTCTCTCTCTAACCCTCTTCGTGAACTAAAGTTGATATCCTCCGAGAACCCAATAGGTGTTGCCTGAATTGACCCTTCCTTCCTCACCTTCAACATTACACCTAAATTGAGTGGCGCTATTGCCCAATTCGTGGAGCGTCGGAATACGAATTGAAAGGTTAAACTTATTTGCATATACATACATGCATACTTGTGTATTCCTATGTTTGAATGTATATATACATATATATATATATATATATATATATACTCAATCATTCATATATATATATATATATTTACACACACACACAAACATAGGAATTGGAAATGGATAGGAACACATAAAAGGACGAACACAGGTTTTGGTGGGGAAGATGAAAATCAATCGAATCCAAGCAGAAAATAATTCACCTGATCCGAAATTCGAACCCGGATCTCCCGGTTTCTGGCCAGGCATGCCACCAGTTACACCAGCCAGGTTACTCAGTTTACTGCAGAATTCGACGGAGGTTTATACAAACGCCCTATGCCCGACTTGAGCGGCCGAGAGATGGCACGCACGGGGCTGTTTATCCCACCATGTAGGAGATCGTATGACTTTATATATATATATATATATATATATATATATATATATATATATATATATATATATATATATATATATATATATAGGAACATTTTTAAGGACGAACCCAGGGTTTGGTGGGGAAGATGAAAATGTGTCGAATCCAGACAGAAAAAATTTCACCTTACCCGGGATTTTAACCCGGATCTCCCGATTTCCGGCCAGGTATGCTACCAGTTACACCAGCAAGGCTACTCAATTAACTTCTGAATTTGACGGGGTTATATGTCAAAACCCATGCCCAACTTAAGCGGCCAAGAGATGGCACGCGGGAACTGTTTCACCCACCATATAGGAGACAAACACAAGTGGAAGATTAGAGGTAAAGAAAAATACAGGCATACAACAAATGAAGAGGTTAACAGTGCGTTTAAAGGCAGGATAGCCGAAGAAGAAGAGAAGAACCAACAAGGCCAAATATGCTCATTCATTCGAAAACAAGACGCTCAAAGGCCCTCAGTTCCTACACTTGATGGTGTAACTGGCTAACACACCTGACCGGCTGAATTGGGAGATCTTGGTTCTAATCCCGGATTGAATGATTTGGATGACGACTGAAACTAAATGATTTCTTCATGGTGAGTTCCACTGTCTTTGATTAAAATGTCATTTTTTTATATTTTTATGCTGCTCTCAAAAATTACCTTTTCACTTTTTGGTAGCTTCAACTGATGAAAACCTTGCCCCGCTGTTATTTTATAAATGAATTACTTTTGACGATACAAGCAGTTAACAGAAAGATTAAGTGAAACGATAAAATGTTTGGGTGAGTTTTCGGGTTTTTCTCTGCGTTGGTATCATGACGATGGCGGCGTTTCACCTACTCTGCTGTAGGCGTCCTTAGGCAAGGCTGGAGTGGAGATTGCTTACTGCTGTGTTCGAACCATGCACTGGGATATATGACCCCCGTTATAGGCTTGCGCCTATAACTTGGGTCATATATCCCAGTGCATGGTTCAGTGGGTCATTTACGGTATAGCCCTGATAATGATGAAGGTCTCGTACATCGAATCGTCGGCAGATGTGCATAGTTTTATCCGGCAGATAAACCGAAAAGACCTCACTAACTTGCATACAAATCCATCACACCATTCCCTTTCGGGGTAGGTACAGTCAAATAACCTATTTATTGCTCTTTGGTTTTTTAAACTATCTATAGTACTATAAACAACCCTAAATAAGCTGGTTTCTTTTTAAAAAATATTTAAGTTTTTCGGTGCGGTGTAATTCAATTTGACCAGACCACCTTAACAAGCATGGAATTGTGCCTGCGCTCCATATCTGGATCGATGAACAGCATAGGCATATACGGATACCATGGAGAAATATGAATAGACACCAAAAACATGCCATTGAAGTGCATGTAAAAAACACATCTTGCCGATCTCTTTGTTGGTTTCGATTACATGATATGAATACGTATTATTATATCCTTTTCAGTATTTATAGTTATTTGGACTGCTGGACCGATTGACTATCCTTTTCAGCATTTGAAGTTATTTGGACTGACTGGAACTAAGCATGGAACAAAGGAACTAAGTACGTAATATTCCACTCGAGAAAACATAATTTATTTCGACCTAGGTTTCGGTATTTTATGCCACCATGAGTATTTATTTTCTCAAGTGGAATTTAAAGTTCATTTTTCGTAACTTTTTTGATGGAGAAACTACACATAGACCACGCCTGAAACAGTATATTTTGTTATTTGGGATGCATTAATGGGGATAGAAGGTGCAAAGAGCTACAAAAAAGAGGTCTCGACTAAGAGTTGGCATCGTAGCCCTGCCCTGGGTGACACCTTTTTCGTGGTGGAATATTTGTCAATTAAAGACATTTTTAAACCCTTTTTATAATGATAAGGAGAGTTAAACTATCCACCATCCGAAGAGTTTACAGTTACAGTTGATTATAGATACAGGTTGATGAATATTTCAACAAAATCTATAGAAAATCAACTAATAAACAAAGGAGATTTTGAAAGTAACGTAAATGAATTGTAAAAAGTGAAGAAAATATAATAGTGATTTGGTATAAATATAATACTTTTTTTTCTTCAATTTAATTTTCAAATTGTGTCTAAATAGGGTTTGATGAGTAGGTAATATGCGTTTCGCTAAAAAGGTTGGCAAACGACTGACTTCCATGGGTGCCTTAAACTAAATTTATGTCACTACCTTGTATGGAATCTGAAATTAATAAAAATATAATCGCTATTAGAAAAGAGCATTTGACCAAAATATTTTGAGTAGGTAATATGACTTCTCTTATGATATTTTTGTAAGTTACTCCATGGAATGTTATATCGACATACTGGCTTCAAATCATCCCAGTGAAGGACATATCATCAATTTGAATGGAAAACTGTAATGTTTCCTAATATAAGAGCCAATCAAAAGACCGCCCTGACACCATATAATTCAGCAGGATACGATATTTTTCATAGATTGGCATATCCTAAATATCCTAGCTCACACACTTGTAAAAGTGTGGCATCGGTAAAATGTATTCAATGCGATGCATTGAAAAAAAAATTAATGTCGATTTCATTGGTGCAAACTGGCTTGATTAAAATCTTACTTAAAATTCTAAATAAAAAGGTTGCACCTTGTGACTACGGCTGAACGAGTGCTTAACGGATGGGCAGGTTATGAGTGAAATGAGTATTTTTAATACCGTGTGAATAAGAAGGTGGGTTTCATTTTGAGCCTCGTAGTAGGTATTAAGACTCCTCAACGTCCCTATCCCTTCGCTTCAATCTTTTGAAGATCCAAAGTAAAGCATCTGTGCCTCCACTTCTCATCATCTTACTTCCCTATTTGCCTTTCTTCCTTCTTCATTTGCATTTCTCTCCTTTCTCTTCGTCCTTAAAATTCTTTTTATCCGTCATCATCGTCATCTCCTCGAGAGCTTTCATTCGAATATCCTTTCTCCATCCTTTAATTTCTTCTTCCCCGGTAAGAGTTCTTTTCCCTTGAGAGGAGTCGGAATCATTTGAGAGAGCAAGAGCAAATGTTTGCACGAGAATACTTGAATGTTGAGGAAGGAAGACGGAAACTCCTCCACTTAGGTCACACCTTTACATGAAGAGGGTCCGAGTTTGGGATAAATTATACTGATACCCACCAGTGGCTTCCATCAGAACTCCTCCTCCTTTTGATACAGATGAATGATGTGAATGCTATCTTCCATGCATCTTCTTTATGTCTTCAATTCAAACGACTGAAGAATTTAGAGTCAAGCCTTTCTTAGAAATATGAAATAAATGAAAGGTATGTTAAGGAGACAGCCTCAAGAAATTTGATCCTTTTAATGAGAGAAAATTAATTCGTTCTACTTCTCTTTATTTTTGGAGCTAATACACATTTATGGTGTCTCATGATTTCTTTGTACAATATGTTTTACTTAAATGGTGGCTGTGCTCATTATAATCTCAGAAAAAAATGAAATTAATTCCAAAATCCAATAAATGCATAAATATGCAGCTGTTAATGTTATTTAATTTGACTCAGCCTGAGACATTGTGAATAATCCTCGAGGTACTGATAAGTACTGATTGAGAGATAGAGATTTTATAGAGAGGCTTGCGCCCCATCAATTGCATAATCGTCCCTGCACCTATGAATAACCTGTAGCCGTACGAGGCACCTGTGTGAACAGTGTCCATGAGCACGGAATGTTTTGCCATCTGAAACACATCATGGCCAGGCCTGTGACTGATGAGTTTACTTTATTTTTCATATCATATACCGTTGCTTTTTCAAGATTTAAGATATTTTTCTGTGTTTAAATGCTTAGAGAGTTGAGTGCCTGCGGTAATTATTCCTCGGTAAAACGCCCAAATAGTTAGCCAAAACCAAAACCACTGCATGCAACCTGAAAGTCGGTGTAATTTGTGAGGGCAGAACTCACCGGCCACAGATTGGCCACAGCGGCCAACCGTGGTCACTGACCGTTGACGACATATAATGACCAAATAGCTACACACAGCTACATGTGAATGTATGACTCTTTGTGGATATGGCTCATTTCTATGAGCCATGGCCACATATTTTACTGTGGCCATCTTTGGCCATTTACACTGGGGGAAAAATAGATGTATTGGACTGTGTCTAGCCCGAAAGGGAACGATGCAATAGGTAATTAAGTATTTGCTTGCATGTTGGTCTATTTTGTTTGGTATATCTGTTCACATGCTATCACTAATTAGAAACTAAATGCAATTTTTTCTTTTTTCGTTCTAGGTAAGTCACACTCGGTCATTCATTTTACCTGTGCAAGATTACCAGGTCAGGTATTTATTTATATACCTATTTAAATTGTTATTCCTGGGAAAGCGCGAGAGTGCTAAGGAAAAAAGAAAAGGTATGTTTATTAAATGATGTAATTGAAAATGAGCGAGGTAATTTTGAAAGAAACTGGCGTGAAACATTGTGTGCGCAATTTGATATTGTTTTATGTCAAAATCAACGACCAATAACTTCCACTGGGCATGGGTATCACTTACACGTAGTCTGATAAACGTGGAGTACTTAATAACTTATTGTTTTTAGTTTATGAAATCTATACTTTCATATTGTATGCAAAAACTCCCTTCCTATTTCCTTCATCCGATTCCCCAAAGAATTTTAGTTGAAGGGCCAACTTTTCTTGATCCACATGTCCTTAAGCTCTTTTTTATCAAAGTTTCACCCCATTTTAACCATTCATTGTGAACATATGAATAAAAAAATCGTTCAACAGAACAGTGCGAGACATCCAGTCTGTTCGAATGTATCCTTGACAATTTCTAGGATTCACCCTTAATGTAGCTTTCGAATGCTCTTGTGCCTTCTTGTTGAAGTAGTCCGCTAAAGCGATCGTGAACTCGTATCATATTCATGGCAGTATTATTCAGTGGCCGTTCGGAATATGAAGTGTGGATTTTGAAACGCCGAAAGACAACCCTCGGGAGTATTTCTTAACCCTAGTATTGTTGCCCTCGGGAGGTTTTCGTCAAATGATATGCGACGCCTTTCCCTCAAAGTGGATTAGCTCGAGGACCGTGGGTATTAAGACCCTGAACACACACACTTCTAAACAGAGCACGTAGTGAGCGTGGTAAGCATTCGCTCCCACAGCGGGTTTTACGGCAGCGCTCACAGAGATGGTGTCGATTCTCTCAAAAGGTTCGCCCTGTTGGGAATTTCCATAGAAAATTGGACCCCCGTTTTCCCTAGAAAGTATACCTCTAAGGAATAATTTACCTATAATGCGCTTTCCCTGGTAAAAGCTTTTGAATGTGGGTTAGGTGGCTTAGAATGTATTGTTTTACACTAAATGTAGTTGACTGTGAGAGGTTATTTTTATAATGGCTGCGCATTTGTTTTTAATTGAGAAATATTATTTAAGTCTCATTATAATTAATTCTGATAACTATGGTTATATAGATGAAACTATGCTCAATCAATTGGTTTTTATTAAAATATATTTTTTCCTCTATAATCATTCAATCTGTACACTGCACTCTAAGCAAATAAATGGTGTAATATTTTCTATGCATGAAGGTTTCCCCTCAAGTAGCGTATTTTTATAGGGATGTTACTGCCTGAAGTCTTTCATTTCCAAAGAAAAAGTTCTAGGAAAACATTCACTTGAGTTTAAAAGCATTTACTTAGGAAAGAAATTTTTTCTAAGGAATTGTTAATTTTTCCCTTGCTTTTCCCTATGTTATAATCTATGAGAATTCTAATCGGCGAAATTTCATCAGGGCGGTGCCTCTCTGTCTCTAAACCCTTTAAGCTACGGGAAATGTGCCAATACGTTTTCTCGAGTGACTGCGGGAAAAAAAGTACATTTAAGTTTGATCATCACCTTCGTCCAGTATCTAATCCTTTACATTTTATGGCTTATCCTTTCCAGGAAAGGTGCGAACGCTAAAACATGTTATTATAATGGAGAAAATGCATAACATTTATCTCGGTGATGATATCTCTTCATGATATCTTATTATTTTATTATTTTTGAAATTGAGCTAGAGGTAGTATTGTGAAATTGGACCATTTTTTTGTTAAGAAGAAAAAAAATAATTATAAACTTTATCTCTCGCATTTGATTAGTGTATGTGACAAAAAAGTCCTCAAAAACTCATGTCTATGTGTGGAGCGTGACTCTATAAATAGGAAGCAAGGACCATTGGAAAAGCAGGCCAGATAAGATTAGAAGGTTTCAAAACCTGGCGTTGGAGGAGGATGGTGAAGATCAAGGGACGAATAAAATAAGAAATGATGAAGTATACAGCAGATTAGAAGAGGAAAGGACCATATGGAACACTAGACAGAAAAAAAGAACCAGATGGATTGAGCACACCTTGAGACAGAGTGGGTTTGTGAAGAATGTAACTGCAGGAAAAATAGAGGAAAAAGTCCACCAGAGGAAGGACAAGAGATAATATATATATATATATATATATATCAAAATAAAGAGGAAAGTACAACATAAGAACTACCATGAAGTAAGGGCACTAGAATTAGATAGGGAAGGGTGGAGGGGCTTCATTTAACCAATATCAGGGTTAAACGACCAATGACTCTATGTGAGTCAACCGCAGACATAAATATTAACCTTTCAAAAGTATATACAAATTTATAAAAGTCACGCAATCCACAAAAAGGTCATCCGAATGCTTTGACGTTACCGCACGGTATCGCCTCTCTTTTCCCCATGTATTTCCAAAAGGAAGGATCACTTCATAATAGTTCATTGTCTTCTAGAAAGTAAATTAAAACAATAATATCGTAAAAATACGAAAAATAAGCTGAAATTCACACGGGAATACGTCGAATTGCTGTAAAAAATACCGTGCCGTTATGTCATCGCCCGCATTCCCGATGAATTGGTGTCTCCAAGCCGCCAAGCGGGCTTTATTTTTTAGGAGAAATGTTTTCACAATAAAGCATTGTTTTCTGGTCAAATTTATGCCCTTTACATTTAAGAATGCGTTCTCCAAATACAAGTATATTTAAAAAATAATGCATGTTTTCCATTCCGGAGTAGTGTACTCAATTACGGTATCATTAGGCAAGGATGTACGTTCCTTGGACGAGGTTTATGGCCATGTTACCTACCAAATTCAACATTAGAATTTATGACTACCATGCATCAATAAAGATTATTCATACGGTACATTATCTCTAGGGAGTATTGATGACTTTGAAATGCGCAATTGGCCATATTAAATGGCTATGTTGTGCAATTTGATGCGATAATAACTTGGGTATAAGCACTGGAATTGTCACGTTAACTTATTGATGAAAGTTATGGAAAATTGCACCAGAGGTAGCAATGTGAAAGTGGACCTTTTTTGTTATAAATACAGGCTTCACATTCGTGCATCCAGACGCCGTACAGTTTTTTAATATACGTTGATTACAAATAAGGTGATTTCCGTACTTTTCATTGTTGAATTAATTAGAAAACAGCGATTAATATGTAAACGTGATGTTCATACATGCATACATGATTTTCCCTCATGAAATGGAACCGATTCTTAGCAATTGCATCTCCGATAGCTCTCGGCGGTAACCGCGCCCCCCCATTGCTCGAGGAAAAATTGCCACGCGGCCTGTAAGGGTCCATTACCTGCTACTCCCTTGTCTGCGTCGGAATATTCTTCACACGCAGTGGTAAAGAAAAAAATAACAAAGCTCCTGCAGCCGATGGGTTGAAGTTCTCTCCTTTGCTCAGTGGGGCGAGGATGTGATGTTCATGCACTGCCTTGAGTATGGTCATTAATCTAAATATTGATGTGCTACAGCCCTCCACTGCTTTCTTCTCTTAGCTACCTTTGCATTCCTGTATAACTCTTCCCTTTTAACTTCCTCCAAAATTGGCATCATATGTTCAACTCCAGGTTATCTTTGAGAAAAATTCACGACATTTCTAATGCATCATGCACCTTTAATAAAATTCATTAAATCAATTAGGGACTTTCATAGACTACTTTTAATAATAGTATCTGATTTTTGAAGTATTGGTCAAATAAAATTCAATTTTGAATTTCTAACGTTTCGCCAAATTCATTGGCATCTTTAGGGCTATGAAATTAACGGATCATACATTGTATGGAATCGTCTACCGGCCGCTCTACAGCAGCCAAAAAAGACTGCTCCGAATGAAGACGCCAATATTTGGTGAAACGTTGGCGATGAAAAATTGAATTTTATTTGACCAACGCTCAAAAATCATAAACTAATGTAAAATTGATTGATGGAATGACACAATAATTTTATGATTAAATGATTTACCAATTAATAATAATTTAAGGGAGGTAATAATTCGTGGATACCCCCTACGTTATAATTTCGTGGTTGGTATCGTGCATAGTAAATATTACGTGATGAGCTCATGTTTTATCAATAACTTTGCAACCATATGCTCTAAATCTCCAAAACTGTCATGCGCGCTTCCAGGAATTTAGAAATAAATGCGTCAAAATTACTTTCAGTGAGGGCATAATGCATTAGCTGAATTTTCACAGGTTGAAGAAGATTTCCTATGCTGTTCCTATGTAGGCCTCACTAGCACTTACATTGTTTGTCGTCATCAGCAGTTTGCTGTAGCTGTCTACTCTGCTCTTTTACAAGCCAACCGCTGCATTCATAACCTTCCCTTTATCCTTCTTCGTCCTTTATAATCATTTCCATCTTCTCCACCAACAGCTTCATTCCTGTATAGCTTTTCTCTTTGACGTCCTGTATAGTTACTTTCATTCTTCGCCTTCCTCTGTAGATCTTCCCATTCAATTCTCCTTCCATTATTGTTTTCAGTAAGCTATTGTGTCGCAAAATGTGCCCAATAAATTTGTTTCTCCTCCTTCTCCTAAGAATTTACGACATATTACTTTGCTCTTCAACTCTTCGTAGGCCTTCTTCGTTGGCGATTGTCCTTGTCCATTTGATGAAGGGATATGCAAAATAGTATTGTAATAGTGTTCTCTCTTTTAAAGCACTGGCCTTTTGAACTATTCTAGAAGTTTTTGTTCTCGAATTTTGCCTTATATGATTGGTATTGCACGTATCCTATTTCATACTTTTAACACAGTACCGCTTTATCTATTCTCATAGCAGTTTAACTCCTTGAATATGTTAACTCCTTATTCCCCGCTACTTGCCAACTGGTTGCATAAGATGGGGTTCTTTTAGGGTTGCCGTACGTTCTGAAAAAGTGGGGTTATTTTAAATATTGGTATGCAAAAGAGCAATACTGACAAAAATTTTGGAAAACGGCAAGTGTCAAGCTAATCCGAAATTCTTTTAAAAATTCTTTAAGTTTCAACCACTGCTAAACGATAATCATCAACTCACTCGCAATGTGAGAAATTAACGGTATAACGGTTAAATAAAGTGTATTTTTTAAGTGCTGGGTTTAAACTCATGATATCAAGTGTCATTTAATTTTAATATCTTCCTTGAATTGGAGGGCGCCACGGAAACCTTTTAGTACCTAGTTCAGTAAATATTGTAAACAATGCTCTCCTCTGATTGACTGCCGGTAACGTATCGTGGCGGAAAAGTTAGCTTTGACAAGGTTCGACGCCGTCATTGTCCAGCCGTCGTAATAGGCTCTACTATATTACAATCACCTTGCTTCCAGAAAAATGGTCACAATATAGTCTCACAATAATAGGCAGCGTAGCTTGGCAAATGCCCGGACAGCGCCACTGTGCATTCTCAAATTCATCGTCAAATCATCAAAATCATCAAAAATCGTGTAAACTAAGGATGGGCAAAAAATACGATACTATTATTTTTAATCCGATAGTCCCGACGGAATCGGTACTAAAAATACCGGTATTTAGGCAGCGCTTCCATCTTGCGTCAACTAACGGAACTAATTACGAAAATTTATTAACTACACCAATTTTAAAATGTTCTCGTAATATGTCGGTCTTTTTTCGTATTTGCATAACCGTGAAGTTGAGATTTATGTTTGTTATCGTTATTGATATAATAGGTATGTATACATTTTTGACGCGTGACGAACACCGGACAATCTATGATTTTGAACCGTATAAATACAAATATTTATTCCTGTAAGTTAAACGTTAGTGCTACACCAAGGATTGATCACTTTTTCCGGGGATTTTACCTAACCACAAAATTAAAACAACACCGATTGTTCTTCGTGTGATTTAAAATCATTCCAACAAAAAGCGACGAGCACAAACATACAGCGTAAAATAAAATGTATTTACTGAATATCCGATCTATATTCCCCATGAAAGATCACTAAAATGCCGATGGATGGATAATTCTGTGTATCTTTTTGGACTGGTATTCTAATTTGCCGAAATACCGGAAAATGAGGATGAAACGTATGTTAATTTGGTGTTATTTAAATTATTTGATAAATCACATAAATACCGGTATTTTTTCGTCAGTACTACCGGGCAAGTAGTATTATTGCTTTTTAATACTCATCAAGAAAGTACCGGTACTTTTTTGAGTACCGCCCATGCCTAGTGTAAACAGGCTCCGAGGCATCGAATTCGATTTTAGTTCCGAATTTCCGGCACTGATTTCAGCACTGGTTTCAGTTCTGACCTGGAAGTGTCGTGTAAAACAGCCTTCGCTCCAAAAAGAACTAAAATGGCCACTTGTTATATTTTCGCGTTTTATTTTTCAACCCCCACCCTGAAGCCGTAACGGTGGCAGTCCTGTCGTGTTTCTTTAGCTTCCACTTCCTAACCCTCTTCTTTTTTTCAGCTCTCCTATTCTTCCTCCTCTTTGTACATATTTATTCCTCCTCGCCGTATCCCTGGGTCTTTTTCACACGCACCCTTCTAAGGCAGGGGCTCTTCATTAAGGATACGGAGCTTCTTCAAGGACGAGGAGAAGAAAAGGCGATGGAAGAGTTGCTCGAGGGGTTAGTTAGTTAGCTAGGGGGTTGTTTTTTGAGGGTCTGCCGAGAATGAGGTTGGTGGATGGGTAAGGATACAGGGTTGCGCAGAAAGCAAAGGGTATATTTTAGGGAGGAATACATTTACATATAGATCCTTAGATAACCCTGAAAGGCGCCTCTTGGCTGTGCGTTGTAAGGACTCGGTATACATGGGCCAAAATATGCACAGTGATACATGCCACAGACGGACTGTTTACGGATGTACGTACGCGTTGATTAAAGAGGAGAGTAGTTGGTGTCTTGACGCAAAGATGTGTAAAGTTTGTTTTTTCGCGGAAAACGATCCACCTAACATGGTTATCGCGCGCAATTTTCCCATACATTTCTAAAGTGCAACACTTCTTATGGATGGAGGAATTCCCGCGAAAGCCTAGTGTCACGCGACACTACGCTTTCGCAGTAGCCGTTGCAAGGTTACGTATGTACATACAAGCGCTTCGAATTAATTCACAATACTATCATTTGAGGGATGTAGTGTTATTTCACATTAATATTTTAAGTCTAGATGTATTTTATGAAGGTAATTATCATTTATGTATAAATTTAACATTCACATTCATGACTTATATATGTTTTTTGGGTTGTCCGCGTCTTGCTAGCTGGTTCGAAGGTGGCCGACGTTTCCTCTCTTTTGCCGGAGACTTCCTCAGGGCTACTGAGTGACCACTCCGGTTATGCATCTATTTATACGAATTTGGGGAGAGGGGGGGAGGAGGAGGAGGGGGAGGGAGTTGTGGAACATTCTGGGTTCTTTTATTTCTCGCTAAAACTGGAAGCCAGGAACTGCTGATAGCTTGTCCTTGGTCACGGTTAAAATTGCAGGGGTGTTTCTTTATTTCTAGGGCTTCTCTAACTAGCCTTGTTTTAAAGGAGAGGAAATGTCGGCCACCTTCGAACCAGCTAGCAAGACGCGGACAACCCAAAAAACATATATAAGTCATAATATGGACCGCGAAAGTTTTAATGACTTTATTCACATTCATATTTTCATAAATCTAAAGTTAATTAGGTATTTATTTTTTCTTATATATAATATTGTGTACTCCCCACTGCCAGTCATATCCATACTCAAGTGTTCCACGTCTGCCGGCCGTCGCGCGACGACCACACCTTTTTATGAATAATGCAATGCTTTTTTTCCTTTTTATTACAGTTTTCTATTTTTATAGATAAAATTATTACCATACCATAATGGGGAACATGAGCTTAATTGATTAAAATATTCACGGGTTTCCGATCGGGTCAGAAATTCAGGTACAGACGTTTTCAAGGAGATTAATTCCAAGACTTAGATTTTTCCGTATTATATACATACCTTAAAGTTTGGGTAAGGATGCCAGCAATTAGATGCTGAGAGAAGTCTCTTTTGCGCCAAATACTGTATTTTACCGCGTAGTCTTAATTTTGTTAATAACAAGTTTCCGAGCTTGGCTTAGTCCATATGCCGCATCTCTGATGAAATAACGTATTTCCAGCCGATTCTCAATGATCCTCTGGGTCAATCAGTCCTAGTTCCCGTTGGTCCCTGCCAATCAGTTGGGCGTCGTAAAAACTGTAAGGTATATTACACGGAAATATCGACGTCCTGCATCAATCTCCTTGTAAACTATGACGGAGGTAGTCATAGGAACGTCGTCACCTGAATTCCTGACCCTAGAAGAGGTTAGAATAGAATCAAAATATTTTATTGTTCTAGGACTTTTTCATCCACTTCATTTCATTCATTCAAATATTCTACCAGCTGATTGGTAGGTTCTTGGACAGTCCCCATTCTGCATCCCAATCTCATTTACATTGTCTCGCTTTCCCTCCTAAGGATGTCCCGCCATTAGATCCGTCTTCAATTCTTCATATCTTCTACCTCCTCTTATTTCGTCCAGAATTCCTATCCTTTTTCTTCCTCTTCCACGCTTCCCCAGTGTTCTCCCTAAGTCTACGCTTATCCTCCATTCGCAATGACCAAGTTTCCGACCCATATAGTGCCACGCTCCATATTAAAGTTTTCACCAGCCTTTTCTATACGTCTCTTCTCAGACTCCCCACACATCAATTCCCTTCTCTTCGAAAATGCTTCTTTGGCAAGCGCAATTCTGCATCTGATGTCCTTACCACTAAACCCATCTAAATCAATGCTTCATCATCTGCAAATCTTACTGATTTTATCAGCTCCCGTCCTACCTTTATCCCTACCTTCTCCTCCCCCCATGCCTCCCGTACCATTTCTTCTGAATACACTTTAAAAACAACGGCGATAGTGGGCACCCCTGTCGCACTCCCTGTCCTATCGTGGCCCATCCCGATTCTCCATCGGATACCCTAACCTGCGCCGTCTGGTTCATATACAAATTCCGAATCAGACACCTGTCCCTCCAATGGACCACTGATTTCTTCAACACGTCCATTAATTTCGTCCATTCCACCCGATCAAACGCCTTCTCGAACTCATCGAAGCATGCAAAAACATCCTGCCCATACTCTAGGTTTATTTCTACTAGCGTCCTCATCACCGCTATAGCGTCTCGCGTTCCCGTCTCTCTCCTAAACCCGAACTGGTCGTCTCCCAGGAATTCATTTGCCTTCTTCTGTAGGCATCGGTTTATAATTCTCAGAACTACTTTGGCCGCTTGGAGTATTAAGCTTATTGTCCTATAGTCTTCGTAAGTTTTTGCCTTACTCTTCTTTGGTATAGGAATTAGTAGAGTCTTCGCAAAGTCTTCCGGCCACTCTTCATCCTCATAAATCCTACGAATAAGCGCCAAAAGTTTTCCTCTTCCGTTCTTCCCCATGCTCTTTAAAAAACTCTGCAGGTATGTCATCTATTCCGACCGCCTTATTCCTATTCATATCTCGTACAGCTCTTTCGATTTCGCTATCTAGGATACCTGGTCCGATGCCGTATCTGTCGATATCATCTTCCCTTTCTATATCTAACATATTGGGCCTTATATATTTACCATACAGCTCTTCAACATACTCCTTCCACCTCTCCTGGATCTCTTTCGGCTATACGATCACCTCTCCCGTCTTGTCTATTATCGTTGTAATTCCCCTTCCCTTATTACCACCAGTGAGTTCCTTTACTTTCCTATATAATGCATCTGTTCTTCCCTCTTTTTGTATTTCTCTAACGAGTCGATCTGTTCTCTCCACCACGCCTCTCTTGCTTTCTTTGTTTCTCTTCTAAGCCTGTTATTTAATTCTCGGTATTTTCTCTTACCTAACTCTGAGTTTACGCTCTTCCATTTCCTTCTCTCCTCCATCTCCCTTATCATCTCCTTCGTGATCCACGGTTTTCTAATTTTAGTTGCCCTCACTACGCCTATCGTTGCTTTCGCCGCTTCTACAATTCCGTTTTTCAGACTTCCCCATTCATCTTCCGCTGATCTAACTCCATGTTCCTCACCCACTATCTCATCCACTTTCTCTCGATACTTTTTCTTCACTGCCCCAGTTAATGCCTCCGTATTCCACTTTCGTATCCTCCTTCCCATTCTTATCTTTTTCAGTTTTACCCGACATTTCATGACTAATAAGTTATGGTCTGTGTCTGCATCAGCTCCTGGATAAGTATGCGAGTTTTTAACACTATTCCTGTATCTGTGACGAACCTTTATATAATCTATCTGGAACCTATCTGTGTCTCCCGGCTTCTTCCAAGTGTACCTACGTCGAGGATGATGTCTGAACCATGTATTTGTAATTACTAGGTTATTTCTACGGCAAAACTCCACTGCTATCTCGCCCCGGTCGTTTCTCCTTCCTAGCCCGTAATCGTCCACCTCCCGCCCATCTCTTCCTTCACCCACCACCGCGTTCCAATCCCCCATTGCTACCCAGTACCTACTACTACACTACTTTTCTACCTATTTTCCTATTCATTACGAATGCAACCCCACGCTGACTTTCATTCCCTACACTATAATTTACTCTATAGTCATCGCTCCAGTAGTTCCCGTCATCCTTCCATCTTACTTCACCCAGACCCATGATGTCTACACCCACCCTCTTCATTTCTTGCTTTATATTCTCTAGCTTACCCGCCCTCAGCATAGTCCTTCATTCCACGTGCCTATTCTGATTGTTTCGTTCCTCTTCTTTATCTTCTTTTCCTTTGCTGCTACTACGTCTGAGCAAGGATTTCGTGCGATGACGACCGCAGGGGCCTTGTTCCCACCGTTGCCGGGCACGACACCCGTCCCTCTGGGCTGAGTCCCGTAGTTGCCAGGATTCATTATCGTTTGAGAACTGTCCATAATTTCAAGGTTTTTGTTTTAATTGAGATAGTATTCCGTGGCCTATCTCAATAGTGTTTTTTACGCGACACCATCACTTCAGAGGCCGCCCCGCTGGGGTCAGACGCCTTTTGAAGCCGTGTCACTGAGGTACAGACGCTGCGCGGACTACCAGTCGTCTGTCTCCTAACCTTCGACCAATCTGGCATGGGTGACCCTACCAGGAGGATTGCTCCCGCCAGTGCAGCTCTAGGGGTCATCGGAGCATGCAAAGCCTTCCACGACGACAAGGTTGTAGTCCAAGGGAAGATTCTTCGTCCATACAAAAAATACTCGAATTTTGGAGCTCAAAACATAACATGCTACATTCATTTGAAAGACGGATACGTATGTATCAGATGATTTAATACAGCACATGCTATGAATTATTCTATAAATTTTAAATTATAACCCTTCCTGGTTCCAAAAGATGGCAAAAAATCTTTTTTTTTAAACACATATTGAATTGGATTCCTTAATATTGGCGGGAATACTATTACACAACCTGGCCCTAGCAACACTGAAGGATTTTTGATATGTAGTAGTCGTATGTAGTGGAACACTTAAATAATCAGGAACCATTCGAATGGTAACATAGGATTTGTGTCTTTCACAGCCTACTGTCGCTCGTTTAAATATAAGCAAAACCAATTTAGTGGTGGACTAGAGTAGTTTTTTCACCCTTTGGAGAAGTAAAGCAAGATTTACAAGGCCAAATGCATTAGTGAAATCAAATTAGTCAATTATGGTAAATCATATGTTTATTACACACGACCTATATCGTCGGTAACTTTAAGTAGCGCTGACTGCGTGGAACTGTTTTTTCGTAAACCAGATTGGCAAGGAAATTGAGAAATAAGCATTTGAGAGCAATTGAAATAATTTGCAACACTACCTATCGACAAACCTAATTATAAATTCTCTTTGAATAAAAATGACATTTTAAAACGGTCCGTTCTGCAGTATATTTATCTAATTTCATTCTTACGTTAAAACCTACCATATTACAAAGGGGTTTTATAAAAATGTTTAACGTCCAAAGAAGTAGATTAAGATGTGGAACTAACAGAAAAGATTAAGTGCATTTTATCGACATTATAATAGCGATTGTTATCCTGCTGTTTTACTCGTCTAGTTCCTACAGTGTAGTATTCAATATAATTTTATTCTTTCAGTTCGGCTCCACTATTCGCCTTGACTGCAATGCCATCTGCGAAGCGGAGCATGTTGATTTCCATCGATCAGTAGTAGCAGCTCGTTTTCCTGGAATTCCAGTGCTTTTCATGGGAACCCCGCAGGTGGTTCTGCGAAAACCATTACCCAGAACGCTGAGAGGAATTCACACGCCTAAAATCTTAGTACGAGATGGGCTCCACTTCCACTCATCGGCACAGACATTAAGGTCCATTAGCGTTGCCTAGCTTGCCTAGCTAAATAGTCGATTCAGTCTTACAGTACCAACGAAAGTATATCGGTTTAAAATCCATGCTTGCCTAATTTATAACTCACATGTGCTTATCTGAAATTTCAGCTCATATAACATTTTGTCATTTACGACCATAAATAGAAACTGACATCTGGAAGTTTATCATTTCTCCCCTTTTTTGCTTGAAGATGTGGCTCCAATCATTTTTTGTCGGAAAAACATGGGATCACAACTTCTTTGTCTGGAGCAATGTAGACTCAGACTTCATAGTCAACGCATTTTCAGTTTCCATGGAAGTGATGGCAATGCTATTATTTTTTGTAACACAATCGTTGTAAACAACAATTCTATGTATGATAATTTGCATTTTATATTATGTAATCATTATTTATGCTATGTAAATCAGCCCATTGTTTTATGAAATGCGATCAAATAGAGAAAAAACAGTATGCGTACACCAAGTGATCAAAGAGCTGAATGTTAACAACAAGAACCCATATAAATTAATCCAGAGTTTGTAATTACTACCAAAGTAAACCAAGCCGTCCAAATCACATTTTTTGTGGCAATCAAATGTAAATGCGTTGTACTGAACTCGGTTCAAATAAAAAAAGCCATGGGTACACCGAAAATATAAGCATGATGTGGAAATTTAGCGGTCATCGTTATTCATCCAGATAATGGAAACTACAATTTTTTTACGGAGTCAATATTGAACGTCTCATTTCGAGAATTGACAATCAACGTTGTACTTAATTTGTCCTTTGACGTTAACAATTTTTTCTCAGTCGTCACGGGGATTAATGGAGGAAAAAAACAGACGCGGGATTATTTAGGGAACTAAATTACCTTCGCCAGCGGGTCCCTGACAGGAATTCAATTCTCTCCCCCGATTGCGAGTCAAAACGGGCGGCATAGTTAATTCCTCTTTCGCTCACATCGTCCCCCCCCCTTTCTCGCCTTCCCCTTCTACCCCCACCCCAGGTTTCTCATTTCCTCGTCACCCGGCAACAATGCCCATTCGATGTATTTCGTCGTCGCGTCACGATTCAATTATGTCGCCATGTCGTCGTTCCATTATGGCGTGGAATCTCCCCCATTGTCGACCGAGTGAGGCTCATCTCCAATCGGATTTGAAGGCGAGGGATATGAAAAAGGAGGGATGGATATACACAACAGCTGGCCTGTCTGTTGCACGTGGCCTCTCTCCATAACCATATTGCGTAGAATACTCGCTTGTCCTCCTCCTCTGTAATATTTTTTTTGCCCCACCACAAAAAAGGGGGCCAATTTTAAACACTGAGAGATAACTTCAAACCTAATTTTCTCTCGTAAATCGGGTGAAAAAATGTGAATATTTGTAGCCCTGGACTTTTTCATGCTATTAGTTTTGTACACACACAATTTTCTGGTACACAAAGGCTTTGTTTTGATGGAATAAAGAGTTGAAAATTTGCGAAAAGGTAATGGAATATTCGGAGAGGAAACTTTAGACTCGGTTGATCATGTGATTCGATACGTTAAATTAAGTTTTGCGATATATCACTTAGACCTCTACAACTGCTATCGGGGTTTTCAATTTTAATCAGAATATCTGATTCCCTACCTTTTTCCCGAATCGTTTTTCCCGATGTCCTTTTTCCCGAACGGTTTTTCGTATTCCCTTTTCCCGAATTACCTGTTTTCCGAACTAATTCTTTTCCGAACGGATTTTTTTCCGGATTGGTTTTTGCTTGTTCCGAATGCGTTGCTATGAGACTGTACTTTGTTTATTAGTGAAGCAAATTCTGTTTGGCGTGATAACATTTTGAGTATTACCAGCAGCTAGTATTAAAAAATGGCCGAGGCTCCGAGATTAATTATTGGGGAAACAAAAATGGCATTCAACGGATTTGTATATCTAAGATCGAAGGTAAAAGGAGGTACCACGTATTGGGATTGCAAGAAACTTTGCTCAAAAGAGTGAAGATGTCGTGCCCGTACGGTTATGGGGCCTGTAAATCCCATTATCATCACGGTCGGGGGCCATGATCATCCCCCAGAGAGGAATCTGGTGCAGAAATATTTAAACAAAACCTCAAAAGGAGAGCAGAAGAGCACCCCGAACAACCTACAGCTCAAATTCTACGCGAAATATTACCTGGTGTTATCGCACGAAAGAGTGAAGATGTCGTGCCGGTACGGTTATGGGGCCTGTAAATCCCATTATCATCACGGTCGGGGACCATGATCATCCCCTGATAGAGAGCAAGCCGGCGCAGAAATATTTAAACAAAACCTCAAAAGGAGAGCAGAAGAGCACCCCGAATAACCTCCAGCTCAAATTCTACGCGAAATGTTACCTGGTGTTTCTCATGGAGTACCTACTTGCTCAATCACCTGAGAGAGAGAATCTCAAAAAGAATAGGCTCAGAAATATTGTCACCGAATACGAAGAATATAAAAGTGAGAGAAACATACTTGAGTTTCTCCGTGCTCTCGCACACTATATTGTTTTTTTTAATAAATGTATTTTTTGAATGTATATTATGTTGCATGGAAATATAAATAAAAATTGGTTCGGAAAAGATTGATTCGGGGAAAAGGTCATCGGGAAACAGTAATTTGGGAAAAAAGACGCTTCATGATTCGGGAAAGAAGAAATTCGGGAAAAAGGTCATCGGGAAAACAGTCTGGTACCAGAATATCTTCAATTTTATTCGTTTTGGGTTGTATTTTAGGTTTTCAAACTTATATACCAATATCACTGTTATATTTCGGGGTAAGCGCTGTCAACATCGCTCAGCTATTGGTGTTTGACCGAGAAAAATCGGTTCTAGTTTAATAATTTTCTCCTTACTGCCTTATCCTTTAGATAGTACATTTTGCCTAATCCATATTCATACATTGCGTTTTACGTGTTTTATCGATTTTAAGAGGACGTAAAACTAATTTTCTCTAAAAAATTAGTATTAAGTCAATACAGTTTTACTACTGAGTTAACTCGTGCTTATATTCCAAAAAATTCGGAATCAGTAAATTATTAATATAAGGCAATCAACCGTTAGGTAGGTTTAAATAAAATTGATTAAAAATCTACTAGATGTTTACATGAGCAGAGCTATATCTACTTAAAGAATTTACTTCTTCATCATAGGATACTTCCTATCCCTCTTCATCCAGTCCAGAAAATCTATTCCCTTTCTTATACTTCTCCGCTTACCCAAAATTCTTCCTTCTATCACGGTGTAAAGCAACTAGTCACCCCACATTGCCTTTCCCAACCGAATATGAATACCGTAAATTACATTTAGTTTTGGATTTTTACTTTGAAATTACATCCAATTAGAAAAAAATAAGCGAAGAACATTATTTTGAATAAATGAACACAAGTTTGCGCCTAAGTTATAGTGATGAGTGTACCTAGGAATTTCTGGCTTAAATGGTCTGGAACGTCTCCGAGTTTTTTTACACGTTACATCTAATGGCAAGAATTGGTGGGAATAATTTAGTTTTTGCATGACATTGTCTTAATTTCCGATATAATAGAAGGTGTTTGATACGTTATTGCTTTTTCCATACTGAGATTTTATCCCTTAGATCGCAGGGAATTGGGCCTAGTGGTCCGCCTGTTCGCTGTAGGCGTGCGATTGGACCAGATTCTCTTATTTTTAAGCCGCCGTAAATCGCTCAAGCCCATTGTTTTCTCTTGTGAACAAGGTGTAATCTGCATGTGAATACGTTCGGTATAATCCATCACTGATTGAATGATCCGTTATTCTCTCAGTGAGTCAGTGAGGGGTAAATTCACACGGTGAAAGCTAAAGAGAAGAGAGTTAATATCCCTATAAAGAGCTGTCTGTTTTTACCCATTTTGTGCTCTTATACAAGCTGATGGATTTCACGGAAATTATTCAGTGATATGGACACCAAATAGGTGTATTTGATAGTTTTGGAATGCAGGTGGAACTTTAGTTAGTTTGGCGTCTTCAGCTACCTGCTTGTTAAGGTAAATTTATTTCACAATAATTCTTCAACTGATACGTTTGGGTATCCTACCAGCTGATTGGTGGGTTTTGAACAGTCCATGTCCTTACATATCAATTTCAGGGATACTGTAATAATAATATTGCAGTATTTTCCCCTTATATTAATTCCTTATCATCAGGTCTCTCTGAAATTCCTCATACTCATTGACTCTCCTTAAGTGGACCAAAAGTCCTATTCTCTTTCTTCTTATTTTTTGCTTCCCCAGCATCATCCTCTCTCCAACATGCATTCACATTTCATCACGTCCTCCATCCATCTCTTCTGCCTTCTCTGACCCTCCACCGCCAACTTTCATTCCTCACATCTGTATCCAATACCTCCTGGTTCGTCTTCCTCGTCACCCAGCTCAACCTCTCCATCCAAACTTGTCCAATCCCACATCTCAAACGCCTCTAGTCTACGTAAATCCTCCCTTCACCATGACCAAGTTTCCCATCCATGCAGCGCCACGCTCCATATTGGAGGTTTCACCAGCCTTTTCTTTACGTATCTTCTCATACCACTCTTTATCACCTCCGTTCTCTTTTCAAGTGATTTAGTCTCTAGGGAAATTCTTTTTAGGTGATATGGATATAAAGTACGCACATCCGGTACTTCTCATTCTGCGTCAACAGGGAAAACCAGAGTATTATCTTTGCATGCTGGCTAGTTATTTAATCAGTTAATTGACAAATGAGGTTATTCACAACACCAAGAATAAGTAACAGGATAGAAAATGAAGAGTTGTCAAAGAGGAATCGATGAAGCAAGATGAGAAACGCTAATTTGACGTTAGCCTATTCTTAACGAAAGGCGCATAAGGGGTCGCACAATTTTGCGGCCCAACCGATGGACGGTGTACCTACTGCACTTGCAGTGCATTCCCTATGATACCCACGGCATAGGGATTGTACGGAAAGTATTCACCGCTGCTGGGCCTCGAAGCGCTGACTCACGGAATGAACACCAATTTCTCCAGCCACTGTACCCAACTAATACATTTATATCTTCTTTCCCAGCCAAAAGTAAGTACATTTCAAAAGAAGAAAATCAGTGCGGGAAATATGAGAAGAAGATCAATCATTTGAAAACCAATGTAATTGGGACAAAGGAAGCAGGGCTGATGACAAAGCAGCTGGGCACAAAATGGAACAGTTAGGACAATTTAAATATCTACATGGGTTGAACGTTGGAGGAAAATAGGCATAGTAGAGAAGATATTCGAAGAATAGCGCTAGCTAAGGAGACGTTCACAATAATGAAAGAACTTATGACGAGGAAATCGCAAGAGGCAAAGAGTCTAACATGGAGTGTCACGTTGTATGGCACCGAAAAGTGGATTCTGAGAAAAGAGCGAAAATTGGCGGGTGTAATTTTTTTAGAGCGAAAATTGTCCGGCGGGAGGGGTGGAAAAATGGCGTCGGGTGGCGTGAAAAATTGAGATTGGGGTGTGGATGAGACTGGAGAAAGTTCGGTGGACGAAAGGCAGACGAACTCGGGTATTGTGGGTGAGGAGAGGAAACTTCTGTTGGGGATTAGGAGGCAGAGTAGATGGCTAGAAGAGGTAATGAGTGGCTATGGGATGCTGGAGGCCGAGATTGGGGGTTGGATGATGGGTTTAGCGGAGGGGGGGTTTAAAAATACTAGGCTCAATGAATGGAATAAAGGGAGGTAGTATGCTAAGGTGAAAAATAAATCGTGTTGGGAAATAGGTTACCTGCGACTGCAAGATTAAGTCAGGGTTTCTTCTTCCATTTAAATCTACCGTGGCCGATAGACCACCTCTGTTAATAATAATAAGTATATGACGGCATCACAAGCGTACATACTCGTTAAATTCACTCGTAACAATGAGTGTAAATAAATCTTGTGACCAAATTTGGTGGTCTTTAGTGAAATCCGTCAACCTTCATGTTGGACTTCTTTCGTTGATGGGAGCATTCAGGGGAGTTAATGCTTGCTAATTCAGGCAAATCTCTCCCAACGCCAGCAGCTTTGAAGCCATGGCTGTTACGAGGTTCGCTAAGCTCTTTTGCAGCAGCTGCGTTTCCATACGCGTGAATGGAATCCTAGTTATGGAAGGTCTCCGTTATTTGTAATTTGCGCTATTCTACACGATTCTGATAATGTGTCCAATCATTTTTGATACGAACTTCTTCCACATCTTCATAATATGATTATGTAATGGATAGAATTTACCAATTGTCTTGTAATTCTTAAAAAAAAGGAGAAACGTCCTTTTTACTCGTATACTTAAGAAGAAGTTCATCTTTCTGGTCTAATTTTACACCAATTTATACTTTGTATCCCTGTGAATGAAGACAATTTTCTAATGTCAGAGTTTTAAGCAGAATACTGCAGGTGTAATTCATTAATTAGATTAAAAATGTTTTCGATGCCTGAAACTGCATCAAATAACTTCAACGAATTGTGATCAGAGGATATTATTCTTTCTTAACTTAGCTATTCTGAGCCAAAGTATGTTTTCAGAAAAAATAAGTAATTTCAAAAATGTTATTTCTCCCATCTGAAGGTCTGTTAAGGACAATCATTCCCGCCAAAATCATAAAATAATTTTGGTTCTTTATATTAGTTAATTTTTCTCGACAAATGATATATGCAAATCAATCAGATGCGAGCATGCCTCCAAGATGTAACTAAAATTAACCCTGATGCTCTATTGAGTTTTTTTCCTTATCATCCTACTACTTTTTATTAACTACGTAATGGATTTAGCTCTGCATACTCAAATTAAGGTATGCAAATTATTGAAAACAACTTTTCGAAATGATTTTGAATATCTACGTATCCGTGCCTTACTCCATAAGGATTAAACAGTACTAACCTCTCTTTCATTTTAATTATGTGTTAATGCAGGACGTATGAGGTATTCCGCAATATAAAATTAATGTCGAAGCATTTAATGAATACAGTGGGTATTTATTTATATATGAGTGGAATATAGGTGTATAACTATTATCATAATGATAACAACATCGTAAGCCCAATGTCGCCAAATGAAGACCTGAACTTATATTCTAAAAACATTAGGGAGGCAATGTTGAAGAAAAGGTACTTAAAGTAGTATTGTGATTCGTGTGATTATGTCAGGTACAGATGGTTCACCATTTCATGAATTTGGATAGCCGTTTAGTAGTCACTGAGCGAAGTTACGGGGGCAAGAATAGCTCCGGCTAGGTAATCTCTTCCTGAAGGAAGTAGATGTTTATTATGGTGGTACTATTACCAAATTTGCGCAAAAAAATATAATTTGTGTGAGAAATTTTATCGAAGATCTTAATTAATGAGATACTAATGTCTTCAGTGCATGGATCATCCAAATTCAACGTATCCACTTGAGTATCCAACTTGACTATGGGTAAAGAATCGCTACTATATGTATGTGTATAATGTACCGTACACGGTTAACTATCTGCATATTATTTTATGCATACAAAACATCAAGACCTGTAAATTCATCTCATCTACTGTGGATTACATTTATTTTGTTCCGAACTAATTGGAAGAGATGAATTAAGTTTGAAATGATAACATAATAAACTTAAATTGATTACTTTGTAACCGGATGTAAATCCACTCTCATGAATCCGAACACGCGTTATTACCGTATTTTCAATTATATTATTTGTTTTCAATTTCATGAGATCAAATAATATTGACATTAATTTGGGATTAAAAAGTTAATATTATCCTGAATAATGCTTACAAAAAATTTAAGCCTGAAATATTTTACGAGTTAACGAGCAAATTTTCGTATTTTATTCTCCCAAAAGTATTTGAGTAGCCAGTGAAAAATGTGACTGGGAGATTTACGAAGAATTTTTTACAAGCTGAATATAAGTTAATTCACACGGTTGTTTGTAGTGCCGTGACATTTTCAGAAACTTTTTATGTGCACAAGGTATCACATTCTATGAGGGTTGTGTCCATTTGATGCATCTCAATAAAGATCTTTGTTAAAGTCATTCTGATCATGATAACAATGCATATTTTGATCGAGTCTAGCATTTTTCCTAGCATTTGAGAAAAGTTCCGGTAATAATTTGGTCAGAACTATTCATGCGTATATCTTAATCCATTTTCATATCGTAGTAGTTATATAGAAACTTAAGGTATTTGTTGAATTGACTTAAGGTAACCTTTGAATGGATCAGTGCACTAAAAATGTTCTTTAGTTCAATTTACTCTTCATTCATTACAGTAATCTACCGGTTAAAGGTAGGTTGTGATGAAAGTCAGAGAATATCCGACGAACTCTTACACGTGCCGTGCCCTTTCTACCTCTAGTATTTCTTTCTTCATCTCAGCATAAGTCCTACCTTTCTTCATCCCGTCCATAAAACCGATTCTCTTCCTTCCCCTTCCCCGCTTACCCAACATCCTACCCTCTATCACGGCCTTCAGCAAACCATCGTCCTTCATTACCCCTTCCAGCCACCTACCCTGTCTTCCCCTAATCTCATCTATAATTTTCCTATCCTCGCCCACCATGTCAAGCACTTCCTCATTTGTCTTCCTTTCCGTCCAACGCACCTTCTCCATCCTCCTCCACACCCACATCTCGAAAGCCTTCAGCCTATTTTCGTCTTCCTTTCTCAAGGTCCACGTTTCCGCCCCATACAACGCCACACTCCATATTAAGCTCTTCACTAGCCTCTTTTTTACATCCTTACTTAAGGTCCCCGTCATCAGCTCCCTTCTATTACTGAACGCTTCCTTCGCTAGCGCTATTCTCCTCCTAATGTCTTTGCTACTATGTCCTGTTTCTTCCAGCGTACTACCCAAGTAATTAAATTGTTCAACTTGCTCCAGTTTGTGACTTCCTACTCTTATCACCAGCTTAGCTTTCTTTGTCCTACAGAATCTCATTACTTTTGTTTTCCTATTATTTATCTTCATCCCGTATTTCTCACACTGTTTATCCAGAGCATCTACTAAAGTTTGTAATCCTTTCGATGACCGACTGACCAACGCCTGGTCGTCTGCGAATCTAACCGACTTTATCCACTGGCCTTAGGCTGAAAATATGTGTATAATTCTCTAAGTTTTTAAGCTTCGTTATACGGTGACAAAATGATTCCTCTCTTAAAAATTAACGACGCAATTCATTGTTGATACAGTTGAGGTGAAAATATAGTGTATTTACGTATTTAAATGCATAAAAATGCGCAAAATAGTTTTTAGCATAGCGTGTATATTACATAACAAATCCGTCCGAAAACAGCGAAATATTTCCGCTATTTTGTTTCGAATTTTACCACACTACAAAAAATGCTGCATGCGGTTCGGATAAAAACCATTTTCCACGGTCTTTTGATTGAAATAATTTCATATTATGCTGATGTGAGAGGAAAAATCTCAATCTGCAAGAGTATTAGTAAATGAATTTCGATCGGTATTTTCAATTCATTGGTCATGGATTCATAAATTCATGCATGAAGATTGCCTGCTAAGTTTACCTTTCTTTTGTCCGAAAAGAATTAAAATGCATGTAACTTATGCTGCACATAATGCTACATTGAAAACATTGGCAGTTCTATCCCGGCCAGTAGGTAGTGAAATAGTGAGAGAAAAAGTAAGTTTTTTAAGTAATAAAACTAAGCAAAATTAATGTCCAAGTGAACATCATGTCCTCTTTTGATGTTTATGAATCTAGTCTAAACATTTATGGACTTCAACTCAAGTTCGACGAAGGAAAAAACAATGTCTCATGAAGTCTCGATGAGTGCCTTGCTAAGAAATGGTAAAGTACTTTTGCATATACAAAATTTGTATGCCCTTCATAAATCACTCATGTGAACAAAGTTGTGAATCGTCCTTAAAACTGGCAGGATTATTTGCATTTTATAGTGTTCTCTTTAAGTCGGAATAACCTTTTTTTCTTGTCCATAAATCATTGTTTTGAGTCAAATCTGAATGAGCATTTTGCACAATATTTATTTTTGTACCACTTCCATTAGTCAAAAATCACCGAAGACCTGGGAAATTATATCAAGATTTGTACCTAAGGGTGAGTTTACTCTGGCAAGTTAGCTCAAGTTTCTTCTGCGAGATCTCGCAGGGAATTTTACTCTTGCAAAATTTTATTTTCACAATTTAGTACAGACACTGATTGGTCACTTTTAGATAGTTAAAAGTATGCTTCTGCTAGCGACTTGCCGAAATTTAAAAAAAAGCTCAGCAAGCGGACTTACATAGCCATTTATGCGTATAATTTACGTAAAAATTCACTTCTGCAAGTAGCTTGCACTATACATTTGCCAGTGTAAACCCCGCCCTAAGGAACCGGCTGAAATTGTGGCAGATGTGCGCCACAATCATTAGATAAAATAGCGTAAGGAGCAGCTGATTAATCATAAGAACTTTTTGCTGTTTTGATAGACTTTAGCAAAACGTTGAAATTAGAGTTGGGAATAATACGAGATACATTGAGAAAACCTGAGAATTTTTTATCCGTATCCATACAACTTATGCGCTAATATTTATGGAGCTATTAAGAACACTATCGATCTAAGTGTGGAGTAAACACATCAGAAGAAAAAAACGCTGTGGAGTGTTGGAATAAAAGGGTGGGGTAAACACATCAAAGGAAAAATCGAGTTCCTTATCAGATGCCGCAGCAAGCAAATATAATTGCCAATACAACGGTTGTATTTGCCTTTATCTCTGAAGCAAAACAAAAGATGAGCCGAACTTATCGCTTTAAAAACTCACAAGAGCAAGCAGTAATTAGAGCACACCCATTGTTACAACTATGATAGTTTGGATTGGATTTCAAAGCTAAAATAAGTGTTCACGTGGAGTTATATACGATAAGGGGTTCAAACCCACACCCTTCGAATTGAAAGATTTGCGCGTTATAGTAGTATCAAAACATGGTGGCAGTTGTGAAGACGATCCTTTAATTTGAAGCGTGTATTTCCCACAAACTTGCTCCGTATTGGAAGGAAGGTAGTATTTTATTATGACTACCAAGGTTCCGAAAGTCCAAAGCCTCAATATTCAATAATTCATTGATATCAAAATGATCTAACTATTATTCACATCAATTTTATTGAACCCTATGACTCAACCCAATCGTTTATATGGGCTTCTCCAATGGGTTGAGAACAGTGTCAGCGTACTTTGATCCAGCATTGTTTGGATCATAATCATTGTCGTTCAGTTAGCTGCTGGCACTTTCCTGTCATCTCAAGTTAATAACAGTGATGTTGGCAACGGGTCCTACCATGTCCTGTCCTCTCCCTCATGCTCCTTTGCCGATCCCTTACGCACAAGGCTTCCCACCCTTCAATTCAAACATCGCGCATGACTGCCACCAATTTCGCTATTGCTAAACCTAGATACATACGGCGGCCGGCAAAGTATTTAGCCAGGACTCCGTGTCGAAGAGCGAAATGGTGTGATTAAAGGGAATTTTGAGGCTAATCAAAAGAGTTGGAATAGTTCATTTAAACGTACACTATCCGGTAGAATACCTACCTACCTTTTTCATATTAAAAATAATAAACAAGTGTACTGCTCCCCACTTTTATGTGTATTAGTGAAACCTTGGGCTTTCGGGATAAGCATAAACTCTGAGTAAATATAGTGGGTGTTGGGTACCTGAAGAGTGTGATCAAAAATATCAAGTCATGAAGCTATGTGGAATGGATGCTCCGCTAATAGAAATTAAAGCAATGAGCGTGCTTAGTTGTTTTTGTTACGTCGAGAGAATGGATGAAAGCCGAATTGTTAATCTTATCTATGATAGATGAGTGAATGGTATGAGAGGAAGGGGTAAACCGATGAAGTCATAAGCGAATCTTATGTTGTAAGAGACTTTTAAGGCAGTTTAAATGAGATGCCATTTCGCATAGAATTAAAGGAATTTGACCACCTTTTTAAGGAAAATACCTCACATTTTACTACGTTTTTAATGAGTCGCTTTCTTGTTTGTTTGTCCTTCCGGGTAAAATCTTGCAACTCAAATTTAACCCAATTCCCGATTAGCTATCAAATTAATATTTTTAGTACAGATCAGATCTAGATGACAATGCATTCTTACGCTATATCTACCTCTTCAGAGGCAATATGAGCCGCTATTTTCGACAATTTACATTTGTATTAATCGCTTAGCTGTTTGATTTGACAGCCATTTCTTTGCGTTGCGAGGTAGCCCAGGGAAAGGAACTGGCCCCCCTACCCTGAATGTGTGAAACTCACACGCCTTTGGCTTAGTCTGAGGTGAGCTCTACCCTCACCTACCCCAAACCAACCTTTGGGTTGAAACACTGAGTGAGTGACTGAGCCATTTTACCACGTTTTTATTAAGTCGCTTTCTTGTTTGTTTTTCCTTCCGACTTGCCACCCGACAAAAAGTTCGCGAGCGGAAGGCGTCTGCTGCTCGAAAACGAAATGAAAGCGATCAAATTTCTCACCTTGCTAAAGATCGAAATCGAAAGTTATTAGCTCGAGTGAATGAATCCCCGAATGCCTATAAATAAGAAAAATATATAATAAAATAGATTAAACATTATCTTAAAAAACCACGTTTTTATTTAAACGAAAAAGAACAAAATAAATTCACCTGGCCTTGGTCCAAGGTTCCACGATTAAATTTTACAGATAAAAGGCTGTATGTTCAAAACAAAAAAACGTGGTGCGCATCAATTTCAATATCTTGAATAAAATTCTTTCTCTGCAAATATTCCTTACAATATTACAACTAAAATCTCAAATATATGATGATGAATTTATATCACTCCACTGTCAAATATATAGCGTCATAAAATTTGATTCAGAGTTGAAGCATAGTTCTAATACTTATGATATTTCATATACCTTTACGACAATACGATTTTAATAGAGACAGGAGATGAACATGAGGGAAAAAATAGACAACTCGATTCCTTAAAGCTACTTCTGGGGAAACCACTTAATCATCAAGGCAGCTCAGGGCTTCATAATAAATAGATATTGAAATTGATGCGCACCACGTTTTTGGTTTTGAACATATAGTCTTTTATCTGTAAAATTTAATCGTGGGACCTTGGGCCAAGGCAGGGTGGTTAATTTTCTTTTTTATAGTTTAAATAAAAAAGTGGTTTTCTTAGATTAATTTTTTAATCTATTGTATTATATATTCAGAGTTAATAAGATATTAGCCTCTTTACTCATCAATTTACGAGATATTTGTCAAAAAAAGGAGCCGTTTTTCATGGGAAATATTACGCATATGCACTCCAGCGACACTTAGTTTAAAAAACGAGGAATCTTCTACGATTAAATCTCGTCAGAATTTCCACAGTAATTTTTACAGAATCCCACAAAAACCTTTGTTGTGAAGGCGTTTTCAACGTACGGCGTGAAAAAAATGGTTCAAGTTAAAGACATGTGGGAACATTTATTTCATTACTGACAATTTCAATAATTTTAGCAATATTTTTGCGCCATTAATAGTACTTCTTAGAGCTGCTGAAATAAAAAAAATGAAATTTAAATATGCTATAATGTATGAATAAGGAAAAATATCGGTCGAACTATCTTAAGATGAGGAATATTAGGATTCTTTCAGAGCAAGGGAGCGTGTATGAAGCAAGGCATGAACAGAGTCCTCTACATAGGGTATATCTAACCACTAATTTCTAAGCACTTTGTGGTAAAGTTGTCGCTATGAAAAGGACTCTGTGCATGAACATAGCCGGACCAAAAGATGAGTGCAAGGTTAGGGCAGTATGGGAAGAATAATTGGTAAAATCCCTAGTTTCTTAGGCCAAACACAAATAATTACTCTTTTGATTGTTCCTGAACCGAAACCGAACCTGATGGGTATGCATGCATGTTGATAACACTACATCGGTCGATAAGAGCCGGTTTTATTATCTCTGCTTAGATTATATCCTAGTGTTAAAAACCGAAATTAATTTGTTTTACCATAGGTGACGCTCACGTCAGACTAACAGATAGTTAATGTTCCTTAACAAACCGAACTCTCAGGTAACTTAAAATCAGCGAAAAAACTATGATATCTTGCGGTTAACGCCAACAAGACCTTATAAACTCGGACCTTAATGTCACTGTCATTGCAAGTAAACTTGAAGATTCGTTGCTTAATGATAGATAGGTAACTGTGAAGTTTATTATCCTAGGGCACGCCCAACAAGAACAATTACGTTTGAGCGAAAATCTTTGCTCGGATTTTTGCATAAGCTTTTACCAGATACAATATAAAAATAAATAACTGAAGAGTTTTCATAGAAAACGGACTGTTTAGTGCTTCTTTATGAACATAAAACAGTATTGCGTTCAATAAAACACATTAGGTTATCAACAATACAATAGATTATCCTCGATATTGAGTAATCTATTGATCAAGAGTGCGTATATGCAAGGTGTAAATTTTGGTGTATGTGAATGCCTTGGTTTTTTTAGTTATGATTTAATAATTGTCAGCAAAGGGCTTGTAACAGAAAATAAACAACATTCGCATCATTTGAGCTTCGAAAATTAATAAATTGAAAGTGTTTTCTGCTCCTGATACCTTACTTTTACATCTCGAGTAACAGTTAGACACGGGAGATGATACCTATCTAACAACAGACATGAAAAAGAATTATGAGAAAACATAGGAATCGGAGGTGATAATGAAGTGTATTTTCGTTAAGTTTTAGTGTAAGCTACGTTAGTTTATCCCTTTTAATTGGCACGTAATAAAGAATGTCCTAAAATTAACTCTGAAACGATGTTTGGGATTATTTACTGCGTTATTATGGTTCACAGTCCATGTGACCCTATTCATCGGCGTAACTTCATTGTTCAGCTGATGTTTTCTCCTCTCGCCCCCCCCCCCCCACCCAACCCAGGTATTCCTCCACCCATTTTTTCCAGTTGGTCGACGGGAGCTTGTGGGCATTCGGTCGTGACGACCACGCTCGGGGGTAGTCCATGGGGTAGGGGTCGTCGGGAGAGACCGAAATAGGATGGAGGGAGGGGTGTGCCATTAACCAGTTTTCATTTTCTCCTCTCGAGCTTCGCTTCCCGGTCCACTCACCTCGACCTAGTGGCGCCACCAGCACCCCTTCTTTTTGCGCTTATCCCTTCCCCTCCACCCTCCCTTTACTCTCTGTATCCTAACAACCAGGAGTGTAACAGGATTTGAAAGAGGGCAAAAAGGACGTGAGGATAATAAGAGTACTTTGCAACTTGATAGATATCTTTATTTTTTGTGCGATCTGGTGATTCATGAGTCTCCTCTTCCACCATGGACACAATTATATAAGCATTCTAGAAGATGGCTCCCGTTCAAATTCAGTGCGGAAAAGAAAAAAAAGCTAAAATCGTTAGAATAGAATAGAGACAACTTTATTTTTCTGGGAACGAAGTCCCTTGGAACATAAATTCAAAATACATGCCACCATGGGGGAACTAATACTAAACGTAAATACAAAAAATACATAATTAAAGTATTATTTGGGCAGATGTGGTGGAATTCATTCATAGTAATGAAATTTCTTAGCAAGTGGAAAACTGCTAATAAATTTCATTACAAAAAACACATTTTATGTAGTATGTATCGAAAGAATCCACCCAATTTTCCCTAATTCAGTATGTATGTACATACTATATAGCAGTAATTCACCTTAAATAGATAGTGTATGTTGAGAAAAATACTCGAACTAAAATCTCGCTATAATTCTTTCGCACTTGATTATATAACGCATGAGGAAATTGAGGCATACCTCTGACATAAGTTCTTATTCCAAGCCTACACAGAGATTTACTAGTAAGAACAATTTATTGTTTAAGCATTGCTAAAATTTACGATTTTGGAGAGAAAAACTCAAATTTTAGGAAACAAAGAGGCGTATGTAAAAATAAAATTGAAGAATTATAACCTTTATTGTTTCGGTAATTCTATTAAAAAGTTTCAAGCCAATAGTATGAGTGCAAGAAAGTTAAATAAAGCAAAAAAAAGAACCCTGTGCACTAGGGTGGATTGGAAAAGCGTTTTTTGCGAAATCGGTCTGCAGCTAGAGCTTAAAATTTGTGATCGGTGGTCCTTATAACCCATGAAAAATTCCAACTTTATCGGATTATATCTTCAGACTGCCCTTTTAAGTCAAAATTTTAAATTTTTGTGAAAAATTACAAAAATTTGCAAATTTTCCTGATAGTTTCTAGATGTTCCCGGAGTGATTTTATGGAAATACGAGTAATTACATCTATTGCTTGTTTTTTTGCTTAATATTAGTGATTGAGTGTGTTTTAATCAGGCCAAATTGTTTGTTAGTTCGCCAAAATTCGTCAAAAACGCCAAATATACAGAAATGTTATGGATGGTAGGCAATAACCCGCTATAGTAACTGGACCCCACCGACTTAAATTTACCAAAAACGATAAGGGAATAGGAAAAGAAGGGTTATGGGTTATATGGACCACCAACCACAAACTTAAAGGACTTGCTGCAGACCGATTTCGAAAAAAAACTGTTTTTCGATCCACCCTACTGTGCACCGAATTCAATGCTTTTCTTGTTGAAGTAAAAGTTTTATAAGAAAAGGGCCCTAATATGGGCCCTTAGGGCCCTCATTATGCAGCTCATGCTTCTATCCATTAACCCATCTTCATCCATTGATCCTTATAGGTCCCTATGAACGTGTATACAAAATTTTGTCCTAATCAAGCTGTTTGGATGTCTATAGCGTTTCAACAAGCAGAACTTCAGTTTTGTAGATAGAGATATTAAAATGGTAACAAAAAATTATAAATACATCACACAATGCAGTCCGTAGACCAATTTTCTGCAATGCTACGAGCGAACAAAGAGTGTTTCACTTCTTTTAGAGGGATAAGGTTGGGAAACACTAGAGGCTCAGAATCTACGCGCTAGATTTCTTGAGAAAATCAGAACAGATTGTTTCAGTGTGACACAAAGAATATCATTGTCACGCCACTCAACATCTCTAGGTCCGACAGGAAAGATTAAATAAGAGAAATACATTGCCGAACAGATAGGTGCAAACATTTGTTCTTCCCACGTACAACATGTGACCGTAATAGAAACTGACACCTACTGAAAAAACACTCCCGAAATACACTTCTCCTTTTCACCTACCTATAACATTCTCCTTTACACTTTTACGTGGCTGGTGTTCTAACAGCCCCTGCCACACGCACATGAGGTGGCTCGCAAGGTGGTATGCAGATGTAGATTGTTGGATCAAGGTCAAAGTGAGCATCTATATCCTCGCAATGTTACTCTCTGTAGAGGTGTTTGCGGGAAAAGCTGGAGGGAAAGGGTTTGTAACAAGAGGGTCATGAAAAAATGAACGCTCCGGTAATGGACATGATATATTTGAAATAAACGTTCTTTCGCTGGTTTGGCCATGCTGAGAGAATAGAAATGAGTCGAATAACGTAGGATATATATGATAGAGGAGTGAACGGTGTGAGAGGAATGGGGTGGACATCGAAAGCCATGGGTGAATGTAGTGGAATAGACTTTAAAGTGACAGGGACCTGTGCAAAGTTTTAAAAGTTGACTTTTTTTTTAGTTTTTTCATTGGTTGTCGGTATTAAATGCAAAAATTAATTTATCTATAGATAAGCTTATTTAAGGCAGTAGGTCTGTGAGCTTATCATTTACAACACCTTTTTGAATACAGTACTTGAGTTGATAAAATTATATATTTTTATTTTTTTAACATCCCTTGTTTTACACTGCTGGTCGTAAACTAAGCATTAGGTTAGAACGCAATTACTCTATGGTATAACCTAATGTTGCAAATAAACCACTTCAAGTACAGACACGGCGTAAGATAGCTCTTGATACGTGAGATAAAGGAACGCATTACAGTGACGAGTGTATCCACAGTGGAAATATGACAAATGGTGAGTGTATTCGCTGTTTACCAATGGGTTTTTGACGAAATTTCTCACAAACAGTATACTTTATCGAAATTGGAGTATTATTCGGCAAAAGCCCTATCTATTGATACCTCATTTCATATACATCTACAAAATACCCTGCAAGCCACCACAAGGGTGTGTGGTATGGGGGTATTTATTGAGGTACGGTTTATATTATTCGAGACAACGTGATGGTAACAACATATGTATAAAAACCACATTTACATAAGGTTAACAAAAATACTTCCGCCATCAATACCCATAGATAGATAGATTGTTGTTGGGGGGGCCTTCGTCAGTAGCCCGGGCACTTAGACCTTTCTTGGTCCATTGTGCCAACGCCATGCCTGTCTGCCACTTGCAGACAGGGGACAAGAGCACCTCGGTAGAGGTATGGAGGATTGGCCTCCCCCTGCCTCACCCCAGTACCAGGTATAGAGGATGTCCTCCCTCCAACCGGCCCGGTTTGGCCTGGCCTCTCAGGCCTGCCGGTATAGGTATGGAGGGAGTATCATCTCTCCATCCATGCCTGGTTGAGGTATGGAGGAGGGTCACCCATCCAACCACCGTCCGGGCCCAACGTTGCTTAACTTCGGTGTTCTGATGGGAATCGGTGTTTCAACGTGGCTAGGCCCTTGCCCATCAATACCCATACAATTAAAGTTATATTTCTACCGTCAGTATTACCTCGGGGAGATGAAAAAAGAACATTATAATTGGTAAATGCTCTCATCTCGCATGTTACTAAATTTATTTTGTGAACTGTTACTATGAAAACTACGTATATAAAAATGTATTTAGTCTGACATTTGCCATAGCAAATAGCAATGAACAGAGAGAGATGAAATGGCAAATGTGCATTGTGATTCTCTTTTGTTATGAAGTAAATGTGAAAATGCGGTGTAATGTTTCAATGTAGATATATTCAGAGGTCTCTGTAACACCAACTTAAGTTTAACTGTCAAAAAGACTACATGCATACTCATGTATGTAGAGTTTGTGGTAACTGTGCACAAAATGGATTTAGAAACACACGAGACGAGAGTGTGTACCAATTAAGGTTTGGCTTTTTTATCATTCCATGGTTACTGAAGGTGGAATTACATATATATTTTACTTGCATAGGTATTGGTGGTAGATGTTTTTGTTGTGGACCTTATCAATTGTGATTGTAGCCCTGAATATGGAAGTAGTTGAATTCCAAAACGTCGGAAAGGAATAACTATTTTGTTCAATTTTAGACCTACCCTTGGTAAACTATTAGTGTTGGAGAAATAATATATATGATTATTATCAGATGTGTCTAGAACAGGTAGGCGTGTATGAATCTATGTTCGGATGTGTTAGAAAATAGAGGAATGCAAGGAAAGGGCATTATGGGATGGATAAGAAAAAGATAACCAGTTACATAGGTATAGCACCAATAATTATAATTAATCTATTCTTACTCTAGTGCCCCTGAAGGGAACGTTGTGATGAGTGTGTATGAATGTATGTGACTACTCTTTCTGCAATATTGTGTGAAATAGGTGTGCCTAAAAGATTTATCCCATCCTCCTCCGTTCTGGGAAATACCCCAAAAAGGGCTTTTTACACTCATTCTTCCTTCCTCGCCAGGCGCCAGGGTAAGGGATATATTGACCGAAAACCTCCCCTACCCGAAAAAGAACGCCTCAGGGAAGCGCCACGGAAAGCATCTTCTTATACCCCTGAAAAAATTTACTTTTTTTCGTGAAACACCCGTTCTTCCATTAGTTTTTCCTGGGTTCTTTTTTATTTTGATCTCGGCTCCGAAGAAAATGTTGTTTCGGGACCTGTGTGGAATTTTCTCTCTAAGTCTTAATCCGAAAATTTCGAACCAAGGGTGATTACTTTGCTTCCAGCGTGAAGGAGATGAAAACAGGTGAAACAAGGATTAATAAGTAAAAGAACTCGGTTGTCTTTATCCGTTATGGATTTTGGGAATACTTCTCCAAGGAACTGGTAAGAAAAGCAAATTTCGAAGAAACATAATCCGGATTCTTTTCTTTTGTAAGGTATAACGAGATAATTTATTCCCTCGTATAATGAAAGCAAGAACTCCTGTGCATTGTGGCTTAATCGATTGGTAAGATTGATAATACCATAAAGTATTCAGCTAGGTACAATTATTAAATCTGTAAAAAGCGTTTTTGCTTAAAGTGTGTTTCGGCCTTATATTCTCTGGAGTAGACCTTGGTTTTTAAACTTATTAGGTTATTGATGCTTATTTCACACAAAATATTATGAATTACAAGGTGACTCAATGTATGATAGTAGTTTTTACTACCATGTTTTTTAAATTAATAATACTAATTTTATTTACAATTTTTATTGAGATAAACTTATTGCTCTCTTCTTTCTTCATCTGTTCTTCAATTTAGATAATCCACCCGGAGCATTGTTTGTCATTGAATGCAATGCATAGTTACAAAAAATTAACTGAAATTCAATCAATAAATAAAAGTTAAATGAACAAAATAGTAAAATATACATAAAATTATTGCTGATGCATAGGAGACCGGGCGTTGAATTTCCGTAGTGCTTTAGGTGGTTATTTGGATATATATTAACGTAAAAAATAGAATTTAGATACAAAATGCTCATACATTACGTTTACCCTAAGGCTTCAATACTAAAGCCACGTAGAAAAAATACGTGACACGTGATTAAATTAATTCAAAGCCGTGACCAATGGACTGCAAGGCCTGTTACGTGTTCTTCTATTACGCCTGGCTGCCACAAACACCACTTCTTCTTTATTGCTAGCATCAAAACCGGGGATCACGACTCATTTTCGTGAGTAACTCGCTTTTTATTTAAAAAATTGCAAACTTTGGTAAACTGCAATATTTGCATACCTCAATTGATGTCAGTTGCATTCTTCGGGGTTTTTAAAATCACACTCATTGTCGGGATTCGTCGCCAGAGTATGAAAATCTATGAATACTAAGGTCGAATTAATAGAAAAGGTCGAGTTTCTGGGAGCATAAATTAATCATGAATAAAAACACTTAGTAATCTTCCACGGAAGATCACCAAGTGTTTTTATTCATTATAAATATTGAGAACTTCCACCATATCCAGCCTGAAACAGTTAAATTTTAAGCATAAATTAATTTTAGCGTCGCCACGGCTGACTGGGTCCTTAAACATGAATCCATGTTCCCTGCCATTTGAAACAAGTTGAAAGATTTTAATATGTTTTCAATGATAGATTCTTGTATGTATTATAAAAACTAAAATGTTGAGGCACTTACATCCCTCTATTGCCTATCTTTAACTCTAGAATCCTCTGAACGAATTAGAATTTGTCTTTCCCAGGTAGTACGTCTCCTCGTCCTGTTTTCCGTAAAGACGGTCTAGTGTTGGAAACAAATGATAGGTCAAATTCCAGAACAGTAGTACTCTCGTCTTGCTGAGGAACTGAGAGGGAAATACGTTTTTCATGCAAGGAATAACGCTGGGGATCTACTTCCGGCTGCTTTCCCCGGTGCTGTTCCTTGATCGTAGTTTATCTGTATGAAAGGAGGAAAGGCCTTCTTTCGACTTCACGCTGTCGGAAATCTCCTTCTCTCTCCATCACACACACACAAGAATGACGGTCTCCCAAAGGCTTGCCGAGAACATTCAGAGAGTCCTCTTCCGTTTCCTTTAAGGGATTCACGGTCGATCGCTTCGTGTTCGGACTAGTGAGAGGACTCATATCTCTTTCCTTCTCCCTCGCACAATTGATGTGGGATCGTGTTGGAAGGAAACATCACCCACAAACAGAAAACAAGGAAAAGTTCTGTTGACCACAGTATTCTTCTTCTTCCACAGCTCTACAGCCCGGTGTGGACCTTTGCTTCCTCAGTTATATGCCTCCATTCGGCTCTCCTTTTTGCTTTCTGTCTATATCTTCCAATCCCCATTGTCTTTAGGTCCTCTTCAACATCTTGGAGCCATCTTTTGCGTGGTCTTCCTCTCCTCTTTCTTCCTTCCATCTTGCTTTTAATTAACAATTTGGACATTCTACACTCTTCCATCCTTTCAACATGGCCAAACCATGACAGTCGCAATGACTTGGAGAACCTAACTATGTCCTCCTCTTCCAATATTTCATTTATTTCTCAGTTCATTCTGAATCTCCACCTTTCTCATTCTTCAACTGAGCCATATATTTTTTTTTTATTTTCCTTTCAAATCTTCTTAGTGTTTCTTCATCTTGTTTGGATAGGACCAATATCTTAACTCCATATGTAACTACTGGTCTTTACAATATTTTACAAATTTTCAATTTAGTTTTTCTGGACAGAATAGTTGCTTTGAGGAGGGTTTGCAAAATAAACCTTGTTACCTTGAATTACTCTTTGATTGATCTCCTCGTATATCTTATTTTCATTATTTAGTATTATTACAAGGAAAGTGAAGGTTTCTCGGGTTTCACACCGGGTAAGATTATTTAAATGGATCAACGTTTCGATGGTTGACCTAGCCATCGTCATCAGGATAACCCTGATTATCCTGATAATCCTGAAGAAATTGGGATGTAGGATAAGGGCTTTCCAAAGCCCTACCAATCAGCTGGTAGAATACGCAAATGAGTATCTCGTAGGAAGAGGTTTTTAGACGGCTGGGGTTCTGATCGCCACGTTTGTATGCCAAAAGATAAAAACTTTTTTTCATGATTTAGCGCTAATAAATTTGAGTAAAATTTTGAAGATACAGGTCTTCCGGGTTTTACTGCGCGTAGTTCTATTTGTCTTCGGTCCGAAGAAAAATGGACCTACGCGGAGTAAAACCCGGAAGACCTGTATCTTCATAGTCATCAACACGCGGAAGCCTACAAAATGAGTAAAATTTGTTTGTAACGTGAATTAAAATTCATCATCATCATTGGTCGTTCAATCCTAAGATTATTCGATCCTTCCCTATCTAATGATAGTTCCCTTACTCCCTGGCAGTCATTCTTATGTACTTATCTCTTTATTTGGTCTTATGTTTTTATTCCTTCGCCTCCCTCTTCCTATATTTTTCCTTAAACTAATATTCTTCACAAATCCATTTTGACTCAGAGCCCAATCCATTTCGTTCTTCTTCTTTGTAGTGTTCCATACGGTCATGTCCTCTTCTACTCTTCTGTAAACTTCTTCATATCTTATTTTATCCGTCCATTTGATCTTCAGCGTCCCCCTCCCAACGCCATATGTCGAGTGCTTCTAATCTTTTCTGGGGGGTTATTTTGTAATCTCACTTTCGTGAGAATACGTCATAAAATCTCACTTTTTCGTAGTTCAACTCCCTCACCCAGGCGGCATGACCATCTTCAGATCTCAAGGAGTGAACTGCCGGTCATGTGCTGGTCTTTTAGACGATTCATTCGCTCTGATCCGTATCTTTCGACTCTTGATCCGTTTCATTATGTCCGCCTGCCATTAGTTCCATCTCACCTGTCATAAAGAACGTGACATGGAGCCACCATCGTTTCCACTAGAAGCTTGAGTTAACAATTTTAAATCGTATTGTTGTAATTTGCTAAACGTGAAGAACTTCAGCATTCTCAACTCCAATATATTGGGCATTTGAAGGTATGCTTTGTTTGAAATGCTTATGTTATTATAAGCTTGAATTATCTGTGTATATATTTCGTATCAATATTTCCCAAACAATGTTGCTGATACCTTTGTTTTCGAGTGCCTATCCGCCAGTGTATGGAGAATGGAATTAAGTTATTTATACCATAATTTCAACAAATATTCCCTTAAAATCTTCGTTCTTGGTAGATATTTCCCGTGCTTGTGAATCGAACACTAATTAGATACACTTAATTTATTTTAAATATTGAGTGATCGCTTACATGTCGCTTGTAGTTTTGACTGTATTTAGATTTTCGTGGCATTTACAGTGTAAGATATCTTCCGTAAGATGTTGAGAAATCTGGGTATTTGCTAGTCTCGGCATCTTTTTTTTATGTAAGGTAATTGAAGCTTCGACAATTCACGAACCGTTCGTGATCCGATCATTAAGACAGGGAAACGGATCTCCCGCCTTTCCACTAAGAGTCACTAAAAAGGTGAGATTACAAAATAACCCCCCTGGGGGGTTGTGTTTGAATCGCTCGTAATTATCTCGCACACGTAACCAAGGAGTCACGTGGTACAATCACGAGCGATTCGGGATTTTGGTGTGTTTGAATCACTCGTAAAAATCTCACCCGGCAAAACCCTTCGTGGTCATCTCACTCTGTACCTATCGCTCGAGTTGATCCCGAAGGGCTGATTACGATGGATACCTAGTAAACAAGATGGCGGACTTTATGATGTTAATGTACGCACATGAGAATTTTGGAGACGAGAATTTAATAGCGGAGAGGGCACAGCGTAATTTCAGGAGAAGAAGAGATGCCTTGGAACTGAGTGAAAAGGAATTCAGAAGCCTTTTTTGCCTCAGTAAACACCTAACTGAAAATCTGGTTGATGAATTGGCGCCATACATCCCCGGAGCTTCACGGTCATCAGCCTTAAGTAATGTAAACAAAGTAAGTATTTACGTTTCATATATGATTATTTATTAGTTTTATTCATAGACATTTCATACTGATTTTTACTCAAGATCCAATATTGCATAAGATGTAAAGCGCAAAGAATTCTTTCTTTAGTACTTACCTCTGTTCTTACTTGCGCTGTCTTTATAAATTCAGAGCACTATTCTGATAACTAAGTTGGAGTGCGAAAGTTTAAGAAATCATAAAAAATATCGTGTTTCATTTAGAGTAGGAGAAAGAGAAACTTCGAAAAGCGAGGTGCTGGCATCACAACATTATTCTTAAATTGGTGTATTTGAATTTGCCCCCAAAACAGATAGTGCCGTACGCGAAGCGCGTACAATGTAAATACGGTAAATACGTTCCTCATTGTTTTCTCAAGTTCATTCCCACAGAGAGGATATGTTGTGAGTCAACCGCTTGTTGTTGTGAAGCAAATTGTGCCCTGCTTGAATGATTATTTACTCATACTCGATAAGTGCAATTGAATTGTTTTACTGTTAATCCTAAATCATTAGTTTAAAAGTGTTTCAACAGTGCTAATGTCCTACCGTTACCGTATTTCGCTGAGAACTCTTTAAAGAGAGGTTCATTTAATGCTCTTCAAGATTGTCTTTAATCTTTCTTATTGGAACTATAGTTTTGCGAATAATATCCTCGGTCATTGGTTTCTTTATACGGGAATTTGATTCCTAAGTTTTATTGTGTTATTAATTCCGACTATACTGGTATCTTGTATTTTGTTGTGTTATATAGGCCTCATTGCTTATTTACTTATCTCTAACTTATAATATCCTAATAGATAAGCATGAGAATACATTGAGGTTGTTACTAACACTCTCGTTAAACCCTTGTGTGTTGTTTAAATGTTCAGCTTTGCCTTAATCGCTACACGCAAAGATTAACACGCATTTCATTACAGGTATTGGCTACTCTTGGATTTTATGCTGGTGGACCAAACTTGTCAAACATTGCACAGGATGTATATACTAACATGGAGAGAAGCTGTGTGTGCCAGTGTGTGTAAGTGGTGACAAATGCTATAAATGACAATCTCTTCCAACTTTGGGTAAACATGGACCTTAGCTCAAATGCAATGTCATTGCGCAGACAGAGGTATCTACTAACTTGCTTTTAAAAATTTAGCTTCATTAGTGAATAGTGGACGTAGTAAACTGAATACTATATTTCTTAGACAAGGATGTATGCGACATTCAATAAATGGTTGGTTTTTACAGATTCTATGAGATGCATGGATTCCCAGGGACCATCGGAGTAATAAATGGAACACACATTGCCATAGTGGGACCTCCAAAAAATCATGTTGAGTCGAACGAAAGGGATTATTTCAATTAGAAGAGATATCATTCGGTTACTGTGCAAGTGGTGAGTGCATGTGATGTCATAATATTTCATTCTGAAGCAATTAGTTTCAATTACTTTTTAGAAATCTACATTGAAATTCATTACCTGCTGAATGATATTTTGGTCTTCATGAGTAGCTTAAAGAGTTTGTGAAATTGACATACCTAACTGGTCTTCCCAAATAGAAAATAATTATAATATATCCATGATTATATTAATTAAAACCATACATAGCTGTAATGTTCTGTAAAAATATGTTTGTATTGAGATCTAGGGGAGTTTTCCTTTTTAATTTTAACAATTTATGCAGAATTTTATTTAAATAGCAAATTTTCTGTGTTTGTAGAGAATATGCAGGGTATTCCATGGTTATGAAAATAAGTGTGTACATAATACCCTTACTAATCTTAATCATATGACTTTTTAATTTTAAATCTTAATTTTTAATTAAGGTAGTGAGCTTTTTGGATTGACCCATTACCACTCCCTTTAAGCTGAATGTTGAATATTATCCTAAATTCTGGAATTGCTGTCTAAAGGTTTGTGATGCGGATCTGAAAATGTTAAACATCAATGCACAGTACCCAGAATGCACAAATGATGCTTTTATATATGCACACTCGAACTTGAGACAAAGTTTAAGGATTGTTCATGAAAGATCAAATGTCTGGCTAATTGGTAATATTTTATGATGAATGTTGGCTATATTAAGTAAAAGCACTTTAATGCTTGTGATTATTATTGCCTTGTCATGAAAATCCTTAATCCTTAACACCCTTGCTTAAACTATTTATTGGTCTAATATTTGTAGCATTTTCATGGTTATTTAACATAGTGTTTGTATTTGATATTTCATATTAAACTTTAATTTTTTCAGGCGATAGAGGTTATCCACTAGAGCCATGTCTTTTAACACTTGTGGCTGATGATGTACCAAACAATTCACCCAAGGGATGGTACAACAGAGCCTTTTTAAGGACAACGAGCACAGTTGAGAGGTGCATAGGACTGCTTAAAAGCAGATGGAGGTGCCTCCTTAAACACCGTGTCCTCCAATTTTCACCTAATAAGGCTGGAAAAATAGTGAATGCCTATGCAGCACATCGCAATATGTGTGTAGAGGATAATATATCCTTTGAAGATCTAGTCCCAGTTGAGGATCTGGAATTAGAAGATCTCCACATACCAATAGATCCCTAAATAGCTATGAATAACCTTAGGCATGGGAGGCATATTAGGGATATGGTTATTTTGACTCATTTTACTTAAATGTCTATTTTTATTTTTATGGTTTCTGTCAAATTTCTTAATCCAAATGTTTTGATATATTATCTTGTTCTGTTATTGTTGCATTTTTAATTTTTCAAATTTAACTTGACCAGAGAGTCCCGGATTCAAATGTGGGTGAGGCCTTTGGATACCCCCTTTCTAAAATATAAGATTTAAAATACTAATCCAAAAAATTTTGAACATGGGTTGTTTGGTTGTTCAAGTATTCCCATTGAAAATACTAGGGTTTAATCCTGGCATACATATTTCTCAGAATACCAATCTGCATATAAATTATTACTTTTTAGTTCTACCATAGAGTAAGCATATACTTTATATATATTTTCTCTATGGTTCTACTAGGAGGTTTACCATCTTTTGGATTGCATGAAAAACTGCTTGACTCCTTGGTGACTTTTTCTAACAGCAAGCAAGGTACAATACATGTACCTTGTTTTACTTCACCCATTTTCCAATCTTTCAAAATCTAAAACTGATCCAAACAAAATTAATTTTTGGGGTTTTCCAACAAACATGAATTTGCAATACCAATAGCTTTGATGTCCCAACCACTTCTTCACATCAAATGTGCTGGAAGATTTTTTTACCTTCCTCACACTGAGCCTCCCAAGGCATAGCCACTATACAACAAGCAGGCGTCTGGATAACAGTCTTCCATGTATGGTCTAGGTTTTTTTTACTTTTCCTCAGCTTATAACATTTCTTCTTCATTTTCTATTTGGTTTCCCTAGGTCTAGGTGTGTCCGCAATGGTATGCTGCTTAGTTATTCAAAGATAATATGAATGCATATACCTAGGTGCCAGGCTCCTATTAATAATATCTGTCATGCTTTAGGGTCTGTGAATGGGATTATGCAAGAGCATCAATGGATGTTATAAAAATAAATAATGTGAGCTCAGTCAGCAGCAGAACTGTTGTAGTCTGACAAGTATATTGAACAACCTGAAAAAATCATGTCATTCAGTTAACATAGTAGAAGTCTTTATTCTAATACCACCCCTAATCTAACCACTTTTCATTATTGAATTGGACTGAAGCTATCTGTAGCTTCCTACAGTTATTCATGCTAAGAGATTACTTTCTGCCAATGGTAACGTAATTACTTATGAATTTGGTGATTGCATGCATGATTTGTCTTTTATTAAAGTGCTATAGAGGATCATCGGTTCGTTCCATCCATAATGGTTGTTAATACTCAATATTCAATAATAAATCCATAATGGCATTCAAAATATGTTTCTATGATATGATGTGTTTTCTCAACCTCTTAATAATGTGATGTATCCCTACTCCTGATGTTTACATCACGCTATATCTATTGCAGTACCTCAATGATACCATTTGTTGTACTTTACTTTGAAAATAAAGACAATTTAATTCCAAGATACTTGTGACTGATATTATTTTTTTGATGTAACCTAGACCTTGGCTAACAATAAGATAAATTTAAATGTTCACGTATGATAATGACTAGCCTGATGCCTTAAACAACTACATTTACATGGCAGCATAAGTGAGCATTCTTCGGATTACCAGAAATGATTCAATATAGCTTGGGATTTATAAGGTTGAACAAATAGAATATGGTAAGAGGTATATAATTTTTTTCTATCAATTCTATTTTGCTATTCTTCCCCTATTTAATTACAAGAAGTTAGAATTGGTTATGAAGTAAGCACTGCATTGAGCAATATTAATGCATAATGATCACCCTATGTATATAAATTTTCAGGTTTGGTGGAACAACATGTTGATAATTTGATAACATGTTCTATTTCTTCAGACCCAGGTTTCCTACCCACTGCAGTTGAAAACCTAGGCCGGAAGAAATAATACTTTTTTTGTGTATTACTTAGTAAAATGATGTCCAAATTATTGCGTCGCCTAATTTAACATTTTTGCCATATAGGATGTCAATACCTCATAAATAATTTCCACAGCAATTGTGAGGTTAATCTGCTCTTGAACATAATAGTTATGCAATAGTAACCACCTTTTCAACTAATGTTTTATTATTTTCTCTAAATACATTCCAATTTTCTTTAATTCTTCAACTTTTTCACATATATAACCTTCTCCCTCCATTCCTTCTCAGTTTCTAATTTGCTTTTCATTAACGCCTATTTTTTTTTACTCTAACAATTCATTTTGGACTTTGAAAAATGGGCATCGCTCTCATTGCTCCTATTTTCCAGTATTAATTTCGGTCCTAGGCACAATTAAAGTGGATTATAATTTTAGGGTGATAGAAAATTAATGATGGTTTGGTAATGGAAAGTGAAATTAGCACCACAGTAGAGATTCTTATGGCTGTTTTACACGATGAAAGATTTTGTACAAACGATTGTACGAGAGATTGTACGTTTGTCTCAACGAAATTGGAACAGGTTCTATTTTCCGTGCAGGCATTGAGACATTCGCGCAAGCGTTCATACAATTTGCCGCTTTACACGATACATTTTGCGTAATGCAAGAGTTCACGGAAGAGTTTGTACAAACAAATGTACCGTGTAAAACGGCCTTTATAGTGCTTAATAACTTTAAATTAAAGGCAATATAATAGTGGATAATGGCGTAAGGTAGAATAAACCTGATCATATTATTTACGTTTCATTCAATATAGTATACCTTCAATGAACTGCAGCAGCATATATTTATGTTCAGCGGTGACCTTCATGTTTACGCCTTTGTTTACTTTAATTTATGCCGCGCTACTGAGAAAATCGTAAACAAATGAAGGAAATCACAACGTTGCCACACCTACCACTCGGGTTCCATCTCATCACGAGTGCTCCAAGTCGCCTTCGAGATGAAAAGTTTCAAACACACCAATTGCCCTTCGAGTTGGTGACCACTCGTGATCGACCGCTCGAGTTGGTGAGTGGGTGAGATTATTACGAGCGATTCAAACACACCCCCCCTGGTCTGGTCCATGCTTTTCCAATGGTCCATGTTTCCGATCCGTAGAGTGTCACGCTCCACACGAAATTTTTTACGTACTGTTTCGTTTTTTCTAGTCCTATCGTTTTTTTAACACAGTAGTTGTCTTTTCATCGTGAACGCTTTCTTAGCTTCGGATATTGAAAGTTTGATGTCCGTTGTATTTATTCCGTCCCACGTGATGGCACTACTGAGATAGGTGACTGAATCCACTTGCTCTAATTTCTCGCTTCTTAGTGTGACTTCTGCGTTTAGCTTCTTTCTTCCACTTACAAGGATATTGCTCTTATTCTTATTTTTTATTATATATTAAAGTCATATTGAAAAGAAAAATTTGGAAAACTTGATATAAAAAGACACCATTTGCAACGAAGTGTTACTCGGTAATGGAGTATGATACGCAAAGCAACTTAATTGCAACGTTTTTATTGATTTTTTACATTAAAATTCAATCATTTTTATAAGAATATTGACTGAAGAGAATAGAATTTTCGTGTGCTCATGTAGGAGAATGCCGTACCTATGTCTTCCTCAGGTGGCTTCCTTGCTGGCAGAGCCATTTTCCCAACAGAGCCCCGCAGGCCGCCAGAATTACCTTCCCTCAGCAACCTCCATCGCTCCTTTGCGAATTTTTGTTTTGCATTTTGGCAAATTTCCACTTGTATTTAAGGCAATTATTCAGTCCCTTTTACGTCACATCCAATGGGTGAATTAGTTCACTTGAAGTGCTCCCTTCATATCTTCCATATATGCGTCGGAGCTACATAAAAAAACACTCCACGACTGCTGGTACTCCGACCCGAACCCTTGCGGTGAGAAGCTAGAAAACTGGCCACTACTTTGACCCGATAAAAAACCGTGTGTTAAAATGAACCCGAGTCGAGTGGCTTGGGCAGTGACGCAGCATCAGTTTGAGCCGCCCTGGGCGGACTGCCCACTGCCGCCCGTCTTTTTAGGTATAAACAATTAATATCAAACCTGTTTAGACTCAATTTTAAAATTTAGTTTTAGAAAAAACTAATTTAAATTTCTTTCATTTATAAATGAAAAATTCATTTTTTCTGATCTCAAATTGCAAAATCATGAATGAAACTATCAAAATAAATTTCGTTTGCTGGTTGACGTTTTATTTATAGATGGAATAGATAGATCCTATGCGTTAAAAATTCCTCATTTAAAAAAAAAGTCTCTCTGGAGTGCTTATTCGTATCATTTCCCATGGAAAACTACTTTTATTGTTCGGCAAATATTTCGAAAAGTATAGTGGTAAGCGCCTGATATTTTGCTACTGTTAAAATTCTGAAATATATTTTTCTTTATAATATGGCCACAATGATCAAAAGTTATGTGAAATGATATTTTACTCAAACTAATTTAATTGTTATTTCTATTGCTGAACTCTTGGGATATTTCAGAGTAGTTTCAATGTTCTTAGTATTGAAAGTGCTTAATTTTTTAATGCTAAAAATATCACCTCGAAAAAAGTGTGAATTGGGGTGGACTAGGCCTGGGCGATATTGATAATTCAATATCGGGAGACGATAATTTTAGCATATCGTCAGGTGGCGATATCGATAACTCATATCGTGACGATAAATATCGTCTTATCGTGCCACGATATTTTCTCGGGGCACGATAAGATATCGGGCACGATATATATCGCGATAAATATCACGATAAATATCGCGATCACGATAAATATCGCGATAACATATCATGATATCGCGTCTCAATAAAATATCACGATATCGTGCCCCGATATAATATCACGATATATTGTCACGATATATTATCACGATAAATATCAGGATAAAAGATCGTGATATTGCACGATAAGACGATATTTATCGAGCAACGATATATCGTCAATTTTAAAAACTCCTAATCGGATTGGCGATATATTAAAAAATCGCGATATTTTACGATATATCAATATATCGCCCAGGCCTAGGGTGGACCCCATACGCCCAGTCCCAAAAGGTGACTCTTGGCTTAGTCTGTAGGCAAAATCCCACTGGGTGCTACATCTGAAGTTATCCTCACATAGCACCCAATGAAGGATCATGGATGTAGGATACCCCTGATGACATCCGAACACGGATTTTCTGAATATAAATCAAACAAAGGAAACATCACTCCACCCTGCGAGTGGAGCTGGTGATTTTTATCATCTACTAGCGGACCCGACAGGCGTTGTCCTGCCCGAACGTTGGCTTGCCTGCTATTAGGGGATTCATAAAACGTATTTTCGATATTCGAAATTTCGATAAACTATATACTAAGTGACATTTGACATTGAGTTTGACATTTCAATCTTTTCGTTTCGTTATGGTACACAAACATAACTATAAATTATTCTCAGATGGTAAATTATTCATGAACTTATGATTTTTTCATTGCAAAAAATATTAGGGGGTGTTGGGGGGTGAAGCTTTGGGGTTATATGTTCTGATATGCGAATAATCTAAAAAAAAAATTCTCGTAAAAAAAGGCTCCTAGAACCCGATCGCAGTGCCACCTACCGGGTCCAATTGTGAATCTAAACCATCCAGGGACCCACTCAAACACACACAAAAAATGTCATCAAAATCGGTCCATCCGTTTAGGAGGAGTTCAGTGACATTCACACGTACAGAAGAATTATATATGCAAAGATAAAGTAATGGTTTCGCATCATGTATTCTAATTATAGCATTTAAAACTTATGAATGCAGCTTTTGTAGCAAGTAACAATTTTCTATGATAAAGACGAAACATTTTCAGCAGTAAAAATGTCAGAAGTCATCACGTAGTTCGGCATTTCATTTGATAGAGCTGAATAACTGCTGATGATGAATGAAATGGTTCCTGTGTTTTACGCTGTAAGACTCTTTTTTGCTCGTATCCCTTCCATTGCATCATGCTGGGTACAAAACAAGAATCCCAGTATTTTATCACAGAAATGTTACGTGAGAGACATGATCACGGTTCGGTAACAAACGATTTCAACTTGCATCCTACACCTGATTAGGTAGGATGCAACATGAAAATAGGTCCAATTCGTCTAGGTCCAAATAGCAGGAATATCACTCTCGAGAGTTTCCTGCTATTTGGGCCTAGACAAATTTAATGATGGATGGGCGGAAATAGCTGAAAAAATGCGAAAACCTAGGATTTTAACTTCGATAAGAGATGAAGAAGGAAGTTTTTATGGTGAATTCAACCGCAACGATGAATCTGGGTCCGAGTCCCAGTCAATGCGGATAGTTTTATCCCTTGTGGAATTTCCGCGCTACTCTGTATCTTGAGGTTGACGCCGTAAAGATAGTAAGCATACTCATTAAGTGAAAGTAGTCTTTTAGTAAAATTTATTATTTATTTCGAAAACCTTTTTTCGAAAAAGAAAAATCAACAATATCGCATTTATTGAAAATGCTAATTAACAGAGAGAGAATATTAGACGTTTGGCGAGGAGAGGTAGATGGTGGTGGAGGTTCGGAGAAGGCAGAAGGATGGATGGGGGACGTTTTGAAATGAGAGGACATGTAGAAGAGGTAGACAGAGGGGATGGCCTGGGGAAGCGTGGAAAAGGAAGGAAAAGAATAGGAATTCTGGACGAAATAAGAAGAAGTAGAAAATTTAAAAGGGTTCTAATGGTGGAACACATATAGGAGGAAAGGGAGACGATGTACCAGAAATTGGGATGTTAGGATTAGAACTGTCCTAAAACCTACCTAACACCTGGTAGAATACTCAATGAATCAATGACTTCGAAAGTTTATCTCTTCCTACGTTATATCAGGAAGTCTTGAAGTCCGGTGAGAATAGCTGGTATTGGTTGTTTGGTAAAGTTGTGCGAATGTATCAAGGGGTTGAATGCAACTGTGTGTTTCTGAGAGTTAGAAGGATCCCTGAGTGAGGCTGACAAACTGTCGAGTTCGACTGGGGGGGAAAGGTTTTGGATGAGGTTGTGCTGTAGGAAGGAATGGAGGGGAAGGTATCCCATAAGAGTGAGAGGGTGGGGAAAAGGGTATAGAGGCAGTCCCCAGGGTTGCAAGCCCAACCGGAATATAGCAGATGTCTCGATTATCGATTTTCGCGGAAACCCCCGGACAAAAAGGATTTTGACGCTTCCCTCTCATTTCTCATCCTTCTCTCCTCATTCCATCTCCTCCTCTCTCATTCTCTCTCTCTCGAGCATCGCCAAGAGAGCACGCTCGGATTCCTTAATTTTTTTTATTCCCATGAGGCTCCTCGGTTCCCGTCGAGACCGAGATCGAAATTTTCAGCGTCTCGTTTCGTGTGTCGTTCTTTCAAGAATGCATCTCCCTTTGCGATGCTCTGGGTTGCCAGGTTGAAGTAAAATGGTTGCTGCCCTTTTGCTCTCTCCTCGTTCGGATAAAATTCAAGAGACTTGAAACCCATTTAATAATTGGCGCGCAGTTTCAGCGATCACATTTTATTTTGAGGAGGTTTCTGGGTGAATTGAAATTCAATTAATTTAGTTCTTATCTGTTTTAAATTTTGAAAAAGTATTTTCTATAAAATAACATTGGTAAAATACATAGGTATTACCTTCGCACAATGTATTTAATTTTTAATGCCCTTTAAGGTCTACTGCCAAAATCAATATGTTTTATTCGGTCAATAAGAGTTTTCTTCTCTCAAATATAACGCAGAGTATTTTCTCGCTGTTAATAGAAGTAAATAATTACATTTCTGCGCTGTTTTCTGTATTGATATAATATTTAGAGAAACAAGTAAATATTTAACTGACCCTGCCTATACTAATAAGAAGGCTTTGTAAATAACTGCAGTATTTTGTTGATTTCTGGGCATGTTGCAAAAATACTCGCTGAATTCTTATGGACTCGGGAAAAAATTAAATATTGTCCAAAATACACGGAAGCTCTGATAGTGCTCCACCAACTTGGTTACTTATGAAACTTAAAAGCATTTAAAATCCTTTCAGTCAGGCCAAATAAGTTATTATACCCTTTATGAAACCAATAACTTTATCAATTCTATCGACTTATCTATCGGATTTTTCTGCAATGTCTGTCTAATGAAAGATATGACTTATAGACATAACACTTTCGGATGCATATGCATTACTCGTGCATCCGGCCATCGCTTTGTAAAACAAAATTTGCAGAAGTTTGTTTCAGGATTGCGTGATCATTGCTCAGTTAAAATTTTTAAATGATGCTTTTAAATCTGCTGTGAATACTTGCCCTTCATTCTCGGATTATTTCGAAGTGATCGCTGAAATACGTTTAAGGAGCCTCCTTCCTCGTCTTTACCTGTCCATGTTTTGGACGTTTTTGTAAAAAAGCTTTTCTCTTCAACCACTTGAGATAATCGAATGCAGGCTTCAAACTTTAAAAGATCTCTCTTATTTTTTTGTGTCCTAACGAGTGAATTTTTTCCCAGGTGTCTAAAGAGCTCTGCAAATCATATCCGGCTCGTAGCTTTCTTTTTACTCCCGACAGTTTTAGGTAATCAAAAATATCACAAACAGCCAACGTAGATTGAATCTATGTCTATTATTATATACATTTGGACTTGATAGTACATACTCACAATGTACCATAGTGTGCATATGTAGAATATCCTAATAGAGCTGTATGCTGCTTGTCCAATCTGATTCTTCAAGCTTCTCTTTCCTGTTCCATTTCTCCCTGTAGCTCTCTATTTTACATAGCATTCCTTATACCTTCCATCCACGACCATAATTGGCCGATCACGTTTGTTTCATCCTGATGGAGTCCACTGAAAAACTCGTTTGAGCCATCGATTTACTGGTATTCTTAACTAGTGAACAAACCATCATAGTTTTTTCGTCTCGATTCTGTCTATTACCGTATCTGTATTTCCCATACGATTGCGAATCTCCTACTTAGTAATTATTTGTATTCGAGATACTCTGGCACTTCTGTTTTGCTAATTCATTTCAACAACTCTCAACCTTCATCCTAGGTGTTTGTTAATTACACAGGCTTCGCAGAAATAATAGAACACGGATTCTACTAGTGTTTGACCTAGTATTTTCTCATTCTATTCTTCTTAGTATTTCGTTTCTCACATGAATAACGCCATAAAAATGTTGAATTTTCCCGTATTTATCTTCAATTTCTAGAGATTATATACCAGATTTTACCCCAATTTTCGAACCATGAGAGACCATGCAGGTCGCCCTTTGTCAGCGTTTTAGTGTTAATGGAACACGGCGTTTTTCGCCTGAACTGGTCTTACTTTTTCTGTCATTCACGCTAAAGGAAGATAGAAGAGTGAGTGACATTTCGGACGCTTAACCAAACGGTTCCCGTTATCTCCCAGCGAATAATGTGCGTGGGAGAGTGAACTTTTTTGAAACTGGTTCTTCCGCTCTGCTTCTCTCCTCGACTTCCCTTGGGCTTTTGGAATTCTTTCGCCGGATGAAAACCAATCTCTTTCTTCCTCTTCCTCCCCTCCGGCTTGGGGTTTCATAAGCGCCGGGATTTTATAATTGGGAAGTGAAATGTTACGCTTTTTTCCCATCTCTTCCACCCTTAATGCTCCCCTTTCACCGTATAGGAAAGCAATAATATCTTCACACTTTTCCAATTAACTTTCGTCTGTTCCCAATTTTGTTCGCGAGGAAATTTGAATCTTTTTTGTTTTGTAGCGTCATCAAGAAGATTCCTGTACAGTGTCATTTTTGCAGGAAAGCGGTGGTTTCCGGATAACAAGTGTCAGTTTATTAACTATCGGAAAGGAGACGTCATTGCTTGCTTGATTTCCAGTTTCACACTCCAGCGGCTACCTACCTATGGCGAATTGAGGGCCTGAAAAGTCAAAGTAATACAAGTAACAAACATCGTCCAGTGTCACCTGTATCACTTTACTTCGGTAAGAAATGACAAAAAGCAATGTAGCTTAAGTGTTCGGCGGCTAGTTCGCAGCACCATACGTTCGAGCACTTTAATTCCTTTTCCTGCAGCTACCAGACGGTACTCGACGGTACCAACTTAGAACGTATTCACTTATATCGTTTTTGTGTTTATGTTACTTGCATTACTTTAACTCTCAGGCCCTCAATTGTTATCAGTCGAAATATTTGTTTCCAGGATTTATTTTTTCATGCCCATTTCCGAATAACTAGTAATTTTGGTCAAAAATAGTCTTGTCTGTATCGCTTATAGATAATAATAATATCAAAAGACCGGTCTTTGGTCAGGATCCAACTTGTCTTCATACAAATTTGTGAGAAATAAGACGTGCTAAACAAATTAATATTTGCAGAACATCACTGAAAATCACGTTTTCTCAAGTCCTCTAATTGATTACTTCTCTGGGCCTCCGTTTACTCTAAGTTTAAATTATTTTTAGTATATTCTAACTCAATAAAAAATCTACATATAACTCTTCATCGATTTCCACGCTATTCATGACTTGACCTGGAAATCTTTTCTGAGCATAACCTCGATCTTTTAACGATTTTTTTTTCGAAGATCAGTCCTAGCTCAGTGAATAGCTTGTACGTAAATCCCTCAAGATATTGTGACACATTACAATCGCTGTAGCCGTTTTTAAGATAAATTTTGTCAATTCCATTTCCATTGATTGAATTGTATTATCTCTTTTAATTTTGCTACCGCCTGGCAAGATTAGCCAAATTGTAACATGAATTGATAATGATAAATGAACAGACAATTATTTCTTGCGCGAGAGAGTTAGATGTACTGAACTGTTTAACATCAAAATTAGTGACCTGAATGGTAATATGAAAAAGAATGAATCTCAATTCGATTTATTCCTTAAACACAGTGTGACAAGGAATCCCTTGTGCTATTGGCCACTTTTAAATGTGGCTCTCGCCCGCTAACGCCGCCACCGGAGGGGCTCATTCCACAGCTGGAACGGGTGGCAGAGGGGCATTCCACGGACCGGGGAGCCGGCAGTCGGTCGGAGAAAGGAGTCCCTGGTGTACTTTCAGTTTTGTGTTTAAATGGTGTTTAGAAGGTTTCTCTGCCTCTCTTCTTTGCCTTTTCCTTCTCGTTGAGGAACGTTACAACAGATGTTATGTCTACTTCAGCATCGTAGTGTAGGCATTGGTGGTGAGGTATAACCATGGTAGTTGGGGCATCTTAAACACATTTAATTACTATTATTTTATAATTGTATTATGATAATAGTCTTAAACTTACTAAGATAAACCTCTAAACCTCAGGTTTACCTTGAAACTTATTAAGGTATGTGGCTGCAAAAGACCGCGGCAATCTTGATAATTATTAAAACCGTGATAATTATTTTAGCTAATAGCATCCAATTTTTTTATAACCAAATAAGATAAATTGACCCTATCGTCCTTATGGACAATAAGTGACATCGAGAAATAAGCGTCAAACTCTTAACAAAGTGGGGAGCAACCAATGTTTTCACCGCGGAGAAATAGACAATATTTGTAATTACCTAAATATATATTAGTTTTGAGGATCCGAATGTTTTCATAGGCTCTAATTGACTCAGAGATATAAGCGTACAACTCTAAATAAAGCCGAGAGAAATCACTGTTCTCACTGTGGAAAAATCTCTGTGGCAGTTCTATGGAATTTGAAGACGCCTGTCGCTTATTGCCGATAAGGTATAACCATTAAATGGCCAATCGAGGTGGTACGTACATTTAAATATTTGACATGCGTACTCCAACATCTATGAGAGAACAACGCATTCGCATTTCAACTCCCAGGAGGGAAAAAAATATGCATCGGTCATTGAATTTGTCATCACTAACTTTTGCAAACTAGTGCATAAAATGCACAATTTGGCCCGCGTTTCGTTGAATAAATCTTCGTCTTTTTTCGAAAACCGAACCGCACATTTGTGTACTGCTGTACGTGAAAGTTTCAGACAATGCATTCATTGATAAAATGCATGCCACAGAAAAACTGAGGTGGAAATTTAGTGTGGTATTCAGGAACTTTGTTAGTTGTTTTGTTTTCTGCTTCTTATGTGCCGTTACTTCAAACCCACCCATTTCGCAAGCACTAATTCAGGCGAGGTTGAATTGGGGTAGCGTTTTAAGGTAGTTTAAACGAATGCTAATGCATGTAAAGTTCAACAAATTTTGCATTATTCAAAATTGAAAGTTCTCACTTTTCTAATGATACTAAAAATTCCTCTACCTTTCGAAATATTTGAAAACAAATGGAACCAATTTTCCATTCACATTCACACAGCTCCAGAGCCATACTGTTAAAAAATATGAAAAAGGACGCACAGAAGGCATCATAAATTTATCGCTGCATAGTTGACTTCACTTTCTCAATTATTAAAAAAAATATTAATCTTTTGGTCAACGTTATGCCTTTAATAAAATCGCAAAATTGATTTTCGGTTGAGGAGGAGTTTTCAGCGTTAGGAATAAGTAATGTTAAAACTTCAAATACACATATTTAGTTCTGATACATGTATAATAACAGAGAAATTCAATCATGAACATCTAAGTTTTTTCTTCATTAATTATACTATATTTACATCAAGCTTCTTATCATCGCTTGAAATTTAAAACAAAATTCGAATATGGCCCCAGTTATGACTTGGGAAGAATCATACTAAAACTAGCTTAAAGTGATTTGACGTGATTTTTCCCAACCCTTGTCCCACGGCAAAAGTCTCTCAAAGATTTTTTTCTATCACCACAGGATGGTTTAATTATTGCGTAAGAAATTGCACAATTTATCGCATGCAATATTTAATGAATTCAATTTTAATGGGTGCCTACAATTTATCAAATGTGTTTATGCAGCCGCTAATCGGAAATGGGGATAATGGGACCCAATTCTATCCTTGGGAGGCATCCAAGTAATAAAAATGGCATTCGGCCAATTTCATCAGTCTACGTATACTTATTCCCCATGACTCGGGTATTTCCCTGTGATGTTCTCTTCAGTTTTCGAGAAAAGTATTAGAACTGCAGTTGAGCATCAATCAATCAAAAGCCGGTCGTCAAGGTCCGTATCACCATCACTCCCCTATTGTTAAACGTCTCCTCGCTCGTACTCCTTTCAAGTTAGTTTAAGCGAGATAGTTCCCTAGTAATAACGGACACCATCTTCGAACTTTATTTTTTATTTCAGCGTCAGTAAGAAGTATGAAGTAAATATTCTTATATTAATGGCGCAATAATATAGATATATGTGACAAATGTTCTCATAAATTAAATAAATATAACTACATAAGTCTCTAACCTGACTTATTTTTTCACGCCGTACGGTGAAAACACCTTCACAACTGAAGGTTTTCTTGCGGTTCTGTAGAAATTACAGCGGTGAATTATTGATTAATTTTTATGAGTAGTTTCGAAAACATACAAACTACAAGCCGTTAGTTTATAAACGAAATATAGGTGATAGAAATTCCTATTTTTCTTCAATATTCTCCCTTTGGAGCGCACAGCCGTAATCTATCCCATGTTAAACAGCTTATATTTTTAGGCAAATTGCTAGAAAAGTAGTTCGGCAAGGGGTTTATATTTTGGTAATATTGGAAATATGGAAGTTTTATCTTTTAAATGAAGTCAAATTTCCTAACAAATTGTCTAACATCTGGCAAGTAAGCCTTCAGCATTTGTCAGCTGGACGCCAAAGAGTTGTATTTTATTATTTTTTTAATTCGCTTGTGGGCTCAAAGCCCCCTGCATACGCTTACCATCCTATTTAAAATATATCTCCCAGTTTCTCATCTAGTGGAAAAGGTAAATAATATTATTTAAGTGATTTCAAGTATGAAAGACGCCATGCGAGTACCTACTTGTGTTTTAAATTCAAGGCGACGTATTTCAGTTATAATATATTTGTGCACTACATATTTTTGCAATTCCCAGAGAAATTATAGATGTTCAGGGCATACAAAAGGTCCAAATGTATTACTTGCTTTGATAAATAAAACGTACATACTTATGAAATCCCAAAATTTAAAAAATCACAAATTACGTAAAATATCGTAAAAAACATGGTTTTGTTTTCATACGAGGGGAAAAGGGTCTTATACTCGTATTTCATTGTATTTGTAATTTATCACTTCGTGCATGATGAAAAAAATATTTTTTCATCATGCCTTTTTTGTTTTTGTGTAACTCATTATTTATAACCAGAGTCAGTCAAGCGCCACGCGAGTATGAGTGCTCCAGAAAGGGACGTGAGTACCGAAAGGCTAATAATGTTAAAAGGAGTAAAGGATAGAAGTACCTACAAGAGGATAAAGAGACTCGAAACAAAGAAACGCAGCGGGTGAGCGAAGAGATATGAGGACGGTTGAGTGTTTATCGACGAGTATGGGCTGAGTGGAGAGTGAAACCATACCAAAGATAAACGAGTGTTGATGATGATAAATGAAGATGATAACGTCTTTTTCTACTGAGATTTTGAAGAATTATAAGAAATAGATATTTTTGTATCTTTAAGTTTCTTGGACGCAGTGATATGAATGCCTACACGATTAATATTCGTACATCTACATTATAAACATGCCTTAAAATAAAACTTGTTGTGTAATATTACTGATTTAAATATGCATTATCCGTCGTTCAAATCTTGTCTGTTTTTTTATTACATTTGGAATCCTTATAAAACTTCGCGTATTTTTAATCTCTAAGTGCATTGACGTTGAGTCTTTGTGGTTTATTTACAAATAGTTATCTGGAGGCGTATTCACACCGGCGACTTTCGAACGCTCTTCTCGACCTCCCTCCACTTCATGTAGTAGTGGAGGGACAAGCCAGAAAAAAAGTTTATCGCCTAAATTACACAGGTCAATGGAATGGTAAGGGAAATCTCTCTGGCCATAGACAGGAGCATTCCTGTCTATGGCCAGAGTGTGCTGTCCAGGTCCACCAAGCTGTGTAGGTCCAGCCCAATCTTTCAGATGGATAGTGACCGCATGGCGGCAAGGTTCAATTTCAAGGACCCTTCTTTTAAGACAGTTATTCCCTGTAAGGAATAGAGGAAGGGAGGGGAAAACACCTTCACAATGGAAACTCAGTGAGGTATACAGATGGCTCCAGAAAAGACAACAGAGACAACATTTTTCCTTAGGAGAGCACGCTACAGTGCTCCAGGATAAAATATTTGCGATCTTAACCTGCTACATTATTAAGGATTTAGCACTTAAATCAGTGACATCCCCATAAGAGATATTTTGGCCTTTAGCAAGGCCATAGGACTCTATGGGCGATGATTAATGTTGTGGATGGCACAATGGACCGACAGATCTAAGCGCCTCGGGCCTCTAATCTCAGGAGGACCGCCACAAAAATCTACCTGACAATCATGCGTGGTTCATTGATGCATTGTCTTTTACAATTGAATAAGGAAAAACGCTCATGCTTTATTCCTATGGGACTTAAAATATCGAAATAATTAACTCATTGAAATGTATCGTTCGGCTTAAAAAGTTCTCTACAGACTGATGGTTTGTTTCAGTCACTATTTAAAATACCTTTCTTCTACTCTTGATTGAATCACATTAATACGTGCTAGTCTACCCATTTCCTATTTGCCCATTCAATGCTTATCCTGCTTATACCTTACACTCCTCCTTTCCATTAGGCTTTTGTTTGAAAATGTTATTTTTTATATTTTTTGCTGTGAACTATTCATGAGTTTAATGTGAAATGTTTGCTGCAAATTCTTACTATATGCACATCTCACCTTTCATCTCCAGAATTTGCTCTTTCAGACTGTTTTCGTAACTACCCCCTATCTCATGGTGTATTAATTATTTTGGCGTTCATTGAACACGTAAGTTTGGATGATGAAAATAACACTAGGCCTTTTCCTCAGAATGAAGTACTACAAGAGTGGAAAAAAATGTTAAAGTTATAAGATTTAACTAATATTTTGCATTTTACTGATCACTCAGTAAATTTCGAACGCAAGAAAATAATAATATTATCTATTAGGCATATTTCAGTCAAATTCTAGCAGTTTTAGTTTTATTTTTTTAAATATTTTAATGAGTGAAAGATATTTAATCTGCAAGAGAATTTTTGGTTTCTTCCATTTAATCCCACTGAAAAAAGAAATTCTGTCTATTCTCGAAAGACGGAGACTTTGGCAGGGTTTTTTCCCGACTCACTGGATGATATGTTGTATTTTTTGTTTTCTTTGTGCTTTTTTCTGTTTTTAGATCTCCTTTATTTTCATAATATTAAGCTTGAAACAAAGGATATCACATTTTTCTCGAGTGTGTTATGGTGCTTGTTGAAGAATGCCATACATGCATTAATCTTTTGAAGAATTGACTACTTTTTGCTATGATATACCACAGCTGTATCTTATTATAGTTCTAAATTAGAACGAATATTTTTTAATGTGGGCAGTTAGTTTTTAAGAAATGTTATTAGCTTGCTAGCTATCATAGCTATTTTACCAAAAGCATCGAGCTTTTCTGCATAAAACTCCTCCAAAGTGAGTGTTCCATGGAATTGACTCGTGTTAAAAATATGTCTGAAACTGTATTGAGCCATAACATCTTATAGTGATAGAGTTTGATATGTTGATGCAATTATAATGTGAGGTGATTTAGTGTGGTGCCGCAGTAGGGTTAGACTCTGTCTTTCGGGCTTATGAAAGTGAGACTTCTAAAATTCCATTCCATGTGACGCTTGAATCCTTAATGTGTTAGCATAACTTTTCATTACCATGAGCCAACTAATATCGAGAGTTGCTTTAGGCGGTATAAAAGTTGGGATTTCTCATGGGTGTCTATCCGCTTTGTGTATCGAGCCAGCCTCGTGCAAACCCCAGTTCCCCCTGCACGGGCCGAAATTTTCAATTCCACCCACGCTTCTTCATTGTCCTCCTTTCCCTTTTTAGAGCACCCTTTCCCCTTCACCTTCATCCACCCCCTCTTACCTTCATTTTAACCCCCGTAACCCTTTCCATACCCTTCTATCCTTTCCTTTTACCCCTTTCACGTGCTTCAATCGTTTCAACCTCCCACCCTTAAAGGCTTTAATCGCTCCCCACCCCTTCGTCCCCACACCACACCCATCTCGTCACCCTTGGATACGTTTGCTCTCTTTAAGGCTGGACTCACATGGTTGCCTACTTTTAAAGGTTTTTGATCGTTTTTGTTGTCCCTTTGGGAACAAACTTAGATGAATTATTATTAGAGTTATCTACCGGTTCAGGTAGGGCTAACTGGAAGAGTGTAAATTTTCTTTTTCTCCCAGGCGCACTTTTATCCCCTTACGCGATTTTTTCTTCATTAAAACTTTCATCCTACCTCTTTTCATCCCGCTCATCAATTTTATTATCTTTATTACAATCGAAGGTATCCGGCCAAACCTTGTGGAAGTGGTAAACGTCACTAAAAGAATATGTACTCCGGGCGTCTATTCTGGTTGTTGTCGGGATAGCGTATTTATCCCGCACAGCGAAACCAAGGTTGCGTTCGCTGCATATTCTTGTTCTCCGTGATCCCGGCCGTGATAAGCTTCGGATTCGTCCGCGCGATTATGACGACATGCCATTCACGCATCAATTTCCACCAATGATAATTTTTTAATTTAAATTTAAATTTTTTTAAATCCTTATTTGGTAATTTTAATAAGTAAACCGCTCGTCCTCTCTCTATCTTCTGCCCTCCCACCCTTATAATCAGCCCCGCCTTCTTACTTCTAGAAAATCTCATTACTTTTGTTTTCTTGTGATTGATCTTCATCCCATACTTTTTGCACTGCACCTCTAACGCATTCATCATTGACTGTAACCCTTTGGCAGGCTGACTAACCAATGCTTGATCATCTGCAAATCTCACTGATTTTATCAGCTCCCCTCCTACCTTTATTCCTACCTCCTCCTCCCCCCATGCCTCCCTTACCATTTTTTCTGAATATACGTTAAAAATCAACGGTGGTAGTGGGCACTCCTGCCACACTCCCCGTCCTATTGTGGCCCATCCCGATTCTCCATTGGCTACCCTAACCTGCGCCGCCTGGTTCATATACAAATTCCGAATCAGACGCCATGCCCCTCCAATCGACCCCCATTTCTTCAACACTCCCATTTATTTCGTCCATTCCACCCGATTAAACGCCTTCTCCAATTCTCCGAAGCATGCAAAAACATCCTGTCCATACTCTACGTTTCTTTCTACTAGCGTCCTCATCACCGCTATAGCGTCTCGCGTTCCCGTCCCTCTCCTAAACCCGAAATGGTCGTCACCCAGGTATTCATTTGCCTTCTTCGCTACCCTTCTGTTTATAATCTCAGAACCTCTTTGGCCGCATGGGATATTAAGCCTATTGGCCTATAGTCTTCGCACTTTTTTGTCTTACTCTTCTTTGGTATAAATGGAATTAGTACAGTCTTCGCGAAGTCTTCCGGCCACACTCCGTCCTCATAAATCCTACGAATAAGCGCAAAACGTTTTCCTCTTCCGTTCTTCCCCATGCTCTTTATAAATTCTGCAGGTATGTCATCTCTTCCCACCGCCTTATTCCTTTTCATGTCGCGTAGAGTTCTTTCTATTTCACTATCTAGGATACCTGGTCCAATGCCGTATCTGTCGATATCATCTTCCCTTTCCATATCTAACATATTGGGCCTTATTTCTTTACCATACAGCTCTTCAACATATTCCTTCCACGTCTCCTGGATCTCTTTCGGTTCTACGATCACCTCTCCCGTCTTGTCTGTTATCGTTGTAATTCCCCTTCCCTTATTACCACCCGTCAGTTCCTCTACTTCCCTATATAATGCATCTGCTCTTCCATCTCTTTGGTATTTCTCTAACTAGTCGATCTGTTCTCTCCACCATGCCTCTCTTGCTTTCTTTGTTTCTCTTCTAAGCCTGTTATTAAATTCTCGGTATTTTCTCTGACCTACCTCTGATTTTACGCTCTTCCATTTCCTTCTCTCCTCCATCTCCCTTATCATCCCCTTCGTGATCCTCGGTTTTCTAATTTTAGTTGCACTCACTACGCCTACCGTTCCTTTCGCCGCTTCTACAATTCCATTTTTCAAACTTCCCCATTTATCTTCCACTGATCTAACACCATGTTCCTCACTCATTATCTCAACCACCTACTTTCGATACTTCTTCATTGCTCCAGTTAATTCCTCCGTATTCCACTTTCGTACCCTCCTTCCCATTCTTATCTTTTTCAATTTTATCCGACATTTCATGACTAATAAGTTATGGTCTGTGTCTGCATCAGCTCCTGGATAAGTATGCGAGTTTTTAACACTATTCCTGTATCTGTGACGAACCTTTATATAAGCTATCTGGAAACTCTTTGTGTCTCCTGGCTTCTTCCGAGTGCACCTACGTCGAGGTTGATGTCTGAACCATGTATTTGTAATTACTAGTTTATTTCTACGGCAAAACTCCACAGCATTCTCGCCCCGGTCGTTTCTCCTTCCTAGCCCCTAATCGCCCACCCCCCACCCATCTCTTCCTTCACGCACCACCGCGTTCCAATCCCCCATTACTATCAAGTACCTACTAATACACTACATTTCTACCTATTTTCCTATTTATTACGAAGGCAACCCCACGCTGACTTTCATACCCTCCACTATAAGTTACTCCCAGGTATCCTACAAATTATTTCCTCTAGCTGATCGTATACCCCATCTACCTCTTCCTTTTTATGATTAGAGGTAGGGATATAAACCTGGATTATAACTAAATTCCTTGTATCTGACTTTAGTTCTACGACTATAATCCTATCACTCACCTGTTCTGCATACAGTACTTTTCTACCTAGTTTCCCATTCATTACGAATGCAACTCCGCGCTGACTTTCATTCCCTCCACTATAAATTACTCTATAGTCGTCGCTCCAGTAATCCCCTTCAACCTTCCATCTTACTTCACCCAGACCCATGATGTCTACGCCCCCCCTCTTCATTTCTTTCTTTATATTCTCTAGCTTCCCCGCCCTTAGCATAGTCCTAACATTCCACGTGCCTATTCTGATAGATTCGTTCCTCTTCTTTATCTTCTTTTCATCTGCTGCTACTACGTGTGAGCAAGGATTTCGTGTGATGACGACCGCAGGGGTCTTGCTCCCATCACTGCCGGGCACGATGCCCGGCCATCTGGGCCGTGTCCCGTAGTTGCTAGGACTCATTATCATTTGATAACTGTCCATAATTCTAAGGTTTTTGTTTGAATTGAGATAATACTCCGTTGCCTTACGCAATAGTGCTTTTTACGTGACACCATAACTTCAGAGGCCGCCCCACTGGGGTCAGACGCCTTTTGCATCCGCCTCACTGAGGTACTGACGCTGCGCCGACTACCATTCGTCTTTCTACTAACCTTCTACCAATCTGGCATGGGTGACCCTACCAGGAGCATTGCTCCCCCAGTGCATCTCTACGGGTCATCGGAGCACGCAAGCCCTTCCACCACGGATTAGGGATCTTATAACGGGCCATCCTTAGGAGGGAAAGCGAGACAATGTCTATGAGGTTGGGATGCAGAATGGGGACTGTCAAAGAACCTACCAATCAGCTGGCTGAATACGTGAATGAAATGAACTATGTATACTAGTTAAATCATGACAAGTGACCATTTGATAGTAGCCTTATTGCAGTTCTACTTCATAGACTATCTTAAGTTACACTCAAGTTGTTCAATATTTATGTGAGGATTGTTTCTGTTGCTATATTATAATATTTTATTCTCATGGTAATAACAGATTTTCAAAATCAAGGATCTTATTTTTCCAACGATTGATTTTATTATCTACGGAACCTAGATTTTGTATAATTTAACGCTCGTTCCTTCGATTCTCAGTGGCAATGCATAATAATAAAATAATGGCACTGAAAAATCAACATTCTGCACACACTATCTCGACTGAAACTATTTCAACTTGAAGATTTATTTTAATTTTCCGAAATTTGCTTTATGTTGGTGGAAGTTAATTCACTCATCTACATCAGCATGTTGAACTACGAGCCACCACATGGACATGTGGCTGGTGGTTTCTTTATACCTTTTTGTGAAAAAACTCGCGTATTTGAGTTTGCTCATGAGCAGTATGTGTAGTTCTTAAGGCTTGAATGCTTAAAGTGAACGCGAATGGTTCAAAACGCGAGTAAAATATCGCTCGAATGCACTCACGTATTTGCATACAACGGTGGCAAGTAGGCAGTCAACTGATCGCAGAAAAGTGGCCAATGAAAGTTATATTTTTCACTCACATTTTGCTCCTTTACCCTAAACATGCAGGGAGGGATTTAGTTCCAATTCAAAGTTTTTTTTATTTTTTCATACTCCTTGTATTTTGTTCACTTTTGTATATATTTCTTTCATAGAAATATGTGTGTATGGGTATGTATTCGCGCGCGAACGAACAACGAAAGTTTCGTATAGGGAGGCAAGAGCCGACGCGACGGTTGGACGGATTTTCAAGCGGATGATTCGTCCGAAGTGCTTTAAAGAAAGTCGATCGATAACTGGGTGGAGAAGAGATAATCCGCGCTTTAAACCCGCGCACTTGGATTCACGATTGCGAATGTGGTAAATATTACGTTCAGCGCGGATACGTCCATGGCAGTAGAGTTTTGAATCAATAACTTGGGCGATGACCGGTTTGGGTTCGGAAAGAGGAAGGCCAATTGAATTGATTGATGCGATTGTGGTGATGAGAACGCTAATAGGAAGAAGTATTGAGTATAATAAGAATGTTTTTGCTTCCTTTGTGGATTTAAAAAATGCGTCTGAAGGGAGTTCTTTGGGAAAAACTAATGAACTATGAACAAATGAACAAAACTACATATGAAAATAGGAGTAAATTGAAAAGATCGGAGACTAATTGGAAACTCATGAATGGCCCACATGGCCCAAGTGAGGAAGCCCGACCGAGAATCAAGGGTGGGTGGTTACAGGATGTGGGGCAAGGCAAGACTGTTCCTAATACCTAAGTTACACATTTACTTGTAAACCTTTTGCTCATGCACGTTATTACTCAATCTCGACTTCTTTAGTACACACCTACTCGTACATACTAGTGTGTCCTGTAGATCTTGCGTTGTTGCCTTTGATTTTTTAGCATTTATGCCGGGGAAATGGTAAAAGAAGCATGGACAGAGCTAGATGTGGGAATCGAAGTAGGAGGCCAGCTAATAAAGCTGGTTAGATTCGTGGACACCCAGCGTTGGTTCATCGACCATCGAAAGCATTACAAACTTCAGTTGATGTAGTGGAGAAGCAGCGTGGGAAATACAGGATGAAGATTCTTCAAGATAGAACAAGGTAATGAGATCCAAGGATATAGAAAGCGAAGCTGGTCATAAACTTTGGAGGGCTAAAACTGAAGCTAATATAGCAATTCAATTCTTTGGGTAGTACCTTGGAAGAAAATGAGCTTAGTAGCTGAGACACTAGAAGGAGAATAGCGCTAGGTAGAGAGGCGTTTAGTAATATAAGGGAGTTGACGACTGGGACGTTGAGGATGTAAAGAAGAAACTGGTGAGGAGCTTGATATGGAGTGTGGCGTTGCATGGGGCAGAAACGTGGACTCTGAGAAATGGGGACGAGAATGGGCTGTAGACGTTGAGATATGGGTATGGAGGAGGTTGGAGAAGTTGCGGTGAACAGAAAGAAAAAGGAAGGAGGAAGTACTTGGAGTGGTGAGTGAGGAGAGGAAAGTGCTTGAGAGCATTTGGAGAAGGTAGAGTAAATGGTTGGAACAGGTAATGAGAATCGATAGGATACTGAATTTCCTGATAGAAGGGAGGATTTTGGATTAACGGGGATGGGAAAGACAAAGAAATGACCTTATGGCTGTGTATGGATAAGCAGGACGTATGCCGAGATAAAAAAATGAGTTGGTGACTACATGGATATTCATGGATCTATAGACACGCGGCTTTAGGATGCATGAATGGTTTAAAATTTTGATCAGTTATGATTTAACATCCCGTGCGTGTTTGAGGGTCAAATTTGGTTTTCGAGGCCAAGATATAGCTGTAGGGATAAAGTGTATATTTACAGTAAATGGCAAAAGCTCTTGATAACTCGTGCCCAGTACATGTCAGACGCGTACCATGGATAAATTACTACAAGTAAACATACCTGATTAATCAGACACGATCTGGTCCTTCGCTATTTGCCGCCAGTGGACGATCACAGCAGATGGCAATCGGATGGGAATATGTACACATGAAGTAGAACACGGAACTTTCGTGTCCCTTAAAGGGTTCCATTTAACATGTGAGGCCCTCGAGTGTTGAAGCAACATCGTTATAGGGTCCCAGAGCGTCTGTGGAGTTTGCTGATCGAATCTGGGTCTCGATTGTGTACAATGTTGACGAATTCATAACGATTGAAGCGGCAATTTTGTTTCCAAATTTTCCCGAACACCATCCATTGGTAGTCGTAACCAATCCCCAAGTGCAGTGTAAATATGACAACGGTGGATTCCATTTCGCACGTTTACGTTCAAACATCGACGTTACGGAATTTTTCCCTTGCACTTACATTGGCTGAACGAACTTAAGGGACTCCTGCGGCGTTCATCATAAATTCTTAATAGGATGTTCAGCATTGTGCAATATCTTATGAATGCCCCCATGCATGGGAAATGGCGTGAATAGGGTTACTGTTCTATATATTTGGTAGACTATTCATTAAAGTTCATGCCGCAAAAGACATATTTATGATAACCAGTGTTGATATTAAACTACATTGCCCTGACAAAGGCACGCCGTCATGTTGGATTTTAATTTTACGCCATTAGGCAGTAAAATACGTTCACATGTACCACCTAAGTTTTCTACGTTTTTTAAATCGGCACACGAGCTGATGTTTACCGTTGAGTTTCAGATGAAAGAAGAAAAAAAAATTGCAATGGATTAAAAGAACCCCGCTAATGTGACGTTCAAATGACTTTATTATTCATTCATTCTAGTGTTCTACCAGCTGATTGAAAGGTTCTTGGACAGTTCCCATTCTGCATCCCAACCTCATAGACATTGTCTCGCTTTCCATCCTAAGGATGGCCCGTTATTAGATCCCTCTTAAATTCTTCATATCTTGTACCTCCTCCTATTTCGTCCAGAGACTTTATTATACGAGTCATTAATTACAAATGGAAAGGCTAGGTTAAAAAACACCCCAACTATTTTATCGCTGTAATTTTGTTAGGCATGTCGATCATTGGACTCGAGTTAGTAGTGCTACGGGCATATGTCCTCATTTAAAGCAGATGTTGCGATTGCCACGTAAATAAAACCACTCAATCCTGAACTAGCCGTGAGTTTTGATAAGGCCAACCTTAACAAACATAATGTTCCGTGAAAAACCCGTGAATTGACCGTGGTTTCAATGGGTAAACCTTAAATTTGGGTATTTGTGGTCCTTCAATAGTTCCATCAGATATTAAAATGGTGTACCATGGATGTAATTCTATGTGCTTTTTCCTACGCTTTAAATCTGCACCTCTCGACTTTTCTTTGTTTCAACACTAAATCCTTGACATTCTTCCCAGCATTCGGATCTATATCTAGAAGGTCGAAAAGGTAAAAAGACGCCTATGTATACGAGTTTTCAAGTAGTGTCGGATGCATTGAGTTCACTCAATAACTTAACCTTGTTGCTATAGACCGATAGTGAAAATATACCAAAAACAAATGTAAATTATGTTTATTAAAATAAATTGTCATAATGCGCCTTATGGGGACTTATATGATTTAACTACCGCATATTTTCTTTCAACTATGCTTTACAGGGCAATGTGATTGTGAATGACTCTGCATTAAACCCCATCAAAACCGTGAAAAGTGGTCATTTTCAACCTTAAAAAAACCCTTGAATAACCGAGAGTTTGACTTATTGAACGAATAGTCACCCTGTTATACGAAACTCGAATGCACGAATAAAAAACATCATTCTTAATGTGTTCAAGTAATTAAAAAAGGTGAAAAAGAAACCTCAGCACCGAATTCAATATCTTTCTTATGGGAAAAATTCACATAAAACCGAAGGGCTCTTTTCGCAGCCTCTTTTAGTTTTTTTAATATAGCCAATTAACCCTTCTGGGTCAGGAACGTAAATTGGTCGTTCAAACCTAATATTGATTGACTACAGCCCACCATCCTTCCCTATCGAATTCTAGTTATTTTACTCCATGGCATTTCATCTTATGTACTTCACTTTTTATTTTATCTATGTATTTATCCCTTCGCCTTCATCTTGTGACTTTTCCCTCTATTTTTCCTTCATTTATATTTTTCTTAAACCCATTGTGCCGCAGGGTTTGCCCAATCCATGTGGTTCTTCTTTTCTGTGTAAAAAGGGAGATAATTGGAATGGTAGGCTCGATATCAAATATCAAAGATAGCTATGGAGGAAATTATCATTTGTGTATTCGCAATGATTGGAAAATTGTCAAGTTAGTCGTTCTAAAGCGGCAATGTTGGGTTTATTCTTCGCGACTGTGGCATATCATGCACGACAACATCTCCTGTGCTACAATGTAGACGTGGGACGAGTACAACTCGTTCGTATCCACCCCCGCTGAAATTCGCCTTGGATTAAGATGGTGGTGTAACTGGCTATCACACCTGACCGGCAATTGGGAGATCCGGGGTCGATCTCTGTCAAGTCAATTGATTTTTTCACCGTCTTTGGTGAGTTTAAGTTCTTTTACTTTGCCTGCCACGAAAGGGTATTTTTCAAATGGTATGTATTCATGTATGCAACATATTTTTACCGTGGAAGTTCCTCAGCGGCTGATTGGCGTTGCTATCAAAGTAAATTTAAAAGCACTCCGCGCGGAGCAGGATTTTTATGAGATGACAACGCGTCCAACAACGCCGCGTTTTTTCTCTCTGTCGATCTTTTTTTGCACGCCCTTTTCTTCAATCTAAACATAGTCATGAGGAAGTCGACGGGAGGGAGACTTCCGTGGTATCTCAATCGTTTAAGACCATCTATCTCTAACACCCTGTCTCTTCCGCCCACCGAATCGCTTTCGCTTCACGATCGCTTTAAGAAATGGAACGAGCAGGGGGGGGGGGGGGGGTCGAGAAGGTTAGTTGGGTGGACGGGTTGTGATTTTTTTTTGTTTTGGTGGAAGCAGGAGAGTCAGGCAAGAAAGAATGTCTTCATTCTGTGCTGCGTTTCTATACTCCCATTTTCCGTGCGTGAAAAGGAAAATATTCTCCCCTTATTTCAAAGGTGACTACGTCTTTCCCTCTCTCTACCTTTAGGTGTCCCTAACCTTTCTCCCCTTACTGTTCCCTACGCTCCTTTTTCTCATGAGTATCACGTGAAAAGGAAAAAAAATAGTATCGATCGCTTCTCCCTTCATTCCCTCCATTTCTTCATCCCCCCACTACCTCCCTCACTCTTATCCTTCCATCGCTCTGATATTTTTTTTCTTCTTGTCCCTTTTATACCTTCTTCTTCCTTCTCCCCCTACATCCATTCTCCTCCTCCTCTCTTTAAAATAAAAAGAAAGGCAAGGCCTTTAACGTATATCTTACCCCATCCTCCTACTGCTCACCTCCGCCCTCCCATGCCTCGTCCTTTCATACTCCTCTTAGCAAACCCTTTCCCTTTCGTTCCCTTACGGTCAGTTGAATGGTCGGACGACTCGACCCTCAGCGAAATATAAAGTATAAATTTTATAATATTTGAGTTCCCTTCCCGCATGATATACGAAAAAAGTGTTGAAAAGGTTTCGAAATATATGAACTTCACTCTTTACTCTTATCTTTTTTTATTACTTTCACTTTAATTTTTGTATGGGATACTAATTAGTTTCATGCTATTTGTTACTTCCGCTTTGCAGCAAGTTTCTCATGTCATCATTAGCGAACTCTGAAAAATGGGCCCCGTATTGTTTGAGTGCAAAGTCTATTTCGCATGAGTGTAACGGCTAGGAACCGTATCACATGTGAAATCTCTTTTCATGAACGTTTCCTAATTTAATACAAAGGTATATTTAGTAAAATTGCTAATGACAGTGTGTTTGACGTTAATAGTGTGGAATCACCTCCTGCCACACACCCTTGAGGTGGCTTACGGAGTATTACTTACATGCAGGCGATCAAGGATCCAGAATAAACGTTTGAGTGTGTTTCCTACGAAACTCTAAATTCTTTATCATGCTCTTTTTGTAAGATTATCACTTTCCCTCTAAAATGCTTTTAGAAGATACTATCGTTTCTGTTTCCGTATTGTTCTCGTGTATTTTATTGTTTTGACCTGATGGCAATGCCATTTGCCTGAGCTCATACCTAGCATTTCTGAATTTCAAAATTTTCATTGAAATGAGGCTCTGTCTTCCGAGTATTAGTGTCCGTTGCAATTTTAAAAACTCGACCCGAGAAAGAAATTACGTTTTAGGTGGCAAGACAACTCTGACTATAAATGGACTCTTAATTCAAGGTGCTCCGGGCAACTTAGCGATAATTTTTCTTTTTTTTTTTACTAACATGGCGTTTTGCAAATGGTACCTTATTTAGATAAAAATTCCGTCCTTAAAGAAAAGTATGGTGAAGAATCTCAGAATCAGGTTTAATCTATCTCCACAGGAGGTAGGTTAATCCTGATTTCCTTTTACATGCATTACTGATCGTGGATCGTGGGCACTGGAAACACGCATCGTTCGTACTCAGTCGAACCTTACAAGGTGTGATCAAAAAAAGACCGGACTGATTTTATAACTTGTTTATTTCGACGGATACAGCTTAATCGAACTTGTCGCCCTTAAAGTACATGCCTTGGCTGACGACACACATTTGCCAACATTTCTTCCAGCTCTCGAACCCTGCCTGGTAAGCCTCCTTAGGGATCCTCTTCAGGTCCACCGTACAATTAGTTTTCATGTCCGCAATAGAGTCGAATCGGTGCCCTTTCAAGGTTGATTTTAACTTTGAAAAAAAAAAAGTCTGATGGAGCCACGTCTGAAGAGCAGGATGGCTGCAGGATCACAGAAGTTCTGGTTTTGGCGAAAAACTCTGTCACGATCAGCGCCGTGTGAGCCGGCGCGTTATCGTGGTGGAAACGCCATGCATTGTTTCTCCACATGTCCGGCCTCTTTTGGCTCACTGCGACCCTCATCCCCTTTATAACCTCTAAATAGAAATCTTTGTTGACGGTTTGACCCTGAGGGACGTATTCGTAATGAATCAGCCCTTGCCAATCGAAGAAACACACCAGCATGACCTTCACATTGGACTGGGACATGCGAGCTTTCTTTGGTCGCGGAGAATGATGACCCTTCCACTGAGAAGACTGGGCCTTTGTCTCAACATCATAACCGTAAACCCAGGTTTCGTCACCGGTTACGATGGTTTTAAGAAACTCTGTGCCGGCTTGTTGAATCATTCCAAATGTCTCCGCAGCACTTTTGCCAAGTTTGAAACAAAATTTCACGCACACACGCTGTTCCTCGAGCTCCTTCATTTCTGCCGTTGTACGGGGCGACGAACAGGTTAAGAAATGTACCGCTGCTGCAGCGTAACGACTCGACGTAAACAAACGAAACATCTCTCGTTTTAGTCGTCAGATGTGTAGCTAAATGGCGCACTGTGTCTCGTTTCGATCCGTTGAACGGTTTGTGCGGAATAAAATCAGTCCGGTCTTTTTTTGATCACACCTTGTATAGCCGCTAGTGGATACTGCTGGACTTCGTGGCTAGCAAAGCATTGATCACGTGGGGGAACTTCTCAAGCCACGCTTCCGCGTAGAGAATGGAGTCAGACCTACGCAGGCTTGACGGAATTGAGCAAGTCTGCGCACGCCGGATTCAGATAGGCAATGCATACATGTACTACCGTTCGAAAAACGCAAGGCTACCGACCGGTGAGTGTGAGATAGCTTCGGTGTTAAGCGGGTGGACTCAGATGTGGCTTTAAGGAATACAACGTTGTGCTGCTTAGCAGTGAAAAATGCGGGTATTGGGCTACTAAAGAATTTATTTATAATTAAAACTAGTGAATATTTCAGAGTCCTCGTTTTTTTTTCTAAGAAATTTATCTACGAAGTGAAAGACTAATCTGGATTGGTCTGTTTCCTGAAGGACTCAGAAGGTAGTAGGGAAGTCAATGCGTAATTCAGACGTCGCAGCTGTAAAAAAAGTATTCTGGCATTATCATTCAAAGTATGAGTTATATCGAGGATGTGACCTCAAAAACTTAATATTCTGTAGGAAGAGAAATTTAGAGTACTTTTTGATGGCTCTACTCATTCGAAAAGGAAAAATAATTTCTCTATTGATGCCATACATCTTAAGAGCAATTAATATCGTTGAGCACGTGAAAAAGGTAATGGTGTAGGCTAGCTTAAAATAATCGTCAGGGATTCCGTATGAGTAATGAGTGTGTGTTTTCACGACTTTTTTGGGAAGGTCTGTAGCACTTTCTCTCCTAATTACAACAAAAAAGTTAATAAGTTTTCACGAGATTCAGGCGATATTGCGTAGAACGTGAATATTATGTACGTTAGATTAAAAATGTGTAATTTCGAAACATAAATGAAGCAATAATTACGACCTAGATTTCAATTATTTTTATGGTTTGTAAATAAATTCACTCAGTAATGTTCCACAATAATTTTGTATTATTACGACCTAGGTTTCGACTCAAGTCATTCTCAAGGTCGACTTAACTTGAGTCGAAACCTAGGCCTGAATAATAAAACAATATTGTGGAACATTACTGAGTGAATTTATTTACAAACCATCGCAATGTTGTTCCACCAAGTGAAGCCTGAGAATTTGATATAAATTTCAATTATTTGCTGAAAATGCACACATTTCTTTTATCCATTAAAACCTTATTTATGTTTTATTTTTTTAATTTCAATATCTCGAAAAAACGTCGAAGGCACCTGCGCATTTGTGGCCGGAGTTGTAATATCTGAGTGCCTAGAAACGCTGCTTCAAAATGAACGTGTTATCTTAAAAGTTACGTTTATTATTATTAAGTTTTACGTTACGTTTATTAAGCTAGTAGCATGACCACAATGCTTTTCATTGTGGTCATGCTAATAGCGCATCTAAGTGTGATATTAATATCATGTGCACAGGGACTATTGCCAAAGACTCAGCTCCCTCGAGGGTGAGTTAAGTGTGGAGTCATTGAGTTGTTACCCTTCACATCAACGGCAAAGAGCCACAATTCTTTCTTTTTACTGCATTAAATAATGACGAAGGAATATATTAATTGTACCACGGCAGCTACATTTTCACCACGGTTTACCTTTTGCTTTAATTTACTCTAAACACATTTTATAACTCAGAATTAATAATAATCGGCCTTCTCCTTTTTGGCTGTTATTTTTGTGTTTTCTGTAGCAGTGGTGTGCCTTATAGGTTTAGACCTAGCATACTCCGCTACTGACAAAAGGCGAAATTATAGAGGGCGCTGCTAAAGGAGAGCCAGTGTTCTAGGCCTAACAGCAATGACTAAGTCCTTTTTAACTTTTCGCACCTCGAAAAGGAATGACGGGATTGGTATGTATGCATGCATGACCGTCGTAAATATATGACTGAATATTAAAAACTAATGTTAATGGATGGCCACATGCCGTGGATCATACAGGTAAAGACAAATTAAAGGAATGAACATGACTGTGGAAGAAATAAAAAACCGAATTGATTTCCGGAAAGTACTAATAACATTCAGGTTTTCCAGGAGAAGTTAACCAATGTAAAAAAATACAATGTATTTCTCCACCAGAATTTATTTTTTGCTTCTAGTTTCAACGCATCCTGTTGATGACATCGATGTGTTCAAACTTGTAGTACATAATAAATTCTGGCGAAAAAATTCATTGTAGTTTTTACTTTGGCTCGGAAATGGGATATGAACAGGAGAAAGAAAAGAGCATCAGTGAGAAAGAATGAAAAATAATATAAGGATAGAAAGAGGAAATATTGAAAGGCATGAAAACACTTTTTCACGTGCTCCATAGGTGGCCAAAATTGAAGGATGAATATAGTATGATCGTAAGAGTGACATTCAATATCATGACATTTTATTGAACGCAGTCACTTGAATTAATCCCAAATTTCATGTACTCGATATTACTTATAATTTTATGCGATCAGAAAATTAAGATTACCAACTCAGATGAGAGTCTTCCATTACTCTTCTTTCATGCCTAATACGCATGAACATAACAGGACTTGTGTATATAATGGCCTGATACAAAATTTATGAATCGTTCTCTCGGAAATCACCGCTGCTCGTATATCTACATTGCCTTAATCATACGTTCAATATGTTTGCACGATAGTGTCTCTCCCTGTTCGTATACTTTCAAGCGCAGTCTCACATTAGCCTTTAATGAACCGACTTCTCTTCCTTCCAGCTGTTTTAATGAATAATAAATAGTGGAATTTTTTCGTCACACCGAGGGTCTCCAGTGTCGCCCCAATCGCGTGGTCAGATATTATCTTCTCATGAGTTACATGCAAATGCAACGGAGAAACACTCGGCCGCCGTCCAATTACTTCTCGTAGTTTTCCATTTCCGCTGCTCCCCGTAGCAGTGTGTTAATTCCCCGCATGCTTTCGCATAATCCGCCATAAATCATTTTGGGGAAACGTTCCTGGCAATTAGGGCACCGTTCCAAAAGGTGTTGGATTGGTGAGAAAATGAGGCCAAGGCGTTATTTTTCATGTATTCTTGGAACTGTTTCCTCTTCTTCACTATGCTATATTTTTTTGGATCCAGTTTTAGATTTATAGAAGCCATAAAAAAGTGCACGATACCTTCACCATTCGCCAAAATGTCCTGTTTTTGGCACAGGTTGAGCTAATTTCTGTAAAAATCATTACAACCGGTGGTGATCTGAATGTTATACCCCCTCGGAACAATGTCTTCGAGGACGCTTTTCAGATAGGGAACTAGGGTCCAACTGCTAAACAAACTATCAATTATGTGTCACTGAATTCCTTATCGTCGTGTTCCAGAATACCCTGCAATTGCCGGTGATAGTTTTATGCAGGATATTTTTCTGATAATTTTATTAATACTTTATTTATTGCTAACTTAATAATACTTTATTTATACCTTACTCTGATTTCCCTTGTCACACATGCCAAAAATGTATTAGGTATTGAATCAGTTTGATTTACATTAATTAATTCTTTCTGGATCATCAATTTGCAAAAAGTATAAACAACACTTCTTTCAATCATAAAGAGCAGTATAAAATCAAATTGATATACACTTGAGGACAGATATCCACCATAAACTCTGTGACCACAAATCGTGTAGTCTATCTCTCTCAAATTACTAATGTGAGGAGTTTATCTGCCACTTATAAGTATTGGTAGTATCCATAGTATGTTGTCAATGAATCTTAGAACTACTCCTCAAAAACTGAGCAAAGACCAGAGATTCTGCATAATAGTGTGAGCTCATTAAATGACGAATTCATAAAAATTTGTACATGTAAAGATAAAATAAGGGCATAGTTAGTAATGTCGTACCAAATGGAGGTGTGGATGCATCATGTTACAAAGTTAAAAAAAATATTCTTTGAGAAGCCGAAGACGTCGTCTGAAAAATAAAGATCAAAATCAGTGGACGGAGAAATAAGAAAGATCCCTTGGTTCAATAAGGAGGTGAAGGAAGCAAAAGAGAAGGACGACGACATTTTTTGAAGGAAATGGAAATGTCGAGGATCATAATGAAAGATAGAATTTTGGGAAAGCGGGTAAAGGAATGAGAAAGATTAATATTTTATTTCTAAACGAATTGAAGAAAATAGTATGTGTACGGGTACTTTTCAATATTGAAACGGAGTTGTGTATTAGGTGCCTTTAACTAGCTACACATTGTTTTCAAGAAATTTTGTTTTTAGCTCATCGAAAAACAATATCTATATTTTTGACTACCCGTTTGTGTTTCATTTTGATTTCCATGCAAAATTTTGCTCTTATTTTGTAACTATTACTTTATTTGCTCTAAAATATTTCTATGAATCTGCTCCGTTCGGTATGTTAAGTGTGTTGACTTCCTTTTTAGAGGGTTTAGTATTGAGTACCGAGGTGATGTGAGAGATTATTCAGCTTAACTCCAATACCTTCCGATGGGTTCCTCGTGGCTTCAATGGTAGTATACTTCGTCCGTCGGATGGGATTTAAAAGTTAGATAAAGGTATAGAACCCTTGGCACCTTGCTTTGACGATAAGCTTATGCCGACTTAGGGGTTCTCTTCACCCACCTCTCTATTCAACGAACTAATACTTCTCTCGACCAATCCTTCCCAATCCTCTATCAGTAGGTGGATCCGCTTACGTATCTGGGTGGTATTTAACATGTAGATTACTCCAGCACCAAGCAAATTTCACTGGCTAAAGGGGCATCCATGAAAAATATTTATAAGGAAAAAAAACGTTTTTTTAACGTTTTAAATTTTAAATTAGGTAATTATTTTGTTAATTAAAATATTACATAATGTATATATTGTATGTATCATTTATAATATATATTATACTATAATATTTAATATATATAACATATATAATATATATTATTACATATTATTGGATTTTCAGCCAGTTCTGAGCTATGTCTCAAGTTTTAAGTCTCTAGCTCATCGAAAAGTTAGTTTAAAATCGATTACAAAAATTGTACCGAACAGACAGACAAGAAGTCAACCTAATAAACACGTTTTAAAAATGGGATCGTTATACTGCTCTCTGAGTAAAGATGTTAAAGGAAACATAGCTAAACACTTGATGAAGGAGTGCTAAGCATTACAAGATTCAGAAAAAATGTTCATTATATTGTTGGATGAGATTGTTCGTACTGTAGAGAGTTCTCCCATCGGACCTTATCAACATTAGCCCGTGGTTTCTTGAGAGAGGGCTCCAACTTAACTTTCGTAACTGCACTGTAGTGCACTTCGTATGAAGGAAATCAAACATATGCTTTATCTACATAGTGGGAGGAGTAAATATGATGGGGTCAGAAGTTAAATACAAGGGAATCACCCTAGCCTCAGCGTAGGGGTAACACATACAAAACATTTTCGGCGTTGCATCAATGACACTAGGATATTAACGAATAGTATAAGGCCTCGATAGATAAAAAAAGTACAAGAGAGATGCTCATTCGATCTGGTGATGCCACATCTCAAATAAGCTGCGATCATTCTAGACCCAGCATAGGAATATTTTATTCGAAAATAAATAAAATGCAAAGTAAATCTGCATGTTTCTTTAAAATTTTCTACGGGTGCGATTAACACAGATGATAGAAGGACTACGCTGGAAACCATTAGTGACTATGGAGGCCACCCGCCAGACTTGAAATATTAAGTTTGCGCGAGTTTCATTATGGCATGGAGGATATAATTTTGACCCAGAGCTTTATCTTTAAGAGTTCGTGCTATCTCTAGAACTGACGGAAATGGCAAATTAAGAGAGATGTACTGCCGAACTGATAAGTATAGAAGTTCTTTCTTTCCATGAATCACTAAGCCCTTGTCCAACGGTAGGTTATTTGCTAATTTTATTCATAAAATCCATATTCGTGATGCATGTCTTCTACATCTACGAGAAAATTAATAAAAATAACAAGGAAGTAATTATAGACTGAATTATCAGCTGAATGAATGGTATGAACAAACATACTGGTTCACGATAATGCTCATAAAAATACCAGCGTAGCAGTTCCCTTACAATAATGCGTGATGTATTAATCAAGTCACAGCAAGTGATGTAACAACAGATTTTTGCACAAAATAATACTGCATCTCCCGTACAATGACCTAATATTAGAAATACTATCGAATATACGATGCCTATGATACCTTATTTCAACTGGTGATAAAGATGGAGAACTTTAACGGTGTTTTCTTCTCAAGTAGTCGGGAGTAGTCACTGGCAAGGGTATGGTTGACTCGCATGCGCGCCAAAAATATAATTGTCGGTCGTGTTTCTTCAAACATTTACGGATTTACGTAATTTATAGAAATGAACAGAACATTGGCACGCGCATGCGCAGTCCCATTCTGAGAGTTCTACTACCGTGGGAAACCGGATTTAGTGACTGTGAAAAAACTTCGTGACACCGGACACTGCGTTTACATAATGTTCACCTTTGTTCTCTCCAAATTACTCTTCCTTTTCCGTTAACATATAACTGATGTCCTTGGCCCCTGCCCCCTGGCTCCTTGCCACACGCCTCTGAGGCGCCTAGCAGGGACGTATGTAGATTTCGATGTGGCATTATCATATCCTCTAAAGTTTACGTGTTAAATAGACACACTTATGCGCAAACGTTGAGTGTGCCGCATGCTTTATTTTCTCATTTACTCTGCCGCGTCTTTATGTACCTGCTCCGTCCGTGTTTCGTCCGTAGAATGCCCTAAAGCCGATACACCGAACTCATTTTAATGAGTTTCTCTCGAGACGAGAAGTAAAAATAAAGGACTTCTCTGCTGCTGCTTGTCCTCTCCTCTGTCTCTCTCTTCGCTGCAGGTAGCCTTTTGTTTACCCCCTACCAGAAACGGTCCTCGGAGTGCGGTAATAAAAGAATGGAAGTAGGGGCTGAGAGAGGGGAGAAATGTGAGCGGGGGCCCGCCCCTCTTAAGGTTTAAGTGTGAATTTCTGCGTTAGAAGGGCGAGAGTTGGGGGGAGGGGGGAGAGTGGTCGGCAAGGCGTTACGTCCCCTCCGCCGTATTGAAAGCCTTTCTGCGTCGCTGCGGACGCGTGCCTCGGGGGGCGAGCTGGGGCGGGTGGGGGAGATGCTTCGGAGGAATTGTCGAGAGGGGACCTTGCCACAAGGAAGGGGTCGGCAGAGAGGAGGCTCCGTTGTTGTGCGTGTGCCCAACCATTCCTGCTCGCTTAAGGAGGAACCATCATTTTAGCCATACCCGAAAACCTGCCCTGATTTTGACATGCATTATTGTCCATGTGATAAGAGAAATCAGCATGTTCTCGGAATTAAACTTTCCATACTTTTTCAGCAAAAAAATCTTGCTGAAATTCAGCAAAATGTCTTAAATCCAGCAAGTCATTGCTGAATTTAAGACATTTTTTAAGCAAAATTTGCTGAATTTCAGCAAGTTTTCCTTGCTTCAAATTTTGAGCTTACCAGATTTGCTTGAAATTTGGTTCAATTTCAGTTACGGAAACCTTGCTGAATTTCAGCAAATTTGTGAACAAATATTTCACAGTTTAGCAGCTAACTCAAGTAAAAAGATGGCGGACGGCCTTTAACAGTGCTGTATCCAATACACGATAAAATAAAACTGTGCATTTTAGGGTTTAGTTTGTGAAATCACCATTTTTAGCTTGCACACTTTGAAAAGCAAATAGAGAGGAAGTTATTTTTATCCTATTCCTTATGATTCGTAATTTATTCCCCCCGTCGAATTTTAACGGGTGCCTTCTGCTAGTACCTACTATAATAATCACCGATGTGTGTATATATTTGTCAGTAACTTTTATGGAAGAAATACACGTGAAGCTGAGTCTTCATTTGGCTGGAGACCTTTTTTTATTTGCAAAATTAAATTAGAAATAGTGGTTTTATGTCATTGGATAAAGTACCATTAGAAAGAAAATAAGATAAAGGTTCTTATTCCTCAAACAGAGTTTTGCATTACGATCGAAATTCCGCAATGTTTGCTAAAACGTAACGATTTTTCGCAATATTTTAGCGTTTTTGAGTCATCGTTCCCATAACGACCATGCTCATTGTTTAAGTCGAGATTCCGTGTGTATCCAATAACTCAATGATTCTTTGCACTTAATAAGATATGAATGATTTATTACAATCAATGTAAGTGATTTTTTTCTTCCCGTTGATATTCAACAGGCACCTTCACTATGAGTATACCATATAAAAGGTCACGCGTACGTACGTATGATTCGGTTGCTTTTCGTAGTGATTTAGATTTACGCCAATAGATGTCAAGTGAGCTCCCATATACGTTCTCCACTTATTGACACATGGCGCGCGGGTATACATTTTTATGAATGGGATAGGCATAATAGAATTTGCACACTTTTGGGAAGTGACATCTAAAAAATCTATCGATACTTCAGACACTAAATTTTCATTCTAACGCTCGAGAGGATTTTCGTTGATTTTTTATTTGCTAATAAAATCTAATAAATTATTATTGCGCCGAAACACTGGTCCGCCATGTTTTGTAGGCTCTGACGTCATCTCCCATAGTCGACCATTTGTTGATTTGGAGATTGTGTGACTGTGTAGTCTTAGCGTGCGGACGAAACTTTAGCTATTAATTAGCAAATATCGAAATAACTTCGAAAAGTTAAATACTATTTCACTCTCAACGCACAGCTAGGCTATTTCGCTTCTGCAAATATGGGAGATGACGTCACACTACGAAGAACCAATGGTTGGGCGTTTAGACCTAGGCAATTTCGATGCTAAAACAATGCATATTAAAAGCTATTTATGAAATTAATCAGTTGGAATTATACCTTGGTATTTCGTACGTGGCATTTCGAATCCAAACGCTACTCGCTATAATACATTTCAACAAAATACCTCACTTACGCAAATACTCTACTGTAGGCCAGATGCAGTAGGTATCGGGTAATTGAGAAGAGTTTTCGGTAAAAGCAGAAAGGATAAGTTAGGGAATGAGTGAATGATAAAAGAATGTGGAATGTATGCTCCGGTAATGGAACTATTTGAGTGGTTGGTGTGAGAGGAAGGAATGACCATGAATGTCATGGGTGATTGTGGTGGAGGAAACTCTATAGAAAAGGAACCTTGCTAATCTCAAGAGCATGAGGGTGCATGTGAAACTATGCATGAGGTTTACTAGATCTATTCAAGGATAGGTCAGTATGGACGAGATTATTAAAGCAAAGTCAGCCTTATAGTCCTATCACCGGTAATTAAAATTTTTTGACAGTGCCTTGTCCGAAAGGGAATTGCGTGATGGTTATTTACCTATGCGTCTACCGGTAAATTTGGGTTTTATTGGAGTAGAGAGTATAAATCCTCAGCTTTTTAATGGTGCTCACCTCTATCCCCGTACACTATGTCTTTCTTCGTCTCAGCATATGCCCTACTTCTCTTCATCCCGTACAGAAAGCCTATTCTCTTTCTTACCCTTCCCTGATTACCCAGTATTCTCCCTTTTATCACGGCATACAGCATCCCCACGCCCCTCACTACCTGTTACAACTACTTCATCTACTTTCTTCTAATATGATCCAGCAGTTTCTTCTCTCCACCCACCATACCAAGCGCTTCTTAGTTCGTCTTACTTTTGCGTTAGCCGCACTTTCTCAATGTTGATACCAGTTCGGAAAGGTTTATTAAAGTTTTGAGCGAATGATTTTTTTAAATTTTAAATTAACACTGGCAATTTCACCCCTACTTTTCATTATACCAGTAACTCTTTCAGGCTTGCCTTTTTAATATATGGATAACGATATCTAGGTTGTAATATGGCTGTTCTATCCGGTCATATTTTCATTTTTTCTTCTAAGTAATTTCATATTCCCATGATTCCATACGCATTTTTGTTGAACAGTCTCTCCTCAGTATAGAAGCGGAATTTCATTGTCAATGTAAAGCACGGGCATGTGGTGGGCATTTATTTTTAGTCATATGATAATGAATTATAAATGTACGTCTAATGTATGAAATATACCATTAAAAGGAAGGAAAATTTCAGCTGGGGTTTATAATAACAATGGGCTCTCGTCTCAAATCGATATTATAGCAAATATATATATATATATATATATATATATATATATATATATATATATTTGCTATAATATCGATTTGAGACGAGAGCCCATTGTTATTATAAACCCCAGCTGAAATTTGCCTTCCTTTTATATAATATATATTGCCTTCCACGTATATATATATATATATACGTGGTCGTACTTGATAAGTCATTGTCGCGGAGAATAAACCCAACGTTGTCACTTTGTGACGACCAACGTTCGACGAATTTTCCGAAGCCTACTTAGGCTTGGTGGTGTATCTGATTGTCACAACTGACCGCCTTTTTGGGGATCCTGGTTCGAATTCCGGTCAAGTGAATTGGTTTTTTACTGCAAATTTCATTATTTTGGTACATTATTTTTTAGCCCGTTCGCGTGACTGCGTAGCATTTGTATGTCGAAATGCTTTGGAAATAATAAATAATGCCAATATTTTACTTTAAAAAACTGTAAGAAGTATTAAAAGTATTTAGTAAGAGTATGTCAAAGTCACCGAGATCACAGTGTCTAGACGTATAGCTATTAGTCTCTTTTTCTTTGTCAAGAACATCATGTTTTTGCTAGACTTTTTTGGAGTAGGTCATAATTCCCGTGATCTCTCTCCCGGAATCTCGTACTGCCTCATTGCTTCGTCACGTCATGCCAATATATCGTATGCCCACTTTGAGAAATGAACTTCGGGACCTTTTGAAAAGTTTCCATGTCTGAAAAAATTCCACCATAACTTTCTTACCCTCACTCATAAATAATACTCTCTTGTGTCAATAAGAAAAACTTTGTTTAAACTGTCTAGAAAGATACTGAACTTCTACATGTCCCTCGGAGACCATCGCAAACTGTTCCATGTCCCCCCATACGTCCAAAAGTTTCCGGCCTTTTCTAATGTTTTCTCTCTCTCTCTCCCGAACAGCTCTACAACTTCTTCAACGCGCTGTTGACGCACATGCCAGCGGCGTGCAATGCCTCGTCTGGAGCGCTCATGCCCGGAACCGGTGAGTTTCATCGTCCGAATCACATTTGAAAGCATGGAATGCGAGTCATAAATTATCATTTCTTTTGGATCTCGAACTTATATTTCAATGTATATTAACATTAGGTACTCTTAACAAATAATATTACAATTTAAAATTACATTACATTTTACTTTTAAAATTACTATTAGGTACTCATTGCAATTACTATATTGACATTATTGTAGTCTTTCAAATATTCTAGTCTACTCTAGTCTATCAAATGGTTTAAATAACCAATTTACGACTTTGCAAAATTTCCGACGGTTCGTGTACGTGTTACAGATTTTACGTAAAAGTTTATAACAAACCAGGCACATGTGACCAGTAGTATTAGTAATGGGAAGTTGCACTATAATACATGGGAAAATTTTATTTAAGCTGGTTGGAGCGATATTTGTTTTGATTTGCAAAACATTTTGCGTACCTGTTCTTAGTAGTGACATCTGTCGATAAAATTGAAAAAAATGCGTCATGTCAATTTTGTTTTTTGACCTTTCAATTAATTTGAACACGTTGCTTTTTGGCACTTGACGAATATTTCGTGATATTTCTATGAATTGAGTAGAGATTTTCTTCTAAACTTAAAACAATAGTCGAATAGGAAATAACATTCAAGTCATAGCTGTTGTAGTGAACGGACGTATTCCAGTGGCTCTCTAATTTTCATTTCTTTAATACCTGTTATTGGAAACTTTTAGCTCATCACTTGCATCGGAAATAATACAAATATCTTTTATTTTGTTTTATTAACGTCGTCTGTGTGCGTCTTCGCGATAAAAAATAGTTATCCGATTATATTTGAGGGCCTGAGAGTCAAAAGTAATACAAGTGACATCAACACGATATAAGTGCATATCTTCTAAGTTGGTACCATCGGGTACCGTCAGGTAGCTATAGGAAAAGAAATGCAAGTGTTCGACAGTATGGTGCTCGGATCTAGCTGCAGAACACTTAAGCTACTTTGCTTTTCGTTATTTCTTGCCGGTGTAAAGTGATACAGGTGACACTGGACGATGTTTGTCACTTGTATTACTTTGACTCTCAGGCCCTCATTTGGTGTGAAGTTTTGCGCCATGCTAACAAGCGGCCTTCTCAAAGTTTCTTTTCACGAAGTTACGCTATTATCCTCCACATGAAGTGCAGTAAGAACGACGCAAATATCGTCGAAGAGGAGTATGTGAAATGTTTTGGATGTACTTCGTTTATGCACTACAACTGCTCGCGAATTAGAGAATCAACCTATCGGTCAATGTCAGCGAAGAAGAAGGAGACTTGGAGATGTGTAACCGGCCTATTATCGAGAGGTTGCTGCCTGAATGTGCCTACCCCGAGGGGGAAAGGCGAGATGGGTATTGATGTTTTATATGCTATCGCAAAATCCTCTTTCACAAGTATCAATCATCACACAATAATAAAAGCTTCTAGTAGAGCGTGTTGCTTCCTACCAGCAAGGGTAGATTGTGATGCACAACTGCTACTCACCAGTTGCTCTTTCGATGTAGTATTTTCTTGCACGCTATTTCTTCCCTCGAGTTTGTATAGTTCCAAATATTCTTCTTATGCCACCATTAAACTTACTTCTTAACTTATTGTATGATCTCTAACTGGTAGTTTCAGGCGTTACTTGGTGGAACTTTTTCATTTATGTATGATCTCTATCTGGATATGAAGGAGAGGCTGGTGAAAAGTTTGATATGAGGCAGAACTATGGAATTTGAATAGTGGACGAGAATATACTGCAGGAGTCAACGGTATGAGGCGAGATGTTGTGGAACAAAATTATATGAAATAATAACAAAAGTTGTCGTATTTGTTCACTTTAATGTCTAACTGTACGACTAGTTTCAACGCATTAGTGCGTTGAAACTAGTTGTACAGTTAGACATTAAATTGGGCATATACGACAAATTTTGTTATTATTGAAGTGATAACTTCTTTTGGCCCGTTGGGCACTTTTGGCATGGGGCAAAAAGAGCAAACTTGCGTCACGTACCGTACCGCACTTTTTGCTTCGGCGACGTAGTTCCAATACCGTTACAAATCTCTGGTTGTCAATGAAATTAGCTTAGAAAAATATGAGATTTTTCGGCTAAAAGTATAAATTTCAGACAAATATGAAGCCTAAAAAAATCAATAGAAAACACTTTATTAATGCAGCCATCAGATTAAAAAATCCCGGCTCTCTATCTTGAGCGGAAGTAGTTTTTAAAAGCAAAAAATGAAACCACTGCACGAAACCCAATTCGTAGCTGAAACCACCAAAGGACCCTTTTTTGGAACTTTTGGGACCCTGAGGTATTTTTATATAGCATATAAAAACCTTCTCCTTGAAAAAAATACATATATGTGCCAACTTTCATGGCGGTCGGTGAAACGGTGTCGAAGTCTATTAATCTAGGACAGACAAACAAACAATTTTCCAAACATCCATTTATAGATTGATAGATATAAGTGGTACGTTAGGACACCGAGCTTTAATCAACAATCAGTAACTCGTATTTGAATTTTAAATAATCGGTATTTATGTCGTTTGTAGTCTGAAGCCGAAATTAAGGTGTTAGTATTATGCGGTCTACAGGAAATTATTTTCTCTTGAATATTCTCATGGATGTTGAGAATAGGAAACTTCTGGGTGAGATTAAGGGTAGGCAGGGTAAGTGGCTGGAAGTGGTAATGAGGGGCAATGGTTTGATGAAGGTCGTGATAGAGGTTAGGACGTTGGGCATGTGGGTAAGGGAAAGAAAGAGAGGTCTTACGGAAGGGATGAAGAAGGGTAGGTCATACTCCGAGATGAAGGTATAAATATTACCCGTAGATAGAGCCCTGCTCATGTAAAGATTTAATGATTTTCACTGACTTCTATTTGAACCAATTTTAACCGGTAGAATACCATAGTGAATTAATTTATTGTTTCGATACATCTGATTAATACAGTTATTCTCATCTACCCAAACAGCTTTTCGTCTTCCCTTTTCAAATCTTTGAAATAGGAGCCGATTTCCCACGCTATTCTTTTTCAATTACTTCTGTTGCAACGTCCATTTTAGTCGACATTACTGGCCAAGAATGTGAATCCTTCATCCTGGTCTTGTACTCAACTGTTTAATTTGGACTCCTCTATTGTAAAACATGTGACAGTTTCCGTTACCCAGCGGTTTAATTGCATCCCATGATCTTTGTGTGCTGCACGCATAAAGTAAAAATTAACTTATAATTTCTAAACCGTAACTTTTATGGATTACAAATTTAAAGTGTCCGGCTTTGATCAACTAATACTAAAAGAAAAAAGATAGTGAAAATAAATTTGCATCCTTCCCGATAGAAATGTTTATACGGTGATCTTCCAAGTAAGGTAGGTGTAGATGAAAACAGTGTGCTTCCTATAATATTTCCTAATGAATAATATTTTCACCGTTTTTGTAATGAATTTAGAATCCTGGCCAAAAAAGAAGCCGCAAATATTTATGGTTAATTTTTTGTGGTCAAACGTAAGAAAATTTTTTTAATTAAAATTTTTGAGGGTATATCCGGGATAACATTTTTTTTAAAGTTGAGTAATTCGAGATTTATTTTAAATTCTGGCGTTTGCTTTGGTTCATTCAAGAAGGTATCAATTAATACCGTTAAAGGTGAGCGAAGTGTTCTGATAGGGAATGCAATAAATGACCGGGTGATGAGATGGATCTAATGAAAGGCATGTTTTATGTAGAAACCTTGGATAATTTATTATTAAAATGATGACGTAAAATTATTTCCCCGAAAACCGTCCCACTATCTAAACGAAAAATCTATGGTCCATTCCTTTAATACTTTTCGTCTTGAGCGCTAATTTTTTTCGTTGTCCTACGATGGTTCCGTTAATCACTAGCGCAATCAATTATATTCATCTAGAGCAGTTGGGTGAATTAAACATCCCTTTAAAGATACACTTCATGGTTGAGGCCTTTAATTTGTAGAAATCCATATTAAAAGAAAGAAATAGAAATACTTTGCTTATTTTCTACAATTTTACTTTAATTGTCGACTAGTTTCGATACACTGTATCATCTTCAACGGACTAGTGGTAAATCCCTTTAAAGCTTTAAAAAATAAAAAAATACCTTGGATTTCGGCCACAGCATTTGTTATACTAGTAGAATCGGTGGGAAACGTTCTTCATCCCCCTCTTAATGTGACCTGGCTCTTGCCTTCACGAATTGTAAAAGTGTACAATGTTGGCGTGTTGGCAGAGAAAACAGTTGAGATCTCCAAACGATTTGGCTCTGTAACTCCGGTCAACCAATTGTTTTTTAATCTAAGGTCAATTTCGCTATTGGCTTCAAAGCACTTGAATGATTCCATTACTCCTTTTTTTCGTTTCGTAGCATGCCTAAAAGCGCTGTGCAGCAGTAAAAATATGTTCGAAATACTTCACATTCCCAATGTAAGTCAAAATAATCATGTGGTTATAATTGGCTCTCTTAAAGATTTTTCGTGCCTTCTCCTACAGAATTTGTAGAGCGCAGAGAGTCGTATTTTTTCTCATGTTATTTTTTGCATAGTTAAGGTGGGATTACGAACGACTTTTCTTGGCGTGCTGTTTATTTTCATATTCTGTAAACTAAAGAAAATTGATTCAGAAAAATACCGAAAAATAATAATACAGGGTTTAAAAGTGCCGCAGGAAGATTATCACCTTGTCCCAATCCAGTTGTTATTTCAAAGGAATTACCAGTCCTGACTCCAATGGACTGATAATGATCGTGTAATAATCGAATCCCTGGGTCGGTAGAAATTAAACTTATTCTGAAATATTATAAAGTGAAATCATTACTAATTTATCCAATAGACTGGTAAAGCATGGCGTCACGAACAATTGATAACCGTGGTATTTCTTTCCTAATGAATACGAATTCAATGCAAAATGTGCGGGAAAATATTGTTTGAAAAGTAATTTGACGTCATGACTTAACCAGTCTATAAACCTTGGCGTGAGAACATTCCAAGATTACATTCAGCCGCCTAATTAGTTCCTTCTGAACTCAAAACCCTTCTATGGCATTCTCAAATTGCAATATGCTTTCTTTGTGAATAGATAAGTTTTAAAAATTACTGGTATGTTCATTGAGATTGTTTGCCGCAAGTAGCTTTTTAATAAATTGCGAAGCTTGTAATCTAGCACACGTTGCTTTGGGTGTGTATTTACACAGCACTGAATTACATTCAGCATCTAAAATCTCCTTGAATATGCAGTTGTTTGACTCAAATTCTTCAATTAATAGACGAAAGTAGAGCGAATTAAACCAACGCATTTGTGAAGACGATTCATAAATCTTGGGGCACTTCCATTTGTATGAAACAGTATTGGCACTAGCATTGCGGAAGCGATAGATATCTATCTTCAAAATAGAGTAATATTCGTATAATTTCCAAACCTTTATTGACCACCGATCAGGGTTTATCCACCTTGACGATGATATAGCAGGCCGAAACAATGGTCAAAGGTTAATAACAGTGTTTATCTGTCTTGAAGCTTTTCCATTTCTTGAATCTGCTTAGATGAGGATGCATTTTGTACCACCACAATTGTATCGCAGACAATTTTAATTGGCGTTACAAAAGAAAGCTTAAGGTGGTTGGAGCAATTTTTGTTCACGTTCAGATTTACGTGAAACTGTGAATGCATGTTCTCATTTGTGATATAGGTAAAAGTGAAAAAATTGCATTTTAACAATTTTGTTCTTTTTCATGACAAGTCAATGCTATTTTAACTCGTAGCCTTATGTCACAGGGCATACACATTGTAATAATTTGATTACGTATGTATGGATTTTCTTCTAAACGTGGAATCACACATTTGATATTATTACATGGTTTCCAATAAATATCAAGGTTTCTCGTATATTTGGAAAAACATTTAAATATAGCTAACGCATAAATTTTGAACACCGCGCCGAAAACTCAAGTCATAGCATGGAAAAAAGGAAAATTGTAAACTTTAGTTCTTAAATAATTTCCACTATTGCATGTGTGGTGAGGTCGACCGCATGAACAGATGTACCTAAATAATATATGTGGCCCTAGAATTGTTTCCAACTTGCTTGAATAATTATAATGTTCATGTATGTGCAACAATGTATTTACGTGTGAGGGCGGGACGAGGCAGACCGGACCCCCATAGAAGCAAATTTTTCTAAGCTAATGAAGTGTGTTAGGGTACCAACATAAAACAATCTAAACAAACAAAATGTCTTTAAATACTAGAAAAAGGACTATAAAATGTAGTTTTGTTGTTATAATTTTCAAATATTTTTCGGATCCCCCGGTACTTCAGCTAACAAAAGTATTTGGGAATCTCTTCCCAACTTCCCTAGCCAAAATATGCCATTGTGCGTGTGAATTTTTAAAATTATCGCATTATTATGTAAATTTGAAGTTGTTTTTATGGTAAATATATTTTTTATCATTCAGATTCATCCTGAGGTATAGTTTTATCCTTTTTTTATTTTATACAAGTCCTGATTTTATTCCTAAGAAAATAAATGTTGCCGTAAGAAATACTGTTTTTCTTAGTGATTGTGCATTGCGCGATTTTTCCTTAGGTTTTTCCATCATCTACTTTTTGTGAGATTAATGTGAATACTCTTTTGAGGTCGATGGCATATTATCCGCATTGCTTTAATTTATGATGTCCCTGTGTACACGCCACGCCTTCTCAAATTGCAGCCGAAGTGGTGGATAATTTCCTGCCTATCTATCAGGCACGGTTTTGGAAGCCCACATGGTGATAGGATGATCATTTTTCTTGCTTCAATCTCGGTTAATGGCTTAGGCTGCGCTATCCCATCACTCGTACCCGCGTTCGAGGAGAAACTTTCGTCAACCAATCCCGTGCCGTTCCCAAAATATCCACTCTCTTCCCCATAAATTCCAGTCGCATTTGTCTATCATCTTTGAAGCTGTGGGAAATTCGGAAAGCTCTTTGATGCCACTATCAGATAATGGAGCGACAGCATCCAAAGCACATCGGCATTTCCACCCTCATTTTTTAAGAGCTTAAAGGGAGCATTTTCGAAGAGGGCGGAATTGATGAGGGGTGGGAGCCCTGAGGTGAAGTGTAAATAAAGATTTTTTTTGAACATTCTTATATTGAGCTTTGCGCTATATGGGTTCTAAACTTGATCATTGTGGAATGAGTATATGCGTAGACCATAGGGGTTTGAGATTTGGGTTAGGAGGAGAATGGTGAAGTTGAGTTAAGAAGCGAAGAAAACGAACGAGGAAGTGTTGTTAATAATAATTATATTTATTCATCTGTTACACAACAGTCGTTGTGGTAGATGTCGTCAGTCATTATACACCTCATGTGAAGATACCGGAACAACACAATGCACATAATACAAAACCCATTAACCCATAAGTATAAAATTAGAACCTTATTGTGGAGAAGTCGATTTCAAAGTATTCATCCAGGGAGTATAAAAGTTTAGTTATAAGCCATTTCTCTAGGGCCGTGCGGTAAATTTTGTCACCTACCATTGTTGCTGAGTTGGGCAGCATATTAAAGCACTAAATGGCAAAATTTTCAAATTTAAAAGATTTAGCCAGGTTACAGTGAGGCATCTAGGTTGTGGTTATGGTGGGAGAAGAAAGAAATTTCGTGCTCGAGAGTCTAAGAAGGCAGAGGAGGTATATGGAGTACGAGTTGAGAGGTGAGAGCATATTGAATGGGGTGATAGAGAGGATATCGATTTGTAATAGTGGAAGAGAAAGGGATGGGAGAGGAATTTTGGAATATTTCGTGGCGCTTTATGGGTCGGAAATTTGATCACCATGGGAAAAGGATGTGGGTAGACTGAAGCCATTTAAGATGCGGGTTTGCAGAAGAATGGAGAGATTGAGTTGGGTAGCGAGGAAGATGAACGAGGAGGTATTGAATATGGTGGTATAGGAAAGGAAAAAGGTGGTAAAGCTTCGGAGAAGGCACATATGGTGGATGAATGGCGTGGTGAGAAGTGAGACAATACAGAAGAGTAAGATAGATTGTGGAATGCTGGGGAAGCGTGGAAGGGGATAGAGTTTTCTGACATAAGGGGAGGCGGAGGGTATATGGGACTCAAGAGGGGCCAGATGGAGAGTCAGAAATGGAAAGTGAAAATATGTCCAAGAAATGGGGAAGGTAGGGTAAGGGGTGTTCATAAACCTACCTATCAGCAGGTAGGAAACCCAATGATCTCTTTTCTAGCCTTAGTGAGAATTATAGTACCTACTCCTTTTTGTCTTTGAAAAGTATGGGAATCAATGGGTTCTTCAAGAGAGAGGTTATTATTTTACGACTTTAAAATATGATTTAGTACTATAAGGATGGGCTTACGAAGGCAAGTTTCGCCCGCAAGTTTCTTCTGCAAGAGCTTGTGGGAAGTTTACTCCGACGAAACATTTTTCACAAGTAAGTGCAGATACAAACTGGTTGCTGTTTACTTCGGGAACAATACGCTTCTGCAAGCGACTTGCCGATACTTAAAAAATGTCTGTATACATACTTGCGGAGCCGTTTATACGTGAGATTTAAGTATAAAGTTGCATTCTGTAAGTAACTTGAGCAATTAACTTACCAGTGTTAACCTACCTTCAAAGAGTGATACGGACTAAATATTTCCAGAAAGTTTACATTTTATTTCTTTAGCATTCTATTTTGACTTACTAGCATATAAATTAAGACTGTTTAGATGCTATTTGCTTAATGAAATTTGTATAATAAATATTTTTTTTGTGAAATGATGGAACACAAATAATAGCGCTACAAATTTTCGCGAGATGTAGGTAATGCAAGTGAAAAACATACGTTGAGTCTTAAAGTAATCAGAATAAACTACGAAAAAAGTATAGCGCTGAGTATGAAGAAAACCTTCAAAGGAATAATTAATGACGTGGATATGTTGTAATGATATATCAAAATATTGGGAATGTCATTCCCATGAGTTTTGAACGTATTGAAGAAAGTAACAAATGGGTGAGTAGAGTTTGTTTCGGCTTTTATATCGATAATAAAACTGATCATAAAACGAAGTATCAATATTTAAAAGCTATTAACTCAGTAAAAATAGATTTAATTTCTTTTTGGTGCTATCTAATTGCTGTGGCAGCATCAGTGATGGCATATTTTGGCAGAAACTGTTCAAAGGAAAAGAGGTTAACTATTCAAAATGATATAGCTTATCAGAACATAAAGATATTTGGTGGTAATCTTGTAAGACATCATTCTTCAGTCTACTTTTCCCAAATTATGCTTGTTTATCCATTAACAATGTTCTCATTTTTATGGCAGTGACAATAAATTGGTTTAGATATCATTAATTATATGAAGGGATAAATCTACTCGTAGGGTTAATTAATTTTTTTAAAGTCTATTAATAAATATTAATCTTTTGAAGCTTTTAAAATTCAATAGCGTCATATATTTTGACGAGAAGCAGATGATACTAATAAGCAAAAATAGAATTTAAAGAAAAATTAAAATCTAAATACAATAAATTAACTCTTTTACTGCCGCAAGCCGATGTAATTGGTTTCAGCTTCTAAAGCGATAAGTTCCGAGTGCTGATGTATTGTCTCATGTATGTTACGTAACTGCGCATTGTATAACTGACCATGATATACATATATATATATTTATATATGACTACGATATGTATTACTACCAAGCTTGTAACTAGTGCATAATTGTCTATCAAAAAGGCAAATAAAAAACTGCTACATTATATTTATTCTTCAATTCGTCTTTTTTCCTGATTTTAGGCTGTTTAGAGGGATTTTTGTTTCCGTCCAGATTTGCGTGAAACATTGGAAATGTACTAATGAGTGATATCTATAGATAAGAGAGCAAACACTTCACCTTACTGATTTCCTTTTTTGGCAATTCAATGACGCTACTATAATACTTAGCCTTATGGTGTACGAAATATATTCCGTAAAAACTCGTTTACATGTGTACAGACTTTATTTTAAACGCGAAATAATGCATTACATATAATTTAAATGGTGGCTAACAAATATCAAGGTGTCACGCCGAATCGAAGATTCGAAAAATCGTATTTAAATATGATTTTGTCTAAATTTCGAATACAGCGCCAAAAACCGAAGTCAAAACATGATTTTGCTAAAGGAACAAAATATAAAATATAATTCTACTATCATTATCATTACAGCGTAAGTGGTGAGGTCCACCACATAGAAAGAATTGTTCAAATTAAACGTGGTCCGAGAATGTTTTTAGACATCTTTGAAAAATATTGAAATGTGCACTCAATGACTCACGGTAAACGATCCAGCAACCTTAATCGCATGATCTGTTCTTCTTATTTACATGTCACGCAGCCGGGACTTGGAGGAGAGGTCAGAAGCCCGAGGAAGATGACGAGGCGGAGGACAAATTCCCGCTCATCGACCCTACGTACAAGGGGCCACACGTTAGCAGTCCGCTTGTCAGGGCCGACCTGGACACCCTGATCCAGGCTTTCACGAAGAAGAAGGTGGGTCAGGAGACGGAACCATACAATACAGTACGTCATCACATCTCTTTTGAATTTTGTATGAAATCTTCTTGGATGTGCATGACGTGCTTCCGTCGACTTTATTATTATTTTAATTTTTGTCCTTTTTTATTTTTTATGAGTACTCATGTGGCAGAATATTTTCCCTCCATACACATTTATTTTTGTTCGCGCTTTTTTCACGCGAAAGCTTTATTTTTGTGTTTTGTTGTCCACTGCACGGCTAAGCTGAAAATATGTGCACGTGCAAAACAATGGCCGCCATCAACTTCCAAAGCTTCGATTTTGTGCTTCAACACAGAAGCATTGATTTCCACCGAGGGGAGAAGAAAATATGCTGATTTTGTCTTTAAGGTTTGGATATTTTCCAGTTTAGTAATGCTTTTTAGTTAACGTTTGCTGTTGAAAACAGTAATAGCCAACTCTTTTCACAAAAATGATACATTACCCAAGGTAACACCTTAGTTCACGATAATGGTAAATGCCGGGAAATAAATTTCTCAGGTAGCTAAAATAGAAAAAGTTAGAAAAATTATCATTCTGTTGTTGATGATTATTGACTATTGTTTTCACTTCATTGATCTATCAGTTATTGATTAAAATGATTATCTGCTAGTTAATTACTTACCCTCCTCCACTATCGATCTTGTCATCAATGTAATGCAGAAAAGCATTGAAGTGGGACGCGAATATTTGCGACTTCGTGCTAGTGTTTTGAAAATACTTAATTAATCACTTAATGTACATAATAAGTCTGCTGTTACAATATATTAAGCGCCTCTGCTATCGTATCATTTACGTACGATCGTGTGCTTAGTGTAATACATAAAGCATTGGAATTCGACGCTTAAGTGCTACTAGTGTATGATAAAATAGGTCAACTGCTGATAGCTTCATTGATCAAATATCATGGCTTCCTTAAATCTTTTATAGAACTGCAATCTTGTCCCGGGCTTAAATTGCTAACCAGTAAACCCAATACTTACGCTTACTCACTCACTCCCATGGCCATCTATGCCCAAGCTGGGATTTGGCCTAACCAACACGTGCCCTCCATCTTTCTCGGTCTCTAGCTTCTTCCACTGCTCCCCCTAAACCGGTTTATGTCCGCGTTTGCTCCATCCCACCACCTTTTTTTCGGTCTTCCCAGTGGTCGTCTTCCCTCTGGTCTCCCACTGGCAACATCCTTAAGTATTTGAGCCCTGCTCCGTTCTCATAACGTGCCCAAGCCATCTCATTCTTCTAGCCCTGACACATGGAGTTATATCATGCTCTTTGTAGAGATCTCGTAGTTCCTTATTCCGTTTAATTCTTCATATTTCATTTTCCTTTGTGGGGCCAAAGATTTTCCTCAGGACTTTATTTTCGAATATAATCAGTTTCCTTTCTTTTTTCTTGTTCATGATCCATGTTTCTGCACCATATAGAAGTACCGGTCGAATTATTGTGTGATATATTTTGATTTTGGTCTTATGTGATATTAACTTTGAGTTTGATATTTTATTACAGGCATACATGCTTTTGTTAGCTAAATTAATTCTGTTGGTAATTTCCGGTTCTTCAATATTTTTATTTGATATTATTGCTCCCAAGTATTTGAATTGTTCCACTTCTTCGAAGTTATGCCCATCTATACTTGTTGTAGTCATTAGTTAATGTTCTGTTCTAGCAAAGTGCATGTATTTAATCTTTTCGTCATTTATTTTCAGACCCACTTGTTTCGTCTCCTGAAGTAGATTTTTTGTTAGTTCTTCAAGTTTCTCCTTGTCTTCTGCTAGGAGAATCACATCATCTGCATATGCCAGGGTATTTATTCTAGTTCCTATTTTAATTCCCCGGTTGGTTCTTCTTAAATTTTTTAGGGGATCTTCTAGTGCTATAGTGAACAGAAAAGGAGATAGACCATCACCTTACTTTCCCCCGTGACGACCTCGAATGCTTCAGTTAGCTCTCCATATATTGTAACTTTCCATTAAGAACTTTCAACTGTCAGCTTAGCTAAATTAATCAGTTTTCTGGGAATGCCAAACTTTTCCATCTTTTTCCATATTCGTTGTCTAATAAGGCTGTCACATGCTTTTGAGAAATCTATGACAAGTCCATAGAAGTCTTTATTATACTCCCAATATTTACTGATGGCTTCCTTTAAAATAAAAATCTGACCTGTAGTGGAACGGCCTTTAACGAATCCAGCTTGGTGGTCTTCTATTATGGAGTTCGTGTATTTTTCTATTCGACTCTGAATTATTTTCGAAAAAAATTATATGCGTTGCTAAGCAATGATATACCTCTATAATTTTCACATTGTTATTTATCTCCTCTTTTTTAAATAGGTAGTATTATGGCTTTCTGGCATTCTTTTGGCATCCTTTCTTTGTCCATATTTTGGAAATTAACTGATACAGTTCTTCATGTACTATTCTTCCGCATTTTTTAATAGTTCAGACGGTATTCCATCTTCTCCCGGTGATTTATTATTCTTTACGGTCATAATTGCGTTTTAAACTTCTTCTTTAGAGGGTTCCTCAATATTAGGCTCTTAATTCACGTACTTGTCGTACATTTCAATGTGTGTGGGTTGCTCGCAATGCAGCAGGTCGTGGAATTATTCATTCCACCTGTCCATTACCTGATTCTTCTGAGTCAGTATCTGGCCTTATTTATCCTTTATTCCATATGTGCTTGGGGTATTATCTTTTCTGAAACGCTTTATACATTGGTAAAATTCTCTAGCATTATTTCCTCTTCTACTGCCTTCTGCTTTCTCTAATAGGCTGTCAATGTATTCCCTTTTCTTTTTTCTCAGAAGTCTTGTGGTTGCCTTATTAGTCTCGTTATATTCTGCTTTATCATCGTTAGATTTGTTGTTTAGAGATTTCCTTATCTTGTTTCTCCTGTCCTGCAGAGCCTTCTCACAGTCCTCATCAAACCAAGGGTTTTTCTTGGATTTTTTTGTTTTTCTACTGATTTCAGTTGCTATTTTTAACAGCGTTTCTTTAAAAGTGTTCCAGTTTTCCTTTAGATAGTTATTTTCTTCCTTCTCATTTTCTGTCATACTGCTCAGCAACTGAAATCTGTTTTCTAGCTTAATTTTAAATTCTGTTGATATCAACTCATCTGTTATCTTTTCCAATGCTATCTTTTCTGTCTTATTTTCTTCCTTTTTCATTACCAATGTAATTCTCTGTTTCAGTTTGACCAGGACTAGGTGATGATCTGATCCTCAATCAGCTTCCCTTATACTTCTAATTCTGGTTATGCTACTTTTGTTCCTGTTGTCTACCAGAATGTGGTCTATTTGGTTTCTGGTTCTGCCGTTTGGGGATATTCATGTTTCTTTGTGTATGTCTTTTCTTGGAAAATATGTGCACATCACCTTTAGATTATTTACTGCAGCAAAGCTGCATAGTCTTTCTCCATTATCATAAGTTTTATCATGGAGGCTTTCTTTCCCCGCTACTTCCCTCCATAAAATCTCACGTCCTATTTTGGAATTAGCATCTCCTAACACAATTTTGAGGTCATATTTTGGAAGCGTGTTCATTTTTTGTTATAACATTTCAAAAAACAGGTCCTTCTCTTCCTCAGCATCCTCTGTTGGCGCATAAATGTTATTACAGATATGTTTTTGAATTTTCCCCGTGACCTAATATTGCACATAAGTTCGTCCTCAGCTTCAAACAATATTTCAGAATCAGATATTTGTTTGTTTACAGCGAACCAGTGCCACCACATCCATTTTGTATTTGTTCAGCTCTTCCGATAGTGAATCGCTTGCTCCGGGTTCTCCCAATGTTCTGACATTCCAGGTACCAAATCTTAATATCCTTTCGGGCCGTTTCATAATCCGTAAATCCCGTCCATAATTCGAGGCACATATGTGGTGATACGTAACATTTGTTTTTTTACGAGGCGGGTTGTCAGCCCAACGCTCAACCCTCAACCTGGAGGACCAGGGTTTTTAATCAAGGTTTTCCTTCCTCTAGCCTTTGTTGATCCAACGCCTCCCTTCAAGGCAGCAGTGCTAGTTTTGGTCCGCCCTGGGTATATTATTTCCCCAGTACCCGCCATATCTGGTGAGCAATCCCCTATCCGCCACCTGGGGAGGCGCCCGATGGGAGACTAGCAACTCCACACGGGCAGTAAACCCAATGCAGGGATTAATGACGAGATTCGTTTCATGGATAACTTTTAATTCACTTGAAGCGGAAGATAAGAAGCTTAGTTGAAGCAACATTTCCAACGACTTATGATGTTGCTTTTTAATTAAATAAATGTCGCCAGAAAAGAATCAATTCGTTGAAATGGCACGGTTTTAGGTTCGCCTTTCGTTCCAAAACAGTAAGATTTCCACGAAGTAACACCTGACAATATCATAAATAGCATCTATTGTTTATATTTTCCAAAAAATATGCTCCTCCGTTCGGTAGTACTAGCAAAACATGGTGGAAGTTGCGCAGAATGTCCTTTTCAGTGGATTAGTCCATTCTCGACGAATTGGCACACCACGGGGGAGTAAGGTAGTTTTTGTATTTGACTACTATGGTTTCCAAAGTTGAAAATCTTCTTTGCCAGCAAAAAAATGCTCAACCTGTTATTCACACCAACTTTCTAGCTTTCTATGGCTGTTTGAATATGCTCCTTCAATGGGTTGTGAGCATTATTAGCAAAACTTGATCCTGTTTCGTATAAATGGTAAACATTGACTTGAAACTCGGTGGCGGAGGCAGGCAGCGATGCCGTTCTTTCACCGGCAGATCATGCAGAAGACATTCATGAACTAATTCAAAAGCAGTCCACCACTGAATTATCCTGAGCATACAACCATTAAAAGTTCATTGAATATTCAAGTGTGAAGTATTCATTTGAGACTGTTCATAGATCGTTCATTTCCAGTCCACTTACAAATATTAAAAAATGCTCCCTGATTGAACATTTAAAGAACATCTTTCAAGCATGCATATTTGAATTGTCATAAACGACTACATATTAATAATATATTCTAGGGAATATTTTCACATACCATATGTACGATATTATTCCTAAAATTAATGCCTGCATGTGATATCGCATTATGTAAGTAATGAGTTAAATTGCTGATTTTAACGGATGAACACTGCACTGTACGCATATATGCTTACAACTCAAAATGTTGTTCATTCACAGTAATATTCCATTTATATATGCGTATTATGTGGAAATATAAGTTTCAATTAATTAATGCCAAATAACTGTTATCGAGATTTGATTGTATTTCCTAAAACTATCACAGAATCGCCATTTAATAATTATAGTTCTCGAAGTTGCATTCATCGGCGAAAGTGACTAGATATATACGACTTTCTTTCTGCCGGTATTTCACGAAAATCGATATGATGAAATTTTTGGCATTAAGTTAAAGATTGTACGTCGTTTCATAAACCAGCCACAACGCTAATGTGATTCCCTGAAAAACTTTGGATGTGTTAATGGAGTCTCATGACTTGAGCTGAGGGAATGTAAGATAAAATAGTCGTTTACAAAAGTTGACTCCTCCTTAATTTATTGAATGGTTGCGGAACTTGGGTGTGTCCAGATAAGAGTAGGCCTTATCCAGTGGATATATGGTGTCACAGAAGTGTTTTCGGTATAAGCTGTGGGAATAGTTTAGGAATGAGTCAGTGATTAAAGAATGTGGGTTAACTGCTCCAGTGATGGAAATAAATGAAAGAAGCGCACTACGTTCACTGTGAAGTGTTGTGAGTGTGATTGAGAGGCGAACAACACAGCAGAGAGATAATTGAGTATAGTGTGATAGGAGGGGGTAGAGCAAGAAAATCACAGATGAATTTGTTGGAAGATACTCTTGAGAGAAGGAACATGGGAGCATTTGAAATGAGTCTTTAAAACAGGAGGGCGTGTATGGAGCAATGCATAAGTTTATCTGAAGAAAAAGGAGTTTGCAAGAGCTGGGGAGTATGGTGGAAATTAATGAAGCAGAGTCGGCTTCACATAGGCCTATCCTCCAGAGTCGAACTTATTAGACCGTACCTATCACGAAAGGGAACGGCGCGGCGTGATGGGTGTGTATGTATGTACGTACGAGAGGTATGCTGCCGTCGAGAAGGAAGTACATATTTTTTTAATCTATGGGGAGAAGCGTGGTTTTTGGAGAGGGAGTTGTAATACGTAGGCCTTGAGATAACGCAGGGATAATGGAGGAAAAGTTTGGAGACTGCCTCTCAAAAAACACAAAGTAGAACATTTTATTGACGCCAGAGAGAACCAGGGTAGGATAGATAAGAAGGACGGAGTTTCATTGCTCGTGACAGTCGCGTACCAAGCGACATATACGCGTGGAGATAAGCGAATCCTTACTCAGAGCACCATCTACGCATACATTATGCATATTATACATAGAGGCGACTAACTCGGGCGTTCTAAGTGTCATATCTTTCGATATGGTGACGGTGAGCGGCGTCCTAATTGGTCATTCAATCCTAAGATTGGTGTGACTGCACACATTCATTTTACCCTGTCCCCTGCTCGCCACAAAAAGCCCTTGAATATGCTTTCTTTCATGTTCCGTCTTATGTGACCTATGCATTTGTACCTCGGTTTTCCTTGTATAAGATATTCTCTTCTTTTTTCCTTCTATTATGTCCCTTGATGACACGTTGTGTCTCAGAGCGTGGCCAATCCATGTGGACCTTGTCTTCCTGAGCGTACTACATATGGATTTCTCCTATCCTATTCCTCACTTCTGTTACTATTCGTTCACGAGTGAAAACTGTGAAAATCATAGTATGTGTTAGTGTCTCCCCAAGTGCCCTAATCCATAAGTTTGGTGATCATAGCATTGTTTTTGCAGTGGAAAAAAAGTTACGTGTTTAACCGGTTTTTCCGTTTTTTCCAAGAACCAGTTGGCGGTTTAGCTTGAAATTCTTAATGTAGCCTAGTTATAAGTCTGTGCTCCTAAGGTGTGATTTTAGTTGAAATCCGTCTCATAAAAGGTAACCGGAACACGTGGTCCGAATTAGAAAGTACCCTTTCCTTTTTTGTTGTTTTGGCCCTGAAGTCGTGAAAAATTTGAGTAAGTATTTTTTACCATTCTTAAGTTATCCTGGAGTTTTGGTGAAGATACCTGCATAAAAACCGGAGATAAAAATTCTTACAACTAGGAAAATTGTAAAAATTAAATTTAATTATCTCCGGAGTGTTGTGATTAACTAAATCATCATTACATCATGTACTATTAAAAAGTGGCATACATTAGCTTCCGAAAACAGTTATTATGACAGTGTTACGTCTTTTAGTTGATTTTATATAAAATTATAAACACATCGGTGTATTTTTTGGCGAGGAGAATGGTAAACCCCCCAAAAACATGTTTACCTGAATTCGTTTTTGTTCATTTACCTGAACTAGCGTTCAGAATTTTTCTTATTGGGCTGAAAAATATAGCTGAATTGTCTTCACGAAAAGAGAATGTTAATTTAATTATTGTTATGGTGAATAATAATCTGAATATAATTTTATAATGATGCATATAAATATTAATGAAACCTCCCATAAGTCAATCCTGCGTACGCCACTGGTGCCACCACTAATGTTAACCATGTTTCTTAAGATAGTGTCACGCTTTTTTGTTATAATCACCAATGGTTCTTGGAAGAAAGGAATTTTTTGTACATTTCAGTTCATCATTGTATCGCCCTTATTTTGTCACTCCTATCAGTTCTAGATATATAGCGCGCAGTTAAAATAATATAGTTCGCGTCGTACTGGAACTCCCCTGGACGGATTTTTCAAATTAATCTAAGCCCGAAGCATACAGCACGCGGCTGAGGATTAGGTCACACTAAAAAATCTGCGTCACTGGAGGAATCAAACCCTAACCCTCTGGATGAGGATCAAAGAATCACAGCCACCACGAAAGACTAGTCCCTATTCCGTATCGCTCGCTATGTCTAGACATTTTTATACCAAAATTTGGAAATAGCATTTTGGATACTCAGACATCTACATTCGAAACCTAATTTAATTTGAAATTCGGAATCAGATAAGACTCCAAAGTCACGCACATTACAGCGATCAATACTCTTATCAGAGGAAAAAGAAAGATGTCGGCAGCCACAGTCGATACTGGGTCAGGGGCTCGGAGGAAAGCCTTTGGATGCACTAAGAACCTGATTTTAGTAAGTGCTGAACATAAATATGAAAACAAAGTATGGAAGACTAAAATAGTTACAGAATTAAAGTATTTAAGACGAATAGGTCAACCTAGGCTGGGCCAAGAAAACGAAACTGACATACCAATCAACAAAAAAATGCAGCAAAAACTCCATATCCATTAATCTGAGACTGGGGCATAACATAGCTGTGATAAAACCACTGTCATAGAGCATCTATGCATCAGAATATCTCACAATAAACACGGTCCAACAATTAAATGGAGGACGAAAGGAAGAAAGAATAATAATAGGGAAAATATTAACAAAATATTTAGGAGGATGAGAGGGATACAAGAATAGCCAATAATGAACAATAGAATTTATGGACAGCTGAAGATAATGAATAAGAAAAGACTGAAAGTGTATTTTATTTTTTATAACAAAACACCTAAAGGTTAAAAATGACTTGGATAACGCTAGAAAATATGAAATAAAGAGTTACAGAGAGAAGGAATAAAAAATACTGAAAGGACAGAGGGAAGAAGAAACGGAAATCATGAGTTCGCTATTTAACATGGTTCATAGATGGCCAAAACCGAATAAAAAAGAAATTTAATACTATGAATACTAGACTATTTTAATGAATAGAATATGATTACTAGACTATGAATACTAGACTATATTTAATACTAGTGATACTAGATAAAATACTATGAATAGGTAACTGTCTAGTTGCTGGATTGAATCAGAGAAATGTGTGTGAAATATAGAAATGTGCAGTTCGGTCATGAGACTTCACAGGATACATTAGATTTTTTTGTTTTTATAATATGATAACATTATGCTAATATAGTTTCATGAAAGCTAAGGTAATGCAAAATGACTCGTAAACGTAAACTTCTCCTCTGTTTGAAATTGAGAAAAATTCTGCAATATGGCTTTCCCAAGGAAAGGCTAGAAATAAAAAACAATAAAATGTATAAGTTTCTGGGAGTAGATATTTATGATTCAATTTCTTCGAGAGTGGATGTAAAAATACGTAAGCGTGTTACCAACAACATTTTCTTAAGGAGATATAGAACAAAAATATGTAGACTCTGAAACTTAAGTTTTTTTAAACGTGTCCTTAGTCCCCTCATAATGGAATCCATTTAATTAAGATACGTTGGCAAGGAATGACAGTTTTTTTTAATTTTCAATCTACCCTCGGGATAACCGTACGGTAGGATCTTTGACGCTTGAATCTTCAATGTTCGATGTGCAGAACACCGAATTAAGAAATTCCTCAACCATCACGAGTACGTTAATTTCAACGCGGAGATGAATTTTTCTTACTTTATATCGCATATTACTGAAGAGAATAGGTGGCTTCTTGGCCTGAAAGTGAGAACCAGTTTTTTCGCGAATAATTACCGATTTAATATAGCTCTAACGCGCAAGTTCTTCACAAATATTATGAAATAAATATTAAGCAGCAGAAGTTTTTGCTACTGAAAAAAGCGTTCAATCATATTGTGTACCTTGATTTTGTTTTCTACTTCCTAAGGGTTGTCTTAAATGAAAGCAATATTTATAGACAATAGATACGTCAAGGCAAAATAAAGCATTTGTTAGATTCACATAGCTTCAGTGAGACCTCCTTAAGAAATACAGTTTCTCCAGGAACGAGGAAATCTGATGCTGAAGAGGAACACCACTCGGAATGTTTGAGAGGTAATCAGAATAAGAGTAGCATATCCGTAAAGCCCAATACATTCCAGAAATAAATACATTCTTCCTTAAACATCTGAAGTGGCAATCTGCAATTATGAGATAGCAGGGTTATTGCGTATAAGCTATTCACGGAATAATAAAACAGCTGCCTCGGAATCATTGCTTTTTACGTCCGCCAGATGATGCTCTTGTACGGGGAGGATATTCTCGTACGCCTCAGCTGAGCGACAAAAACACACAAAAGAGTGGATTACGATTCATCCTCGAGGGCGCCCATCAAAATTCTTCATATCTTTCTCCGCGAAAAAAAGAAGGAAAGAAGAGAAGAGCAATAATAGTGAAAAGGATAAAACAAAGATATCTCGTGGATGGATGGACGCGGGAGGAAGTTCGTTTGGGAGACTGACTGTCTTGGATTAAAAAAAAACTGGGAAAAAGACAGATGGATCGCCGGGCTTGAGCGTTCCCATGGGAAAAGCGGCTTTATGAGCGCCGTCGTGGAAACGCGTCAGAGAGGGGGCAGAGGGAGGAAGACTTGAATTCATGTGGACCCGGCGAAGTGTAGGGATTTAAAGCGGAAGGATCTAGATGCACTGATACTCTATCCTTGTCGCCACACAGGAAAAGGGACTCGAATAAAAGAGAACTCAGCGCGGTGACACTCTTCCTTTGTTTTTTCATCACCCTCCGAGCATGTGTAAAATAGACCACTACCCGTGCAATGCATTGCTTAGGGTCCTTTCAAAGATGGAGGGGTTGGCCTCTTTCTAGAATGTCTTACGATGGGAGGTGTAGGAGATTACAGATAGTCTTACATTTAACATTTTATTTCAGTGGTTCCTAATCTTTTGGTTAGCGGCACACCATTACCTATGTCGAGTGGAGTACAGTGGCACATCCCTAATGTACAAGTAACTACACTAAAACGCACCAAACGTCAAAAAAGTGTTGTATTATTGACAGAACATTCTTAATTTTAGAGTTTGTATTGCATGTATTTTCATATTTCTAAGATTAATGTATAAAACCAGGAAGATTTTTAATACCCAGTCCTATTTCTATGAGTTCGTACTTTCCCATATTTTTTTCGCGGCACAATCCTGCCATTTCGTGGCACAAGAGCGTACTCAGTCACAACTCTTGGGAACCACTGTTTTATTTACTCCTGAGATCGTACTTTGCATTACTTTTTTATGACCATTGGGCAAAAAACGTAGTTATCAGTTCGCTAAACGTAGTAGGTAAACGTGGTTGAGCGAGATTTTTCCGAAGTCATGATAGAGACCATCTTTGAATTTTATTTTTTATTTTCAGCAACTGTAAGAAGCATAAAGAAAATATTCTAATATTAATGGCGAAAAGAAATTGTGGTAAATGACAGAAAGTTTTAGCTTTCAACTAAATATGCATGCAAAAGTCTTTAACTTGACTCCTATTTTTCACACCGTACGCTGAAAAAGTCGAAGATTGTTTTACCGATTCTGTAAAAACTACTGCGGTGAGTAATAGATTTAGGGCCGAATTTATAGTCGTTGCCCAGCAGTCCCACAGCCCCTAGCAGGCCCCTTCGTCAAAAACGGTATTTATAGTCAAATTTCCACCCCCAGCAGCCCCCTTAGCCTCTCCTAATTCTGGCAGGAGATGCATGCTCCCTTATCGAAAAAATAACACAACAGATATAACTAAACTGAGTCTAATGAACGTGCAAAGCCTTAAATTAATAATTTTGAAGATTTGGTGTTAATAAAACAACGGTAAGATTTGCTCTTAATCGATAAATATCTGATGTGACGCCAGACTCATTCCAAGGATGTTCATATACACTCGCAACACATTTTTTCCCACTATTTCTTCTTCTTGTGGCAGGAAACTACGTCCGTTTTCTTACTTTCCACTATATCTTTATGCTTCTACACCAGGTCACACAAAATCTTCTCTACACCGTTGAAGCTATTTGCACGTCGAGCGGCCATCTTAACAGTTTTCATGCTGCGTCTGGCTCTTTATTTATGCGTATCCATGTTGATCACGAGCGTCACCACTGAAACATTTGAGCTGCGAATTCCATTTTCCGCCGTTTGTAGTCCTTAGTTACCCGATCTAACCCCCAACCATCCCCTACCTAGCAGCTCCCTTAATTTTGACTATAGGACGCACAATTCATGGGGCCTGCTGGGTAGGGGATGGATAAGGGGGCTGCTAGGTAACGACTATAAATACAGCCCTTAGTGTTAAAAGTGGAGAAGAAAGGATTTAAACTACTCATGATAAAATTTCTGACGACACGACGTATGTATAGGACTTAGGAATTCTTCATTTTTTTAATAAAGTCTCCCTGGAGTGCATACCCTTTTCCCATGGAAAATGACTGGTATTTATTGGCAAATATCTCGAAAAAAGGTCCGGAAAGTGGAAAATATTTAGTATCCTTGGAAAATTGAGATATTTTTCTTTATGATGAGACCAAATCAATTTCATTTTTTGTGGAATGTTAGCTCGATCAAACTACGTTAAGAAAGGGTTGATAAAAGAGTGAGAGATTTCCTATAAGAAAACAAAAAGAACACACAGAGGTTGTACTACAGGGTCAATGTTTCATTTCTGTAACATTAAATGGAGGAGGGATACAATCTGTGTGTTTATACCTCCCGCAAAAGGCCAAAATATCCAATCTTATACTACGTAATTAGCTTACGTAGTTAGCATTAACAGCATCCCACAATGATACCTGGAATATTCTTAGTAGCTCCTGATTGTGCATTATTCCAGGAAATTTTGCAAAGCTACGTTCATCTAAAAGTTAATCCATGCGCATCCGTCTAAAAAACTATGATTGCTTACGTAAGATTGGAAGTGGAAGGAGGGAAGTTCATACGCTGTGTTACTTAAGGGGGAGGGTGGGGGTGGGGGTAGGTCAAAAACCATCGGAAATCGTCTTACGTAAAACATGAACGGCCGCAGACAGTCAGGTCAGACACGGTAAGATTCGCAGTTTTTTTGCCTTAACACTCAACATATTAATGAAGCGAGCATAAGAAGATGGAAAAAAATTTTTTTTGGATACCTCTAGTCGATGTCATAAAAAAACTCGGGGACGCAAATCATTTTAGGAAACAATTTTGCATTGAAAAATTGGTTTTCCTGGATATAACTTTCGGTTAATTCACAATGTCTGTAGTTGAGCAGAAAAAAATTTTTCCCACTAAATACATATCTAGCTTAAACATATTCTAATTCCACGCCTGCTTATGAATGAAATATGTATATTATTAATATGAAAATGAATGTCATTGCTCCAGGCTTGACTTTGAAAACCATTATCACTGAATTAATAAAACTTCTTAATTTTCACATTGGTTTACTGTAAGTTAACTGGATTCATCACTATGGCGATATCAACAAACAGATGTTTGGTATAACAACAGAATATCATAAACGTGCCTGATAATGTCGCCTTAGCAATATAATCGGTCAACTTAGAATAAACCATTGTAATGAGTACAAATTTTTACTAATTTATTTGCAATCTTTATGCTAAGAAAGTGATAAGCCAAGAATAAAAACCATGTGCTTCGAAAGAAACTAATTAATATTTTAATTTTGCTTTACTCCTGGTGAAAGATGATATTCAAAGCTTGCACCGGAGAGTCGCTCATTAGGCCACCTACCTCTTCAGTGCTTTAGGGATATTTTTGACAGCTTTTGAAATGAGCACGTCAAAGCGGTATCACTTTATTTCCCATTGTATGGACTTATGCTACCCAAATGAAAACGTAGCTTGTCAGCCACTGACATTAATAGATGTAAGTGATGTGATGAACCTGTCACCAGCGGAGAAATTATGGGGCTCCATATTGAGCTATATAAAGCTTACGGAACCACACGTGTGGTATCACAAGGCATGCTTAGAGAAAAATTAATTGTATGGAGGGTAATGGGCTGTTAAGGAGTGTATAAGAGGAGATAATCCATTGCAAGTGGGGATTAGGTGGAAGATTAGAGTGAATGCTTGACGCTTCGAAGGAATTTAGGATGTATTAAGAGCTTAAGATGGGGGTGTAACGTAGAATACAAGTTTAGATTCGTGAAAAACTAGGGGAGAATGGACTCGTCATTTAGAGGGTTGAGAGATAGGTAGGAAAAGCCCAAGACCCTACCAATATTGATCAGTAAAATTGATTTACTACATTTTTCTCTATGCCAATGAAGGGCAACCTGGACCATTGGAAAAGCAGACTGGGAAAGATTAGAATCATTCAAAACCTGGTGCGGGAGGAGAATGCTGAAGATCTAATGGACGGATTAAATAAGAAATGAAGAAGTTTAAAGGAGAGTAGAGAAGGATAAGAGCAAATGAAAAACCATAGAGAAAAGATATACTACAAGGATTGGGCACACCCTGAGGCATATTGGGTTGGTATGGAATATAATTGACGGAAAAATTTAGAGATGTCCCAATAGATAGGATAACGGATAAATAGATAGAATAAAGAGGAAAGTGCATTAGAATACCTTCCAGGGAGTACGGGAATTAGAATTAGATAGGGAAGGATGGAGGGCTGCAGTCAACTAATCTGAGGATTGAACGACTAATGAGTTGATGAAGGAATGCCACAAATTATATGTTCGTATCGTGAACCTTAGCAATGATTACGATGGTTATTTGCGCTGGGGATATTTGTCCTAAAAAAAACATTTTTTTTTAAGAAATCCGGATGAACTATTGGGTTGAGTGAATTCTACTCTTTTTTCCGGTGCAATTTGTGCTCATGCTGAGGTTCCTGCTCAGTGTGGACTATCACTTCGTTTTATTATCCATGGCGCAGCAGCGCTGTAATGGGTAATGGATTTCCCGTTTACTCGCACAGATTGACGGCGCGATTCGTTAAGGTTTCAATCTACTGCTTCCCTCGGGTTTACTTGAGTTCCGTCTCATTTCCCAATCTGCCGAATTCGGCAAAAAGATGGCGCTGAAGATTTGAGTTTTTTCAACTAGGGTTGCCAACTGGGGAATTTTGCCACGGAAACTCCGGGTTGAGCGATGTTTCTTCACGTACAGGGTATCAGATCAATTTCTCCGGGCCTGTATGGACAAACTGTAAATATATTTCACTTTCACAATTATTCCGTCAGTTATAGAGAATTTTCTCATAAAATTATCATTTAAATTAGTACACACAATTATTAAACGTTTTAATGATCAGAATCGAGATCTTGGTGGAAATATTCAATTTAATTATGGAGCTCTTGACGGAATTTTTGCACAAAAATTAGTATAGTTCATTTTTAAGACTTTAAGTAAGTTGTCCAAAAATGATTGACCTATTGTTTTGGACGCTTTGGTATTTATTGTAATACTAGTTGAAAAGCCTGCTGAAACAGGCTAATATAGTGGCGAAATAGCCAAGCAGTAATGAATGAAATAAATTAATGAATATAAATTACAATGTGGTTTTCTATTTTTATTGAAAACAATAAATGTAACTATGGTAAGCAAAAAATATTATCTAAATATCAGAGATTTATTTATATTCAACATTTTTGGTGAAGCAGGCGGAGCTGTTACTAAGCAGTTTCCCTTGTGTGTATTGTGAAAAATGTATAGGACCATGCCATGTGTCAGTTAGTCGAGAACGTGTATGAGAGTTCGCTTTCCATCTATTGGCGGACATCTGAATCACTACGCCTAGCAACTGAATCATACATACGTACGTGTAGCCTTTAATGTAGTCGATAGGTACATGCTCGTTTCCCAACTGATCAAAATAATTCATGTATAATATTCATTCGCAACCAGAGAATGACATTTAATGATATTTAAAGATAGATGAATTAAATTGTCATATTAATCAATATATTACTCGCTATACATATAACATCTAAAAATTCATAACGACGGAAAAAAGTCTGCTTATTCAGAATCTCCGGGTTGCAGACCAAAATCTCCGTTCCAAAGTAGTCTTATTAGTTTGTAACGCTATTTTTTCCCATTATGCTTTCATATCTCCCTAAAGTGTACAAGTTTTCTATTGTATCCTGTTCCTCACCACGCTCTCTCTATCCATGGCCAAATGGAGGCCGTCCGGTCGTGGAATTTAATTATTGCTTTACGAGTAAATGCGTCTCACTCCTCCCGAGTCAATGAGCGCTGATTTGAGCCTGCTCCTCTTGCCTTGTCGTAAATATGCGTCGTACTATTTTGTTCCTTTATATCTTTACCTAAGTCAAATGCAAACCTCATTACTATAAGAAGATAAGGATGTCATGAATTGCCGAGCTTGCAGTCCACCCTGTCTCTCAGGGGTTTGAAGTTAACTGTTTATCACAGAAAATAAGTTTGCTAACCTTTGAAGCATCCAACTCGCATGCGCTTTCCAATATATTTATGGCTTGCTTTTATAATCTCTTTTTAATGCTAACCAGACGATGACGTAGCATTTTCGCTAACTTAATGTTAACTGAAAGTTCGGGCTCTCTAGATTACTTTAGACTCTCGCTTAAGTATCTATAAGTGTGAAAGGTAAAAATTGAGGAGTCAGATCCAAAGCAGAGCCAAAGAGATCACATAGAATTCAGACAAACATGAGAAAATGAAAAAAATAGCATTTGGGAATATGCACATTGGTGAAGTAAGTAAAAAACAAAATAAAGCTCTATACTTCGTTAAAATCTATTTCGAGTGAGCAGGAAGTGTCACACAGCTGATGGATGGAATAGATTGGGAGCCGTTAAGAACTCGGACCCTACATGCTAGGCTTAGATTACTTGAAACATTCTGATCAGGCGAGTTTCAGTACCACTGAGATGATATTATTTTGACCCCGCGCGATATCTCTATATCTAATAGAGATGACAATATAAGAGAGGTACCTACACTGCCAAAATGATAGGTACAAAAATTCCTTCTTTCCGCAAGCCGTTGGATATTATAGCACAAACAGCGTGACACTAACGTAAGACACATTGTTGAAATTAAATCCACCTCTGTCTTTTCCCTCCTCTTTTTACCAGTTCCCTTCCGTTCCATGGCTGTTGTCCTAAAACCTCCTGCCACACGCTCCTCGACGGAGGTATTGTGAAGATGTATATCTATATGACTTTAGGGTTATCGCTGGAAGAACGTTTCAACTTCCGTTTGTTATACCAAGATAATAATTAAGCAGAGATTATAAATCCGGCAAATATATAATTTCCAATGCAGTTCTCTCCATAGTTTTTCGGGTTAGCTGCGTCAAGTTTTATTCAGATGAAGTTTCATGGCCTATGCTGGCCACATCTTCAGATCAGGCCTGATTTCTCAGACCTGATCTGAAGATGTGGCCAGCATAGGCCATGAAACGTCATCTGAATAAAACTTGACGCAGCTAACCCGAAAAAACTATGGAGAGAACTGCAATCCAGCGCTGCGAAAGCCTTAAACATAAATATATTTTCCAATGTTTCCGGGCGTGACTCTCTGTATTTCAGAAAATGTTGGTTGTAGAAGTATGCTGTGTTGGTTATCTATAGTGCAGAAAGTTTCCAAAAATTGGTTGTAATTTTCATAACTGATCTGGTATGAACCCGGGTGACCACAGTTTTTCTGTGAGTAATACAATTTTCATTTGGCAAAGTACCATGCTTCATTCTTCTATTCATTAAGAAATATTGCTTTGAACCGAATTTAATTAAACCAAACGACGAATTTTATTATTACCAACCACATCTACTAATTAATATTGGCCCTTCTTATATCTGTTCTTCAATATATACATTGTGGTTTTAAAGGGCTGAAATGTCTCTCCAGGTAGCTGGTTTTAGTCCACAATGTCTATTCTAAAAAAAAAACGAAATTTTTTCATGGTTATGCCTCAAATGTCTCAATGACAAAAATGCAGGCATAATTCAACCCTCAACGATGCAAAAAGGTAATTAATCACTTTGAAAGAAAGCTATTCTCTGCATATTGCATCTAAACTGGGTCTTGATTTTTCTCGTAGACTGCTTACGATACAATTATTAGTATTTTAAAACGGGCCACGGATTCTGCTTATACTTATTTTGTATGATGCTCGGGAATTCATATAGTCACAAAGATTAGATTGAAATAGTTTTTTTGTTCCTCTGGCTAATGCTGAGTCCACTTCTCAAATTTTATCACGTTAATGACTAAAACGGGAGCCTATTTTATTTGGTCATTTTGTACCGCCTGAAAACCTATGGACTACGAAGAAGCTATTCCTGCAAATTTTGTAGTAAATAGGTACCTACCCTCTGAAACAGTTGTCAATGACAGAGATGCGAACACTATCATTTATTTCAAGAATTTTAGAATTTTCACACAGATTTGTTTTCCAGAGAAACGCTGGTCTAAAATAATTTGGTAGGGAGATACTGGAACCGAAAATTTTGGTAAATTATGGTGCACGAGATTAAACAACGGAAAATACGGATTGTGAGATGGAGAGAGTCATCCAAAGCCGTAAATTTCCTTTCCACCAACCTATAATAGAAAGAAAGAGGTGGAAGAATGGCCTCTTGATACGTCGGGGAGAACTTCCATCTTTTATTTTATTGTTAATTTTCCGGGGAGGAGATGGCTCGGGAGACAATTGGGTCTTCCCGGAAAATCATTGCGCTCCTCCGGATTAGAATCCGCAGCGGCCTGCGGCATCCACGGCCGCCTCCGGGGGAAAACACACCGGATTAAAAACGGGAATGAGTTTATACGGTAGTCTCTCGTGGAATTATGGCGGTTGCGTTTGCTTCTTCTGAGGAATTCAATCACAGAAATGAAAATTTTATTGCCTCGCAGGCACCGTTATTAATTTATCGATTCCTTTGGGAATAGGTCGTAGCATTGTAAAGGTCTCGATGTTAAATTGGGGGATGGATTAAGAGTCTTGCTGACGTATGTTTTTATCGGAGTCCGGCAATTCACATGAATGGTGATTGTGTTCGAAAACTGATCAAATGAATTAAGGAATTTTAAAAGAAATTTCTTTTGTCGCATTCTCTGGATAAATTTGTAGAAGGGCCATTTGATACACCTTAAGGTATAGTGCTTCTTATTATTTCCTGGAAAACACTGGTGGTACTTGGGTCCTTGCCCATAATTCAAGGTAGCTTTGTTAGGCTGCATCTTCTCTTACCTCTGCGATCCAGGGTTTATCTAAAATATAATTACTTTCAAGGGATTTGAACGTGGTAGAAAAGGCATACGATTGAGCATAAAAGGGCGCAATTGTTCCTGAAAACCATAAATTCCTATATTTTGTTATGTATATAATTGTAGAGAATGAATGTTTGAGACTATTTTACATAGAGAAAGATTGTGATTGTTTTCATTCAAACTATTCCTTCTCTAGGCAAATTGTACATTACATGCATCACTGGTTGAAAAAATTAGTATATATTTTTGCGTAATTGCGTTTTTTGTAATCATGGTCATTTTACTCAAACTCTTGACGAGATAATCTGCAACAGAACTAGAGCGAAAACAATTGATTTATTCAATCATCCCGTGGGGATTATAGCCCAAAACTCGCTCACAATATCCGGCTTTGATCTTCGCTTCAGAAGAGTGGGAACATGCGGAAACATTAATCCTCATATATGTACATAGTACCAACTTATGCTTTAGCAGGTTTTTACTCAAACTCACGTATGTAATACATATACATATGCCTTAGTTGAAATAATCAATAATAGCCTTTGAAAAGTTCATAAAATAAAAATAAATCTAGTCACGTGATCCTAAACGGAATCTCAGTGATCTGACCTCACCGCACGGTATCCCTTCTCTGCTCTCCGCACATTTTGAGAGGAAGGAAATAATAATATCAGTGCGCTGTCGTCGATAAAAGGTATAAATACGATTAATTTCATTAAATATGATTAAACCTGCAGTGCTTTCCATGCAAACCCGTCGTAATACCGGCAGCACTACCGTTCCGTGATGTCATAATTACCAAGTGTTTTTTTTAGCGCGAGTAATGTTTTACTGAGAAGTATATATTTTCACCAAACAACTTTGTTTGTCGGTCAAATATGAGTTATGTACATTGAAGAGTATGAACTTCACGTAGCATTTAAAAATAATACACGTTCCCAATTGGAATAATGAAATGTTATTTTGCACGAGAACTTGTTACTGGAAACTAGTTTATTTATGACGATAAATACTATATGCCGCTTTTATTCCGTCCAAAAGTAAACCTGTGAATGACTGAACGGAATTAAAAAGACGAAATGAGGTTTAAAACTCTGTCTTAACTCCTTGCCATAAAGCAAGCAATGTCCGCGATCGTTTCACCTCAGGTGAAAACGCTTAAGGGCCGAACAGTAATCGCTTCAATCCGAAATAAAAAAAGCTCTGGCGTCGCTCAGATCAGCTTTAACACGGAATCGTCGTCAACTTTTAAAAATATTTTTGTGGAACCTCGTCCAAACTTACTCTCTGAAGAATTACTACGAGCTTCTTTTACAGGATCTTCGAATAAGCTTTTGAACTTGTATTCTTTCTACAATCTGTTAGTGGCCATTCAGGTATAATGTAGGCCGTTTTTGGCCACATTTTTACCCGATTCCCTCTTTAAGACAATATAAAGGGCGCTTTTCATTTTCTCTAGTTCGCTGCTAACTTTGCAACACGATAGCGATCTTGCTTTCCATTCTTTTAAGACCCCGCTCACTTGGATTTTTAATTTTAATCAAATCGAGAGCTGAGCTCATGTACGCTAAACAACAAAATAGCTTCAGTAATCTTGTTTGAAATATTGTTGTTTTTCGTTCATTTTTATTTTTTGCATCAAACGTAGACGATGTAAATTTTTTAATTACTCTGCGATAAAAAGTGCACTTTTTCATGTTCATTTTTGAACAAATTCGATAGCTATATAAAAAATATTCATCAAGTAAATATCCAAATCAAGAATTACACACTGAAACATTGAATATCAGGTAAGTAAGGAATTTAAAGAAATTCTTCACCTTTAAATGATTTGTCATATAGACGTCACTTGTTTGTCGTAAATTCATCGACTTCACTGCCTTTTAACAGCTGTGTGTATGTGCATTGGGCCTTCCATTCCAACCCATAGGGCGCTAACACTCAAGCAGCGGCCTTGTATTGATTGGTTTCATAAATTGTGGATTATTTGGGTCGGCCGGATGATTCGACTTAAAGAGTGATCGAGTACTGTTCGGCACACAATGAGGCGTTCATTCGACCCCACGGGGAGAAATATCGGTTTTTAAAAAAAGAAACGGACTGGGGCACATGGTAATGAACGCCGTCCATACTTTGGTACATAGTTTAGTGGGATGACGTGACCCTCCCAGGTATTGGTGTTACCAAATATTGGTTTAAAATATTGTCAGTAGGATTTGTTTTGAGATAGTTATTTTTTTTATTTTACGAAAAAAAGTTCTCGTGTAGCATCAAGTACCTATTGTCATTTTACAATGGTGTATAAAGACAGAATATGGACACGTTCATACGAAACATGCGCAAAAAATAAGTTCGAGGGTTTCAATCCTGATTATGTGGAAATTAATTTTCGAAGTGATATTGAAAAAGAAACGAAATCCATGTTGAGAACCACTCCCCTCTCCTCGAAGTCTCCCACTCACTCAGGGAAAATTGGTCATGACTGTACTATACAGTTTCAGGGCGAAGGACTCATCCGACTCAAGCCTTTTGTATTATCCATTTTTTTGTATGTGACTCCCCCTTCCTCCTCAGCACACACCCTAACTCCTTACCCGGGGTTTCTCCAAGCCTTAATGGCTTCTGCTTCCCATCCTCCACCCCCTACCCTGATTGGTCCCTCTCTCCTCCCTCACCCTCATTTATATGTACATATTTGAGTCTGTGAGAAAAGCTTCCGCGGTGTTTTAAGTTGAACTTCTTCAGCTTCCGGGTGCACTCCTGCGTTAGTTGTGACGAAGACAACAGTTTCGCTAGCACTACTGCCAGCGTCTGAAGGTCAATATTTTGTCCCCCATTATATCGGGCCTCTTTCCCGCCAAATCTACGTGCTGCTCTCCCATTGGATCTTTTTAGCAACCAATGGGAGAGCAACCTTTTAGGAACCAATGGGAGGAGAATCTTATAAGGAACAAATGGGAGAGCAGTACCTAGAATTAGCGGGAAAGATGTCCGATTTAATGAGGGCCAAGCATCTTCGACCTGAAGAGGCTGGCAGTAGTGCCAGCAAAACTGTCGTCTTCGCCACAACAACTTCTGATTTCACCAATCGGTAAGATAGGCGGACAGATAACCATTTGATACATAAAAAACTAGCGAAATCGAGGAATTACGTATTTTTGCAAATCGGGTTCAAAAGTTTAAAAATTTTGAAAAATTTCAAAAAATTGTTATAAATTATAATCTGACCCAATAATATCATTTTTCAATTTTTAATAAATAAAACAAGCTTTTTTGAGATTTTTATCTCAATTGAATCAAGAGATAAAGCTAAGGGTATAATTGTAAAAATCTAAAAATGAACAAAGAACTGTAACTCGCGATATACTCGATATTTGGGGAAACGATTTTGCATGTATACGAATACACGAACAGGAAACATACGCACCCCAATTTTTGTGGAAATCAGAGGTCGACGAGGCATGGTCTCGTTTTTGACGTGAAATGCCCCTAATATAATAATAATAATAAATTTTATTCCACAACATCATGTACATTTTACATTAACATTGACCCTTAACATTGGGAATATAGGTACCCCTATGGAGAAGCTCCGTTTTGGGGTTACCGACTCGTATTTACTTAACAAAAAAATATATTGAATGTGTTGCAACATAAGTAATAATAACCAATTTGTATTAACGCTGGTATAGTTACATACTGGAATTACATACAAAGTTATAGTTACATACAAAGTTACATAAAATATAGTTACATACCAAGATAATTACCACTGCTATGAGATCTACCATTTCATGAACTTTTTAAAATAAAATTGAAATATCATCAATAGAAAATAACCATTTTTTCACACTTCTACAAAATTTTAAAACTTTATTTCCCTTTTAAACCTGGTTTGAGGGTAGTATGTCGTGAAAAATCTCAATTGATTGTGCTATAAACCTAGCGACAATGGTTAGTGACAAATGAACAAAACACTTTGTATTTGAGGATGACGCCTATGCGTTGAAAATGTTGTACCTGCAGCAATAAATATCAGTGGAAGGATACTTTTTTTCTGTCTCACTTTAAAAAACAAGTTTTAAAAAACATAACTTCAACATACACAGCAGACACTTTGTACTGAATACTAGCACGCAGCTTTTAGGTTAGAATCCTTAACTATTTAAAGTTAAAGCCGAGGTCCATACAATGTTTACAGGTAAAAGTTATTTTATGCTAAGAAATTAAACGTATATGGACCAAAAGTCATACTTCATTAACTGTATTCAAATCATTGTAGACCTACGGTAACTTAATGATTTTTCTCTTGTACTTTTCATAAGGTTCCGACATGATTGCTTAGCAGGCAATTACGAAATAGCCATGAAAAATTGCCTATGGAAATTATATGAGCGTTGTGCAAGACCAGACCTAGTATAAATGTGACCATTAATTTACTGGAGGGAGATTAGATCCCTTGGAATGTAGGCTCCATTGAAATTCAGCCTTAAGACATTTCTGTGACTTTTTCGCTTAGTAAGCCAGCTGCAGACTAGGTTGAAAAACACAGGCCATTTGCCGATGTCGTCGCAGGTGACATATGGCGCTCCATTGTGGATCGTGGAACGAGCGTCGAATGGAGTACCAACTGAATAATCGTATAAGGGTAAAGAGACAATTCACAAACTCATTATTCAAACGTTTTCCAAAGGTCAACAGCGCTGAAAACATTGTCCCTGAATATTCCTTTCATCGGAGAATGTGTACAACTTCGCTTCACCGGCATATTTCTTTGTCAATCGGGAATTGCAAATCTTATGTGGTGAAATGTTGAGTATTTATGAGTTGAGTTGTTGGAGTAGTGAAAACATTGGAAAACATGCACGTGTGTTCATGTTTTCAGTGTTAACATTATTTCGTATATTGAATTTTTGTTGGGCTCGGTGGCAGTGGGTTTGAGTGCCACCTGGGTGGAGTTTCACCAGCCAGTACATGTACGCTTTTGAAATGTTAATAACGAGTTCATGTAAGGAAGGACTATCAAGTGCTAAATTTGCGTAAGAAATAAAGACGAAATTTAGATATATTATGCTTTTTAGAACCCGGACATTATGGATGGGCAAAAGTACCTACTTTCTATTTTTCCTTAATGTTTTGCTCCCTCAGCAATGCGGCGGCATTCATGCACCGTCAACCTTACTTCATTGTGTATTTTTTAGTATTCTTCCAATCAGTGACTCCCTCTTCGTCATCTGAATATTTCATGAAATCTAGCCTAGCGTGTATCCTCCGATTTTATATTCGATCCCAACCTAATCCTTCCACCAGTTGTATCGCTTCATGTGCTGAAAGCAGTTTTTTTACGATTAAAGGTGATTAATTAATTTATTTTTACAAAAAACGGAGAAGTATTACGAACTGTGCATTGCTATTTTTCTGATACGACCTGTGCGTCAGTAGTTTCTCAATATTTTAAGTTATGTCTCTCTGGAAGGCTCAGCCGTACCGTAATCATATGGAAAATTGTTTTTGATTAGCTGCAAATATCTAGAGAATTATTTTTATTAGTGGTTGAAATATTGGTGTGAATAATCGGATGAAATATTGTTATCATTCTTGGTAATGATGGGAGCAGTTTGAATTTTATGAGTCGTATTATCCAATGCAAATATCCTTCGCTTTTGTTGGTATAAGAGTTATGTCATCTAAAATGTCACCCAATGCAGACCTGAACTTATATTCTAAATACATTAGGGAGGCAATGATGAAGAAAAGGTACTAAAAATAGTATTGTGATTCGTGTGATTATATAAGGTACAGATGGTTCACCATTTCATGCATTTGGATAGCCGTTTAGTAGTCACTGAGCGAAGTTACGGGGACAAGAATAGCTCCGGCTAGGTAATCTCTTCCTGAAGGAAGTAGATGTTTATTATGGTGGTACCATTACCAAATTTGCGCCAAAAAATATAATTTGTGTGTGAAATTTTATCGAAGATCTTAAGTAATGAGGTACTATTGTCTTCAGAACATGGATCTTCCAAATTCAACGTATCCACTTGAGTATCCAACTTGACTATGGGTAAAATATCGCTACTATATGTATGTGTATGTACCGTATACGGTTAACTATCTGCATATTATTTTATGCATACAAAACTTCATCTCATTTACTGTGAATTAAATTCATTTTTTTCCGACACTAATTGGAAGACATGTATTAAGTTTGAAATGATAACATAATAAACTTAAATTGATTACCTACTTTGTAACCGGATGTAAATCCACTCTCATTAATCCGTACACGTGACATTACCGTATTTTCAATGATGTTATTTGTTTTCAATTTCATGAGATCAAATAATATTGACATTATCCTGGGATTAAAAAGTTAATATTATCCTGAATAATGCTTACGAAAACTTTAAGCCTGAAATATTTTACGAGTTATCGAGCAAATTTTCCTATTTTATTCTCCCAAACGTTTTTTATTAGGCAGTAATATGTGTGACTGGGAGATTTACGAATAATTCTTTACAGCTGAATTTAAGTTAATTCACACAGTTGTTTGTAGTGCCGTGACAGTTTCAGAAACTTTTTATGCGCGCAAGGTATCACATTCTATGAGGGTTGTGTCAATTTGATCTATCTCAATAAAGATCTTTGTTAAAGTCATTCTGGTTGGCGGAGTCGGCCGACAATCCATAGAAATACATTACGCAGGAGAACGAAAATAGGCTGCAGGAGTTTGAGATTTGAGTGAGGAGGTGAATGAAGTAAGTGCAATGGACGGACAGGGAGAGAGACGAGTAAGTGCTATAAATGGTGAGTGAGGAGCAGAAATTACTGGCAAAATAAGAGCTAGTAATGGCAGAGTATGTTGCTGGAAGTATGTTGCTGGATGATTAAGGCCGTGATGGAGGGGAGGATGTTAGGCAAACTGACAAGGGGAAGGCAAAGGATCAATATAGAGAGGAGGTTCTCGATATTTTCATATTCCATGTAACCATTTATTTAAAGTTTATTAGAAGAATCCAATCAATATATCGCTACAGATATACATCCAACTTGAAAATTTAAATGCCGGTGATGTCATTTTTAAATAAGCTATATGACATTTTGAGCTATAAAAACATACAATATTTAATAAAAAATAACACTTTTGTTCACTTACTTCAGGCGTAATTCTCTCGATGGTGTTCATGAATGTGATCTATACAAACCTCCACTACATGCCCTGATAACACGAATCGGCAAACAGTTAATGATATTTTCAGAGTCACAGTAACACATGAAAGTTAAGCATGATATATATTTGGGACCTAATTTTTAGTTCGCATAACTGAATATAGATTCGTTGCCTCTGATTAAATATGGTGAGAAAAGCCTGCAGGCGTTAGAGATTTGAGTGTTGTGGTGAATGGAGAAAGTACAATGGACGCAAATGAAGAAAAACGATGAAGTGACATGGTGGGTGATGAAAGGTAACTCCCGGAATATATTAAGGGGATGTAGAGTAGGTGGCTAAACCAAGTAATGAGAGACGAACGGATGACGATGACCGTGATAGATGGAATGATTAGTTTGGTGAAGAAGGTTAGGTTAGTGAAGAAGGAGGAAGAGAGATAGATAAGACTGTGGCGATACTTCGCGTATCGCCACTACACCTGCCACGTTGGTCGCTCTCGCCTCCCATGCGGGTGTGCTAGGGTCTCGGTGCCGGCAAACATTTTTCGATTTTTCTCGGACACTTCCAGATTGTTCTCTAGAGTTTTCGTGTTGCATTCTAGACGATTCCTTCATCTTCGCCACCTGTATATAAGCCGCTTCTCCTGCCACTCACGGCAATCTTGTAGGAAGAGTTCTCCTATAAACATCTATTCTCAACACAGAAAAAACTTTTCATTCCGCGCTACCTACGCTTCAAGGCTATATTAGGAACAATGAAGAGATGAAGAAAGAAATATTGTTAAGGAGATAGGGATTTGAACCAGTAAAAATGTAGAGAATTTTTACTCTCTTCCATTGAAACCTACCTGAACCAGAAGATTACTCTATTTACGTCCAACTGAATACAACGTTTAGCCAAAAGACGCGTAGTATAATATTTTCTTCATGGCATTCATCTGGTCTGGTCTGGCCAATATCCATTACATCTAATCATCTATTACGCCCATCTCATGTAATAAGTGTATGAAACGTATTACTGGATGACGTGCAATCAAAGTGCCACTGCTCGATTATGGGTACCTGCAAATGCAAGGTTTGCCTCTCAGCTCGGATTCCAATGAGAGTCTTGCTTGGCCCAGTGTTTTGCGGTTATCCCATTTTTCCTGCCTAAAAGCGATCACCCCCACTTCGTCACAAGAGTCCCTTCAACAACCCCGGCATTTTAAAGGGTCGCACGGAAGGGTTGACGGATATATGGTGGGAAACACGTTCACCCACCCTACTTTACCCCCTCCTGACCCTCACTGGTTCGACGGCTATCTATCTCCCTTACCCTTTTTCCCGTTGTCCCTCCTTCTCCCCTCTCATATATCGCTGGCGTCTATACGCTTGATTGGCGGGGGTCCTATGTGGACATAAAACGGAACGTTTCCGGAGCGTTAGCAGGGATTATTATGGGCGAGAGGAGAGTGGTTTGAGTTCGGAAAGGGAAAGTGGGTAGTCTGTTCGCGAGCAGGGGTGTGAAAGTGTATCCTAATGGGATTGAATGGTTTTTAGAGGGGTCAGGTACCCCAGTTGGGAGATTATGAATGTGAAAGTGAGTGTTAAGGTTATGCCAGACAGGAGGAGCAAGAGTTGGACTTTTTGAACATTATAGGATTTCAAACTGGTCAACACGAGATGGATTCCGAAAATACTCTTGATATTTATACTATTATTCATGATTTATGATAATACTTAGTAATTTTCTGCAAACCATCATTGATCATAAGTACTAATATATTAAAACTAGTCGACCCGTGCGAAGCATTCGCATTGTATCCTCTTCAAATCCCACTTAATTGAAGTGCACACCGTATAGTTAGTACCGTGTAGTTAGTGCGTCAATGATGTAGGTGTGGGTTGAAGTAAGGAATAGATGTGTGTTTAAATTTTAGATTATATATTTTTTGAAACATAAGGTTAAGGTATTTACATATTTATAGCATATTTACATGTTTACAGGACCTCTTTGAACACTGTTTGAAGTGATGAAATGGTCATCTGTGATTGTTTGTTGGTGGGTATGTTTTACACAGACATAGATGTCACTGATAGAGCGCACCCTGGAAAACGCCACATACAACTGACCGTGTGAAAAAACAGGGTCAGGCAAGTACAATCCTGCCTTTGTTAGCGTATGTCCCTGTGCCTTATTTATAGTAATGGCAAAGGCAACTTTTATGGGAAATTGCTTCCTAGTCGGTTTGAAAGGCACGGTAGGATAGGAAGGGATGAGTTTAATGCGTGGTATGACGACAGTTTGACCGGAGTCAATCAATTTTGCTGTGATAGTGTAGTTGCCCAAGTGAAATACAACTAATCTGGTGCCATTAATTAAGCCCTGCTTAGCGTTTAGGTTTCTAATCAACATGATAATAGCGTTCTTTTTTAGTATGAGTTTATGAGGTGCCAAACCTAAAGGGCTTAATGAGTTCAGAAATTCTAATCAAGCAGTTTGGGGAAGTAAATATTAATTCAAGGTTTGATTAATTTTATTCATTTTATAAATAGATCAGCAGATCAATATTTTAAGTCGAAATTAAATGCGGAATGAGATAATAGATGCATGAAATCGAAATCAGTTTCATTTCGATATATCTCGATATTCTCGATAGAGGATCGATAGGTAGAGGGCGGGATTTTAAAAAACCGTTTTTTTTTTCAATTGTAATTTTTCGAAAAACAACTGAAATGTGAGTAATTTGTATATTTTTCAGGTGTAGCGGTTAAGAAAAGCTTTAAAATGATGTCTCATTTATGAAACTTGATGAAGTATTAAGGAAGTTATGGCGTACCGACAAAAAAAAGCCCTTGAGAAATAATATATATGATGATTCTACGAAGTGAAGCCTACCAATGTCAATTTTACTCTTGATCTTTCTTGAAATTCCTCATATGATATTTTCCAGTCTGATAATAGGGCAGGTATTGCAATTCAAGTACTTGGGTGGTGAAAGAAGAATAGAAGTTAATTTTTCTAATTGGCAAATGAATAGTTCCATGCATGGGGAAGAGCTGTCTTTCAATGAACTCATGTTACGATATCACATAAGGTGACATCAAATCTAAAAATTTAAGTGCAAAAACTATGTTAACACGTGCAGAAAAACAGTTAATTTAGCTAATTTTTTGTTCTGAAATATTTTCGTATCCATGAAGAATTAGTCAAAAAGTAATTTTTTAAAAAAGAATTTTTTTCGATTTCAATAACCATCTTGAGAATGACATGAAACACGCATAAAAATCTACTTAAATTGGAAGATACAGTTACCAGTTCCAACAGCAGGCTGTTGGAACTGGTAACAAGGGACGAGTGAGTACTGAAGGCCGTGACAGTGGGAAGGATGTTGGGTAAGCAGGAAATAATTTTTTTTTAATTTTAGGGAGATAATTTATCTCCCTATTATTGGGTGTCTTTCCATATATTCGTCCATATTATTTGATACACATTGATTTTGGGGTGCCTTTACTTTTTATCCTCAGCTTTTCCTCTCAATTACAATATTTGTCATCATTGTCTTATCACATTTTTGTTTTAACAAAAAATATTTTGGAGCTTCATATTTCTTACTTAACAATTTCTTTCTTCGAACTGATACGTCTTCTTCTTTCTTAATACTTATCTCCGTTACTTTCTTTTCTCCTATCCTAGCCTTTAATTATAACTCTCAGTTAATCTATAGAATACAATTGTTTGTCACTATTATTTGGTTTTCCTATTATGTTTGTACAAAATTTGTGGATCTTGATGTTTCTTGCTTTACAGATTTTAACCCCAGGTTTTCTATTAAAAACAATCCTTCGTCATTATTAATTTGTTGTATTATTTTTTATTAGTACCCCACACTTAGTTCTTACATTTAAGTCATAATTAGAGTAAAATACTTTGAGTTGATGAGAGTTTGTTGAAGACTAACATTTTTTAGAAAAATTGTGTACTTTAAGTTTTAGAATTAGGTAATAGCAAGTGTTAGTTTTTTAATTAAATTTAAAATTCAAATGGTAGTTTTCCCTTTCTTCTAACATTCCTCTTTCATCTTCCATAGTATTCTTCTTTCTTGGCTTATAATTAGTTATCATTTAGGTGAATCTGTATTTACAAAAATTAAACTTGGTCGTCTTCTTCCGCTTTCCCTATTCTTTGCTCTTCTCTTCTTCGTCTCATCAGGTCCCGTCTGAGTCTTCCTCTTCTCTCTCTCTCGTTCATCTCCACGAACGGGTGTTTCTCTCTTTCTTCTTATTACCTCTTTAACGAATTTCAGTACCACGTCCTTTGAGGCGTCGTCGCCCGCAATGAATGTCATCCCAATCTCTTCAAGGGTTGGTGGCCAGTGTGGGGACATGTTTTTCAGCTCTTTTATCTCTTCGAAAATGAGACAGTTGTAAAGTATCTGCTATATTCCGTTAACGTCCATTTGGCACGGACATATGTCCGCTTGCATCTTCCCCATTCTTTTTACATATTTACGGAAGTGTTCGTGTAATATCAACATTTATATTTCTGCCCTTTGTGAGTTTCATTTCCCAGCCGTTTGAATTTCTGAGTAATTTCCCCTTTTGCAATTTTATCCCAGTCTCTTTGCCATTCGGTGCTTTGATTTTCTATTTCCCTTTTTGTTTTTCTCTCTTGTTCGTTAGGCTCGTGGTTCAGGTCCAGAATCGTCTCCTCTCCTTTCCTTCGCATGTGGCATTTTGCTTTCCTTTCCATGATTGTATATTTTTTACTGGTGGTGCTCCTGTGATTTTGGTGAGTGCTATATTGCTGACCTTTCTTTAGCAATTGGCCATAATGAGAAGGAAGAATCTTTGTGGGTCGTTCAATTTTCTTTCTATTCTACTATAATTGATCTTCCCTCTTCATATTTCACAACCGTAGGCAAGAACTGGAACTACGTCGGACTTACAGATCTTCATTGTTTCAAAGGAGTAGTTTACTTCTCTATCTTTGTCCTCACTGCTTTTTTTGAAATTTATTTCTTAATTTTTGGCATTTTATTGTAAGCTCGCTAAGCTTCTCAGTATACCAAGGAATTTTGTTCACCCTTGTTCGAAGGATGCTTTTCCGTGCAGCTTCATGAATTGCGTCAGATAGAGTGGCAACTCGTTCATTAATGCATTCATAGCTTGACCCCTATAGGTTTGATTCACATTCTTCCTAAGTTAGATTGGTTAGTTCTTCCCAAACACACTCCAATTTTTTTTTATTTATAGAGTTGAACGTTCGCCCAGCAAAATAATTACAGGGCAAACCAAAGAAAATACAAAACACAGTGAAATTAATTAAACTATACAGAGAGCACATCAAGAACCTATAACATTTATCAATTTAAAAATGAGACTTCTCTGTTGACATAAATTTTATCAAAGTAGTTGTTAATAGTTCGGCACATTCCGTTCTGTGGTGAGTTTTGACAGTAGTTTGATTTTACCATGCTCAACTTGAATTTGCTGCCCCAATGTTAAATCCTCCTTGTTCTTCTGTTTTTTTATTGGTAAATTGTATTAATTTGGCACGTAATGATCCTGTGATTACTGTTAAAACTATCGTGCACTCTCCATTGACTGACGTTTCTAATAAGGGATCGATTAAAAAGGGTTAAATCTATGTTCGGTTCTCCGTTGGGCGAAGAGAATGTTGAGGGAAAACTGGGTTCGTTTAAGGTATAAAAATTTTCATCTGTGATAGTTTCTTCTAAATCTCTTCCTCTTACATCGATATCCCGGATATACCATAACTCACTGTTATAATTAGAGTCCAGGCCAATTGATAATTTTTTACATCTTGTCTTCCTTGCGTTTTTTTCGAGTTCTAAGATGCTCAGGTGGATGTCTCGGGAGGTCGCTAGATATCCTGAGGTGACAACCATTCTCGTACAATTGCTTCGTACTTCTGCTGCCACAGTGAGTTGAAGTGAACCCTTCAAGATTTAAGATGTCAAGATTTTCGTTGAAGAGAATGACTGCTGCCTAAAATGGCTCCTTTGTATTCGCAAGATAGTGAAAAACGATTTTGCAACACTATAAATTTTCAATAATACAATAATCAGTAGTTACAACTAAATGACGTATAATGCGTTGTAACCCTTTTGTAATTGATTTTTAAAGGGGTGGAATGAGAAGTTAATATCCTTAGGCCAAAAAAATGCTGTAATGTATTTTTTCATTATGAATTCCCACATTTGTGCATATATTTCAAATGCTCATGGAAAATGTAGGAAAGGAAACATTTAAGAGTATTAGGAAGCTGAATCCTGCGATGAAAGGAAAAACGTGGAGAGGGTAGAGGAGGGTAAGAGGCTTTTGGATCCTGTTTGGGGGAGTTCAGAGGGTAAAGGAGAAAATGGGTTTTGAATCAAGTTTAGGGGGAACAGAATTTAGCATAAACTGAAGCGGGAATACCTAATGCTGTGCAAATGAAGAGTGACATGGAATGCCTTTTAGTTGAGTGAGACTGCCAGGAGCCCTGCTTGTATTTGGCAAATTTTATGCAAGTGAAGCAATCCGAGAGTTATCTTCCAGTTCTCAATCCTCAAGCATGTCCGTGTGTGATCTATGTGCACAGCTATATTCTAAATACAACAGATGAGTTGGCCATTTCAAAAATGCACTAAAACTGATGATATTAGGCCTGACCTCGTGGAAATTATGGATGTCCATGACGAGAAAACCACCTTTGTTTGTTTCACAAAACGTTTTGTGGAAATAACAGAGGTGGTTTTCTCATCATGAAATGCACTGTTTCTAATGCGATGATAGTATAGTGCAAAAATGCGTGACTTGCATTCCATAAAACTTTTTGAGGTCGAAAATGCCTTGCGTGGCGTCTGCGCTTGAATCTTCGAATCCATTTTGTACGGAACCCTTTACCGGCAGGGATCGGCGCAGCCCGGCTTCAATTCGAAGAAATCCTCAAGTGACCTCGGATCTTTGACGGAAGTGCCTGGAAAAGTCTCCATTCCTTCGGAAGTGTTATAAATGTTGCATTCTAAAAACTGCCCAAGTTACGTTCTTCAATGCACATCCTGAGTTTTCCTGGGCGCGCTTCGTCGTTATAGCGTTTTTGTATACAAAGCAGAGTTAACTGTTCTCCACTTTGTTTTGTCAAAAAAACTCAGATGCATGCATATTCCTCTACAAAAATATAAATCCATGGGTGCTCGAAGCGTGTATTTTTTCTGCCCCATAAAACTTCTCAGGCTTCACATAAAATAGAAAGAAAAATGCAATTACGAAAATGACGCAAAATTAATGTACAGCATTTATAGAAGATATTCTCCATTGAAATGCGTCAAAAGCTTTCCTCAATATGAACTTATGAGATTATACCAATAAAAAAACCATAAATAAAACAGCGATACACTAAACATACACAGAAACACGCAAAAAGGACACATACAAAAGAAAACTTGGACGTTTCGACGGTCAAGCCGTCATCATCGGTGGTGATGTTTGTATATCTGTCTGAGATTACTAGACTTCGACACCATTTCACCGATCACCATAAAAGTTGGCACACATGTATTTTTTTGAGGAGAAGGTTTTTTACTATCTAAAAAGATCTAAGGGCTCCAAAGGGTCCCATAAAGGTGCCCTTTGGTGGTTTACGCTACGTATTGGGTTTCGTGCTGTGGTTAATTATTTTGCTTTTTAATATTACTTCCACTCAAAATAGAGGGTTGGAATTTTTTTATCAAATGGCTGAAAGAATGAAGTTTATAATTCTTTCAAATAATTATATTTTCCAATTCGTATTTTCCTGAAAATTGCGTTTTTTAGCTGCAAAAAGCGCCTCTTTATCAGAAATCAGCAATGGAATATTTTCTTGACAACCAGATTTTGGTCTTTAACGCATTTAAAATTCATTTGGCTTAGTTAAGATGATTAGAAATGCTAAGCATTGGGTTCTATGCAGTGGTTTATTTTTTTGCTTTTTAAAACTAATTTCACTCAAGATAAGAGTTAACATTTATTTTATCAGATACCTACCCGAAAGAATGAAGTTTCTAATTTTTTTAATCGAAACTCATCTCATATGATGAGTTATGAAGGAAGTGTGAACCCGAGAAACGCCGGGTAATTCAGCTACTTTTTTATAAAGATGCAATTATTTTGCAGATAACTCAATTATTTAGAACGAAAAGCATTCCTGACGTATTTGGTTCACTATGGCCTGGATGTTAGGAAATAAATGTATTTGAGCAATTAAATATTTCTGATGGGACAATTAATTTTTTTGGCCTCTAAGTTTCCTTGCTTTCTGCCAGTTGTAGTGGTGTGTAGTCCGGGAAAATCAATCACTGTCAATTATTAGCGCCATTTACTCTTGCAAGCGGGACCATGCGCCCCGCGCTGAAAAGGGCAGCTCAACTCGTATTACCGCGGTCATGTACATATGGGCGGGAAAATAGGACACGAATTTTGTGGGTTGTTGTCAAATTGTATGGTGATTTAAATCTTAAAAATAATTACTTGATAATTATTTATGAATACATTTACCTGTAGTGATTTAAATTAATTTGAATTAATCGTTCGGACTTAATTCACTTTTGAAGCCAATGTAAATTTTATTTTGTGAAATTTGAAGTAAAATTTACGTACTAAAAATAATAATATTACTTAAATTAGCATGAAAAGCTATTTATTTACAATTCTATATATTTTTAGAGACATTTTGATGGTCGAGTTTTTAATATTTATCATCAAAATGTACGATAACGTAATCATGTTATAATTCAATTACAATATTTCAGCGATCCCAATCATACCTATGCTACATAGAAGTCTAGTCTACTGGTGATCCCGCCGTAAAACCTCTTCTTTTTTTGTCCTAGCAATGATTAGATAATCGAAAGAACTGTCTCACTGAAGCCGGTTTGTTTACCAGAAAATAAAGTTACTCTTAAGACCGGAACGAACCGGAAGATGTCTGCGTTCACGAAAACAGTTTTCCTCAGCAGAATCCCCGTTTTCTCGTAGCCATCTCCACCACGTTTGTCGTGTGCATAAATTCCGCTAAGGGAAAATGAGACTGGCGCAATCCTAGTCGTGAGCGCAGTCTTTTGTTTTTCCTCCGCTCACGACACGGCCCTCTCACGACCTCATATCCTTTCCTTTTCCTGTCACCACCTCCAACAGTGAGAGAATTGCATGTTGCACACTCGTGGAACACTACTGCACCCCGACTGTGATGTGAAGGCGCGTACACTGTACATCATGTTCTTTATTGAGAGGGTGCAATGAAATAAAGGTGATAAATGTATTTACGAGTAGACTTCGGAAAGACCCCTGAGAAAATCGTTAACACTTTTGGGATGTAAAACCCAGGACCTTCGGATAGGAGTTCAGTGCCGCAGCCACCGTACCAAAATTACATCCCTAGCATGGAATCAAATTTCGATTCCGTAAATAAATTCAAGCGCCCATTGTTTTTAAGTATCCAATCGGACGTGGCTTTAGGCATCAAAGGTCAGCATGAAGATGATTCTGTCCTTACCTTATGATTAAATTTCAACTTCAGATGTAAAGTATGCTTGCATGGGCTTTGTATGATTTGTGTTTTTGCAGCTATGTAATGAGGATAAAAAAATCATTTTTGAATTTGTAGTTTTTAAATTTATATATTTTAGTTGCTCATGAAAGAGTTGTTGAGTAGAAAGTGAGTCGACGGTTTAAACATATGTTTATAGTTTTGTTCTCAAATTTATTTGTCGCTGTTTATTGTCGTTTATGTGTCGTATTTATTATGCCAAAGGTTTCTATGCTTTGTAGTGGATGTTATTCTTAAGAACTGAATAATATATTGCGACATCTCCTCTGGTGATTAACGCAAATGAAATATTTATAACGCTTGATTTTTTTTGTATATTGCCCTTGACTGGTGGAAAACATTTCACATGATATGGGGAATTATTTTTCAGGAAACTTCAGCTAAGCTAAACGATTTCTTGAAGCTTTGCTAGTGCTTAAAAATTGAATTCGAGTTGCTACCAGAACAACTCTATTCACAAATAAAGTTTTTTTTTCTTGGTATCGACGTATTTCTTTGCATAGCTGGAGAATGTTAGTAAGATAAGTACGTCGTTTAACCTGCAGTTTTATTTTAAAAAGATAATTAGTCTTTTATCATTGTTTTTTTTCTTAAATAAGAAACATGTTCAATTACTATGTAATTAGTTAGTATGAATTCTTAAATATTTTATCCACCGTAACTAGACAGCCAAGATTTATATGTGAACAAAGTCATATATTTGGGAAATAGATTAAAATATTGAGCATACACTATTAATTACCACAGGAATATTTGATCTATCCCTTTCTCTTCCGCTCCTTTACAATATTCTTCTCTCTCTCACTATCTTTGACGTGAGTTGTTGTGGTCTCCGTCTGCAAGTGGCAGGCGGGAAAGAGGGAAGTGATTTTATCCTTGAAATCACCTCAAAGTTAATAACTAATCAGCTCGATAAGATCTCTAGTGATGGGGTGATTTAAAAGAGGGTGGCATTGTTTTTACTCTCTTCATTAAGTATAAAATTACTTTAAAAAGTGAAGAAATAAGGTTTAAAAATTCTGAAAGCATCGCTTTGAACTCTTTGAACTTATCTGAGTACCTTTTTCTATGTGTACTTAATAACATCGATTAAACTCATATTTTTTGGCCGAACTAGGGATTGAAAAGTATGGAGAATACGTTTTTCCTAATTGATTATCTGTGTTAAATATATTTGAAATACTATGGTGGAACTGGAAGAGGAATGGCTGGCGTATGAAGAACAAGTTACTAAAATTTTGAAGTCTATAATTTTTGTATCATCCTGTAGATGGTAACATTGCACGAAACAGGTGTCATTCACGGAGAAATATTTAAAGTAGATAAATTGCAAATGTTTAAATTATGAATTAGTTATGTTATATGTCTATTTTTCTGATTTTAAATTTGGGTGACTATGAAAAAAGGACGATATACTTAACCCAATACTATGCTCTGCGAAACGTGGGCCATTTATGAAACATTTGTGTAGTAAATTGGCATTAAACAATATCGAGCCAAAAGACAAGAAAAACACTTCATAATTGATAAACATAAACTTGTTTATTACTATCAGCTCGTTGGTTGCAACACTATAACAATTATTAGCTAAATCATTCATCATCATTGGTTAATTTTTTCATTTCATAATTATTCCTAGCATACGTCTTATTTTTTCCGAAGACTATACAAGAGTTTCTCAGAGGCTTAATGACAGTTATTAGTAGTATTACTAGTGATCTACCGATAAAGGCGAGATGGATAAAATACTATTCTTGTACAGCATGAAGTCTTTGTATTCACGCAGTATATCGTTCTTCATCTCGGCATACGTCCTTCCTCTCTTCATCCCGTTCATAAAACTATTATTTTTCTTCCCCTCCCCGCTTACCCAACATCCTCTTCCCCAGCCCTCATAGCCTTAAGCTGCCCTTCGCCCATCATTACACCCACCAACCACCTACTCTGCCTCCTCTAGAAGTTGCCTCTCCTCATGGCTACCATTTTTTCGTTCGTCTTCCTTTGCGTACACAGGCCATTTAACCATTCTGCTCAATACCCACGTCTCAAACACCTGCAGTCTGTTCTCGTTTTCCTTTCTCAGAGTCCACGTTTCTGAACCTTATGAATCTACACTCCATATTTAACTATTTGCTTGCCTCTTCTTTACATCCTTACCTAAAGTCCCCGTCATCAGCTTCTCACTTTTAAAAAAGTCTTACATCATTATCGTGTCTAAAGATGGTATGAAAGTCTTAATCACTGATAATATCAACACAGGGTCTCGGATTACTTTTTATCATGAATGCCAAATTGAAATGAGAAAAGGTACGAAGAATTTAGTGGTATCACTTAAATTGATTTACTGCTTATACATTCCACACTTTTTTATTCTGGAATTGTTTCGACAAATAGCATCCTAACCTTGATAATTTCACCAATTGAATTCGTACTACATGTATTCAACACTTTTTTAATGCAGACTACGGTTTAGACAATCATTGTCATTATCATAATGACAGAGATTGTCGAAACCGTGGTCGTAAATGAAAATGTGAGGAAGATATCAATTACTAATTCAGTTAGTGATTTTAACGTAATAAAGTAACGCCGGAAACCTTAGCTTGACAATGGCATTGTGTCTCGAAACCATAATTAATCATTATAAAAAAGTAATGAAATTATAAACTGGTACAGAAGTTAATGTTATTCACTTTAAAAAATTAAAGCCTGAAAAAGTATGTTGCAATGAGAACACCTATTCTGATCACATCACAACCTTTTCTGATTGGTCGAAGGCCGGGTAATAATTTTGGAATTGAAGGTTGTTTTACACGAAACATAGGTCAAAACAGAAATCAGTACTGAAATCAGCGCTAAAAACTTGGAACCAAAATCGGAAATTTTCGATTCAAATTCAATGCCTCGGAGCCTGTGTTTACAAAATGCTAATTTCGGTGGCGCTGTCAGGACATTTGCTGAACTACGTAAAAAAATAGGCTGCGCCATATTTGTTTTGCAAATGCACTCTGTTGTTTCAAAAACATTATAAACAACTTCAATAAATCACCTCCAATAGTCCACAAGCGAATTTCTCAGTTACAGTTCCCACAATTTCTTCTAGATTATGTTTTTAGATTCCAGTGCCACCACCGGTATTCCCTCGAAACCTTCAACTCTCCTACTTGCCAGTGATCGGTTGTTGTGTAAACAATTGGATGGATAGTAAATATCGCACTTATTTTTGTTTTCAGTTCTGATAATCGAATTTGATTCCCTCTTCGGATACGATAACATCCTTTACACGATTGCGGTTTTAAGAGTACGGAATTCAATTTTCAGAACTGAGCATTTGCGTTTCGTTTTGGGTCGCTTAAGAATTCTCAATGACTTTCTTTGACACGTGTTTGGTCAAGCACAACTTTTATTTACCCGACTCTCTACACTGACATTTTTTAACCCACAATCCCACAGCATGAAAATTTCAGCAGTCCACAAAAATGGCGCACCATTCAAAGCAACCAACTGGAATATATAACATACATAACTTGAATACGTAAACCAATTTGAATTTGAATATGTCACATCATGGTATGAGAGGACCTTTAGAGAGATTAATGAAATTAATATAGTTTTAAAACTAAGAATATTTTGCCTAATTCATGAAAGCACCAATCCCGTGTCAAAAAATATATTCAAGCCTCACACGTCTGGGCTCGTATACGACTTCAACGCGTTTCTGTCTATCCCGTCCGCGAGTGACACTCTTTCAAAGAGTGTCATGTATCTGAGTTTACGGCAGCCCAGGTGGGCTTAACGCTCGCGAGAAAAAAACAGAAACGTACATTCCAACGTAGTACCCAACATGTGAGACAGGCATCTCTCAGTTCATCAGTAAAAAAAATCCCATTTGCTACGCATTGCGCGCCGAGAGGCCTTCTCGACGGGAGGATTTTTTTACGACGAGGCGGGAAAAAGCAGTGGCGCGTTGGATTCTGGGAAAGGGTTTGCGAGTGGGAGAAAAGGGGATTCTGGGAAGGGGAAGTCCTCGAATGTTCGCGCGGCTGCTTGCGTGCTGATTAACTAATGTCCGGGCGTCATGCTGCGTGGCCCGCCAACGTGTCCGAACATTCCGCAGTAAATAATGGCGAAGATTGCATCAACACGCTCCGTCCCGCAAAACCCCCAAACATACATTCTCCACCAGCCCCCAGCATCGCCAATACAGTCGCAACTTCAGTAGAGCAACTGAATAATGCTCTTTCCAGCCTAAATCTATTCATAATTTTAGTTTTTGGCTGTCCATAGTGTTATACATCCTCCACCTCCAGCCTGGGGTCACAGTCGGCTTTTTACTCCCTTTATATTAGCTCACACTGTGTACGTACAAACCCATATCCCCTCATCCAATCGATCTCACATTTGGTCCATAGACTCCTTGTGACCAACAATTGATTTTATAAATAAAATTCTTGAATTTAAATTGAAATTTATTTGTATGAAAATGAAAGAGTATTTAAAGCCCGTTATCGGCCCATCTTTGCAAGCAACCGGTAGCCCAGGGGTAAGGTTCCCTGCTAGGGAAATTATTTTTCTTCTTTTTTTCATAGCCGTTTTCACTTACATCTGTAGAAATTTTTTTTTCATCATCGCATTACCATCTAAACGTTTTTTGCAATATTTTACACGCTAATTATTCATTAATGACGGCGATCAAAGCTAGCACTTAGCCCTTGGACGTTGTGGGAGATGGACCGTGGTGAGCCAACAACTGTGGTTATCGCTATTGGATGTTCAAAAATGAATATCAATGTCATATCGAATTACTAATGTTCCTAATGGTTGTCAAATGTCTGAACAATTTGACATATCAGTGAAGATAGAATGATTTCCTTTCACAAATTAAATTTATTAGCAATGTGATAATGCAATGTTTAATGGCAAAGATACCATAAAAAAATGAAAAAAAAAATAAAATGCACTGAGAATATGAGACATTAACACGTGACGTAATGCATATGAAAATAAAGGGAGTATAATAAACCTTTGTTTTTATGAGGTTATGTTAATTAAAACACAAATATTATTTTTTTTCATGATTAGAGCATCTAAATATCATATAATACCATCTTCTAAAGGATGCTCTAAGTCTAAATCCCATATTGAAAGATACTTGATCCAGAACAAGACCGAGTGTGTCAGCCGGCACTTGATACTGAGGACGGAATCCATAAGACGTTCCACATTTATTTGACAGTATGAGCACTTATGGAGGTTAGTGTCCTGTGTAAACCTCCATAAGGTTACAGGCCCAATTTAGCCTATAACGGCAGGAAAACGAACTTATTGCTCTTGTTATATACTTCCTGTACATCTATTTTCTAATGTACAAATACTATTCCCTAAAGTAGACAAATTAAATTTTGTGTTGTGTTGGAAATCATTGTCGACGTGAGCTAGAGATGAGCGTACGTTTGGCAACATTGTCCATCAAAAAGCTCATTATGTCAACTAAATGTGGAGCGCATGATTTCAGTAGTCCTGAAAAGTACCGCAATATCATCAAACTTGTACATACTTATAACGAAGCTGTATTTTCATTCAAATCATAGTGTGTTTATAATACAGATTTAAATTAAACCATCTATGGCGGCAGATGACCTAAGCAATTGTCGAGACATTGTCTTCTATCTTAGATTTCACGTCCAAGGAAAGTACTTACAGGCGCTCGGAGGTATAGTGGGCGCTGATTTCAAAAAGTACAGATTACTCAGCGAATCTCTATGTATGAGAAAAGCCCTTGTGTGACAATTTCTGCGTGTTCCTGTGTTTCTGAGTCACTCACTGACTCAGGAAAGCTGTAAGATGGAGCCACAGTCACTTGAATTTAAAAATGCCGTTATTCAACTGCTTGCAAGAAATTTCATATAAGCGAGAATCATTTCTGATTTGGCTCCGACTGAGACAAAGCTCCCTTTCATCTTGCTACGACGACAGTGTTGGGAAAGTAATAAGGGTATGGATAAAGAATAAGAAGAGGTAGAGGATGAAAGTGAATTGTATGTTAATTATGTGTCTTATGTTAGTGTCACACTGTTTTTGTTATAATCACTAATGGGCCTTGGGGAGAAGAAAGTTTTTACCTATAATTTCGGCTGTGTATCCTTCTTATTTTATCACTTGTATCTGTTCCAGAAATGTAGTGCGGGGGATAAAATAATATCCTCTGTGTTGTACTGAAACTCGCATGATCTGAATCTCCCAACTAATTTAAGCCTAGCGTGTAGCCTCACGAGTCTCTTACAGCTCCTAACCTGTAGTAGTCATTCTATCTGCTGTGTAACACTGCCTATTCGCTCCTGTCAGTTTTCAACGAATCTTTTGACTTTCCTTAGTGTTATTGATGTTAATTATAATATTGCTGAGAAATGGTTGTGGTGCCACTGTTTAAAACTGAATCATTGTGTGCCCCCACGTCGGTACTTTTCTCCATAACATCTCCAGCCACCACAGCCTCTTTAGTCGTAACTCCTGGAGGAACTTTCCACTAAATAATGTTGCTACTCCCTCCTGGATATTTTATAGCTCTATACTACTCTGCATTCCCTGCCTCTGGCCATGGAAGCAAATGGCTCTTCCACTGATTAGTTTTTTTTAATAAGGGAGCCCTTAATAGGCCGCCACAATTACGTATGGCAGTGGGTGTTAGAGAACACCAGTTTGAGAATAATGGGTGTGCATGCGTGTACTCTTTATTATACGCTGCCTTTTATTCTACGCTGTTTCTCGTCGTAATACTTTTGATTAAATTGCAAAAGCAAGCCCTCGGCAGTGCAGCTGGTTTCAGCTTACAGCGTTAAAATTTAATAGTTCTTTATATTTTATTATTTTTACTTATTGCTGTCTAAAACGGCACAACTTTCAACAAAAATGCGAATAGTATCTCTTAAGGTAGTTAGAGTGGAATTTTCCTCGTCATAATGGAGACGGTATTCGAATTTTATTTTGTGAATGCAGTGTATGTAAGAAGAATGAAGCAAATAATGTAATATTTATGGCGAAAAAATAAAATTATATGTGTAAAAAATTCTTTGTAAATAAATGAATATAAGATTTGTATCTCGAGGATAGGTCAAATTTTTTAAACTATAACTCCTTGCCAACGTTTCGGTGTATAATTGACACCATCTTGAGGGCTACAATATTACGGTACATCAACATTATTAATGAAGTAACATAAAAAATATCACAAGTTTCACTTTACAAATCAAAGTATCATACACGTCATTACAACATAAAAATAAGAATTACCTCGGATTTAGTCAGGAACATCATGTTTCAACAATCCACATCTCCAAATAAAACTGTATAATATTTTTCCGGATAAGGAGCTATCAGAACCATTTTATGGAATGGTACATTACATTCTGATAGATCCTTATCCGGAAAAATATTATACAGTTTTATTTGAAGATGTGGATTGTTGAAACGATGTTCCTGGCTAAATCCGAGGTAATTCTTATTTTTATGTTGTAATGACGTGTATGATACTTTGATTTGTAAGGTGAAACTTGTGATATTTTTTCTGTTACTTCATTAATAATGTTGTTGTACCGTAATATTGTAGCCCTGAAGATGGTGTTCCAATTATACACCGAAACGTTGGCAAGGAGTTACAGTTTGAAAATTTTTGACCTATCCTCGAGAAAGAAATCTTACATTCCATGAAGAGGTCGATAATAAAATACTTAAATGAATATATCCACATAAGTCTACAACTTGACTTTTCTCACGTTTTGGATTGAAAGAACTTAGTGATTTTCCACACGGTTTATTATCCTCAACCGGTTTCAACGCAATAGCGCCATTTTCAAGAGGTTACTAAATGACGAGGACATCAATCTCACACATTTGTACCCTGAGCCAGAGGAGGGGGAATTGGGAAAGAGATTGAGGAGGAAAGAAGGTGAATATGTGCCAGCGTATTGGGAGGAAGCAAGGTCAGTATTTTGAAAACACATCTCGGTAGAAGGAGGAGAGGGAACTCTTACAGACAAAAGAGGTGAGTTCATAGGAACAACTTCGTTTACCATCTTCTCCTTGTACAACCTGTCATATGCCCTTATTTCAAAGTTTTCCAAAAAGTCTAATTTGGCCCCTTTGTCCCCAAAATGTTACGCATTCAGATAAAAATTAATGTCATGTGATCAATGTCCATTAAATGTTTTGCAAACATAGACATACAACCAAGATTATGCAATGAATTTTTATGCTCCCTAATTCTTACATTAAATCTCATACCGCTTTGCCCTAAATAAAAACAATTACAGTTAGGAGTATTACATTTCAGCATATAAATACCACTTTTGCCCATAACATTAAAACAATCTTTAGAATTAAAAAGTAGTTTACCAATCGTCAAAGGGCTCTAAAAACATCATTTTACATTATCTTCAGGGAGCATATTACGTATTTTATATGTCAGATGGGGCACGAAGGGAATTTTGGCCCACTTAACATTTGTACGAGCAACGGGGGAGAGATTGGTGGATATATTAACAGTTTGTTGTTTGAGTCTCTTTCTCAGAATCTAATTTTTATCTGAATGTGTTACATTTTGGGGAAAAATGGGCCAAATTAGACATTTTGGAAAATTTTTTAAATAAGGGCATATCACAGGTTGCTCAAGGAGAAGATGGTAAACGAAGTTGTTTATATGACCTCACCTCTTTTGTCTGTAAGAGTTCCCCCTCCTCCTTCTACCGAGATGTGTTTTCAAAATACTGACCTTGCTTCCTCCCAATAAGCTGGCACATATTCACCTTACTTCCCTCCCGAATCTCTTTCCTAATTCCCCCTCCTCTGGCTCAGAGTATAAATGTGCGAGACTGATGGCATCGTCGCTTAATAACCTCTTGAAAATGACGCTATTGCGTTGAAACCGGTTGAACATAATAAACCGTGTGGAAAATTACAATGTTATTTCATTCCAAACCATGGAAAAATTCCACAAAGTGAGCCCGTCGACGATTAATTTTATTCTTTTTCTCACGCCGCACGGTGAAAACTATTTCACGCTAGATGGCTATTTTGAGATTCTGTAATAATTACTGCGGTTAGTAATTCATTATATTTTATGAATAGTTTATAAAGCATATAACATACACACGTTAGTTTTATTTACGGAATCGAAGTGTTAGAATTGCCTAATTTTTTCAATAGCCTCACTCTGGTGCGAACAGCCGTAATCTATCCCATGTAATACATACAGTTTATATTTGTAGAAAAATTGTTCGAAAAGTAGTTCGGCAGAGGGGTTAGTATTTTGATATCAATGAGTGGAAAGAGGAAAGAAACGGACAAGATAGGGAGAGTGATAAAAAGACTTACGTGCTCATGTTGTCTATATCAGGGATCCATAAATATTTAGCGCTGTGGTCGTGATATTTTGGTCAGAAAAAAAATCATGTAACAGTCCGATTGGTCCGACCCATGTAACGCTTTCTGTCAATTTTATCAAAACTCACTACCTCTCTATTCAGTTTCTCTCCGATTTTTTATTATTTTTTTGTTATGTTTTGTGCATTTGTTTCTTATATATGCTCTTTTATTTGGGCCACTGTAATTTGGCAACAGTGCTGTTTGTGGACATTTTCAAATAAGTAAATTAAAAATCTCCTGGTCCAACAGATAAAAGGGGTGTTGGGGCATTATAAGAAGGATAGGAAATTTGCATGTTAAAAGTAAGGGATAACTTGAGACACATATTTTAACTATTGGGGAAAAATCATAGGTTAGAAATTGATAAGAGGAACTAGGCAGGAGTCACCCTAAAGCTTAACAATATTTTAAGAACGCCTGTGGCTATCGTGGCCTTAATCCATCTCAGAAAAACTTTTTTATTATTTTTATATTCTATTATTTTATTCCCCTCAGCTGCAACCTATGAGTTTTATGTCAGACACCTGATCAAATACTTTCCTTAGATCCGTGAAAATCGCATTTTATTGATTGGTTTCCTCTTTTTAAATGCCACGGACAATGTGTCCAGCTTTGTATCGCTATCTTTTTTTATTTTCAACGATGTGCTGGAATCCTGTCGTAAAGCAGTTGAGTGCCGGCGTACCCATGTCGTAACGCTCTGTACGTTGATGTGCTTTAAGGATTATTTTCCGAAAAGGCATCATTGTAGACATCCACTGCGCTTAGCTCGTTTCATGCGGGGCTGTAAATGGCGCTTTTATTTGCAGCATCGATTTTGGGAAGCTACGACTGAGGCAATAGGAAGTGGACGGTTTCCTTGCAATCTTTCTCAACACTCTTAACTTGCAGTGATGTAAACCGCTGCTCCACGTGACGTTTTTTTAAAAAACGAGCTGATTTTCATTCACCAATGTCTGCAAGTGTAGCGATCTTTATGTTACGGCATTTTCCCATGTGCACGAGGTCGATCTTCAAATTGAAATGTTCTAAATGATAATTGTTGAAATCCTATACCTACTTCTAGAAGTTTTTATTAGTTCACGCTATTTATATTTCCGTTGTTTTCATATACATATAAATTAATGCAACTTAATAGTTTGAGTTACATTCGAAAAAAAGTACCTCTTTTCATACGAATTAGTATATATAACAGACAGGTGATAAAATAATGATAAATATACAGGGTGTTTCAGGAGGAAAGTGCAAAACATCTGGATGAGGTTGAGGAAGTGATTTTAAGCAAATTTTGTCCCATGAACATGGGGTCGCAACTCCTTAGTTACCGAGCTATGGCAACGCAAACATTTTGTCTCAAGCATTCTGCAGTTACCCTGAAAACCACCAAAAGCAGTGGCATCCAGCAATACTTACAAAATAAAACTGGTCTCAGTTGTACTTAAAGTTTGTATCTTTTTTTTCTGCCGATATTTACGCATATTGCCAACATTTTCTAATATGGTAAACGAAATTGTCAAACATTTGTATCTTCAAAAAATTATTTTTTAGAATAACTTTTTTATTTTTAGATACTAAAAAGTTAATATGAGCATAAAAATTGACCAATTTCATTTCATCTCTAAAATTGGTAACATTATTTTCATATCTTAATTTTTAGCGATGATATGGCATCTTAAACGGTACCGTTACATGAGCACATTTTTCGACGGCTCTCTATCATGCATGGAACTGGTATTCATTTACCGAAAAAGACAATTACTTTCACCAATCTAAGGTAACGCACCTATTTTGAAACGTTTTGAAAAGGGTAACCAACCAATAAAACCCAAATGGAGGTGTGTTTGTGAACCAAATGAATTAAACAAACAAGTTGGAACAAAGATCTCCAGCGGAGATTATCTCCATGGATCAATTGTCGATCACTGGCGCTGAGATTCATTGTTTAAGAAGCTATTTCAACTTATAAGTTCTTCTAAGGATACTAAATTAATTGCATCATTAATCCTTGGATATATTTTCAATGTAATGAGAGTGAAAATGGGAATTGGAAAATGGGGGCATTGAACTGGTTCATGGCATTTTGGTACGTTCCGGCGAGACCTTCACAATGACTCGTGGTTTTACTAGTGCTGACTATGAAGATACCCTTTACTTCTCTAGGTTTTCGTTTGATATTCTGTCCTCAAGTACCTATTATCGTTTTCGTTGCGAAAAATTCCGAGTAGAAAAGTGTTTTTTCAGGTTTTCAACACAACAGTGACACAGGTTCATATCGCTACGCTCGCATGTCTTACGAGCATTTTGTACGCTATAGCAGAGTAAGCAACAGGAAATCGCCGTAGTCGTAGCGTAGACCTATAGAAGGTTCAATAAGAATAAGCATGTTTTTAAGGATTTCACCTAAAAATTTATAAAGAATATTACTTAATGAAAGCATACATCCATTTCATATGCGGCGGTTCCAACATCCTCCACGCAGGGATCTTGCCAGACTGCTGGAGTTTTGCGAATGGTTGTATGGCAATCACCATTGTTGCAGATACATCTCATTTACCGACGGAGCTCAGTTCCAAAGAGACGATGGGAATACAAATTTAATTCTCATTTTGGTCAATAGGAAAACCCCCATGCTACTATCGAAAGCAGCTTTTAACAGTGGTTCTAAATAAAAGTTTGATTTGGAATACATAGCTAGCAGGTACTCTGTGCAATTAATTTATGATGCTGTCTAACAAAAGAGGTGTACCTTCCATTTATTTTCAAAAAAGTTTGACTTTACTGAGAGTGAATGTGTCGCTAGGTACGAGGCAGCTCATGTACCTACTGGCAAAGTGAAATTCATCATTCCCTCATTGTAATCAACTCAAAAAATGAAGGGTTACGTGGGCGTTTGATTGGTCTTAGTTTTGTCTATAACTAATCTCCGAGTTATGCCGACATAAAATGTATGAGTTTTATCCAACCGGTTGAAAAAAGGCCTTGGGTGCAACAATAAAGTTTAAATAAGGTATGCATATCTACTTTACATAAAGAACGCACTAATACCATTAAAGAAAACCTTAATAAACCTAGATGAACAACGCAAGGGGCTCACATTCAAACAAAAAATTGCATCGATGTAGTTGGAGGAATGTTTGTAACTTTATTAAAAATGTACAATAGGACTCTCTTACAGTTTTTCCCTTTTTTCTAGACCCTTATTCCCCAACAAAATTTAAAGCATATAATACTAATTTTTTGTTACTTTTATTTATTCATAAAATGATACTAAATGATTCTGATGTGATGCCTATTGTCTTAATCCCTAATCACATCAATATTTTACCCATGAATAAGACATGCAATTAATTAAGTATCCTAAGAAGACCTTATACGTTGAAACAGCTACTTAAGTAACGAATCTCAGCGCCAGTGATCGACAATTGATCCATGGAAATAATCTCCGCTGGAGATCTTTGTTGCCGCTTGATGGTTTAATTCATTTGGTTCACAAAAACACCTCCATTTGGGTTTCATTGGTTAGTTATTCTTTTCAAAACGTTTAAAAATAGGTGCGTAAGCTTAGATTGGTGAAGGTAATTGTCTTTTTCGGTAAATCAATACCAGTTCCATGCATGGGAGAGAGCCGTCGAAAAATGTGCTCATGTAACGGTACCGTTTAAGATGCCATATTTTCGCTAAAAATTAAGATATGAAAATAAAGTTACCAATTTTAGAGTCGAAATATAGTTTTTTTCAATTTTTATGCTCATATTAACTTTTTAGTATATCTCAAAATAAAAAAGATGTTCTAAAAAATAATTTTTTTTTGTTTAAAAAAAAAAGTTTGACAATTTCAGTTATCGTTTTAGAAAATGTGGGCACTATGCGTAAATATCGGCAGAACAAGAAAGATACAAACTTTAAGTACAACTGAGACCAGTTTTATTTGGTAAGTATAGCTGGATGCCACTGCTTTTGGTGGTTTTCATGGTAACTGCAGAATGCTTGTGACAAAATGTTTGCCTTACCATAGCTCGGTAACTAAGGAGTTGTGACCCCATGTTCACAGGACAAATAAAAATATACAAAAACTTTTTTTTAAACTGGTCTTATTTCAAAATGCACTAAAAAATAAAAATGCACTAGAAAGTAGAAAATAAATTTTAGATTGATATTTACAAAATCAAGAAACCTTCTATTCCAAATTGATAAATATATTAAAGTTGAAAGTGAAAATAAATATTTGTTTACTTTATCTGTGCAATTAGTCTATGATTATGAGGTAGGAACGTATAATCGTACGTCTAATTGGTCATCTACTTAATCGTCATGATTATTAGACCAGGGTGCTCAAATTCAACTTAGTAAATTACTTTTCACCCTGGTTATACGTTGTTGCCTCATAATAATCGACGAATTGCACAGATAAAGTAAACAGATATTCATTTTCACTTTCAACTTTAATGTATTTATAAATTTGGAATAGAAGGTCTCTTAGTTAGGTAAATTTCAATCTAAAATTTATTTTCGACTTTCTAGTGCATTTTTATTTGTTTGTGCATTTTGAAATGAGACCAGTTTAAAAAAAGTAAGACCCTCATTAGGAAGGCCCTCGCTCGCTCTCGAGCTAATCCGGGTCCTCTCTCGAGGTTGGGGACGCACGAGGGTCGTGCTTCCCGGCAGGTAGAAAGTGACGTGCAGTGATGACTCCGTGCAGTACAATGATAAAGTTTATAAATTTTGCAAATTTGTAACTTTTTCGCATTGCCATCGAATTCCTTGTCTCAATACGTTTACGAGCGCCTTTTGATTGACTCTCTAGGATGAAAATTAAGGATTTTAGTGTCAGCATAGAAAATGCGGCGTTGGGTTGGGTTGGGTTTGGTTTGGTTTGGTTGGGTTTGGTTTGGCGATGGCGATGCGAAAAAGTTACAAAATTGCAAAAGTTATCAACTTTATCATTGTACTGCACGGGGTCACTTTCTACCTGCCGGGAAGGGCGACCCTCGTCCGTCCCCAACCTCGAGAGAGGACCCGGATTAGCTCGAGAGCGAGCGAGGGCCTTCCTAATGAGGGTCTTCTGGAGACTACCTGGGTCCGTCCGCCATGCGGTCCCCCTGAAATCGACTTCACCCGAGAATTTGTCTTCATATTAATTGTGCAACGGTTCTTTGAAATTTTAATTATTAGCATTTCTTCTCAATATAAATGCTAAAATGATGGTGGCAATGAATTGCAACAGCGCTGACTGCGAGTAGACAATGTAATGCAAGTTGCATAATATTAGGATAAAGAAATATAAAATTGAAACCATTTAATTTTAGTAGATTAACTTAGTAATTAGTGAATATAATGATTGATTAATTTACTGTCACCAAGATTAAACATGTCAAAATTTGGGCAAGATTGAACAAAGTGAATGGGTTCAAAAATTGGGTAATAGATATGAGATTAAACTCACGAAGCAAGTTACTATAAGACCAGTAATTAGTAGATTAACTTGGTAATTAATGAATACACTGATTTATTCATGTACTCTTATCAAGATTAAACATGGATGAAAAATATGGGAAAGATTGAACAACGGTAAGCGGTGATTGGGTAATAGATATGCGATTTAACTCACGAAGCAAGTTATTATAAAACCAGTAATTAGTAGATTAACTTTGTAATTAGTGAATAAATGATTGATTCATGTACTGTCATCTAGATTAAACATGTATGCAAAATGAGGGAAAGATTGAAAAGCGGGAAGAGGTTCAAAAATTGGGTAATAAATATGCGATTAAACTCACGAAGCAAGTTAATATAAGACCAGTAAAAATGCTTAAAATCTCTTCCCCAACCTCCTCCAGAAGTATTGCACTTTCCTCCTGAAACACCCTGTAGTATATACTTTTTCTCCATCTTTAATACTGAGATTTCTTTTGCTTGAACGCTATAGACTTCCTTAATCCGGGAAGATTTGAACAAAACATGGCACCTATGTTTCTTGGGACCTGAAGGATTAATAGGCTATTATTGAAAGACCCAAGGGCCCCATTTTCAATCCAAAGAAAAGCATTGGATTCGGTGCAGTGGTTTCTTTTATTGATTTTTTAAATACACACATTCTTGATATAGGCTAAGAGATTTTATTAGCGAATTACTGAAAGAGCAAAGTTTTTAATTTTTATATTTAATTTCTGGACACGCTTCCTCTTTTCCTAAAATTTGAGTTATTGGCTTCAAAATCCTACATTTTTTCACTGCTTAAGTACCTTGAAGTTGGATTTACGCTGGTAATTTTATTGGGCAAGTTACTTTCTGCAAGTGAATTCTTCGTAAATTGCATGTGAAAACGGCTCTGTAAGTCCGCTTGCAAATATTTATTAAAGTTTCAGCAAGTCACTTGCAGAAATGTATTGTTGCCAATGTTAACAGCAACCAATATTGCTCTGCACAAACTCGTGGATAATTTATCATCAAAGTAAAATCCTCCGCAAGCTCTTGCAGAAGACACTTGCCAAAGTAACTTGCCAGCGTAAACCCAACCAAATAATAGAATTTTTTATTCCCTTGGAAACCGCAGCATAAGCTATGAATGGGCGAATTACGCTATAACATTGTAGCCTACTCGAGTGATAATTCTTCATACTCAAAATCATCTGCAATATGTTATGCAAAGGCGTTCAGTGTTGCCGTATTCAGCGGCGTTATGCAGGCATAAGGTTCGGAAATTCCATGGGTGGGAAATTTGGCGACAAGACTTGCCTCTATTCCTCCGGCTTCGTTAGGAAGAGTATGGGAGTACCGAAATACACGGCATTTAGACTTTTATTTTCATTAAACTTCACTGCAATTAATGAAGACCAAAGACTGTTGAAAATAGAAGGTACTGGGAGATGAAATGAATGGGATGTACCATCAAGGAAGACCAAAGAGGAAATAACCAGGAAAATTTGAGAGATGATAGAGCGAGTATCCATGAATGAATAAAATGGTTTGTTTAGCGGAAAACGAAGTGAAGATATGCAGAATACCTAACTCCGGAGATTGATGATTACTGATTTGTAATTGTGTACTGAAATGACTCCCCCGCTTTATCCCTTAAACTATCTTGAATGAAGAAACTGCAATAAACTACTGATTTGCATCTTCGTGAGATTTTCCAAATGTTTTGCGGATCTTTGTCGTGATGGCGGAACTTTGACCACGTGAAAAACTCTAAATCCTCAGTACATTTCAACATCATTGCTGATAATCAGACATTTAACAGGACTTATACCTAGCAAGTTTTAGCATAGCCCATCATCCTTGGACCTTTGATCTTCCTTTCATGATAAAGGTCCTCTTTGTCTGTCTCCTTGACTGCAGGGTGTTGGTTCCAACTGAAATGGCTTCCTCCTTTTATTCTCTCACTCAGGAAGACGATACATCCCGCACTTAAAGAGGCACGATGAAATTCACGGGGTGACTCTCACCCCTTTCTCCTTATAGGAGGTTGAAATCGTCTCACGCAACGAGACCCCAGGGAGCATTTTAAAGGATCCAGGGTTCAAAAGGGTAAGGAAGGACAAAGAGATATTGAAAAGGGGTTATAGAACTATGGCGGTGCCATTGGCTTGGAATGGTTTTGAGTTCCCTTGAAGGGTCTTCATTTCGGAACTGGGTCACGTCGCCATCTAGACCATCCTAGGGTTAGAATATGGGGCCGGGGGAGGGACTTGGGGAAGCAGGGTATTGTGCAGAGGGGGTGTTGTGATGTTAAAGGGGGGAAGAGGGTAGAAATATGGAGTGTATAGGGTGTCCCCTATGGGAAGAGGGTGTAGATGGATTGAGCGCCGTCCGACTATCGGATTCCGCGTGAACTCTCTGGAATGCATGCGGGACAGTCTTTTTTTGTTCCTTACGTCTTCCACCACCGAACCCCGTTCGAAAGGTCACGCCCTTCTCAATAGTTGAAATAGTTATCGATTTGTTTTTCGCTCCACGGTGGGTTTGAAGAAAATATGACCTCATTTGTTTTTTGTGACAAATGCGGGCATACATTCATACGTGCGAGCACATGCGTGTTTTTTTAAAGTGAGGATCTATCAATTTTTTTACACAAGCACAGTTATTTTCCACGCAAAATTAATTAGACCTGACCTAGATGTGATCATGGATCTCTTGGTTCATGTCTAACTGCTAATAATATACAGTCCATCTTTATGTGCGCTAGTTTTTTTGCTTCTGATTTAGCCACCCTCAAAAATATTCGATAACTGAAAAAATCTCCGTGGCAACAGAGGAATATTTTTAGGTTGACTCTTCATTTTTCGGAATGCACGTTAGGTACATACTTTGGAATCTGCAATGCATGTGCAGCCATGCCTACATTCAAAAGGTATCTAATGGCTCCGTCAGAAAGAGACAGACGTACATTATAAAATGACCGAAGATGTTAAAGCACGTTAAACTGAAATATTACTACCGAAATTACTATCCAATATTTCCCTCTCAATCCGAGTATTAAGGTTCGAGTTCCGAGAATGGCTTAATTTTATTTTATAATTCCAATTATTGTCAAAGTTGCTGCTATGCAAAAATGTTTTTGAATGGCTGAGTCGACCACTGAACTAGTAATCGGTAAAGTTATTAAAGGCGAGCTTTTACGTCATCGGTATTAAATGTCGTCCTGTCTACGTCCTCGGAAAGGCGTGAGATATAAGAGAACCAAAGTATCGACGTAATGGCACGTTATTAACAATCCTGAATCCGGCAGCGTCATCGTCTGGAGACAGCAAAGACCATGATGATTAGGACTTTCTGTATTCCCTCATGCTATCCTATCTTTCTGAGGACTATATATCTTTTGGACAAAAAAAAACAATTTATTTTTCTACTCTTAGAGTCTCTCAGACTCAGTATGTATGAAGTATCTTCATCGAAACTTTTTAGATCCTGCACGTACATCACCCACTTCCTTATTATATTTTATTGTTTATACATTTAAGGTGGATTGACAATACCTCAAAAACAAATATGTATGCCAAACATGCACAAATGTTTAGGCTTGTGAGCAGTATCTCACGCAATATTACTTTTGCGGGCCTTCCCCGTTCATAAAAGTTCTTTCATTAACACTAGGACGCCCGGACTTCTCGACATCATTCAACGCCCAAACCCATTTTGACCCACGGTATTTAATAAATATATTTTTCTCACGAGGCATGCACATGTTTATATTTTTTTAGTTTTTCTATTAACTAGCACCATAATTCTTCACATTCATTTATTTATTCAGTTATTTATGTTCATTTTTTTCTCATTATAATTATTTATTGAAATATCTACTTTGAGTTTTGGTATAATTTTCTTGTTTTCTTCAGTTTTATTTTTTTTTCTCGCTTAAAATTGTGACACATAATTATGAACAAATATCACCCACTCTATTGAAATTATTTATTTATTGTTGTTGTAGTTTTGTTGCAATTAACATACTCGTAATATTTATTTCTGTATTTAAATAGGAATTTTCCGAAAAATCGAAAGCGATTGGTTGATTATTTTTTATAATTGTAATAGAAATTGTAAAAATGTATTACTCCAGTACATTATCATAAATTGTAATAAAACATTTTAATTGTTTAAAATATATTTTAACAGATTTTTGTTTATACACTTGACACACGTGTATTCAGTTCTAATAGCACACCACAGGTCGCCATCTTGCATAATTGACATTTCAAAATTGTTTTATTCACTTTACAGTTTTCTTTATTTTCACACATCTTTCTTTTTGTATATATATCTACTTCTGAAGATGGCGTTTGACTCCTTCGCCTATTCGCGTAATTAGAACGGAGTTCCTCCGCAAGCTATTGGATGGAATTCATGAGTGAAATTTTCCTCCCAGTTACGGCTCTATGCATTACTACGGCATTTATTGCTGCAATACCTAAATTATTATAAAAACAATGAACAGGCCACCTCCTTGATGATGCTTAGACTGAGAACTGTCTTGCCATTTTGTAAACAATATCCACACTACAATTCGTCGCATTATAATACGACACAGTTTCTGGAATAATTTTCTTTGAATTAGTTACAATAACGCAATAGCAAGAAATGTTTTCCCATTTTCTCTCGGTGCATCGTCAATATAATATCATCACATTACAGTACACTATTGGAATACAGTTCTTCTCCATAATACAGCTTACAGAATACAGATTTTTACTGTGAGAGATCGGTCCATCTCGTTTGCAGCGATTTACTGTCCCAACTAAACTGGTGCATTTTTCCTTCAGCATATTAGCCAAATTCAGGGATATAAAGAAGTTATCCGTAGTTACATTTCTGCTTTTGTACAGAAAAGGCTGTATAAGACACATCACTACATAATCCGAAATTTGTTGATTATTGGGACGGTTATCAACTTTTTCTAAGTAAGGGAACCCAGTGAGCACATTCTTCAAATCAACATCTACAACGATCCAGTATTTCTGACCGTATTTATCAGGCTTCGAAGCCATAAACTGAGAGCATTGGCACCTAGCTTTGGTAGGGAAAAGTTGTTCGTAACTTGTTATATTCGCCCCCGTTGTGTAATAAAGTTTGCAATTTTCCATAAAATGATTCCAGTCGGAGGAAATCAATGCAAATTTATCAGTTTGCAAGCGAATAGATCTAGTTGATTTTTCATGAAACTTAAAAAAAAAATTCATGATTTCACAGAAGTGGTTCCTAGGCATCTTGTCCTTACAGAAAGAAAATCCCTAAGAATGTGAACATATAGAGTGAAGATCTTTGTTTTTACATTGTAATGAATGCTTCTAATTCGTCAATGCTGACGGACCACTCATTGTTTTCAAGGACTCGGTGGGCCTCTGTCTCAGTACACTCTTTCAGATTATTCACTATGGATATATTTATGAACAAACGCCAAAAACTTGCCATGCTGTTCTCAAATGTCGTTTAGCATGGACTGTGGGACCTGGCTCTTCCCTCAGAATATTCTGCGAGGAAAGTCGTCCTCAAGGAGTTGAATCCAAAGCCACTTTCTTCCATGTGCTTCCATCTGGCGAAGTGTGGTTCTAACTTGAGTGTGCGTAGGCATCATTAGCAGATGATTCTTCCTCTGCCGTTGAATTACGATAGACAGCGTGGTGATCTACAGGGGAAGTACATGCAAGTCCACGACGGGGTCGGTGGCCGCGTCGTCCTCTTCCCCTCCAAACGCTATGTGGGCCTGTTTTCTGATGAATGATTTGTCCTGCCAAAATTATAAATTTCATATTCACATTCTGAGGATTCTGTTGATTCTTCATAAGTTTCAAGTATCAGCTCGGCGTCGAAATTATCAAATAAACACGCTCCACCATCTGACTAATCCTCTTGAATCTTATTCAGCTCCGCAAGAATGTTAGCAGAAGGTAATGTTTGTCTTTGAGACATTTTGACCACCTCAAAATAATGATCACATCGCAAATTCAAAAACCACGAATCGCGAAGCCACCTACGATGAACAACGAAGCCACGAACTTCCCTTTCAGGAACTGAGAGAAAGACTGCGTCATCCGAAGAAGGATAATCAGAGTTGAAGTCAACAAAGTCTATGCGAAAGCAGGGAACAGTATTGCGTTCTCTTCAAACCGTAAATGTGACAATGTATATTGGTATCAACAAAGTGATTACTAAATATACCACACGTAAGCAAGACAAAAAGTGAGAGTACGAGGATTTGAAGGGGAAAGAAAACAAAACTGTTTAGAAATGTGACATGAACTTTGAAGAAAACCGAATGAAAAAGATGAGACGAGAGAGCAGTAAACAAATGGAAATAATAGTAGCAGAATAATAACATGAAAGCCGATAAAAAAGAACCTTCGGTAAAGATAAAACGCGCAAATGAACGCTTGGGTCAAAATGACCCCATTTGGGCGTTCAAGGTAAAATATAATTTAACTGCTGAATGGATTATTTTAGGAAGATAAAAATTTTTGTATGCAAACAACTATTAAAAATATTAAAAGTCACGGGTGGAAATTTTTCTCTCTTAAAAAATGAGCTCAAAATATAAATTTAAAAACACGTTTGGGTCAAAATGACCCCTCTGGGCGTTCTAGTGTTAATACATCAAATGACTTCACAGGAGGCAATCTAAAACGATAGCCGGTCAAATTAATGAAAATATTCATTGATATAACTCATCAGTTTCGTTTTGCCTTTTACAAGATCACCAAGCAAATACATGATGAAAAACTACCGGAAATTATAAAGTGATTTTTTAATTACTTTGCGAACCAATTAAAATTCTCAAAATGACCCCCTGTCCCGAATTCGTTTATCCACGATGTATAACGTCAAAAGAAGCTTCAGAGAAGCTATTTCAATTCTTGATTCGGAATATTATTTTTGCTGGACTTAATTTTATATTTCTGCTTCTCTTTGTTTCCCATCTCCAAAAATCACAAGCAACCTTCAGGATACAAATTCAAATGTCAATTAAACAAGATATAATTAATGCATAAAAAGTTGAACATGATTATAAAAAGTTGAGTTTTATAACGAAACTTTGGCTAATTTGAGTTTTTTATTTCTTCCTTCTCTTTGTTTCCCATCTCCAAAAATCACAAGCAATATTGTTGAGAATCCTTCAGAATCCAAACACAAATGTCAGTTAAACAAGAGATCATAATGAATGCATAAAAGTTAAACATGATTATAAAAAGATAAGTATTATAAGGAAGCTTTGGCTAATTTGAGCTTTTTCTGTGTAAACTCTTATGCCAAGTCTATCAAAAGTGCATCTAACGTGACTGCTCACATCCCTCTACCCGAGTCTACTAGTGCCCTAATTGCTTCTTGGAATTCATTTCACCTTGCATCTCAATTTAACCTTTCTGCCGTTTTCATCGAAGGTAATGATATAAATTCATTCCTTATTTTTCAATAAGTGGAAGAATTAGGAACCGTTATCCAAGTGAAATGAAAAACTCTCTATCATATTGAGGGATCTGACGGCGTTATTATAAACATCCTATTTATATTTCTAACTTCAATACAGTCACAAAAAACTAAAAAAATTATTAAATTGAAAATGGTTGTTTTAAAAACTCGTCATTCATTTTCCATTACCAAGAAGTTGTACATTTTCCTTTTGAGGTATTTATTTGTTTACAGAGTTGTGCAAGTATTCAATGCCATAAGATAAAATGTAATGTGAAATGTATTACGTCACGCTACGGTTACGACAAAGATTCAGTGTTCCTCAGCCTAAGCATGAAGTCTTTAGGAGATTTTTCTCCCATTGTTCACCATGTTGCACATTACCTCTAAAAAGTTGGTTCGAGGGAGCTAAAACATTTTTGAAGTGTTCCTTATTATAATTGGAGGAATTCCTTTTCGAATTCGAGCTGAGCTCAACGATGATTGACTCCGGTGACCATGCGGGAACCAGCGTTTACATTGTGGCAGGGCGTTGTCCCTGGCATTAATTTTGTATCACCGCAGGCGTTCGTTGTTTTACAAGAAGCTCTTGCCATTGTAGCCATATCTGGTCTCGTGAGTGGTATTGAATATAATGACCGCCTTATTTTTCGTATTTTTTATTCTTTCATGTCAGGTTTTACTCATTGGCTCTTTGATTATTTTAGATCACACACTTTGCTTAGAAATATAAGAGGTGAGTTTAAATAGAAAGAACTAGTCCATTGATCATTCCCTCTGGGGATAGATTTATCGTTTTCTGAAATGCGGACAAGGACAAGGTAACTATTTGAATTCGGGTATTGAACTCCCCTTGAGACAAATTATGTCCATGCTTGGCATTCGATGGTAAATTTATTTGGGTTAAGCGTAATAAAACACTTATTGCCGATTTTATGATTTGTCAAGTCTCCAATTCTTATTTCGAGCAATAAACCTAGTCCATATTATCCTACTGGTGATATGACTGTTTTCAATCTCATGGCATTTTCCTTGTGTTGGTCCCTGGGAGTTTAATGGCTTCATATAGCGAGCAATATAACGGTAATATAACTTTTAACATCCGTTTTATTCGGATTTCGAAGTCCTATACCATTTTACAATGAACAACCGAGATACATCCACGCAGATCGAGTTAATTCGTATCTCTGCCTCATAGATAAAACCAGAATGCTAGAGTAATACATTCATGTATGATTTCGTTATTCGATTGTAGTTGTGGATTATTTCTAACTTTTAGATACGCCCGTTTGAATTACATATTGCATCAATTATTTCCGTAAGTAAATCATGTAGATAAATGATCTAAGAATTTCCCGGTGAAAATGATGTAGAAATGTTTCACCGGTATTCCGCCGGGTAACAGGCTTCATATCTGCCAACGTTTCGTTCTTCGAAACCTCGGCAAATATGAAGCCTTTTGCTCGGTGGAATACCCGTGAAACCTTTCTAAGACATATAGATGACTGAAGACTTCCAGACCCTCAACTGGGAATCGAGCCGCCACTCTTCGGTATATCATGCCAATGCAAAGATTCTTTTAAATAACCCTAAGTCCCATTTTCGTAATTTTCGTGAAACAAGTTATTTATGATCTTCGGGAACTGCCTGTTGCAAGGAATAACTGCCCATCACGTAGATGGCCAATGAGCGGTTACTCATGCCTCTAAATAAGCCTTTTCCACTGTAGGATGGATCCGTATATCCATCAAAATGTGTCATCACAGCATACAATCCTAGATGTTTAAACTGTTTTTATTTGTTGAGGACAAAATTGACTCACGATAATTCGTTTCGTTTGATCCTCCTTAATTCTTCTTGCAATCAAAAACGTTGCAACATATAATAACTGCGTATTGGCCTGGCAAACTGTATGTACGTGGCTTGATTCTTGGCATGGGAATTCATTTTAATCAGTCTATTCCCAGTTTTCATACATTATTTTTCTTTAGAAATAAGCGGCAGTAAATCAGTACGTATTCACGAGCAACTGTGGGAAAAATGTTCTAATGCTAAATGGCAAAAGCCGAAGTATTTAGGTTATAAATGATTGGGCGATGAAAACATGTGTAATGTATGCTCCGGGAAGTAACTTATTTGAAAGAATCGTGCCTCGTCGTTACCGAGATGATAACAAAGAACGCTCGTGGGACTCAAGCAAGCGATTGCCCACCAATAAAGTAAATACTTTTTATACTGTTTGGGTGAGCATTGAGTTAGTCTTCCATTATTCCTATGAAAACTACATATTTTTAATATCAAGTTTAAAAAGTTGTTTTATGTACAGTGAGAAAAACTTAATTTAGGAGTTAAATAAGCAAACAATTCGCTTCTCTTAAATGTGCAGTGTAATTTTTTCCGAATACTCATTTATGTTGTAAAATTACTGCGTTTGTATTATAGTACATTTATTTTTTTGAGATTTAATTGACAGTATTTGCCTATATACTGGGTGCTCGAAATGTTCAATACCATGGGGTACAAATAAAGCTCTTCAAATATGCATAAAATTAGATCAGATTGCCTTTTTAGCAGAAAAAATAGTTTGATTTTAGGTGGAGTCGAAAATACGCCCAACATGTGTTCTGTGGGTAGACCAGGTCCGGGCGTTCTAGTTTCAACTTATGTTTTGTTTTAGGTAGTTTTTGTGACATTATTATTGTGTATATCTTAACTAATATATGAGTGCAGTGCCGCATTCATGCCACCATCGTACCGACCAACTAGGCGGAATATTCTGCCTGAACGCGTTTTGATGTCATGAAACCTTTTAGTATCTTTCGCTTAGTAGCTTTAAACGGTTTGAGTAAAAGTAGTGGGGAAAGTTAAAAAAAAAATAGTGAGCAGTAGTCAACTGGGTTAGATAAAGTGGAGAAAGGTATAGTGTTTACTGAAAATTCTTAGCCTCTAGGTGAGAGGTGTGTCATTCACTTTTTAAAATAATCTCAAAATGTTTGAGTGCCGTACAGACCTCATTTAAAATTTTGAGATAATCTTTGCGTTTTCACTGGTGCATTGCGGTGGATTTTGGCTTGAGAAGCTTGAAGATACATGTATTATACCAGGTATTAAGAGTTAATGAATAGCAGTGGGAGACGTAAGGTGGTAGTAAGGTCAAAACAAGAGAGGTATATGCATATAATATCGAATTAATGGTTCATCGGGGAGTTGGAAAGCCTGCAACAATGGCGCTAAGTTACACTAACGTTTTCCTAGCAAAATATTTATCCAATGTTTGTAGATATAACTAGATATCCCGATAAAACGGTAATTTTGTATCCAAGTAAGAAGTTAACTTAGGAGGTATCACATAATGTCATGCTTATTATTTTCATCTTAGGGGTTACCGTGCTTAGATTGTTGAGTGAAAGCACTATTTTTTATAATTATCTTTGAATTATTGCATTCAGCTTCATAATTTATACCTATTATTTTAAAATAATTTTAATGTATGAATTTGTAACTCTTGTGACGGTGGTGTCTATGAATATTTTCTTGCCTAAAGTGCATATTAGTTTCTGGATTCCATCTTAAATGAAATTCACAAATAATATTATCCTCCTCCGTGTGCATAACTATTTGACCTTTTAATGACAGATTGGAGAGAGTGATTATCGTTTTGCCTCTGGATTGACAACAAAATGTTTTTTGCAATCCGTTTGGATTCCGGGGGCATTCGGCTTTCCCCTTTCTTGTTCTCGAATGTTTTACTATTTCTGTTTCGGAATTTAATTTAGTGATCGCTCTGTTTTGGTTGAGATCCTTTTATCCTCTTTCCATTGGGCAAAATTCCTTGAGGCAGTGTATTTGGATTAATGGGGAGGAATCTCTGGTTATTATTTGTCATCGGTGGTAAGGGGAAGAAATGAATGACTAAGGGGGTAGGAGCAGGAGGTTATGAAGTCAGATTTTACTTTGAGAGAGACGAATAAGAAGAAGGAAGGTTCCTTCAATCTTCGAATTTAATAAACTTGCTATTTCCCCTCAATATTGTATTTTCATTCTGCGTTTGGTACCACCTCGGTGTTTTTGTATAAATAGGGTTACCGTATTTTAATGTTCCAAAACGGGTACATATTTTTTTTTAAAGAGAATAAAATTGGGACATTGCTAATAAATGTTAAGCCAATCATAAAATCCGAAGTTTCTTGCGACGTTCAGTGGAAATTATAAAATATGAAGAAATAACAAGTAAAATTTTCCACGAAAATGAAATTTTCTTCAGACCAGGGTTTCAATGTTGATAAATAATCTCCAGGTGAAGATAATGTGTCAACACTGAAACCTGGGCCGGAAGTAAATTTTATTTTGTGGAAAATTGCACGTATTATTTCTTTCGTATGTCAAGCCAATTGTGTACGGTTATTTTATTCTTTGATTCCACTGAAAATAAAATTATTTGCAACTTTAGCTGCTTGTTTTAGTACCAAACTCTGGAGTGACGAACTCAAATCTAGGTGGCTGAAACGTTCTTGATCCCCACTGAGTAGGTAATTGCCCAGGGTCCCCCGAGAACAGTTGAAAATTAGCGTTGCTTACTTCGGCTGCTGTCATAGGAGTCTTTCCCTTCAACCATGTCAGCTTAGAACCCTCGAGGTAAGGTGATATAATTTAACACGTTTTCAATTTACACATTTCTCACTATGCGTTTGTCGTTTAGCATTTCTCCGTGCAGAGGAAAGCGTTCCTTATACGGAGACATTCCGGAACCGTTTAGTGTCAATCGGGACTAATTTGCCGAATGGGCGGGACACAGGGACAGACCTTTATAATCGGGACAGTCCCGGCCAAATCTACACGTGTGGAAACCCTACGTTTAAGGATGTTGTAATCGCAATACTTCTCCCCAAATCCTTCCTTTTTCCGACGTGATCTGGGTGGGCATTGGAAAAGTCTATGCGTCCACAGGGAGACGCAGTTCTTAGATCATACATTTTTTTGCACAGACCTTTTGAGTCTTCTTTTCTTTAAAAAGCTTTACAGACTCATGGACTGAATATTTATTACGCAGGGAGAGACCCCAAAATTAAAATAAGTGGATGGAACTCATTTACTATGGGGGAATTCCAGAGAAGATCGTTAACCTTTTCCCAAAGATAAACCATTGTGTGTCCTTCTACAATATATGTAGATTTAAAACTTTTTAGAGGACATTAAACATAAATTCACTATTTTGAATACTAAATTCTTCTGGTGGTTTTGCATTGATGAGCCGAAATCGATTTTGTGAATTAATAAAAAAGCTATTGTGCTCATTATATTCAGAAGCCACGGTTTCAAGCTGTATCTGGCATACAGCTTGAAACAGTCTTGATACTTCTGAAAATGAGTCGCTTAGGAGAAAGTGAAAAAGCTTTAACGTTACCCATGTCACCCGTTCTTTGTTTTCATACGGATGCACCCAATGCTATGGTCTATGCACCCAATTAGGAATGGAAATTCCAACATTGACTGCCACCTTCTGGCATTTGAACCCAAACTCACCGTATGGGAAGCCATTATATCTAGCCCAAAAACCGACACAATCACCATTCAAAACCGTACATTGGATGTTTGAATATAAAGGGTAATGAGATTTACAAGGTTTCTCCCAAGTTCTCTTCTCTCTGTCCTTCTCAGTCCCTGCTTAACTTCTCAAAAACTTTCCCTCTCTTTTCATAATTTCCCGGGGCGTAATTATTTCCAAATCAAACGCAAGGGGAAGTTGGTTGCGAGGAATGAGTAAATTAAGTCCTGCCGGTAAACAAGGTGCCCAGGAGGAGAGAGAAAAAGGGGGTGCCGGAGGGTTCTGACTGGAGGTTTGGGAGGTGGAACTCGTTAAACAATTTTTCCTCTAATTCTCTCTCCCTCTGTCTTTCTGTTTTCTTTCCCATTCGTTTGGAAAATGAGGTCCTCAATTTCATAGTCTCATTAGGGAATTCGTTAGCGCTCACCTTTTCCGTTCTTGATGTAATTTTTTCGTTTTTCCTCCCAACGGATACAAACGAATATTTTTTTGGCTGTCTTCTCTCTCTTTATTCCAAACCGAAACGAAGCTCCTGTTGATGAATCCATTAAATTATGTCAAAAGGTCGATTCTTCTTTTTCAAATGTGTATCTACTAATGAATATCCGCGACGACATTTTCCATCACTTCTCTATTTCCTGTGGTGTGTATCAGCGACTGAATATTATGTAGCTCCGTCTATTGCTTAATATTTTGCATCCAAGATATCGTCTTTCTTCCAACTCTCTTTCTGCGTTTCAATTTTGCCATCAATTATCACCTGCAAAAATTGAAAATTTTCATTTCGCATGATATTTCCGAGATATTCCGTTTTCTTCTTTATAATTATGTTAAATAGCTCGCGTTCTTCGCCAACCCGCGTACGAACTCCTCCTCATTTGTCATTCGCACCATCCACGGTATCTTAAGGATTTTTCGGTGTAACCACATCTGGAAAGCTTCTACTTCGTTGTTAGTTTTTGCTTACAATGCCCAACTTTCTACACCATAAAGAAGTATTGACCAAACGTAACATTTGACGAACCCTAGTCTTAGGTCCATGTTATAATCCGAACATGTAAGCACTCTTTTAAGTTAACAGAATGCCAATCGAGCTTATTTAATGCGGCATTTTACTTCGTTGTAAGATGTCCATTCTTCGCAAAGCCATGTGTTCAGATAGTTACATTTTCTGACTCTTTTTTATGGGTATTACGTCAATTGTTATGGTGGCGCTTTGAAATAAATTCAAGTTTTGTGAGATGAAGATGAATTTGATCTCTTTGGTTTTGATAATTAAACCCGTTGATTTACTTTGTTCTCCTATTCCGTTGATCATTTGTTGTAGACCGTCTATATTATCGGCGTTAAGACTGTGTAGTCAGTATAGTCAGAAGGAATAGAATAGGTTTTATAGACGTGATGAGGAAATGTAGGAAGTACGCGGAGATGAAGGAAGAAATGCTAGAGGTAGATAGGGCCCTAAAATAATAATGATCTGGAGGGCTTTCTCTGACTTTTGATCAAACCTACATTTAAGCGGTAGAATACTTAAATAAATTTCTACTTCTCATCACAATGCTAATTTTCCTGCTGCAATTTTCTTCGTATCTCCAACCTTATTATATAGGAATTATATAGGAAACGAGTCTGCATAGGAGCCCATACTTTCTAATGAATATGAAACGCTCTAGGTATGCTGAACGTACGAGAAAATTCGCGAGGAGAGTTGCAGTGATATCGTAGCGAGGTTTCATTGGTGAGCAGTTATAATTCTGTCACCCAGAATGATGTTGCACGAAATGACTGTATTCGGCTCGGATACATCTGCAACTTTAATAAACGCAGCTTTATCTGTGCTATCTCATAATATTTCGGTAACTTAAGTTATAAATATCCTCTTTACTTATTTTTTGTGAAAAAAGTAGAAAAAAAATTGGCAAAAAATTGGAATCATCGCCATTGCGTACCATGAAAAAGGATGCTGATGAAAATTGGTATTTCCCAAGGGCCGAATTCCATGAATAATTCATCGATATCTCTGTGCTTGGTTCTCTATGTGTGAGAGTATGCCGTTATTTTCGGTTTGCTCCGAATTCTCCCCAGAGAGGACGACCTCGCATAAATGCATATCAAATATAAACGGCGAGTTTTATGAATACTCGGGTAGAGGCTCTTCAAATTTAGGCCACAAAATGGCACGTCTGTTTCCATGAATTTTGGATTCACTAGAAGAATCTCCATACGGCTCTTTCTGTTCTCTTTTCGTAACCGCTGGTTACGGGCATTTTCGATTTTTTTAGAAATATAATTTCGTAGCCGAGTCATCCCGGATCACTTAAAGTTGACTTCATTAATTATGCAGATTTCTATCTCCTTTGCATCACGAAGTCTTGTTGTGACGATGCTGAGAATTCAGGTTCTTCATTATCACTCATCTACGAAGTAAACAGCGAGAGTCTTCGAAGGCACCAAGAAACAGGCAAGGTGGGAAGTGATATATTCCTAAAAATGAATTTTATGAAGTGCTGACAACGTTTTGGGAACTATGTTGGTAGTAGTCGAAGTTATTTTATGGTCTACATTCATTAATCCATGCTAAGAGATGTAAGAATGTCAAAAGTGAGTCAACTGTAGAAAATTTGCTTTCAATGTTGTTTTACTATCTGGCAGCTCAGTACCGGAGGTGGCCAATTGCCAATTACCAAGTTTTCAGAAAATTAAGAACAAAGCTAACCATGAACTTTAAATCATACAGCAGATTCAAAAAATTTAGATGATGAAAATAAATCAGGAATGAATAGAATTTTATAAGCAATTGGTGAAAAGATTTCACGCTCCAAGGAATAAGGGGATTATTCTGAGAAACTGATTTGTTAATAGTTTTAAATAAATACTAAAAATTAGGTTTTGGTATTGGTTGGTTGCTTAAAATATATCATGCTAAATTTATTTAATTATGTGGAAGTTTAGTAAGGTGAGCTTTATTGCCTCTGAACCGTAGTAGTCAAGGCCAGTTTATGGTACAACTTCATCGAAACATACTTGAAGATGCAAAAATTTCAAAAAATTAATCAATTTTGAAAGACCTGGTTTAGGTGGTATCATAGAGTAAGTAGATGTACTTACTCTATGGTGGTATTTAAAGAACGGGCGGCTCAGTGCTACTGAATAAAAATTTACGTTTACCAAGTTATTGGAAATGAACGATAAAGTGAACGATAAATAAATTAATAAAATAACAGCTTCCAAAATATTGAGGGAAGATCCAACAGTAGGGCTTTTAGCCATGTCTGGCACAAAATAGTATACGATCTTTTTTATTGTTAGTGTTTTACTGATGGATCTCGATTTAGCATTACTCTTTCCCATTGCATATTTCTTCTTCTAACATGCTTTATTAGGTCTTTCATTAGCATCTTTTGTTATTGACAAGAAAAAACAGGAGTCGGATGTAGCATTGGGTTTCATTCATATCTTAACTGAAGTTTCCTCATATGTCAATGGTTGTACACTAGGATTTGGAAAGTAAATACTATGCAAATGTTCAATATGAAACTGTAAAAGAACTGTATTTACGACATTAAGTATTACGTTGATCTTTTAATTTTTGACAAAATCCTGACTAGCTGCTGGCGAGATGTTTTTGTTAGGGCCAAAGAAGTAGTCCAACATTCATGTTTTACATGCGATATGTACAATATTTTTTCTCCAAAGGTATATACGTGGATGATTGTAACTTTTTATTACATATCCAGGTCCAGAATATCTTTTCTTTTCCCTTTATTTATTTCGAGCTTTTATTTCCATCTCCACATATTTCTTGAAAATACATTTGCTGTTTTGTATCCTGAATGCAGAGATCTTTGGCTTTCAGCGTTGATATTGCACGTAAATGTTAATGTATTGATATTGTTCACGCATGCATTATTAATGAGATGAAAGATCATGGCTATGATAGTTTGAGAAAATATTATGCAAGTTCTAAGTCTGCGTTGAGCTTTAAAAGTTGAACATTTTCTACTATTCATATACAAATTTAAGGATTCACTGATTGATGGCACACTTTTTTACGAATTTCGTGATTGAAATTATTTTTTTTAATATACACAAACGACTTCCATATCAAAGGTTATTGTAGTAATGGCTGTAGTTTGCGGCTCATGTTTATTTGTTGTAACGTAATGCAACTGCATGCGTAAGAATCTCGTAAACAGCGAGTGGATAACGAGAATTTTCAAAATGTTGTTATTTTGTTTTAAATACTTAAAATGTTAATATTATATGTCAGAGGAATGAAATAATTAGATTTTTCCGGAGTTAATACTACCATTTCAAACATTTGAGAGGAATACGCTTCAATTCCAACTTGTATCCCCTGTGTTTTCTAGAATTAGAATCATTGAATGTTGTATTTAGTGACGTAGCCAGGATTTCGTTTCGGGGTGTCCATATTGAGCTTAAGCTGAGAGGTGCGGGAGGGGGGGGGGCGGTAGTTCTCCCTCCTAATTCAAAATGTTTTCTTTAGTCAGTTAAGAGTGCAATTGTGATTTGTGTGATATTTAAGGATAAAATAAGCTGTGCAAACTTCTGAAAGAGTCAAGAACAAGCAGTTTTTGTTTGAAACTTGTTTTGAAGATATTTATTTAAAAAGAAGTTCAAATCGAAAAATTAATGAATTTATTATGGTTTGTGTTAAAAATAGCTTTCTCATTTAGTGCCTATTTTTTTAAATAGATATATTCAAAATTTTGGAAGGGGGTCCGGACCACATGGCCCTTCCTGGCTACCGCACTGCTTTGTTGACATGAACATGTGTTTTTGTTTCCACCGGACAGGTTTAAATCGTTAGTTTAAGTGTCCCTTCCGTCGTACTTCATCGGGATGCTCATATTTATAAGAGCCCGCGCACTAATATTTCTCGTCACCTTTTCTTTCCACCTTCCCGTCCTCCTCGACAGGTGGCCCCGCTGCATCCGCGCTATGTGGCATCCATCGTGCGGGAGGCGACGGTTCGCATGAAGACGCTGCCCAACCTCAACCAGGCGTCCACGGCGCTCTCCCGACAGGTGACCATCTGCGGTGACATTCACGGGAAGCTGGACGACCTGCTCATCGTCCTGCACAAGGTGGGTAATGAGGGGCCAGGTTAGTGTTGCCGCGAGACTCGAGACTTTCTCGTCTAGTCTCGATTCTCGTCCCGTAGAGACACGAGACAAGACCCTAGTTTGAAATAAAAAGGAGTGCGTAGAAAATACACATGGCAGAAGTGAAACTTCTCCAGTTTGAGATGTGAACAAATCTCTTCTAAATTTACATCAATTGATTTAGGATTTTTCTTGTAGAATTTTGGTGACAAGAGGGAAATTATCAAGAGACGCAGTACACATACATTGAGGGAAAGTAAAAGTTATATCTTATTCATTTTTAACATAACTTATAAATGATACGGTTAGTTTATGATCGCTAAAATACGATGTATATACAGTTGATCTCAATTCCTCTCAACATCTGGAAAACACGGCATCAATCGCAGTTCCTGCTTTGGTCGATGGTACTGCTGGATCATTATTCGTCCTCAAATACGCCAGGGAATCAACAAATATATTCCGAAAAAATTGAAATGTGATAGTAAAGAACCTCGCTGGTATAACAACGATGATAGGAGAGACCTTAAGAGACAGTGAAAACTGTACAACTTGTTCATAAAGTCCATTACGTTTGGTGACAAATCGAAGGAACTTGAAGCAAAAGAAAGTTACGCTGCGCAACGCTCAAAAACCAAGAAATCAATGCGTACTGCATTGCAAAATTTCAAGAAAAAAGTACTCGGTGAATTACTCGAAGAAAATCCGAAATCTTTTTGGTCATATGCGAGAGAGCTTCAGGGAAAATCTTCAACCGTAGATTCGTTATTTGATAAAGATGGCAAACTTGTCACCGAAAATATTGACAAAGCTAACACGTTAAATTCCCACTTCGAAAGTGTATACACTACAGACGATACTGCATGTAATTTTGACATTTCATTCACTGAGGAACCGATGAAAGAAATCACTATTCAATGCGATGGGATAACTAAACAGCTACAGTCGATAAAAAATAGTAAATCTCCGGGTCCGGAGGGAATACCCGCGCGTGTCCTCAAGGAGTTAGCGCCACAGATCGCACCGTTCTTAGACATAATATTCAATAAGTCATTGTCTGAAGGAAATATACCAATAGACTGGAAAATTGCAAACGTTACACCGATATTCAAAAAGGGAAACGGACACGACCCAGGGAACTATCGACCAATTTCATTAACGTCGATTATAGGCAAGATACTCGAACATATCGTCGTTAGCAATATCATGACGTTCCTGGACAGTCGTAACTTCCTCCTTGGCTGTCAGCACGACTTTCGGAAAGGTAGATCATGTGAAACACAGCTCGCGCTCTTTCTTCATGACGTTCTCAAATCTGGTGAATCGAAAATACAAGTTGACGCATTATTTCCTGATTTTAAGAAAGCTTTCGACACGGTACCTCACAACAAACCTTTATACAAATTACAATCATGCGGGCTGAACGAAACAGTAGTAAACTGGATACGCGGCTTTCTGAGTGATCGTAAGCAAAAAGTAGTTCTTGACGGAATTCGCTCTGATGTAGTTTAAGTGACATCAGGTGTCCCACAAGGAAGCGTAATTTTTTAGCCCACTTTTGTTCATTACATACATAAATGACCTATGCTCTCGATTTAGCAGTAAAATACGTTTATTTGCTGACGACGCTGTCATCTATCGCGAAATTAGTGATCACTCTGACTTTGAAATTCTGTCATCGGATTTAAACAACGTTCATGTGTGGAGCCAAGAGTGGAGACTCGAACTTAATCTGAGCAAATGCACGGCGGTACATTTCTTGCGGAGGTCGTCCAACTATCCCCATGTATATGCTGTGGATGGTGTTAACATAAAGGCGACAAATGAATTGAAGTATCTGGGAGTTACGATAACCTCGAACCTATCGTGGGGAACACATAAGAAATATTTGAGGCAGAGCTCTGAAGAAGCTAGGATTCGTCAAGCGTATTGTGGGAAGATGTTCAGATGAAAAAATAAAAGAGAGGTGCTATTTCGCACTCGTCCGGCCACACCTTGAATATGCAGCGAGTATATGGGATCCGGTGCAGATAAACTTAATCCGGGAACTTAATAAAATACAAAGGAAAGCTGCGCGATTCGTCAAAAACTGCTACGGGCGTACAGACAGCGTTACACAGATGTTAAACGAATTAGGCTGGGAGCCGCTAGAGACTCGGAGGCTGCGCGCTAGGCTTAGATTACTTGAGCAATTAAGAATAGATATCTTTAAGAGCGAAACAGAGAACATTATATTAGAACCCTACTATATTTCCAGGTCTGACAGAAACGATAAATTAAGAGAGATATTTTGCCGAACGGATAGGTATGGGAATTCGTTTTTCCCCCGAACAATAAGGGACTTTAATAAATGCTAGGCGTAATTTCATTAGAGCGTTTCCTTTTTATATGTAAACGTTTCCTTTTCCTGGTGTCCTAACACCTCCCGCCACACGCCTATTAAGGCGGCTTGCGGGGTAGTATGTAGATGTAGAAATATAAGGAATCACCTTCAGAAATTCAGTCACAACACTTGTCGATGATCAACGTTGAACACGATAATAAATAGGTACACAGGAGTATTTAATACATATGAGATGATTCGTGATAGATATTTTTGGCGTACGGCTGCGGTAAACAACTAACACGCCAGCTGAAGCACCCACTCCGCGCGCAATTTCACATTTACCCACGAGGCGGCTCACGTCGACAGAGACTTCTGAGAGCGCTTCCCCTCCCAGCGTTTTACTCGTATCGTTCCCATGCGCGCTCCGGCTCGGTCCACGATTCACGCTACCACCACGCCAACAAGTGAGACCAAGGAGTCTACGTACAATAAGTTGTAGTATCCATGAGTGAGACAATCAAAGTTACTCATGCCAGTGCTTCCCCCTCTCCAATTGAACCCATTCCCCTCCCAGCGTTTCATTCTTATCGTTCCCTCTGGCGCGCCTAGTAATTGACATACCCTATCGGTCTTAAAGAAGTTTCACTTCAAAACGAGACAGACAATATTGGCCCTAAGTCTCGTCTCGTCTTGCGTCACCACTGTCAGGCTAGATCACCTTGTCTCCATAGAGCGAGTGCGCTAGCTTTATCGCAAATTTTCTTTTAGACTCACGAGAGCTCACGACAACGTGATCGTCATTCTTCAAATTTCGTCAGGTAGGTACGGTAAATCACCAGTTTTAGTTGATGGAGTGCGTTCTTCGGGCAATTACTGTTAGTCATGGTGCTATTATTACAAGGCAGAACGTTCCCGTGACCAAAATGAGTCCGTTCTGCGCATGACGTCATCCGGATGACGCAATCAGTAGACGAATCGAGAATTAGCAAATGGGAATAATGGATGAAAGTTTTCGTGAAGGCTTCCGCGGAGTTTTGTTGATGAAGCGAATTGTTTTTTGGGTTTACATCCGCGTTTATCCATTTTTGGTGGACAATATTTCACCAGCGTTCCAGCTAGCTTCCTCACGTTGTCGAAATATTGTCCACCAAAAATGGATTAACGAAAAACGATGGAAACCCGAAAAACCATTCTCTTCATAATGGATGAAAGCTCCGATAATTTCGTTTTTAGAAACTACAGAGTGGGGTCAATTACATATTATCATCCTGAAAATACTGATATACAGCATATTTGATCGGTAGTAATTAGTAACTGAGTAGTTTGAGAATATAATCTTGTTTACAGCGGAAATAATCATATATAATAAATAATCATATCGTGTGTGTGTGTAACCTAGGCATCCTTAGCAGGGTCTCATAAGCCCAGCGAAGTATCCCTATTCGGGTTGATTGTGTGTGTCTGTGGTTGTCCCTGGCGAGGAACTAACATTCCCGTAAACCACCTCAGGGGTTTTTCTGGTCGAGAGGTTGTGGTTGGTCACTGACGTGGATTTTTCCCCCTAATTTTTCCCGCAAACAGACACAGCAATTGTGGCGTATTTTTGACGAGTGGTGCCAATTTATTACGGCCATTGGAGAATTTTTATACCTTATAAATTTAAGAGGCCGTAGAGCTCACGTTCCCTAGTTTGGAAATAATCATAGCAACAGTTTTTTACAAAACTAAAGTGGTAACTCGTACCATTTTCAACATTAACACTAGATGTACCGGAGGGGTCATTTTGACCCCTTTTCAATTTTGACAATGAATTACTTCCGATTGGTTCGTCCCAGCACTTGTACATTTCTTGACTTTGATTTATTTTAGCACGAGAATACAATGTGAAAATATGAACCTCTTAGCAGCCATAGTTTTTAGTGTACATTACCTTGTACCTATTAGTGCCATTAGGGGTCGTTTAGACATCAGGCTATTTCTCCCAACATTTTTTTGAGTTTTGTCATATTAGAATTAGGTTTATTGTATATTGTTAAAGTACTTTTATTTTTAGTTATTTAGGTTTTTCATAAACGATGATAATCATTTAAAAGTACCTACTCAAAATAAGAAATTTATGTACACGGACGCATTAATATAATAAAATCCTTATAATAAGCCTGATTCAACTTTTATGGTACACGAATAGTTTTTACTTCAAAATGGATATGTAAATATAGACCAATAGCCTTTGATTTCCTCAGGACTCTGGAAACCTATTAACATGCAAGAAAAAATCTTTATGTCCAATGCAATTTGTACTACTCTTGAGAAAGGATCGATGGAAATGTGGAAAAAGGCAAAGCGGAAATGGCAAATTATAGTGTGTTACTGTAAACCACCATTCTTTCAAGAAAAATAGATAATAATAGAGAAAAGACATTTTTAAAAATATTTTAATACTATTTCCATTAAAAATCTTAAATTTACCTTTATAAAAACTAAGTATCCCTTTGGGGTAAAATCGACCCCTTTCGGTACTAATAGGTATGCCGCAAAGTCCGGTACCTACTGCTAGAGCTAAGTTTGTCTTGTCTCTGGTAAACCTGGACCCGCTTCGCCCGTGTACGTGGGTAAATGAGATATATAAAGAAATTCTCTTCCCTCGTATGTTTCCTCGCTTTGGTGTTGTATCCAAATACCACCCACGTATCAAATACTCAATGCACTCCGAACCTATATCGCGCGGTATGCAATCCAAACTCCACAAAAGCGTTCTACTAAAACGCTGCGCAAAGCCCTCCCTTGTATGTACCACGCTGTGAGTATTATCCTTCTGGAACGGTTTGCGTTTCGGATTACAATGATGACTACCCCAATTTAAGGGGTTTGCATCCATGCAGGGCTCTATGTTAATTCTTTATATCGTTTCCGGTTTTAAGGAAGATCTATTGACCATCTTCAACATGTTTTAACTCTTCATTTTTCCTTAGATTCACGGAGAAGAGAATTTGGCGAATCAATGTCTTTGGTGAATTTTATAAGAGGTTCCACTGCGGCTCTGTGAGTCAAAACTAATGCTAAGTTCTACCTTTTTGTTTGCTCTGCTAAAAAGTACTTCTTTCACTGATAACATGCATTATCTATTTAAAAATTAATTAAAGGTACAAAATATCTAATCATTCCTCGAATGTATTTTTTATAACAACTTTCCCCATCCTTTGGAGGTGACGGCAGAGCCATTTCTATTTAATTAACTTTTTGTTTATAATTTAATTAAGCATTTTGACTTCAATTTTTCCTGTACTTTGCTTAAAACTAAGACAATATGATGGACATGTTTCTAAGTATTGTTACTGTTCAATTTCCCCTACGAACAGCTGTGGCCGAAATGCCATTTACATTAAATACAAAATAATATATTTTTCTTCATATTTCATTCATCCTTGTATTGAGAATTATATACTATATTTTTCAAGTTCAATTTGTGAAACATTCGCGGTGGTAGGAAGAATTTCGTTTGCTTACATCATACAATTGAGATATGGGTGTGGAGGAGAATGGAGAAGGTGAGGTGAACGGAAAGGAGGACAAACGAAGAAGTGCTTGTTATGGTGGGTGAGGAGATGAAACTTCTGGAGGAGATTTGGAGGAGGCCGATTAGGTGGCTGGAGCAGTTAATGGGAGGCTAAGGGATGCTGAAGTTTGAGTTAAAGGGGAGGGTGTTGGGTAAGCGGAGAAGGGAAAGAAAGATCTTTGGCTTTAAGGACGGAATGAGAAGAGGTAGGATGTACACTGTGATTAAGAAAGACATTAGTTAGAGAGATAGGGGCCTGTGCTTGTAAAAAATATACTGGATGTTTACTCACTTTTGAAACAGTCTTAACCGGCTAATTACCCAAATTACACTCGTGCAGAGGACGATCTTGTCTAACATGAATTGAATGAAATTTACTGTCATTTTATGGTGTAACCACCTTAAATAGTATTTTTCCGGTATTATAATGTAGCAGTAGTTATTTGGTGCTAAAAATGCGCAGATTAAGTACCTAGCTTATACTTATTACCTAACATCTTGATCCAGATTCTACCACAACGCCTAAATAAGAAATTGGATCCGAACTCGCGACCTTCTTGTAGCCTGCCGGAGAATTTGGAAGCATGGAAGTTATAGCCTAAAAACTTGATGTTTTTCATTTTTTTCCTGCTAAAATATTTACGATTTTGGAAATAAAACGAGTCAAATGTCATTTATTACTACTATTTAATCATCTCTCATATTGTTTTAGGTACATGGTTTTTTTGTCTGGAAATAGGTGGTGTAAAACGTGCGTACATCAACTTCACTAAGAATTCAGGTGCCCCAGACTTGTTCGCGACCGAAGTTTAACAGGGGTAAAAGAAAAATCTATAATATCCAGTTGTGGAGTACCGCAGAAAAATGTCAAATGACCGGAAATAAGGTTCTTGCCAGGCTCATTGAGTTTTCAACGTCGAGGACTATTTTGTCAGTGATTGTTGAGATAAAGCTTTTAACCCAGTTCCGAGGAAAATTCATAGATTAAGAATAAGGAAGAATCTTCTTTCTGTACGTCACCAGTGGTAAGACTGAAAGATAGAATTCCTTGAAAATCACACAGTTTATGTTGGGCTGGACGTGTCTTTGTAAAACCTACCCGGATTTTCGCCCATTTTCTCGGTTACCAACCGCTTTCCCTACCCTTTTTAACCCACCATGCCGTCGAATAAGATTTTGTGTTTTAGAAAAACCGATTATAAGTAATTGTTGTGGACTTAGGGGTAGTGATTATCCAATGTTCGGATCATGCTACGTAGAAGCCCTGGAAACAATCTGCACAATATAGCAAGCTAGACTGGGGAGACAATCACTTGGAAATGTAGCTTTTAACCCCTCTTTGATTTTGATTACATTTCTTTCTAGTATTTTAATAAGTATTTACATTCGTTGGGAAATACACCCCTATTGTAAGATATAGCGTGCAGTTACTCCATCCATATCAGTCAGTCATTCGTGGCTAAGCCATCTGTGATCTGTCTTTTCTGCTGAACATTATTTAGGAGTACTGTTATAATAATAATAGGTTTATAGTTTTATGGTAATTCCTTTCAATGTCGCATCGTATTTTACGTTCCGGAAAACCGTAGTGCGTTGATAAAAGAAAGGTCGGTGGCTGGATGCTGAAATCTAAATCATTGAAACGATAAATCATCTTGGTAATGCTCTTGTATGCCCTTCAAATTAATTGGTGTATAATTTAATTTTGTTTAAATTATTGGATGTTAAAAGTATATTATGTTCAATGTAGTAAATATGCTGTCGTAAATGGTCTTGTAAATTCAGACATTACTTAGTCGTCCTTAAATTTTTTCAGATAGTTAATTTTTCGTATATTCAGGCATTATGCAGAAATATATTATTATATTAATAGTGCCTTTATTATATGTGTTTCATTACATGCAAAGAGTAAAAATAGCTATGTTATCTACTACTGAACGCATCTCATTTTATTGTGAACATTATCCACATGGATATATTGACACCGATAGCGATTGCGTAAATAAATATTGGTTATCTCAGGAAATATTTCCATCTCTTTGAAGGCATGTTGGAATTTATTCTTGGATGAAATTTATGATGCACGAATAATTCTGCCACAAGCTTCGTTCATGTGTCACTTCCTTTCCGTTAATTCTGAATGCTCTGAAGCACAGCTAGGTGCATCCACTCCAGCTTGTCACGAGAGCGAAGGCATTGGTACGGAAGAGACCGGTTTTATATTGGAATAAACTCCCTCAGTGACTGTACGTCCAGGTGTGAATTTTATATTTATTTTACCTTTTTCCCTCTTTGTCAGGGGTGAAGAGCGATGATTTGCACTCGTCCATTCACCGAAAGTGTACTTGTCGAAGAGCCATCGGACCCTCTCTTTTGTGAATATCTCTGTCGTTTTCAATTTTATATTGGTGTCACTGTGTGACTGCACGGCCAGTTATCTTAAGAAAATATTTCCATGTATTTCAGCAATAGCTCAGTACTTTCTTGGTATTTACACCAGTTATTCCCTCTTAAACCTATGTTCTCGATATTATACAGTTGGAATTTAAGTGATGGAGTTTTCGCATCCATCGTAAAAGAGAAAATTTGCCATTTATAGCATTAATTATGAATACATTGAATGTTATACGTTTACTTCGTGAATAGTGATAGTGTTTCAGATGATTTTAACTTCACCTGCACTTTCTAGCCTTTATAAACCTTAGAATTAAAATTTATTTGCGTTTTTATTTTCGGGATCAAACGAAGGAAGTTTTACCTTTAAAATGTTACTTTTCTAATGTTTAAAAATAAGCATTGAAATCATTCCATTCTGCCTAGTACTTTTCGAAGTATTTGAGGATATAAACTGCTGTTGGCATTGGACGCTAAAGACCGTGGAGTAGTTTATTTAACTATTAAAGGAAAGCAGTCAAAGGACAGCAATACTGCCAATGTACAGTGTACTAGTAAAAAGAATAAATGTGAGACGCACCACATGAAACATTAGCTGGAAAGAAAAAACAGATGAAAAAAGAAAGAAAAATGCATTGATAACTATTTACGGAAACATGTTTTACGACCAAGTTGCGGATGTGCTTCGATGACAGAAATAGGATTAATGTCAGCAGGGAGTGAATTTATTATTTGGAAGCGAAACGGAAGAAAGATGATCGTTTAATGGGTAATTATCTAGGCGCGGATGAGTGAAGTAATGAGACTATACGAGCGAATACTCTAAAACTCATGAGCTACTAAAGCTCTGGACAGTCGGATATGATTTAAGGAAGACTCATCATGTGAAAATTGATATTTTCGTATCCTATGTAGGTACATATCACCTTTTTAGCTTTAACACAAAATTGAAGCCCCAGAATATTTTTACAGGAAAAAAATACTCTTTGGGCGAAAATAAATATTAGAGAGTGCAGTGTGAGGCTCTTTTGTTATGATGTGAATGTGAAAACGGAGAAAGTTTTCAACCTATATAATAGTATTATTATATATTGCAACAGAGATCTATAAATGTAACTATAGGTCACTGTAACACTATATTGAGTTTAACATCTAAGAAGACTAACTAAGACATGCTTATATTTGTTGTATTCATGGTAACTGTTTACGCAACGTATTTAGTAACGCGGGAGACAAAAAAATAAAACAATCAAGATTTAGTTTTTAAAAAATAATTTCAAAATATTACTGACGTAAGAATTATATATTTTAATTGCTTAGGTATTGGTGGTTGATGGTTTTCTTTGATGATCTTCTGTATTGTAATTGTAGCCCCGAAGATGGAAGGTTTTGAATTACAAAACGTTGGAAAGGAATATCTATTTTGTTCTTAGTCTTACCCTCGATAAAATATTATTATTGAAAACAAAGACGTATTTGACTTGGTCGTATTTAGTTTCCACCGAATGTAGGGGCTGAAAAAAAAAATGTTACAGTACTATTCCTTGTCCAGTGTAATTCCTCATCCATCCCCTTGTATTCTTCTGATGGTGGACGAAGTTAGTTTTTTGGAATTTTACTTTCCTTGGAACTTATCATTTAGTAACACTCCACAAAACTAATTAATTATGCCTTTTTCTAAAATTAGATAAAATAAAGCAAGTGTTACTACGATAAAATATTCCAGGCCAGTTTTTATCGGGATATACCGACGCGTATGGTAAAAGTGCCGTAATGGATTTTCATTTTAAAGCAAAACATCGTCAGTCATTGTATTCTATAGATAGGTCGAATGTATCTAAGCGTATGAGATGGCGTATATTCTTAGATAATATGCTAAAAGGTTAAAATAGTTTTCGTTTTATCCATTTGAATTTGCCATAAAATTTAAACATTTCTTCTTTTACAGTTGAAAAGTTTATATATGATTAAATATTTTTAAAACTGTGTCAAGATATCTTTTCATTTTTCAGTGCAATTTATAACTACGTTGTTAATTTTTAAAAACAGTCTTATATGTTGGATCTGTTCAAGTTTCAGTGCCCTAGTCAAAACACATCCACTCTATCCATCATTTATCTTTCATTTGTTCTCCGAATCGAGAGTTTTTGTGTATCGCCACATACACATGTTGTATTCATCCACATCAAAGCATCCTGACCTTCATTTGAACTCCGAAACCTTTTGTCTCCGCTATTTCAACCACACTAAAATATTCTAGGGCAAGTGTTTCGGAATTTTCCGACACGTATCTTATAATATGTATTATTATGGAAATATTTTCTAAAGCGAAAAAAATAATAGTGGCTAATAGATGTCTCACACATCCAAGCGTATAAGATTAGAAAACGCATAATTATATAATAAATGCAAAGACATGCAAAATTATTTTCGTTTCACCCCTCGCCATTAAATAATGCAAATTATTATTTAAGAATTCGCAAGTTTCATATGATTTTATTTGATCTGGCAGAAATTATAAGAGTAATTATATGAGTATTTCGCGATATTTTTCCTAACGCATTGCGATTTTTATTTACATAGTTAATTTTAAAGTAGAATCTTGTATGATGGATCTGTTCAGGTTTCAGTGCCTTAGTCAAAATCAACACTCGTTACCAACCTTCCATTCGTACTCCGAATCAAGTGAACCCTTTTGCGTATCACCATACACGCATAGGTTCTACTCACCCGCAGCCAAGCATTCTGGCATTAATTTCAACGCCACAAGCTATTGTGTTCCTACTCCCCTCCCGTCTTTTCCGTTGGCACTTTTCCAAAAAGGGCAATAAAATAACATGGGCCTCACTCTTACATCTCTCCCTCCTGCCTCTTCCCTCTTAGTCGTGATAAATTTCCAGGCTGGCCCGTTTCTTTCGCTCGCACGATTAATCCACGCTGGCGGGACGTCCGACAGACTCCCCCTGCTCCCTCCCCTTATCCAACTTCCGTCTGTCTGTCTCCAGTTCCCACACCCCTCGCCACTTCCCGCCCTATCACTCCCCCATACCCTTTGGTCGATCCCTGCTCGCTTTTTGTGTTGCCTCCTCACTAACTCGCCCCACTTATCCCAATTCATAAGGCCTCCCAAAACCATCGTCCCGTATAAAGGGTCGCAGGTACTACATATATCTCTCGTCCCAATTCTCTTTTTCCTGTCTCGCGGGATCCCATGAATGCGGTCATTGTTGGCAGGCGTAGCTGGATAGGATTTTTTCAAGATTATAGGAGAATGTTATTACAAAAAAACTTCAAATTTGGCTGACATGTGATATTGACACTCCTGGATCAGTACAGTGGACACAGCATAGATTAACGAGACATTTTTTGCAGATTAGTAAAACTTTTTTGGAGTTTGGAAGGAAGTTTTTAATATCGGTAAATCATCATTATTGTGAATATTCTTATATCATGCTTGTTGTTTCACTGTATCATATTGGATGCTATTTAGCATGTTTGTTTTTACTACAAGGGCTTTTTATTTGATTCTCAAGTATAAAACAATCACTCTTGGATGTTACAGTCGTTTTTATTGTTAAATTTTATTAATCCTGTACTTTTTATTTCATGAAACTTTCTGATGATTGCGATATAACATTTTATTTTTTTCCAATTATCTGCTGTCAGCTTAAGAATCAGATGAACAATCATCACAAATAAATGATTTAATTAACGAATACGAGACGAGAACTTGGAACGTTATTTGAGATGAGACTGCACCCCCATGAGACAAGACTAGTTTTGAATGCGATACTAAGACAAAATTGACCCATGTTTTGTCTAGTCTTGCGGCAACACATACTAGGGGAATATTACTTAAAAGTGGTTCTACTTAAGGGTGGTTCTAGGTAAATGTAATTATTTTTGTATAATTTTATTGATATTGTGATTGGTTTCAGAGAGCCATGTCCTCTGTTTGATATGAACAACAAAATCCTACGTCTCGGCGTTATTCTTTCGCTAATTGTACTCGAAATTAAATGGTGCTAAATGCATCAATATGGGGAAAAATATTGTTTTTTCTGTGTAACGTAAAAGCCATTTCCGTGATCAACTGTTTTAAGAAAGTAATTATCCTGGGAATTGAATGTGGGTAAAACTCAGACACCTATCCACCTTTATTTTTGAATCAGTATCAAGTAGCTACCATAAAACTGGATGACTTTGGCCCACTTTTGTAATATGTTAAGTTAAATCTTTAATAAACTCGTTGTCGTTGCTATTTTTTAGCTCTGGAAATCATTTTTATGGTACATGTGTCTCTTAAATGTAGTAGGCTGAGACATTTAAAGTTTAATTTAACCCTTTTAAATTATTTTTTTTGTGAACCAATTTTAGTGGGCCAATATTTATTATTTTAGTGGGCCCTAATGTTTGTGTAACTTTGGCCCATTTCGTTATATCCAATACTAGTGTCCATCCAAGGCGTGGGGATGGCGTGACCCAAGAATCCATGGTGGTGTCGTTTGTTTGAATCATATGAATGTGAAAAATTGTTTACTTTTCATTTCTATCTAAGCCAAATCAGTATATATCAGCTGCGCTATTATCTTGAACGGACTCAAAAAACTCATGGCGAATCTCACCGTCTTCGGTGTATTATAAAACGAGCTGTGACAAAGAATAGCTTAGGTTCATAATGAAATTGCAGTGTTTGACAGTGAGACAATTAGAGAGTGAGCAATTATCACAAAACCGTTAGAAATTTCATTGTTCTACAAAAAATTTGTTTTACGTATTGATTACCAAAATGTCGAAATAACGATTTCAAATTTCAAAATCACGGATATCCTAATTCACGAAAACGTGAATTTGGTTGTCCGTTCTCCATTTAATGTAATTCCGAACGAAAAGTATGTCTTTCTCCTGGGGCTACTTCCACCCTCAACAAACTGAGAAATTATGAGCTACATTGGTCCTCACACGAAGATGGTCCCGGAAAATAACCCGTTAGCCTTAGGTTATCTAGGTTATTTTTTGGTTGAAATTTTGAAAAAAAAGAACAAAACGCTGAACCTTGTTTTAGTCATACTACTGTTTTAAAACATAAATTGATTTCAATAAAGAGTAATTTCGAAGCTTACAAGAGATGTATTAAAGCTAACGCTGCCTAAAGTTTAAGTATTGAAAAAAAACATTTTTTACAAACCAAATGAAACAATTGGTTCTAAAGTTAAGTAGGCAAATAATTAACTATTAATTATATAAATTATGTCGTCACTAGTACTTACAAGGTGTGATCAAAAAAAGACCGGACTGATTTTATTCCGCGCAAACCGTTCAACAGATCGAAATGAGACACAGTGCGCCATCTAGCTACACATCTGACGACTAAAACGAGAGGTGTTGCGTTTGTTTACGTCGAGTCGTTACGCAGCAGCAGCGGTACGTGTCTTAACCTGTCCGTCGCCCCGTGCAACGGCAGCAATGAAGGAGCTAGAGGAACAGCGTGTGTGCGTGAAATTTTGCTTCAAACTAGGCAAAAGTGCTACGGAGACATTTGGAATGATTCAACAAGCATTTGGTAATGAAGCTATGAGTCGAAGCCAGTGTTTTGAGTGGTACAGTCGTTTTAAATCGGGCAGAACCTCGACAGATGAAGATTCGTGAACGGGGCGGCCTTCCACATCGACAGACCCCACCCATGTCGAATTGGTGAACGATTAGGTGCGGGAAAATCGCTGTTTAACTGTTAGAGAGATAGCCGAGGAAGTGAACGTTAGTTTTAGATCCTGTCAGAAAATTTTGACAGACATTTTGGGCAGTGAGCCGGAAGAGGCCGGACATGCGGAGAAACAATGCATGGCGTTTCCACCACGATAACGCGCCGGCTCACACGGCGCTGATCGTGACGGAGTTTTTCGCCAAAACCAGAACTTCCGTGTTCCCGCAGCCATCCTTCTCTCCACACGTGGCTCCATCACACTTTTTTTTGTTTCCAAAGTTAAAATCAACCTTGAAAGGACGCCGATTCGACTCTATTGCGGACATTAAAACTAATTGTACGGCGGACCTGAAGATGATGCCTAAGGTGGCTTACCAGGCAGGGTTCGAAAGCTGGAAGAAACGTTGGCAAAGGTGTGTCGTTAGCCAAGGCATGTACTTTAAGGACGACAAGTTCGATTAAGCTGTATCCGTCGAAATAAACAAGTTATAAAATCAGTCCGGTCTTTTTTTGATCACACCTTGTATAACTAGTGGATTATACTTGTATCACTTCCAAAACTAGTCTTAGAAAATTATTTGACAACGTTTAATCATTTTATCCTTTTTGGACTAAGTAGTCTGATTAATCAGTACAGAAATGAAGTGAAAATACGTTAGTTCAATAGAAATTGCGTTTCAGTCAGATGTATAACGATTCATTTGATATAAATAGATTTCTATCGCTGATATAAATTATGTTGGCTTGTTTAAAAAGAAAAGGTTCTTTTAGATGAAAGTCGTCGTACTAGTCGTACCTTGCGATGCCGTGAGAATCCGTGTAATTTCATGCCCCCTTCTCCATTAAATATCTTCAGAAATAGGCGAAATATAATTTTGAAAAAATTCAGGTTGTTTTTGAGCAACATTGGTAACACTTCCGGCTAGTTGTCTGACGTTGAGCGAAATCAACGAACCTCCATAATTCAAGAAGAGTTAAAGTTAACAAGTAAGTTAAAAATATTATTGATAATTTTGAGTTTATTACTTCTCAAAGTAACATTCACCAAAAAACAATGATTTCATAGACACATTTTAGGAAGCTTTATGTAGCCTCTAAGAATAACTGAGCTGAGGCTACCTTCACAGTAATGCAAAGCTGCATATATCCACTCACTCAGTGATTCAACCCGAAGGTTGGTTTGGATAGCTGAGGGTAGAGCTCACCCCGGACTAAGCCACAGGCGTGTGAAATTCACCCACAGGTAGGGGGGCCAGTTCTTTCCCCTGGGCCACCTCGCACTCGGGGGCGTCCAAAGGCTTCACCAATTCAAGGCAAATAAAAAATAATAATACAGTTCAAATTTCCGATGAGCCAAACAGGATGAATACAATAAGTAAAAGAACTTCACGCAATAATATTAAATAAATAATCTACCTTGGGCTGATTAAGTAGCCATTCCACTGCCATTTGAAGGAATTTAGCTTTAATATTAACCTTTATATTCACTGGTATCAAATTATGCACTTTAGGTTCCATATACAAAAACATTTTTAAAGAGAGTTTTATTAGGTTTAATGAGCGGGACATAGAATTATAGGAAATAAAACTACAGATTGATCTAAATTTTCAATGAAAGCAATATGAATTTTGACTCCTATTCATACATTTCGGCCATTCAGGTTAATATGTACCGATAAGGAGAATTAAAAATCTAACAAACACGTGCGTGTTGTCAGAGGCTCTTAGTGCGAGTGCTTGGAAACGTCACGACACTAACAACAGTAAACCCACTTTTTTACCCTGTATCTCGTCGCGAGGGTGTGTAGGAGGAGGTGTTTGGACACGGTGCCGTGAAAAAAGGAAGAGAAAGGAGATAGGAGGAGGAAAATGACAAAAGTGAACTGTATGTCAATTTAGCGTCTTTATGTCTCACTCACTTACAGTTACAGTCAGTAACGGTGCTTGCACAGCAGGCATATTTAACGAATTTACAACTACTGTACTACTACTACAACTTTACTACGTTATTGCGCGTCACAACAGTACACCTAAAATTTCAATCGCATCATTAGTTTCGAAATATGAGGAGGTTTACAACGTTTACACCAGCTCGTGTAAAACTCAACCTATGAACAATTTATTTCCTTTATTACGTAAATAAAATGTTTAGCTAATCTATATCGGAATTTCCCGTTTCTGTGTCTGACGTTAAGAGAACAGTGATAACATAAATTTGGAAAATCGGATTTTGAGCGCCGAAAATAGTGACTTTTTTCAAATAAAATATCGTTAAAATGCAGATAAGTACGGAAACGTTTTTTAACACACATGGATAAACGTAGGAATGATCATTCTATCAGATCGTTTTTATTTCGTAAAAATCCGTTAACTCTACTTGAAGATACAGCTTCCTAAACTCGAGGGACTCGACTTATTTAATGGACATTAGTTAGGGGTTGGGTTTAAATAAAAATGCGTATTCAAGTGTGATTACTTGAAAATATATAAATTTTTAATTTATTGAAATTTTGAAATAATTAGAAGCCTTAGACTTGACTTTATTTTTTGATACTCCTAAGTTAAATGTAAATAAAGTATCGTTGTCATAATACTTCCTTTTGTTCTCTGATTTGAAGTCCTGGAAGGATTTAGGTATCACTTATAACATTTTAGGTAGATGTATTTGTTTTAAAGACCCGACCAGATAACTGAGTATAACAGTTCATCAAAAAATTGGCGGTTTATAATCACTCATTTAGTTTGATAAATAGTACCTCAGAACAGGTTTTGCTGTTTCATTTGTCATTTGTGTTTTTTACGTAATATGAAAGTCATTGTACCAAGAAAATGTGTTAGCTCTAAGTAATACATCACCCATTTCTATTATTTCCCTTTCTATTATATCTCACAATAGTTATCCTGCAGTAGACGTTTAATGAGTGCACGATTGCCATTCGTAATTGTAGTTTGCTACACATTAGTAACGAAGAAAAGTCGGCTAACTACGAGTAATTATTATAATGGTACTCTAACTTCCAAGTTCCATGGTTAAGTATAAAAAAACTGTTGGGAGCAGCGTTAATAATTCAATACAACCATGAGGGAAATAAGCATGAATCTATTTTAAAAATATCGAGTTTATTCCTCTCATCAAGACTCACCCAGGCATCTTCTACATGATAAAACCTCACCGTTGGAAGAAAATGTTGCGTGAAGTTACTAGGCAGTCAATGTATTTATTCGATCGTTTCAATAAACATTCCTATCTATTTCTATGTCTGTTTTAAAATTGACTCTAGTAACACAGTCCATTGGAATGCAAAAAAACTCACTTGAGCTGGTTTTAAACGATTCTTTGCTGCTAAAGGAAAGTCGTTACTGAGAAACATTTTTTTTTGATCTCACTGTTTTCAAATAGAGTTTGTTTGATGGTGGTCTAGGTGTTATGCTCATTATTTTTTGTCTACTCAAATAAAAAACAAGAACAAACACCATTATACGGAATTGCTGGACTGTTCTCTTTGTTCATATAAGGGTCTTTCGCTTGCATAAGGACACCTGACCGAGGCAAAAGCTACTCGAAAGTAACATTGTGAAACATCTTTCTTGATCGCAAAGAAAGATACTCATACTAATTAGTGCGTTCTCAACTTTCGCATTCACTTCCCTGTTATACGAAACACGCACATTTGATGATAGTCAATTTTTCTTTGCTTCTAAAGGAGAGCCATTACTTTTTATTGTTCTTTTCTCTCTCTATTTTCAAGTTGCCACAAGTTTTAAATTGAAATGGAAGAAATGTGGGGAAATATGTTAATGATCCCTTGCTACTTTTTTTAGAGCCACGATTAGTTCATTAGAACGAAATTTTACTTACAATAATGTATTTCCAGGCACCAAATGCTACATAAATTGTAGCAGTTTGTGGAAATTCTTGCATCAAGGACCTATTCATAAACATCTTTCTTAGCTTACATGTATGTACAATTTGTTCTTATACCTTCTCGATATTGTTATGGCATCAGTTTGAGTGAGGCCATTGGGATTCAGATCAAACTCTTGGGCTGGTTAAAATAAATTCTTCCTTGTAGTGTGGTGAATGTTATAGTTTTCAAATTTACAAAAAATGTATTTCTCTCCGTCTCTCTCAAGGAATTTTCAACCTTTACATATTATGTATATTGAGTAATTTAATTCCTTTTTATTACAAAGTATTATATTTATTTTGTGCATGAAGTTATAATACCCCATGGGAAAACATATAGCATCTTTGTTAGTAGGTTTAGCATGTTTTTCACCTTCCCCTTCTAATGCGGGTGCTTTCTTGCTGTGATTTTTTTACTAGCATACGTACCAGAAACTCTGAATTTTTCCTAAAAGTACCGACTATAGCCTTTCTTTAAGCACGTTATACTATTACTTTTGATCTTATTATGACAATGACCAATCGCTCGGACAGAGGATCATATTTCATATATTTGCATAAGATAATTCTATATTTGCGCTTCCATTGTATTGACCTTTTATTCATTTCCTTTGTCTATGACCCAACAAAGGACCTACAGTTCATACTTAATATTGAAATATTTCCACAAATTAAAGAACTTCATTTTTCTCTGCTACTCTCAATTTTCAAACACATACAGTTTTGATAGGTAAATCAGTGAGGTCTGCTCTCCGGTTTGGGGTTAACGATTTGTCGCTATACGTATATACTCATACTAATTTATACTATAAAACACCTTTCCCTGAGTGGAAAGAGGAGAAACCCAATCAAGAGAATAAGTTTGCGTGTTCTTCTGTTTCGGTGCAAATGATCGTCTTTTGTTCAGTTAAATACCTACGTCTGTTCGCGGAAAATTTTGCATCAAATTAAGAAATTTCGTTCTCCAATGGTCTTTCATATTTCCATCATTTGTGTAATTAAGTTGGAGACCTGGGACGGCGAAACAGGTTATTAAATAAGTTCATTTTAATTTCGATACATTTAAATGAATAATGGAATTCAGTGAAGAGACCCAACTAAGGACCAAAGAAAATTATACTTTTTACCTCCCAATTAAATGATAAAAGAAACACCTTAAATTTCCGTTTATTTAAGTCTCTGCTACTCAAGTTTTTATCAGCATAATGGACGAAGCATTATTTTTTATTGAAAGTAAATGCTCGTTTTCTATTTTCTTTAGTAGGTATTCTCCAATTAACTCAGTTTAGTAGTTAGTTTGATGGAAATTTCACTTCACTTAGAACTTGATGAATTTAACTTCACTTTTAAGATAAAACATTAACTCATTACAGAACTACTTTTAGAGTAATTTTCCTAAACGTTTACGCTGTTTTACGTGGGATATGTTACGGCTGTGCGCTCCAGAGGGAGAATCTTGACAAAATTAAGAATTTCCTAGATTTCGTCAAAAACCGAACGGTGCGTAGTTTTGATGTTTTCTCAGCTTTTTTATATTATGTAACCAATTACATACCGCAGTAATTATTACAGATTCGCAAAAAAATCTTTTGTGAAGGCTTTTCACCGTACAGCGTGAAAAAATAAGTCAAGTTAGAGACTTATGTTTTCATATTTATTAAATTACTGATAGTTATTGGCATATAAAACTATATTTATGCACCGTTATTATAACAATATTTACTGCATACTTCTTACAGACGCTGAAATAAAAAAATAAAATTCAAATATGGTCTCCATTATTTCTAGGGATATATCTCGATCAAACTACCTTAAGTTCATTGGGATGTTGAGTTCCCCACTTGGGCTTAGGTTAGTGATTCTTGGCTCTCTGAAGAAAGTCATTATCTTCGATACACTTACATTTGTCACTATCTGTTTTCAAAATTTCACTACTTGCATGGTTAATACCGGGTTACTGGTTTTTCGGACTCTATTTTTAATATCATTTGTGCCCCTTAAACACATAAATACAATCTTTAAAAAAATATGGGAATACATAAAGTAGCTTTAGGTGACCCCCAAACCCCTGAAGATGAGATCACCTTCAGAAAAAAATAGCACACTGATGATTAGAAGTAATGTTATAGGTAATTTAAAAAAAATTTCTTTTTTGAAATATTAATATAACTATACAGTGTAATCAATATTTCTTATTCACCAGGAAAGACTATTCTGCTTATCCCGGATAAATAGCCACTGTTTCACTAGCTTTAAAATGTTTTAATTCATCGATAAATTGTTGGTAATATATTAAATACCACGTTAATTCAATTAATTTTAGCTTGGGCACAGTAGTGTTGTTTGTCAATGACTTATGTTCTACTACCTGATGTTAAGACCTTTATTATCATCTTAAGTATCAGTACGTAGGTATGCCTTAGGGTGAGCTTGCACTGGTTTACTTCCACAAGTTTCTTCAGTAAGAGCTTGCAGAGGGTATAACTCTGACGAACAAATATTTCACGAGTTAGTGCAGAGCCAGATTGGTTGCTGTTTACACTGGCAACAGTACGCTTTTGCCAGCGCTTTGCCGTAACTTTAAAAAAATCTATTAGCGGACTTGTGGAGCCGTTTACACCTGCAATTTGCGCCGAAAGACGCTTGCTTCATGTTAATTGCGTAATAAACTTGCCAGTGCAAAACAATCTTATATTACTCAATTATATTTCATATTTATAAGACCTATAAATAAATCAATATAACCATAAAACTGTTTGGTCCTCGTAATTTTGGCACATGTACGAGTCTTTTTCTCAGCTATAGATGGTCGTTTTCTTCTCTTCCTTTGTTTGTAAGAGTGCTCCTTCTGCCATATTTTAATTCACTCCTTCCTCATGAACTTCCACCTGCTCCTCCCGTCAGCCCAACTCACACGGAGCCGACATCACAGTCCGACTCTGGCGAAATTAATCATATTTCTTTCAGAACCTCCTCAGTGAGATCTCAACATTCTGTTCTTCTACTTTGACCCTCCCAAGAGTTTCTTAATTGCTTCCTCCCTCGTTTTCGCTGTCGAAAAATGCCTATTAATATTTTTGTTATCTCTTGGTAAACATGGAGTGGATCCATTAAGAGGAGAAGACTTCATTTATGGAACATTAATTGAAAACGGTAGTCTTTCTCTTAGATGATGTCGTCCAGTTTAAATAATGAGCTTAATTTGACGTGCTCAACTACACGTTTGTTAAAGCCATGGACCGCGTTTTTTTACCTATTCAGCTAGATTTATAGGTATTAATCCGAGTAAGTTATTTGAATATTTCGGTAAAGAGACATTGTTTTCATGAGATATAAATTTATGATCGCAGCCACTCGTATGATCATGTAGAAAACAAAACCGTTGACTATTTATTCTGAAGTGAAGCGTTGTTTTAACCAATTGTACAAAATATTGCCTAGCGTAACTCGTACGGCTCAGGAAATCACCTTTTAATAGGGTTTGCTTAGACTGAATATTTTTATCCAGGGGTCGCGTGGGTGCTCAGGAGCCCGGGTCGCTGCACGTCCAGAGGGGCCCGGTTTTTGTGACCCCCCTCTCCCCCCTTCTAAAAATATTTGTGCGATGTAAACGCGTTAGACTATAATTTCATAGGTATTTATGTACAGTATGACAAACTTGTACTTTCCCGCAGAGATGTTTGGTCTGCTGGCTGTTCAAAGTTCGGGGCCCGGCCCGCCAGGCCCTCCGGACCCGAGCTCGAAACCTAGTGCGTGGCCCGGGGCCCGAGCGCGAATCCCCGCCTTCCCGCCCTGGCCACGCCGCCCCTGTTTTTATCTTTTGCTATCTGTTTTCCAAAATTAAATCAGTATTTGTGGTTCAACTGAGGCCAAATAGGGGGACAGGGATTAGTGATTCTCTCTTACCTTGAGTGGAAAAAAGATGAACTTAATATTTAGACAACGCTGGTTAATCTTCATCATTTAGGCTCATGTGAGTGACTTTCTATCACAAACATATATAGTGATTTTCTTTTCATTTTGAGCAAGATATTGGATCGGTGACTGCAACTGGACGGAAGTGAAAGATAAAGTTTAGATTGCGTGAGAGAGATGTGATTATCTTCAGACAATTGAATGCACTAACTTTAGATAACATGAATTGTTTTGAAGTGCAGAAATCGTACTGAAATATAGAAAATATGAGAGATACAGATTTTTAAAAATAAAACGTATTTATAAATATGTTTTAAACACTAAAAAAAAAGTTTTTTGGATTAACACAAACGTAAAACTGTTGTGTAGTGATTAAATATTTTGGTGAAGGTGTAAACAAACAATACTTTCCATCGGCATGCTGAATTTGAAGCAAATATCTTTTCATTAAATTATATTTTAAATGATTGATAAGAGATACTTGAAGCAAGATAAACGTGTGTTTCAATTTTTTATCACACATTATATCACAAGCGTCTTTAGTCTGTGAGCATTTACAAGAGGTGTTGTTTTTTCCTGTTATTATTTACAACATTTGTTTAACCTGTATAGTTGCATCTTTTTATTTCAAAATACAGCCTGGAATATGCAAAAAAGTTTGGAACTAAATCTATGATTTTATTACATTAGGTGTACATTTGGCATTTACACATAAAATAACATTTGACTGGGGAAAGGGTTGTTCTTAGTTTAGAAGTACTACCGCCACGGTAAATGTTTTCAATGAGATTTGATTGTGCTTAATGGGTAAAATGCGCTTATGCTGAAATTACTTACGTGATGACTATGATAACAGTCAGCGAAATCCATTCGTCGGTTGTCTATTTTAACGAAAGAAGAAACTTCAAATAGTATTTATGTACACAGTTTTATTAACACTACCGACCAAGGTTTCAACGGATAACACGGACAACGACACCTTTAAAATTCGGTTATCCGTTGAAACCTTGTTTAGTAGTGTTAATAAATGAGTGTGGATAAATACCATTTGAAGTTTCTTCTTTCTTTAATTGTGAAAGAGTTCCACCAAGTCAAGCCTGAAACTATTTGTTTATTTGTCATTTTTAATGAGTTTGGACTTTCAGAAGTATCCCCGAATCATTGTCAACTAAATGAACTGGAAGAAAACTTATCAACTCCTTAAGACAGGAGATACACAAACGATTGTTAACCCGACTACGTGGTTAAATTTATGGGAAGCAATGTTCCTTTCTGTATCGCCTACTCTTGGTCAATTCCGGCAACTTGTCGACACCGTAGCCCGATTGGTAACGTACCGCTCAGGATACTGTTATGCTAATTTCGGCGAGACGCTTCCCTATACAGCCTAGGCATAATAGAAACCTTATTCAAATAATGTTTTATATATACTTGTATACCGTAGGAACTGTGAATTAAATATGCTAATATTAAATGGTGCACCAAAATCTTGTTAGCATGACTTAACTTCTCCATTCTAGAAAAATACAAATCTTTGTGGCTTTCACTTGATTTGTTTCTGACCGTAAGCTAAAGACTCCATTAAGCTGATGCTTCACAGTAAATTATTTCGTAAATGTATGCATGAATAATTCATGTTAACTTAAATATGTGCTTTTTAACTTGATACTTTACTAGATTTTTTACTTCCAATAGTTATTTTGTCTTTCGAGTGTGAGTAGTGAAAATAACTTTACATTTAGTTAAGGTATTTATCACCATATATGATTAGCAGTAGTATTTTGTTTAACGTCCTTCGACGGCTAAGGTCATTTCGCACATACTGTTTACCACGCGCAGACAGGGGCAACAGCACTCGGCCGAATTGGAGGATCACCCCTCCAAACTCGAGCCGAGCCCAACGATGCTTAACTTCGGTGACTGATCGGGAAACGGTGTTTCCATCGTGGCAGTCCGTTTCCCGTATGATTAGCTTTTCTTATTGAAAATATAAATCTATCGATAGTTATCCATGCGTTGAGAAAAATTTTCAATAGCAATTACCTCTTCCGCCTTCAACGCTCGTGACAAATGTTAACATTTGTCTCATGTAATTGTTAGCGCAGCATTAAATTACTAAGAAGGCGGAGATAAATATGGGTTTACTTTTGTCTTGGAGTTATAACATGCCGATAGTCATATATGCGTCCAGAAAAGCTTTCGTTTCCACCTTCAGCTTTTGCATGAAATTTCAACCTTTAGCTTCAAGAATTATTGTTGTCGTTAGTTTTCGTTTAATTTAACTGTGTGGTCACCTGCTGTGTGCCAGTGTGGCGACGCAAAACCTCCTAGCAATCAATTTTGTTGATGGACATTATTTTTGCGTCAATCTCTCTTCAATCTCTTGGAATAAAATGAAATTATCTTCGATTGATCGTACTTGTAATTACATTCGCAAGACCTAAATGGGGCCTTTGCTGTGACACTTTCCCGGATGTAAGGGCTAATGGCTCTGGCATCGCAAAATTAAGTTTCAGAATTTCCATTAGCGAGGTAAGAGCTTGGGAATTTTTTTTATACTCCGGTCTAAAGTTTGCGATTTTAGAAAACCGGACGGTGCATATTATATACATTTTTTTACAATTTTGTTACAACTTATATATTATATATTGGTGCATAATATAACATATAAACTTTGTTTCATTGCTTACATGGAGCACAACTTGAAAAAATGCGTAACACATGATATAGAATAGGAGCAAAAATGGCATGCCTACTGTTAAATTTTCAACTGATTTACAGAGTATTTAGTAATGTTTACAGGTATAATTACATGATAAGAGATCAATTGTTTTCGAGTAAACTTTAGTTTTTTTCTCGCTTATGAAAGTGAGTAGATCCACGACCTTTGAATTATCTTCTTTTTCTACTGAATTATAATTTGTGAGCTCTCACGACTCTTCCATATCTTAATTTATGATTGCGAGAGAAAGCTTGCTTTGGAAGTTCCGTTATATTTTACGATTTTCACAGTTTACACATTCACGATTTACGTGAATGACGCGTATTTAGATGTTTATTTAAAATAACACGATATTGAAATATGTTTTTTGCGCATTATTATAATCTAGATGGGTATATGCATAAACTCCAATGAAATATCGTCAGATGGCAGTGACCGAAGCCACAACCTAGTGCTCCAACTTTAGATTTCGAAATTATTCTACCAAATATTCCTATATAGTGAGGAAATACGCCCCGCGGACCTTGAGCACGTCCATTTCCACAGTGTGGAAACGCGATTCGTTCAAGCGTTTTAATACGCATGGCTTACAGCATTCCTCCTTTCGATTCGAAAAAAGGGATCGGTGTGGGGCGAGAGGTACATGAAAGAATGAACTCCATATGCAAGGGCACGTCCCTCCCATTTCCAGGGTTTATTCTTGAGTCACTGCCATCACATCTTCATCCTAAAACACAACGTCTTCGCTAAATTGTATTATGTAGGATGTACAACATTTCTCAAATCAATGCATTTGTGGTGATAAAGTCTCAAGAAGTTTATATCTCCTCCCCTAATACAGTAACCGACGGTTCCTTAACTTTGAAAGGCTTTTTAATCACGACATCTTGACCTAACAATTTTGATTTCATTGGTCGGGAAATAAGAAAAAGGTATTAATGCATTTCAGCCATTTCACTTCACAGCCATTATTCTTCACATTTTTTTCAGGTGAGCCTTGAAAGCGTCAAGTATGTGCATTCCCTTTTGACGTAATAATGGACCCGGGCGCTTAAATTATATTAAATTTAGTCTATCATACATAGGTTTGCCATTCATCTGTCCTTTTCCTGCACATGAAATATTATCCCTGATGACAAACTTTCCGTTGCTTTTGTTTGACGCCGTAAAATTACGTAAGGGTTCAGTTTTCGCCCTCCGGCTGTGGCTGCAACCAATACGGTGTTTCTATTTTCCTCATCTCCCGAGTAAGTGATTTGGTACGACATTGATTTTGCGTCTTTTGTATTTGCAGTGACGTTTGCTAGCATATCAAAACAAACTGAAGTTTCATTAGTAGTTCCCATCTGTCCAAAAAGGTAGCCGTCCTTTTTACGCATGTTTATAACTTCTCTGCATAATTATACCTAACAAGACACTGTTTTTCTATTCGGAGAATAAAAAAAGGCTTTTTCTTCGCAACATCATTTTATGCCAACTAATGCCTGCTTAGAAAGAGAGTGGAATCTTAATTCCCTTGAAACTTCCACAGCTTTCTTCGTTTTATCTTCTTGACTTCTAGCTTCCTTTTACCGCCACAAAATTATGGTGATTTCAAAGTCTTAATTATTCTGTATTCTTATGTACTCTTCCTCGTCTTTGACCCCATCCATCCATTTCATCTTTAATATCCGCCTCCAGCACTAAATATTGAAAGCCTCTGTTCTCCTCTGTTTCAATTTTCCTCTCTCTTCTCAAATTTCCAATGGTATATTTTGTGGCATTTTTTATGCACACCTCAACTACCCATTTTTGGCCATATTTTCCGCTCTTTGGAAGTGTTTCCCCTCGACGGACTGTTTAACCTGCAGACTTAGCCGAGGCGCGTCCCGAAATGCTCGCTAACAACATCAAGTTGGAAACGAAAAAATTGCCTACGTCTAAAAATTGCAGCGACAACATCTTTTCAGCTACTACGTCATGCCAGCAACTTCTTCATTAGATCAATGGTAGACGAATTCACTCTGTGGAAGTTCATCTTAATAAAAAAAGAACTTCGTAATTTTCCACACTATTTTATTGTTCACTCAGCTATTGAAAATGACGTGATCACTGCGTTGAAACCGGTTAAGTGAACAATAAAATAGTGTGAAAAATTAATAAGTTCTCTTTTTTTATTAACTACTTCATGCCAGTAACTTCTGTCAGTGACTTCAGCCGTGACCTATGGCCACGTTCTTTCTCTCAGCCGGTCAGCTATTATATATATAATGGTCGGCGCAGAAGAAATACGAGCACCCCTGGGACTAATAACAACGGCACAAATCCTATGACCCTGTATTCCGCGGACGGAGATAGAAACTAGTTCCTGATGCACCAATTAAAGGATCGCACCCTATAAATGTACCCATCCCACTATTTCCTCCCCTCCAAAGCTACCAATCGCCTATATCCTATGTCTCCCCCACTTCACCTTGTCTGTTCAAGACGCGACGGCGAGGAGTCACATCACTTCCAGCACTCAGTCAATATTTACGCTCTTATGTGTCTCTTGCACTTGTGCAATTTTGTCGTTGATTCTGGAGTGGAAGCTAGAAAACGGTAAGCTGGACCTTGAATTATTTGTTTATAAATTGGTTGGTTTTGTGAAATATACCTGCTCTATTAGTTATTCATCGAAAATACTTGAATCACGTTGGTTTCCTCATTTTTCTCGCCCGAGATCGGAAAGAGTTTGTTTTTAGTCGGGCGTATTCGGCGAGAAAAAATTTCCCTCTCCCGTCACGCTTCAGTGTCTCTGAGACATAGAGCGTGACACTCGGCACAAGTTTTTTCAGGTACTTCTTCCATTTGGTTATTCTATTGTCTTTAAACACAAATTCTGTTTTTTCATCATGAATGCTTTCTTGGCTTGAACTATTCTTCACTTGACGTGCGTTGAACTATTTCTATTCACCATGTAATGCTGCTTCCAAGGTATGTGAATCATTCTACAAGTGCAAGAACTTTTTCTTGGAGCGTAATGTGTACAGAAAGATGTGTCCTATTAGCAGTTTTACAACTATTGCATTGAGCATCAAATTTTAGATTGAAATCAGGCTTATTAACCTTCATTAAATTATGTCAGCATAAATATTTGATTTTCTTTTTTTCAGAACGGCCTCCCGTCAGCCGAGAACCCTTACGTTTTCAACGGGGATTTCGTGGACAGGGGCAAACGGTCCATTGAGGTGCTGATCATCCTCTTGGTTTGCTTCCTGCTGTTCCCCGGGTCAGTGTACCTAAACAGAGGCAACCACGAAGACCACATTATCAACCTGCGGTAAGTGTCATATATATTTGCTTTCTATGTGAGGATAAAACATGTTTTATTCAAGGAAAAAAATTTGAAATATAATTCTTGTATCATTTGCATTGCTGTGCAGTGTATGGTGAGTTCCACCGTATAAACAGATACACTTATATGAAATGTAGTCCAAGAATTTTTCAATTTACTTAACTATTTAAATATGCCCTAAGTAACCCACGATTACCACTCCAGCCACCTTAAACCGTAGTCCTCTTGGAGCCTTACCTAAAGAGACGGGTTCCCTCGAACATCCTTCCTTCCCTTACTAACCTGCCTATCTGTCCTTAATTGCGCAAGTGGCCTTAGGTGTCATTCGCCTCCCGTAATAAGTAGCTAACCAACATAGCAGTAGTCTTAGATATTTACCATGGAGGAAATACATGGGTTAATAAATCTAACTTTTCTATCAAAAAATTAAAAGACAACGATTAGAGATGAACAACTGCCTACATTCCATTGCATTTAACAATCCAGGTTCTGCTATGTAATGAGTAATATTATCATGCTTTTCCCCCTTTTTTTAGTTCAACAGATGAAATTTGATGCATATATTGGATTTTTAATATGTTGTAATAAATTATGGAAAAAGCTATTTGAATTAATTAAAACTTTGAGGTGAAAAGAAAATATTTTGGACATATTTTTACGCTAAATTTGTCTGCTATAAATAGTGCTAGAAATGTTGAAAGTTGAACAAGGAATAGTAGCATTTATTGATCGATAGAAAATAAATTTATTTTATTCGCAAAATTGATTTTTCCTTCCCTTTTACAGGTATGGATTCGTCCGTGAGATGAGGAGTAAATATAGGGTAAGTAAATCACTACTCTCTTATTTAATTTTCAAACTGTCACAAAGAAATAACTACGAACATTGGAAAGAGTTAAAAAAAAACTTTTACAACGTATTGCCAACTACGATGTAGTAAATGTGAAGTTTCTTTGTGCGTGTGGATGAGAGTATCATTATAGACATCCTCTTACTCCGCATGGAACGAAATGATTACTCATTTCTACTTTTCAACAAAATGAATGACAAAATGGGTAGGTGTGATTTTGATGCCTAATGCATAATTATATATTGAAGATTACTTCAATGTCTGTCTCGTATTCGTTGGGCGTACCTATTCCCTTGGTTTACGTATCATCATCGTTCCTAGAACTAAAAAATTAAGCTAACCGTAATAGACAAACTATTCACCAAGACCAAGTGATAGTCTGTGGAGAATTTATTTCTATATTCGTTCCACTAAGAAGCACGGTGTTGCACGCTTATAAGTACCTACTGTAGTGCGTTTAAATAGTTTTTCTTATAATGCATCGCTGAGTCCGGTATTTAGTCTCGGATGTGTTAATGAAAGCCTACTATGTTGAATGATGGTTCCTTGCAATAACTTCTTAAGCGTATTAAATATGGAGGAGAGCCATTACATAAGTATTCTGTAAGGTATAGCCATCCGTTTAAGCTTATGAATATTCCGACCAGTGAGGCCAGACTTCTACTACCAGAACGCGGAACACCGTGTTATAGCCAAAGCCTTGTAAATATGTGTGTTACTAGATGGCTCTACAATTTAACCTTTAGTTTACCTCATTTTTTTGCACCTATAATATATGTGGCTATTTTATCTTGTTAATGGCAAAGTAACATTTTGGCAATAGCATTTTTGTAACGTAACGAGATGCCAGTGTTTAGGAATCAGGTCATTCGTAACCACTAAAAAAACATTTTCCTAAAAATTAGTAAACTACAAAGGCTTGCATGTGTAATTCCTTTTTTTGCAATAATGCGTTGAAATATGGAAGCAATCTTAATGTCCACGAAAAATATTCAATATTAACTGTGGCTTTTGCCTAAAGCGAGCTTAAGTGCTTCAGTGTTGGGCCACATCTCAAATACCCTGTGAGAATTTGGTGCTCGGGAAAGCCAAATGCTTCGTTAAGAACTGTAGAAGGCAAAGGGAGAGTCTCACTCTGTTAAAGGAAGCACTAGGTTGAAGCCGCTATAAACTCGAAGGCTATACGCTAGCCTTCAATTACTTATCCGACGAGTTTCGGTATGACAAGGAGGGTATGATATTATTTTTCTCCTTTTATTCCCACTCTTTATCTCCAGAGCTGAAAGAAGTGACAAAATAAAAGAGATCGAGTAGGTGTAGCGGCTAGAATACAGGCTACCCATCACGAGGACCCGGGGTTGAATTGCGGCGGAGGCAGAAATATTTCATTGGGAACCCGATCCCTCCCACGATGTCTTGTTAAGTACACTTCAAGTAGGTTCAGTACTCCATCTATCGAATCAGATGTTGATCTTTGGTCCGATTGACGCTTTTTTTTAGGAGGAGACTAATTCATCCACCGCAAAGTGGCGTCAAACGGAATTTCCGTGGACATTTTAACTTTCTAAAGACCATTTTTGATAAAATGGCACATTTATTTTTTTAATACGTGGGAATAATTTTGTAAAAGATTCTTTGATGCCGAATTTTGGTTTTCCAATTTATTTAATTGATTAAGTGTGATACTTTCCTCTTTTTTCCTCCTGTTATTACTGTATAGAAAATGTACAGCAATTTATTTGGATTCATAGCCAATCACCTTGTGTATGTAAAAATATTTTCGTATATATATATATATACATGTATTTTTGTTTTATGTATATATATACCATCAAATGAATTGGTATCAGTCACTAAAAGTGTGTGTACACACTTAGGTTTTGCTACATTGCTGCTGATGAATACTTGGTGATTGAAATACAAATCATAGTTAAGGTGATGCCCTGTATCTTGAATATGGAAAATCAAAATTCGCCCTCGAAGAATCTTTTACAAAATTATTCCCTCGTATTCAGAAAAAAATATATCATTTGGTCAAACATTGCCTTTGGAAAGTTTAAATATCCACGGAAAGTACGTTTGGTGCTACTTTGCACCTGGTTTCTCTCCACCCTTCCTCAAGTCCCTGAATAAACTTCCCGTAACAATCATTTCAAAATAGTGCAAATGACCTCAGCTGTCAAGTCGCCTCTTCAAGTAACCAACCAACCAAAGTGAGATATACTGGCGAGCTGATAGGTATAAAAATTCCGTCTTCCCAAGCACCATAAGTGATTTTAGCAAAGACAGAAAGAGGTTGTAAGTCAATCCATTATTATGCAATTCACCGCTGTCCCTCCTCCCTTCTTTTCCCTATTCCCTCCCCTTTCATGGCTGATGTCCTAGTATCCCTTGCCACACACCCTCATGGTCGCTCGTAAGGTAGTATGTAGATGTAGCCGAGTTCAAAATTCACTATTGTATCGCGTTTTAGTCTACTCTCACCGCACCGCATCCGACTCCTTCACGGACTTAAAGTTCACGGAGGTATTTCTTGATTTTTAGGGAGACATGGACTTTTAATAGGTTCGTAATTTGTATCCTTCTCTTTTCCCTTCCCACAGCAACACGCCGATCGGCTGTTGGTGCTCATCGAGAGGATGTACCGGTGGCTCCCCCTAGGCACCCTCGTCGACAACAAGGTGTTCGTGGTGCATGGAGGCATCTCTGACGTCACCGACCTCAATGTGATCCGGAACGCCGAGCGTCAAAAGGTAATTGAAGCTACTTTCCTTATTATCAAGCGTAGTTTACAATTGGCGTCAACTTGAAACGATGACCGTGAATTGAAATCACGTTCATGATTTTGATTTTCAATCGGCTAGCAACAATGACTTGCGTCGGCAATCGTCGTCCATCTTCGTCAATATTCGGCAACCTATATGGAAACATACGTCGCTGTGAATAGAAGAAAAAAATATTCGCTCCTTTACGTCAACTATGATATGGGGAGCATACTGTATGATGGACGGAAATAATTACGCTGCATTGATGCATCTATACATATAAAAATTATGTTTGTATCTCAGTTTGTACAAATCTACATTTTACTCCGATCATGCTAACATTTTGCAGACTTATAGTTCAAGACAGGAGAAAAATTGTAGCTATTTTAAAAAGATCTCAGGGCCCCAAAAGGTGCTGCTCTACGCAACGTATTGGGTTTTGTGCAGTAGTTTAATTTTTTTGCTTTTTAAAATACTTCCGCTGTTGACAGAGGGTTCGATTTTCAAAATATAAAATGGCTTTAGGAATAAAGTTCATAATTCTTACAATGAATTATCTTTTCCAATTCGTATTTTTCTGAAAATCGCGTTTTTAGCTGCAAAAACGCACATTTTCCAATGAAATTAACAATAGCATATTTTTTTGTAGATTTTCGCATCTCATTGTATTATGCTATTTAAGGCTTTTGGTTAATCCGGCAGCATAGCACGGCGAAACCGTTGCATAATATTTAAAAAAAAATAATCGCAGAACCAAAAGCCTTAAATAGCGATTAGCATATTTTCTTGAGAAGTAGATTTTGGTCTTTAACGCATTTAAAAATCATTTAGCTGAGTTAAGCTGAATAGTAATTTAAAGGATTGAATTTGGTGCAGTGGTTTTTTACTTTACTTTTTAAAACTACTGCCAATCGAAATAGAAAGTTAAAATTTATTTCATTAGATTCCCGAAAGAATGAAGTTTCTCATTTTTTTCAGTAGAATTTATTTTACGCATCGTATTCGTCTAAACACCGCGCTTTCAGGAAATTATTTAAATAAATAAACTAATTAATTACACTGTTGTCTGTTTTGACAACTATTACCTAACCCCTCCTCTCCTTCTATATGATGAGTTATGAAGGAAGCGTGATCCGGAGCAACGCCGGGAAGTTCAACACGTATGATAATATTAGGAGTTTTATAAACAAGGGGCCGAATAGAGCTCAGATCCCAACACATCAGCGCACACGAACGACAATAAATGGAACGATGTGTAGAGACGAAATTTCCGGTAGTTAGCCGGTAGATATGATTCTGCTAGTACACAATTTCCATGACCGATTATTTTGTTAACATTTCTGGAATTCATTCAAAACTGCATACTATAACCTCCGAGATGTACAGGCTGTAACAATATCTCCCCACCTTCATTTAGTAGTACTACGGAAAGTGCGGGAAATGCGCTTGTTGTGATCTTCTTATCTATTTAGTTATTTACATTTACATTGAAAGCAGGTATAGCAAATGGCGGCATAGCAAAACTACCCTTTAAGTTCAAATAAAAAAAGTATAATAAAATATTATAGGCGGTTCACGTTTTACTTATTGTTAGAAAAATTACGTTTTTTTAAGGTTTACATTCTTAGGTAATGGTTTTTTGTTCTTTGCTTGATGGTTTTTGCGAGGGGGGTGACAAACCCTTAAGTCCATTGCGTATAAGCTTTGCAGCAGCGCCACACGTGAGTCCATAAGGAAGTGGTAGGCGCGTGATTCGAATCCCAACCCCAGCTTCCGAGGAATCTCACATTCATTTTATTTCCGCTTAAGACTTAAAATTATATTTCCCACGCTGAAAAAGTCAAACCCAATCTTAAGTTTTAAATAATAATACCACATTTCGAACTTACCTTATTTCCTGAATCTAACGCGCAGTGGAATCACCTGATAAAAGGCCTGGAAAATGTTACGCACTGATTATTGATGGAATTAGGTAAAATAAAAACTCGTGCACAGTACTCGTTTACCGGGAAATATATTTAGTCACTGATACACAACAAATACAGGCATTAAAACAAATACTTGTGTCACTTAGAGTCACTTTAAAATATAACAATTCCAACCAGACCATAAAAAGGTACGAGGGGAAAATGTAACGTGACAAATTACTTAACGAAAATAGTCTAATTGATGTTAACTGGAAAATGAATCCGTCACAAAATCAACTTTCTTAAACAGCTTACATGTATAAGAAGACATGACACTCTTGGAGCAAATACTAATATGAAAGCAAAGGGCTGCAAACGGACTTAATCATACACAAATTGAGCAGAGAAGTCATATGTAATTATTAGTTCACTATGGCGTCAATATCTGTTTGGAGAGGTTTTACCATGGAAGAAGTTTCCTCCTTCTTCCATGGTGGTGCCAGCTATAAACAAACTTTTTATCCATTCCAGCATCAGGAATATTCGTCCGGACACAGAATACTGCCGATTTATCAGACCTAGATTGCATACAATTTGCTGTTAGTCACAAAATCGACGAAGGTTCACTCACAAAGTCATGTATATGCATGTACGAAGTACTCGACGTATTTTGAACACCTCCAATGGTGATATGACTGTTTGAGTTGCTCTAATTCATCACATCTGATTCCACGAAAGTGAAATACCTTTTTCCGCGAGGTCCATTGGTGATTCACAACAGTAAACAAACAAAAACCTTTTCAGCATTCGATGTATCCATGATGATGTGTCACAAAAACTTTTAAATATCAACTGACAACAACAACAACGAGCCGATTTCAATATAGCTATCCTCCACCTTGCGCATGATTGAACACAATGATAAAACTTAAAAAAATATTTCAAATTTATAAAAGTACAAGAAAAATATTAACAATGAGCATAAAATTAATACGCGTGATAAAAACTTAAACGATATCCATTAAATTATTTGAAATTGCAAATGCAAAGAAACAGAAAGCCTCTTTTGAGAATTAGGCTACAGCAGCGCCTTTATGCTTCAACAAGGAAACCATGACCACAACGATTGTGATCTTGCACAATCGATAGGAGTTTTCTATACGAGATATCGCACTTTCGTCGCACGCCTGGTTTTTGCAGGATTAGTATTTCCACTATCAAACATTTTCGGGCTTTTCTGCTGCGTAGAAAATAAAAAAATAATATTTTTTGTGAAACTTAAAAGTTTCGTTCTTCCTGTACTGAGAACGTCGTCAGGGTACAACATCCTCCTAAATGAATCTCTAGTCCTGGCAAGAGCTACTTCATCTTATCCCCGGTTGATTCAAGAAGCAGTCGAAATAGACCGCCTAATGTTTTGTAGCACTTCCTTATATGACGTGAATCGCTTCTAGGGTGGCCAAATTGATTTTGGACGAATAAAATAATCTGATGGTACTCGGTGTTTAGCAAAATTAAAAAAAATAGTGCGGTTTTGTGATTGATGGTCGAAATATTAGTCTGTCTTTCAAAATCAGTTGTTAATTCTTCCCTCTCTTAAGAAGGGCAGATGTATTTTGTAATAAATTATTTTTATTTAAATTTAAGCATTTGAAATTATAATGCGAAAAATATAATACGCAGAATATTCGTAGCAGTAATTAATCGAACCCACTAGTGTCTTTTACCAGTTAACCATGCAAAATACCTCAATAGTGAGTAATAGCAATAGTTTTTATCAAGTTCCACATTTTGAATCGCTTGGAATTTGTATGTAGTGACCAGTACAAAATTTTATGAGTTGCCTATTATCTTTTACTATGTTTCATGTCCTTCTTTTGAGATTAGTGAATGCATAATACATCGCGTGTTTATGACGTCAAATATTTGTTCAATAAAATGAGGAACATTTACAAAATGGAATATCTTTCGAGTCTTCCATGCTTATTTTCATTTTTTCCTTATCCTGTATCCGGCGGCGAAGTTTGCATTCGTATTAATGTCATCCTCCTGAAAAAGTATGGATTATTTGATTACTGAATTCAAAAAGTGGTTGTGGTTTGCGTAGTCTCATCTCGGAACTCGAAAAAAATACATTTCCTGTGAATAATAAGTTATTTATGGATATGTCTCGGATTTATTTAAGTAATCCTTTTTTTTGCCTTAGATCCCTGATGAATAGGATTTCGTGATTCCATGTTATCGCCGTGTTTCGTTCATATCATTTGCCATTCGACTTCTCTCAGCTATTCTTATATCTGTCATGTAACGTTGCTCCAATTTCCGCCCGTCGGTCAAATTCCAGAAATCATTAATTTAAAACTTGTATAATAGGTTTCTCTGGCAGCAATTGGTGTTACTGGAGACGCAGATTACGTTCCGTGATTCTCCAACCAAAGGTTGGAGTTGAAAGTTGAAAGACGCTGATGCCGATGGTGACAAACGCTGTTATATCTACCCTTTTTAAAATTATATTAACCATGAGACTCTCTCATACCTATGTTTTGAATTGATAAAAATGGAGTTCATCGTCAAGGTGATCGAAATGTTTGACCTGGTTGATTAAGAGCAACTTGAGAATACCGTGGGTATTATTACTATTTAATAACATGGTTGACGGCGATAAGGCATGTCTCTCTGAAATATAAGTAAGCCTAAGAATTTATACTAAAAAATCGATGCTATTGATATTCCCAAGCAACCCTCGAATGCGGAAACATATATCATTCATAATTTAACGCTTCACTAAGCATGTAGTTTCACGTTACTACACTAGTTTTTTCCATAGTAATTACATGAATGTTTACTGCTATTTTCTTCCCATTCATCTGATTTTACATATTTTACTTAATAATTCGTAAAGTCGTAATTTATCGTAATAAAACGACCTATCCTGTGCTCTCCCCCTCTCCTTTTCCATATTCCCTCCTCTTTCATGGCTAGTGCCCTAACACGCCGTGCCCTACGTGTCTGCGGTGCCTGCGGTAGTACGTAGAGGTAGACTTATTGAGATAGGCTCTCAAGGGCCTGGCTTCGGATTCAACGTAATTTCATTGTGGTCCGAACTGGGAATGTTAAGAGTTACAGGAGTGTATTGAAATTATGGCTGTATTCGTAAAGAAAACATGCCATAAAGGCTTGCGGAGAGGGACTTCTATAGCTTTGCCTTTGGTGTACTCTCCTTAGATGGATGAAGGACTAAATCTTTGAGGAGATGTTCGAATGAATGCGAAGGACGAGAGGGAGTTCGGAGATGAAGAGTCTTCGGCTTCTCTCGTAATTTGCGGCTTGATTGCGGCTGATGAGGCGCCGATTGAAAGAGATTGAAAGAGGGGTGCCGGTGAGTGGTGGGAACGCTGTGAAAGCACCAACCAAGAATCGATCCGTCAACGGGGAAGGATTCTAGAGATGATGGTTTTTGGAAACATATAGTGGGTAAAGTTGATCATGTATCCAAATAATGAGACGTTTAATACTGGATCACCCGATGGACTTAACGAATATCGGCATGTATATATCGACTAACATGTGCTTAGGTTACGACCAGTTTAGGTGCAAGAGAGGGATGAAAACGCTTGAAGATATTGGAGATGACTGAGAGAAGCCAATAAAGCGAATATATATAAACCAAGAGTATGATTAAGGTATTTTTGGATGCTTCGTAGATTTTGAGAAGGTGTTTCATTGAATGGATAAGGATTAACTGCAAATGATGGAAGAAACAAGTATATGGTTTTATTAAGGGAACAAGATAACATAGAGAAGCTCCAAAACTAGGCAATTGGGAATTTGAGCATTAGAGGGCCTTTAAATATCTTAGGTCAACTTTAAGCGTTAATAATGCAATTTCATGTTAGATAAATGAGAATTCCTTCTGGCAATAGATGTCTATATGCATTTAATAAACGGCTAAGCGGCTAATATTCTGCACGAGCAATCCAATTTTAAAACCTTTAAAACAGCCATAACACCAGTGGTTATATACTTTTGCGAGCCATGGAAGTTAACGCAGAAAAACAAATAAAAAAGACTTCATTTTTGAAAGAAAATATTTATAAGAGTTTTTTTACCAACACAGGAGGAAGGAGGTTTTATGGAGAACTAAGAGGATTGCAGAATTGAATTAGCTGATGAAAGATGGAGCACGCTTCACAGTATCACATAAATACGTTGGTTAGGTCACATAAAAGACATGGAAGAGGCAAGAGATTGAAGAAGATGGGCGTTAACGGTTGAAAGGGCCAAAAACCTGTGGAGGGTAGTAGTACCCAAGGAAGATGATGTTTCAAAAACTGGATTAGGCCAAATTAATTTAAGTGGTGAAGAAACTAGGGATGAATGGAGAAACAGAGGTCTCATTTTAAATATTTTCATGGACCAGACGGCACAGATAAGGGCAGCTGATGGAATGATCGGAATAAGACGGGGAGTGAAGGAGGGGTACTTACTATCGCAATCGCTTTTTGATGCTTTATCCGGAATAAATTACTAGACAAGCATGAAAGGAGATGGAGGTGGGAATTAATATTGGAAGGGATCAGATTAATTCGGTTGAATTCGCAACTCAGGTAACTACGCAATCATCATTGATTGCTGCAACCCCTTGACTTAATGGCTGACTAGAGCTTGAATATTGGTGATGGTTGTGAGTGTTGAGTGCGTTATAGGGACAGAGTCAATGATATGGGATGTAAGTTAATCATAAGAAGGCGAAAGTGATGATGTTTAATACAAGTTTGTTTGACCGGTGAACACACTCCTATTCATACTCCCTGCAAGGTGATATCCCCGAATCGGATCAACCGGCAATTAGCCTGTCAGTTGTTCAACCTCTTCTCCAGCCGTCGGATACAAGATTTTATTATATCAGTTGAGGAAAACACGATTCGCTTCCTGTCGATCGATTCAAATACAAGGTTATGTATCCAGCAGAAATAGCGTGGACGGCTATTTTTGCCAACCGTTTCACCTCCCGGGGAAGTTCCTTTCCGGCTTATCTCGTCCCATTTTAGGCCAATTGCCACCTCGAATACTTTCGGGTGGGTATATTTAGCCGTCCGTCGCTTTAAACGGACCACCGCTCACGTTTCCGTACGTCTGGGTTGCACGATCGAGTCCAACCAAGTGACGTGGACAACTTATGGTCACGTCCTATCCACTACGTAACCAGTATCTCCTCCACCTGTTCGATCTTTCTGTCCACGTCACCGCTCTGCCTCTCAAGACTCGGTCCTCTATCCTCTTAATTATTCAAGCCACCCTCTCTTTCGTCCCCCGAAACACAAGGCATCTTAAAGGATAACGAAATGTGCTCTCAAAGGTTTATTTCGTCTACTCACATTTTCTCCATTATCTTTTGTTTCACTGCTTGGGATTCTCTTCCGCGAAATAATGTGTAATTTTGCGAGGAAATGGATTTTTTTTCATTTTGAGGTATTTTGGAAGAAGTAGAATGTGAAATGATGCCTGATAAAATATATAAACATGCATACCTTTCACGCCTTTCTCTTTCGAAATAGGCGGAGTCAAAGAACTTAGTTATTGCAGCTAGGACTAGGGCACCTGCTCTCTTTCAATAATTTACCACATAATGCCCTGCCAATCCTTGCATAACTTTCCTTCTGCCATATTCATGCCTTGTTTCATACATACTCTCCTGTTCTTAAAACTCCTGATAATTCTCTTTTTAAGCGTATGCCTCACCACATAAACCAATGACTTTCTTGGTCTACCGCTCTCCTTTGCTTGGAAACTCAAATTTTGAACCTCGGACAACACGCACATGTTTACGATACTTTAACTCTACCTGTTGACCTGGACGACCAAAATGGTCATGGCATAGAGGTCAAAATACCTCTTGTTTTTATTGAAAATTGGGTTAATCTTTAATCTGTATCCATCATATCGATCTCCGTTATAAATGGGATGATTTTTCTCGCGGTAATGTCGGAAAAATGAACCACAACTGTTCTTCACCGTTTCGTAATATACTATATTCCATCATCAGGACTAGAAATATACACTGAAGGTCAACAACATTTACTAGATATGTCAAAACATTTCAACGTGGTTGTCATCGAAACTTATCAACACGCCAATTATTTTAGAATGAAAAACATTGAAATCATTAAACTTCACACCAAAAAGTAACATTGTTTCGAATTACCAGAACCCATGATTATTACCACAATTATATGCATTGCACTCATGTCCGTAATGGTGCTAATAATCATGGGATCTATGGTAATCCGAAACAATGTTACTTTGTGATGTGAAGTTTATTGATTTCAATGTTTTTATTCTAAGGTAATTGTTGTGTTGATATGTTTTGAGGACAACCATGTTCAAATGTATGGTATTCAGGTTTCTGGTTCTGCGATTAAATTATTTAATATTATGCAACAGTTTACCTGGAAGAGACTTATTCGAAATTAAGTTTTTTTTTACTTCTCAAAATCATCAACTGCTGGAATTGTTTATTTACTTTTTGAAAAAAGACCATTGTTGTTCTTAAAAGCCCGACGAAGCCGGCAGCATAGCACGGCGAAACTGTCGCATAATATTAAATAATTTAATCGCAGAACCAGAAACCTGAATACCATAAACATGAACTGCGAAAATATTCAAAAAAGTTCATGTTCAAATCTGTTGATATATCCAGTAGGTATGAGGTGCTTTGTTGTTGTTGACCTACAGTGTATGTATATTTCTAGTCCTGATGATGAGGGAATATAGTAGATCCCGAAGCATTGGTGAAAAATAGCAGTGGTTTATTTTTCCAACCTTTCCTCCAGAAAATTCATCCCATTAATCTTTAATTTAAACTGTGTTTTCGAAATTTTCTTCGGATAGATGAGCCATGAAATTTTAGGGTGTGTAAGAACGTATAAGAGGGACGAAGGTGACGGTTAAAGGTACTTAAACGTTTTTCTTGCATGGGAAACGGATGAGTATGTTTACCGCAAATAAAGTGTTAATATTTTTATTTTCAGGAAATGTGAGCTAGATTATATACTCTTTGTAGGTATACTAATCTATATTTTATCCATTTTCTCTGTAACCTTGCGATTTTGTCAGTCACTAGAACGGTTTCTTTTGAGTTTCTTTCAAATGAAAGGTTAGCATTCAGCATTTCCGGAAAGTTGAGAAAGATAATTTATCTTCTTTTATTGTATGGCTCGTCTTTTTTACTCACTTTATCGTGTTGAAGTTACGGTTTTGATAGTCGCGGTGTTGACCTTATTGGAGTGTCCAGCAAATAAAATGTCAGCCTTTAGCGTTTCAGGAAAGATGTACGAGAAAGTTTATATTCTTTTTATTTTGTCTTTTTTCACCCTCTTTTCCTTGTGACTTAACGGCTTTGTCGGTCACTTTGATGACTTCTTTTGAGAATCCTTTGACATTGACAACTCAACCGGACTCCTTCCTCTAAGTCAAGCTAACAGCCCTCCAGTAAGTAGAACGCGTGACCGGCCTGCTTCCGTTGGTTCTATCTATCGTCCTCGCAGCAGCCAATGAAACCGGGATTTAATGGCCCTAATTGACCGGATGGCATAAAGGGCCCTTTTAGATACTCCCTCCTAAACGGAATCCCCCCCCTATCCTTATGAGGAGGAAGGCACTTACGCTCCACAGTCCCGATATATCTACGGCGTCCATGGGGTCACAGCGAGCCGCCTTTCCCAACCGTTGTTGTAACGAGGGCGCCACCCCCACCCGGACACCCATACCACATTTCCTCTCTTGACAGCTTCTCGATTACGTTGCTTCGCTCGCTCTCACACCCTCGATTACATAGGTTCTCGCCTAACCTTACTCCTTGCTGCAAGCTCATTAAAATAGAACCCTTAAGGGTTTGGCCTTCATGCATTATGACTCTGGTCCTTCCTGACGAGAGTATTCTATTGTAATCATATTGTATTTCATTCATCGAAGTTCCATACATTGAAAGAAGTTCAGGCGCATTTTAGCATAGTGACATTTTTTAAATAACCTAAAAGATTTAGGTACCACTAAATATGTACAAAATAAGTACTATTGAAAAGATAAAGGCCAAGATATGATATGGCAAAAACTCAAGGCAAGAATTACTTCGTTTGTGCTGATAATAAAACAAGAAAGAGAACGTAATATTACGGAGGTGGTCTTTTAATCATGGCGACTAACGCACGTGATATTACGTAACTGGTCGTTAACTGGTTAAGGTAGTTTGAGTGAGATTTTTTTCTAGTCATAATTGAGATCCAATTTACATTTAATTTAAAATTTAGACCAGTAGAAGGTGTAAAATTTACATTGTGACTTTAATGGTACAATGACTGTTTTATTTCAATATTTACTCAGTACTGAGGACTTAATATGCTTTGATAGATTCCGCCAGTGAGGTAAACGATAACGATTGGTAGTATTGTTCTAATGCTCTTTTTTGTATCATTATGTTTTTCAACATTCAACTTCTGTGATGATGACTGGGTATTCTACCAGCCGAATGGTAGGTTTTTGGACAGTTCTTATCTTAACGTTCCAAAATGTGGTGCATCATTTCACTTTCCCTTCTTTAAATTGCTCGCCATCAGACCTATGTTAAATTTCCTCATATTTTCTATCTCTTGTCGTATCTTCCAGCATTTCTATACTCGTCCTTCCGCTTTCACGCTTACTCAGCTTCCTCCTCTCTATCACCCTCTTCAACATGCCCTCGCCTTTCAAAACGTACCCATGGGATGAAAATTAATTTTATTTTGTTTTCACGCAATTTTGTAATCACTTTGATTGTTAGCATGACTGAACTCTGCTAATCCCCGTGATTTATTACGAAAGTGTCCATTCCGTACGAGTAAAATGATAGTTAGACGCCATAATTCATGTGAAATCTCCTTAAGCAGACTTTACTTATTAGTATATTTCGTATTATAGTGTGCATATTTAGTATACGTTGGTGCATTTCAAGTGCATAAAAGAATATTCTTCTGCCCGCGTCCTGATTGATTCAAGATGCAACAGGAATTTTCAAACGCCCTAATTAGGTAAACTGAGTTGAGGGTTACAAATTACCAAATACATGAAAAGACCTCCTCAGGCCACCCATAGGCCCAACGGATACACCCAAGACCAATGATCCTTGGTAACAAGTGAGAAAGATAGATACGTGCACCTGAGGTCACCGATTCTTCGAGAATGAAAGTGGAAGGATGCCAAGTAGAACAAATTTAGGAAGAAAAAAATACCGCTAACATACTTCGCTCCTTTTGATGCTCGCTGCCACGCGCTGAGCCACAAAAAATCCATTACGCGGCTCAATCCGGCTGCCTAACTGGCTCTCAAGAATCACTGCTAAAGCCTTCGATTTTCGGTGATTCATTCCGTCTATTTGATCATCATTCTTCGATAACAAAACATTTCCATTGCCTATGATATTCTTCATTCTGATACTGCAATTGTCAAAGCTTCTCTGCCATATAAAAGCATGCTAATATTCATTTTTTTAAAAGAAATTTTCCTATATTTCCAAGCTTGGACCTTTGATGGAGATAGCGAATACGATTCTAGAGTTGAATTTATATCTCTTTATCTATAATAGTTACGCAATTTTCTACAAAAATATCCCAGATTTCGAGTGTAGCTTTTTGTAGCTATGCATACGAGATATGTGTATGATGACGGCTTTCGAGTTTTGCTGCATTGGGAGCATATTTCGTAAACGAGTATTCAAATATATAATACATATTTTCAAATACTAACCTCGCTCCGGAAGATGCTCGTTGCAACGCGGGGGAAACGTTGAGCCAAATATGCTCCCAGCGCATGTTTGGGGAAGCGTTTCTCTCGCTTTGCAGTGAGCGTCATCTGGAGAGAATTGAGTGCTGCAATTGCTATCCGTCTTATATACGCGAGCGCTGCGACCGGTTCGCATCCTTCACTTCTATTTTTCATCGTTCGTGACGACCGTTGCTGATGCTTTCGTTCTTACGTCCCGCTGCCTCCTTTATATTTATCACTGTTGCTCTCGGCGGAGTCTGCTGTGCTATGTTTTCCGGCCAGGAGGGGTTTCCAGGAGTGGGTGAGCTGAAAACCAATGTAAGGCTTAATATTATTGGACAATTTTGCGATATCTATCGACTCGTGAATCAAGTGGGATAGGTAAAATTATTTTCTTCCCAGAACCTTTGGTTTTTTCCTATTCTGTTTTATATCTGGATTCCTACATAAAATGTTCTTTTGAGATGTTCTGACAGGAGGACATGTCACATCGGACTCCACCGAGAGCAACAGTGATAAAGATGAAGGAGGCAGCGGGATTGAAAAGTAAAAGCATACCCAATGGTCGCCGTAAACGATGAAAAAAAGAAGTTAAGGACACGAAACGGTCGCAACGCTCGCGTATATAAGACGGCGATAGTAACAGAAACACTCGCTCCTGAAGACGCTCGCTACAACGCGGGAGAAGCGTTGCTCCCAACGCAGAAAAACCCAAACGCCACATCAGTAATATGCCAGCTTACTCTCGTCTCCGTCGACAGAAGTGGTGTCAGTGTAATATATTTTTTCCGTCCATCTTCCTTCAAGTCTTACGTTCACCCTCGGGATTCTTTTTTCTGTTGAAGAAGGTTCCAGCAGCATGAGCAGCAGAAAAACTTGGTATCCAAGTTTCTTAAGCTGGTAAGAGTAACTTGGGAGTTCTTTTTTTGCTATGAAGAAAGTTTTGAGTTCAAGGAACTCCCAAATTGCTCAGAAAACTTTGACATAAAATCCTAATCAGTAGAGAAAATTTATTAGCCAGCCAACTTGATTTATACGCGGGAATCTTGTATCAGTTGATCAAATAAGCGAGGTGCATTCGGAGTGATTAGTAATTTAACATATTTATCTCTGTACCTATAGCTAAATCTTCGTTAAATGTTAGAGATTGATGATGATAATCTACCACATTCTCCAGAAATATTGTAGTAAACCACTTAAGATAGTAATTATTTTAAAATCCACGTGAATAGTATCAAAATTATCTTGAGTACTTTGAACTTTTTCACCTGCCTTAAATCGGGTGATAAAATGATTTTAAATACCTATTGCCTTAAGGAATTATATCGAAACGTGCTTAAATTTAAATAATGATTACCCGCTTATTTTAAGTAAATATTCAAAAATATTATTACAAGATATTTGAAACTAGGGGAACTCCCTAAGCGTTCCCCTTAAAATGCTATGGGAAGGCTTATCTTCCGGGACATTGTACTGATTACATTTCCTCTTAAAAAGTCCTACGGCACCTATTATAGCCTCCTTCAAATCAACTACAGTAACTTCCTATTCTGCCTCATAGCCTCAATTTCTCCAATCATTTCTAAAGAGCCTCCGTTTTCGCTCGTTGAAATTCATTCAAGAACAATGTTCCGAGTCACATGGTCCAAATGCTCTAAATTATGGCGAAGGTCCTTTTTACGTCTTTATTAATATTCCCCAAATTTATTTCCATTATTAGTAAGTACGCCACTTTTCTCCTGCAAATCGAATAATAGAGTCGGTACGTTTTAGGTGATAGCTGGCGAATTGATATGGTAGAAATGAGAAATATTTAAAGTACTTAAACTTCTTATATTTCAAACTTTGCTTGAGTAACTTTCTCTGGTTTTTCACGCTATTTCCGTGTAATTTAAAATCGAATAACGATAAAGTTTGTGGACATTTCTTATGAAGCCAATCTTGCTTTCATTTCGACGTGGGAAGGTCATACACAAGGCCGATTTTCTTGACATTTGCCTAGAACGTAGTTTAGAAAGACGCTCATCAGAGACGCGATCACAGATCTCGATATCGCGTGTGCTCGCGTTATCGCTAATTTTCAATGGCACTTATGAGAGTAGCTACGTGATCGTCATTTTTCAAATGTTTATCAGATTCTATTACTAGATTTAATTGAAGGATTGCATTCTTAGGATAGTAACTGTGAACATTGCCCTTCTAGAACGGTTTGCGTTTCGGTTAAAACGCGAAAGAATAAACCGTAATCCAACCCCTGGTTATGAGATGTTGGATGCTTTGCAATCACGCATCTGTGCTAAACTGTTTTAATCTGTGTTGTGCAGAGCATGTTCCTTTGGCATCTGTGAAGTTGTCTGCACTCATCAGATTGAAACACATCTTCAGCGTTCGTCTGCATTAGCATGAGCGCTAGTAGACGAAGTTTGTGATGGTGGGGGAAAACGTAGTTTTTGAAGGAGGAATGCCTCAATGCTAACGGAGTTGTGGCGATTCTTCTTTGAGAGCCATATCAGGTCCCCCTGACGTGGGCTATCACTCTGGCGTAGGCTTCTTTGTCCTGTGTACACCGGAACAGCTCCTCCACTCTCTGGATTCCGGTCCATTCCCTAATATTTCTTAGCCAGGACATCTGAATTCTGCTTTACCGAGTCTATCGTCAATTTTCCCCTTTCATGATGAGGAGCAGCAGACTGTATTTGTCCCAATATGTCCCAAGTATGCAATCTTTCTTGTTTTAATAATAGATAATAATTCCCTTTCCGTGCTAGCCCTCCGCAGCTCTTCAGCGTTGTTGACCATATCTGTCCATGAAAAACGCAACATTCTTCAATGGAGTCACATTTAAAATGCTTCTATTTGGTTCACTGTATTCACCTTCAACGTCCATGTTTCAACTCCATGGAAGAGTATGAGCCATATTTAGCGTTTGAACATTCTTTGTCTCAACTTAAGATTGTGGTTATCATTACAGAAGAAAAGTCTCATATTATTGAATGCGGCCCTAGCTATATTTACTCTGCACATCACCTCAATGTCGGGGTCTATAATGCGGGTGATCACACTGCCAAATTATTTAAACTTGTGAACACGTTCCATAGGTTCTCCTTTTAGCTGAAGTGTGGTGTTAATATGCTATTGTCAGCTGAATACCATAAATTTGTTATTGGTCACATTGGTATTCAGGCCCATATCGTCTCCTACTGCTTTGCTACGATTCAAAAGCTCCGAAAGTCTCTGGAGTCTATCAGCTAATGTTATAGTGTCGCCTGCCAATCTAATATTATTTACACAGACACAGTTCAAGTCTATGACAATATAAGTGTCAGCAAGAGCCACTTTAAATACCTATTTTGTCAGAGATTATATTGAGAAGGAGTGGAGACATAATATATCCCTGTCGTATCCCCTCTCAATTACCACCTTGGATGTTTTATTCTGACGTGTGATGATTGCTTGAAAAAAAAATAATAATTTGAAGTTCTATATTTCAATAGACGAGTTTGACAGCTTCTCTATTGAAGTAGAGTATATCGACTCGCCACTTTGTAAGCACTTCATCGTGGACTTTAATGGGTTCTCGTGTGTTCCCACCCCCTATTGTGTGCTATAATCGGCGAAAGACGTTTAGAAAGCACGCGTCATAAGTTGAGTATTCATGTCATATTTTTTCAAGGAATCTTTTGCCATCGTACCAACTTTTGGTCCCGTAGTGACAAAATTCACTCAAATTTTCCGTATGCTCGACCTTTTGATTTACATAAGATTGTTTTCGCGGGAAACTGATGCGTACAACACGCGTACCTTGTCACCCGTGAGCACGACTGCTTACCAAGTCAATTGCGTGTTCCGCAATGAATATTACTTCCGCCACTTTATATCTGCGAAACCTCTTTAACATCGTCTTCTTTGTGATTCTTCTTCGTCCTGATCCCGTATCTTTTATGCTATACTCCTAATTCACATATCATTGAGTTCATGATCACGGTTCCCGAAATAAAGGACGTCTCCTAAGAGTGTTCGTAATTTTAGGACCGAACTCCGACCGGCGCTAGCACCGTATTCTGTCCTAAAATCGTCCATTTAGTCATTGCCAGACGCACTCAATCTACCTCTAAAAGACTCACTCACGTGTCCAGCCCTCCACTCCTCTGACCTCTTGACCAACCTTTTATTTCTTTTTAGAGCTTCACGTCCTGCGCTTTATCCGGTTCCATTCCTGCAGAGCTTTCTTGCATGCTACCGTCGCGTCGTGCGGGACAGAACGCCTACGGAAAGGATCTAAAGAAAGCTCTGGTTTTTATGGCATCTCTAAAAGGTGCACCATCTTTCTCGTGGAACGCTTCGTCTTCGCGAAACATCAGCACACCGTTAGACCCGTTTGAGATGCTAAGGAGTGGGTTTTATTGCTGGAAATTTCCTTGCGGTTTGAGTACGTTATTTTTATGTGCAGTTTCTACTCTTCCTTATTTTCTTCAGACGCTTCTTCTTCATCAGGTATCTTTGTGCAACTACGATTAACATCATGCGCATTGTAAATAGCGTAAAACTGAAGTAAAATAGACATAGTTCATAGCAATGTTCTTATTTCAATATTGGATTGCGATATGAATTTCTCCTTGCAAAAAGTGGTTTATCGGGTCTAATCGCTTTAAATGGCATACCGCATTGCGTCGCATATCACATTTGGCCGCTTTCTCTTTGTAGAAAATATTACAGCTTCTCTTTCTCTTTACCGTTCCCATAATCTCGAAGTAATGCATCTTTCGACGACCCTATCATCTGTCATAAATTGAGCAAAGCACTACCTTAATAATCGGTTACCTCTCTAAATTACGTGCCTGCCTTCACTTCCTTTTGGTTTCTTTTTGACTGAAAGAAAAAAGCTATTTAATCTGTATAGATGATGGCGAAAGCATTAGGCTTTTGAATTATTTATACGCTTGACTAACGTTCTTGATTTCGGTTAAACAGTATGTTTTTATTAATCACGAGTTTTATTAGTGTTAATAGAATATTTAAAATGTTAATCATGCAACACATTGAAAATTTGAAATCAAAACTATTTATACGCCTGTGTAAATTATTATGAGTACATTTTGTGTTAGTTAAATGGTAATTATAGTTACAGGACTTCTTCGTTGTTCATAAACATTTATATATCCACCATGTTAATATAATGTTTTCAAAGCTAAATGTTAAATTTCCTCCAGCACTTGAAAAGCACTCATAGATGTTTGACAATTAGGTATAGATTTTTTCATACTTCTTTTCTAACTTAAACTATAAATTGATTGCGATTTAATGTTATCCTTTGTGCCATATTACCCAGAGGAAAGTCATTCATCTGGACCGGGATTCGAACACGAATCTCTCAATTTCGCGCCGAGTGTTTTAGTCAGTAAGGCTACTGAGGCATCCTTATCCCCTTACTATTTTTTTATAGCCTTATAGGAACATGTGCATTTCATCGTTTGCTTCATCACAGCTTCTTTTTATAATAAAGTCTAAATGTTTCATGCATTTCAATGTTTGATGCCATATGGATAGAACTTTCGTTTACGTGGTCCACGCTTTAAATCTATGCAGACAGTTTGGAGCGCCGTTTATGCTTACAATGATCGAACCTCGTGTGAAGTGTTGCGATCTACCTCTCAGGATATGTATGACACGTTTCTTCACGAGTTGATGACGCATCCGACTGCTTCAAATGTTCCTTCCGATCTTACTTTTAGAAATGCCTGCGTCTTTTCCACTATTTTCAATCAGTTCTCTCTTTTTTTTCATTGTGAACCACTCCACTCTCTCTCTCTCTGCTTTTCTACAAAAAGCCATTCTCTTATTACTTTTCAAACAAAATTGAGCTTTATGGAGGTTTCTTTGCTTATCTTCTGCTTGTTTGCTTTTTGCTGTTGCTAGTTTAAATTTTTCATTTTACTTCTTGTCCTTAATCAGTAAGTATTAGGAACTTCGTTTTATTCTGATGTAGTGGTAATTTTCCCCGGAGTAAAAATCCTTCGATAGTCCAATCTCTTTTCACAGTGCGACAAGCGTCAAAGATGTTCTCTGATTCAATGTTAATACAACTCATTGATATGAAGAAAGCGAAGTGAAGTTCTTCGATTTCGCTTAGGGAATGCAATACAATATCCTGATTATCGTCTTCCTATTCTTCCGTTGTTAAAAAAAAGACCTATAAGACAATATTAGTCTTTTTTCAAAATTTTCTGCCATATCTAAAATGACCCACGAGAATTAATTGAATAAATAAATAAAAAAGTGAACGAGGGAAGAGCAGGAATGGGAAGAAAACTCACCGGCCGTCGGCATACCATCCCCGATAGGACTCCGTCCTAAAACCAACAAGACTGAGGAGACGTTCACCACTCCTCTCCGCGAAGGAAGAACTCAGCTGCCACTGCCCCTCCCGCCTCGTAGGCACACCCCCTCTCTCCCCACCCTCCAGATGGCGCGATGAGCAAGGTTAGGGTAAGGTCGAGGAGGGAGATTCGAATGCACAAAAAAACGAGCGCGCATCGGCGCAAACAGCAATATTTCACACCGTTCCTCAGAAATATTTTTACAGTTTTGAGAAGCATGTATTTAAATTGGTGTATTTACTGAAGACATTGAACTTTTTATTCCGTAAAGTTAGTTTCTTGCACGCATGTGTCTTTATTTGAACTAATATGTTTTAGGGTTTTAGAAAAATATCGACCATTATTGCTGAAACTTATTGAATGTCGCTTACAAACGTTATCTTTTGGAGGCACTAGTCCAAAATGGGTTAATTATAGGGATATAAAATTTAAAAATGTTCCAAAATCTTATCTAATCACCACAACTTCGTATTTCCAATTGAATCGGATGCCAATCAATCCTATGACAAGCTCCTCAGATTACCCCTAGGGACAATGCCCGACTTCAGTCACTGTTAAGGCGTCCTTAAGGGATTATCCAGCTTCCAACCCAATACCTCTACGACCACTCCTATTGACTCCCCGAGGGTCGTCGAGGGAGACACTCCAGGGATGACTGCACTCAGACCGACCCCAGTTCCTTGGTCTCCCACCGGGGGTTAGCACCCTGTGTATCCATTGAATGTGAGCCCCAGGGGATCCAAACACCTCGTTCCTTAGCGATCCCCTTCGCTGCTACCTCGGCCTGCCTCTCCTCTCCCATGCCGGGCAGAAGAGGTCGATCTCATGCCGGGAGAAGATTCATGGATTTCGGGGATAAGGAGGAGAATCCAAAAAATGGGGATAATGAAGAGGCAAGTTGGAGGGCAAGCCTCTGGCACTGGTTCCTCTATAATCAATATAACGGTAGCAAAACGTGATGGCAGTCACCTGCGTTTCCATATCAGTAAGCAGCAGGTACTTTTTTGTTCTTATATGGTGATAATTCTCCCAGAATTAAAATTCTCCAATTATTTTATTTATATATATGTATATATATATTTATAAATTATATACATAATAATACCCTGCAAGCCACCCCAAGAGTTTGGTAAGGATGGGTTTTCAACAACATGCACTATATCATAGCCTAATAACGTTAATGAAACAACGTGAATTAATGAATTAGGTAAGACCTGCAATTATTGCTCAGGAAGTGAAATTTCACCAACATGCACCACACTATATGCTACCAATGTTAGACAAACGATTAAGATTAATGTTATTTAGCAATTAAATAAATGCGCAGAAATACAAGTTAGACATGAAAAATACAAGAGGTTCTGTTAATACTGAGTAGCAGATTAGGAAACAGGCATCAGGTAGGCCATAAAGTAAACTAATAAGTTACACTACCTACTGACAAGCTTATTTATAAGTCTCATTGGTGGTATTATCATCTCTTATCGTTCGCGGGTAAAATAAAATTTTAAATACGGTATAGATTGGATCGTTATAATAAAATTAGGAAAATATACTGCAGAACAGACAGGTTTACTGCCTGTTCTGCAGTTTATTTACCTAATTTATTGTCATTATATATTCTGTACCATAGTATTTCGGGTCTCGGAAAATCTTATTGTCTTCTTCAGAAAAGACTGCGGCTAGTTTCATATTTCTTTACTCTGTGAAAAGCGTCCAAGATATCATCTTTATTAATGATAATACAATTCAAAGGTATGAAAACAATTGAATTTCAGTGTCGCAAGTTCGCTTAAGGAATGTGATACCATTTCTTTAATTACTAATACAGTGGTTGAAAACCGAAACGATGGTTACTTCAAAATCTTTCCGACCGAGGTGCCAATCCAAATTGGCACCTCTGTCTCTCCTACTCATTGTCAGCAGTCAGAAGTGGAAGAGGTCGTTCTCACCCCGCGAAAAGTTAAGAGAATTTCGGGGATATGGAGAGGAACCCAAATACTGGGTTTTAGGAAAAATGGGCGATTTAGAGGTAAAACTCAAGGCACTGATTACTTTAATATTCATCTCATATTTGAAGTCAGAGACCGCTCGAGAGTATTTGGTCACTTAGGAAAAATCGAATTTTGTCGTACCTCCAAACTTGATAACACTCCCATCACCAGCATAAAGTCGTCATGATTTATTTCAAATATATTAATAAATATAAAGTCCTTTTCAATCGTAGAGACTATTTGAATTTGAGGGAATGTAATTCAATTTCAAGTCATCAGCAAGTCAACCTATCAAATTCATTAGAAAAAATTTCTTTCAAAATATTCCTATCACGAGATACCCTATAATGTTTAGCCATTTTTGCTGTCAAAAGTATTTGAACGTGTGCCTCAGGCTTTGTTTGCCATAGTTTTCGCTCTGGTTGGTTACCCGGCCCGACCGGGTCAGTTCCTGCGGCGAAATGTTTTAATTTAATTTCTTGCCTTCAGTGACTTCTGACTAATTCTATTGATGTTTGGAAGTGCTATGAAAGAAAGATAGTGTATCCATAATTTGGACCCAACTAAAAGGCAATCATCTCGCTACTTCTATGCCATTCCCACAATTTAATTTTAATAATGGCAGCAATCAGACAATAACTAAAAGAGTAAGGTGGTAAGATGCATATACTTTTTGTCCATTTCCCGCGAATTTTTACTTCTTGCATGCAGTTTTCCGTTAGAATGGAATTTATATTGTATAGAAAAGTTAGGTTTCCTCTGTGTTTCTCTTATTTTATTTAACACTACGTAATTTCAAGTTCAACTTGTGAGAAAAATTGCGTGAAATGGTCACATTTTGTTGTTTAATAAAAAATAGGACATGTATTTCAATTAGGAGACAGATTATGATTAAAATAATGCCATTTATGGTGCAACCAATTTAACCTTAGACTGGCTGGCTATTTTTGGCATTTCTGAATGTACTCTTGAGGCATTGGGTTGATGTAGTTTTGTACAATTTTTTCAATCAATTTATAAACCTAATTCAAGGTTACCAAATTGTAACGGATAAGGTGGAGACCACCTTGCCCGTTACCTTTAAGGGTTACTAACCAAGCTCTATGAGTGGTTAGGAGAAAGGAAAGTAGATGGAAGTCACGAAGGAAGGATGGGGGTAGGACTGGAAGTGGTTACCCAAATGGGAAGAAGGAAAACGAGAAATCGTCAAATAGGGAGGATATCTCTGGAGGTTGAATGGGGAGTCAAATGGGGGAGTCGAATGGGAAGTAGAGTGGGATGGTATCCGACGCTCTCCTGGGGAAGCAACAATGTTCGTGTTGAGTTCGTTGAAGAGGAAGAGGAGGAAGGGAAAGGAGAATGTAGGGACTGAAGGAATCGGGAATGGTATCTTCCTCTCAAGAAAAGGGACGAGTTTCTCTTTTGCAGCCAAAATGGAGAGTTCTAAAGGTGAAAAGGTAGTTATTGTTGTGCTTCACTCACAATTTTTTTCCTTTCAATATCACTATTTTCATTTTTTTTCGCTCGGATTCCCAAACCAAGCTCTGTATGGAATCTAGCGCGTGGAAAAGGAAGATAATGACATGGCCTTGTGTGTGAGGATATCTTCTACAAGATATTGAGCAAACATGCAGTCATTTAACTTCGTGCATAGAGACGAAGGTGAATTAAAAGAAGTTCATAAATAGTTAATATTTACCTTTAGTCGGTGCTAAATCTTGAATCATTGCCGTAATTTCGTTATTGACTAAATATTTTTATCCATTTTAGGCTAACTATGTGCGCATGACTGTGAAAAGTTGTAAAGGAGATGTTAAAATGCTAAATGATAATGAAATTTAACAGTTATTCCACTGATGGTACTGTAGGAAAGAGTTTTTCGAAATGTGTTGCGTACTCTTTTGTTATCCAAAGCATACCTAATTATTCCAAAAATGGGAAACGGGAGTTTTCTTAAATTTGATATAAGCTATTTATTATTCCGCCGTCATCGTCTGAGTAATCTGCTGGTTAGAGGTAGGTTATGATGAAAGTTTGAGAATATCCAACAGACTCTAACTCGTGCGGTGCCCTATAGACCTCTAGTATTTCTTTCTTCATCTCGTCGTAAGTCCCACCTCTCTTCATCCCGTCCATAAAACCTATTCTCTTTCTTTCCCTTCCTCACAAGCCCAACATCCTTCCCTCTATCACGGCCTTCAGCAAACCACCGCCCCTCATTACCGCTTGCAGCCACCTACCCTGCCTTCCCCTAATCACATCCAGAAGTTTCCTCTCCTCACCCACCAAGCAAGCACTTCCTCATTTGTCTTCCTTTCCGTCCACCGCACCTTCTCCATCCTCCTCCACACCCATATCTCGAACGCCTTAATGTTCTGCATTTCTACAGTTTTAAGCGCAAGCCATTATTATTCATTGGAATTAACTCCAGTTATTTTAAGAAAATTATGAAACAAAGTCATTGCATCTTAATTTTTTTTTAAATTTATTAACGCTTGAAATACCAACGTCAAGTGCTCATCCTCCAGTAGGGTGTGACTTGTATATTTTCCTGATTGTTGTCGTGTTTTTAAAAATATCTTGTTAAGGCGCATAAGGGTTTTAAATATATTCAATACCTGAGTCATGATGCTGTGGAAAATACACTGTAGCGTTTGCCGCTTTATTTACTAAAAAGGGAGTGAATATTAGATTTATCAAGTGAGAATGACATTTTTGGGCGTTTTGAAAAAATTACTGAATAATAACGTGAATACTGAAAGTTTAAGGAGATTTTCCCGTTGAAAGAGCCATCAGTAAAAATAACAAGACATACAAAAGCTAAAAAATTGTAAATAGTTTGCACAGTAATAAAACTGAAAAATAAAGTATTTTTTTCTTTATAATGCATGCATGCATTTTTTAATTACTTCTCAGTTCGTGTGATGTTACTATTTTTTAGACAAAAGTTCTAACTTGCTTCTTCAAAAAAAGTTTCTAAGAAAAGTTTTAAATTTTCAAGCGGCAATTAATTACCCAATTAGTGTTCACCGCGTAATAATTTTAAATTGATAAAAGCTTGTTTTGTATGCAGCTCTTAGTGTTGCACTTATTTTCTTCTCAGCGTTATGTCCGAATTTATTTTATTGTGTCTGTTTTCAGCGCACGATGGTAGAGGAGAAAACATTCTGCATTCATCATTGCATCTCCGGAGGGAATAACACTACGACAGTGTATCGTCATTAATCATGCTTATATGCACCACAAAATAAAGATAATAACAGCGTGCGAAATTCAAAAAAGGAAAATAATTAGCCTTGACCGGGACTCGAACCCGAATCCCTGGATATCGCGCCGAGTACATTCTCCCTTGAGTATTTATCTGATTTCTGTGACATCATATGTCCAGCAGTCTTGAACTTCTTGGTCTTTAAAGCCCTCAAAAAATCCACAGGCCTCGGTAGCTAAACTGGCCATAGCTCTCGGCGCGATATCGATGGATTCCGGGTTCAAGTCCCGGTTACGGTGAATAATTTCCCCCTGTGGAGTTTTGTACTTGCGTATGACTCCGTAAAGGTAATACCGTGGCTAGTCACGATACCCTCAAAATTCATTACAAAACCGGATAGAAAGGGATATTTGTTCGGGAGGGAAAACAAGTCATGTGGAATCCTAATTTGTATCTATGAATTGAGGTTTAAGTAAGAAAACGTGGATTTAGATGGCGATAAAAATAACAAGAAACAACCAACACAATAAGAAAACCCAGTTCATTTGTCGAGAGAGTAATTTATTTAAATTGCATGGTCCCTTAAAATCCCCGGATAAAATGACATTTGAAGTATCCCCGTTCTGCATTCTATGAAACCCGTGTCTCACTCCTTTTGGAAAATTCCCTAGAAAATTGAACCCCCGTTTCCCCTAGAAAATATACCTGTAGGGAATAATTTCCTTAGAAAGCATTTTCCCTGGGAAAAGCTTTTGAAAGTGGGTTGCAGTGGCTTAGAATATGTTTGTTCTACACCAAATTTAGATGAATGTCAGAGCTGATATTTTTACTAATGGTTCCAATCCTTTTTTTTAGAAATATTTTGTTATTCTCATTATAATTGGTTATGATAACTTTATGGTTGTATAACTGAAAGTTTGTGGAATAATGTTTTTGTATTTATAATTATATATTTTTTTGTCTATATTTTCACTCAATGAACTGCACCCTATCTCCTATTAATGAAGGTTTTCATTAAAGTAGTGTTTTGTTCTAGGGAAATTACTGATCATAGTCTTTCATTTCTAAAGAAAGAAATTCTAGGAAAAAAAATTCCCAAGAGTTAAAGGGCACTTCCATAGGAAAGAAATGTTTTCTCGGGAATTTTCCATTTTCCCTTGCTTTTCCCTATTTTCTAGGAAATTCTTACTGGGGAATTTCCACCAGCGACAGTACATTTTTTTCTTAAATTTATTCGTGAAAACAATAAGCTTGAAACAAGTATGATGGACGTGCATGTCTTGATGTCACTCGAGTAGGAAAAATTCATGAATTTGGCGCTGACCGGCTGGCGATCTGAACTTTACCAGAATTTTCTGTTTTAATGAATCTATAGAGCATAATCTGCACCAAAAGATCACTGAATGAAGAATATTTCACAGATTCTACAAGCCTTAGTTTAGTTATAAGGAGGCAGTAATTTTAGTCTGAAATATCAACTGAATGAATTGTATTAACAAACATACTGGCTCAAAATAATGAACATAAATACGAACGTACCAGTTCCCTAATTAAAATGATTCATTTATTGATCAATTTACAACAGGTTTTTTGCGGCAAATGTTGGCACATAATAATTATGCTTTCGCCCTGCAATGAAATAGTAACACCAATTTACTCTAGTAGAAAATGTGTATAAAACTAACCTCTTTACCTTATTTCAACTGGTAGTAATTATGGTGTACTTGTACAATGATGTTTTCGTCTGAAATAATTGTTCTCTCTTAAGATGGTTCCACGGTATAATAACATAGTTGCCATTTATTTCGTATGATGGGGAATTATAGAAAAACGTGTCCTCCATCTGATATTATCACCAAAATGTTTAATTTCCCCGATATTTTTCACGCAAACTGAACTTCAAATTACATGGTGTTCAATGGGAGAATGGGAAATAGTATATCATCATCATACTAATATATAAAAATTGAATGGTGTCTGTCTGTCTGTCTGTCTGTTGCTCAATCACGCAAACACTACTGAACCGATTGAGCTGAAATTTTGTATGTAGTTAGAAAATATACCGGGATGTAACATAGGCTATATTAAAAATCTGTCAAGGCCCTCAAAGGCCCTGGGGGTCCCTTGTGGTCCATGATAAGCATTGGGTTTGGTGCAGTGGTTTTATTTTTTGCTTTTAAAAATTACTTTCACTCAAGATAGAGGGCTGAAATTGTTTTTATCGGATGGCTGAATAAACGAAGTTTCTAATTCTTTCAATCGATTTTCTTTTACCCTTCGTAATTGTCTGAATATCATGTTTATAGCTGCAAAATCTGACATTTTTCTCTGAAATCAACAATAGCATATTTCCTTGACAACCAGAGATTTGAATTTCAAAGGATATTCACGCATCTGGCATTTTAGTTTTCCTGCCGGCCCATGATAGCACGTAGAAAGAAAATTTGTATAAGACGGGCCCAGAGTCCCAAGGGCCCCATGATAGATTGCTTCGGGGAGTAATCGATAAATCCAATGCATATTTACAGATATACTCTTCAATGTCTATTCTCAAAGTAGCTCTCATAAGGGAACTGCATACGAGAGAACACTTATGTATAAAACGATACGCATAAAGGAATTAAACGTGGAAGAACATTTACGTGCAGCGAATAATAATGTTAATAATGCTTCTGTTGCTACAACAAATACCGCGTCGTTTATTATAGTCTAATACTCAGATGAATTACACGTAGTGGAACCGTCTGCCTCTCATTACGATTGCGAACTGTTTTTTAGACCAATTCCCACATAAACTATACGAGTTATTTATATATACTTAAACGTGTTAATATTTAGTTTACTTACATTGACTCAATCATCGAGTTGCCTATTCGAGTCTCTCATTTGCCTCTGTGTTTCCCCTCCTTGGACTTATAAACATGCCTTATAGAATAAAGGGTAACCTTTAGAAAAATTTTCTAAAGCATGAGGAATGTCTTCTTGTGCGAGAAAATGAGTACTTGCATGAAAAACGACAAAGGTTAGCCTTGGATGCTCAAAGACATGCCTACCAGCAATCTCATGATAATCTCCCCGTGGTGTTTCTCGGAATACGCTAAAAACTGCACAAATTTCATCCTAACCAAACCTACTGACGGGTAACCAGCTAAAATTCTGGTTCAAATATTGAGCCATTTGTTTCGAAACTTCAATCTGTTTTAAGATGGCGGAATTTATAATTGCGTCACTACATGCTTCTTACCCATAAGAAGAACGGATATTCTGCGCAATGGACGTCATCGGTGCATGAAAATTGGCAAGTGCACTAAGACTAATCACCATAGATTTTTAATTTTGTAACCAATGATTATGATTTAGGAAACAATGAATGTAGCCACCCTTTATGCCAAAGGCATAGTCCGGGTATTGAAGGATTCATAGGACAAATAAACATCGCTGCTATTGAAAATGCTCCTTTTGACGTTGTCAACCGCTGGATTATACTCTACTCTCCTATCCTGATTAAGATACTCAGCGCACATATCAACGGTGAATGGCGGAACTCAATTCATTGATTGCAAATATATTTATGTACACAAGGTAGGTGTTCAAGCTGTTATTCACTCAGAAGACGGCTCAAGAGAACTTGAAGGACGAGGTCACCATCTATCAACCTAGGTGCTATTTATTAAGTAGTAATGAGTCTGCGTGGCCCATTATTGGGTTTCCCTTGCATTAAAGAAGACAAACAATCACTCAACTCTCCGTGCACGAAAGGGAAACGAACGAATCACAACAAACAAGATAGGATACGAACACCTCAAATGATCACGCTGACAGTATTCTTCAGGTTTTGTGGTTTTCTTATAAAATAAGTTTAATGTTTTTCACATCCGTTGAAGTTCAACGGGTACCTTCAGCTAGTATATTAATGCCATTTTAGCGAAAACAGTTTATAATAGACGTAGACTAAAGGGAAATCGAATAAAGTGAAATATACGCATCTAACCACCTTATTTAGTTGAGTAATTAGCTAATAACTGCTATAATTGAAGCCAGAAAGAGGTAGTTCTATAGAAATTACACTGCAGTCGGCTCCAATGGCTACTAAAAAAAATCGTTCGTTAAAAATATAGTCGTGGAATAATCTGAATATTTTGTACCTTGATTCTGATTTTCCGTAGCTAACGCCTGCCATAAGCAAAAGCGGGATTTTTATAACCGATTAAGCAAAAAGTGGGGATTCAGTATTTGTTTTGACTCACACAGTCGCGGTGACATTTCCTTCTCGAAGTAGTCTCTAGTAAGAATATGTTCAAAGCGCATGCGCACAGAAAAACCAATCAATGGTCGTGTTTCGTCAAGAGAGTTACCTAATTTACACAAATCCGCGGAATGTTGTCCATTGCATACGCAGTGTGATTCCGAGTTCTCATGAATTATTCATGGGTAAATTTACGAGAAACTTTACCGTAGGACACCGGTTTTATATGCAATTCTAAGTTTTAATCCGTTCTGCAGAGTATAATATGCAATTAGCGTTATGCAATCGATATATCGATTTATATCAGCAGCTGTTGGGGTGAAAATTAAAGGAGGCAGTGTTGCTCAGATATTGTTTTTGTCAAACCCCTTTAGGCAGTTCCACGCTACCCTTATTTTAGTTGGTCCTTACAATCGAATTTAGTTCATTATATTAAAAGTTTGACACTGAAAGTTTTGAATGAACCCTTTTCCAATGAGATCTATATCTCTTCGTTTCAATCTCTGGTCGGTGTATGCGTTAAAGGCTTTTGTTCGTGCCCATTGTTCAGATATACATAATTGAATTTTTTAGTAATATCCAAAACTCCCTTTTAAATACTCTTCAATCAAGTTTAGGTAGCTTCTTTAGGTCTGCATCACATTTTACAAGAACTCATTCACCACAAACTTTCCACACACTATATCACGCCGCGTCGTGTGTAAGGACAAATTTTTGTGACGTAAAAGCCGAATGATAACGCAATTGAAGGGAGAAAAAAATGGGAAGAATTACAGAGGAAATCCAAGAATGGAATGCATCAAGTAAAATCATGAAGGACGTCATAAAAAACAATAATGTAGGAATGAAGCGAATGGCAGTGAGGAGAGTGTAATGGAGAGTTGCTGCCAACCAATCTTCAGATTGATGACAACTGATAACGACAGCGACAAACATAATGTTTTGTTAATTATAATTCTATCCAACAGTATTTCCTTGAAATGCTCTCCTCGTATGCAATTGCTGGTTGGATACGAGACTCGGATGAAAAAATAAGTATCGTATTCTTCACTGTTTTTTTAGTTAAAAATATAATTTGACGCACTCAACGAGTAGAATAAGCTCTTAAGCGATAAGTTACAGGTGTTATGAGTTTGGATCGATTTCCAGTGCTGCAATTACTGCTATGTAAAATGGATTTTGGAGCTAAAATTCTAATGGGATTGATGATTATGCTCTGGTGATTTCCCGCAGGAGTAGCATATAGGGTTTCGTAGTTGGATTGTGAGTTGGGAGGCGAGGGACACGGAAGAGATTAGTGGATATTAGTGAGGCTCAGAGCGTTGATGTATCTTCCCTTCCTGCCGGTAATCTCCAGGCAAATGACAGTTGGAATAACGTTCCATTCTTAGCGTCCAGTGTTGAAGAAAAATTGGCTCAAATGTTATTTATCTAATCGTCGATTACACCATGACATGTTTTCTTATGTCACTCGCTAATCGACATTTGATCAGCTTATGTGCATTTAAAAGAAACAGAACAAATTTTGCTTATACCAAACTTAAAAATGTGTTTGCTTATTGTTAGTGCGAAACAAAAGTAGACGATATTGTACGAAACGAAACGAAAAATTGTACGAAATATGTGAAGTAATCATCGAACGAATCTCATCTTGTAATGTACATATTTTTGGAAAATATTCAACTTGTTTTAACAAGAATGTATGCATTATTTTACGCTTTGAGTGGCAGCGACTGGTTTCACCTTACTGCTGCGACCACTTTCTTTAATCTACTGTCCTTATTAAGGTGATACTGGTCGCAGTTTTAAAATAAAGTGTGGAAAAGTAAAGAGTTTTTTATTCAAAATTGATACCTATGACTTCCACGAAGTCAAGCCTGAAACAGTCAAATTTATGTATTAATTTTGTTTGAATAAATGCAAAGCATTGAATCGCATCTATTTCGTTTCTCTTTGGCATTTGATTGGAAATTGTATGAAATAAAATTTAATGTTTATTTAGGATATTTTATGTTTTAAATTTTCCGGTAAATGAATATATATATACAATTTGACCATGTGGCACTTATTTTTTTTTACAAATTAAGACGCTTTTAATTGTCTTGAGTTTCTTGTCCTTGATTTTGATCTTGACCTCGATGTTGATATTTTATAAACATGGCCTTCATTTATTGTTTCATGTATTCACTGTACTAAGGTACTCTTTTTGGCGGTTCTGATTATATTCCCTAATTAATCGCACACATTACAGTTACCCTTACCTTCATTGGTATTAGCATTTTAAACTAGTACATTTTGGTGGCAAGTGATTATAATAGGATAAGGAAGTTTCCCCAGAAATTAATAATTATTTCTTACAGTACTATTTCCATTAAACTTAAATCAGTTGTTAAATAATCGTGGCTTAAAGTATATATTATTTATATTGACGCTAGTAGATTTTGCAAACAATCGTACGTAATCGGTCGTTTTGAAATGAAATGTTTTCTAATTAAAGAATAGTCAATTTAACGACTCATAGCTGTGGTAAAGAAGGACCATTTTTGACCGCATGTTACGCTTAACATGTTGATGTGGTCACTCGAAGACGTAAACTAAGTTCAGTTTCACCAATAGCTAACCAATGAGTAATGTTATATGGAGTAGTTAGATATGATTAGAATTTGTAGAATTTAACATGATAATTTTCGAAATTTCACAGCATGAAATGATATTGCACCTATCCGGCGTATCTTGCGGGTGGAAACACGAAAGTTTGTGCCCTCACGACATGATATAATTATACATTTTGCATGCATTAAATTTTAATGAAAAATACATGTTTCTACTTATAGTTTTATAACTTAACCGTTTTTTGCAAGGTTTTCAAATACCCAGATGAATGAATCGGTGATTGACTACAGACACGAAAAAAACCTCTCTCCCCTACTGCAGAGATGAATTGAATCCTTATAATGCTTATTACGGAAAATTTACTACCATATCACGACAATTTAAAATTAAGTATATCACATCGACATGCACACATACGTATACGTATTACGTATACGTATGTGTGCATATACGTAATACGTATACCACTTGGTTTGTCAATAATGAATAGCGACTGTTTAAATTTTTTGTGTGGATATTTACCACCTAACTTGAATGAAAACAAAAATCAGTTTACTCAGTAAAAGATTTAATCATGAAACGGTTAACGATATACATTTTGATGTATTTTGATACGGTTATAGTCATGAATAAATCACCCCGCTAAGTATATAAAGGTGAGTATTCATTTCTTTATAAAATTACAAAACAGCGATGCCATATTTCTTTCTATGAACTTACCTGTAAGCACCTTGTATTTCCATGAGCTTTGAGAATAATTTGAAGTACTTAATGAGACCATTTTTTTCTGCTGGTTTGTACCTTCTCAGAAAACTGTACTAATTCCCGACTTTCCTAATATTTGCTGGTGGTTTATTAAGGTTTATATGGCCTCGGGAAATATTTGTGTTAAACAATTTCTTAGCATTTAAAAGGAAGCCAACAATCGGAATTCTTATTAAAAGGACTCCGCGCCCTGTTAAACGATAAATGGAAGTGTCATCGTGGACTCGCTCCAGACATACGTAGCTTTTTTGCTAACTTTATGTGAACAAAAGAGTTAGGACTAGGTGTATTAAATCAGGGTCGGTTAATTAACATTTGCGTTATCAATGGAAGAACGTATTAACCCCGGTTTTTATCTAGAAAAAGATATTTAACTGTAGTTTATAAAACCGAGACTTAATGGAGCCTATCTGTTCATAAAGGGGAATGAATGAGATTAATGTCCATTAAGATGTAGTTACTCGGCTGGAAACCCGAGAATTATTTATTAATATCATTCGCCGAGAAAGAACCAAATCTTTTATTACGTAGTCCCACGAGATATTCATGGGATAAAAGGGAAGTAACCTGTTTGAAATACATCTGATCGCAATTATCCCACTGCTGTTTGGGAATACCCTGACTTTATTGTTTAAAAAATGCAATTTCATTTGAAATCTTAATAGAACCCATAGCTGTTAATATTATTGCCCAAATTGGTTTTTTATGTTATTAAATGTTTTATCTACCCAAATCATGTAAATGAACCCTTACTCTACCTGCTCTATTGATGGTCTCACTTGATGTGATTATACCTAATTGCCCAGCTCTACCCTAAAAAAGATTTGGTCCTCAAGTATTTCTAGTATTAGTTCAACGACTGACGATAAAATTCAACTACTAACAATTAGCGTTTTATGCCATTCTGAAGCATCATTGTAAAGGGTTTCTCTCTGACGGGGGTTCCGTGATTTCAAAACATTAGGATATGGAGCGCTTCGTTGTGGAGGGCTGAGTAGGTAGTCACTTTTACTAGAAAAGAAAAAAAATGGCCTTTGCCATTAAGAACTCTTATCATTATTGGTAAATTGTGTGGAAATTCATAATCTGAAGAGACCTTACATACCTGGTTTATCGAGCGAGGCAGGTCGGAGGTATTTTGAGGTCACAGAAGCAATCGTAAAGCATTTCAACGTATTTATTTTTAGTGTATCGCAGGCAACGGTCATTCCGTATCGTGGTCGAGTCATTAAATTAGGACATCAGGGCAAAGGTCGAGATTCCCTTAACGGGACTGCTTGCTTTGAAATGCCCAGCAGGTACCTACTCACGCACGTATAAATCTCACGTTTTATTCCTTGCGTTTCACGGTTTTGTGTCCACGTTTTTACATTGTGTGATACCATTTGACTGTTCCATTTCGTCTTTCATGCCTCTACTGACGGCAAAATACATTTTTACATACAATGTAATTCACAGTGACATTAATGATAATTCGTTTACCCTAATTATATTGCTTTAGTTTTCCATTGATTTCGGTTGCTTCTAATCTGATAATTCACATAATTATAAGGTAGGATAAAACTTAGTTGTGATTAAAACTTGCAACTAGAATTAAAAACTCAATTTGAATGACACAGTCTGCGAGAGATGTTTATTGTCTCCTCTTTCAGAGAGTATTGATTCTTTCCAAAACAAAACTATTGCGTAGCAACGGTGCACAACGGCGAAATATAAAATTACAAATTCGGCTAAATATAAAATTACAACTTCAAGAAACTCTACATTTAATTACATACAAGTTAGGACGCCGTAAATCTAGTCAGAAATTTCCTATTTTTGCAATACTTTGGCTATTTCTTACATTCGAGTAGCGTGCATGATTCAGTATCCATTTTTATATTGCCCATTGCTATATGGAAGACATGGCATAAACACATTACCAATCAAAATGTTTTAGCTGTAATATTTTTGCGAGAGGTCTTTTTATAATAAATTTGAAATTGGTAGATGGAATTATCGTTAAAGATAACATAAATACTTTTTTATATTCACAAAGAAATACTCTTCAACTTTCAGCATAGAGACAAACTTTTTTAAAATATGAAAATATTTTGACGTATTTGTTCCTTTTTATAAATATTACGTCGAAAGTAGGTAGGTAAATAAGTTTTTATAGACTAGTTACACCAATTAATAAATGTAAAAATGTAATTGCAATATTAGTTTGCATACATTTTTATTTATTTTATACCATCCCTGATGAATTCAAGTAAACTAAATAAAGCGTTCTTCTGTCTCGTTCATTAAATAAGAAAGACATGGCTCCTTTAAGATTTAAATACTGTGGTCGAAACTTAAAAGAGGTGCTTATAAATATACGAATTAACTGGGAGCTGGTCACATTTAATTAGTTCTGCCTGAGGGATTATCCACTAGCTAATTAAACCGAAGGCGGCCGGTTGAGTTGTGGATTCCTGTACTTGAAATACTCAGTTCTGGTCATGGGTGAGGATGCAACCTGGATATATCTCAGAGAGCGTAGTTTTGATATCGTTTCGTTCATGTGAATCCACATCTGGCAAACTTTGAACCAACTTGTTACCAGAAGCGCACAAAATCGTTCGAAACCAAACTTGTAACTTTCAGCCGACTCTGTGGCCCTGCAAGTGAGACGAGAGGGCTTCAAAATAAGCTTCGTCTTTACTCGAAACAGTTTGACACATTCACATTCCATGGATCCCATTTACTAATAACCTTGCATGGTGCTGCTATATCACGCCAAATATTTAAAAAAATAAATAATAATGATTGAATACAGTGATAAAATGCTATGCTTTAATATATTTTTCCGTTGATAATGTTTTCCTAAATAATGAATTTTCTGTATGTTTATGTTGGATTTTCTCTATATTTCTGTTTACAGTGTATTCTGTTTATAATATTTTTTACGCCACCGAATACATTTTTTCAATAAAATCTGGATAAATATAAGAGACAGAGAAGAAGTTGAGAAAGTTTATAATCTTTCGTATTCCAAATAATATCTTCGCTTTCGTGCACAAAAAAACCACCCACTCTCATATTTAAGCCATGAGCAGACAATTTTTCCAATTGTTCCCTGCTGATAGTGATGAGTATAAGTTGGTAAATCCTTTTAGTCTAATTCGTTATCATAATTTTTCTTAATATTAATAAATTCTCTAAAATTGAATTATATTCACGTATCCCCTACCACGCCCGTTTGCGCTGAGAATTGCTTTAGACCCCTGTAAAAAATTTAGCATTTTCGGTAGATGCACAAATAACCTCGTTACTCTAGGTTATCCCCGCGAACGATAAATTGAAGTAACATCTCTGTAACATCTCATTAAATTTCATTAATCATTCCGTTCATTATTGCACATAATTAAAGACATGGAATCGCAAGAAAGTTACATCATCAGGTGGACCAGATGATGATTTTCTGTAACGATATACGATGTCATGGGCAGTAAAATTAAATATGGAAAAAGATTTGTTGAAACTTCTTCAAAACTTCTTTTAAAAACAAAGGTACACCCCAAAACTTTTCTTATCTCTAGGAATTTCTTTGTAAACACGATATAAATATTTTTTCAAAGAGGATGAAAATACGACAGAAGATGACCTCCGCAACGAATTAACTCATTTTAGTTTGACAACAGTTTGAAAGTTCTATTTGCTCCAACGAATTTCTCCTAAACTTACTGCTCCAATTAAAGTAATCACCTCATCCGGCAATTTATTGGAATGGCAACATTTCCCGAATAGTCTTGAGGAGCTTTTTACTCTCTAAATTGCGTTTAAAGTATTTAAACTGAGGTGATTGCGTAACATCGTTTTCACAGCATTTTTTATGAAAACGATATCTTGCATTCATTTCCAATTTTTATTTCGATGAAAACTCGCTCCACTTTGGCATTTGAATGCGCAGCATTATGAACGCCAAATTGCACAAACCTAAACGAAATATACATGCGGCATCTCGATATTGTCTGACCACCTTAAAACACTACCGTGTTCTCGTTACTTTCCCCATTTTATTTGACCTATGCTGCGCCATTGTTGGATATTTCCATCCGTATTAATTAATCAGCATTTAGTTTTTTTTTTCGTAATGTAAACATTTTTCCTGAAATGTAGTTAAATTTTTTTCCCAAACTGCTAAAATTTATATTTTCCATGGATAAACTAGATTGGAAATTGCATATATATTTGCGGAAAATTGTTTATACTCCAGGACAACAAAAGGTTTGTTCCGGGTTGGCGTATGGAAATTCTGGTCACCTTATAAATTCTGACTATGTTCGTCGAGTGTGGATTTTGAAGAATGGTGTGGAGTGAGTGGGTAATGCGCCCGGAGAGGAATGGGGGAACGAATGAAGGGATCGAATTGGAGTCACGCTAATTCCCACTCCATTGTTAGAGGGAGACACTGATGGATCGTAGTATTGACCCTATTCTCAGTTTAGACCTCCATAGCTTTTTGTACTCATTGCAAAAATGAATCCATTAGTGTGTGAATGCTTATGGGATGATATAACAGTTGTGTAACTATTTATAAATAGCTTCGTTGACTCGGGGTGGAATTTCGTTTCGTAAAATTTTATTAGACCAATAGACAGCTTCTGACATTAATCTCCGTTGTTTCGTTTTTTGGATTGAGTTCCAAGAATAGACGCTATTCTTGGAACAATTCTTGGGTGAGGTACAATTTTGACTGAAGAAGTTAAACACATAGCCTTCCAAGCATGGCTTATTTCATGTGAACTATCTTCACCATGCCCTATTTTGTTGAGGAATATAAATGTAGCAATATAGCATTTATATTCCTCAATATGTTTCAGTGTTGAATTTCCTATCGAAAATAAAACTAACTCCAAAGTTATGTCGTTTTTCATAATATCAAATGGGGGAATAGAAATTTGCCAAGTATCAGCCACTATCATCATTTACATCAACGGAAAATGTATAGTGTTACTGAAACATGGTGAAAGTTGTCTGTGCAAAGCGTTACGTCAGAGTGGAGAAGGTGCGTGTTGAAGGGGTCGGCGGAGGAAATAGGTTGTCAACGCTGCCAACCCAACTGCTTTTTATTTGAGAGGGCAGGGCAGTGCGTTTCGCAACAATGCGTATGATTCAAACTAAGCTGGATCAAAATAAGATGATATTGTTTGTTATGCAAAGGAGAAGCCCACCTAAACAATTAAGTGCCCAAGAGAACTAGACAGTTAATGAGAATAACTTAGAATCATCCAAGAAATCATTTCACGTAGGTGAACTACAGCCATTTCTTCGCTACGTATTATTGCCCTCACAAAATCTGCGCGGCTAATCATTAGAAAGGTTCTACTCATTGAGGTTATGGAGACGGCGCTTGCTATGGTGACAAATGCTTGAAGCTGTAACGTGGGTGTGGCCGGTTTGCCATATTTGTTCCCCCCTTATTTACCCTAGCGTTTACGAGCTGACTCAAATTTAGCAATTTTACGATGTGTTCAATCGATAACTCACTTGCAATCGGAATGCATTTATTTACTTTTTGAAAATGCTTTCTTAAATCATATTTTTTAAATTTATTTAGATTGTTAAAACTCCGTATTAAAAGTGAATAAGCATATCAGATGGTGGACAAATCCCGTCTTTTAAACTGAAACTGTGAGAGCTCTAAACCATTTCAGTGGTGTACCACCAAAAGTATTGCGTTAGCACACCAGAGTAGCAAGATACACCCCGCGGATATTTTCACCCCCACCTGGAATGATTACCTGTCGCCGCGAGCCTCCCACTTCTTTCTGCGCAAGCGTGGCATCAACTGGTGGCCATGCTCTGATTGTAGTCATTTGCCAGATCGGACCTGGCCAAATTTATTACAATTTCGTTTTTTGTCTCGAAATCCTAGCATAATTTTTGAATGGATTGCTCTTCAAACTTTTCATCACCCTGTCCCTCCCGGCATCTCGTTCTGATTTTAAAGACTTCAAAATCTAATTAAATCAAAACTCAATTATGGTACTTCCATTTACAGGGAAATTGAGATGGGGTCTTCCTATTGCCATTAACAACGATATTTTTTAGCCTGACACTAAAGTATGAGCTACCATTCGTCTTGATCCTACCCATCACTATATTTAGCCCTGGTTGCCCTACCAGGAGCAGTTATTATTGCTCCCGTCAGTTCCGTTCCAATGGTCACCCAAAAGCCTGACAGACCTGTCACGGTTGTGTTCCAAGGGTAGGGCATTAATAATATACCAGCAAGGAAATTAAAAGGAGAATTGCGTTTGCGGAGGAAGTGTTCAGCAGTATGAAGAAGCTGATGACGGGGAACTTGTTTGTGAATGCGACGAAAATTTGACCAAGAGTTTTATGTTCAGTGTGGCGTTTTATTGCGCATAAACATGGGCTGTAAGAAAACAGGATGGGAATAGGCTGCGTACTTTCCACATTAAGTAATATACTCGAGGAAGTGATTGTTATGGTGGGCGAGTAAAGGAATCTTATGGAGTAGATTAGGAAGAGGCAGAGTAGGTGCTTAGAAAAGGTAATGAAGGACGAAGGATGCGAAAAGCCGTGATAGAGTGTAGGATGCTGGGTAAGCGCGTAAGTAAGCAAGAGATAGGGTTAATGGTTGGGATGATGAAAAATAAGACGTATGCTGAGATGAAGACAGATATCGTCCAAGGAAATAAGGACCTGCGTTTTAAAAAATCTCCAATATTTTAACTCCGTAAATTAACCTTAGCCAGTAGATTATCCGAATAAAAGGAAACAAAATTGTTTTCTTGCGTTCATCTAAAACCTCTTACTTGTTGAAATACTCTGATCTAGTGCATCTGTTAGTTTTTTCCGACATGTAGTTGCTCTTGTTTTGTGTTGATATAATTTGTTGATATAATTTGTTCATTGAAATTTCCAGACTATCACTGTATATTAATGCTATTTATTTGTTGTTTTGATCAGCTGTCTAATTCAAGCAAGACAATAGATAAATAATAAAACAGACGAATGCAGTTTGGCCGTGTTTTCTTGTTACATATGCACTATAGTATTCATCGTTGTGTGATGTTACTATTTCGCCCATAATTGTATGTACATTTTTTTAAATCCTGCAGATGTTTTTCCGATGGTTTCGGTGCATTTCAATCATGTTTTTGTATTTGCATTGCGTATTAATTTCTCTTCCACGGCCGTAAGTGGAACCCAGGCCCCAGAGACTTGAAAACGTGAACCTGATCTCTTTCTCCTCACGTTCCGACTCATCCTAATAATTTGCACAGTCACGTCCAAGCCTATCCTTCCCTGAAACTCCTCTTGTGACCGCACTTGAGGGACATTATGCATGCGGTCGACCAAGTTTCCGTCTTGTTCTCCTCTCCTCATCACTCCGTTCCTCCCTTGTGCACACACAGCCTATTCTCCCATTCCTCCCTTGTATATCCTGCCCTCTCGTCCGACCGGGGCCATCGCTTCGTCGGTCTCATTTGAGTGGATTGATTCGCGGGGCCGGAAGTGGTACAGACGTCGTGAGTGGACATTGGAGGTGGGTGGGGTTGGCTAGTGGTAGATGTAGAGGCAGGCCTTCATCGGTGGAAGTGAAGAGAGAGGTTTGGCATTGATTGTGGAGAGTTCGAAGGAAAGGGAGAAAAGGGGAGTAGAATAGTGGAATAGGAATTGCAAGAGTGAACTTCAATGAAATCCATGACAATTACATGCATACTGACATCCTTTCGAGGTACGCATAGTCAAAGAGATTAGTTATTGCTGTTCGGCTTAGGAAGCTCACTCTACTGTAATTATTTCCTCAATAATATCCTACGATTTTATACCTCCCTTGGCTTCAATTCAAATTCATTCAAGCATTTCCTCATTCCTCCTATACCTATTTCCTCCAATTGATAAGACTCTTAATAGTCCTCTTCTTTTGAGTCTCTTCCACCACATTCGCCCATGGCTTTCACGGTCTATCCCATCCTCTCACGCCTTTCACTCCATTCTTATGCATCTTTTTCGTTATTCGAATCTCATATTCCATTCTCACAACAAGGCCAAGCGAACGAAGCACGCTCTTTCCATATGCGTCCTTCAGTGGAGAAATTGAGGATCCATTCCACAGTATTTATTATGCCTCACTCATTTCTGATATTATTCTACAGAATTTTAATGCAAACACTTCTAAGGTACTCCATTCCCACTGTATTTTCCGTACTCTTAAGCTTGCTCTGGTATACCTAAATTTCACTGTCATGCGATAAAGCCGGGAGGCTTTAACTTATTTTAAACTTTGATTTTCGTTTCCCTTGCTAAACACTCGTTTACTTTCAGAATTAACACCTCTTTCATAACATCATCTATCCTTCAGTCTTTCGCAAAAATGTGGAGAAGTTACACGAAGTCTTCCACTTTAAAAAAAGTTATTTCATCATTTATCATAGTATGAAGGAAGGCGACAATCTCCAAATAATCATCTACCTCTCTATGTTCAGAATTACGCTATCATTGATTGAATTTTCATATCGGTACTAACATAAATGGTGAAGCATAACAACTTATGGTATGGTTAAGAAAAGGTAGAGGAAATGTCTCAAGAGGAAGGCAAAGGGATAACCGAAGGATACATAGACCAAATAAAGAGAAAATACATAAAGAAATCTACCGGGAAGTAAGAGAATTAGCATTAGATAGGGAAGGATAGAAGGCTGTAGTCATCTAATCTTAGGTTTGAAAGACCAATAATGTATGATTTTATTCACTCTACAAATAATCTTCTATTTTTCTGGGAAATGAGGAGAGAAAATTTCTGTGGAGGATGTTAGAAGGAGGCAGAGTAGGTAGTTTTAGTGAGTAATGTGGGACGATGGGTTGCTTGTGACCACGATAGAGGGGAGATTGTTGGGTAAGCAAGGGACGGGAAGAAAGAGAACATATTTTATGGACGGAAAGAAGAGAGTTAGGACCTATGGTGAGATGAAGGGAATACATGATGTGGAGATATAGGAATCTGGGCTTTTAAAATTAATAGGATGTTTGTTTCATTCATTTAAACCTATTTTAACCGGTAGATTGCACTAATTATCAAAGTATGTGTTTCTACTCATTTCATAAACTGATTCACGTGCTTTAAATTAAGATGGATTTCAATGTTTTGGTCTACTTCCCATTGGTACCTTAATCTTTGCTGCCCACGCGTCACACTTCCGTTCTGGGAATGGGAACTGCAACGCCCTCTCAATTGTTTTTATCCTCATTGTGGTAGCTGCACACGTCTCACGTAATACTTGAATGGCACCAACTACGAATGTAACATTGGAACTCAAATTATGATCTAATGTTTTGATTCGAAGTGAGCAGAATTTTGTAAATTTATTCCATAGCTGGTGCATATTCTAGAATGCATATACACATTTTTGCAGTAAAATAAATAGGAAGATTTTGGTTAGCATATGCATCCGAATTACTAGTCAATGCAATAAAAATGAAATTTGAGGTAATCTTTTGGATTTGGACCTTTGATTTTAAGCGCCAAAAACTGACTTTTTTCCGAGAAAAATATGGTAAATGTACAGATACGGCGAGAAAAAAACACTCATGAATTTTTTTTTGAATACAGAAAATAAGAGTACAAATACAGAAAATAATATTAAAAATACAGAAAAAAACAATTGTGTAAATACAAGCGTAATTGGAAATCAATATTCTATACATTTTCCAATCATAGCAGTTACACGAATGAAGTGGTACGCAGTCAGGCGCACGGGTGTGAAGATATACACCAAAGGCGGTGAAATTCACGAAGAAAAATTCATTTGACTTGACCGGGATTCTAACCAGGATTTCCCAATTGTGGTTCAGGTGTGTTAGCCAGTTACTCCACCAAGCCGTCTTAATCCAAGGCGAATTTCATCGAGGGTTTATACGAACAGGTTGTTCTCGTCCCCAATGTACATTGTACCACAGGAGATGTTGTTGTGCTGAAATTCACCTTGAGATATGATGGCTCGGTGGTGTAACTGGCTAATGCACCTGACCGGCAATTGGGAGATCCGTGATCGAATCTCGCTCAAGTCAAATGATTTTTATGGCGAATAATATGGCCTTTGGTGCATAAGCATTCTATCAGATGCATTTTATTTCATGAAAGACATGGTCGACTCAACTTGGAATAAGAGCTTCCCAAACTCAATGGAGTCGACTCCTTTTTTTAGAGACAGTAACTCCTAGAGAATAAGGGAGGAAACTGGTGGATGTTAGAACAAGAAAAGTGTTGGTGAAATCGATGGAGACGAAAGATGATGACCCAATGATGTGAAAAAAACGGATCATGATTGAAAGAGACTCCAATTTCGTGGTGACTGAGCAGCTTGAACAGCACGGCCTGGTCATTCGGCAAGGTGATTGGCTTGACGTCACATATTTCCTGTGGCTTTGTTTGTTTTTAGATTACTGTTCTTCCTCTGGAGGGGTTGCTGATTCGATTGGTAGGAAAAGCAAATGACATAGAATACGAGATAAGGGAAAAGAGATCGAAAATGCCATTAATAAGGGAGAAGATAATGAGAGTTTATGTTTACACGGTTTCGGGAGTAAATATAAATAATTCCTACCTGCTCCCCACGAATTGGCTTAACTAGGTTGGTTGTATCGTGACTGCAGGAGCCTGGATGAATAAGAAATGTTGCATGTTCATTATTTCTGCAAAATAAATTCTTGCTGCGCACATAACATGTCTCTAGCTAAACCTTAAGCAATGCAATAAGGAGGCATTTCATTCGAAGAATCTTCTTTTTGGTAATTAATTTGTTCAACGCAAGGAACTACATCGTCGTTTTCATGGATCTTACAAGCTTTTAAGTTATAATTTATCGTTTTTTGACCTTAAATGGAAAAATTTAACTGTAATGGTTCTCTCTTTTTCTTACTGTTTCAATTCTCTACAGAATACAAATCTTATTTTGGATTTATCTCAAATTTCTCCCCAATACTCTGTCTTAAAAGTCCGTTGCTCTGAGGTCTTAATACTGGAAAGTCGATTTTTATAAAGCACGATGTATTTTCAATTCTCAAAAACATTAGTGTGTAGATTCAAAGTAGAGCTTTCTTTAACCATAAATGGGTACTGACATCGATTTGTCATTTTTAATGAGTTACCATTAAAAGAGTTACGTCCATAAGAATTAAGTTACCTGGATAGCAGTAGATATGCAGTCAATATTCCCATTTTGCTGAGGAAAGCAACTGATAAAAAAGCATACACGTGTATGCATCACAAATGCTTCATTTTCACTTTGCAAATTCTTGATCACGTTTTTACGGAACAGATTTTTTAGCGGCATTGATGGAAACATTGAAGTTTTTATATTCTTTGACCCTTGAAGCTTTCGATGATTTCCCGATGGTAGAGCCTCTAGAAAGTCTGAAACAACAATATCTTGTTTTTATATATGTTTACAAGATAAAATTTCCTTGTCTAACTATGAAAAAAGTAATGGAGTTTTTCAGACATTAGCTGCGATAATGTCCAGTGTGCTACTTAATATTGCAATGGCTTAATGATGCAATAATATTGGCGTATTCCCTTGTAAAATAATTCAAGTGTGTATATTTAGTTGTTAGTAAGCCTAAAATATGTATACTTAGTTAAATATTGAGAAATGTAGTCGTAAAAATAAAATATTGTCATTATAATAGCTTTACTTATCGCTTCATATGACTGCTTGAATTTATAATAAGATTCGAATATGGTATCTACAACGAATCAAGAAATATATCGTTAAGACTGCTTTCTGGAGACATTAAGGAACGCATTGATTTAAATAATAGTCTTAAAGTGAATATACGAAAACAAGATTCCTGTTTTATGAACTGAAACAAAAGATTGATCGTAATTTTAGTGATATTCCAAGTGATTGCTGGTACATATATATCCTTAACTATTTTTCTTAGTTGAGCTATTCACTATGGGGGAATTAGATAGTAGGAAGTAGGAGGATAGAATAAATATGCTTTGATAAGTAGTAACCTTAGATAAGGCATACTGAAGTGAAGAGATATTTCTTTATAGGGACTTCTGTGAAACTGCCAACATGTCTCGCTACCACTATATAACTTTTTTCCCTTTTAATACGCGCTTTTATTCACGAAAAAAAGTCACCGTAAACCACCCTGAGTCTTATTATATTGTCAAGATGAAGGTGTCCTGAATCGGTGGCTAAAACTAAGGGGTCCATCTTATATACATGCCCGTGTGTTGGAAAGTACGTTACCGCTCTGCGCCAAGTTCCCCCTTAAAGGGGCTACTCCGTTTCTATCTTTCGTGGCTTAAAGCTGGGATGTCGGCAGCCGCCGCTACTGCTTTGGCGTGGGACGGTATGAAGGGGTCCGATTAAGGTTCCAGATATCCACTTTCGCGTGGCCTTTCATGGATTCGCTCCCCCTCTTGCGAAAGCGAATCTCCACTTTCTCCAGCTCTAACCCTCCCGACAACGGCCTTTCGGACCCCGGGATTTCAGGGCCAGGGGTGATAGTTGCGGCTCTCTTTCTTGAACACTCGGAGAGTGATGTTCGGTAATATAAAGTGATTAGTACCACGCGCGGGAGATCCATTTATTTGAGGGATGCGAGTTTTGGTGTCCTATTTTCCGAAGTGGCTCGACAGCTAAGATCATTTTATATCGCAACTTTAGCATATCTGGACTAGCCACGGTATAGCCTTTGCGAATTCACCCCCAAGTGCATACCAGTGCGAAATTCCACAGAGGATGAATCATTCGGTTTTTTAAATTTATTTTTATCATTTATTTCATCAACCTGAATACAGCCTCGAGGACCATGTTACATCAGGCGTTGTAACAGTAACAAAGGACAACACACACAACCATGTCCTGTGCGGAGAAAAATCCTCCCCAGGCGGGACTCGAACCCGCGACCTTTGGGTTTTCAGGCGTTACCCCGCCGCCACCGAGGTTCATCGGGACTCAAACCCTGATCCCTCAATATCGAGCCAAGTGCTTTTAGCCAGTTGAGGTACCGAGGCATCCTTCTCACCTGTGGACTTTTGAGGGCTTAAAAGTAAAAGGTGGTCAGGACTGCCGGGCATATGATGTCACAAACAGGCCAAAGCGTGCGCTTGGCGCCACAGTCCGCGAGGTTAAAAATCCAAAGTACTCGGTGCGCTGTAGAGGGATCCGGGTTCCGGTTCCGGTGAAGTCTAATGATGTTTCCTCTTTGGAATTTTGCGGTCATTTAATAAGCTTTAGTTCAATGAGGTTAGCTGGGTTATGGTGATATCCCGTTCGATTTACTAGTTTCTTGTCATTGTAAAAAAACGTTAGTAATTTTTTCCCGCATTCGCACCTTTCTTTAATTACTATGGTATTATCAGCCTTGCCTCAGCTCTCGTGCCGTCAGTTTGTGCCTTCTTTCTTCCCTGTTATAACGATGTAAAATGCTCCTAAAACGGCTCTTTACGTTGATTTTGAGAATGTTTTTTGCAATATGCTCCCACCTTCTAAAACATTTTAATATTTGTTAATTTTAATGCTGAACTTTTATGTAATATTTATGGTAGTAGAAATATACAGAATTTGGTGTATTGTAACAATCTACCTACATGGTGAGCCATACTACGTTTTGCACCATACGGAGACAAGTCGCATACCATTAGATCTCTGTATTGCTAATGACTTGTTCCAAATACTCTCAGACACCTATCTCCTTCCTTTCTGCCTACGACTTAGTCTCGGCTAAATATAATTTCAATCTGCCAAGGTCGTACGACCACCACTTTCAGCTTCCGTAACTTTAAAATCTTCGATCCCGCCAGCTTTGAAGAAGATCTTTTCGAAATGATTTGGAGTAGTTTTGTTCTATTGATTGTGCTCTTGTTCTTTTGATTCTTAACTGATAATATTTTGTCCATTATTTCTAAATGCACAGACACCATTTTTCCTAAACGCGTGTGCTACCCTGAACGCCCTTTACTCTCATGTGATGTGACCAAAAGAGCTATGATTAAAGAACGAAACCGAGTGCGTTGCGCCTTTCTTGGTACTGGTTGTCAAGGCCTCTTCCAAAAAAATAAATGAGCTCAGGAACCGCATTCAATCATGCATCCAAGATAGAAAACGAATGTTTTACTCTTCAAAGCCGAATTTGATACGGCGTGAACTTCGAAACCTTGGTCTGGTTCGCCAACGGGACGCCATCTTACCTCCAAATATTTCTGTTGATCATTAGAACTTGTACTTTAAATCAGAAAGGAATAGTCAGCGGAACAATCTTAACCCCAAAAATGTATGCAGTCTACCTATCGAATTAATGCTTTCGATGCCAACAAGTTTTAATTTAAGCATGTAACTCCAGAGGCTTTGATAAAATCTTTGTCACTTCCTAAATGTAGTGCAAAAGGAGTTGATGATATTCCCGTTAGGTTTATTCAACTCTCAAAATATGCTCCTTGGCGTTTATCCTTGAGATGTTTACTTACTCTTTAGATCACTCGGATCTTCCTTTAACCTGGAAAAAGGCTCTTATCCGTCCGATAAAGAAAATTAAAATGCCGAAATTGCCTTCCGAGATCCGGCCGATTTCCATCCTCTCTGCGACGCTCTAGAGAGAATCATCTTTCAACAAGTCACGGAATGGTTAACTTCTAACGGAAAATTTGATTCCATCTTATCAGGTCTTCGACATGGATTCAGATCTTAGACGGCTTCATTAAATGTTACTGATGACATTCGACTGCCAATGAAAAAACGTATAGTAAAATTTCTAGTCCTTTTGGGCATTAGTAAAGCATTTGATGGAGTGGATCATTAACTTCTCATTCATAAAATGACGAAACTTGATTTTTTTGTTCGGTACTGAACTCGTTTTGCTCCTATTTGGAATGTAAAACTTAGGCAGTCTTAGGTGCTTATAATAGCTTATCCGCACGGGGGCCTAAATTCTGTGGGGTCCCACAGAAATCCATTTTGGGCCCTTTACTATTTTCTATATTTGTATGAGATATTTCCTGCGCGATTAAAAACTGCAATTACGTAATACATGGAGATGTCCTTCATATCTACATTCACTCCATGGTTGATTAAACTTATGATAGTGTCAATCTACTGATCCAAGATATCTGAGAAAGTAATAAATGGGCCTTGGACAATTCTGTCATTCTATATTGAATGAAGACGAAAGCCATCATTATTGAATCCGTTCAAGTGAAAATGTTTTAGACTACGTCGTATGTGTACGGGGGATCAGGAAGAACCTACAATTTTTTGTTTCGGTGTTTTTTCAGCGATAAGCGAAAGGGCAGTTATGACGTAGGGGCGATTTCTCAAAATTTCGGAATTACTTTCATAACTAGGATACGATTCCTGTTTACCTTCAAAAGGGAAGAAAAACATTACAATAATTTTTATTTGAAGGCTTTCGCAGCTTTTCTTATCTATGTAGGATGATGCTTTCGGGCAATGCTGCGTTTTTTTCATTATTAAAAACTCAACGTTCAAACGAAAATAACCTGCCCTCACCGAAGGATAGCCATCCTCCCCTTCAGTCTATGGGTGTGTATGAGGTTCCCTGCCGCTGCGGCAGGTGCTATGTGGGGTAGTAAGCGAGCTATCTCTCAGAGGCTTAAAGAGCACAAGAGAGCGATGAAGCAACATAAATGGGACACATCAGCGGTTGCCGAACATTCAACTTCAAGCCGTGGAAATAAAATAATATTCGACCAAACACGGGTCTTGGCCAAGACGCAAGAATATCATCCGCGCTCAATACGTGAGGCCATAGAAATAGCCAAAAGTACAAAAAATTGTAATAAGGACGATGGATATATCCTTAGCAGGGTATGGAAAGGCTTCTTGGCTCCAGAAAAAGCCCAACGGCTAACGTCTTCCGAAAAAGATTCAAATCGGCTCAACAATGGTGCAACGGACATCAGTGACATAAAGAAACGAACTAAAGCCGGTAAACGCTCATTCTCCTGATGACGCTTCCAGTAAGAGAAGTGAAACGTTGAGTTATTCATAATGAACAAAACGCAGCATTGCCCGAAAGAATCATCCTACATTAACATTATAATAAGTTCATAGGATTAAAATAATCCTACCAGGGTGACGAAAAAAATGCAAATGCCATATAGGAGGCATTAATCACCCATGAAGAGGTTTGGGTGATAAATACCATAAATTAATTCTCACTGTTGTCTTCTATTGTTCTCTAAGCCTATGCTTGAGTCTTAAAGTCTAAGGTATAAGATCCCATTTAAAGCCTATGCTTCGGTTACTTAGATAGTTATGAATTGTCACTGAAATAGTTGAAAGTGGAAGATTTTGAAAACACTATTTTGGCGAAAACGATGGATATAGGGAAAATGAACGTATGAACTGAAAACTTGACTCTTTCATGCATCCTACTGTGAGAAAAAATCCGCCTTACATTTTGAATGCTAGTCGTTTTTAAAAAAGTTCAAGAAAAAGAAATAACTTGATCGAAATTAATGCATTTCTTATGCTAGTAGAATTCAATAGGAATGGGGAGAATATTACCCCTTCGAATTGATTACTGCGGTTTTCATCATTTTCAGGCTGGTTTTGGGTCACAAAACTGTATACTTGTATATCAACTTCCTACATCACCTAAGGGACCCTAACTCAGATCTGACACCTGAAATACAATAGTGAATAAGTGGTATGTATTATGTAAGAACACCAATCTTATATCAGATTGTGATTTTTGTTTTATCTCATTCATGAAGAAATCACACGTGATGAGAACATTTATTACTCTAGCGTCGTCGAAATTCACGTTCTTGCCAATCCATTTGAAGTCCCACAATGGCTCCCTTCCATGGGCCTCAATTTAGTCTCTCAACCTTTCACTGTATTAGGTTTATTTTACCGTATTTTTAATCCGTCAAACCAAATACTCTACCACTCTAATCAAATACTCGAATGCATTATTCAAAACTCGGATACATTAGCAAACAAGTCGGATGTAAACGAAAGTAAAATTAAGAAGGATTCGATACTTGAACGAACCTGTAATGAAAAGTAAAGTAAGCTTTACCACTTTCAACAAACAAACAAGTTCTAAAATTAATTTGATTACAAAAAGAAACAAGAAAGCTGGGTTGCCTCAAAAGGAAAACCTGTGCAACCTTCATGAATTTTTATGTATTTCTAATGCTTCAATATTTTACATACAAAGGTAGAAGAAATTAACAATAAAAAATAATGCCATTAAATTCTGAAATATTATTAATTTTTTTAAATATTAATGGATCACAATACAGATGTAAAAATGCATTTTACATTTATCTTTAAAAATATACCAGCAAATATGAATTACAATATTTTCCTTTTAAATATTATCAATAAAGTCCTTCTAAGCCAATGGCTTGTCAGCAGGTGCCCTTTTTGCATGTCTCCTTATCTCCACCGGATTTTACCAAATCTTTAATCAAGTCAATCAAATATTTATGCAAAAGTCAAAGCATAAAAATTTAAATACATATGAATATTGTATATAGATACCAATTAAATTGTCAGAAAACAGCATTCAATAAAATGTACATGAAAACAGATGTGAAATTTAAAATGTAATAAAAACTTAGTAATATACACAAAACACAATTTTAAAATTTCTATCAAAACATAAAAACACTTTAGTTTAAATGCAATTTTTTAACAAATACACAGCATTGTTCTGTCTGAAAACTTATAAAAATTATAAAAGAAAACAGTTTTAAGATCGAATTAATAAGGACCTACATGCAGAATAACGAGTGTTTCTCTACAAAGAAAAACAATCTAATAAAATCAAAAGAATCTGACCAAGGGATACCAGGGAAACCGATATTAAGGGACAGAAGTGACATCTATAGTTTTTAACGCTGCTGTAAAGCTGCAGGCACTCGACCAGCATGAACTAGAAGGCTACTGGAGACTAGTGAGATGAAAGTACTTTGGATAATCGCCGGCAGAATATTCATGGAGATAGAAGCAAATAAAATTACAAGGAAAACTTTATAAGTGAGAAACATTTACAAGTGGATCTTATAAAGAAAGAGGGAATGGAATAAACACATAAATGTAATGGGCGAAGAAAGATTAATAAAAATAGCTCGAGATGCTGTGACAGATTGTTGAGCAAGAAATAAAGGCGAATGAACGAAGGAAGAACAATTAATCTGTCCACTACATACAGGGAAGAAGAATAACATATAATTCACCATTGATATAGACCAAAGACGATGAATATGATTTATTCTTGGGGAATTGCACTTTTGTGCATATCTTCGCACCCGTGCACGTGACTGCGTCCATATCATTTGTGCAATCGCAATGATTGGAAAATTGTCACCATTGATTTCCATGCTCTACATGGTTTGAAAGCGCTATACATAATTTGGCCGGTAAACCTTTTCTGGGTTTTTCTTGACGCGATTTCATGACGAAATCACACGTGCCAAGCAAATTATTTTTTTGGAACATGGTTGAATACCATGGTTTTGTTGTGGTAAGTCCACCAATTGCTCACTCATACGTCATGTGCCATCCTTTTTCGTGAAAAAGCAAACTACGGTCGTAAGATCTCATAGTAGAGGAGTATAAAATATGAGTTTGTAGGTAAATGGCAAAACAGGAAGTCATTGAGGCCAGGGTTGGGATTAGGTGAACGGTAGGAACAGTAGAGGACTGAAGGGATAAGGAAGAGACTAATATTTGAGGGGAGTGAGAATATATCGAGGGAGAGGGAGACCTTGAAGATATGAAGAAGATTTGAGAGGAAACCCCTTGTGTGTGCCTGTGTGTGTGTGGGAGGTTATTTTCATGATTTATTCATGAAAAAGGGGGTCGGAAGATCCTTGGGATGAAGCCACCGCTTTGAGGGGTGTGGGTTGGGCACCGTGTTGGGGGTGCGTACCCTTAGGGGGTTTTGCAGAGGGAAATGAGAGAGAGAGTTAAGGGCAGAAGAAGGGAAGAAGTTTCGGAGGAAGTGGAAGCCACACACTCCAACGCGCACCCTAGGGTCGCATGAAGGTTTTGTGGGTGCTTGATGTTTACAGGAAAACAGGGAGAGGAGGGTTATGGGATAGGAAGAGGGAAGAAATTGAGTTTCTTAGGGTTCGTAGGATTATGGTGAGATTTTTGGGGTAGGTAGGCCATGGGCAGAGCTATCAAGGTGGATTAAGCAGTTCTGGATCGTAAAACGAAATTAATTTCCTCACTTTCCTCGCTCAAATTTCGTCTTATGAATCCTATATCTCCGCGGTAATTGCTGCTCCAACAAGTATCTCTTAATAACGCATGAAATTGAGGTCGAGAACGATCGTTGAGTGAGAAAAACCTCCATATTTAACTTCACAATAATATGTCATGGTTTTGCAACACTGTCATAAAACTTTTTTTGACAAAATATCCATGCATAAGGGTATTTTAATGATGGCTACGGTATACATTTTTAAGTTAGTGGCATTCTTGTAAATACTACGGTCATCAGTGTGCTCCGGTAAATTAATATTCTCTTACGTATCCCATTGGTTAGTCTATTTTTTTATAAAAAGCCTCTCAAACTTTCAGCCAACCCTTGAGAAAAGCTTTCGTAGTTTGAAGTCATTGCTGAAAGTTTCGTTAACTGTGTGACGAGAAATAATGGTATACCTCGTTTTTTGTCTAACAGAATAGAAGAATTTTTTTTCCAGCATGTGAGAATGTGTCATGGGACAGTAAAGTTATTAGAAATTTGAAAACAATCAATTTTTTTATACTTCAGTCTGAAAAAATTTTATGATTCATGCGTCATGGCAAAACTAGCCATGAGGGTGGATGTTTTAAAAAGAATTTTAGTTGGATAATGTTCTCGCATAGGAGACGCATCAATAAATACTTGCGAATTCCTTGAATCGTTCAATCGATAAGCGGGAGCTATTTACATAAAGAAAGGAAAAAATATGATGAATTACCTAGCGCCAAAAGCTTCCGAAGATTTTTCCTCCCTCACTCGCAAGGCACAAGTGTATTTAAGAAATCGTTCGGCTTGTTTATCTTCCGGGTTTATCCTTCCCACCGCTCAGAAACTCCCACTTTCTCCGCGTCCAACGAGGGAGTCAACTCAACGGGTTTATCGGTTTTATATTATCCCTCTTCTTTTATTCCGGGTGACGTCGACACAAACACCGTCGAAGCGAACATGTTTCGTGGGGAATTGCGGGGTAACTCTTTAGTCATCTTGGAGACCTTTTTCCAAGAGAGGGCGGATTTTGGCATTCATTTATTCTACCCGTGACCTTGACGAAAAAACAGGACTTTTTATTTACGTCATGTTTGAATTTTCGCTCGGTTCCCTGAATTTATGCACTGCTGTTAGTCTCAGGTGTAGACGATTGGGTGTATTTATTGTGTTATTTGGCGTAGTTGTTTTTTATTTGGTGCTTTTATGATTCAAGTTTAATGTTCCGTAAATAAGGATCTGGTGAATTTTCGGTGTTCTAATTTTTGTTCCATTAAGTATCGACTAGGATAGATATTCGTCCGAAAACGGAAATCTATCTTTTCGCCATGCCATTCGGAGTTCAATGTGCCATCAAATTAAATGGTATAAATTATTTATGGGTCATGAGCCAAGTACGAACCAAGAATAAAGAGCCATTAAAAAGGAATTCTTTTTTGATTTGTAAACCTTCACTTTGCCACGATTCGTTGAAACTTTAACCATCAATCTTAAATTCAGGTTTGACTCAGTTCAGCACTTGGTTTTGTTTTCTCAAACCTTGTTGACACCCGAATATTCCTTTTTTCTAGCGTATTTTTAGTTTTACAGTCAATGTTTTACGCGCGTTGATATGATATCCATCCTCTCTTTTCCGATACTCTGAGATTATGGTTTCTACATCTGCTACGATTTGATTGATGTGCAGAAATATTTTATATATTTAGTACCTTCAAGAAAATATATATTCACCCATAATTAAATAAAAATATTTAAAAAATACAAAATATTGATAATTACATAAGTTGTCGAAACCTGGGCCGGTTCAATTAAAATGGAATGTGGAATTGACAAAGTTTATTTATATTGATTACCATGAATATTGAGCTGTTCCACAAAGCGACGCCTTCAGTCCTATCTAATGATGCAACAATTTCAATTTGACGGTGTGGCACACCTGGCTAAAGATTTAGCTATTTATTTATTATTTTCGTGATCATGAAAGTGCTGTGTTTTCTGAACTATAATTTTAAAGTCTTAGTTTTACACGTAAGTTTAATGCATTTTTTTTTGTTTTATAACTTGTAAAATTTGCATAATGAATATCTTCTTTTGTGTAGCCTTCAGTATTGTGACTATAATCAAGTCTGGTCAATTCATAACCTCCGATCATATAGTGAACAAAAGAATGTTCTATGAAAGTCACTGCTGCCAACTGCAGAATGTCAAGATTCATTTACTTTTTCCCTACACTAAGGGGGTTAATTTGGACAGCAGGTATTCGGATGAAATGAGTTCAAAAATAGTGTAATTAGTTATTAATTTATTTTATATTGTGGGGGTCTGCCAGGGTTACAGCTTGGGTATGCTATATTTGCTTAGTTGAAAAATAAAAATACTTCAAAAGCGGTATTTAAAATGGTGATCGATAAACTAATAGGATATTTAATTTTTTTACATCACCTGGTGTTTCGTTGTCATGCACTTCTTCTCCGTCGTCTTACGTTATAGTTTTGTTGCCTCTTTAGCTTTCCCGACCAAAAATATCACCGGAAAGTCATCGTGTGTCAGAAGGATTCGTGAAACTTATTTTTCTTTTTTTTATATATTTTCACCAGCATAGCGAAAATACATAAAATCGTTTACTTCCCCTGACCTTGATGTCCAAAGGAGGAACTGACGCTCAATTTTGTGCATGCCACGTTAGATTTTTCGCTTCATCGGTGTTATGAATTTTAGTACTCTTTAACATTTTTTTATCAGACCAGTATGCGTTTTTCTTCGTGAAAAGTGTTTGCTGCGGGTTTTTTTTACTTTTCAGCTTGTAATTTCGCTGCTCCAATGCCTGTTCCATCGAGTCTTTGGTCGATGTAAGTCCAATAACTGAATTCAACTAATCGTTATACCTTGCGGCTTTCATGCTCATATTTGAATAATGCTGGATTGAGTTGGAAATACACAAGTTTCTTTTCCCGTGCGAAAGCTTATGCGTAGAGTAAACAATGAAATTTATGTTTTCTTTGGAAGAGAAAATCATTAGTTTCACTCTTCACCAGAAGCCATCAATCTTAAACAGAAATTTATCATTATTTTTTCTTTTCTCAAAATTATTTGACATCATATCTTTAAATCACGTCTTTTTCACATAACATTAGAGCTGGCAGACTATGGATGAGTGCAGCTAGAATGGATACGACTGATTTATTTGAGCATTTTAGCCTGAGGAATTATTTACTGATGTTCTGTTTATTCTTCTCTGACTTACTACTGCGTCCATTTCTGCTGGGTCAATAACAGCTGTCCGTCTTTAATAAGGTCAGCGCGTGTTTTACTGGCAGAGTGGTCTTTTTTGCTTTTACTACTTTAGCATTCGATTTGCATATTCGGTTGCTCTAATTTATGTTCTATTCAGTTATGATCAATAAGCGTTCGATATTTGATTTTGACTCTTCGCTTACTCACGCGATATCCATGCTCGCATTCCATTAAATGGTGGAAGAAATTTTAGATTTATAAGGTGGTATCCTTATCTGAGACTTGAATAGAGGAATTATATTAAAGAAGATGTTATTAATAAAAAAATTCTTCCTCGGTGGGTAGCAATCTTTAAGGCTGACTCAAGTAACCATCGATTTGTCTTTCCTCAAAACTTTTTTATGTAATCATAGTAAGAATATTCCTTAAATTGTGTAATGCTACAACGTCAATGACATCTCCCTCGGGATCTTCACGTATTATTTTCCTCTTTAGCTATTCGCTAAGTAAGCTGCGTCTCCATCTTATCTCGAGGTATTAATTTCTCTCCCCTTCATGGCGATAAGGATTTTTTTCGTGTGAAATCGGAAAAATGAATCCTGACCCTTAACTTTATTTTATGTTGGAGATTCGGATTCACTGACTGTTAAGAATGATTACCATTAGGGTCATCTACCGGTTAAGGTCAGTTCAAATGGAAGAGAGTAAAAATCCGAGCGAAGGGCCCAATCTCTTTACACAATATCTTACTTCATCTCCGCATACCATCCCTTAAAGCCTACTCTATTCCTACAACAATGTTGAGCAAGCCAAAATCATTCACTCCACCTCGGCCTTAAGCCTCATCGCCTGTTCCAACCATCTACTCTGCCTTTTTCTAATCTCCTGCAGAAATTTTCTCTCATTGCTCACGATATGAATCTCTTTCTCGTTTGTCTACCGTTTCAGCCACCGCACTTCCTCCATTTTCCTCCACACCAATGAAACTGCAGCTTATTCTCGTTCTCTCTTTCTCAGAATCCGCGTTTCTGCAACGCTAAATTATATGTCAAATGTTTTTTTCATCCTTTTCTTTACTTCCTTACACAAGGTCTCCATCATCAGTTCCTTCCTGTTGCTAAACCCTTCTTTTGCTAGTGCCATTATCTTAAGGTACAAATACAGGTAACCTATCCCCAAAAAATGTCCTCAACTTTTTGGTATTTAGTTCACTCCTTACGGTAATTTCAGCGCCATCGCTTCTGCTGCCAAACTCCACTTATTGCACTTTTGGTCTTATCAAGCTTTCATGCATGGCAGGATAATGTACCTTCAAATTTCTTTTTTTATCTGTACTTAAGAGTCTTAAATTTACTTAATTCATTAATACTTTAGGCCCATAAAACCGGTAATGTCTATTTACATCAATAGAAACATCAATAAGTATCAAGGAAATACATTTATAAATGCTAATTAACTACCAATAATGTTTCTTATGACGCAGTTATGGTGTATTTTTGCAATAACCAATACATTTTCTTAGGCAAGATAAACATTGGACTTACTGCTTTACTGGAATTTTTGAAAATGGCAAACGCATTTGGTAATGTGAATTCACAAAATAATCATCGGCAATTCCATCCACGAAATTCTTAACTGATTCCCGAAAAATTTCTAAGGGGATATGAGTCATCAAAACTCAATTTCCACTGCATTATCGTACATTATATGCGAGAGCTTCAGTCTGATCTATTTTTTTGCTACGGAGAACTATAAGGAAAGGAATGGCTAAATGTGAATCGATCTCTGTGACTGTCACCCTTTAACGTGCAAAACTCCTTCCCCCACGGGCCATCATGGACGAATCTTGATGGTAAACATGACTCTCCATTTATCACTTAAGCCTATGAATTATACAACGAGACGAACTGTTCCTTGCCCCAAAAGGCGGAATTCTCAGGAGGAGAGAGAATGATGGCGGACTTATTTGGGACTAGGCTTTCACATAAATACGTCTTGTGTGTCCAGATAATTTATGAGCACGGCTAAATGTGTGATCGTGGAAACTCAGCTGTTAGCTGGTGAAATTTCATTATGCAAATAGCAGTTCTGCTTTCATTCACTTAACTATGATGTAACTTCCGAAATGTTCTGCACCTCGTATTTACGCTTCAGAAAATCTATAGCACGTATTACGACAAATTTATAGGTGCAAGGGCCCATCAAAGGATTCGAACACCTGGGAACATCGAAGAATTTGTCCAGACTGCTTGAGTAGCTAAGTTCTGGGAACGGTGAAGCGATTTTCTATGTTGCCTTTATTTTGTAATCGGGTGTTCTGCAATCCACTCATGCAAATGGTAAGGCCATATTTTTCCCACAGATTAAGACGTTTAGTGGGTATATCTCATTTGCGAGTACAGTATTTTCAATTCTATAGTTAATGAGTTAATCAAACGCTTGGTATTAATGCTTGCCTTTTTATTTAGCTTAACTGCAAATAAAATATGAGAATGGTGAGGAATCCTATAAAAAAACATTCAAGCTGTTTAGTTTTAATTTTAATATTCCCCATAGAACTACTTATAATACAGAAACTTCTATTGAAAGGTTGTTACATGGAAGGCAAAAAGTGAAATGAGAATATCACTTACTATCTTTTCCTTATCTACAAGACTTTAATTTGTGGCTACAGGCTCAAAATTTGTCTTCTATTAACACATAGTCTTAGATGACATTTGTCCAAGCCATGATTAAATTCAACATTGAAGACATCGTTTTTAAGGCCAAAAACCAGATAACTGCTGAATGTGAGAAAAAACTACCAAAGACTTCTAAGCCATACGTACAGTAGCAATAATCTTGTGTGCATTTTCACGATCCTTGAGTGGTCATTTTGGGAAATTTTTGCATCCGTATTGAGAAGTAGATTTTCCTGCTTACTGATAGACTTTCAAAAGTACGGTTGGAAACATAGGAAAATATACCTATCGCAAGAAAGTAACAAAAAGCGTGAATCGGGTGGAGTGCGACTGCACAGTTGTTAATGTGGTCCAACCGTAAAATTATGCAAATGACATGTAATGCATGTTATGGCTACTTACTGAAAACTCGGCCATCTGTTGATATGAGTGATAAAATTCTACCACTACTCGCTACTTTTTTCGCAAATTGAAATTGAAATTACGTGTTTAACCAAGGGTAAAATTTGTTTGCTATATCCCATATAAATGACATCTTGGAGAAAAGGTTTTTACCAAGAAGCAAATACAACCTATAATTGAATGGCAATGAAATATAGAGTCCGTTCCATCATAGTTGTTTGAGTAATTAGCAAATAATTGCTGGAACTGGATTGAAAATTCGTCAGTAAAATGTAGAAGTGGCGTAGCATTTGCCTTATGATCCAAATGAAAAATATGAATATGTTCGAGAAGAAGAAAAGAGTTCATTAAAAATATATTAATCGAAAAATCTGCATATTTTGTATGTTCATCTTGTTTCTTAATAGCTAAGTAAGTCAGTGCAAGTACTAATTTTTAACTGTTCAAGCAAAAATGTGCATTCCAGTATTTATTTTGACTCTCGTCGTCGCTGCGGAACCTCCTTGAGGACAACTTCCGTGTTACAGTACTGATCCTTTCTCCGCTTTAGCATTCTTCTCTTTGATAGCAAATACGTCAATTTGCATCATTCACGTCAAGACGATGATACATAAAATATACAGGTTTTTTGTTTCACACCGAGTGGTATTACCACCGTGTTTATTCAAAATTTTGACTATTAATCTGTGTTTCCATCCTATAATTAATCAACTGTAGCCCGCCTCATACCCGTGCATATGATTCTTCGTTCAAGCCAGAGTAGAAAAAAACCTATATCTCTTGAAAATAAAACCTGTAGGCACGGTAGTCGCGAAACTTGGTGGCAGTTGCGCAGAAGGCCCTTTCAAGTGGAAGTGCATAATTCCTAAGGACTGACTCCGCACGGGCGAATAAGGTTGCTTCTTCATTAGATTTTCTGGGTTCCCAAGGTCGCAAATCTTCATTGACAACGTAAAAATGCTCAATCTGCTAGTCACATCAACGTTAGACCTCTCTATGCCCCTAAATCCAATTGTTTAGATGGGTTTCACCCCCGATGGGTTGGGAACAGTATCAGTGTATTTTGATCCAGCTTTGCTTGGATCGCAGACATTGTCGTCTCATAAGCCTCTGTCCCTTTCCGGTCCCCTCAAGTTAAAAGCAGCTATGTTGGTAGCGTTTCCTATTATATTCTGTCCTCTCTCTTCCCAATAATTAGCCCGCCCCTTCCACGCCGAGCTTTTCCATCTTCAACGTCACGCTTCACTTGTGTGACTGCCACCAAGTATCGCTGCCACTATAGGTAGATGCAACTTAGTCACGGTAGGTTTTAGTCCAATAAGAAGTTATACTATAGATAAGTAAAGCTAACTAAGTGACCCGTCTTCCACCTAAACCCTTGTTCCATGGGAGAAAATTATGAAAGTGATTCATAGAAATCATAAAGTACAGACATAAAATGTTAAGGTGGTAGAGAGTATTGCTTCGTTTTTAGAATAAGGAGTTATGATCAGCAAGTTAACTTTTGTCAGTGAAAATATTTGAAAAAAGGAAATATATGAATTTGCATTAACAATGTACCAAAACGTTTGAGTGATTAAGTGGACAACAGTATACTAAGCATGGTGGTATGCATTCAAAATTAACTAAAACCACTCAGATAAAAACCTTTGTGATATGTGGGAAAAAATAAGTAGAATGTGTGGTGAGAATAAGGAAGGGGTGGATGTATATTTATAGAAGGAAACGTCTTTATGTCAAATTGAGATGCTGTGAAAGTTTTAATTCTATTTGCATAGACAAACGAAGAAATTTTTTCTACTAGTGCCACAAATATAAAAGAAAATATTAAGCACCGATTTTGTGCTTCAAGCAATACACCGTATCACGCTTACCGAAAGTGAAAGTAGGAGTTGATTACGGTAATTTATACACGTGATAGATTGTAATTTAAATAACAAGTCACCTTTCTGGTAATATCAGCTTGATTTAATGACTCGGCTTTGAAAAATGTCACTTTTGGCGTCCTGATCAGTGACGCAATTCTAAAGGGCGATTTGCAATTCAAAATATTTAAAAACTGTGGGAGTTGTGTGAATAACGAGTCGATAATAAATTTTAGCCCTCAGCGAAGGTAATTTTTCGGAGCTCAGCAAGTCTTTTGTTTTTCACTTTTGAAGCAAGGAAACGGCAGATGAATGTGCTTCCAATCTGAGGAACGCCGAGTGTTAGTTTCAGGAAATTTAAAAAAAGAAAGTCTTTTATCCTTTAGGAATTTTGTTTAAGCATTCTTATTTGCATATTGAGGTAAGCTTTGGATTTGGTGTTTTTATCCAAACGGAGTTACACATGGAATAAATAATCTGTTAAAGAATGAGTCACTTGGTAATATTCCTTATTTGTTTTCCATACAACTGACCGGTTTCGATGCTATTCATTATCGTCAGAGTTCATGATATGGAATTAATCTTTTTTCCTGTGCTTCCATTGCTTATGATGCAAATTTTTTTTTTTAAGTTGTGCACTTGAATTCCGTAACTTCTATCTAATCTGAAATCATTGACTGCAAAATTTAGACTTTGATTACATTTCGATCAACATATTTTTTTTCAATGAATAGTGAATAACATAAATGGCAATTTTCCACTAGATAAGGTGTATAACGACCATGGTCTCGATGCACTGCATCATCATCAGGTACATACACAAAAACAGAAAGGGTAAATATACAAAAATTTTGCATTTGGGCGCTCCGTCCATTATATTCGGTGTCCGATGATTAGTCGTCTACCCCACCCCACCCCCGGTTTTTTCCCAGCTAATCCATCCTCAACATTACCTGTGACTACGTCTTAACTCCCTAATGACACTGGTTTACACCCAACCTGTGCCAAACATCTTGTGTCTAGTTTGGTCTTTGTTTGCATGCTTAATGGTGACTCGCGTTAATGGTGCTTCCTTTTCACCTTTTGGTGTGTTTTCCCTATTATTCCTCCCCTTCCTCTAAACCTTCCATTGCTCGCATTCCCCATATCCCTCCCTTACTTCGCTTGGCTAACCTACTCCTCCTCCCCAACCACCTCCAACCTCAAACTTACCCTCCCCCCCTCTCCTCCCTTTCCCACATCCTCTTCCTCTGCTAAAATGTTGTATATATACCCTTTCTGTTTTCGTGTATGTACCTGATGATGATGCAGGGCATCGAAACCATGGTCGTAATAAACCTTATCTAGTGGAAAATTGCCATTTATGTTATTCATTATGCTGAACTTCCACCACATCACGCCTGATACTCTCTTTCTGTATATTTTTGTTTGTTTAATACTGCCGGGGTGCAATTTGAAAAAAGGCAATGCAGATAGTAATGTTGAGAGAATGGAAGATATTTGAATAACTAAGCAAATGTATGATACAGGAGTGAATGGTGGGAGAGGAAGATTTACATTGAATAGGTGAATGTGGTGGAAGGTACTCTTAAGAGAAGAAACGTTAGGTGTCCTTAGAACAGAACGGTGTTTATGAAGTAGTTACTAAATGTTACTAAAACAAAAGAGGTATGCAAGGATAGGGGTATGGACTAAATTATCAGTAATAAATTATTATTAAAGTAGAGTCAACTTTACCGGTATATCACCGAAATTTAAACTATATTGACTAGGCTTTCCTCGAAAAGGAATGGCGTGCTGGGTATTGATGTATGTATGAGCGATTCTGTCCATGAATATGAATTATGGATTTCTTCTACGATTACGGCTATTATACGAAAGCGTGGCATCCTCTTATTTTTTCGATTCAACATCATTGGTGCAAGTCCCGCCAAGAATGCTTTTTGCGCCACGCAAGGTGTACTGAAACGCCTGTTGTAGCGTGGCTACTCTCGTAGCCTACCAGATGTGGTAACGCAAGAAGGTCCTTTAACTTTGGTAGGTAGAAATAGGTATATATGCACTTAGGAAACAGTCAGCATTGCTTGAGCAAGGTATTCAGGTTATCATTAAGAGGATCTGTTTATTAGTACACCTAACATATTTTATCGCTAAACACGGCCTTAAGCCAAACGGTTGGGATAAGGATTTTAGCACAAAGTAGTAAAACAATGATGTCGCGTGTTCCCTCCTTCCACAACACAACCAAAACAGTTTCCATGACACGGAAGGTGCTAATGATTTGAGGAGCACGTGATCCAGATTGATCTAAAACGGGTCCTTTCACTTAGAATAGGTGTCCTTAGATTACAAAGAGATGAAAGCGCATTCCTCCGGTTCAAGAACGTCTGCAGCGATCAACTGCCATTACATATCTTTTTAAAAGAAAGATACGCTAACCTTAGTCTTGAAGTTAACCGTGTCCGGCAAGATGTGGTGGAACAGCATTATCAAAAATGAAAAACAATCGATATGGTACAGTCCACTTTATTTTAAATTAACTACGCGTGTTTCGACTTTTTTACTTAGTCACCTTCATGCACAGCGTAAGATTGATAGTCCATTTAAAATAAAGTGGACAGTACCATATTGATTGCTTTACATTTTTGAACCTAAGTCTGGTTGCTATAATAACCTTTACATTTTGACATATTTTCACTTGTCTCCCTAAGATCGTTGCCGATCTCAGGACTGCTACTGAGAAACCGATGACCGTCGAAATTCAGGTGTTCGGGCATGTATATCTCGTCGTAGGTTACGGTTCTCAATAATCAGTTCCCCGCGTGAACGCCACACCGTTCTCCTGTTGTCGCGGCTGTCCGACCATGACGGTAATCTCTTTATGGAGATGAGTTTTCCCGAAAAGCAGAGAGGCGTTCGCGAGTGACAGCTGGCTTTGGATTCGCTTCCCATATCGACGGAAACTTCACTCCTCGTGCACCACGTGGGCGAAGGAAGGGAAAGGGAGGGGTTGACAGGGGTTATTCTCCGCGCTCTTGACATCGATCCAGGGGGCCGATTCTATTACTTGGTTGACGTTCGAACGTTAGGGATTCGCTATCGATCGAGCTCAATTTCTTCGATTGATGACCAACGAGCGATTCTATAAGGCCGATCATGCAGCAGAACATCGAACGTTACGGTGTTGTCAGATTTACAGCATAGTTCGCACTTGTTTCTCTGATGCGCATGCGAAATGAGCTGGCATTGAATTGACTGCACTTGTTTTGAATCATTTTGAAAAATATTAATTTAAATAAACATTGAAATGTCTGAAAAATTGAACTTTACGAACACGAGTACTATAAACGCTATATGTATACTGCCCTAAATGCGTTCTCATTGGATTAATTATTTCCTAATTACATGTCATTTTATGACTTTTACGGATTCAACTGTAATCTCGTCTGCTTATATTGGCATAGACGTCTGCTTGAATTGCCTCTTATATTTTAATTACACTCCAATCGTCTTTACTGGATTATGAAACACTATACATTTCAGACGGGTGATCAAAATTTCCAAGCTAAATCAGATAAATTCTAAAAAATTATGTTTTTCAATGACATCGATCTCCTGTCGATCATAACATCTCGTAATTCACTCAAAAAACAACGCTTTCCTTCAGAAATAAACTTTGTCGTGGACTGAAAGAAAAATAACAGTCATCTAAATACCGAAGACAGATATTGCCATTTTCCACTGGCAGACCAGTGCACTTTTACTAGTGGACAATTGAAATTTCTGCTTTTATTATGTTAAAATTCCACGACATCACGCCTCATACTTCTCGTCATCTAATTAAACTAACGTTCTATGGTTCACTGCTAATATAATATTCCAAAACTACACTCAGACGTATATATGACACCTTGGCATATAACTTCAGACATGAATTGATTAGGATATTCATTGATACTTAAATACTATCCTCTAGCTAGTCCCCATCATTAACGTACTCCTCAACTTTTATTACAGTTTAAACACAACCTTCGCCCCATCAAATCGAATAGAAATACATATTAATCACTTTAACAAGACCGTTCACCACCTGTCAAGAGCTTTCATGCAGCATATATGATTACCTACGATGTATCTTGATGTATAAGGCAGCTTTTAATCATTTCCACTATTTATCCAGGCACACACAGCACCACTCAAATAAAGGAACAATACTTGCTAATGACATCACGTCGAATAAATGAAAAGATAACTTTTGAGATGGCAAAATTTACTGAATGAAGTGTAATACAAGATACATTGCATAAGTAGACAAAACAATCATCACCCTTTTACTTGGATGTAAACAACCACACTCGCAATTTAAGATACTCTAAAATAACACAGTAATTCGTGCCCAGGACAAATCAAAATGCCTATTGTTAATTAGTCATCACCTTCCTCAAACGCAAACGGATTAATTATTTCAACAAAATCACATTGAACACAACAATGCAATGAAATAAAAGTATGAGACTTGGGGTGGCACAATTCCCTGAATGAAGAATAATAAAACACTACTCTGTTTATCCTTTCACTAGAACGTAAATAACCACATTTACAAGACAAGAGCAATCCACCAGTCACCATCTTCTCTTCAATTCACATAGATTAAACATATTAATTTAGTCAATAGTAGAAACAACGAAATTATTGCTGTTACGTCTTCTCCAACACTTACTAAGTATTCGTTACACTTTTAATACCATTTCTGTCATAACACATTATTTAAAGAGAACAAGTCTAGCTAATTAACGTAAATATATCACCACTTAGACACACGCAATCCAGCGCAGCACATAAATAACACTTGTCATGCCATGTCTCAATGTACACAGTCTAAACACTCGATAAAAACCTTCGTTTAAATGTTATCACAAAAAATTACACGGTTGTTTCTTGCAAAACGAAACCTAGATATGTAAACTTTATTTAAAACTTAAAATTAAATACTGTACTGGGATAATTTTCTTTAAATCGCCACCGCTAAAAACCCAACACAAGACGTGCGATCGAAACTATCTATCAATATAACGATACACGGCATTCTAGACCACAATTCACATTTAAGTCCAAGAATAGTATGTTTTAAATGAATTGTAGTTCACAAAATATATCACACTGCGATACTTCTTCAAATATATTTCAAATTAAAAACCAAAATAAACTGTTCTTCGATCGATAACGGCCGCTTCGGCATGTATTTTGATGCCGAAGCCGAGAAGTCGAGCGTGAGGCAAAAAAACGTTCGAATGTGAGTTACAGATTCGCGATCGGCAATTGTTATCGAAATATTGCCCACAATCCAGCGGGAATGACTCTTTTACGCTCGAACGTAAAGTTATAAAATCGGCCCCCAGAACACGGACTCGTCTCCCGCGTGACGAAAAACCTTCACCTTCAGAGAAGCGGCCGGGCGGGTCCGTCTCCTAAACGAACGAAGCTCCTAAACGAACTCTCTTCTGCACCCATTCCTTGACCCATACTCTGCTCGGACTTTTCTTTTTCCTCAGCAAAAGTACGGCAGTAGCTGCTGCAGTGAGCGGGCGGGTCCGTCGGAAGAGTGTGTGGCATTGGTGAAACTTCTCTTGTGCGTCATCGTTTGGATCACCGCACTCTCCTCCTCCTTTCTCCAGTTTCTTCAATTTTGAGCTTCGAGGGCCTGCCATCGATTAATCTTCAATGTTTAACATCGAATTATCCGCGCTTCTACAAGCTGAAAACCGGCGCGCGGTGGGCTGAAATCGAAAAGTAGCTGGCCAAAGCAAATTTTGTTCACTCTTTATTCTAAATTGGGCAATGACATTTAATGATTTTAAAATGAAGTGGCTTCATTTTCGGGAGACACGCTTTGTTTTTGTTTCTGTGACAACAGTTTTGCTAGCGTTACAGCTGGCGTCTTCAGGTAGAAGACACTGTTTGGTAGTGGAATTCGGCGTGTTTGGGTATTGGATCAAGAAAAGGTGGAGTTTTGGTGGCGTGGCGGTGATTCTTCAAACGCATATTCAGAGGGAAGGTGCATTTGCGTACGTAGATGACAGGGCAAAAATTGCAGGAAAGGCGGTGGAAGATGTTGCTGGTGGTACAGTTGGCATTAAAGGAAGATATTTTGGGGGAGGGTACAGTATTTGCACCTAGGGCGTTTGCAGGCTAAGGAAAGTGGCGGAGGGGAGGCTCCCCCCATCCCTCCCTAGTCCTCCCTCTACCTCATTTCTAAGCCTACAAACGCCCTAGGTGCAAATGAAGTTAATTTATTTAACATGAAATCCAAAAACACCCAAGGAGACCTTTAAATTAGATTTTTTAGCAATTTAGAATAAAATAATACAATTACAAAATATAGGAAAACAAATTTATAAACTTAAACATTGAGTAATATCCAATTAATGAAAAGACATGACATGAAAAAATTTTCCCTCCTCCAAAAGAAGATGGTTTGATGGGAGGGTCTAGTGGATTTAAGATAGTCTCGTAGGTTTGAGGGACGCTTGTAAGAAACTTTGAGACATGAGGGTAAGAGGAGGGAAGTAGATGTAATGCTTTTAATGATAGGATATAGGTCTTTTAGTATATGTTTTTATTCTGTGTGCTCTGGGGAAGAATATGGTGAGAAGGTGTAGTTGGTCTGGTTGGTGGGTCTTGGTCTGAGGGGTATACTTAGCAGTGGGGGGCAGGATTTTATTTAAAAGTAGTTTTTCGGGGTAGTCGCGTTCTCTGAGGAAGTGATGAAGATTGCAGTATATTTTTTAGAGAGAAGGCATTATTACAGATCCGATGTTCGCGGATAGAGAGGGAATAAGGGATGGAGGGTTTTGTGCGAAAAGGATTCGTGCTATTGAGATAATGAACTAAACACGAACATTTTGCAGCACAAATATTTACTGGGGCTCTCTTCATTTATTGTTTCAAAAAGGGCTCCGCGGCTGAAAAAGTAGAAAAAAACGCTGATCTAAACTAGTTATTTTAGGCCTAACTAGATAGTTATCGTCTTAGGGCATTTTAACATTAAATGGGGAATAAATTATGTTTCTCCGTGGACACATTTTTTATTTGAAAATACTCACTCTTAAATTCAAAATCAGTTATATCTCGAACTTCGTGATGTTTAAATGTACAACCTTTTTTGCGGTTGGTTATGCAACTCTGGTAAAATATCATGTTTCGAACGTTTATGGCTCTAAATTCATTAGAGGGTCTTTCAATACTGGTGCATTTGGTATTGCCACCTATAACTGTTACCTGTTAATACTGGATTGGCAAAAAAATATACCCGGCAGTATCGAATACCAGTATCTTTGCCCATATCAAGTCGGAAATACGCTCGCCGGTATTTTATGCCCATACCTACCCAAAATAATTAAGCGCTCGCACGCCAAGACCCGTCTTCAGCAATTGGGCATCGTCCGTCAGCCATGCCAGGCTGAAATCCAGGAGGAGGAATGAGGGCACTTGTTACTAACCTGTCTGTCATAAATTAATTGCCCGTAATTCCTCTAGTTAAATGCATTTAGCTCACTTTTCGTTTGAGAAGTTCGCCCGAAATGTAGAGAATGTTGGTAAAATGATCAGTTTAGAGAAAAAACTATCGCCAAATCAAAATTAGCGTTTGACATAAAGTTACCGTTAAAGTTAAAAGCGTTAAATGAGTCAAATGTAATTTAGATCTTATTCTGGATATTTATGCAAAACTGTGTCCTCTATCTGATATAAACAAAATATTTTAGCTCCCCATGCTATTTTATCTCAAAATATGCTATAAGTTGCATGCTGTTAAAGGAAATAATAGATTAAACTCGGGAAAAATAGTATTTTTGTATCATTAATGCGGTTTTTGCAAAAAAACTGCTGTTTGCACGAAGTGAACACTCCCAGGATCTCCTATAATAATCACCGATGTGTGTGTGTGTGTGTGTGTATATATGTATATACGAGTTCGTGGAAAATCACACACGCGATAATATAGATAAACTATGCCACAGGTGGGGCGGAATTAAATATAAACACATAAAAAAGAACACTCACACTATAAGTTGATAATTCGGTTGCTCTAGAACCTTTCTCAAAGATAGATGGATACAAAATGATGATTTTGTATCCATCTATCTTTGAGAAAGGTTCTAGAGCAACCGAAATATCAACGTATAGTGTGAGTGTTCTTTTTTATGTGTTTATATTTAATTCCGCCCCACCTGTGGCATAGTTTATCTATATATATATATATATATATATATATATATATATATATATATATATATGTCAGTAACTTTTACATATGAAATACACGTAAAGCTGGAGCTTTATTTGGCTGCAGACACTTTTTTATTTGCAGAATTAAATTAGAAATAGTGGCTTTCTGTTATTGGGAAAGGTACTATTATAAAGAAAATAAAATAAAGATTCTTATTCTTTCAACCGAATTTTGTATTCCAGTCGATATTCCGAAATATTAGCTAAAACAACGATTTTTCGCTATGTTTTAGCGTTTTTGAGTCATCGTACCCATAACGACCATACTCATTGTAAAAGTCGAGATTCCGTATACATCCATTAACTCAATGATTCTTTGCACTATATAAAATATGAATGGCTTATTACAATCAATAAAAATGATAATATTCTTCCCGTTGATATTTAACGGACACCTTCACTAGTAATTAATAAACTACAATGTTAGGCACATTACCCTTTTCTTTTTCTGGCTGGAAGAAATTGTTAATTGAAAAATTTATTCGTTGGGTAAACCTCTTATTTTTTTTCCTTGATTTTGGTTTTCAGTAGCTAAAGCATGTCACTAGTGAAAGAACATAGGTGGAATAAAAATATAGGTGAAGTATTTGATTGGTTTTGAGTGACACTTTTGGTGGAACTTCCTCACGCACATACGATGTTCCCCGAGTATAGTTTTAGCAATAAAAGAATTCTTCTGTTGCATTCCTCAAAAAAATCGGCGAATTGTATTCAGTAGTATACGTACTTGACTTGAATGCCATTTCATTCATATAATGGCTGATGAAATAATTTCTCGCTTTGTAAATTCCACACTTGTTTATTATTAGCGACCATGGTTTCGAAATATAATTTTTTTTTCAAGGTATTTTCTAAATTTAACTATAGTGTTGAATCTAAGGTCGGTAAAAATAAAAATGTGTGTACTATACAAAGCGATTAATTATTTATATGTCGCGTATCCTCAAATTTAAGCCTGAAACTGTAACATATTTTGGCAACTTTTAGAAAAAGTGTCTTCTGCCTGATACGAACAGCAAAATGTTACCCTTCCGCGCTATTTTTCTCGTAAACTGAACTTGAACTCACATACTGTCGGAGAATGAGTGAAAAATAGTATTTTTCCATATAATTTAAATGCCATTTACACGAACGATTGTTGACATGAAGGGACCGCTACCATGAAAGTGAATGAAATTATAATAATGACATCTTACCGCCTTTTATTAGTTACTAGTGAATTATTGCGATAAGTGAAGTCTAAAGTGAAGTGACTCCATATAGTTGGCATTGAAGTCTGCTCCTATGGCTATAAAAATATATTTGTAGAATAGCCTGCATATTTTGTATCTACATTTAAATTTTACTTCCAATTGTTTACGCAAAGGATGGGTTTTTGAAACCGAAAACACGAAAATCTGGAATTCAGTATTTGTTTTGAAATCTCACAGTCACGGTGGAACCTCATTTAAACATAATGTTTTGCATAATTTACTATGTTCAAATAGTTTTAAATATAATTATTTTTTTAAATTGAGAAGTGGCTGAAAAATAATCCGTTAACTGATTGATGAAACATTTAAGGTTAAATTTGTATACTGGTTGAGTCACTGAATCCTTGGGTCTTGTAATTTTACTTTCCGCCGCGGATTTCGCTCCCATCCAACCCAATTTCGTTGCCATTCACGGCCACCACACTGTCATATGGAGAGACCCAACGACCGTTTTTACGACCCCTGGTGAGCCATTCCGAGGCCATATTCAGAAAGCACTTCATGCTTCAGAAACTCAGAGATGACGAAATTTCGACGCCACAGATTCAAGAAATTCCGTAACGTTTTTAAAAAATGTTGGCATCATACTCAAGGCAGTGACACGTTGCAGTGAACTTTATATGTATTTTACTGCCATGGACTGCACTTGACCACACTAGCACATTTATGATCCGTATGTTTCTCATCTAAACTATGTATGCGGAAGGCATAGTGACTCCATGCTTCGCACAGGATGGAAAATTGTTAATATTAATTTTTTTTCAATTGGGGTGGTTTTAAAACTTCGATGCGGGCTTTCGTTCATTATATTTTCTGCGATCTTTAAGAGAAATGAATCCTGAAGCTGGTTTAATTATATTTTGATCCAAATAAATGAGGTGCGACAAAAGTAGTCACGTCATTTCGTTTTTTATTGGGTAGTATATTAATATTTTATAGGTTGGAGCTGATGATGAAGGCCTTATGTATGAATATAAAGGTAGGTGAAGATTTAAATATGGATTGTTACATTGTATGATGCAGGAACATGGACTCTTGTAAAAAGAGGACGAGAATAGGTTGCAGACGCTTTACCATTCCCTTCCGTGAATCACAGTCCACGCGTTTCTGTACTCACGTTGTAAGTTTGATGCTGATGCGTTTTCATTACAACTTATCAGGGTCTATTATATATTGAGTGAGATATTTCCAAATAAGTGCTCTTTCTTACCCTTTAATTTCGTTTACGTACCGGGCGGTATAAGGGATGGATTAAGAGATACGTTTGCGTGAAAGGAACGTCTGGGGTAACGATTTTAGCTCTATATTGAGAAAGTACGGACAACTCAACAAAAACATACCTATTCACTACTTGGGGAGGGTAGTAAATAAACATGTTTCTACGCGAAAAACTTATTTCCAAGCATTTTAGTGAGTTTGAGCCTTTTGTTGTCATCAATTGCGATGTTTTATATAAAGTTACAATCCTTTTTGAATAACAAACTTCGTTCTTTTCCACAATTTAATAAAAACTTCGACTGGTTTCAACTTAATTAGGCATCTTCTGGCCAGTAGGTGCCTAATTAAGTAGGTGCCTAACCAGTCGCAATTTTTAAATAAAGTAGTTAAAAGTACAAAGTATTTAATTTAAAATGGATATCTATTACTTCCACGAGGTCTAGCCTGAAACAATCAAATTAATAAAGTTACAATGTTCTAATGCCTCATATTTTCCCCATTTGCCTCGGTTTTCGGCACCAGTTGACGTAAAACGTTGTCCGTACTTTTCTAATCTAGTGTTTTAGTAACGACCTGCCACCACTGTCTCGATGTAAGCACCGGTGACCGCTCGAAATCCGAATTTAAGGCATCGTTGGGCCCGCCTCACACTGAAGGGGTGATTCTACCATGTGTGCGATTGCTGTTGCCCGTCTGCAGTTGGCGGGCAGTGAGGGGGATTTGAACTTAGCCGTCGATGCACCTGAGTGTAAGGGGAGCATAGTGGTAGTAGTACACAAAGTCCTTTTCAGTGGATGAGTCCATTCCCTACAAACTGTCTCCGCATGGGGGGAAGTAAGGTAATCAACGCGTTTGGCTACCCAGGATTATCTAGGTCATAAAACTCATTGCAAATTACAAAATGCCTAATCTTTTATTCACACCACTTTTTGTTAGCTCTATTAACCTCTTAATTCAATTGTTTTAGATGGACTTTTCCAATGGGATACGAACAATTTCAGTGTTATTTGATGCGTCTTTGTTTGGATTGTAAACACGATCGTAAAACGCGCTGCTGAGAGTTTTCCGCTCTCTTAAGTTGAATGCGATTATGTTGGCAGCGTTACCTACCCTTTTGTCTTCTCTACACTCCGACCACTTACGTGCGGGTCTACTCCTCATTGGGGTGAGCGATTGTTGCTTAGCTATCGATTTGCGTGAAACTTTGCATGCTTGTCGTAGAGATATCCATAGATAAAATAGAAAAAAATTGCGTCATATGGATTTGTTATTTTAAAAGTTAAATGCTATTTTAACTCATACATGGAGTAAAGAGCCTTATGGCACATGACATATACATCGTAATAATTCGATTACGAATGTACATACCTATTTACTTCTTACCGTGAAATAATACTTTAATTATGATAAAAAATATCAAGGTACTACGCAGAATCCGATATTTAAATAAATACAACGGCCTTCCACAGTGAAAACACCGGTTCCCGAACAATCACCAAAGTTTACCATCGTTGGGCTCGGCTCGATTTTGGAGGGGTGATTCTCCTATTCATTCAAGTGATGTTGCCACTATCTGAAAGAGCCAGATAGTATGGTAGGAATGAGAGCATTTTTCAATTGCAGAATGACTTACTATCTGAAAGAAATAGAAACCGCGGCTCAGTTACATAAAAAAGTACGATTAATGACATAAAATACTCGATAGACAGGACTTGAAAGTCGTATCCCAGGGATTCCATTTCCATTGTGGTCGATAATTTCCGTAGTATAAAAAACAAAGTCGCTGATTTTCACCATCTCATTGAGAGCACGGGCGCTGATGTAGTAATAGGAACCCAAAGTTGGTTATCGAATAAAATTGTGGATACCGAGATCTTCCCAAAACCGTATGCAATATACAGAAAAGACCGAATAGCGAGAACAGGAGGAGTATTTATCGCAGTCAAAGATGTGTTCGTCAGCAGAGCCAAAATATTTCCAGATAATGACTTAGAAAGTGTGTGGTGTTCCATTAAATGCTCAGCAAAAAGAATTTTTATTTTTTCATATTATAGACCACCCAGTGTCGACTTAAATTCAGTTTTAGAGTTGTACAGAGAGGTGAAACGTCTCACACGTCAAAATAACGAAAATTACACAATTATTGGTGGTGATTTCAACGTTCACTCGATTGACTGGAAGACATATAGTTTCAAAAATGGCGGCTAAGATAAAGAGTTGTGAGACACTCTACTCCACACATTCACTTCTAATTCCTTACATCAATTACTCACAACACCGACGAAACAACAGACGAAAATGCAGAGGAAACAACGTTCTAGATCTTTTGGCAACCAACATACCTGAAAGCGTCCTTAACATAGTAACAGTGAACGGAATTTGTGATCACAGAGCAGTAAAAGCTAGATTCCATATTAGTACTGACAAAAAGGCACCCGTAAAGAGAAGGGTATATTTATTTCACAAGGCGGATTTCGAAGGTTTAAAACAAGAACTATTGACCTCGTATAAAAAAATTAACGATATTAGTGAAAACCGTTGTACCGACTATACATGGAATACTTTTCGTAGCTACACACGACTAGCCATAACTTGCGCAATACCAAGTTAACTTAAAAAGGTGAATACTGAACCTAGGTGGTATAATGCGGACGTCCGGAAATCTCTCAAGCGACAACGAATCCGGCACGCAAAAATGAATAACGCACCTAACGGTCTCCCCGAAGAGGAGAATAAGAAGTTATGCGATAAATACAAGAAAGTGAAAACAGCAGCTAAGGCGGCCTTTCAAAAAGCATTAACGGAATCCAAAAATAAAATATTGGGCGAATATTTAGTGGATAACCCAAATGCATTTTGGTCATACGTGAGGGAGGTTCAAGGCTGAAAATCAACAGTAACATCACTAATGAACAATCTAGGAGAAAGAGCAAACTACAAATTAGATAAAGCAAATATACTCAACACCTTTTTTCAAAGCGTCTGTACAAAATGCTCTCCAAACGACACCACTACAATGCATAGGGTATATAAGCACCCAATGCAGTCTATTAATATCACTAGTCGTAGAATAGAAAGTTATCTGAAATACATTATTTACAAAAAAATCACCCGGTCCCAATCAAATTCCCGCCCGAGTTTATAAAGAATTAGCATCAGAAATAGCACCGTACCTGAAAATTATATTTGAAAAATCTCTAACACAACATCGTGTTCCTTACGATTGTAAACTCGCAAAAGTTACGCCAATATTTAAAAGTGGTGATAAGGAAGAGCCGAGTAACTATATACCAATTTCCCTTACGTCTATCTCGTGCAAGATATTGGAACATATAATTGTCAGTTCGATTATGGGGAACTTGGATAGTCAAAACTTCTTAACGCCAAATCAGCACGGATTCCGGAAAGGCAGGTCTTGCGAAACCCAGTTGGCCCTCTTCCTTCAAGACATTCTTTACTCGGGATAAAAGCTTGTCCAAGTACACGCAATATTTCTAGATTTCAAAAAAGCTTTCGATAAGGTCACTCATTCGAAGTTACACGTTTTAAATTGGAAGCTTACGGAATACACCACAACGTAATATGTTGGATAAGAGAGTTCTTAGCCGACCGCGAACAGAGGGTAGTTCTAGATGGCGTTAGTTCATATGCAGTGAAAGTAACATCAGGTGTACCCCAGGGAAGTGTCATCGGTCCCTTATTATTCCTTTTGTATATTAATGACATCACAACCGTTGTTACGAGCAAAATTCGCTTCTTCGCAGACGACGCAGTGTTGTACAGGGATCCATCCAAGGAGTCTGACAGGTTTGCGTTAAAAAAAGACCTAGATGCTATAAATGAATGGTTCAATACTTGACAGTTAGAATTGAATTTTAAGAAGTGCGTTATTATGAATTTTTGGAAAAATAATAACTCGGTCAACGAAACGTACACAATTTATGAAACCAACTTTTCAAATGTAGAGTCAGTTAAATACTTAGGTGTGACCCTTACTCAGGACCTGTCTTGGGGGAAACACGTTCGGGAAATCTGCGGACAGGCTAATGGAAAATTGGGATTTATTAAAAGAAAATTAGGAAAATGCGACAAGAAGGTAAAAGAGTAATGTTATTTTTCACTCGTGAGATCTCACTTGAAGTTTTCCGCTAGCATTTGAGATCCTTACGAAGTAGGACTAATCTTAGAAATAGATCGAATACAACGGATAGCAGCAAGATTTGTAAATAGTTGTTACGATAAACTTAGCAGTGTTACCGATTTGTTGAAAGAATTAGGGTGGGAATCTATAACTGATAAAAGGGAGAAATACAGGTTAAATCTTTTGCACAAGTTCGAAGCAGACTTTCTTTTGCCGGACGTTGAACCTATATTGCTAGAGCCAACGTACTACGATAGAAGCGATCACAGGAATAAGATAAAGGAAATAGACTGCAAAACAGATAGATTAAAAATGACAATTTTACCACGCACAATAAGGGATCATAATAGTTGCGATAGATCAGTCATATTAAACTCCCAGCCTCACTAGGTAGAGTTTTCACTTGTGTTTAATAACATAGCATCATCACTAACACTTCACCCCGCTTGATATGTCCGGCATTATTTTATTTTGTTCTCTGCATGAAGCAGTATCTGGTAGCATTCATTAATTAATAGTATTAGTAATATTAACCACTAGATGTGTCTTTAGCATTTTCCTGCATGTTTGCATGTTCATTTCCGTAGAATATTCCCAGTTTCTAGCTTGACAGCTTACTGTTCTCATGACTACTTATTGGTCTGCGCCTTACGGCCAGGGGAATGTACGAGATCCCGATTTGTGCTGAGACTAGTGCTGCATGCATGGTATGTAATCATCCCGTGCCACACACCCAAGTGGTGGCTTGCACGGTACTTCATAGATGTAGATGTGCGAAATTACCATAACCGTTTAAGCATGGTAAACCAAAATACTACTACTAATCCTCGAAAAAAACATATTTCAGTACAAATTCGTCTAAATTTTGAATACCGCACCGAAAAATCTTCTTCGTAGCATGTATTAGGAAAGAAAAAAATCAAAATATAATTCTCGTATCATTCCCATGACTACCTGTATGGCGAGTTACTACGCATTAACAGATGCATTTAAATGAAACGTTATCCAAGAATGTTTATCGACTTCCTTCAAAAATTATTAAAATATATACATAATGACCCATGATTACCATACCAGCAACCATACTATCACGCATCGTGCTGCCTGCTGCCACCATGTTTCCTTACCACGCCATAATGGTATTGGGGTGACCGAACATTTCATAGGGTTACCGTAGACACCTGCCATGCTAAAGGAAAAAAAACGATATCTTAAATGTATGAGGGCAGAATGTCACGCTACTGACAGGTTACTGACTCCATGTTCCGCTACAACTATACGGAGAACATCTTTATTGCGTCATTATCATAGTATTACAATCCTAGGATTGGTATATTGCAGCCCTTCATTTCGCTCTCTCCCATGCCAGTTCCTTCAATTCCCTATGGTTCTTCTTCCCCGCATCCCTCTTCACTTGCCCCAAGTCTTTATTGCGTATCCCCCAAAATATTTTGGGCAGGCTCCTGTAATGAAACCGTATAGGTACACAACCAATGCGCAGTGGAAAAATCGTCTCTTTAAACCCGAGCTCCCGAGGCGATGTGGAAAGAAATGTCACGTGAGTGTGGTCGCCAGACGAGAAGAACACTGCCTGTGCGTGGACGCCCATTATTTCATCTCTTTTTTTTTCGAACCCTTTCCGCCAGTGATGAGGACAAAAAAAAGTTTCTCTCCCTTCATGAAATGCTTTTTGTGTTCTGTTTTGCTCTAATGCCTCACGGCACGCTTCATTTTCGCCAAAAACACGTACCCTTGCCTCATTTTCCTCTCACGCTGGCTTTTAATGCGACTAAAGGAGAACATAATGAAACTAATGATATTTCGTGGCGAATACAAGGTGAATATTAACTACTTAGCTTTGCAATTGTTCAAAAAAATTAACTTACCGACTTATATGCGTGGGAGTAAACATTTTTTTAAAACCTAGTCCGCCGACGTACTTCCATTTTCGTGAAATTTTTAAAATGAATGATTTTGTAGCTTATTAAATAATATATATTTGGAACTAAAGTATGTATTTAATGGGCTCTAACTCTGTTGGTGGTATTTGTACTCCATGACTTCCGACTGCAGTATCAAGGACGTAGTTGAAGAATGCGTTGCCATTAGAAAATATATTGCTTGGTTAAAACCTCTGCGGATAGATTTTATGAAATTTATGCATTATAAATAAACTATTTTCATTTGCACAAAGTATTTTGGTCAGGTTGATTAGATTTAGTCTGTTACGACGACTAGGGAATGGAAGGAGATTGCAATAATTCCTTCAAGTAATACATTTTTCAACGCTAAATTAAATGCTCAGACATTATACCGTATTAATAAAGGCTAACTTAAACCATGTATGTGACAAAATTAGCAGTAGTTAAAACACAAGTTTCCGTCTTACGTATTTTTGAATATGCAATGTGCCCTCAGAATCGGTTTTGTGGTGAGATTGATAAATTAGTTATCCATCTGAAAGAAAGTTCAACAAAGTTATGGTGTCTTGGCGCTCACATTGGAGACTGTATTTTAAATGAGGACAAAATACTTTAGGTTATCGGAATTACTGGACGGGAAAATCTGTGCCACACCAAAGAGTAAAGTCTCTATTAAAGTCAGCGAAGGAAAATGTTTGCACTGAATATTCCCACCTCCACTAAGCAGTTAATATATTTGCTAAGGTAGCAAATGCATTTATGCAAATGCAAATTGACATGTGCGGCGCTTCGTTCTTTCTCAAATGTCCAGACAATCCCTCAGAGATATCTCATTCGCACATTCAAGGAAAATGCGTAATAACAGCGACAGAAAACTATGTACGTATGCGGGGATGTTACGTGTATGCAAGTGTTGTGAATATAATTATACTTACATGACGTTCATTCAAATGAATTCACTGAGCTGGTCTGTCTGAAACAGTTTCGTCTGCGTGATTTTTCGCTTCCAACTTTGGCTAGAGTGGGGCTGAAACCGCATGTGGACATTATCTGCGATTCCTTTTCTTCTGCACCATCCCACTAACGAACACGAAGGCAATTCTGTTTTTTTCTTTATTCACTTTATGAACAAGGCTAAATGTTTATTTCCATTATAAAGTGCGTGTTTTTGTAGGTTTTTTCGTTTCTTTATTTCGCGCGGGTCTGAAATTTGGAATTCTCTCTGTATTTTTACTTACTGATCATTCTGAAGTTTATGATATATATTTTGAATTCGCCTCATGCGTAGTCGTTTGTCAACCTATCTTTTATAGTGCTAGCTTATGATCTTATAAAAAACTTCATTTTTATTTTACATCGCATCTGGAAAAAGCATGGATTTACTTGCTCATCTAGCAATATAACTTTAAAAAAAACATTGTATTTAAAATACGTCTTTTCTGATTCTACCATTCATTTGTTTAAACTTTTTCGGGCTCAGTAATTTCACGCATCGCTGTTTACATTCTATAAAGGAACGATTTATCTCTTACATACTTTCGCACTGCGTCTACTCCCAATTTGAAAAAAATGGACTCTCAAAGGATGCAGAATCATAAGCTCCACATTATTATCAGACTGCTTCAATTACCACTGCGTACTTAATTTTAGAGTTCATAGTGGCACTTATTTGAAGTTTTCAATATAAAATACAATGCTGAAATATTAATAAAAAATACCTAATAATATTTAGCAGTAATACTTGATATATGAGTTCACTTATCCTGCCATCAGGTGTCACTGCTCAGATGTAAGCTCTCATATCCCACACACCATTTCCAGTTTCTCATCTTTCTTAGTCTATGAAAGACATTCAATCCCTACAAAAGTAAGTTCCTTCTTATGTTGGTTGAGTGCTATTTCTATTTCAGATTCACCAACTCGAGTGTTAAGCACAATTGAGACCGAAATGAGATTTTTTAACGTTTTTTAAAAATACTTTTTGGAGTTTCATTTGAATTGTCCTCGAGGACTTCTTGCAGAGGCGACTTTCCTTTTTCATCTCTCTTCGTCGAATTTTTATCTCTTTTTGCGCACGGCGTCTTAGAAAAGCGCCCTTTGATGGATTTGAGGCGAAAATGAGTAGGAGGGTGGTAGGTGGAGCGGGAATATTTAAAGGGATAAAATATGATTTTTCACTTTTCTCTCATCCCACGGCTTTACCTTCATGCGCCACCAAATCCATCTCTCTCTCTAATCCTTCCACCTACTTCTTCAGATCCCCTTTTTCTATTACTCTATTTCTTAATAGTATCAAGGTAAAGTCAAGGGCAAATGTATATACGGGAAGCTCTGCCATGACATGATTTGACCAAGCACTACCGTAAAGATAGACATTAAAAGAATAAGTTTATGATACACTTTTGTGTATTAATGGGAAGCAACGTGTGAACAAAGCAAGCCCCTGTGGATATATGTCTCGTATTCTGATAAAACTTGAGAGTTTCTAGTCGTAACGTAGTAGAACTTCGCACATTTACTTTTGCCTTTTAGTGTACACAGTGAGGACGCTCCGTTTAGTGGTTAACAGCATAACCTATACCATGGATCGCATACGTGGGGACATCAATTTTTTCCGATAATGAGATAACTTTATGTACCAACCCACCCCAATGGCTACTCATAAGTTTACCTGTTTATATTGTCTTGACATAGAGAAAAAATATAAAGACCCGATAATATAAATTCTGCTAAATGCTTAGTGTAATATGACGTAGTGTCTTCGTAAACTTGATCTTAACTGAGAGTCCAGGTTTTGTATACAACATCAGCCTGTCGGTTAGAGGACACAAGAGTAACCGATAAAAATTGGTTGCATATAAACTTCAGTTAACCGTGGAAACATTTAACCTGAGATTATAATAGTGCAAACACCACGCTTTAAATGTTTGTTTTCTAGTTTGCTTAAAGAGTATGACGCAGTACAGGGAAAATATACACAAAAATTAGACATATTTGACGTGGGTGCGTCTTTAAATCATTCTGATGATGGGATACCAGGGCATAAATGGGGACGTAACGCTTGCAGGGTGATCCATTCTGACTCTTATAACTTCGTGCCCTATTGCACGATTGAAATAAAAGTGGTCTCGTTCGATCGGAGATACGACTAAGCTGCGAGCATAGTCTTGATTGAAAGTCCCGCACGCTTGAGCTCGCAAGAGTGATTTAGTTTGGGAAAAGAATTCCACGCAGGGCATATCGTGATTTAAATGTATAACCGAGTGGATTTTGGAGATAAACGAAATATCTTGCCTATAATAGCTTATTTAAACAAAAAAACAAACTGTATATTTATTTTTGGTAACAAACTGAAATACAATGTCGAGTGAAATTTTAATTTTCCAGCGAAATTTTATATGTTGGGCCATACAAAAAAACCTCTGTGGAAAAAAAGAAAAGCAACTAAAGTGATCACGGCGTATAAGTGGCCATCGATCAGTACCGATATGTTCGTAGTGGAATGAGTGAAGAGGCTTCGGGAACGTTAGAAAATCGATTGGACGTGAGCCGACCAAGGTGGTGCAAGGATCTTAATTACTGGCTAACTAAGGCATATCTATTCACGTGAAAGCCACTGCCGTTTTCCTGACACAGCCCTGCATTTTACTCCTGCTCCCTAATATCCCTTCTCTTTGGGTGAATAATATCGCTTGTTACAGATTCTCATCATGGGTTTTCCAACGAAATAAAATCTTCTACTCGAATATGAGCAGTCATGGTATTACCAATACAAGGCTGGACGTTTTCTTGACGAAAATGAGATCGCTCAGCGCATGATGTCATCCGGATGACATCATCAACAGACGACTTGAGAATAAGAATGGGAATATGGGATGTAAGCTCTGGTATTTAATTTTTAGCAACGTCGATAAATAGTCAAGTAGTATATGCAGCCTTAAGTAAGTGCTGATATACAAAAAAATTGATTGGTTGTAATAGGTAGATGTGTAGTTAGAGAAAATTATCTTGTTTACAGCAAAAATAACCAAAGCAACAATTTATTTACAAATGAAACTTGAAACATATACAATACTTTCAACATGAAAGTTGTCTCCGGACCCCCTTCGCCCGTGTAGATGAATAAATGAGATATCTAAAAATTCTCTTCCCTTGTATATTTCCTCGCATTGTCGTTGTATCCAAATACCACACAAGTCTCAAAGACGTAATTCACTCCATTCCTATCTAGCGCTTAATGTAATCCAAACTACGTCACAGCGTTCGAACACAACGATGCGCAACAACCTACTCTGTATTAGTAGTATGTACCATGCGAGCTGTGATTTTATTCACTTATGTGTGTAAAATTTATCTCGAACACGGCTATTGAGGGGATATCATATAATGAAGGCTTTAGGCACAAAACCATAAATGTTGATAGGTTTGTTCTTAAGAAAAAATATTCGTTTAGGGACTAGTGTCAGCTCAGAAAAGATTAACGGGGCAAATCATGAAGAGCTTGAGAATCAATGTAGAGTTTTATTTTTCTAAACGGCTTTGCTAGGTATCCTGGACGAAATAAGAGAAGGTAGAAGATATAAGGAATTTAAGAGGGAGCTAATGACGGGACCTTCTTAGGAGGGAAAAGAGACTATGTTCAAAATTTGGGATGCAGGATGGGGACTGTCCAAGAACCTACCAGTCAGCTGTTAGAATACTTTAATTAAAATGGCTTTCCAAGAAGATTAGTAAATGCACTTACAGCAACGAAACTTAAACTTAATTGGGCGGTAAAGTTAACTTTTGCAATAATGGCGTCTGAATTTGACTAACTGGTATCATAATTATCAGTTTTCATAAATCCGGAGGTTGGTTTGCAGAAGCTCTCTACTACACTCTCCCCTCTGCCATACACTTCATTTCTACATAATTATTTACTTGGACGTCCTTCATGATTTCCTTGTTGTATTCCATTCTTGGTCTTCATCTATAAAAAAATAATGCCAAAATCCTCAAGTTTTTCCCTCAGTTGTACATAACTTTTTACACTTATTTCTGATACTCCATTATGTCACGATAATATTCTATTTCTATTGTTTTAGTATTATTTCTTTGATTTATACATTGCAGTCTTTGCCATGTTCACTGTAATTATTTACTGACGAGGGGTTAGATGGTAAAAGGGACTTTCAAAGTCTCAATCTCGCCCTACTAAAGACGTTTATCTATCTATAATTCTTCCCATTTATTACTCCTTTCATTATCATTTTCATTAGGATATTGTGCCGCAGAAATGTGTACATCAAGTTCCTTCTACATTTACTCCTATTTTAATCTGTTCGTACCTTGCGTCTCCTTTCAAACCAATCATATACCCTATGCCCTAATTGTTTTTCTTCTACGCCTGCCCTTCCACACATGCTGCAGTCTATTACCCTTTTAAAGATGCATGTCCAAAGATATATACTTTCTGCGAACCACTACAAGGAGGTGTGGCAGGATTTTTTTGGTCATCGACTTGAAAAAATGATAGTGAATAATAATGTAAAAAGACTTGGACGAGGGAAGGGACAAACATTGAGATGCGTTTCAACGGTATAGTTTCTAGATCTGAATTTGTTGGCAGCAGTAAATTCGATTTCATGTCGCAAAATTTTAGCGTCATTACATCGGGAAAAATTGCAAACTTTTCCATTTTTTTCAAGTGGCGTCAACTTTTTTGGTGGTTTCCTAATTTATTTGATGAATTAATTTTTGAGTTTAAAGAAAACCCGAGGGTATTAGGAAAAGGATTCTGCTAGCGGATGAGTTCTGACGCGAAGGTCCATGGACAAACAATTTACAATTGCCTACAGCCAAATATATTTTGAAGTATGAGTTCCATTCTTAAATCGTTCATAATTTTTTTTATGAAAATCAATATGACCTTCACTTATGCCTCTCTCTATTTTTTTTAGGTAAGTGTCATCCTGTATACCCGAGATTTCCATTAGCTTGGAGCTTCACGTTTGCTGCATACGAGAGTATTCCGCAGGTATTTTTTGATTTTTCATTAACCTATAAGTCTTTCCTAAAAATGTAATAAGTGTCTCTTACATGAAATCCTTTTTGCGAATTAATTTTCAATTAACTAAGGGTCCTGTTTTTCTTCCATATATTCATAACCCCTATTTTAAAGCTAATCCACCCAATTCATTGAGGAAGCTATTCCCTTTAAAAATAATTCTGTTTAGGATCCGACCTTTTCGTACTACTTGTTTCTGTGGTACAAATTCTTATCTACGGTATAATGGATCTAAATTTCCAAACTGTCTGTATTAGTAAATTTCTAGCAGTGATTTTTTCACTGCTTCCGCACAAATTTTCTAAATCCAGTCCGTGAGGAACTGAATAGAGAAATAGATTCGGTCAAACATGATGTACCTATAAGAAATGTAAGGCCGTGTTCCAATCCAATCCCCCCTTAATACATACCATGTACTATATTCAGTGCGAGCCATGGCCATACTTGCGATGTGTAACGGACAAATAGCGCTTTTACGTACTTGCGGTCGACAAATACTTCCAACAAATAAGTAACATCACCCGTCACCTTGACATACCTCGTGAAGACGCTGAGAAATGAAATTTTACTACCCAAAGGAAAGCTCATTAGGCTATGCAGGAAGATTATATAACAGTTCTCAAAGTTAATAATTGCATAAAACTGATGAAATCAGGTCTGACCTCGTGGAAATCATGGATAATAATTGAATTTTAATTAACATATGAATTCAAAATTTCCCTTGACGATCTCTCCCGTAGTTCGCGACCCTTGCCATTGTGGACGCCATCATGAATTTGTACGATTTTTACGCCAAATTTAGTTAGCCTTTTATCTTAATAGCCCGTACCAGCCCCCTCGTGGTCGTGACGTTGATCCAAAGTCTGTGATTGTGAAGTCACTTCCTGAATTTGGGGAAAGTTAAGTAAGGTTAGTATACCTTAACGTGGATTGGAGCTTTTCGTGGTTTATATTCCATACTTTTATTTCCCGTTAACTCTATCGGATGGAACGTCAAACTCTTTGATCTCTTAATCCCTATCGTTAAGAGTATGTTAGCAGATTCCTACGCCAAGTTTTTCTCTACACTATTCGTAAAATAATTCTTCTATACCCGTGTATCCGTTTTTCGTATCGGAGCAAATTACTTTAATTTTCGGTCGCCTCCCCAAATAACTAACCTTCCAAATGATTTCGAATTTTTCACGGAAAGACCCTTAATTTTTGTTTTTTTATTAATCCTTAGGACTACATAAACAGTAGCCTAATCCATTCTCTTCTCCTCAGTCTCCAAAGTCTTAATTCTTTTCTAAAACCTTGGAATATATATGCTTCTTATTCCTCCCCTTTGGCCTTATCTCGGTTTAGTTATCCTAATTCCTCCAGAACTTCTTCGCGAGATGAATTGAGGTCGCCCCCAGGCGCGGTTCCGGGTGTTGATATTCATTTCCTGCACCCGCCGCATCAGCTATATGGAACAATGAAAAGGGGCAGTAGACCCTAGAAGAATCATCATCGTCGTTAGCCAGCTGTTTCTGGGTCATTCTTTCAATCCACACCGAAACCATTCTTCGCTAGCCCTCCATCAGAGGTTGTTAGCGCGGGAAACTATTGGAAAATCAGTCAAAGAAGAAAGTCAGGCCGAAATGTGGAGTATTGGCTCGTGTTTGTATGCTAGTTCATCCTCTCGTTTTTCATTTTGCTGCTAAATGTTTGGGATGGAGAATGTTATATGGAGGTCTTAGAGGGTACGTACAATTGTGAAACAAACGGGATTTACATTTTACGGAAGCAATTCAATGCCAATGCATTTAAAACGGCAGACTATCAGCAATAGCTCTAATGACATAAAAAAGTTAAAAAGCACAAACAAGTAAAGTGAATACATTACTCAGGAGGCACAAGAGAGATTTCTGCCTCAAACAATTTGCGCAAGCAAAAATAATATTTGGAAAACTTGGAAACTACTAAATAATATGAGGGGAGTCCGTGAAAAACAATCACTCGATTCTCATATTATTAAGATTTCAGGAAAATCATGAACGTCGAAGATACCTGCGAAGCATTCGCTACTGAATTCACTGAAGATATTGAAAAAGTATTACCAAATTGTTCTGATCACCTTCTGAGTAATGAGTCACACCGAATTTTCAATACCTTTTCCTTGAGGTCAGCAACACCTAGTGATGAGCTAAACATTATAAGCAATATGAAAAATTAAACCCAGGTTATGATAACATTCGAATCAAAGATATATCCTCTCAAGCTGTATCTACTGTAATTGCACACGTGATTAACACAAAATGTTGAACAAGGCACGATGCAATAAAATGTTAAAGCAGCTAAGGTCAGACCTATATAAAAGGAAGGGAAAAAGAGCGAGACCATCCTGTTATCGTCCTATCTCTATTCTTTCATCTTTAAATAAGATCATAGGACTCTATGCCACATATCAACTAATTAACTCTCTGAAGAAATACGGCATACTCATGCCAAACCTATACGGATAAAAACACCACAATAGTTCCAAAATAATACTCGAAGACTTTAGCGAGAACGTTCGCTCAAAACTAAACAAAAACTGCTCCGTGCTCGCAGTCTTTATTGACTTCCGATAAGCCTTCGATACTATCGATATTCATATATTACCGAACAAGATGGAAAGGGCTGCTGTACGTGGACCACCGGTGATTTACCTACCTTAAATCCTACCTTGCTAATAGAAAGTTATATGTAAAAATGCTCGAGCTGTGTAACTATAAAACTTTAACAGCATTTACCCTGAAGACGATGGACAAGTCGTGCTTTGGAACTTCGGTAATTTTTACCAATTTAACCCGGGAGAAATCCTGCGAAGAGTATACGAAGAGCAGTTTGTTTTCATAGAAATTGACATATCATTTATCTCTTTTTATAATTACTATTTTAATATTGTATAAAGAACCAAAAACTTCCTGAGTTCAAGTCAATTTAATTTGTAAATTTTCCACTTTGACCGTCATTAGGCCACTCACTCCCGTGTGGTGAAGTTTCTCTCGGTCCCTGATGCAGAATTTAATCCAGCTACTCTTGCGTCCAGCTAGACATGTAACCTTCATCGTGGCATTCTCACGCTGAAAAGTTCCCAAACACACCGCCCATATCTGGGTCACCAAGTCGCACAAACACTTTTGCGTCTCGCTGTCGAGTAACTAGAGCCACTGTGCTATCCGGGTGGGGGGGGGGGAGAGGTAATAGGGGACGGTTTTAAGCAGGGAAGCGGGAAAACAAACACGTCGTTCGATCTACTAGGGGCTTTTCCCTAACGAGGTAAAGAGGCAAGGGTGTCGACACTTTACTGCCTTACCTCCGAAAGCTGCACTTGAAAACAAGGATGACAAGAGTAAGTCCGTCCCTCTGGCTTCCAATTAGTTTGTCTAACACTAGAACGGCTAGAAATTTTTACCCCCTGGATAGGCCAACCTAGCCATTTTGGCTAAATTCCTATTTCGTCATCAATAGTGTTGTTTCTTCACTATTGTGGGTTTGTTACAATATAAATATGAGATATTAACCTCTAAAAGTGTGCTCATAACATTGAATCAATTGATAAATAAATATTATATTAAATATATATTAAAATAATCGATGCGTTATGTACGAAGTCTTATCTTAGGTTTTGTTGCATTTTTTTGCCCTCCTCTTTGGGAGGGATTTTGCAATAATCAGTAATGTGCCAATCACACTCATAATTTAAGTATGTGATACTTATTTTAAGAAAAAAATAATGAGAATTACGCATAAGAGATGACGAAAACATTTTCTTGCAAATATTAGGGAGGAGAGTGAACTTAGTCCTTTACTGCTGCACATGACAACCTTCGCAATTGTAAGAAATATTCTTCACATTTTTCACAAACACTCTTCATGCATCTCTTGTATGTGCCTATATTATGATTATTCTTACAGGTAGCTCGCACTTGGCAATTTTAGCGCTTTTCTCTACCATTACATTCTTCATCTGAACTCTCATCTGAATCATCAGCGGGCATCTTGCGCTGGCGTTGCATCGCTTATCCATTGCACTAGCCACCTCCTAGATGCAGCTTTAGTACTTATTGCCGAGCAATTTCTTCAATTGCATGAACGTCACACTTCTTTTCATTATAATACTCAACTGTCTCAGATTTTTTCTCATTGACTTTGCTTTGGACGTAAGATACATAGAGCTTAGCAGAATCACATGTATGTGGGTTTTGTCTTGATATGCAGTGAGTGTTATATCATTGGGCGTGTTAACCTTAGAAGTCTGCAAGGTTTCCTTCATATTTATCAGGGGTTTTGGAATGTATTTCCTTGCTCTATTGATATTGTCTCCTAGGCTTGTTCTTAATTTTTTTTTAAATTCATTAGCTAGCCTTAGGAAAAATAATTATCGGTGCTGATATTCCATCATTTCCACACAAAAGGCCCATTATCTTTAGAACTACAAAATCGGAGATACGCTCAGTGGCGGGACGGCTGATATATTTTCCCAAATATGGAAACCCATCGTCCAAGTGTCAGAATCAACATCTTCTGCCAACCAATATTTCTGTCCGCACTTATCAGGCTTGCTTTCCATGAATTGTGCAAAAATAAACCGCGTGCTTTAGATAGTTGCATTTCCTCGTCCACTGCAATTTTTTGACCAGGGCAGTAGACAGGATTGACAGTTGTGGATAAATACCATAAATACCAATTCCTTACAAAGGAAAATAAAAAAACCGGTCGCTTATCAGGTGCTCTGATCCAATAGACTTCACATAAAATCTTAAGTATCACTTTTTTCCCTGAACCGGTTCCTAGATATCACATTCAAACAGAATTTGAGGCGTCACGTCTCAGACCATTGCTTGCCCACGGGGATGTTTTAGGACTATACACAACTCGACCGCGCAGAATTGCGATAAAACGCGGTAGCTCTTTCCTATGTAAACACCAATTATCGTTTTGTTTAGTTTACGCACGCCTCAGTTTCTGTGAATTCCTAGATGTGGATCAGTATGGTGCGTGTCAATAAAGTGGTGCAAGGTTCATAGGGCAGTATCATCAGCTTCTCTCTTCGCGTAGGCAGTAACACCAGGCATTTCCCGGAGCACGTTCTGGTAGGCTCTACCCCCAGGCTGTTTGGCACCAAAATCTTGCTAAATCCACTTTTTCCCATCAGGAGCAACCAGTTACGTGGGATATCATCAGCGTTACAAGTCGGATCATCTTCTGCAACTTGAGGATCATCAACGCTCTTTCCCACTTCACGATAATTACCAGCAATGACCTTTGTCTTTTATTTTTGCTCCAAATGCAAGTTATTTGTAGGGTATTGGTATGTGGGTATTGGGACCGATTGACAAAGGAAGCAGTAGAAATCCGGCTAAAAAATAACACCATTAACAACAATAAAAGTGACTCCAGGTACGCGCTAAGCCAAACATGGAAACCTGCTCTCCGAAAAAAATGATGAGAAGAAGGAATGACAACATCCAATCAGAGCTAGCTGACTTGACCTACGGATACGGTTATATACTCGAGGACAGAAGAGGCCGTGGATTTAACGTTCGAAAGATGATGGAAGTGTCATCTGTCAATCATTGGCAGAAGCTAAACACCTGACTCGGTGGGAATCCCGAAAACACCTCATATTGACTAGTCGAGACTAGGCGAGACCACCACTACCGCCTAGCGCCGGCGGGCGGCATTGGCTGCCGAGGTGAGCGCCGTACTATCGTGCTTATTCACCTGCTTGTTGTTGTCACTCCCCATGGAGTCATTTTGTAGCCATGAACCGAGAGAAGCATTGAATTTGAACTCAGAGAACATGTTTCAGCCAACACTACAGAAAATTAAAATTGAATCGAAAACAATGTGAATGCGAGGAGAGTGGGGTTGGGGGGGGATAAGGAGGAAGGGGAGAATGGGGAAAGAGGGATGGTAGGGGGAAGGGCGGTGGATGCTCTGTTGACCCCACAGGTATGTTAGTGCACCAGAAGCCTGAGTGCAGTTTTTAAGTCAGTAAATGAGCGCAAACTGACATTTAGCCAAAATGGCTAAGTTGGCCCTTCTAGGTAAAATTTCAAAATCAAGGAGAAATATTCAATTCAAAAAAATATTTGTTACGCCATCTGAAAGACCATCAAAAACGATGAAAAGTCACCAAATAAAAACATTCTGCGGTTACTGATTCCTAAAAGGCATTTAATAAAAAAACGTATTTAGCCAAAATGGCTAAGCTAGCCGTTCTGGTGTCAACTAGCGAACGTTTGCGTACAAACTTGGTGACAACCAATGGAAAACCTTTTTGCAAATAATCACGAACATTTTCAGCTTTAAAACGATTTTGAATTTGGTGGATATTGAGATAATATATCCTTTTTTTTTGGAATGGTGAGCCTGTACCATCAAATAATATTTGATTCATTCTTATGAATTATTTGATGAGCATTAAGGTAGTTTAAGTGACTTATCACGTCTTGTAGAATTTGATGAACTTGACGACATTTTTAAATAAAAAAAACTCTCATCTTTCCAAACCCTTATATTTCCAACCCCGTATTTCCAACCCTTGCCGAATTACTTCCTAAGTATTTAACCTAAAAATTTAAGCTGTTTTACATGGGGTAAATTACGGTTGTGTGCTCCAGAGGGATAATAATGAAAAAGTTAAGAATTTATAATGCCTAGATTTCGTAAAAAAACTAGCGGTTTGTGTTTTGTATGATTTCTTCTTTTTAAAATATTTTTTAAAGTTAGTCTACTACTCACCACAGCAACTTTTATAGAATAGCAAAAATACCTTCTTTTGGAAAGGTATTTTTACCGTACGGCGTGAAAACATTGGTGAAGTTAGGGACTTATGTAGATATATTTATTTAATACCTGAGAACTTTTGTCATATAATTCTATATTTGTGCTCAATTAATATTACAAGAATTACTTCATACTTATTACGGACGTTGTAAAAAAATTAAATTGGAATATTGTCTCCATTATTACTCGGGAAAACGCTGCTCGCTTAAACTACCTTAATACACACTTCGCGAGCCACTATGTGAACGCCAAATGGTTTTGATATACCTATATTTTCACGTTATAAATACCTATATTTTAGTCTAGAATGAATTTCAAGTATGTTCCACCTAATAAGCTTTGATTTATTCTTACGATTAATTAAATGGGCATTTAATGCACACTTCACGAGCCACTATGAGAATTATTCTTACGTTGATATGAAGTTACAGCTGAAACGCTCGTGGAACGGAATATATCTGATAAAGAACCAGCTAAAACAAAAAAATAATGCCAATGTGTAGAACCACAAGGACAGTTATGATGTAGTTTTTTCTCATGCCTACGAGATATTTTTGCGTTAAGATTTGTGAAATGCTAGTTATTTTATTAAGTCTTTTGTGAATGCTAAATGGTTTTGGTATGCCTATACTTCCACGTGAGACATTCACCTTTTAGTCTCAAATGAATTAGGTATCCACTGCCAAATAGGCAACTTTAGCGAACTCAGAAAGTTGCGGCACAGTAAATGATGAACTGTAATTAAATTCAATAATTATTTATAACCAAAGTCATTAACAGTTTAGGAATTACGTTGTTGATAAAATAAAATACCTATTTAGGCGTGTTCTTGTTCAAATTAAATGCCGTAATTTCCTTAAATTGCTGCTGGAGATGCGTATTCTTTTCAGGCTCCCTGTAATTGAAGTAACTTTTTCTTAAATAAGGGAATTCTTTGATAATATTTACTTCATTCATCATGGATATCAGTGCTTGAGCGCTGCACAAGAGAGGGATAAATTATTGATTCGGTCCTTAAATTTTATGTTTATCGCGGACGCATTTTATCCAGCAATAGGAATGGACATCATAGACGGATGATTGAGTTTCTGTATATTAACGTGATACAATAAATGTATTGGCAAATCACAGTGCACAAAGTTATTTAATAAATTGCGCTGAAAAGGCCGGTTATTCAGATGGTCCCAACGTTACTTAACTTCATTCAATTCATTTAAAGGTTACTTATACTGGCTATCGTCTATGTGTCTTCCGAGTAATATGAACAAAAAAGTCCTACCTTTTCAAATTATTTTTTTGAAAATGAACTTGCAACTACGTGGTGTCAAATGCAAGAATTGGTGAAACATCGGGAATCATACTATTTTTCTATCTAATAAAAATGCAATTTTTGCTAAAACATATTTAAATAAATTCCCCTTGGGAATTGAACTTTAATGAAATTTATGTACTTATCCATCATAATTTACAATTTATTGGTATATAACTGTTGTAACATCAGTCCAAAAGTGCTAGTTGAATTGGAATGGCTCTGGGGGCTTATTCTCTAACTCGAAGCATCGGAGCTTTCTGGCGAAAAGATGCTTCAATAAGCTACTTTCTCCCATCGGTATTCTCTATCATGGAAGCTACCGGAGAAAGAGCAAGCAGAAGCTACCGGTAGCATATTAGGCTCCCACCCATATTCTGTAAATGTCACGAAGTTACTTCCGTAGCCCCAATAAGATCCCACGGTAGCCTTACGAAGCGCGGCCTCCGAATACCCTGCTTAAAATTGGTCATTTTATTACGCTTATCTATCTATAATTATCCAACTAACTTTTCTTACGTTTATTTCTTACATTTATTAAATGCGCATTCCTTGCACTTTCACTGGGTTACTTTGTCACTTTCGCCATTAGCGGGGTTTTTCACAAAAAAGATATTAACTGGAGTAACGGAAAGCCATATTTACCTTCTGTGAGTAACGAGATTCCAGCCCATAATATGGGCCTTGATAGCGTGTATCACCTTCGCATTTCTTTTGAAAGTTTCATCTTCGTATATTTATTTAAATGATTTGAAGCAACGAGTAATCGACGAAAGCAAATAGCACGAATCATATTTAACCATATCATCGACATGAACCCAAATTCCCGAATATATTTACGAACAATCTTAATTCAAGTGATCAAAACAGCCAAGATGGACGTTGTGCGTCCGTATTCACGAGATTGTTCACGAGATTATGTGAGCAAAAATAAAACATTTTAGAATTTTGCTCGCATAATTTTTAATGCGTGGAATTTTTCGCTAAACACGATGCACGTACATCTTCAGCGTCTAAAACGGCCTTAAAACAGGTTTCACCAGTTTTATCCACGGAAAAACATTGAGACGAACTTTCCCATTGGTTCTAAGAATGACGTCACCAGAAATGAAGTTTCCGCGGATTTGGTTTGAAAGTTTTCTCATACCCACCTTTCGCCAAACCTCTCTCCACTTCCTATTACGTTCTTGAGAAAGTTCCCGCGAGTTAGAGAATACGGTTGGAAGCCAATTCTGGTAGCTTATTCGAAGCTACGGCATCGATAGCTTCGACATAGCCCCCCTGAATTCGGACAATGTAGGTGAAAAGTTGTTATAAAAGAATGATTCGTCAAATAATGCGCATATTTTGCATGTTAATCTTATTTTCTATTAACTAATGATTATTATCAGAGAAAGAAATATTTCAAACAATAAACAGAGAAAAGTTGAATTCGGTATCTGTTTTGGCTGACGCAATTGAGTAGAACCTCCTTCATATTGTTTTTAAATGGTGGAAGCGCTATCTTTTGAGGTCAGCGGAAGGTGTTTCTCTGAACTTATATTAACTCCGTGTCATCTTCCGCCGCAAAAAAATGAAAGCGACGCCCAACTTTTTTCGAGTTTTCCCGACTTGGCTTCACCATCGTAGCAAATCTCATGGGAGGACGAGCAAAATGCTGACAGATGACCAGAAAAAATCTGTAATATGGTTTTCGCAACGGCTATATTTCAGATGAAGTTCTCATGACGAACCATAGAGTTTTCTATTTTTGGCAAAAGCGTTAAAATAATTTTGCATTCACCAACTTTTCTTACTCTGTATGCTTGTTTTCAAGATGAGCTGAATTTCTAACTATCCGGGCGAAATTTGGGATAAATAAAGTTTACAGGAAACCTTTTACGCTATATAAAACAATTGATGATTGATATAAAAATTAACAGGTTTTTACGTTGAGTAAAATGAGGTTTTGCAGTCACTGTGTCCGTGTAAATAAGAAGATGAGTGCACGGTCGGTTCACGTTCAATAAGAGCGAGATCTCGATAAATTGTCGCGATGCGTGAATCCACATGATAATGAGCAGTTGGTGCAACTTATGAAGCGTTGTTGACCAAAAATAGTTTTGTTTTATTTTTAATTAAGGGATTCATGTATTTATATTCCCAGTATTCTATATCGCTTAAGAGGGAGTCATGTCCTGCCGAGATTATCTCTGTAAATCCTGAACTTTGATGTACACTCTATCCTTGGAGTCCCAAGAATAAGTCCAAAATTGGCTGATTTTGAGCGCGAACCCATTTTTGTTTTCTTCTAGATGCATAAGGGTTGGTGCCACACATATAAAACTTTCTAAGGTAAGCTAAAAAAAACGCTAAAACTTCTTTTTGGAGAAAAGCTAAAACTTCTATTTTATTTATTTAAGCACAAAAGCTTTCAAAACTGAGAAATTCCTCATTCGTACAGCTTTCTCGAATAGAAAACCAGTTTTTTTTGTAGGAAAAAAATTTTGGCTCAAAGTTCAATTTATAAAATTAAGGAATTCATTTTCATTCAAGTATTCTACCAGCTGATTGGTAGGTTCTTGGACAGTCCCCATTTTGTATCCCAACCTAATAGAAATTGTCTCGCTTTCCCTCCTAAGTTATTAGATCCCTCTTCAATTCTTCATATCTTCTACCTCCTCTTATTTCGTCCAGAATTCCTATCCTCTTCCTTCCTCTCCCACGTTTCCCCAGTGTTCTCCCCTCTATCATTCTTTCAGCATGCCCTCTCCTCTCAAAACCTCCTCCATCCATCTCTTTTGCCTTCTCCGAACCTCTGCCACAAGCTTCCTCTCCTCTCCGACCATATCCAATACCTCCTCGTTCGTCTTTCTCGCCATCCAGCTAACCTTCTCCATGGAGCAGATGGAAATAAGAAAACTCCTGAAAGAAGAGCACCTCCTAAACGAGAACATTTTTGAAAATTATTCACCCCTCTTAGATGTCACACTTTCCTTACCTAGACCCTTAAAGCAACCCCTCCCATCTTAGTCATACCTTCAAAACACGTCCTTAATTGCTACCTCTCCATATTCCCAACCCTTCCCACCTCCCTCCCCCCCCCCCCCACCTGCAGTGAGGCACACTGCTTACCCAAAGTCCATCCATGCAGCTCCTTCTTCTTCCCCCCCCCCCCTAACCCTTCCCTTAACCGCCACCCCCGCCATCCTCCAAAACATACTCCACCTTTCCTCCTACCAAAACCCTCTCCCACTGTCTTTCCTTCCCCTCCCCTCCTGTCAATACCTTCCTTCCCTTCCCTTCCCCCCCCCCCATATCTCCCCAGTTCATGTATATATACTCAGTGCTTGATATGAAATTTACCTGAAGATGTCGCCTATGCGTCGAAACCGGTCGTAGTGAATAAAATTGATTGTAAAATTTACAAAGTTTGTTTTGATTCTATCAAAATGGAATTTTACAAAGTAACGCCTGAGAGTATCGAGTTCATAACCTTCTCCATCCTTCTCCAAACCCACATCTCAAACGCCTCAAGTCTACGCACATCCTCCCTTCGCAATGACCACGTTTCCGACCCATATAGCGCCACGCTCCATATTAAAGTTTTCACCAGCCTCTTCTTGACGTCTCTTCTCAGACCCCCCCTCATCAATTCCCTTCTCTTCGAAAATGCTTCTTTAGCGAGCGCAATTCTGCATCTGATGTCCTTTCCACTAAACCCATTCGCCTCCAAAATACTACCCAGATACGTAAACTGCTCGACCTGCTCTATCTTCTGTCCTCCCACCCTTATATTCAGCCCCGCCTTCTTACTTCTACAAAATCTCATTACTTTCGTTTTCTTGTGATTGATCTTCATCCCATACTTTTCGCACTGCACCTCTAATGCATTCACCATTGACTGTAACCCCTTGGCCGACTGACTAACTAATGCTTGATCATCTGCAAATCTCACTGATTTTATCAGCTCCCCTCCTACCTTTATTCCTACTTCCTCCTCCCCCCATGCCTCCCTTACCATTTCCTCTGAATACACGTTAAAAAGCAACGGCAATAGTGGGCACCCTTGCCGTACTCCCCGTCCTATCGTGGCCCATCCCGATTCTCCATTGGCTACCCTAACCTGCGCCGTCTGGTTCATATACAAATTCCGAATCAGACGCCTGTCCCTCCAATCGACTCCTAATTTCTTCAACACTCCCATTAATTTCGTCCATTCCACCCGATCAAACGCCTTCTCGAAATCTACGAAGCATGCAAAAACATCCTGCCCATACTCTAGGTTTCTTTCTACTAGCGTCCTCATCACCGCTATAGCGTCTCGCGTTCCCGTCCCTCTTCTAAACCCGAACTGGTCGTCACCCAGGTATTCATTTGCCTTCTTCTCTAGCCTTCTGTTTAGAATCCTCAGAACTACTTTGGCCGCGTGGGATATTAAGCTTATTGTCCTATAGTCTTCGCAAGTTTTTGCCTTACTCTTTTTCGGTATAGGAATAAGTACAGTCTTCGCGAAGTCTTCCGGCCACACTCCATCCTCATAAATCCTACGAATAAGCGCAAAAAGTTTTCCTCTTCCGTTCTTCCCCATGCTCTTTAAAAACTCTGCAGGTATGTCATCTATTCCTACCGCCTTATTCCTTTTCATGTCTCTTAGAGCTCTTTCGATTTCGCTATTTAGGATACTTGGTCCGATGCCATCGCTGTCGATGTCGTTTTCCCTTTCTATATCTAACCTATTGGGCCTTGTTTCTTTACTATAGAGCTCTTCAACATACTCCTTCCACCTCTCCTGGATCTCTCTCGGTTCTACGATCATCTTTCCCGTCTTGTCTGTTATCGTTGTAATTCCCCTTCCCTTGTTACCACCCGTCAGTTCCTTTACTTTCCGATATAATGCATCTGCTCTTCCCTCTTTTTGGTATTTCTCTAACGCGTCGATTTGTTCTCTCCACCACGCCTCTCTTGCTTTCTTTGTTTCTCTTCTAAGTCTGTTATTAAATTCTCGGTATTTTCTCTTACCTAGCTTTGAGTTTACGCTCTTCCATTTCCTTCTCTCCTCCATCTCCCTGATCATCTCCTTCGTGATCCACGGTTTTCTAATTTTAGTTGCACTCACTACGCCTACCGTTGCTTTCGCCGCTTCTATAATTCCGTTTCTCAAACTTCCCCATTCCTCTTCGACTGATCTAACTCCATGGTCCTCACCCATTCTCTCATCCACCTTCTCCCGATACTTCTTCTTCATTTCCCCAGTTAATGCCTCCGTATTCCACTTTCGTACCCTCCTTCCCATTCTCATCTTTTTCAGTTTTACCCGACATTTCATGACTAATAAGTTGTGGTCTGTGTCTGCATCAGCTCCTGGATAAGTATGCGAGTTTTTAACACTATTCCTTTATCTGTGACGTACCATTATGTAATCTATCTGGAACCTATCTGTGTCTCCCGGATTCTTCCAAGTGTACCTACGTCGAGGATGATGTCTGAACCATGTATTCGTAATTACTAGGTTATTTCTGCGGCAAAACTCCACAGCTTTCTCACCCCGGTCGTTTCTCCTTCCTAGCCCGTAATCGCCCACCTCCCGCCCATCTCTTCCTTCACCCACCACCGCGTTCCAGTCCCCCATTACTTCCAGGTGCTTACTTCCTGGTATCCTACCAATTATTTCCTCTAGCTGATCGTACACCCCATCTACCTCCTCCTCTTTATGATTAGAGGTAGGCATATAAACCTGGATTATAACTAAATTCGTTGGTTCTGCTTTTAGTTCCACGACTATTATCCTATCACTCACCTGTTCTGCATACACTACTTTTCTACCGAGTTTCCTATTCATTACGAATGCAACCCCGCGCTGACTTTCATTCCCTCCACTATAAATTACTCTATAGTCGCCGCTCCAGTAATCCCCGTCATCCTTCCATCTTACTTCACCCAGACCCATGATGTCTACACCCACCCTCTCCATTTCTTGCTTTATATTCTCTAGCTTCCCCGCCCTCAGCATAGTTCTAACATTCCACGTGCCTATTCTGATAGTTTCGTTCCTCTTCTTTATCTTCTTTTCCTCTGCTGCTGCTACGTCTGAGCAAGGATTTCGTGTGATGACGACCGCAGGGGCCTTGCTCCCACCGCTGCCGGGCACGACACCCGGCCCTCTTGGCCGAGTCCCGTAGTTGCCAGGATTCATTATCAATTGAGAACTGTCCATAATTTCAAGGTTTTTGTTTTAATTGAGATAGTCTTCCGTGGCCTTACTCAATAGTGTTTTTTACGTGACACCATCACTTCAGAGGCCGCCCCACTGGGGTCAGACGCCTTTTGCAGCCGCCTCACTGAGGTACAGACGCTGCGCGGACTACCATTCGTCTGTCTCCTAACCTTCGACCAATCTGGCATGGGTGACCCTACCAGGAGCAATGCTCCCGCCAGTGCAGCTCTAGGGGTCATCGGAGCACGCAAGCCCTTCAACCACGACAAGGTTGTAGTCCAAGAGAAGAGAAAATTAAGGAATAGAAAAGGAAAAAATAAAAATAAACGTGAATTGATTTTATTATATTAAACAGGTTATGGTTTCAATGTGTCTTATTTGTCATAAATTGCGGTGGAGATATTAAGGGTGCAGTAAAAATAATAATTCTCAAAAAGTCGCATTGCACCAGTTTGGTAAAATAGCTGTCACAATAAAGCGAGGAGGGATAACATTTTTAAAACTGTCACATACAACTTCCAATACGAGTAGGTATATGCGAAATTAAAAATATATTTGTTGAATAATTGTATGCAACCATCCTTACATCATTTGAGATGGAATGACGCTTTTGTAAAAATTTACATACCTTATGTACGTGTTGCACAATGTCGAAACCTAAGTATTGTATCAATTTTCAAAATCTCCGAAAATATTATGCTTGCCGAACACAGCTGGTCAACTTTTTTTGGCTTGATTCAAGAAAATTTCATTCAGGTAACAGTGTCACGGGGTGGTCATTGCGAAGCAAAATTTGGAGATAGTTGGGGTTTTAAGGGTTAGGGAAATTGGTTTGGGAGAAGGGTTTTTATGGGTGGTTTTATGAGAGCTGGGAATATATTCATTGTAGTCCCAGAGGTTTCTTTAGAGAATATTGCCCATTCGGTGATAACTGCTTACAGAATTATTTAATTGTACCTTGAGTACGTGCAGAATCGGTGGGAGATAAAGGTCCTTTCAATGACCCTTGTTGCGGATATACCAAGGGAATATGTCTGTTTCTGTATAGCCTGCATATCTTTTCAATAAATTAATTTATGATACTTGTAATTATATGCATGTTTTTATTTGCTTTTGTGACTCGGGTTCTCAATTCCGTAAATTCCACCAGGGGGGTTGTGTTTGAATCGCTCGTAATTATTCCGAGCACGTAACCAAGGAGTCACGTGGTACAATCACGAAGGGTTCGAGATTTTGATGCATTTGTACCGTTCGTAAAAATCTCACGCAGTCTTCCCAATCGTATTTTTTCACCGAAATTCTGTTGATGGAATATAATAACCTGATTATAGACACGATAAACAACATATCACTCGCTTAAGATGTCCATCCGAGTGGTTTAAACACGCCAAAATCTCGAAGAATTTGTTATTGTGCCACGTGACTCCTTAGTTACGTGCTCGGAATAATTACGAGCGATTCAAACACAACCCCCCAGGAATTGCGATTGTTTTTGTTTAACTCTTACAACGCTTCAACAATGGCTTCAAATGGGCACCTAAATTGTCTATTTAAAACAAAATAGGAGAGATAATTGAGATAAATCTATGATAAATATTATTTTACGAAGGTCACAGACTTATGAAAAGAAAAATGCTTATCGGAGCAAATGCTAAAATTCGTTCTTTTGTTGACAAGATTATCTTAGGCTTTTATGCGTGGAATAATAATTGTGAATTTGTGCAAATCGATTTTAAACCCAATTTAAGGATTTTGGTGGAAGTTTTCCCTCGGAAATGTTGGAAATGCTTAGCCTCAAACAGTTCAATTTCAATATTTCTCATCCCTCGGATAATTCTTTCACAGTGAGAAAACTGATTTTAAAACCTGAAAACCTTAGTGTTCTCAGCCGAAACGGAAAGTAACGAACGCGTCAATAGGCAGCATATTCTGGAAATCTTCCGAAAACATAATGAATGAATGAAAGTTTATTATGCTTTAGTTTTCCCCATAAGAGCAATACAAAAATTACAGAAATAGTTCTGCTTTCGAAAATAAAACATAGCTGGCAAACAAGTCATAAATTTACAAAAGGATACCATCAACAAATATATGACACACGTAAGGCAAAAGGAAATGGTCATTTACAGTGAGAGAAAGATAAAAAAAACAATTTATAAGAACCAATATGTAGGTAAAGAAAATGCTACAAAATTAGAGGACAAAAACAGTAAAAGTAAGTTAAAATAAAACTGTAGCAGTGTACATAATGGCTTATAGGCACACATGCTTACAAATTGAGGATACAGACATTTTAATTGCTCGCTATAATTATATATAAATAAAAGTTAAATAGTTTCTCCTTAAAAATTAACAGAGCGGCAGGATTATTTATGGGCAACGGCAGCGAGTTCCAAAGGTTTGAGCCAGAGAAAATAAATGATTGGAGGAAAGTATTTGTTCGGGGTATAGGGCGCATGAGGTGAGAGGGATCAATCTTAGAGAATCTAAAGACAGAGACTGATCTGGGTTTAAACATTGAATATAAGTAGGCTGGGTTTTTATTTCACTTCATTATAATTGTATTGTATTTTAATGCACAGTTTATAAGATTGCAATCCTTACCACTTACGTTTATAGCAGTATAACGTAGATATGTCCGGATAATCACAAGAGTAGGGTAAATGCAACGGTTATGAGTTATTCGAGAAATATTTTTGGGGAAGCAGAAGGGAGATAGGGTTAGGAGTGAGTGGGTGATGAAATAATGTGGAATAGATGATCTGTGCATAACATGCATGAAAGGAGCGTACTTGGTTGTTTTGGCCATGTCGAGAGAGTGGATGAGAGTCGGATAACAGAGCAGATTTATGATAGAGTAGTTAATAGTGTGAAAGAAAGGGGTGGACCGCGAAGTTTATGGATTAATTTGGTGGTTGATTATAAGATTCTCTCAAGAGAAGAAACATTACGAGTCTTAGGAGTCAACAGGAGTGCGAGCATCAAGCGACGTATGAGTGTCACTTAAGCAGGATAGGAAGAGGAACGCAATGATAGTCCAGTATGGAAGAAATTATGAAAGCAGAGTATGTTTTACAGGCTAACAAACGAAAAGTTTGTAATTTTGACCGTGCATGCTCCATAGGGAACTCCGTAGAGGTTGATGAGTGTGTATGCATGGAAATAATCTTGTGACACCTTTGTGAGCTTAATATTTTTCGTTACTCTGGGTAATCTGTTTTAAATTCATCGAAACTTATTTGCGCGTTCATTACACATTCAGATGAGATCTAGTAACGTTATGCATGAGAATTTTCGTGGTAAAGTTCACTCATTTTTGGAAATGAGTTTTAGCTGTGGGGCGAGTGGCATTCATGAGTAATGTGAATTAATGTTCTTGCTTGGAACTGTGCCGCTCTCGTGATGCTTCAACATCTGACTCGCCCATTTACCAGCTCATCCTTCTTTCCACAAAACGGAGTAGTGCCCAAGTCTATGACTAATCTCATCAATACGCTGATCACTCTTCATTTGTTTTTTATTCTCTGTCCCCGCAGCTCGGAAGGCCACAGGATTGAGATTCGTTTTCATCCACCTCCCCTCCAATCCGCAATGTCACATATCGCTTAACGAATCTGATTTGTCACCATTACTTCTCATCGAGCACGTATGCCCTTAAATGGGTAAACCTGCTAACCACTTCATTCCTACATTAATCTTTCTTTTAACTAATCTCATAATTTGCGTCACGTTATCCTACCATATTCCTCCTCGATTATTCTTTTCATTTATTTCTCCTTCCAGTACTACCGTTTTTTAAAAGACATTCTTGATTTATAATGTATCTAAAAATGTTGTCCCTTCTTCTTCTCAAAGTTTTCTTCATGTATCTTTTCCCGGAGACTTCATGGGACTTCGTGGTTGGTAATTCTTTCTGGACATTTTATATTCATTATTCTTCTATAACATCACTTTTATCCTGCTTTTTTCTGCTGCTCCCTCTGCTTCTGGTCATCCCTCAGGCTCCACTGACATATTGTTTTTATTTAAATGTATGTTTGAAGTCTTTTTTTCACTCTCCTTTATAGGGGAACATTGTTCTAGTATACTTCGTTAAGGCATCTTCTTTTATGTTTCTGGTTTCCCCAAACAACACCAGTGCCAAACGCTGTAAGTTAGGAAACCAGAGTTACAGCTATAGGCTCCGTGAAAGACAGCTAGCGCCGCCAGTGACCAATTTTGACAAAAATGTGAGGAGAGAATGAGTAAGGGAGATTAATAATAGATAGCTTCCAATCCCTTTTGGTCTGCAACTGTCAATGTCCAAGTTTAACTGCCATATAAGAGCATGCTCCACATATATCTTTTAGTAAATTGCTTCCTCACTTCTATGCTTGTGTTACTAGCTGTCATCAGACTCCTTTCCTGTAGAGTGCCTTCTTTGTCTGGGCTATTGTGTTCTCAATATTTTTCTTGCTTATTTTCTTCACTGTTGATCTTGCTTCCCAAATATCAAGTATATCCTGTAGTTCCAACAAACAGTTGGGCCATACAGGCAAAGGTAGCCTTTCTTGTATGCTATAAGTGGATACGGAAAATTTGCGAACCCTAGCTCGGAGCAATTCCTGTTTCTACTCCTACAGCCTATCCCACCAGTCTTGTATTTCTCTTTTTACCACATCTCTGGCGGCTTTCGCCTTGAATTGCGGACGAATACGGTCGTGGTAAAGGGATTCCGAGGGTCAAGGAAGTGGGAAGGGCACCGCGAAAGAGAAAGAGGGAAAAAGGGTCAGGGTGAATGCCGCTCCGTCATGGTGCGCGCGTGACTTGATTCGTATGAGAAAAAAAGCGACGCTGGGAAAACATTTCTCGGGAGAAGATTTTTTTTGTCCCCAAAACGTGCGTAGTAGCGAGAAAGAGATCTGCCCTCGTCCTTCTCCGTCTTTCTTTCATTGAACGCAGCGTGTACGTGGCCAACCGTTTTTAAACCTTGTGTACGTACGGTACTCATGACGGGAAAGGTCGCATGGATTACAAGCGTCGTATACTTTTTTTTCAACCCTTTGATAAATTGAAGCTAAAGCTATGTATTGCGTTCCAAGTTATAATTCTACCGTGTGCTCTTATGGCGTTATCCGGCTCATGTATTAGCATTGGGCGATTCAAACACAGCGTTGCCAGATATGTGATTATTTTTAATTTTCTTTACGTAATTGGGAAGGGAATGGGAATCCATATTCAGGAAGTAGTACAATGTCATTTTTAAATATTATACTTGTATTTTTCTTCCTCGCATTTTCTTGGGACATGAAAGGGGGAAGAGAGATTAAAACATTTAGATCCGAAAAAACTGTTATCCACAAGTGATGTGGTAAGCTGAAAACGTTTAATGCACTATAGATAAAATTAAACAGGCTAGTCCGACATTTTGTATCTCGAGAGAACGCGGAAATTGAAATTTAGCATTGAAGCTTATAGGAAGATGGCTCTGAGATAACACTGCGTTGACTTGTTTCTACAGAATGAAAAACATTTTGCCTTCAAGGTGTTGAAGATAGCGCAGATCGGAACCCAACAGCGCGCACGAACGACGATGAATTGAACGATGTGCACTGGTGAAACTTGCCCATAGTTAGGTTCATAATTCTCCAGTTCACGACCAAATATTTTATAATTAGGTCTCAAATTCGTTCACGGTACATATTAATAAAGATCAACTCGAATCACTGAGAGATTCTATGCTCCTAAATATCATTCCTTAATATTGTAGCACTCCTTCTTTATTTCCTCCCGCAAGCTATGGAATTGTTTACCTGAAAATTTTAGAACCTCTTCTACAATTTCAATGTTCAAGAGAAATATGACTGATAATTTATGTAATTTGTCAAAATCTAAAAGAAAAAATGTTGACAGCTGTCGGTCGGGATGCCGAGGGTGCAGAGGTTGACGTTGGGTGCGAGGTGATTTTGGGTGTCGGATAAAGAAGAAGTATGTTACATTTTTAGCTTTGTTTATTTCCCTTTAAATAATGTAGGGAGGATAAGGTTTAAGGAAGGAAGGGTATAGGCGAGGGTCCCAAGAGGTCAGGGGGAAGAGCTCGGGCGGGGCGTGTTGATTCCCTCGACGGCGTCCCGGTGGCTGGTCCTTGATCCTCTGCTACGGGCGTTGACGGTCTAGGAGCCGTGGTATCAGCGGCGTTTTCACCGATGCCGATGGCCTCTGTAGTCGCACCCTTGGGCAGCCGTGGAGCGGTCCTTGTCCTCGGCGAGGGCGTCCTCCCTCTGGGCCGCTGCTGGCGTCGACGGACTCGGAGCCGTGGTATCAGCGGCATTTTCACCAATGCCGATGGCCTCTGTAGTCGCACCCTTGGGCAGCCGTGGAGCGGTCCTTGTCCTCGGCGAGGGCGTCCTCCCTCTGGGCCGCTGCTGGCGTCGACGGACTCGGAGCCGTGGTATCAGCGGCGTTTTCACCGATGCCGATGGCCTCTGTAGTCGCACCCTTGGGCAGCCGTGGAGCGGTCCTTGTCCTCGGCGAGGGCGTCCTCCCTCTGGGCCGCTGCTGGCGTCGACGGACTCGGAGCCGTGGTATCAGCGGCGTTTTCACCGATGCCGATGGCCTCTGTAGTCGCACCCTTGGGCAGCCGTGGATCGGTCCTTGTCCTCGGCGAGGGCGTCCTCCCTCTGGGCCGCTGCTGGCGTTGACGGTCTAGGAACCGTGGTATCAGCGGCGTTTTCACCGATGCCGATGGCATCAGTACTCGCACCCTTGGGCAGCCGTGGAGCGGTCCTTGTCCTCGGCGAGGGCGTCCTCCCTCTGGGCCACTACTGGCGTCGACAGACTCGGGAGCCGTGGTATGAGCGCCATTTTCTCCGAGTCGACGGGCGCCTCTGCAGCGGTAGGGCAGGAAGGGTCGCGTAGGACTCTCCCCCGGCTGGGTGCGAGAGCGGAAGGGCTTTGGCTGGGTACGGGCATCTGCATTTGCTCTCCCCCGGATTGGTGCGAGAGCGTAGAAATGGAGAGGGGGCAAATGGAGTTTCTCACTCAACCTTTGCCCCGCTCTCTTTCGGGGCCAGTGGACGCGAGAGGGGGAGTTGCTCACTCAAACGTCTCGACGTCCGTCGGGCCCCGGGCACGGGGGAGTCAAGTGGAATTTCTCACTCAAGCTCCTTGCTTCGCCCGCCCCGTTCTATCTTTTCCGCCGACGACGACGAAAGTGTTTATCAGGCAATTCAATTCAAGCTCAGGGGCGCTCCTTTTATCCCAAACCCCGAGGGTGCCCACGTGACCGCAGCGGCCAATATGGGTCCGCGTCGCTGTGGCGGGGGTGGGGCGAGATTTCGGAGCTCAGGAACGGGTGGGGGAGGAGGAAAAGCGGCGGTTGGCGCTGGCGTGGTTTTTGAGCAGGGTGAAGGGTTTACGCCGGGCAGAGCCGGGCGTAAGAAACTTAGCTTAATCATCTCATATGAAATCGATATGATCAATTCTTGAAATGTGATTTCATATCTGTGCATTGCAATGTTGAATGAGATTCGTCATGCTCTGTCGTATTATCATATTGTTAGATGTTGTGTCTGTAACCATGTCGATAAAAATACAATAATAACTTCCACACTTTGTTGTTCCAGATACCTTGATAATGGCACTGTGTGCCGTAAACCTGGGTCGGTCAGTCTTAATTTGTGATATTAAAGTGTGGAAGTTACTACCTTGTTTGTATCGTCATGGCTATAACATTCTTCCACAAAATTAAGCCTGATACGATTTTATACGTTTTCTATGACTTTATGTTGCATTATGCTTAATACATAAGTAATGCGATTAATTATCTATGCTGCCTGTTTTAATTTCTAAATTCCTAATGCGTGATCTTAAATCTGGGTACTTTTACCCTGATTTTGACATGTTATGTATTATCTTATTCATTGATTATTGTTAGTATATATGTTGTACTTCTTAATGAAATTAGTCTGTATTATTGTCACCATTGACCCCATGTTTTGTGGCATTTAATTATGCTACAATGTTCCAGGTGTCTTTAAGTCCCAAAACAATAAAGACTGTTTAAAATTTAAATTTCAATAAAGTTAAGCTATTTATCTATGAGAGTTAAAAATTTAGCACAATCCATGATTGACGCCTTGTTTGAAAATCTGCTTAGTAACAAAAATCGAGGATGTAATTATCGCCATTCTTTTGTTGCTTAGTTTACATCAACTCTGCTCCCGATCTGTTTTCAAGTGCGCTGCCTAGTGCGAAGGGTCTGAAACGAATGGAAAGCAAGTGATGAGCGCACTGGAGCGAATGGAAAGCTTCCCAAGTTTACTGAAATCACGTTTTCATATTTTACATAACGTATTGATTTGAAAAGTTGCAAGTAGTATCTCTGTAGCATGTAATGCTTCTGCTCAATTTGTTTGTCAGTCACGGTCAACGTTGAACTTCAACGGTGTACAGGCGTGCAGAAGATTAAGGTGTCTGGAGCGGTAATCGTGGCTCAATGAGTGCACATTTTAATATTTTTTAAGTTAGTCGAAAAAAAATTCTTGGACCACATTGCATTTAGTGCATCTGTTAATGCGTTGGAACTACCACACATGCAGTAATGGAAATGATACAGGAATTAAATTTTTCATTTTGTTTCTTATCTAAGGCATGTTATGAAGAGTTTTAAGCGCGGAATTCGAAATGTGGACGAAATTATGTTTAAATGCTTTTCTAACCAATATTGAACTCGGCAAGACACCTTGATATTTGTTAGCAACAGTTTTAAGTAACAGTAAGTCCACGTGTTAACATAGAATTGAAGTGCGATAAAACGCTTTAGTTATGATGGAATGTTTTCTCCATTATCTATAGATATCACTAATGAAGGCACGTATGCTAAGTTTCCTTCATATCAGCGCATAATTAAAAATCGATCCAATCTCCCAACAAAGGTGAGTGGATTCGGTTAGTAACATAGAAAACCTAGTGGAAACATGTCACTTAACACTTCACAGTTCAGGGTTCATAATTACACTTCATTTCGTTTGAGATTCAAGGCACCGGATACGTCCGTTCGGATTGCTTGAGAGGTATTAATTGAAATTGTATAGTAAATTGACAGGAAATCCCATTGTCACTTTTCTCTCAGTCCTCTTCCAATTTTACGCCACTACTATGTACTGTATATGTTGATAGATTAGTTATTTAATATTAGTTACTTAGTGTCAGTCAAGTTCTTTTCTTCTCTTCATTAAACTTCACTTAAGTTTAATGTGCTGCACATTAAAATGCCTCATTTATTTTGTCTCTCACAGGTACTCAGAAATGCCTCGGGGAAATAAACCTTTGTGGCTTCATAAACTCACTACTCTGACATTTCAAAAGCGTTATCGGAATTTCTCGGATGTGTCGATATCGGCTTTCCTTTGAGGCTAGCGTCTTGAAATACCGATACGTCTGAAGGGCGCCCCATCCTCCATAGTCCAAAACCGCATAGTTTTTGAGAAAACAACCTGATCGAAACAAGAATGCGAAAGGAAATCATATGAAGTTCAAGATTGGGGACAACTTTATCAAACGCTTTAATATTCGTCCTGACATTTTCTGTCTACTGTAGGATAAAAAGGCAATCAAGAATTTTTCAGACTTGGCAAGTATATTATGTGACAAGCATTACGCTTATATTTGCTTCGCGTATCAGTTGTCGATTTTTTGGTCTCCTTAGTAGGCGTTAGGGAATGAGATCTTTCTTCATTTGCTGTATCAAACCTCGCATACATTCTTCTTATTTTCCTCTCGGCTGTTTACGTGACACATTCACATTCTTACGATTGTACAATGTGAACATTTGGCTGAATACCATTCTGAGTGTTTTTGCAGTTTCTACTACTCTTAAAATTTCATTTCAATTTTGTATATTCATGAAAAACCATATCTTTAAATGGAAAATAAACACGGATGCGTGCAGTTGTCACATCAGGCAATAAAAATTGTTACATAATAATTACGTTAAAAATCCATATTTACTCCGAAAGTCCTTTTTGGGATGGAGTAACTTTCATAATTTTTCTCCACCCTGTAATTCAAGAAATTAGGAGCTGTCCCACATCTCGACCGGTGTCTTTGATAGAATTAGAATTTTTACCTAAACTTCCCTTATATCTACTTGAAAACGCAGCGATATGTTCTAAATGAGCAAGTGAAAACAAAAACTTTCTGTATTTTTAAGTCTATGAATGAATGGGTTTTTTTATTGAAACCCGAAAATTTGAAAACATCTTGACACGACAACGCTAGTTTCGTATTTCGATTCAATTTACTTTAAGTACTACTATGTACAAACATAAGATATCTCAGGGAGGCTTTTTCTATGAGTGATCTATAGGCAGTTCTACTATCTTTTTCTGGCTCTTTCCAGTTAGTAACAGTCATCCTTCTTAAAATCTCTATCCCTATGACAATGTCAGAACATCTTTTCCTAGGGGTCTCTCACGGGACCTATTTCTATCGGGTATCCATTCATAAGTTTTTTCCGTCGATCTTGTCTCTGCCATGCGTGTTACGTGACTTAACCATCGGGTTCTTTGAAACTTTATCAAGCGAACTCTGGTTCCTTTAATTATCAGCTCATTTTATTCTACATTTTTCGTCAATTCTCCATCAGTCTCCTTCCTCTTGGTTTGGCCCAAAAACTTATCATTTTTTATGCACACATTTTCAAGTATTCATTTGTTTTTCTGTGTTATCCTCCATGTCTCTCATGTGTATTTCACAACCTGTCTTATTGCTGTTTGTAAATATTTAGTTTGGATTACTTGTGAAAAATATAAGGATTCATCGTTACTTCAGGGAATAAAGACTCCTTTTCTTCGCAGTTATTATGCTATTCTCCTTGTTATGTCAGCTGGAATTGCATGATTTACACTTAACGTTACCCAAGTTTATTTGTTAGACACGCTGAGTTTCTATAACACCATTGTTTCATCTTTCCTTACCATTTTAATCCTATCTTTGTGAGCTCTCCACCAGTCATGTGTGACCACATTATTACCACAGCAATCTGCCAGCAACATTCCTTTGTGACCCTCAGTTCTCCTTCCAGGGTAACCGAACCAACTTCCTCCTCTATCTGACCTTTCGACTCCTTTGAAGCAGGGACACACACATACAGATGAAGGTCTCTTTTCTTCCCTTTTAATTTCACTATCGCCCCTGAATTAACTGTCCTTCCGGCTTGGTCTTCCACGGGAGAATCAAGCCCTTTTCCCTTTTCCTTCCCTTCTGTCGCCAAGGAGTCCAGAGGGGGCGGGAGAGAGGATAGCGTAGTGGGTAAATCCGATCTTCCACTCCACTACTCCCAAATGAAGAAGGTACTTGGGCAAACATCTTCTTCAATCCCCTCCCCTCTACCCCCACGGTTACCTATAATTAATTTTTTCCTTAATTCTTTCCCTTCCTTTTATCTTTTAATTACTCCGGTTGGTGGAGCCACTTTGCATCTTTACCGCCCGGAGATGTCACCCCATTTTTTAATTGCTTGGCTTCTCATCTTTTCGCGGGCACTTTTGGAAAGATGATAATTCGACCTCATCTCGGTGATACCGTTTTGTCTGACCCAGTTTCTTTCCAGTTCTCATCGAAGATGTGGACGTGTTCATGAACGGCTCAGTGAAATACGTCATAATTTGGTAATATAATACTCGGAATTTGAATAATTAAATAACGATACAATCAAAAACTATCCTTTGTCCACCTAATATGGTGGAATACTGTAAAAACTCATAAAAATGTAACTAGCAAAACAAAATAATCCTCCTCGACTGGAAATCTAATCTCTGTTCAGGTGAATGATATTTTCACTTTGAATTCCTGTTCATAACTTCATAGCGGGTAACGCCTGTTGAAGTTTCATGCCTTACGGTGGCTAGAGCGATAGTCGTGGGTTGATGAGTTCACATTGTAGTATGTTTTTTAAGGAAGTCGAAATAAATTCTCGGACCACATTTTATTTCAGTGCATCTGCTTAGGCGTTGTAACTCGCCATTCAGGAAGTACTAGAAATGATACAAGAATTATATTGTTAATATTTTTACTTAATTAAAGCATAATTTGATTAGAATTTTCGGCGAGTTATTCTAAAATTAGACGTAATTATGTTGAAATGTGTTTTTTAAACTAATACTAGATTCGGCGTGACACATTGATATTTGATAGCAACAATTATAATTATAAAAAATGTATTATTAGGAAGACAATCGGCAATCGGATACGTACATAATTCGATTATAATGGAATTATGATGAAATACAGGGTGATTACAAAAGAATGCGTCGGTTTCAAAGATCTGTATTTTTCAAACGGTATGAGCTACAGAGCTGCGCGACCTCTTAAAATGACCGATACATTCTCTAGTTTGGCTGAAAAAAAATCAAAAATGTTCAATATGTCCTCCTTGAGTAACCCGAAAAATATGAAGTCAATATTCAAATTCTTCCCGCACTCTGTGAAGCATGTCAGGAGTTACAGTCTTTACAGCCGAAGTTATGCATGCTTTCCATACTTCACTGTTAGTAGGCAATGGCGGCACGAATACTTGACTCATATGACATATCCCCACAAAAAATATCACATGGTGTGAGATCAGGTGACCTCGGAGGCCACAGATGATAGGCGAGGTCTTGCCTTGCAGATCGACCAATCCATCTTTGTGGGTACGTCTCATTAAGATGAGCACGAACTGAGAGGTGCCAAGGATCTCTGTCTTGCTGAAACACAAAATCATTGGAATCTACTTCCAGTAGAGGAAAAAGTCCATCATAATCAATGCCTACTAACAGCGAGGTATTGAAAGCACGCATAAATTTGACTGTGAAGACAGTAACTGCTGACATGCTTCACAGTGTGGCAGGAATTTGAATATCGACCTGACACGAGCTAAAATCTCACTGTATTGATCATTTATCCAAAGCCATTAGTGACTCTGACGTAAGCCCCCATTTAAAATCAATGCTGCGTCATCATCATTGGCCGTTCAATCCTAATATGTATGACTGCAGACAGTAACTGCTGACATGCTTCACAGTGTGGCAGGAATTTGAATATCGACTTGACATTTTTCGGGGTATTCAAGGAGGACATATTGAACATTTGTGATGTTTTTTTCAACAAAATTAGAGATTGTATCGGTCATTTTAAGAGGTCGTGCAGCTCTGTAGCTCGTACCATTCGAAAAATACAGATCTTTGAAACCGACGCATTCTTTTGTAATCACCCTGTATATTTCATATGCCATAAGACTACGTGGTAAAATATCCTTGAATTTCCAATAAATCAGATTGGTTAAAATGCAATGTTTTCGCTTTTATCAATTGAAATTGCCAATGAAAACACGTATGCAATGTTTCACGCAAATCTGTGCATAGACTAAAATCACTCCAATCACCCTAAAACCGCTGAGTTCATTGGCCGTGGCAGTGGATCTAAGTACTTTGGTGTCCTGTTTTCAAACTTTACAGCGCTCAATCTTTAATCAGCGTTCTGTTCTTCTTTATGATCTCCTATTTCTCAATCATTTCTAGTCTCTGTGGTCCTTGTATGCTAATCCATTTGGTCTCTTGTTCGAGTCATTAGTTTGTGATTTTTCTCAACCCGGGTAAGGCAGTGTAGGAATGGACATTATACTCTGGACCCCGTGTCGCCTTTTGTTTATATAATCTTATTCCGACGCCGGGTTTTCTCCACCGTTCGTTAATATCCAATTGCGTTTCTTTCCTATCCAAGTTACCTTACTGTCCTTAGCTGCACAAATGACTTCAGATTTCCTTTTGCTTGCTCAAACAACCAACTAACCACATGGGGAAAATAGGAAGATATCTACAAAAATACTTTTTTTCTCCCACTGGATGGGTGGCGAGGAGGAGAAATGAGGATATATTGCATCTAGTTGGAGAAGAGAGGAAGCTGTTGGCAGAGGTTTGGAGAAGGCAGAATAGATGGGTGGAGGAAGTTTTGAGAGGAAATGGTACGTTGAAGAGAGTGATAGAGGGGAGACCACTGGTGAAGCGTGGAAGAGGAAAGAAGGGGAAAGGAATTCTGGGCAAAATAAGAGGAAGTAGATGATATGAGAAATTTAAGAGAGTTCTAATGGTGGGATATCTGTTGGAGGGAAAACGAGAAAATATTTCAGAAATTGGGGATGCAGGATAATGACTGTCCAAAAACCTACCAACTAGCTGGTAGAATAATCAAATGAATGAATGAGGTGATACGAAAATAGAGTTCACTTTTATACCTAGAATAATAATCATCAGCAGTCATATATCTGAAGATTGGTTTGCAGCAGCTCTACGCTCCACTCTTTTCTACGCCAACCGCTTCATTACTACACAATTCTTCAATTTGATGTCCTATGTAGTTTACCCTGATTATTCCAATCTTCATCTTCCCCTGTACCTCTTGCAATTCATTTATCATTCCATTATTGTTTCAATTGGGCTCTTGTGTCGCAAAATCTGTGCAATAAGTTTGTTTCTTTTTCTTCTTAGAGTTTTAATCATACTTATTTTTTCTCCAACGCTTCGTAGGACATCTCAATTGGTCAGCTCACCGTCCATTTGGTCTTCGTCATTCTTCGATAGCACCACATGAGTGATATCCACAATGAAATGAAAATAAATGACACTGTTTCAAAAGAAGGAAATATTTACAGCTCCCAGGATATAATCATAAAACTCGCCGCAAGAGGGGAAAATCAGAGCTTAAGATACTAATTAGAAAATGAAAAACATATATGTTGAAGCTATATTGTGGTTAATTGGGTATTCGAGCCTGAGTTTATTCTGTAAAACTTTTCAAACTTAGCCCACTCAATGAGTTCCAGGACCTAAATCTAAGAAAACGGTCGGTATTTCAGAAAAAAAACTTCATTATCCTCTTTTCGCGAACGCTGGCTGGGTGCCTTGATTAGAAAGTCAATTAAAAACTAATTTGGTTGCGAAAAAGGGATACGTCACCGAGGATTTGTGTAGAATGATATTTCGCATATTGCGGGAACCCTGAGTGAAGATGGGATGAACTGTTTCGGAAGGTTCCCAAGTGCCTAGATTCTGCGTCATACTGAGTACGGAGAAGAGGATTTTAGCTTCCTTGGCCGAAATTAGGTGAAAAAAGGGGGATTACGGCCCTGCTCACCTCCCTTGAAACTAGATTTAAGGAAAGTTGCCAAGACAGATAGAGCTTTAACTTGCCAAACCGACGGACTTAGCACCACAGTTCAGGTTCTCTCTAAATGTCAGTCCTCGCAGGATACTGAATTAGTTCCCTTCGAGTTTTACGATTTTCTAGTTCTTACTGACCCGTTCTATGGTAGAATTGACAAGCAAAACTTTTAAATAAGTATGCGCAAAATCCAGATGTTATATTGTCTTTACCTTTTTTATTTATAAACCATGAGGGGTTCCCGTTGAATGTCAATGTGAAGAGGAGATAATTAAAATATTTGTTGAAGATTGAAAGAATCCGCCTAAAATGACGTTCAGAATACTCTAACAATATCGCAGTCATTTACTGGAGAAGTTGGAATGAAAAAATACCCCAGCTAAAATATCACTGTATTGATCATTTAATCAAAGCCATTAGTGACTCTGACGTAAGTCCCCATTTAAAATCAATGCTGCGTCATCATCATTGGCCGTTCAATCCTTATATGTATGACTGCAGCCCTCCAACTTTCCCTATGTTAAACTTGGTACCTTTCCCTTACTCCTTGGTAGTTCTTCTTATACAATTTCTTCTTTATATGGTCTATTCATTTATCCGTAGGCCTCTCTTTTTTCAATTTCCTTCTATTTTCCCATCAGTTATTTTTTTCACACAGCAGTTGTGCCTCAGGGTGCTATCGATCTGGGTCTTCTTTCCTGTATATAGTTCCATATGGCCCTTCCCTCTTCTACAATTTTGAATAATTTTTCATGTCTTATTTTATCCGTCCATTTAATCATCAGCATTCTCCTCCAACACCAGGGTTCGAATGCATGTATATTTTTTTCTGGTTTGCTTTTCCAATGGTCCATGTCTCCGATCCATGGAGTGCTACACTCCTCACGAAAGCTCTTACGTTCAGTTTCCTTGTTTGTAGGCCTATGCTGTAGGTAGTTAATAAGTTAATTAAAATTAAAATTTTAGAAATAATGCATAAATAACGATTGTCGAGCCTGTAACTAAATTTTATGAAGAAATGTAAAACAAATACTAGAATCAAAAGTAAAATTTATAAATTTCATTCTTTCAGTCATCCTTTCCAAAAATAACAAATTTAAGTATTTCGTGAGTAGGTTCACTTGACAAAAAATTAAATAAGACCTCTGCGCTGATTCCAATATATTTTTATGGAAATAAAGTTTGGTTATAAAGGGTCCACATAGGAGCCCCTTGGGTCTTTCTTATAAAGAATATTAATCCTTTTAGGTCCTAAGGGACATGTGCGGTAAATATCATTGGAATCCGTCAAGGGGGACTCCGTGTTCAAGCAAACAGATGATTTTCAGTTTTATAAATATAGATTATACGTCTTTTTCAGGAGTAAACAGACCCTGGCTGTATAACAGATGTTATTTACTCCTTTGCTGATATTAAAAAAATTAACTTTGGCTTTATCTGGTCTTTGCTAAAAGGAGTTTGCACAATTAATTTCGCGTACACCGAATATGTATATATCTATAAAGACACCGAAGGCCTATGTTCTCCTGAAGAAACCGAAATAATTTTATGTGCGTAACAGGTAATGTGCCAAAAAAAAAATGAGTCTGAGTTATCTTTCAGAGGCAATTATTTGACTCTACATGGATTCGGATCCGGTTCTACCAATTGGCAGTCTGGTATGTTTGCCATTTAAAACCTAGTTCAAATTCAATTCAAAACGCGGACACGACACTTGTGCTGACGGTGTGCGGTACCATACTAATAGCTTCATTCCCTTCAAAAACATCTTAGTACACTAATTTTGAGGATACCGGGACTAGCCACGGTAGTTACCTTTACGGAGTCACCCGCAAGTTCACACAAGTGCGATCTCTGTGGAATATCGATCTTAGTACACGATAAGTCGGTGTTGTAACTACCCATCACCTACTTATCACACATGACCGGCTATTATGAGATTCGGGTGACCCACACATTCAAAATATTACTCCACTGCAATGCATTGCTCTCGGTCACAACTTGTCTGTTTACCCTGAAGAAGGCATGTTTGGCGATTATAAATAATTTTTCTTTCACACTACCGGTGACCTGTTAATTCTGCATGCCTTCTAAATGATATCAACGATATATTCATATTCCTTATTCACTTTTAATGAGAACAACGCAATTCTGGGTGATATTTTTTATGCAATAAATTATGGTTGACGTTACCCTTCACAAATTATTTACCTATGTATTGATATTATTATTGGAACTCCAAATTTTCTCTTTGAAGTGAGTCATTTTTTAATTGGTTCAGTATGGTAAAAAATATAGCCATAAGGATAAAAAATGTCATGCATTTCGCTGCAGGTTATATTAATCAGCCAACTGTAATATGCAGTAACATTATAATGATCATGTCTACAGAGAATTTTATACGGTGCAATAGACACACCGTGGCGTGGTTTGTAATTGGAAAAAGGACGGCCAAGATAATGGAATTTATTTTAACGAAGTAGATATTTGAAAAATTACGTTGGTATTCTCAAATGATCGGTGCGTGTGAAAGGACGCGTCATTAAAACGTAGTTTCCAACAGTTGATGAGTAGGACAGGTACACATTTGACCTCATTTCGTTGAAAAATCCACCAAATATTTTTCATTTAAGCCATGTAAATGAAGAACTGTGCGTCAGAAAATTTGAAATTTCATGATCTGTGAACAAACAATTCGCTTTCGTACAAATATTTAGGCGCATGAGTATTTGAAACGTATTCTTTTTCTACGTTTTAGACCAGGTGATAGAATATCAAGTAAGACGCGATGAATCATATCCAGCGTGCGTGTCTTGAAATGAATGTTCGCTTTAATACTGTTCTTTCCTCATATAGGTACAAAGAGGAGCAAAAACTTCGTATTGTGCGACGCTTTTGAGCGAATTTACCTTAGTTCCGGAGACAATCTTGTGAGAGGTGATAAGGCAAAGGAAAGAATGTTTGGCCGCCCGAAGGGCTATGAGACGGGATTAAATAAAGGGTTGGCTCTGTCTCCACGGGAAGTTACAATTAAGTCTTTGCTTTGGGAGAGAACAGTAGCATTTTCCTTTTCCTCTATACTAGCCTTCCGAATAAGATGGTCGGTTGGGATTAAGCTTGAGCTAAGGTTGGAATTAAGGGGGTGTAGTGTGGGGAGGGACTTTATCATTAAGGTGACCTCCCTGTTCTTTCCTCAAGTGTGTTTGTCTGGTCGCCGTAAGGGAGACCGAGGGCATTTATGTGGAGTGGTGACGTCTGCAGGAAAGGCCCTCATAGTGATAACAGAGGCAACAGAATTACAAGGTACGCCGAGTAATTGAATCAGAGATTAAGAGAAAGGACAACACGTTGGTTGGACATATTAGTTGAGTGCAGTTTTGGAGCTGCGCCAGCTTCATTCCTGTTGTGTATCTTGCTTTATTCTATAATTGAGTTTACGTCTATAAATTTGATTGTTTCAGGCTTGACTTCGTGGAAGTGATAGATATCCATTTTTAATATAAATCCTTGTACTTTTCCACACTTTATTTAAAAACTGCGACTGGTTTCACCATAATATGGCTTTTGGCACATTTTGAAGCATAGGTCATACAATATATACCCAGAGAAAGTTAAAAATGGTGGGGTTTGGTTTGAAATGGGGGAGAGAGGAGCAGGGCGGTTGGGGCATGGCAGAGTGAGAAGGGGTAGTGGAAAAATCGAGAGGAAAGGAAGGAAAGTGATTCCCCCGATTCACTTTCCTTCCTTTCCTCTCGATTTTTCCACTACCCCTTCTCACTCTGCCATGCCCCAACCGCCCTGCTCCTCTCTCCCCCATTTCAAACCAACCCCCACCATTTTTAACTTTCTCTGGGTATATATTGTATGACCTAAGCTTCAGAATGTGCCAGAAGATGCCATATTATGGTGAAACCGGTCGCAGTTTTTAAATAAAGAGTGGAAAAGTACAAAGGTTTTTATTAAAAATGGATATTTACGTCTTTATTATAAATATTAATGCAGTATCCATCCATCCATTGGTGAGTTGCACCGACGTTTCAATGAGGACGATTGCAGACTACGCCGTCGAAACGTCGGTACAACTCACCAACATCACCCGGATGGAAACCCGAGAAATCTACATCACAAGTATTCACCGGGAAAGCCTTAAATATAACAGTATAAAGTGCAGTATATCGGTTGAAATAGGCTAAAATGAAAGAGAATAAAAATCCTCTAGATTTAGAATGTTGAGCTCTTGGGTAGGGTGTCCCTTGAATGGCCGAAATTTTTTTTTTTTGGAATTTCATTTTGCACCACTTTTCATTTTTTTCCTTTGTAATAGTAAATAAACAGTGCAAAATTTCAGCTCGATCGCATTAGTTTTTCACGTGCCACAAGACCGGAGAAATTTTGAAATTTAGTGAAAAAAACAGGGAAACAAACTTAAGAGTTACTGGAAATGTATAAATTATTTTTTACGAAATGATAAGTCACTGGGAAGCTATGAATATATATCTACTCTGAATAATATTTTTTTAAAATCCTAACTACAAAGAGGGAAAATGTGGGTTAGCATGAAATACTGGCTAAAACATGATTTAAGACAAATTGTCTTTGGTACATTCTCTACACTTTCGACGTGTTGCTTGCGTCACAGTAAGCATATATTGCAAATTATCTTCACTTCTTACGCTATGGAGTAGTCTTGAGTAATTGCAAAACCTCTTTCTGCTGTATCATTAGTCACACACATATCAAAGAAAAACATGCAGGATTTTTGAAAATCCTGACATTGATCCCATTTATTTGGATGCTCATCAACAAATTGATGAGATAACCCAAATCTTTTGAATAAATATATAGTATAAGGGCCAACAAAATCATACAAATTGCTATAAACCAACGAATTCAGCTCATTTAAATCAATTTTCGGACGAGTATCTCGGTACTCTTGCATAGGAACAAAGCATTTACAAGACTTTACCTTTTCTAACAATTTTTCTTTACAGTCTAACGTTACAGCTGGATCTAGTAAAGCCAGGCCAGTAAGTTGCTGCGTATGATACCACAAATACCTGGAGAATGTTTTTGCAAATGTTTGGGACACTCGTTTGTTTACATTTTCATACATAATCAAATTTTTTAGGAAATTTAACTCATTGTGTGGGGCAGAAATAGCGTTGGGAGCAGATAACCAATACTTAACATATAGAAGCACAATGAACAAAGAAACGTCTCTTAAACCATTTTCTTCTCTTTTCGTCACCTGGAACTGGCCTTTGACCAGCATGATTTTCAACGAGTAAATTTCATTTGCCATAAATCTAGCTTCATGCACGGCACCCGGCTTCGCGAACTTAATTCCGCTTGGAGGTGTGCCTGCCAGGTATATGCAGACGAGCTCCAAAAATTCCCGGTAATCATCTCGGCTGTGTCCTTCCTGAGCAGAAAAATAAAGCCTTCGCCCTTTCTTTCGCTGGTTTATCAAGAAAGCTATATCTTCCTCATTCGTCATCACCTGCAATGCATCAACCGTGGCGATGTCAAAAAGATCTTCAAAAGAATTCTTCAAGGAGGTCTCTCTCGCAATTTGGGTCTTGTCGCGGTGAGTGCGGGTTTTTGGAGTGATCTCCATTCCATCTATAAAAACTTCACTAGTTTCACAACGCGGGGCAGATATTTAGTAGGTATGTTAACTTTTTCCCAAAAGCATATCACTTCCATTGGGGTGCTATTGCACGCTTTTGAAAGGGAAGATTTGTGAATGCATCCGAAAAAGAAACTTAATACCTGTATGCGCGAAGGTAACTTGGCACCCGTTATCTCATCTGAAGAATTTCCTATAAGAAATACAAGCTTCCGAAGAGCCTTCTTCGGGTTGGTAGTAACACGCAACATTATAAACTAAGAGTCCTGTAGCTTTCAGTCCACGTTCTGTTGTGCGACGCAATACTGTCACTGGTCCTCCTATTCATAGCCAATTTTTCCCTCACGGACCGATATTTATATAAAACACATACTTTGTATATTTTTCCTGCTATTACAAGCAACGGCCTCCCGGCGCCTATCAGCAGCGGCCGCCCTTCGCGTGTATTAACAGAGCGCGTTATTTTGTTCCGAAAGTCGTAGTGGCAGTGTGGACCGTGGTGGGGCAAGGGGAGATTAAGGAAGGAGGGAGCGGCGGGAGGGAGGGGGGGACAGTAATAAGAAAAACTGGAACCTTACAAACTTCAGAAAGTGACACTACTGTGTATAACATTGATTTAACGGCTTCACTCCTCTCTCATGATAATTCTTGTATTTTTCAATTAAAATTGCAAAAATTCAAACATCTTGTGGCACGGGAAAAAAGTCTCTGATCATGTTCAAATTTTGCATAGCAGCTATTTTTAACAAAAGGAAAAGAATAAAAAGTGGTGCGAATAAAAATATTGAAGTTCATTTTTAAGGGACACCCTACTCTTGGGTTTCCATCCGGGTGATACTTGAGAGTGGCACTGACGTCTCAAAGTAGTAGTCTGCCATCGTCCTCAGGGTGAATTATTCTGGGGATGATGGCAGACAACGCTTTCAAAACGTCGCGTCGGTGCCATTCGCCAACATCACCCGGTTGGAAACCCGAGACCTATACATTCTAAACATTCTCCGGGATAGGCTTATATCCTCTAGATTTATTTCATTAGCGCTGATCCCTATATCCTTGAACGATTTCTGTCTCCATCTCAGCATACATGCCACCTCTCTTCCAAATCGCTCATCCCGTCATAAAGCCTATTCTATCTCTCTTCTCCTTCCTTGCTTAACCAACAGCCTCATCTCTATCACGGCCTTCAGCATACCTTCGCCTCCTCACATCTCTTTTAAAAGCCGGCCCCGGTGGCGGTGGCGTAAAGTCCTCGCCTGCTAATCCGTGGGTCGCGGGTTTGATTCCCGCCTAGGTCGGTTTTTTACATGGTCAGGGCATGGGTGTTTCTCTCAAGTTCTGGTGGTTCGGCCCCTGAGAAACCTGAAGACAAACCAATGGCATATCAGGATCGCAGGGGCATACGGATCACTAGAATCGTCCAAGAGCAAAAAATAAGCATTTACTCCGCCTCCTCCGATTTCTTCTCTAGAACTTCCTCGTTTGTCATCTTTTTCAACCTCCGCATCATTCTCTCTTCTCCTCCACACCCACAAATCAAACGCGTGCTGTCTATTCTGGTCTTCTTTTCTCGTAGTCCACCTTTCTCCACCATAGTGCTTCACACCATATTAGACTCTTCTCTAACAATTTATTTACACCCTTACTCGAGATCTCCCTTATCAGCTCCAAGGAGGTTAGAAAAGAAATGGAGGCGACATACCACTTGATTCTTGAGGCCAATTCCGACATTGCAGTCGGCACAGTTTAGACCTTCCTCCGGCTTACGTGTTCGGCGGTCGCGTTAGATTTTCGTCAAATCTAAGTTAAAAACCAGAGGCAAATCTAACAAGTAATCTTGTAAGTTAATAACCACAGGCAAGGCGATGTTTTGTGGCTGGTTTGGCAACACCTACTCGGCACAAAATCCCTCCCAAACACCCCTATTCTTGCTTCATCCTCATCCATGAGCGTTCACGGTCATGCCTCCTCCATTTCATTTTAACCTCCTTGATCAGCACCCTCCTATTGCTGAGCACATCTTTCGCAAGCGTAATTATCCTCGTAGTCTTTACTACTGTGTCCATTTTCTTCCAAATATGCTACCAAAGATATCGAATCGTTCCACTTGCTCCAGTTTATGCACTCCCACATTTACGACCAGCCTCTATTCATTTGTCCTTAAGAACCTCATTAATTTATTCATTAATTGATTAATCTCTATTTTATATTACATGATCTTATTTCCAATTGCATCTTCTAGAGTCCGCATTCCATTGAATGAGCGAATAACCAATGCCTAGCCTCACACCCCTTAGAGGCGTTCATCCTCAAGGCTCGATTGATTTCCCCACTGAATCACTATGCTCAGTCCTTGTGCGGGAATGCCATTTTAATGCAAGTGCCGGGGGAATAGAAATGAGCAATGTGGAATGGTGAACTAGGTCGGCGTTGGCCCAGAAATACCAGAGAGAGAGAGAGAGAAATAAAATTTGGATTTACGAGTACTTAGCGGTCGCTCTGGGCAATATGGCTCAAGGTTGTTTACAGTTTAAGGTTTATCGACGCTGTGAGAATTCTCTCGAAGTATTGAAAGCGGTCGAGATATGTTGTAGTGCCTTTGGTTTAAAGTTCTTTCCTTCACTCAGCCTCCTGCTGAACCTCTCCTTATTCAAACATTTTCATTCGGTGATTTTTTTTTAATTTTGTAGTCAGAAAATTCTTTTTTCCGTTAATGTTAAAGTCTCTTTCTGACGAAAAGCGTCTAATAAATTGGCACGTATGGTTTACCTAAGTGTGATGGTGATGAAACAGAATTGTGTATGCACCAAATATATTATTTAAATTAAAACGTAATATTATCATTTTTTTGGGCATCGTAATCTACGTGTTCTTGAACTGGACTTATCATTGTAGAAGGCATGAAAATGGTATGCCTATGTTACTAAAGTAATTGCTGTTAGGCACGGTTTTACTTCATAAAATTCCTCGTGTAGGCGTATGAATCTCTTCAGAAGTGTCTTTTAAATGCATTGTGGCCCATTTAAATGAAATTTACGGAGAGAAGTAATTCTCACCATCAGGATTGTTCATTCAAGTCTAATTTATTAACGGGGCTCATTTATTCAGAGTTTAAATGTCTATCATCATTTGCGACATTAATAGCAAAATTAATAAATCAAGTACGTACATATATAATTAAAGAAGTACAGTATTATCGTAAACCATCCAGAATGAAAGTGTGTTAAATATAATGTGTCTCCTTGGCGATTCTCGTTTCGTCTCTCAACTTAACCATTACCCAATGGGGAGAGACCATTCAGAAGACATTCATGAACTAATTCAAAAGTATTCCACCACTGAATCACCCTGAGCATACAACCATAGAACGTTCATTGAATGTTCAATTGTGAACTATTCATTTCCAGTTCACGAAGTATTGTTCAAATATGCTCCCTGGTTGAACATTTAAAGAACATCTTCAAATCATATATATTTGAATTGTCATAAACGACAATATGTAAGCTAACGTGCGGGAATTGTAAAAATCGTGTTTATTCACAGTAATATTGCATTTATATTCGTACTATGTGGCAATAAAGGTTTCAATTAATTAATGCCAAATAACTGTTATCGGGATGTGATGGTATTTCCTCAACCTATCACGGAATTGCCATTTTATAATTATAGTTCTCGAAGTTAAATTTATCCACGGAAGTGAATAGGGTGTTTTTCATAAAAAAATTGGCCAATGTGTTTGCGGTAAAGTGTATGCCTGTTGAGTATAAGTAATAAGGTATTATCTAAACCGTGTAATGCTTCACACGCGGTACTACGGTTATAATCTGACCACTTATTTATCGGGCATTACTTTTTTATGTGGTAACATAGAGGACGTTGATAAGGAATTTTGATATTTCATAATTGAAAAAAGGCTCGTGACGGTATGATATATTTTGTGGACAATCAAGCTAAACTCAATTCGTCGTCTCCAAATTATTCCGAGGGAATTCGGACCGAACGTGAGTCCCTAGGTTATTAATGTATGAATGAGTCTGTAGCGTATTCCAATTACCCATTCCCCTTTTGTTGCCTCCTCTTGTGTTGGTGTGCGTGTCCCCGTGTGATGTAACGAGTTTAAAAGCCCGAGGGCTGGAGACCCGTCGTCGTCACGGGGATATGCGTGCGACTATGACGTCATTCGCGTGCTCTGCCGCGTGGGCGTAGTCATGGAAAATGGAGAGGTAGCGTGGGAGGCAGCTTTGACGCATTAGCACGGGCGTGCTCTTGTGTTCGTGACTGAGCAAGAAAGCGTGCGATTGGGAGAGCCTGTCTGGGCATAATGCGTAACTGAACGCTATAGGGTTTCGTAAAGGGATGGAAATAAATGCCGCTAATGCATACGTACTGAGTCATGAGTGCGCAATTCACCCAGAACTACTTCATGTCACGCGAATTAATAACGACTACACGTTTTCACTGCGTCTTACGAACGCAACGTATGATTCCAACGGTTTTATCACGCTGTTTTTTCACTTGTTCAACCGTTTGATGTACCTAATTAGTTTTATCATATTTAGCATGTTGAAAAGTTATTGCATTTCGTGGGTCAAAATCAAACTGCCGTTTTTTTCTAGATTTGTATTGGTATAGGAATCTTTTCTTAATAGTTATCATAATCATATTGGCATTTTTATCTGAAGTTTTATGTTACAGATTCACATTGATGCCATAAAGTTTGCAGAATTATTGATTTGAAACTAATTTAGAGCTAAAATTATTTATTTATTCAAACATACATTGCAATTAGGGAAATACCTGGTGGCAATGAAGGTAGACATGCACATAAAATAATTTGATCACCTACATGAAGAGAAAGAAAAAATGTAATACATATTATGGATGGATTAACATAAGTTACAATATAAAAATTAATTTTGTCTTCAATATTCTAAACATAAGTGATTTTTAGATTTTGGGTAAGAGCTCAAGGAGTTCATCAGACAGCCGGTTCCAATCATATATACCCCTATTTAAAAACGAGTTCTTACCCGCGTAAGTTTTTATATTTGGTTACATGGTGAAATCTCCATTGAAAGTAAGGACCTTATTAAAAATATAATATTGAAAATCGAAGAATACCCCTAAGTCAGCTGGTGAAGATTTTCCTATTATGAAAATTTGTTCGAAGTGTAAATATTTGATGTTGATTCGTGAAGAAGGGAGGTATATATGTGGTGCTAAAGAGTATCTTTGTGGGTGAGCGTCAGAATATTATTTGAAAGATAGGTACACTCTATTTGAGTCGTTTTGCTGGGTACTACACATGTGTCTTGCATAAATGACTCTGGACCACCTGAACACCGCCAACGACAGCATCTAAGGAATACGAAAACTACACGATAAATATTCGACCATGACTCTTTTGTACCTTTTGAATGCCACCTATTGGCTGGTTACCAAACGTTACGCCAGCGCACATCCGTCGCAGTGTGGGGTCGTGAATAAACTACGTTACCAACTTGGGGGGTGGGGGGAATACCTAAAAACCTATTGCGGGTAACGAGGGGGAAGGAGGGTTCTCTCAAAGCAACGTGGCTGTTACAATGGGCCTGTTTACGTTTCTTACTCATCATCATTGCATCTACAATACTACAGAGTTTAGCATGAGGATGAGCGCGTGGGGTGTTTCTTACTCCCCAAGCTTCCACTTTAACTCAATGCAACTGAACCATTGCCTCTAAAATATTGCAAGTCTTCATTCCATCAAATTATTTGCATTTTGACCTTCTCGAGGGTCAAATAGTGACCTCGTGACAAAACATTTCAAGGCAGTAGTCATAAATGTGGGGAGGGGAAAGAACAAAGCAGATGAGCACATCACCTTGCGCCGTGATTCATGGTTGATTTTTAGTTTAAAAATGAATATTCCTCGTTCCAATTAAGATAAGATCTATTATATCTATTTCGGCTACCTTGTCTCATTTTAACCTGTCCCTAAAAATAAATCACTCAATAATTGAGAAAATATTTAATTTTTGAATTGAAAGTTTCATTTTTTATAGACAACGTTACATTGTCGGGGGAGGGGGGGGGAAATACTACGGTTGTCAACGAATGGGGAGGGGGGGGGGGGAAATAATCACCAATAAGGGTATCGTAGTTTATGCACGACCCCTGTGATACCCGATATCTCAAAAGAAATCGGTGCCTTTACTCTCCAGGACTTGAAGGTTCATGGGGAATACCTATCGTTCCATTCAACGTCCTCCTTGTACAGTTAAGTACCCTGACGTGCTCCGATTAGCGTTAACTTCAGCATCTAGAATTGACAAGTTCCCGTTTAAAGTCATTCTTTCTCTGTGCCGTGGGCGCCAACAATGTAACCATCCCGTTGGACAAAGGCCACCCCTACCGGTTCAATAACAAATTCAGCAATAAGTGCCGGGGGAAATGGATTTGGTTGTTGAAGTGTATTGTTTGCGTGCAAGAGAAACAAAAATTGGATACAATAATAACTTGTCACTGAAGTAAAATTACATGTAAAAATATAATATTACTCTTTGGAAATTTTAGACACATATTTGGATGTTTATACATTTCTGAATCACTTTTTTATATTTTTTAATAAATTAAAACGTATTTTTTTCCTTTTATCATTTATTTTTAGTTTTTTTCTTTTATTTCATTGCTTATTATATATTCTTTTCTTACATTTTTATCAAGATTTTTCAATTTTTTCCATTAACTCGGAATTCTATACGTTTGTGGCCAACAGTTGGTGAGCCATTCAAATTCGGCCCTTTTGCAAACCATGTTTACTAAATTTAAAATAACTTACATGTCTAAAGATGACAGGATGGATTCATCATCATTTCAACTTCTTGAGTTACATCTCTAGAACTGGAAGCAGTGGCGAAATTAGCAGGATAAACTGCCGAACTGACAAGAACATATATTTCCTCTTTTGATTCACCTTGGCTGACGAAAACAACAACAGGACGAGTTACTAGTGCACTTTTTTTTAGTTCACAGTATACCTAGAATTCATCCATTTAACAAAATCAACTTGTTCTAGGGTAACTTTGTGGTATATCAAAGTAATTTTTAAATAATTTAACGTTTACCTCTTCTTCACCTGTGAAAAAGACACTAATCGTTCCTTAAATTACCTGGTGATTATATTCTTGAAATTATCCTTCAATATCCTTGAAATTATCCTTCAATTACGCTTGATGAAGATCGGTATTCCTTCTCGATTTTTAGAAAAGGCTGTTACACCGACCATGTAATTCCAGCAAGTACAAGACATAATTTTTCTCATTGGCTGATGGCCTTTCATTCCATGATTCATCGCCTGTTCAACGTTCCCCTTTCAAAAGAATGCTTCAAGAAGGAAATTAGCATAAATAAGCACATAGCTTCAGTCAACGGGTATTCCCAAGATTTAATTGACACATTAATTTTTAGAAAACAGAGAAGACAGGTCATTAACCGAATGTATTCAGCACACAATAGTTATAAGAAGCAGTGGTTCGCTTTTACAAATCTGGACGCATTTTCTCATAAAAATGCTAAAACATTACCAATAGATAAATTTCGTGTTGCTTTCAAACCAAGTTCCACTCTCAGAAGGCTCCTTGTAAAATTTGAAGACCAGATAGACAAAATAGATAGATTTGGGATTTATGCATTAAAGTGCAGTGTTTGTAATGGCGTCTACATGGGAAAGACAGGAAGAAGCTTCGGTGTGGGAAGAAAAGAAAATTTAAGTGCTTATAAAAATAAAAATGAGAGCAAAAGTAATTTTGCTTAGCGCTTAATATGTTAAAACCAACAGAATGATTTTGAACTGGAGTTTTTAAAATTTTGCAATGACCAACGCGAACTGGACTCAAGAGAACAGCTAGAGATTTTGAAATTTATGAATGACCCAGACATTACCCTCATTAATGAATACCCATACCAATCCCTTCCTTTTCACTTTTCCCTTTGCATGGCTGGTGCAATACACCTTAGCACCTTTTCACGCGACCCTGTGGCGTTTCGCTGGGTAGAATGTAGATCTATATTCAGTTTCTGTACCTTCTGAATTCCATTATACTCTAAAGAGTTTCCAAGGAGAACGTGCAAGTCCAAAAAAATACCAAATTCAGCCTTCTCTTTTGTGTGTTTTAAAATATGGGGTCTTTCCACGTCGATTCCGACAACGGGTTGCCCTTAATCTCTCCGATTTCGACCAAATTCGCAGAACGTATTTCGTTTCACCACGTTTATGGCTATGCCCAATTGTTTTGCAAAATGTTCTTCCATTGCCTAGTTGCGGGGGTGTGAAAAATTGAGCTTTTCGCACGTTTTGCAATGGTAATGTTTCTTTTTGAAAGAGGGAGAAATTAATTCCTTTGTTGTCGTCATGTTCGCTTTTTACGTCCAAGTTTCGCCGCATCCAGGGCTGGGGGGGACTGTGGATTTACATCTCCATGCAATCCAACACCACTCATGTACCTATCATTTGTATTCAGGGGGCTGATTCAGAGCTGAAAACAAATAATTATAAAATAAACAATCGTCACAATGCTATTGTAGCGAGGTCTGCATATCGTCGATTATCAAAATGTCGGCCATTGCTCTCCATCGTCGGATGAATAAAATCGAATGGGTACGCGTTTTGAGAACAACGAGTTAGAAGTTTTCAAAATAAAAATTTATGGACTGAATTGCAAAACATTAAAATAATGACTTCATTATATTGTGGCATTGCTTAATATTTCAAAGGAGCAATTGTACTGCCACGTAAGTGTTACATGTCCAGAGATATCGAAGATAAATCAAACGCAAATCTACCAGAAGCTCAATTTTTCATACTCTCGTAGCTAGGCAACGGATGAATGTATTGCAATACAATTGAGCATGGCCAACAATGTGGTAAAACGAAACATGTTCTCCGAATTTGGTCGTAGTCGGAGAAGTCAAGCGCAATTTCAGCTTTTTTTGGTCGTTACGATATGGAATTAACCCACTGCTCTCACTGATGACGAGCATTAGCAATAAAAAAAAACAAATTTTACTTGCATGCAGATAATTTGACGATTATATTTCAATTACACTTTATTCCAGATATATGATCTGAATAGGGTGCCATTTCTTTTGAGCTTTTGAATTTTAACTTCAGTTTTCTTAGTTAATTGCTAATAACTCATAAACTTTGTTGTTTGGTACACTTTGAATGTTTTGGTACCTTAACATTCCAGTGGTCGCGCGGGATACCCTGGTATCCCAGGGTCATACGTTTGCTATTTCCGCCCATAATACATAATGTAACTCTTTCATCTCTTCAATACCTATCGGGGCAACCTTTCTACAACACCTGCTTTGGTTTTAACTTAGATACATTGTTTTATTCTTCTAAAGCCTTGAAGAAGATTCGCCTGGGATGCCTGGGATACCCCAGTACCCCACGTGACCACTCTGGTAACAGTTTTATCCAGGAATTATAAAATACTCCTGTTCCTTTTTTTCCGGTGGGTTTGCATTGTTTCTCTTTTTTACTACTTTTTGTTTGAAAGCATTCAAACTATTAGTTGTTTCCTTTTATTACACATTTATCAGAATTTATCTTTGCTTCGTTCCACAGCACTGTAGGAAACGAGTTTGCATTGTTTACGCGACCGAGTAAAACCGTCAGCATTGGAATTGTCCGCTTTTTGTCTTCCAAAGATTGGTTGACTTTATATTTGACTACTTCGACGCATGAGGTGTACAGTTTACGCATCATGAGCCACCTTGAGTGTACGTAAATGCATTATTTGTGAATATTGACTTTTATCATGTCGCAAATGGCTGCAAATATCAACTCTGAGCAGTGGCGAGAATGGCTAGAGGAAATGGAAGATAAAGAGGTATTCATCGACGGGAGCCATGAAGAAGCATCAGAGGATTCTGGAGAAGAATTAGGCACGGGTGATCACGATACGGAGTAGGGAAGGATCCCAGCTGAAGCAGTGAGGACGAAAACTGTCAGGGTGAATCGACGTACTTTGGAAAGGACAAAACTCGCTGGAGAAGAAAAGCTCCAAAAAGTAATAAATGAACGGCCGGGCATAATATTGCCACTGAAGCTATAGGACCTAATGGTGAGGCGAATAATGTTACTTCGCATTTAGAGGCACTAATTGTAAGCTGTTTCCTGAAAGACCAAATAATAAACTTAGTTTCAAGTGCACTGTACGAAGCTACACATTGAAAATAATAAAAATCGGTACACCAGCATAGTAGATACCAAGCTTACCAATCAGTGGAAGATAAAGTCGGTTGCTGGTATTTTGTATCTAATTGGCGCGACTAAAGGTAGAAGGAAAAAGATGGTAGATCTGTGGAATACAAATTTTACTGGTGTTGAAATAGTTTATTTGGCAATTTCATATAGTAGATTCAGATTTTTGTTGCGATGCATGCGGTTTGACGATTATCGTGACCGATAAGAAAGAAACAAGTTAGAAAAATGTTGTCCAATCTGAGAATTGTTCGAAATATTTACTAGTAACTGTAAAAATCGTATTCACCAAGCGAATATTTGACATTTGATGAGCAACTTATTGCTTTCAGAAGAAAGTGTTCATTTCGACAATTTATTCCCCAATGCCTGCTAAATATGGTCTCAAAGTATTTGTCCATGTAGATGTGAAAACAATGTATACATGTGATTTAAAAGTGTACGTAGGAGTACAGCCATTAGGGCCATACAGGCAAAATACTACGCCAGATGAGATTGTCAAGAGACTAGCTGAGCCAATTCGTGGTACAAGGAGGAATATTATCATCGATAATTGTTTTACAAGCGTCTCCATTGCCATTGAGCATCTAAAACAATACAAACTGAATATAATTGGAATGCGTCGAAAAAATAACCGCAAAATACCTACTCAACTACTGAAGGACCGGAAAAGTGAAGAAGGAAGTAGTATCTTTGTATTTCAAGATGAAAATTGTACATTGGTTTTCTATACTCCTAAGTAAAAAAATATCGTGCTAGCAATATCCACCATGCATTATGATGATGAAGTCACTATCTGTTATGGCCTTGAAAAACCTGAGATTATATTTTGCTACAATAAAACGAAATACGGGGTAGATATGCTGGATAAAATGTGCAGATACTAAGATCTGTCAAAATAGTCGTCAGTGGCCCATAACTATATTTTTTGATTTGGTGAATATTTCTGATATAAACGGTTTGGTTGTGTACAAAGCCAAATATGCACCCAGTGATAATTAAGAAAAAACTTTTACGGCGTGATTACCTCAACAGTGTAACCCTAGAGTTGGTTAAACCGCAAATGGGTAACAGTATGGAAGAGAATGGCTTACCAAAAATCATAATTACCAAAATAAGACAACTTCTACAAGAAGAAAACACTGAAGAAGAAAAGTTTTTGACGGAGCCCCACAGGAGTAATTATGTTGAAATGTTGAAAACATGGGCAACATGTTTCCAAGAATAATAGATAAACAAGCAAAGAAATGGTGTTCAAAATACAACAAATGGGGTTATTTGTATCTACAAACTTGCATATGCATGGACTGTTTTGATCTTAAAACTAGATGAAAATGATGTAAGTGAGAAATTCTAAAGCATTTTTTGGTTGTTTTTTTATAATTATCCTAAGTTGTAAATTTATGCCAGTTCTTAATTAAATAAAGGGTATGCAATAAAATGAACAAATATGGCACTATAATGAACTTTTTCATTATTAATTTTATATAGAGAGCACAAAAAGTGGTGGGATACCATGGTATCTCGCGCGACCACTCACGTAACAAAAGAGAGCGCGAGCAGTGGCTTGTTAATTTTTTTACCTTTTCGTTTTCTGAGAAAATTCGTTTCTTACTAGTATTTTTTCATTAAAATGGCATCTGTGTTAAATTATAAACACAGTTGAATTTGTAGGCTCCATAAAAATGTATATAAATACTGTACAACCGGTTTCGCTGACAACTGCATCTTCTGGTACACATGCGTCACAGTCACCAACGCATGCGTGCCTGCAGATGAAATTGTCTGCGAAACCGGTCGTACAGTATTTAGTAGCAGTCGTAATACATTTGTGTAGTGGGACCTACAAAGTCTACTGCGTATTGCTCTCTGATTATACGTTGATTACTTTAATTGACGTCTTACAACGTTGATTTTATTTTATTTTAAAAAGAAAAAGTATTTTTTCTACACTTTTCACACAATCTCGCATTAAATACGATGTTGTAATTTATATTAAAATAAGGAAATTTAAAAAAAATTAATATTTCAAATGTGAATAAAATGAGACTCAAGTAATTATAAGATGGAACAACTAAAAGGAATTATCGATCTTTTTCAGCGGTCATTCCGATACGCTTACGGCTTCGAATGTGTAAACGTCTAGTGGGTTGAGGATGCCTCTGTTTTTTTTGTCTCCCTCAGCTTTAAATTTTGAAAAACAAATCCAGAATCCTAGTCCACTTTCACTCGAGAATACAACGATATTCAATTGTTTGCTTCCCCTGGCAATCACCTGGACGAATGACCTCTGACATTACAGTAGCTCGTTGAATGTGCGATCACAGCAATTGAGCTCCGGGGGGAAATCCACGGCACCCAAAAGTCGACATTTCCCTTCCATGCGCTCTACCCACCCATCCCACTGCTTCCGGAGGGCGTCCGATGACGTGGGAGGGATCTTGCTTCCGGTCGATCGGGGCGTGGATCTGCGGGCGGAGTTCATCCAATGTTCACGGGGTACTCGTTCGCTCACGCCAAACAGAATGTAAATCGACTACACCGGTGTCCACAATACTGGGAACGCTATCGCAGGGATGGGTTGGAACACTGTGATGATCAGCTGAGTAAGATAATTTTAACTTCGGTTTAATCATCAAAATGTATGGAGTAAGAGTTGTCCAAAACATTCCGGGTGAAGCCGGAACTGCTAATAGTTCGCGGTAGTATCCACAAATACGTTATTTTAGGAAATAAGAGTCTGATATATAGACAGCTTAAATATATAGACCTGTAAATATAACTGTACATGTTAAATGAAAGACTTTGTACTATTCCACAATATGATGTATATTTTTTCCCAATTGATTTCAACGTCTTAGCGTCATTGTCAAGGTATACATGTAGATTTATAGATGTATACCTTGACAATGACGCTTTCATTTAACATGTTCAGTGCAACTAAATTCCACTGACAATAATTCAATTCCACAACAATTCAACTAAAAGTATCGCCTGCCTCCATTGACATTATTCTGTAAATATAAGTAATTCTTTAATTTAAGTAAGTAAGCAAAACGCTAGCGAATGTTTGAGGCGTAACCTTCAGGAAAGCTTTAACTTCGAATAATATTAAATAAGACATTTCGTCCATTTCCAGAATTTTATTTGACTAAAAACATACCTTGGTATTGTCACTATGTACCATTATCATGGTTTGATAATCCTTGACAAAGGTACGTAGTACCAAAACCATGGACGGTTTACAGTAAAATAATTGTGTCGAATAGAACGAAGTGTCTTATTTAACAATGTTTGAAGTGAGTAAAACCTATTTCTCCAGAAGTGAGTGAAACTTTTTTCTCAGTGCAAGCAATCATGAAACTGTTTTAGGTGTCAACGAAGGATAGTTGTTCACTGACACCGTTGTTCATCTCTAGGGCAGGTGAACTCAACCTTATCATAATTTTGCTTTTTTTAGTACAAAATTAGTTTTGAAGAACTAAAATAACTTTATCTCGCAACATGAGACGATAAGGATTGAAAAAACACAAACTTGAGCCCTTTTCTACTAGATAATCAAGCACTTATATAAATTGAACACAAGTATACATATTTTTCAGTTTTTTGTAACAACCATTTCCTAATCTTTTTCAGAAATACATATCAGCTATTTACATGTCTAATACCATTTGGTATCGAATTATATACTTTGAGACCGAAATAAAAAAATGATCCTGGTCTGTCAGTCACAATTGTTCGTGGGACTCTCAGGTGACTCGAGAAGTTGGGATTTAGTTAAATAACAGTGCATGATAAAAAATGCCCCAGAAAAGAAGTAAAAATAAATTTCAACGGATTGTTTTTACCACAATTTCGTTAACATTCATTTTCCCTTATCCTATTCCATTATGTAGTTATACCTATTCTGAAGCGCGAGTTCGAAGGTAAATGTTTCAAATATTTATTCGTGAGTAATTCATGAAAACTCTCAGGACGAGAATGCGCATGTGCGTGCCATATATTGTGTGGATTTCTGTTAATTTGGTTACTCTGTAAATTCTTGAAGAAACTTCACCATTGATTGTTTTTGCTGCGAAAATGCGTTTCGATCATTCCCTTGCCAGAGAATACTTTGACTACTTGAGAAGAAAACGTCATTAAAGTACGCCATCATTATCATCAGTTCCAAATAAAATGAGCAGGAAAGCATAATTCACATCGCACATTTGGTCAAATTGGTGATTTAATTTCATGGAATGGCAGAAACTAAGTTGTTTGTGCGTCTGTGTTGTTAAATCAGCTCTTCTAAGTAGATAAATATTATTACTTTTAATATTATCTATTATTACTAGGGAACTGCTATGTGGGTATTTTTGCGTTTATTCTCGTGAACCAGGGTGTTTGCTCATTCAATTATTTCTATTGGTACATAAGTCTATATAAGGCTATACAATTATACATAAGTCATTATTTCCGTGTAATTACTGTAATTAGCCTCGTAGTCTCTGCCAAGAAGGTTAAAATGAAATGAAGTAGATGGCCGTGAACACGCTTTGGCAAAGTTGAAGCAAGGATATAGGTGAATGGAAATGATTTTGTGACGAGTTGGTGTTGCCTACCAGTCTCACAAAACATTGCATTTTAACTTAGATTTAACGAACGTCGAACTCGGTCATTTGAAATGTAAGCCAGAGAAAGGCCAAAACTGTGCAGACCAAAATGACAGAATTGGCTTCTAAAAACAAGTGGAATGCCACCTCCAGTTTTTTGTAACATCTTCGGTTTCTGCAGAAAACTATTCGTTATTTTTCTTTTCGGACCGATATAACACTAAAGATGTCGGCAGTAGCAAATTATCTTTCAGGCCCATTCGGGCCCTCTGCCGATCAGCAACAAATTCTTAAACCTTTTCTGCTCGTCTGACATAGAGGCTTACACGTTGATGAGTTTTGTTTCATGAATATGGAGTTCATGAATAAATTTAGAAAAAAATTCTGCGGGCCTAGGGGTATGAGGGTGGAGAAATCAGGAGTTCCTTTAGACTATTAGACTAGTTTTGAACAGACCATGCGAGGACATTATCATTGTTTATGGCAGGTAATAATTAAGATGATTGGAAGATATTCCCGTTTCTTCATAAAACGTGGGTATGCCGTCAGAAGTCCATCATTCTATCGTGTTATATTCAGTCCAATATTTTAAAGGAGGTGTAAAATTATAAATCGAGGTTTAATTGAAATCTCTTTCCGCGAAATGAAAATGCATATTATTTCTTTCGTGTATATTATTTAGACTCATAATCAGAGGTACAAATAATAGATAGAGATCAGTACAACTAGCCAAAGCTAGCAATCATATTTGATTTCTTTCAAGTTTAGAATGTAGCAAGATAGGTACTCGGGATATTTTAATGAAATGCTCGTTCAACAATGTTGACTGTAGCAAGTGGATTACAGTAGCAGTGAATCTTGATGGCAACCATCTGACCGAAGCATGACGTGAAGGAGGTAGGTCTCGTTTGGAATGAGTCAACTAAGGAGTGGAGGGGAAAGGACATGGCATAGTAGGCAACGCTGATATGACATAACTGAATTTAGCTCGAGAGGGCGGGAAAGTACAAGAAGAGCGTTTGACGGCTCTTTACTATCCAAATATATTTACATCCAATATACGAGGCTAATAGGCTACGCGTACGTACGTGTGATTCAGTGGCTAGGCTTCCTGATTCAAATATGCACCAATAGATGGCCAGCAAGCTCCCACATACGCTCTCCACTGGCTGACTTATGGCACGGGCATATGCATTTTTCAAATGACGCGAATCACTTTTCAAAAATAAATTAATTTTAAATAGATTGGCATCTATCTCCCACAACGACAACCCGTATTTAGCCAAGGACAATTATGATGTTGCTTTCTTCCGTGTACGCCGGTCAGCAGATATAAAGGTCTATATTATGACGGTCCTAAACAAGGGAAAGTGAATACTAACAGCTCCGCCTGCTTCACCAAAAATGTTGTATACAAAGGCGTGTTTGACATTTAGGTTATATGTACTGTTTTCCATTGTTACCTATATATTTTCATTAAAAATAAAAAAAACAATGGTTAATTTCTCTTAAGTTATTTACTTATTCATTACTATTTTGCCTGTATTTTAGCCTATTTCAGAAGGCTTTTCACCTAGTCTACATAATAACTTGCAAGCTACCTCAAGGGTATGTGGCAGGGGGTGAGTTATCACCGACATGCATTACACTACATTCTATTTAAGTCAATATTACTACGACTATAGATGTATTAGCAAAAATCTGCTAATAATTACCAGGAGGTGAAAGTTCTTTAACATGTACTTCAACTATAGGTATGCTACCCATGTTAGAGGGATTGCTTGTATTTATGTTTTTGCAAATACATATATGCACAGAAATACAAGAGTTATAGAGGGAACATGCAAGACGTTCTGTTAGTACTACGTAGCAGATTAGGATACAAGCATTAGGGAGCCAGTCAGCAAATTGCTACTCTACTTTTGAAAAACCTTGTTTAAAGTCTCATCGGCAGCTCTCATTTCCGCTTATTGTTCGCGGGATTATATTTTAAACCTGCCCGTTCTGCAGTCTATTTCCCTTATTTTAATATCATAATCTTATCCACCGTAGTATGTCAGGTTTTTCATACAGCTGGATTGTAAATCGATGGTATTGTATGTTACCCATCGCACAAGCCCATCCACAAAATTGGATTTAAAGCAGCATATAGAACACATAAATTGATATGAATAACTGATTGAGCATTTTGAATTTGGAAAACTGATTTGTAACTTTGGGAACCCGAGTAGCCAAATTCTGAGAACACCCTACTCCCCCGCCGTGGAGCCAGTTCGCAGGGAATGGACTCTTCCACTGAAAAGACCCTTTTGTACAACTGCCGCCATACTTTCATAGAGCACTTTAATTGATGTGAATAACAGATTGAGCATTTTGAATTCGGCAAAAAGGATTGTGACTTTGAGAACCCAAGTAGTCAAACACTAAGACCACCTTACTCCCCCACCGCGGAGCCTGTTCACATGGAATAGGACTCATCCACGGAAAAAACCCTTTTGTACAACTGCCACCATGTTTCGCTACTACCATACTTTCACTTGCATGCCCTCCTATTTTTTTTCAAAGCAGTCACGTCCTCTTCCTGAACGCTCACTAAGCTGTTGGGTCTGTTACGAGCGGGAGATTACCGGGAGAACACAGTCTATCTCCCTCGCTGGGGGATTCGGATTCACCCGGATTTTTCCGCAGCGAATGACAAACACGAAAAGGGAGCTCAGATACGCATGTTAATTGCCTCCCATGCCCCCTCTCCGTGCTTGTTTCGCTTGGGCACGCGAATCAATTGCCTCTTGGTGCCCCTGAGTATAATCCGCTTTCCCGCCAGCCCCGGGTCATTCTACATACATTCTATTCCATTCTGCCAATTCTTTAACATTCCTCCGACCGACTTTACGCAAATTGCAAAAGAAATAAATCGCGCTCAATGGGCAAAGCTAGTAAAGCGCACTGTCGATTGAAATTGTAACTTATAAACTCCAAATAAATCGACTCCAAAGAACAGGATAACTCTTTTTGTAGTTTTCCACTGTTATATTATTTAATGCAACCGGTTCCGGTGTTGTGTATCATCATAAAGCCCCATCATCATCAAGGTCGACCTCATCATTAAGGGATCAAATATAAAAAAAAAGATTAAAAATGGATCTCGCAAGAACCTTACAGATGCATGACGTATCAACGGAGACGAATAGGTTTTCCACGATCGAAATTTGAATGAAACAACCTATTAACAATCAATCAAAGTATATTAAAGCATGATTATATAACATATAATAAAAATTATATTAATACATTTTTTTTCCATCCTTATCAATGGATATTGGGGGCTGTGGGGTAAAGTCCACTCCTCCTCACGTTTTCCCCCACAATTATACATATTTTCTGATATTTTATTGTCTCGTTAATTTTCTATTTCTATTGTGTTTAGTATTCTTTTTTTTATTTATATATTTCAGTGCTTGTCATGTTCACTGTATTCATATACTGACAAGGGATAGAAGGAATAAGGGACTTTTAAAGTCTCAATATCGCCCCAATAAATCTATCTATCTCCTACTGACCCTAAGGTCAGGTGCTCAAGTCCCGTCAGGGTGTATGTTACACTTTCCAGGGCGTATTTTATTGGCGTATTACGTTGCATACTACAAAAACTCTTCGTTCGTTCTTTATTCGTCATGTAAAATTGTCACATCATCTGTAGTGACAAAACATTATGAATTCCAAACAAATGCTCCGAGACTTTTTAAAATTTCAGTAATCTCTATCAACCAACATTTTATGCTCTCATGGTTATTGACATCTTTTTTAAACCTGAGTCTTTATGTATCAAATTTTGACATAAAAACCTTTTACTCTTGTTTTGCTGCCTTCATTGTCGTTCATTTGTATTTGGTAATTTATTTCACTTTTGTTGCACTGACTTATTGTTAGTCGTTCACTTTTGTCTCACGCACATCCAGCTGAGTGGTAGTAACACTTTCGTCTGATAGGTATTCACCGATATTTTATCAAGACTTCTTCTTCCTATCCCATTACCACAGCTTTAAGGTAGTGGATTTGAGTTACACTTTGTTTTATTTTGTGTTCTCAGGCAATTGTTTTAATCCAGTGCATATAACTTGAATGTTATTTAAATATATAATATAATTTTTAATATAATATTATATAAGTATGCTTTAATATAATTTGATTGATTTTAAATAGGTTATTTCATAAAAATTCCGATCGTGGCTAACCTATTTGTCTTCGTTCATACGTCATGTATCTATAATCTTCTTGTGAAATCCATTTTCCATATATTTTCCAGTGAGATAAACGTAGTAAAAGAACTTGTGTACAAAATAGTAATGAATTAGTCCACTACTGCAAATGTATAAAATATAGATAGAAGAAATTTGACCGATTATGCCGTAATTTAATTGAAGACTCTATTGCTTGGCAAAACAAACTCCGTACAACATATTTACACTTAAAATTTCAAGTTAAGTTACTTCTGAGTTAGTCAAATTTCTTCTATCTATATTTACCACCTTTGCTCTAATTAAATTATCCATTCCGTATTTCTCTAACTTAAACTGGAATGACCTTTTGACTTTCATGTCACGTCCAAGTCTCTGGATGAAATTGGAAGGTATATACGAAGTCGAAGTTGAAAAATTCCTCGTGATGGTCAAAGGGATTTTACCTCTTTCCCTTTGATCTATCCTCTTTGTTTACTCTTCTTGGCGATGGCGAAGGTCCGTGATATTTTATACACAACGCCATAACGTTATAAATGAAGTCTTCCTTGAGGGGATGAATTTGAATATGCGATATCTGAAATCTTTCCCTCCTTCAATGCTCAAAGGTTTTCTCGCAACTGCTCCATAATTTAGTTTGAGCCCCAAAGCACTGCGCCTTTAATTTGCAAACGGTTCAATAATTCTCTAAAGACAATTGGTTTGAAATCTAAATGTCCAATGTTTGTAAAGCAAAATCTGCTCCCAAAGCATTTTTAGCTCTCACTACACTTACAATGGCTTGTTTCGCGTTCTTTTCATAATTTTAAATGTTCCTTTTAAAAATTATAAGTCATACAGCCGACGCAACATGGTCAACTGTTATAACATAAATTTCAGTAGAGGAGAAAAGGTATTGTGTTTTATATTAAAATTATTGTTACGTGGAATTTGAAATCAGCTATCGCAAATCATGTGATCGGATTTTGTTATTTATTGTGACTGAAATCGATTGGAAAGAGTCGCTTGTATCTTTTTCACCGGTGAGACTATCATATTATGCCCCTAGGCAATTAGAATCAACGATGAATTTTAACATAGCTCGTTTTTCTATCGACTGGTAGATCAGAAAACATTGTAGATGTGCATAGCAAGTGCCATTACCTTCGACATGTACGGTACATTTTGAAAATGTAATGTGACCCATATTAACTCATTCACTTCCATGGCATTTGTATTTTTCACTCTACTAAATCTTTGAAAAATGAAAAACAAAAATAATAATTTTTGTGTCTCTACTGTTTCAGATTGTATCTATGTGGAATTGTTTCCTGCTCATAATATAATGCTGTTTAAATAAAAAAATTAGTACTAGACCATATCGTTATAATTTTTGTAAAACGAAGTTTAAACAGAGGTTTTTATGAGTCAATATATCGGCCTATTGAGTGTCTTAGAGTTAATATGTACCTTCACACGAACATAACTATTGTATGTCTGATGTTACAGATAATCTTCGATTTATATGATGTTTTCGGCGTAGTTATTGACTGCAGAACTGATCCATTTAATATGATCAAATGTATATGTTGATGGCTTTAATATTCCCCTCTGCTGTAATACACCCTCTGATTCCATCTATTTCCTTCTGTAATCAACGGTTTTCCGAAATGGTGCATAGTGGCCTTATCTATTATATTCTTTCACTTATTGCATTATGTCGGTTAATTTTCAGAGGTAAAGGTGAGATTTCGTCTCGCCAGCGTTTACGCGATTTTCAACCACTTTAAACAGAGATGTCGGAATTTATTCAGAATTTCAGAATAAAAGCAATATATATATATGCATCGATAAACATTTATGATTATTATTTGGTTTCACGTAACTAGTATAATTCTTAAAGGAGCAATCCCTCAAAACCTCCAATGGAATGATATTTGAACTTGACCCGGTGGTTTGGGAGCAATGGTTTGCTCAACCGCTACCAAGGCATAAAGATGGAGTTTTCCGGCGTCACGCGATCTGCCTTTTACCCTCGCCCTATATCTCGCTCCAGCCTGCTTGCCTGTCTTATTTTCATCTTTTTTCTGTTTTTTTGAGTGTGACGGTTGGGTCAAAACCGCAAAGTGGGCCAACCCTTTCCGCGTGTGATTCAGGGCTCATCACCGAATTAGCACCCGATACACCCTTCCCTAGGGGCGAATGAGAGGGCAAAGGAAACCAGGAGGTGTGGGTGATTGGATGAGGGGGTGTGTATAGGTGTAGTAAAACTTAGTAGCACTCATTTGTAAGAAGCATGAAGCCATAGAGATAAAAGCGTGTGAGAGAGGTGAAATAAAGGGTCAAGTGTTCCTCAAGATGTCCAACCATGGGTTCTTCGGTACCTCTGCCTGCTCATCGATGCATGACGTACCTTCACTGGCCACAAACTCTCCACTTTCGAGTGCCAATAAGTTTCATTATGTCTATACATGTAAGGTGTACTTCCGCACCTCAAATCATCTGAATGTCTCCCACGTACAAGTGACCGTAGATGATGGCGTCTTTCTTTCTTTATCTTCGTCTGTGCAGCATCCTGCGAGCCGCAGCAAGGTAATTTACTTCCAACTGATTAGTATAGCGATGGGATCATTGACTAGGGAATCCACGTAACGCACGCAATTCACTCAATGGCGTCTCAATCCCCTGACTGACCTCGCTACGCTCGCTCCGCCTTGCTAAGGAAGAAAAAACAGTGCAAGTTAAAATAAGCGTGGTAATATTTATAAAACTCCTCAAATTGTGGCGATTTCTTTAAACCGTCCCATTGAGGACCGATAGCATTGTTGAAACAGAGTATCATAAGCAAAAATAGGAAATAATGGACCATAACGGATCAACATAGGGAATTATGAGTAGCTTTTGCGATAAGGAAAGCACATCCTGAGCAATTAAAAATTATTTTAGGACTGTCCCAGAAGAGACAGAAATGTGGAATGTGGTTGAATGAATGATTAACATACAGGAAATTGGGTGTAATTAGTATTATGTAGGTCTACAGTATCCAATTTAAGATTAAAGACCACTCGGGATAATCATTTTTAAACCTGGAACTATGGCAAATCAATTTACTGCTAGCTGAGGCAGAAAATTGGAAATATAGGCCCATCATGACGGATGACGGTCTGCCGTTGAAAATACATTGCCAAATGATGGAAAACCAATGTTGAGCATCTTTATAAAAATTGAGTTTAATTAAAAAATACTTTCAATTATTTTCGACAGAAACAGATTTTCGTCATGCATGATGGGGATTTTTTCTAGTACTTTAATATTGCTAAACGGAACTTAATTTAATTCACGATAAGCAATAAGCAATTCACTCTAAAATAATCGTTTGGAGTAACCGGGATTCGAACCTGGATCTCCCAATTGATCTTTTGAAAGGGTGGGTTTACACTGGTGAGTTACATCCGAAAGTCTGTTCTGCAAGAGTTTCCGGAGGATTTAAATCTGACTAAAACTTATTCGCAAGTTAGTACAGAGACAGATTGGTTGTTGTTTACACTGGCAATAATACGCTTCTGTAATGGACTTGCCGAAACTTTTAGAAGCTCTACAAGTGTACTAGCAGCGAACCCACCTTAATGAAATTTTATGCAAATGATCGAATGAATTTGAGGCTGACAACTTTGTCTGCAAAAGTTGCTTGGCTATCATATTTTTAAGCATGATATTTAATAATATGCAAGTTTGAAAGTTGCTCAATTTCTGGCTCTTGAAAAACAAACAGAGCGTTGCTTAAACTAACGTTTCAGTTTTACGATTATATTTTTTGTATATTAACGGATAGAATAATCCCTTCCAAATAAACTGCTATTCTCATTGCTTTGAACAAATAAGAGCAATAAACCAATAAACAACATCAGGGTGGGGAGTCTTACCGAAAAAATCAAACATTCCCTATTAAGACAACCGTAAATCTTCCGTGAATTTCGTGCGTTAAATCGTACCCGCGGTTTCTCTATCAAATATTCTAGATGGAACAAAGGTTCATTGTATTGTGTCCTGGGAATTATTCTGGGTGGTCTCCTATGAATGCTATACCATGTGCTTTTTCTCAGCATTAAATCCTGGTCCGATCTGTTTTCATTCGTATTTCCTATCCGGATCCATGGAAATCTACCCAGCGTTAGGATCTGTATTGAGAAGGTCATCATCATCATTCAAGTATTCTACCAGCTGATTAGTAGGTTCTTGGACAGTCCCCATTTTGTATCCCAACCTAATAGAAATTGTCTCGCTTTCCCTCCTAAGTTATTAGATCCCTCTTCAATTCTTCATATCTTCTACTTCCTCTTATTTCGTCCAGAATTCCTATCCTTTTCCTTCCTCTCCCACGCTTCCCCAGTGTTCTCCCCTCTATCACTCTCTTCAGCATGCCCTCTCCTCTCAAAACCTCCTCCATCCATCTCTTCTGCCTTCTCCGAACCTCTGCCACAAGCTTCCTCTCCTCAGACCATATCCAATACCTCCTCGTTCGTCTTTCTCGCCATCCAGCTAACCTTCTCCATCCTTCTCCAAACCCACATCTCAAACGCCTCAAGTCTACGCACATCCTCCCTTCGCAATGACCAAGTTTCCGACCCATATAGCGCCACGCTCCATATTAAAGTTTTCACCAGCCTCTTCTTTACGTCTCTTCTCAGACCCCCCCTCATCAATTCCCTTCTCTTCGAAAATGCATCTTTAGCGAGCGCAATTCTGCATCTCATGTCCTTACCACTAAACCCATTCGCCTCCAAAATACTACCCAGATACGTAAACTGCTCTACCTGCTCTATCTTCTGCCCTCCCACCCTTATATTCAGCCCCGCCTTCTTACTTCTACAAAATCTCATTACTTTCGTTTTCTTGTGATTGATCTTCATCCCATACTTTTCGCACTGCACCTCTAATGCATTCACCATTGACTGTAACCCCTTGGCCGACTGACTAACTAATGCTTGATCATCTGCAAATCTCACTGATTTTATCAGCTCCCCTCCTACCTTTATTCCTACCTCCTCCTCCCCCCATGCCTCCCTTACCATTTCCTCTGAATACACGATTGAGAAGGTCGAAAACATTAAAAATATGCCTGTTTCAAAAATTTTCTCCAGGTGTCGGGTGCATTTAATTAACTTAATTACTCTAAGTTTTCATCAGATAAATGGTGAAAGTCTGCTAAAAATTGTAAATTCTAACGTTTTATTGAAATTAAAGGAGCCTTGCTGGACGTAAATGATTTATCTGACCATTAATTTTCTAACTGTCATGCAATAAAAATAAATTATGATTTAAAAATACTAATTTTACAAATAAAGTACGACTTAAAATTACCTAGATTATTTAACTCGGATTATTTAATAACGGAACCGTGAAAATGGCGTTTTTTTATCTAAAAAACATTGATTACAGAGAGTTTGACTTCATTATACGATTGGTAACCCTGAGAAAACAATAAATAACATGAGTAGCAATGAACACCCAAGAAAAACGTAAATGCACAGAGAGCGTTGGACGAGAGCGAAATTAGGAGGACGGAGGAGTAAAAAATCTGGAACAATTTTCACCGTGGCACTAAATGTAGTTGGGAATCATAAGTCGTGTATTTGGGGAGTTGGGAATCACATTGCAATGAAAGAGCTCATTATACCACGTCGTTGGTAAAAAAAACAACCCGTTGAGATAAATGATAATGAAACACGGATGATCTTTGGTTTCAACCCGTTTCATGTCTTGCATCTCGTATATCCCGGGTTACAATAGATTTTTTGCGAGTAAAAAGAGAATACAAAGGTAGTACTTGAAAATTGTTTGCGTTAACATACTTGTAAATATGTTGAGTACCATAGAAACGGGGGAAAACAGAAAAATATGGGCCTGCGCCAAAAGAAGCTATTTTTTCCGTGACCTTGGAGAGTAACCCTACACTAAACCTTACCTGTATGTTATAATACTTAACTGATTTTGTTCTCATAAGCCTAATTGCTTTGTCAGCTGGTGTACGCTATGCTGGCGGTTTTTGACGCTAAATAGTTTTTTATTTTTTATGGTGAAAAACAAACGAACTAATTCCAAGGAAATAGTAAAAAAGACAAAAATTGCTAGATGTGGGAATAAAAATAGGAAAAAAGTTCCATTTTCAGGAAACCAGGCGTTGGATAGTTAATCACCCAAGGGTATGTTACATTCGTTAGAAAGTCCGTGCGTGGAATACAGAATGAAGGTCATAAATAAAGCAAAAAGAATATTTTCTTCCATGATTTATTGGACAAAGAAAGTGAGGCTATTCATATAGTTAGTAGATCACAAACTGGGCCAAGCAGGGCAATTGTATTACTTGGGTAAGTATAGGGTAGTACGTTGTAATAAAATGGGAATGGGAAGAACGAACGAGGATGTGCTTGGTATGGTAGTCTCCTCATACCAAGCACATCCTCCAGTAGTTTCACCTTCAGGGTTTTCACCCTGGAGGTGATACTAATGGAGAAGATTAAGAAGGGGCAGAGTAGATGGTTGAAACAGGTAAAGAGGGGCAAATGGTTGCTTAATGCCGCGATACATGGGAGAACATTGGGTGAGCGGGGTAGGCGAAGAAAAATGAATAGGTTCTATGGCCGAGATGAATAGTAGTAGGTTTTCATCAATATATACGTATGTTGAGATGAACAAAGAAGCCTTGCCTTTAAAGTAGTGGAGGATTTTTAATATCTTCTCTTAAAATCTACCTTGACTGGTCAATCACTCTGACAGAATCCGAGAAATGGTGATAATAATATCAACTGCCAAAGAAAAAGGACTATGGGTTAATGGCAGGACAGGTAGGTACTTAAGTTGATCACAATGCTTACCAATGCCTAACACCAGTAGCAGTGTCAGTAATATTTAAAGAAACATGATATATACGCCACCACCAGCTTCGTCATTCCATCATGGATGGCACTTGTTCAATTTAAATCATCATAAATTCATTCTAATCGTCATATATTCTTAAAGTGTGACACTTTTATTTTCTGACCCAGGTATAATTTGTTCTTAGGTTATTCCCAGGCGCAATGAGTCTTCGGCATTTTCATTTTATCTGGAGTTGGTGTTAAATTTGTTTATCAAATTTATCCCACGTAAGTTTCCACGCTGATGGGGGGCGTAAGCTGTTAGGCACAGTTATCATCAGGAATTATTATTCGGTTCAGTTTCTATCAAGGAATGCAGTCTTGCAATGAGCGCGCGTGACACTCAACTATGTACAGATTATGGTAATCCGGCGATCGCATAATACACTCCGTAATAATCAGCATTAGCATGTAAATTGTTGATGAAGCGCAAATTTATACTCTTATTTTGCATATCACTACTTTCGCACGATTTTAACGCATGCGTTGAGCTATGGACTCGATACGAGACAAAATTTATCACAGTAGGAACGTCAAGAGAGTGCTTCCAAGTATCCCAAAGTGACAAATGTGCAGTTTGTATAGCTGTAAATGCAGGTTGCGTAGTCATCCCTTCCAATCGCATTCCGTGTCAAAGGATAATCCTGTTGATTTAAGGCGAAGGCCCTTTATTAACTGCATCCTTTTCGTTATCAATAGCAAATACGGACAGCCAGATCTCAAAGAGCCCGGGTAGCTTACTCGGAAGAGCATTGGACTAATTGCGTGTGACGGACATGTTGGATGGATCAATTTCCACGAGAAATACAATCTTTCACTTCAGTGCGTCGAGACATCATCTACCTCAATCTACTGTGGATACTGTTCTAAGCTTTTTCCAGTAAGTACAGCTGTTGCAGTTTCATCATTCAAAGCCCTTGTGATTGTGCAGGATGTATGGATTCGCTCTACGCCTGTGTCGAATAAACCATTCTTTTTCGTTAAATATACTAGATGAACTTTCTGAAATGCCAAATTGGTGCAAAATCCGAAAAATTATATGTAAAAATATTCTTCCTATCACTTGCATCTTTTTTCACATTAATATTTTTTTTTTACTTTTTTTATTTTAAATGTACAAATCCATTTTACATTCATCTTTACAGTTAAAAAAAATATACCGACAAATATGAATTCCAATTTTTTCCTTTGAAAAATAACCATTAAAGTCCTGCTAGGCCTATTTCTTGTCAACAGGTGCCCTTTTTTATGTCTCCTTATGTCCACCGGATTTTACCAATGAAATATTTATAACCAATTCAATCAAATATTTATACAAACGTCAAAAAATAAAAATTTTAAAACATTTGAATACTGTTTAAAGATACCCGTTTAAATGTCAGAAAACAGCATTGAAGAAAATATAAAAGTAAGATTTAAAATTTAAAATGTAATCAAAACATAAATTTACACAAAACACAATTATAAAATTCCTATCAAAACCTATAAATACCTTAGTTTAATTGCCGATGTTTTTTCTTTTAACAAATGCGCAGCATTTTTCTGTCGGAAAACATGAAAATTATAAAAGAAAACAGATTTAAAATCTAAAATGTATTAAAAACACTTAAATGTTGACAAAACATAATTATAAACATTATTTGTTTCATAAATTTTTAACAACGTTATTTAGATCAAATGAAACACTGAAATTCCACTCGTAAAATTTTATCACGACCAGGTTTTAGCGCATAGTGGCATCATCGAGTTAAATAACAGGAATCCTTTTCAACTTATGTACCCTTTTTGGATGTTCTATGTTTAAAATATTTCCTGCATTTTCACCTGGTATTGCCATTATGCGTTGAAACGTCTGTATTACACGTTATATCTGGATTTCCAAAGTGATTCGTTTAATCATGAATCGTTTCCACCAAGTATCGCTTGTGACTACCTCGAACATTATTTATATAGAATCATTCATCTAATGAAACAACTTAGCGAGTTTTTCGACGTTAAACATGAGAATTTATAAAAGAAATTATGGGATATTGGGCATTTCTGCAGATTATAATTTAAATGGTTACTAACTTTTATCGTTTTTTATGCGTTTATACTCTGAGCCCCTTCTCAGCCGTTCAAAAATATAAATGTTGAAGTATTACAAATCGGTGTGGTGACAATTCAAAATAAAGAATTAACAGCTTCACTTCCAACATTGCTGATAGTGAACGCTGAAGTGCGTTTGTAATTGTAAGTATCGTGTTCATACAAAGGCAAAAGTTGCTGTTTATGATATGAAGAGTGTAAAAAATGATCTTATGATGAGGAAAGAAGTGAGCAAGTGGACAATTTTGGATATCTTGGCTGAATGTTTGCGAAAGATGGAAATAAAGATGAAGAGATAAAAGCTTGCGAATCACGCAACGAAAGTCGCAGACTTGGATATTTTAGATAGGGATGTTATTGTCGTAGATATGATTATGATAATACGTAAACGGAAATTCGTACCTATGAATGTTATTGTGAACTATATTTATGAATGAGTGCTTGTCGATAAAAGTGAAAATCGCAGTGTACTAAGTTGTTCTCCTCCCGACGTCTTCATATGGCAGCAAAACCTGGGTATGTCAGTTTTAGCATAAAATTCTGCAAAAATGGAGCACATGAGAAGTATTTGCGAGAAAAGGAGGATGTATATGGCTAGGAATGAGTGATTTATGAAAGAATGTGGATTGGGTGCTCTAGTAATGGATGTATACGAAAGAAACGTTCTTTCTTGATTTGATCATGTTGAGAGAATGGATGAGAGTCAAATTACGAATGTGATATATGATAGTAGAGTGAATGGTGTGAGAGGTGGTGTAAAACACGAAATTCATGGATGAAAATTGATGATCTTAGGAGAAGGAATATTAGGAGTCTGAAGAATTGGAGACCTTGTATGAAGCGATGGATAAATGCGATATATGCGAAAGCGTTTTGCAATAAAATGTCATTATGGAGGAAATTATTAAAAGAGAGCCAGTTTCATAGGTCTAACAATAGCTAACTATTTCACTATTCCTACTCCGAGAGAGAATGACGAGATGGGTATGTATGTGACATCGTGTTAACAGGCCACAACGCCTATCCCCATCTACCAGCATGGAAAATAATGGAACATTTATCAGAGATCCACTCTCATTTTCATTCGACAGGAAATTGAGTGGCTTCCTGGAGACCCGGGCATGAGCGGTGGTAGTTAATTTCGGGTGTACAAGGGAAGGAAGACGCTCGCAAAATGGTTGACGCCCAGGATATAATTTATGTTCTCTTTTCCTCAGGCGCTAACGGTGGAGCGATCTGTCGGATCCTCTGCAAAGGCCTTGCGGAAGTTGTGTCTTCTTATATATACTGCACGGCGCATTTTATCTGGCCAACACGTATTCGAGGAAATTGGGATTTATAACGCGTCTCGCGCGAATGATGGCAGCGGGTATTAGAGGAGTAAACCCTTTAGGGCTTACATGCGGTGTGTCGCTTTGACCCTGGGACCTTCCCGTTAGTCCTTAAAAGGGTTTAAGGAAGGGCACGGAAGGATGCGGCGGGACGATGCCACCTATAAAAGTCATTGGGCCAAAAAGTGGGCGGGGCCTTAATAAAAGTTGTAGGAAGTGACGTCGTGGATGACGCAAAGAGTCCGGAAGAGAATCGTGGGAAGTAAAGCTTCTGTATTTAATACCGCCATTTTGGATTTTAAACCGTGATTAAGGCTGAATACTGAAGTGAGAAGTTTTTTTTATTACCAAGACTTACTTCCATTACCTAGACCTGTATCTTCATTAATAATGGTTGACTTAACTTTTTCAATAGATAACACCACCAAAATTTTAAACTATTTTATCGACACAGAATTAATGTGTGTGATTTCTCTTGTCTTGTAAGTGGGAAATGTGAACGCCTCCTTGAAGGCATTCCAGGTATGTTTTTAGCTATCACTCCATTTGTTGGGAAAATCTATATATCGTGCATCACTTAGCGGATTTGTGGGCCAATAATCTTTTATTTTCGCCACACTGACTCTGGGAAGCATTGCTCTCAGGTATGCAAAAGCTTGACCTTTCTGTCCAGTGCTTTCAAAAATGTCTTCAGCAAACTGCACACTCAACTAATTAACCACAAATACTCATGGACTAACGTACATAGATTAAAACATCCTAGTCTTTCAAGTTGTGTGACTTTTGTGTAGGGAGCCGAAAATAAATCCAGTGAGCGAGTATTCACTCATAATTCGTCGAATCCCGTTGACATCTGAAGAGTCTCTAACAAGGGAATCGCGAAAGGTAGTATTTCAATTTTAAATGGCTACGTAGAAGTGCAGAAAGCTGAAGAATGGTCCACCAAAATCTGAAGTGGGAGAACGATTCAAAGAACTGCGGAACTGGCCGCGCAGTAACTTTAACGGGTTCACCCTCTGATGGTCACACAATTGTGCGAAATTCACAGTGAAAAAAATCATTCGCCTGGACTGGGATTCGAACCCAGACCCCTCGATTTCGAGCCGAGTGCTCTCGATTGCGAAATCGAGGGGTCTGGGTTCGAATCCCAGTCCAGGCGAATGACTTTTTCACTGTGAACTGAACACAATTGGGAGAACGATTTTCTTCCAACCACTACACACCTACCTCCCACGGTAAAGATGGTAATGGGTCATACGAACGACGATTACTAACCTGAAATTGTCGCTCGGGAGGTTACACTCGGGAGATTTCATTTGGTCCCCTTTATTGTGACCCTTACACAACCGCGCATCACTCACTTGTTTGCTCAAATGTATTGTTCACATCTGTAAAATTGTTGCGGAACATCAAATTGCTTTCCGCAAAGGGTTACCCACATCTCACAATTTGCAGAACATCTTCTGAGTCTAAATCACCGTACGGAGTTCCCTGCCGTTTTGTTACATAGCCATTCACTTGTAGCCTAGCAGTCGTTTCTTGACACATTTATATTTTTGTTTCATAGTATGCAAGTTGATCTTGTAACATTGTCTCCTTCCATTTAATTCCCTTTCCACTCTCCTTTCCCCCGCTCCAATTCCATCCCTTGATTCATTGAGGAACCCTTCTTCGACTGATCCTTCCTCTCCCCAACTCTTCCTTTCCCCTGCCGGACTGTATACATTCTTTTCTCTTGCGATTATGGTATTTAATTTGATTATGATTATTATTGCATTATGGTATGGAATTTTATCCCACCTGGCCTCGAATTTCGATTTCATCTGCTGAAAAAACCTCACCGCCTACATTAAAACTTAAAACGCCCACTTGTGGGCGGTAGGGACCAGGTTTGCAACCACGACGGCCACTGTTCTGGGCGGCAAAACCCCTGTTGTACCACGTTATATGGTAATTTAAGACTGATATTCAACACTTAATGGAATTCTGTAATTCCATTTAAAAATTATTTTTACAAAAGACCCTGATTTAGGCGTTTTGACTCTCCCGCGAAGATAAAAATGGTGAAGGTTATGTTGTGCGTAGTAACCCGAGTGGTGTTGTATTTAAAAGTTTTTTGGAATCAAAAGTTACCGTTTTTAATCCTAGTATGAATCGATTCCATCAATCTCATTATTCAATCATGAAGGTTACCTAAACTTATGATTGTACCGTGATTAACGAACATAGTGTAATGTAATACAATAAAGAGCATAATCGTTATTATACATTTATTATACAATTATTATACGTAATAATTATTATACATGTTATCACACCATATTACATGATTATATATACATAATAAAGTGAGATTCATTGCCATCAGGTTTCTCATTAATACGTCATGACCAGTATGAGTTCCTTTATTAATATTACCTTATACGAAATTAGTAACTTTCAGTCAATTAATTGTGGAACCACTGAGCTTAATTGCTGATATCGAACTTTTGCGTTCTTCTGAGGACCAATTTGGCTGATTGCCCTGCTTATTCGTTAAAGGGCTCTAGTGAGAAGAGAATAACAGAAGCTTGGAGCATATATACCTACACCCTTAAGGTCGCTCTATACTTGTTCTTGGTCTGTGAGGCCGATTATTGTGACGTCGGACGCAGTAAGATTTACGGTGGTCACATGGTGGAGCTCTGTTACTCCTTGGAATAAAAAAACACTCAGGATGAAAACAATGCGCGCATATGCGGTGGGAAAGCTATTCACAAATACTAATAAATTATTCTCGGGCTTACTACAGGGTAGGTTCTCCATGCTGGCCGACGTTTCAACCGGTGACTTATCTGTCACCTTCAAGGCTGTGGATCCACATAGATGAAGATGACAAGAATGTTTCCTGTCGAAACGTCAGCCAACATGGAGAACCTAACCTGGTGGGAAGCCCGAGAATAATTCATTTGTATCATTCACCGGGAAAGCCTGAAATCTTACTGTTCAAAAATCTGGATTTACTTTACAGCATTAAATGGCCTACGGAAAAAGAAAGAAAAATTATTAGTTGTCTCATAGGCTAATGAGCCGTGTATTTGATGGTTACGCATTTAAAAAATTCTATTGGGCATCCATATTTTGCTACAAAGAAATCTAGGGACGCCCATAATTTTAAATAGATAGATGTAACCTAAAAATAGGCTTTCCGGAGGCTGTTTTGGCTGTTTAGACAGAGTGTGACGTCACGCTCGGAGACCACGTTCTCGACTGAGGTAATTTGTCGCAATAATAGTGGGTATCACTTAATTCAAAAGGAAATTACGTCACCTCTGACGGTGTAGAATTGGGAGCATACATTGTGAAAAAAAACTTTTGGGGGGAAGTTCATATTCTTTCGGGAGAAAAATATTGCTGGTGAAAAACGTTTTGTTGTGAAAATATGCATATTTCTAACAGTTAAGCAGTTTTCCTGGCGTCAATACAATGCATTGTCGAGAACCAAGTGGATGTCGTCTCGGAACTACATCGCTGCGAAAAATGTGAGGCGTTTCCAGTGGAATTTTTCCGGTTTATCGCAACTTGACGAAAATAGACTTTCGTTTTCTTCAAAAATAGTTCATTTTATTTCCTTTGTAGAAGTGGATGTACTGTGTGATGCAATTATTCTTATTGAAATGCATGTAGAGCCGAGAGGTGATATCCTGTGGTGGCGTCAAACCATTGAAATAACGTCTTTGATCACGATGATTTTAAAATTTGAATGTAATATTAATGCATTTAATAAAGCCTAGGTTTGACGCACATGCATGTTATATCATGTATCTGAGTTACTTAGAAAATGAAGCCACATACATTAATAAGATAAGGATAAAAATACCAGAATTAAATTTTATGCATTGTTGGAATAAAGGCGGTAGGAAGGAAAGATGAATGGTAGCCGCTCACGATCGCTGGTTCTGATCTCATGGTTACCGCCCCGGCCACCAGAGTGTGCTTGAGTCTGTTTATATTGGCTCGGGAATGTAATACGGAAAACCCACAGCGTACACTTGCTCGAACAGGTTTTCTGTCAACAACCTTCTAGGCCCTCACTCGTGCAAACATTCCTCCCACGCCAGATGGCAGGGCGATAGCCTGGGACGTAAAGTGTTTCTTGATTACCACAGTTAAGGTCATGTGATCGCGATAAAAATACGGTAGCGCTTATTTACCAGGAGTATGAGTTAATCTTCAAATTCCTTTCGTGGAAATAAAAACACACCACACGTGCGGTTTTGATGGTAGGTAGTTAAAAATAAGTTTGCTAGTTAAGCATTAATTTGGGCTAAAGAAATGAGGGCTTCAAAAGCGTATTCGGTAAAAGCATAAGGGATCCGGTAAGAAATAAGTGAGCAACGAAATAATATGGATTACATGCTCAGGTTATGGACATTTCTGTAAGAAATGTGTTTTCTTGGTTTGGCCATGTTGAGAGAATTGATGAGATTCGAACAACGAAACAGATGTATAATAGAATAGTGCATAGTGTTAGAGGAAGGGGCAGACTGAGAAATTCATGGGCGAATGTAGTGGAAGTGATTCTAAAGAGAAGGCATTTCCATTTATCTAGCGAATTTTAACATCGGTTCCTGCATTTATTTGCAAATACTTTAACAAATAAGATGAATTTAATGGATAAAGTATTTGGCCGGAGGAAAAAATAATAATTTTTGTATTTTACTTACCAATGTATTTTAATTATCCTTAATAAGGGAACTTTTTTATACCTACGTCTCGCGCATATTCTGTACCTTAATCTTGTTTCATAGTAGCAGGTCCGTCATTAGTGAAAGCAGTATTTTTTTAGCAGTGGAAGCATAAAGAATTGATATGAATATCAAAATTGTACCTTTTCCCGTCATTTTTCCCAAGTTTACTTTGAATTTATATTATTATTATATGAAAAAAATGGATTAAGCATGGGGAATAGTATTTTTCATTGTAATTATTGCAATATACATACAAATTTCTCGGAAAATACTGATTAAAATAAATAAAAATAAAATATACGCACCTTCTCATCTTATGTTTTAGTTATTTACAAGAAACTGCAGAACATTTAATCAACATGTAGCAATTCTACAAACATAGCGCGCCAGTTGGCTACTTGTAATGGAAAAATTACTCGTTGGGAATATATTCGTCAATTTACCCGCGTATTTCGTAACCAAAGTTTTTTTAAGGCTATGGTAGATACATTTCATCGGTGGAAGTATGGCTATTTAAACTATACAAACGAAAGTTATGGAATTCAGTATCTGTTTCGCCTCAAACAGCTGCGGTGAAACTTGCTTAATGTCTACAGAAATTCGATATTTTTTATAAATAGAAGACACAACCACCATTTTAGCACCGAGGAAACCTGCTTCACAAGGTTAAACTTGGCTATGGAAAATTATAACTTACGACTAGAGATGGACGATTCAATTCAAAATGAGTGAATCGGTTCAGTGAAATTGATTCAAATAGCATGACGTGAATAAAGTTGCTACGAAATCTGATACCTTAAACCGATATGAGTCGTATATGAATCATCAGGTTGAAACCGGGATCGAATCGAATTGGTGAAAATTCATTGGCCGTGGTAATCACGTGATTTGGCGCTCATTTTTTTCTGCACTCCGAAGCAGACAAGGTAAATTTGAACCCAAAAAGCATGATATCCGTACAATGACTCTCTACCTTATAAGATAAAGACATTCAATGACGAAAGTAAAGTTTACGACATGGGAAACAGTTTATTTTCTCACTCGTTTCACCATGGGAAATGTATCATTACATCCCGGGGTATTTATATCTAGAAATGATTCGTGAAAACTTTATCTTAAAAGCTTGTGAAAAGAATTAACTGCTAACTATATCAAGAGTCTGGCATTATTCCGAACTCTGACATGATACTTTCCTATTAGAATGCCTATCTATACATGAACGAAATATCCTGTATGCCGTCATAAGGATTCATATAGGCCACCGGCCATGAAAAATAATAGATATTGCCACTTTTTTAATTATTTCTTTCCCTCCACTCTACGAATGTACATCATATCCATGTCCTGCACTAACTTCTTCTCCTTTGTGAAGCACACCAAAAGCCTTGAGACATCTTGGAAGCCACCAGGCGATCAAAATTTGAACACGAATTGGATAAAATCGTATCGGATTTTTAGGCGTTATCTAAATTGTAGCTGAATTGGAATAGCAACTGAATTGAATATCATTTGAGGTGAATCGAATCAATTTGATCGATCGTTGGGTTTAAAAAAATCGATTCGCAATAATGTTTTAAATAATTATTATGTATTACAGATTTATTGGTCAATCAATTTCGATAGTTATCCAGGGTTTATTACAATATCACAATATACATCACATAATACGCAACAAAAAATATAATTTTATAATATTAATTGGTTTTAATTTTTTCCCTACAATATGTAACAGATGTATTAATTTTTTATAGTGTCCACCTCGATGGACAAACTCGAATTAAAAAAAAATAATCTATTTCCTGGAGAATTGAACTGAAACATCTATTTTTTTAGGAATGCTTCTCATTTATTTTGAGAATTAAGGTACGTTTCCCAAATAATTCTGCCTTTATTCCGATCCGAAGCACTTTTGAGCATATTTCTCAGTGACGCATGTGACTTTGCCCTTAACCTCTGCAGGTAAACTTTGACTGAGGAGTACAAGTTGACGCCAGGCTTTCAAAGGTTTTTAAGGCCCTTGAATATTTTATCCGGAGAAGTGAGAAGAGTGCCAGCTTCTTAAAAGTTGAGGGATTCGGGTGATGAGTTTCCAGTTTGGCCCCTAGTAATCTTTTCTTGATAAATTATTCGATGCATCGCCAAGGCGATATTCATTCTTGAGTGATTCAGAAGAACCAGCGAGGCTGGCTATCGATTTAAGGTTCGAGTTCCGTCATAATATCAGGTTCGTGCAAATTTTATGCCAAAAATTGTTTTTACTCCCAAGTTATGCTAAGTTATTAAAGGCGTTCCTGAGATATGCAAAGGGTATCATAAGAGGGGGAAAAAGTGTCAGCTTTTTAGTCAAAAATATTCAATTTTGAGGGGTAACAGTTAGTGAATTTTTTTTCAGTAATTCATGGTGAAAAATAGCATTCAATGGTTGTCGCAGCGTAAATATGGCCTTACTCTTTTGTTGCGATTAGGCAAACACTTTCTCTTCGACAACATGCTCAATGTAGCATGTGTGCACAATTACGTAAAATTATGCTGTCTTTGTTATAGTTATTGTTGTTAAATCAAAGAATTCGTCAAGAAATGTAAAAACAAATCAGCCAGATGCTGTTGTTTAAAGGCTTCTAACGTAGCCGATAAATCAAAAATCTCGAGTAATATCCTTCCGTTACTAAATATTCCTGTAAATCTAAATTTATTCACCCGTTAAGACCTAGAGTCAAGTAAAATTCGGCGTTATTTAAAAATGCGTCAGGATAAAAATGTATAGGTAAAATAAATGAAATTTTTATAATTTTCACAGAATTACAATATAAATAGACTGATTTCTTCGAATTACCAGATCATGTCTACTATTCGGGGAAACCAAAAAGAAAAACAACTAGGTACCCTCAGTGAAAAATAATAACTGCACATGTGATACAATTGAATTCAAAGATGGGTATAGATATGATACAAATAAATCGAAAGGTAAAAGTCATTATGCTTTCAATACGTATGAGATTTGAAAAAAATCACTTTTAACAGTTAATACCAAGAACATGAATGAACCAAGAAAAAAGGAAGGCAATTTTTGACTAGAAAAAAATAGTAATGATAATTCAATACTGAACACAGTCAACTATTCAGGAATTCTTTAAAATAAAATTCCATATAATTAAGATTGAAAAATTACCAACGGACGAAATTTCCTCAAATAAATTGGAATAGAATTCCGGAGTTGTGTAGTAGGAATATTAGGTGTCCTAATAAGAGAGCGTGCATGAAGCAATGAATGAGTGTAAGAGAAGCGAAAGCGGTTTGTAAGAATAGAGCTTGATGGAGGAAGTTATTTAAGTAGAGACAGTTTTCAGTCTTCTAAAACAATAACTAAGTTCCTTGACTGTGCCTATCTTGAAAGGGAATGGCATGATGAGTGTGTATGTGAGTTTATGTTTATCATTAAAGTGATGTTAATATGTACTTAGGATTTCATGCGATGTGATATAGGTACACCTACTAACCTTAAGCCGGGGAGGATCAAATTCGACAATGACGTTCACTAAGTCATCGCCTCTGACTGATAACATCTCTTCTTGCCCAATGACAAAGGCGTGATTAGGGCGAAGACGCCCGGCGTCCGTTTTATGTGTGTTCATCAGTTGCCCTACTTCTAGCCGTTTGATGCGGCGGCTGCGATGGCTGGTGGTTATTTCAACGGCGTGTCCGGGAGGCTTTAATCTTCAGCCTTGCCGTGCGAGAAAGCTTCCTGCTTTGATGTTTGCTATCATCACCATGATCTTCACAGAGCAAAAAAAAATAATGAATGAACGAGGGCGAGGTTTCTTCCTTCGTTGATTTCACCCCCGGCTGACTCCGGCAATCCCATTGGAGGCCATTTTCCTTCCTCATTCGACCCCAGCGCTTCCAAGCGGTGGACCACTCAATTATCCGCGGCTGACTGGGGAGGTCGTCACCTTGGTTCTTGGCCCTGCAAGGGGCGTGGTGTCGTGTACCCTAATGAAGCCTTTAAGATTTCCGAGACGGTCGGCTTCCATACCCAGCGATGTCGAACGTGAGCCAAGAGATGGAGAATCTTCAACGAGTCACCCGGTAGAAGAAAATGGGAAGGAAGTGTCGCATGGTAGTTGGGAAGCGAAACGAAAGGCAAACATTTTTGACGATATTTTTTAGACCTGAGGGTACCGTATTCTTATAACGAATGTTTTCATATAATTTTGGCTTTGAAAGAAAAATAGGCATATTGACAAAGACATTAAAACGAGAATTGCGCTAGCGGAGGAGGCATTCAGCCATAAGAAGGAGCTGATGACGGAGACATTGTGTAGGAATGTAAAGAAAAGTCTGGTCTGGAGTTTAATATGGAGTATAGAGCGTTATTGCGCAGAGGGTGAGGAGAAAGAATGACTTGAGGAAATTTGGAGAAGGCAGAATAGGTGGTTGGAACTGGTAATGAGAGGTGAAGGGAGGTCGTGATACAGGGGAGGATGCTGAGTAAGTGGGGGAGGGGAAGAAAGGGAATGGACGTTATGCGCTATGGACCGTTTATTTCATTAGATTGTAAACTTCGAATCAAGGTACTAAAGATATGTTTTATTGAACTGCAGGCCAATTTACATTGTAGCTACTCGTTAGTTACATACCGAGACTAAAATTTGATAAAACCACAGTAGAACATTTTTGTGTTCTATTAGCCAAAAATCATTTTTTTAAGTTAATATTTATTTAAAGGAATTTTACGGAACTAAAAACAAAAAAAGTGCTTATTCTTATGAATGTAAAAAATATTCTTATAAATGGCCTTAGGAGATTTTAAGTACATCTATACTTTTTAACCAGTGTTTACTGCTTCCTTCATTAACGCCATCGATCCCCGAGCCTCCAAGCGGAGGACCACGCAATTTTCCGCTGCGGACTTGGGAGTCATCTTCGTCTTAGTCTCGCCATCCAGGAGGCGTAGCCGTCTCCCTAATGAAGTATTGACATTTCCGGTAAGACGCTTCCATACTCAGTGGTGCCGAGCGTAAGACAAGAGATAGGGGATCTCAATGAGACACCCAATGTAAGGAAATGGGGAGTAGGTAAGCGCCTCAAAATCGTCGGATTGTGATAAACTTCTGCCCTGAAGCCCAAAATTATTATTTTTTCAGCATCCACTCATAGCGTGTTCTACCTGTTTGACCGATGTTGCTAATCATGTCGAAAATCATTGATTTCTTTACAGCGGTCGTGTAAATTGATCTCTATTTGGCTGAAACGCCTGTCTGAGTTTTTCAAACAAGACGCACTGAAATTTCCCGGACCACAGCTTCCTTCGATACCCTTTTCCCTTACTGCTTGGAATGTAAAATATTGTATATTTCTGGGTATCTCATTGCATGGCCGAAGTTGGCAGAACTTTTAAAAGTTTAACAAACATTCCCTAGTTATCTTTTTAGGTTGAATGATGCCACATTTTGTCAAGGTTACTTGTCGTTAGTTCCATGAAGTGGCTCCAATTTGACCAAAGCTCACGGATGAAGTTCTTAAATTCTTATAAAATTAAGCATACACAATTTTTTTAAAGTCCTTGACTAATAGACATCGTTTTTTTCAGGTAAGAGCCAACCCAACTACTCGTGGTTTGCAGTCCAAGTGAACTTCACGTTTTCCATCAGCGTGAATAATCCGCAAGTATTTTATGACATCATGGGTGAAGGCTCATGTTTTGGATTGTTGGTGTCACTTTTCAATTTCACACAATGTCAACATGTGCATCAATTATTGTAACTATTTATAAATATCCATGGATTTCGATCAATCTAGACCCTTGTAGTCTAGATGTGAGTGAACCTAATTCTTCTTCTAGTTGATCACATTTATGGCGATATTTTAACCACGAATTAGTTGATAGTCATACTTTTATAACATTAATCTAACGTCATGAATGAATTTATCCCTAAATGACTGTCCATACAATTTTTACATCATTTCCATTCAATAAACACTTCAAAAGGTGATGTGCCAAGTTAAAAATATATCTCTGCGGTATACTGTGACATCACAGAAAATATCTCGTAAATTTCCTCTCCAATGTCTTTCCGTACGATTATTGTGGAGATTTACCTAATTTTATTTTTTAATGCTTCGAAAGCAATTCATTCATATCGCATCCAATTTCCCCATTCACAATTGTTAATGCCCTTGCTGCCTTTGGAAAAGGTTTCTCCTCAGTTGCGTATTAATTAATCTTTCGCTCACTACCTCTATAAATTTTCCTCGACTACGGTGACCTCTACCGCAGAGATTTATTCCTCCCGGTGGATATCTGTTTATCTCCATCAATGTTACAGTGAAAGAATGTTCTTCCGCTATGTAAAACACGGAGAAAGAGAATTGAATACCTCACGGTTATACTTACTGCGCTGGAGTGTTAAGGTATATTTTTCCTTTCCCCCCTTCCCACACCCTTGCCAAGATTGTTGTGTAGCGATATGTTTGACGTGTTGAGGGTGCTCTTAATATTATACTTTCTGTCGTTAGCCGCAAATGTATATAGGTTTAGGTTGGATAGACATGGGATTCATTCGAAAGTTATGAATGGCCTATGTAGCTCAGGTGAGAGTAACGCGAGAGAGGCACGGGAAATCAGGAAGGGCAATAATATGTCGTGGAGTAAGACAAGGTTGTGCTTGTAACCTTTTATTTTTAACAGTTACGACGAGGATAGCGTAGGATAAGTTTTGGAAGTGCTAGATGTGGAAATGTAAGTCGGAGGCTATCTCATGCATTTGGATATGTTCACAGAACCAGCCGTTGCTTTGTCGATCATTGACGGGACCGCAAGCTTTAGTATGCGCATCGGGAAATTAGTGCGGGCAATGCGGAATGAAGATCATGAATTTGAAAACATAATTAGTTAAAACTTTGAAGGCATACTGAGGTTGGTCATATAAGCACAAACTGGAGCAGATAGACCATTTTATTTTAACGTAGGCTGTACTTTGGAGTAAAATAAGTATGTATCGAGATATTTATGAGGATAATTTCATTTGCAAATGATACATTTAGGAATTGGAGTAAGCTGATATCTTGGAACTTGCATAGTAATATAAAGAAGATACTGGTGAAGGGTTTAATATGGAGTGTAGCATTGTATGGTGCAGAAAGGTCCACTCTGAGAAAGGAGGACGAGAGTAGGCAGCAGGCGTTTGAGATGTGGATTTGGAGGAGAATGGAGAAAGTACGGTTCAAATTAAGACAAGTGAGGAAGTGCTTGGCATGGTAAGTGCGGAGAGAAAACTAATGGATGAGATTGTGGGAGGCAGGGTCGGTGACTGGAAGCAATAATTATGGATAGCTTAAGGTCATGAGGGGAGGATATTGGGTAAGTAAGGATGGGCAAGAAAGAGATAAGGTTTAATGAACGGGAATGAAAAGAGTTACTATTTTTTCCAAGAATGGAAAAGTTCTAAAACCTGAACTATAAAAGAATAGTTAAGGCACTAGCAGAGTGTGCATGTTGAAATGCTTCGGAAAAAAGAAATAATTCAAAGTACTTCATAGGATTAAGGGAATATCCATAGTTCTACTTTCAACATTGGTATACGATTTGCGATCCTTTAAACATTCATGGAGAGGTAGAGGGTGAAAATACCCTAAATCAAATCACACTGTAACTCTGACATTGATTACACATCCTAAACCATATAGACCTCAGGTTTAATATGTTCTCTTCCATAGCCCATGCTGTGTTTGCCGAGGAAATCGTAGAATATATATTCCTAAAGTAGTGAATAAATACACGAATGAAATTAAAATTAAAGTACCCCAAGGCCGTAATCCTAATTGGGCAAGAGAGGTGAGAAAGGCAGGCTAAAATATGTGCTTCAGATATACGAGGGTCACTGTTTCACGACACATCTGCGTGATCGAGTGATTGTGAGAGTATTTTTATATTGCTCATTATTTCTTTAAATTTCGAATTAGTCTAATTCGGTGAGCCACTTGTAAAGGAGAGAGATTCTTCCAAACTCTGAGTGTGCGTGAGAGTGCGATTCACGAGAGTCACCGTTTGACGACACATCCGAGTGCTTGAGAGTGTGATTTTTACTCTTCGCCCCTTTTTAGACCTTATTTTAGTGTGATTCATCGGTAATTGTGTGACTCTTGTGTGTGTGTTATTTTTTCTTTTTTTTTAGTGTTTCCGCTTTTGTAATTCCTATTTTGTGCAACTTATATTTCAACCTGCATTCCTTAACTCTCGTGCTCTATTAAGATTACGCCCATGGGGATTCCTTTACCTTATTTCCATCCCTTATCCAGCCGATTATACGTTCTTCTCACATTCTAATAAGTACACTATTTTGGAATTAAAAACACCAATTTTCAGGCAAAAATGAAGCGTAATCGAAAATCGAATGCAAATCTCAAAAAAACTGCATTCGTTCAGCCATCCTCAAGTGAAAGGTGGTGTGAAAATGTAAGTTTCAACCTAATGCCTTTAGTGAAAGTAATTTTAAAAAAATCAGAAAAGCGAACCCCTGCAGTGATTCAACGCTTTGCTTATGCAATTAAAAGTTAACAATATGGGGGTAAAAACCTCTTTAAATTTTCGTTCGGCGTTTTTACTATTTTGCGTCGGATTCAGGTCACGACCAGTATTTCTGCCAAATTTCTTATTCCTAGCTAACCCAAAGGCCTTCAAACAGGCGAGTCTGACAAACAGGCACGCCTGACCCCCTTAAAATCTTAAATATAATTTTATTACAAACGATGGAAATAACGAGTTTGTTATGACAAACGAGGGAAGAATAGAGCATTTTATAAGGTATAGATATCTGGGGAGCATGCTCACGGAAGATTGGAAGAGTGAGGTAGAGATTAAGTCAAGAATAGCTATGGGAAAGGAAGCTTTTAATAAGAAGAGAAATGTGTTATGCAGCGGTATGGACCTAGAACTAAAGAAGAGACTAGTTAAATGTTATTTTTTGGAGTGTTATGTTGTATGGATGCAAAACGTGGACATTGGGAAGAAGAGAGAAGGATAGGATCAATGCTTTTGAGTTGTGGGTGTGAAGGAGGCTAGAGAGAGTGAAATGGGTGGATAGATTAAGAAATGAGGAGGTGCTGGGAATAAAATATATATATATATTTTAATTCCTCGTCCCACTCCTCACGTGCCCAGTGCTGATTTCCTGGTAGAACTCTCTAACTTCATTCTCACCCTTAATGCCTTCTCTTTCAATGATCTTCTCTACCTCCAAACCAAGGGCTGCGCCATGGGCAGTAGATTCAGTCCTTCTTACGCCAACCTTTTCCTCGGTCTTCTCGAACAGAAATTACTCTCTCAAAACCTTTTAAAACCTCTTCTCTGGCTCCGATACATATATGATATTTTTCTACTTTGGCCACATGACATTGACTCCCTAAATTCTTTCATTTCCTCTCTCAACGCATCATCCTCTGTATCATTCACCTCAAATATCTCCTCCACCCAAATAACTTTCCTAGATGTTCACATCTCTTTATCCAACTGCAAATTTAGTACCTCTGTCCATATAAAACCCACTAAACAAACAGCAATACCTTCACTTCAGCAGTTGTCACCCCTCTCATACAAAGCGTTCTCTCCCATACTTTCTATCAGAGGTATTCGAATTTGTAACAATCCGGAGTCCCTTGACCATTTCCTATCCAACCTCTCTTCTCTTCTCCACAGAGGATATCCTGACACCCTTTTGTATAAAAAATACTCAGAAAGTCTTACCAACCTAAACCAACATCAGATTCAAACCCTAAAAATCTTTCCATTTGCACCATATTCTTCCCAGGCATACAGTCCCTAAAGCATCTCCTTAAAGAATTATTTCCTATCCTTTCGAATAACCAAACAACTAATTATTTATTCTCTAAATGTCCCTCCGTTACTTATAAGCGTGCCCCCAACCTATCAAACTTATTCAAGGCAACCAAACCTCTCAACAAATCAGTTATTCACTCCAAAACTCCACCCACCCCTTGCAACCGGCCTAGATGCAAAACATGCTTAATATTTTCCATGAACCGACTCCCGAATTAATTCCTAAATTCTCACCTTCCTTCCGTTTCCTCACCCTCCTGTACCAGCTTTAATATTGTTAATATACTTCTTTGTAAGCTATACCCGGCCTTCTACATTGCAATTTGTACTACACCTCTCAATATCAGAATAAGTAATCATCGCGCCTCATGCAATCCTTTCTCCCAAAACTTCTCTCACTCTGTCCCTACTCACGCCGCCTCCCATCTCAGATTTTAATGAAATTTTGTGTGATTAGTTGTACATACTTTTTATGAAAATGTGTTAATATTTAGGTTCGTTAGTGAAATAATTTTGGAGATATAGCCGCTTGTGCGACCCCATGTCACGACCACCTGCCACATGAATGTGAAATTTTCGCAACTTTGAGATATGATATCTTTGTTGCCTTTTTTCCAGAACAAATTATACGTACCTATCATTGTACAACTTTTAGTGCTCTGATAAATGAAAATGAGTAGATAAAGCGTACTGACTAGATAAAATGCAGTAAAGTCGGCCTCAGAAATTAGTTCTCCAAAAGAATTTCAAACTTTAGCGTGCTCTATCTCTTTCAAGAATTGTTCAATGGATATCAAATACCTTTTACAATATTTTCATGTTAGTGGTTTTTGATAGCGTAGTTTAAAACACCTAGATTTGTTCGTTAGTTTACAAATCACGTCTAAAGTTCACGACTTTTGTAAAAAGGTAAAAAATAGAGTGTTTTCAACCCGCTTCTGCAAAAACTACCTTCTACAAATGGCGTTAAACCTATCTCATCAGGTAAAGCATATTTTTAAGCCTCTAGATAAGTGAATTTAATTAGCTAACGCGGACACACCATGGCGTGGCAACGAGGACCGTGGGTGAGATACCATTAGCCTTCATCAGCGCCACGCAACAACAAACTCCTGTAACTACACTCGTGGGGTGAGATGATAGCTATCTTACGAGCGCTATTTTTCGCATTGTTGCCGAAAAAATGTAAATTACAAGTCGTCGCCACTGGAATCGGCTTAAATATCAACAGGCAGTTCTGCCACTTCGGAGTTCGTGCCTGTTATTTAACAGGTTTATATTGACACACCGATGTTATATTGCGTTAGTCAATAGTGACATTGCCACTACCAATCCAAGTACTTGAACTGGCAGCCCCATCGCCATAGGGGTCGCGCCCGATAGCTGTGCAATACCAGCTACGGGTGAGTCTCTTGTTCAGGTTCCCAAGCCTGTAATTTGGTGTCTCCCTTGAGGTTTCAAAGCTCTTTGCGGTTGTACGTCCGATAATTTAAAGATATTTACCTAATTTCGCAGGAAATGGTTATCATAGTCATGATTAAAGTTTAATCAACTGTCTAAATTCGTTTTTTCATCTTATTATATGAACTTATCATTTTAGATAACACAGTCTCAAATTCAAATTTTCTTCCGGATGTCGTCACGGAAGGAGCAGGGAGCATGCTGACGAGGTGTTGATTCGGAACCCAGCAGGTGTACTATCTTCTTTCGGGCCAATAAAATGATTCAGCAGGACCTCGAGAGTGTGTAAATGTTATCAATGCATCATTTTAGCCACTCGTTACTTCAACAACAATGCCGATCCACCATTCACTCTTGTAGACGCTGGAAACATAGCAACCGGGGAATATTTTACGTAATTTCAAAGACTCTTTGGGTGAGTGACAAAGGTTATCGACGAAACTTATGCAGTCATTTGACACTTTACTTACTCGAATTGAGTGTGAATTGAATCCTCGACATTACATTAACCCCCACTCCCTGAGTAGAAGAAAATCCACCCAGGCGGACTCGAACCCTTAACCTTCGGATTGGCAGTCGAAGACACTAACCCGCCGCCATTGAGGTTTCTATATAAAATCCTACTTTTATCTAAGACAATTAACCAATTGATCACTTTCAGCAATATAAGTCAATCATCATTCATGAAGACAAAGCATATTTTATCAGAGCGCGGCTGACCGGCTAAAACGAACTTTTAGCTCTTTCGAAAATACGTGAAGCCTGTCCATATATCGAATCCGGTTGCTCTTGCAATCAACTCTCAGGAGTGCGCACATAGCAAGGAGTAGCAGAAACATTTTCCTCTCAGCAAAACAGAACTCGACGCGAATCAGACCTCAAGGTGGTGGTAGCTGCTGTAGCACTGGAGCGTGAAAATAATATAAATTTTCCCGTAGTCCCATCCGACTCACCTCGCCTCGAAGGTTTATTTTTTTTCGAAAAGACCCGGCTTTTTGATGGATATCATAATATATAGGTGCGTCCACACATTCGTGGAATTAATCCCTTTTTTTATCCTCTCCGGGGAAAACTTGTGGGAAATAATTCGTTGACCACCGAGGCGTTAAATTCGGCTTTGGCCAACGGTCGGAAACACTCTTTTGCGCATGAAAGTGGAGGGAAGGGGGTTTGGACGGCTGATCCTGAAGGGATTTTTTTTGTAAATAAGGGTAAGGGAGGGAAAGAGATATTGATGAAAGAAGTGAGGGCAGGATTGCCAACTCTATAGCTTTGGTAAAATTGGCCCAAAAAAGGAGGACTTTTCTGGAAGCAGTCACGGAGTACTTACAGGGAGGCCAAATACGACAACCGCTGTGATTATTTAACATCTAAATACTGGTTAAAACTTTCGCGGTCCATGATATGCAGTATTGTTTTTTTGGGTTACACCGCGTCAAGGTTTAAAAGGTCCTACGTTTCGTCTCCGCTGCTGCATCTAAATACTACCTTATAAGCTATGACAATAGTGAATTATACACTACCAACCACTCGCAATTACCTACCTGTCAGGAGGTGAATGTTTACAAACATGCACTGCACTATATATTACTAATGCTTCAGAAACTAAATGTTTTTATGTATTTGGGAACCAAATAAGTGTAAAAAATACAAGAGTTAGAAATTAAGCGTTCAAGCCCTTATAATAGTACTGCCTAACAATTAAGACCAAAGAATTATAGAGAAAATCAAATAATTAGTTGAACTACCTATTGTGAAACCTAATTTAAAGCAGGATAACATAGTACAATGCGCCATATTCTGAACAAATTCCACTTCTGCCAATCGGTGTTAAACAGTGGAGAGTGATGAGAAGAAATGACTTTTCTTTTGAGGAAAGATAACTCCGAAAGAAAATTCATTTTTGAAATAATTTCTACGTATGACCTTCTAGAGCCTAAGAGAAGGACAGAATTATGCATAGTCTTTTCAAAAAATGCCTGGTAAAATATTAACCTGGAGATTCTCATAAAATTGGAGTTGTTTCCTCTTCTTTACAGTACACCAACGTTTTATTTTAGTTGTTATTCATCAATTTCCACATATTTTCCTTTTTCACATATTCAAAATATACCATTTGTTAAAAATCACAGCGCATGACAATGATTTTAAGCTTGAGCTTGAGGATTTTACTTTGATGTAAACATTTTCACAATGTAGTACGTAGGCTTCCGGGGGGCTTGGAACCAGGTCAGCCGATCATCAGAAATATCAGATCAACCGACCTTGTCGGTTGACCTGAAGAAGCCTGCAGGATATCAAGTCGAAATATCGTCCAGTAGAAATGGAACAACGCGGAGGAATCCCTGAAAACCGGAAATATCTTACAATTAATACAGACTTCTTTGTAATAACTTGTGCAGACAAATATTGGTTTATATTTACATTGCCAGCAACACACTTATACTAGCGCCTTGCCAAAACTTTTCAAATTTCTGCATGTGGACTTGCCGAGCCTTTTACTCGTGCAATTTACGTAAAAAATAGCTTGCTGCAGGTAACATGCGCAGTAAAATTGCGCAATAAACTTACCCAATAACCCTGCACAATAAAACTTTCAGTGTAAATCCACCATAAGGAACTGGTTAACACTATGGTGGATCTACAATCATAACATCAAATAATAACACACCCTTGAGGTGGCTTGCAGGATATTATGTAGATGTAGATATACGGAGCAACCAATTTGACCTCTCTACATACATTGTGACGCATTTCCCCAGAATGTCAAGTCCATGCCCTATGTCTTTGCCCCTGCTAAAATCTTTTGACTTTTTGCCATGCGGATTTCCTTGGATAAGTACATTTCGGTACTAAAGTAGCTCCAAGTGATGTGGTTATATCTCACGGTACATTCTAAGATATGAGGAAAACGGCTTCTGTGAGTTTCGAAAGCTGACCCTGTCGTCGTAATCGGACCTATTGCTTATGAAAGAGTGCTGGAACTAACTTTGTGGAAGCTATTAATAGACCATGGTTTCGGCACGTTATATCATCATCAGGGTAGCATTTTCACTTGTCTTTCCCTTGCTTACATGAGTTGTAGCAGTTAGGGGAGGGTGTTATTTGGGAGGAGAATGTAACTGTTCATCGTTAGTGGACTTAATCAGAGGTTTTTGAAAATTAACTAACGTCAGAAATACCGTTGCGGATTAGTCTACCTATGTAAACGGAGGGGAGAGGAGTTGGATGGATTTGATTAATTTGTAAATTTGTAAGAGAGGGAGGAGGGGTTTATGGTTCAGGCAGATTGAGCTTAAGTATAGTTGAATGGATGATAATATGGTCTTTACATTTTTGGGCTTTGCTATTACCAATTTAAAAATTGCTTGGGATATCCTGCCAAAACCTTGGTCGGTTGATCAATAAGAGTGTGGAAGTGTACCAGTGTTTTTTATTTCTCCTCTTTTGAAGTGCTATTGCTATCCGTACGGTCTTCAAATATTAAAGTAGGGTTGAAAGGTTGGCAATATGAATGCTAAGATTTAAAAGGGTACTATAGTCGTTGTTTGAAGGAAACATTGAGGTAGACTCGGCACTCGGAGAATCTATTGGTGAGGCTGTCCATCGATCTGCCATAGCTTTAATAGAATATCAATGGTTTGATGATAGTTATATCAACAATAGTATGATGAGAGTTGTAAAAGTTACCAGTTAACATTTGCCAGAATGGAGAATCTGAGATCTACGTTTAAGTAGAATGAAATAATATGCATACTGGAGATTTTAGAACAGATTAACTACCGGTGTAATATCTTTGAAGATAATTGCGTTGTAGAGAGGATAACAACAGGAGAATAGCTTTTGAAGTATCGCTTGGTTGAGACCTTGTGGAAGGGTGTAAATAAAAGTTTGGCAAAGGGTCTGATAACGAGTGTAAGATTGTACGGTGCAGAATCCTGGATTCTTAGTAAAGCAAATGGGAATAGGCTGCAGACGTTTGAGGTGCGAGTATAGAGGAGGATGGAGATAATAGGATGGATGGAAAGGAAGACTAACTGGGAAGCGCTTGGTAGGTTAGAATGGGAAATTACTTTAGGGAATTTAGAGGCAGTGTAGAAGGTGGTTTGATCAAGAAATGAGAGGTAAAGGGATGATGATGCTAATGGTGAGGATGTTAACTGATGATAAGTGGGGAACGGCAAGAAAGGGATTTGGCTTAAGAGACGGGATGAAGAGAGAAAGAAAGTGTACCGAGTTGAAGATACAGCATAAAAAATGGCAAGCTTCGTAAAATGAATTAGGTGAGTTTATGGCAGTACTTATGAATCCATCCTAACCGAGGTTAAAATAGAACAATACTAATAAGTGATAATAACACTAATGAACCGTAGTCCAGATAGGACCCGCATTGGGAATGTATTACTACGGCCAATAGGCCAGGCGGATTTCAGGATGAAAAGTGGAGAAGGTTTATGGTATTTGACGTGCATAGTCCTCACCAACGATATCCGTTTATTGATAAACGATTTACGACCAAGCTGGCGATGGTATAAAGCTTCCACGTGGCTTACATTTACACCCGGTTGCAGCGTACGAATTACCTGCCCGCTCGCGCTGCCTTGTTGAGTTTTACGTCGCGGCCATTTTGAATAACAATGGCCGCGTTTTCAAAATAGAGGCCAGCAGTTGGAAGATCGCAAGGCGCATCCTCATAATGAAAGATTTCTGCATATCTCTATTGCTTCCCCAACCGAAGTTGTGGTACTTAAATCTCTTTATATAACGGAGCGACGCCACACCGGCCTTAAAATCTCTCTGTCGTTTTTTTTTATGTCGGTCCCCAAATTCATCGGCGCCGTTTTTACGATGTCCTCGGTCTGCTGCAACAACCTCCCGAACGAAGCTCGCGATCCATGGCTGTCCAAGTCCCTGCCATCAAAAACCCGCGATAGCCTCGCCGTAAATTTTAATTGAAAACTCCTCTGCCTGCCACCATCTACTTTTGACTTCGACGGCTTTAATTCCTATCTTCGTGACTGGGTTGAGGAAAAAATCAGCTTCACCTCAATAAACGTTTAAGTATGGTTAGCGCGAAGATGAAGTTACCTGCCGAATGACCAGATGATCTGTTAAAAAGTTTTCAGTTAGTCTGGAGCCAAATAAATCTGGATAATTATTATAAATGCTTAAAACATTTACGAAATATTGAAGAAAATGAGGTAAAGGTGTTCGAGATGTGGGTGTGGAGGAGGATGGAAAAGATGCGGTGGATGGAATGTAAGAAAAATGAGGAAGTGATTGACCTAGTTGTTGCGGAAAGGATAGGTACTTCTGAATGAGATTCGGTGGAGGCAGGGTCGGTGGCTGGAAGCGATAACGAGGAACGGTTGTTTGCTGAAGGCCGTGCTAGAAGGAAGGATGTTGGACTAGTTGGGAACGGGAAGAAAGAGAAAAGATTTTTTGGACGCAATGAAGAAAGGAAGGACTTACACTGAGATGATGAAAGAAATACTAGGGATAGATAGGGCCCCACACGTGTCAAAATCTCTTGGATTTTCTCTAGCTTTCATCATAACCTACCTTTACCCGGTAGATTACTCTGATGATTATGGTGGTCGAAATATTCGTATATTTTGTATCATATCTACATCCACATGTACGTGATACCCTGCAATCCAATACAATGGTGTGTGGTGGTGTGGTTTATCACCAACATGCATAACACTGTATTCTATTTAAGTTAATGTAAATACGACTATTGATGCATTAACAAGCGAAATTTCACCAAGATGCACTACACTACAGTGTGGAAATGCGGAAGCCAGGCATCGACACCAGCCGAGACGAGGAGGTGAAGGTGATTGATCGTCTCTGGCGCTACGGACGTACGCATCTTCCACCAGAGGAAGTTGGCAGATGTATATATATATCTACAAAATACCCTGCAAGCCACCTCAGAGGTGTGTGGGAGGGGGTGAGTATTCACCAACATGCATTACACTATACCCTAAAGTTAGTGTAACTACGACTAATTATGCATTAGCATAAATCGCTAATACTTGTCACGAGGCGTAGCCTCACAAGCATGCACTACACTACAGATACTATCACAATGGAGAGGGACCGTTAATATATATGTATTTTGGAACTACATACATGGACAGAGAATCAAGACGTATGTAGAAATCATGCACGGCGTGCTGTTCGTACTAGGTAACAGATAAGGATTCAAGTATTAGGGAGTACTATAACTACTAAGAGCTACACTACCTATCGTCAAACGTAGATAAAAGTCTCATTGGCAGCTGTTATGGTCCCTTATCGTTGTTGGGAAAAATGACATTTTAAATCTGTCCACTCTGCAATATAGTATCCTAATTTTGTTCTCATGATCTGATCTGCCGCATGTCGGATTTCGTAAAATAACGAGGAATCTAGCGTATTTCGTAATCTAACGAGGAATTCGCTGCTGGGCAAAGGAGCTTCCTAAAGGGATGCTCCAAGGATACACGTTGGTCACGGTCAGCTAGCGCGGTGTGTGGTGTGAATCCAGTAACCGCGATGTTAGGGGAATTGGACTTTCGAGGGGGTCCAGAGAGGTATAACCACCAGGGTACTGCCATGCCAGGAGGGCACACGAACTGGACACCGTGGAATCAAGTGTGCAGTACTAAATAATATATAATTTACATTTATTACTCTAGGATATTTGTCCTATGGAACATGTATTCCGTACATACATTCTGTAGACTCTGTGGTTTTAAAATGGAGAACATACTTTACCGAACTGAATGCAATGAAGAAAGAATAGCAAAAATAAACAAGTTGATAAATATAAAATAATAATATGCAAGATACGCTATTGCAAATGATATGAAAAGAACATTTAGCAGGAATTCTACGTATAACATGTGCAAAATCTGGCATAAGAATAATATCTATCATATATTTATGAATAATTTCATGAGTATAATGGTTTGACAGCTTTTTGTGTTGAACACTGAGAAATGACACAGTAAATTGCATTAACAACAAAGAAATTAAAATAGAACAAAATATTGAAAGGTTACTGCGGGGGAAACATGCTGCTGCGGACACTGGGACAACCTGATCCTTAACTATTTCTGCCGTATTGCATTTTAATTTTTTTTATAAAATGAAGGTATTGGCGGCGGGCGATACTTCGTGGAATTTCACTGAAGGAAAAAGAATAAATGTTTTGCACAATTCCACTCGAGAAATTTTATTCATCGAGTCAACATGTTTCACTGCACTGCAGCATCATCAGGACTAAATACAAGCTAACCAATACTGAATATATAGTCACATGGGGAGGGAGGAGGGAAGAGTAAGGAGGGGGTGGAGGGAGACGGTGTTGTATGAAACTTGGGTATGCAGGTGGGAGGGAGTCCGTTGGAGGCGGGGGTGAGGGAAGGGATGAAAATTTTGGGCTGAGCTGAGTTAGGAGGGGGTGGAAAAGATAATAATGATTTTAAATGTGCCACTAGAGGGAACTTTTGCATCAATGTTTTTTGCAACAACATAAATGCAGAGATACAAGATTTATACGAGAAACATGCAATCCGGGTTATTGCTGCGTAACAGATAAGAATACAAGCATTAGGGAGCCAATCAACTAATAAGACACTAAACCTATCGACGAACCTAGTTAAAATTCTCATTGGCAGCTCTTATGGTCTCTTATCTTTCGCGGGAAAAATGACATTGTAAAAATGTCCGTTCTGCAGTATATTTCCCTTATTAAATCCTCATGATTTCTTTGAAATATTTCCCACCGTTTGTGATTCTCTCGCAGTTTTCCTCAGCTTACACCTCATTTGAAGGCTTTACCACGGGAATAGGGTAGAAACGTGGATTAAAAAAGTGAATTGAACGTCTCTGTTTTTTTTTCAATTTTGATATTAATTGCTTTTGAATAGCTGGTGCTAAATAAACGATATACTTTTTTGTCGATTCCTTTCACACTCTCCTGGGGCACCGTGCGGGGTAGTATGCAGATTAATATATCAATACATTAATCTCGATTCGTCTCAAAGTACGACCCCCTTTTAGCAACTCCGTTTCCCCAATCGTCGTGGCCGTTGGTGGGATACTAAGGCGTGGTGGTGGGGAAAGGGGTTGACCGCTACCCTAGCACGGAATGTTGCGTGTGGGCTAATTCGTTTCCTGGGCGATTGCTCCTCGTGACTCAAGGACGTAACATATTTGAGCGGCCGACGAGACAGGGACAATGTACCCCGCTGACCCATTGAGGACTTGTGGGTGAATAAACAGCTTTTCCGGACAACAGAGCTCTCAAACTGAGTCATGTGAACTAATGGTTCCCAATAAACTTGACAGTGACAGGCTTCACTTCGTAGAAGTTCATTATGTTAATATTCAAGATTAATTAAAATACTGAGTACCTTTATTCAAATGTTTATTTATAGTGCTACGTATTTTAATTAACGTAAAAAAAATTCTGTACCTGACGATAACGTAAATTGGCGAAGTGAAGAAGCAAATTCATACAGTTGGCTGCATCTCGAGTTCGAAGTTGACGAAGGTAAAATGGGTTAATACTGGTTATTTATTCAAATTTGAACATTCTTACATTATGACAACTTCTTGTACAGCACCTGTCAGTACCTACAGTAAAGGATCAGGAATTTTATTATTCAAATAAATATGTTGTCAGCGTTGGAGGACGAATGACTGTTGTGTCTCAGGCTTTCCTGCTTTTGAGAGGCTGATGTGTTTTAGATTATGACTAGCATGTTTGTCTCATGTGCTTTGAGGATTTTCCATTTTAATGTTTATTTCTCTCAAAATTCTCGAAGGAATCTTTTGGTAACCCATTTGGCATTCATAATTCTTCAATAACCCAACATTTTCACGGGTTCCAATCTTTTTGGTTGTACAACTGCTATTGTACAAGCTTTATGACCACATTAGGGAATACTCTGACTAGGTATACGTTTACTAAAAATGTTCTTCTCGACCAATCTTGTAATAAGACTCATTTTCTGATAGAATGCTTTCTTAGCTTCCCCAATTCTTCTCACTACATCATTTTTGTTTGTTCCAACACTGCTAATCGTACTGTCAAGATAGCAAAAGAGCTGTTGTTTCTATTCTCCAATTCTTATGCTCAATTTTGGTCATGGATTACATCTATAAATCATCGTCGTAGTTTTCGTGACATTGATATTTAGGTTTTATTTCTTCATAGTTATTTCAGTGCAGTTCAGAATCCTCATCAGATCTTTTAATCAATACTGAAATTGATTAGTCATCAGCAAAGCTTACGATGTTTAGTCACTCCATTTACCTTCATTCCTGTTTTCTTTATTCCCGTTTTTGCAAATCATTTAATGTCACAGATTAATTAAGATGGAGCAAATGGAGTGTTGACACCCGAAGGTAAATCATGTTTTTATTAGAAAAATGATCTAGCTAATATGGCTAGCACGCTCAATATATATGCCATATCAGTTTAATTATAATTATGAATTCAGAGGGGTGATCCTCCTAATCGTCCGAGTGCTGTTGCCCCCGTTTGCAAGTGGTAGACAGTCATGGGCAGATTAAGGGGTGGCAGGGGGTGACCGCCCCCACGTAATTCCTGGAAAGATGGGTATTCTATACCCCCTAGATCCTCGGAAAGTAGCAATCAGCCCCTGCAGTGAGTATGTGCCAAATAACTTTGACCTGGGGGGGTTATTCTGTAATTTCATATCACGGAACATGACGTCACGTATCACTCCTTATATGGAGAATATTACTGAAAGCGGAGTTGTTAACCGTGTACGTCAGACGGCGATACCATCGACTCGTTCATTTCGGCCGAGAATGGCTAACTTCCCAGTTCTTTCGGTCGTGAAATTGAGCTTCCAAATCGCCTGCTAAATGCTGGGCGAGTTAGCGCTGCTGTCGTTTCCGAATTTGCAGAAATCCCGCAAAATTTGCAAGGTGAGGATGCTGTTATTGAGTTTAAAAAGTACTTTGTATTTTTGTCCAAGTAACCTGTGTAGATTAATGGATTTTCTACTTTTACTTTTTTCCGAGTTCCATGAATATAAACAGAACATTGACTCCACTATGGTGAGCAAAATGATGAGTAATTTTTACCATATTAAAAAATTGTTTTTCCTGGAGAAGTTGTTAATATCGAAAATGAAATAGATTTAATTTTAATCATGTAAAATAAATGAGTCAACGACGAAATCGTACAGTTTAATGAAACTGATAAATTGTAAACTTCCTAGTTTTTTTTACAAAGAATAATAGAATCATCTTGATAACCATCCGCGCCGGTAGTGTATTTCTAGGTATTAGATACTTTTTGTCTTATTACATATTAACGTAAATTATGATAATGGTATACACAAGCGTCCTCTCTCCTAGTTGAAATGACAAATTTCTTTCGTCAAAACGGATTGAAAGATTTATAACCAAATCGGAAACGTCGGCTATTATTTAATCTTTCTTTAAGCCCACTTTTCAGTTTCTATCCCGAGGCTCGTTTGTCCTGCCATTGGCACGATTCTGGTAACATCGAACTGCCAAGAGTATATATGGCCAGCTGTTTGACGGGTATTTCGTAATATAAACTTCCCACTGATTCTAGCTCTAACCATGTCGATCAGCATAGCTAAGTTGTCAGAATATCCAATGCAAAATTGGAATCATCTTTCCATATTCACATTACGGTTGTTTCCTGTCATTTTTTGTGATCCCTATCCCTTTCTTTCTCCATCTCTTTGAAAGATCCATTTATATCTGTAATTCTTTTTACCACTCTATTTCTCCATATAAATGTAAACATACAAAGATCAAAACATTCCATTTACACTGACTGATATAAATGGATATCAAATGTGGTACATTATATGTACTTGTAAATACTTCTAGTCATGTTCCTATGGCATGTACAGGCAAAGCGTCAGTAAATTTAAGGAGTTGTTGCATGCTATGACTATAAAAATATTAGTTTCTTAATAATTCGTTTCATATTTTGAGAGGGGAATCTTTTTTCCCATGTTGTGACTTATAATTACACGAAAGAATATCACATACCTCTTTTCTCATTCCTCTTTACCATGAAGTTTTCTCTGAATCCCGGCGCGGCAGTGCATCCCACATTTAATATGCTGCTGACGGTAAATGATTCCATCCAAGCAATAAGGAGGTGAATCTACCAATATTCATTGGTGAAACATCAACGTTGAAAAACCACCATCACAACTCATGTACAAATGCAACAAAATTCGTGATACGCGAAAGATTTCGAATTTTAGCTTCAAGCAAATTTTCAAACATATTTCTGAGACAAACAATACTTCATTCATTGTACAATGTATTGTCCTATTGATTCTCGGTAGATGATTAGGATTCTTGGTAAGACCTTAAGAAGCTTGTTTTTTTAGTTGATATTGTGTGCGATTTGTCCTCAAGTTTTCTGGAGATATGCATTTCTTCACTGTTGAATTACCCTTCCGTATAACGAAACAACTTGTTTTAGTAATATAGTTTAAGAAAACTAAATAGTTTCTCCACTTAGATATCACTTAGTATTTTTGAATATCAATATGATTTTCGAAGTGGTTCAATTTTTTATTTGTGTGGTCAAGTGAGCATTCGAGGGACTTCGAGGAGCAGGTAAATTGTTTTCCAGCAATAATAAGATGATGATATCAGCAGAAATGTTTTTCACAATAAATATTTAACAACCGTTGCCCATTAACGTTTTGAAGCAATAGCGGCTCGTGTGACCTCAATATTCTTGCCAGCATGAGGTGTATTAACTTTTAAGAATGATAAGAGTGCGATGATATGCTTCTGTTTTTAAGTACTGTGTAGCAGGGACTATTAAACGTTACTTGGAAAAAGTGAGCTGCATTGCACGAATTAAGTTAAAAAAATTAACTCTTCGAAGTCTGCATTGCGGTAAAATTTTACTGAATTTTAATTCATATTGAAAAGAGTCAAAGGTCTGAACTAAAGACGTTTTTTTAAAAGGTACGAGTAATACAGGAAGGCTGGTTTGCAAAATCAAAGTAACTAATTTCACCTAATTTTCAGTACTTACGGGAAATGAAATAATTACTAGTGAAAATGAGTAAACTTGTGAAATGGCTTGTAGATAAGGATGTTTAGGCGTAGTAACCAGGGAAAAAGCTATTTTCTTTAAAGACTGATGCTCCACATTTCGCTTCTTTACAACGGCTTAGTATTTTGTAATATTACTTTCTTGACCAATGAAATTGGCAATATTTCCTTCAAGTTATTTCATGGAATACAAGTTGATTAACCTAAGTGAGCGTTCATACTGTTTTTACCACAGAACCGATCAGATCAGATATATATTTTTTCCATTAGTAGTAAATTTCGAGAAATGTTGGTAATTTTGATGTTTAACATTGATTTATGTATTTAATGACCACTTATAAATAATTTCTTCTTTTAATTTCTTGAATATTAGTCAATTTGACCAAAACTCAAGAAATTAAACATTGATGTTCATGAATTCATTAGGTAAACTAATATTGGCATGTACAAAGAACTGCGGAACTGGCCGCGCAGTAACTTTAACGGAGTCACCCGCTAGTGGTCACACAATTGTGTAAAATTCACAGTGAAAAAATCATTCGCCTGGACTGGGATTTGAACCCAGACACCCCGATTTGTTTATAAATTCACAGTGAGAGATGACGCATGGGCAGCTTAACTGGTAGAGCACTCGGCGCGAAATCGGGGGGTCTGGGTTCAAATCCCAGTCCAGGCGCATGATTTTTTCACTGTGAATTTCACACAATTGGCATGTAGTTTCCCTAAAAACATTGCCTCATAATAGACCGTTACCTTTATTTAAACTAATATGTAAATTTCGTTAATAAGAGTAATATTCAAATTATGGTTTGGTTTCATAGCAAATCTCTGCGAATCCCTATGGCAGTTACTTACGAGCCGACACAGCTATAGCCAACAATTTTTATGCTCGGTTAAGTGGTATTTAGGAAGCGAATACCGTAGCTAGAAGAGCTAAGCATTAAAGTACCTCTATACAACACAATGTATTTATTGGCGTCCTTGGGTGGTGGAGAGTCTTAAAAAGTTACAGAATGGTACACCTCTGGTGATAGCTAGCAGTGCACAACGTAGATATGGACAGACTCCGTATAAATTATTTCATAGATCTTGAATTATCATTATATCCAACGGAAACATCGGGTGCACTTAAGAACTTCTAGTAGCAACCTTTGCTGCATTGATGAGGAAGAAGTGGGCTTATTTCACCTTGGGCGTCTTCCTTATATTTCAAAGAACTTGGAGTTACATAAGGGAAGCTCTTTCTTTTCCTCAATAAGATGTCTTCGATACCAACAAAGAGATCAAGCTTCGTCTCTCAAACTCAAAAATTATTTTTTCGCGTGGAAATCTTACAAAAGAAAATAATGGCGTTTACGAGAAATTCTAGCAAAAGCGTTGAATAGCTTGATTCGATTATGAAGTTCCTTTGCTGTCATACAGTTGCAAGCGAAAACATGAAAGGCTCGGAATAAAATGAAAACTTCACTGATAAATAATGAAGGACGACGACTTTAAATAAGAAAATATTTCCCAATAAGTTTCAGTTTATTTATCGTAAAATTCATGTTTCTGGAAAGCATTCCTTGAATTTTTTATCTCAAATCTTTCAGCAACCATCCTTTTCCGTTCCAACCACACCCTCACAATAAATAAAAATTTCATAACCAATAAACGAAATAAAATGAAAATAAGGGTAAACATTTAGTTATCAAATAAAAATAACTGGCATGCATTGAAACATTAGAATACAATTTTTCTAAATCGATCATACCTTGCGATAAGTATAGTAATCAATTTTCAAATAGTTATCTCCTCCAACACTTATCAAATACATATTCTGAGACACTTTGGCCGATAAAAACTCGTATAACTACAATTACTGAGTGGCATGAGAATAAAAGGACGAATGATGGAGGCGATGTGATTGTAAGTACAGAATCCTGAATGCAGATACAACTCAACTACTAACTAGTTGAGTAGTCGTGTATTTAGCAAATGCACAACTTTGTAGTTGTTACGTAGAGGACTTTGTGCAAGGGTGGATTTACACGGGCAAGTAACTTCCTCGTTTCTTCTGCAAGACAATCTCCGATGCGCTTTAAACATGAAAATTATTTTATTTCATATTATTCAATTCAATAGGACGGGGAGTGCGGCAAGGGTGCCCACTATCGCCGTTGCTTTTTAACGTGTATTCAGAAGAAATGGTAAGGGAGGCATGGGAGGAGGAGGAGGTAGGGATAAAGGTAGGAGGAGAGCTGATAAAATCAGTGAGATTTGCAGATGATCAAGCATTGGTTAGTCAGTCGGCCAAGGGGTTACAGTCAATGGTGAATGCATTAGAGGTGCAGTGCGAAAAGTATGGGATGAAGATCAATCACAAGAAAACGAAATTAATGAGATTTTGTAGAAGTAAGAAGGCGGGGCTGAATATAAGGGTTGGAGGGCAGAAAATAGAACAGGTCGAGCAGTTTACGTATTTGGGTAGTATATTGGAGGCGAATGGGTTTAGTGGTAAGGACATCAGATGCAGAATTGCGCTAGCTAAAGAAGCATTTTCGAAGAGAAGGGAATTGATGAGGAGGGGTCTGAGTAGAGACTTAAAGAAGAGGCTGGTGAAAACTTTAATATGGAGCGTGGCGCTATATGAGTCGGAAACTTGGTCTCTGCGAAGGGAGGATGTGCGTAGACTAGAGGCGTTTGAGATGTGGGTTTGGAGAAGGATGGAGAAGGTTAGCTGGATGGCGAGAAAAACGAACGAGGAGATATTGGATATGGTCGGAGACGAGAGAAAGCTTGTGGCAGAGAAAGCTTCGGAGAAGGCAGATGAGATGGATGGAGGAGGTTTTGAGAGGAGAGGGCTTGTTGAAAAGAGTGATAGAGGGGAGAACACTGGGGAAGCGTGGAAGAGGAAGAAGGAGGATAGGAATTCTGGACGAAATAAGAGGAGGTAGAAGATATGAAGAATTGAAGAGGGATCTAATAACGGGCCATCCTTAGGAGGGAAAGCGAGACAATTTCTATGAGGTTGGGATACAGAATTGGGACTGTCCAAGAACCTACCAATCATCTGGTAGAATACTTGAATGAAATGAATGATTCAATTCAACATATAAAATAACAGTCAGTAGTCTTACGTTTTTACTATCTCAAATATTAACAATATATTCGGACAAAATTAAATATTTTATATGTGACAATTACGTCTCCAAAGGCAAATTCATTCGTATTTTACATATAAAATCTCCACTTTCAGCTATGATATCCGTCGTTGAATGTCCCTAATCGATTGGTAGTGAGGATTGAACTGTTAAAGTGGTTACACCTTCATACTACCCTGCTAACCTCCAGAAAATAGTCCAATGTTACCACCCGAATGGCTCCTGATTTTGTCCTTCTGAAATTTTAACTACACGAACAAGATGGTTAAAAAGATGTCAACCATTCCAATTTATTGGGTAAATACGAGAACAGTTTCTTGGCAACAAGAAAACATACCAGGTTACACCAAAAATTATGAACACATTACTTTAGAAAATTCATAAAATTGCTTTATATAAATACAAAGTTAACAATCAATTAATTAAAAAAACAGACATTTATCACATTTGGTAATGTAAAAAATATTAAAAAGCATATATTAGATTAAAAATAATACCATTAGATTTAACCTATTAGACATGTAAATCTGCTACCTTTTTCTATATCCATTCCCATATTGCATGTATTTTGGTGTTTCATGATGTGGACCATTTCTTGAAAAAGTCTTTTGTTTAAATTTGATTAATAATCTATAATTTTGGTTTTATTAAAATCGAAACTATGGTTATTAGTTTCGATATGATCAGCTAGGGCACACGTTTTTTTGATGATTTTATTGAGGATTTGTGTTGGTTCAGCCTATCTTTTAAATATTGTTCCACGGCATAGGACTACTAGATACTACATATCAATAATCATTCTGTGTTACTAGGGCCAGGCTGTGGAATTTTATCCCGTAGATATTTAGGAATCAAATTCAATAATTGATTTAAAAAAATATTTTCGCCATCTTTTTAACCAGGAAGAGTTATAATTTTAAATTTATGTTATAAGTTATAGAATGCGCCGTTTTACATCACCTGATTAATAAGTAACCGCCTTTCAAATGAATGTAACATGCTATGTTTTGAGCTCAAACATTTATGTATTTTTTGTGTGTTCTTAGTGGACGAAGAAGTCCAATAACAACAAAACATTTCTATTTTATTATATTCTATTCTATTCAAACCTTCGCAGAGGCGAATGGCAGAGGATGTTAGGACACAACCATTGAAATGGGAGGGGATTGGGAAAATGTGATGATGAAAAGAAGGAATGGAACGGAGGTTAAATATATCTCAACGATGTGCCTAGTGCAAGTAATAATAATAAGGGTACTGCAAAGTATAATAATAATAAGGATACAAAAAATACATAAATGTTTGAGCTCAAAACATAGCATGCCATTCTGCCAGCGAGCCCGATCGTAGGGGGTATATGGCACGGATGCACTCTTCGTGGTGTGAGAAGCATCCGGAACATGACCATCTATCGCAGCAGAATCTGCGCGATTATGCCAACCACCTGCGAAAAAAGAAAACTCCACACCAACCGCCAGTTCAGAGGAACACACCACCGGCCAGACCACTCTCCCCGACACAGGCTGCCTCTCCACCGCCTGAGGCGAGAACGACATTTGTGTCAGTCTCTCGGCCAAATAGAGAGGAAGCTGGTCAGGCCATCTCTGAACTACGAACGCGGTTGTTAAGCACCATTAATTAGGCATAAAGTGTAAAATCACCTTAGCCGACGAAGCTCGTGAAAATAAATCACTAATACCATGGAGCACCTTTGAAGATTCATTATTTGCTATCAAATTTACCATGTCAGGAAATTTAACATTTTCAGCCTAGGAGTAAATTTTTGTGAGTAACATTTGCTCCAACAATCATGGTTCATCGGTATGTTTGTGATTTAGGCGATGATATTGATTTACGATTCTGATTTATACTTAAGATATGTGGAGTGAGATCAAATAATCCAGAAAAATCAAAGAATTTTACCTCGTCATAAAGAAAAAGATCTCATCTTTCATACGACACAAAATGTCAGCCTTTTATTGGCTTTATGAGAGTTAAAAGATACTTAATCCAACATAGTTCTGTCGTCTGGAGCGATATGGCTGGTGGTCCAATATGTATCGATGCACCAGTGATTATATTCGCACACTTTTGTAGTCGTCGACTCGATATTGATTCATGCAAAGTCTCGGTATCGGAAAAAAATCGAATTTCGCCCAGGCGCGCGTCGTTTGGTGGAGGGAGCAGATGGCATGTGGGGGTGGAGGGTAGAGGGAACTGAGATAGTAAGTGGAATGAAAGATTTGACAAGAAAAGCTGAGATAAGACGCGTTCATTCTCGTACGCCTTTCGGGATCCGAGATAACATGTACTTCTTAAAGGGAATGGATGCATTGAGGAAGCCATTCAGGAATTCGACCTCTGTTGGAGAAAGACCGGAACGCCAGCAGCGGTGTTCGAGCATCCCAATTTAAACCCCTACTCTGCGAGACTTGCTAATAAAGACAATATTTCTTACACCTAGATCTAATAAAATAAATTTAGACTTTAGTTCCGTGCAGTACCGTGCAAGTCATCTCCAGAGTGTGTGGCACGGAGTGATTCCACTCCTGGTTCGCAACACTCGTCCCAGTTCAAAGTATAACCTTTGCATTCTTCCCTGGCTTCTGTTCGCAGACCAAAGAATAGTCAGGAGAACAATGCACGCTAAACGAGAAACTAGGGGAGTTGTGTTTGAACCGTTCGAGATAGTAATTCCGATCGCTTATTCCAGTTCGGGTTTTTTCACTGGGATATCGTTGATGGCGTAGAATATCCCGACTAAAGACACAATGAAGAACATATCAGCCGCATAAAGTATTCAGGAGATTGATTCAAAACGCACCAAAATCTCAAATAGTTCGTCATTGTACCACGTGCCTCCTTAGTGACGTGATCGGAAATATCTCTAACAGTTTAAACACACAATCCTATAGAAGAGTGCTATGTCACCGGACAAGCTGACATCAGTACAATGGTTAAGATAATGATGCTGATTGGTATTTCTAATATCATTAATCAATGGATACTGCGAGATATTAATTCATGCAGAAAAGAAAATCATGCGGAACATTTCAAGTGGGATGAGGTGTCAGTAAATAACGACAAGTTTTTAAACACAATTGGTTAAGTCAAGGTGTCAATGGAATAAAAATTAGTGGCTCGATTTATGGAATGAATTAAAGGTGATTACACCAAAAACGATTTGTCTGTAACTTTATTATTTTCCTGGCTACTTTTAAAAATATTTGTATGTACCTAATCGATACGAAAACTAAATTCTACCTTTCCACACTGTTTTTCGTACATTGAGCTTGAAATTACATAATGTTGAATGTGGAAATGGGTAAATAATTGGAAAAATAGTTTATCATATCTTATGCATGTGCTTTTTTATTTTAAAAAACTGTTACTAAGGAGCTATTCAGCATTTCAATAAAACTGAAATTAAGTTTTCTTGAAAGACGTAGACTTGAATTCCCTCTACGAGTTTTTAGAGAACGATCACAAATAAACTCCAGCGATTTAATTTTTCTTTCAATATTATTTTTTAATGAAAATAGCTGTAATAGACTTAATACTCTGAAAGCGATTCATCAAGGAGGTAAATTTTCTCCAACTATGTAGATTTCACTTTTTTAATTTTTATTTATTACTACTCAGGTTACAACGCATTGTGCCATTCTCAGGTGTTGAAAACTAGGGAGTAGTAATAAGTAGTAGGAGATTGGAGAGCTTTAAGCCGAGAACTTTAAGGAAGATTTCCGTAATTGAATTAGCACAACTTTATTCTTTGCACAGTTTTTGCGTGTAAAACTGAGGAATTTGCACCGATTCATAAGATACTATTGTTGCTGGCAAAGAAGAGCAAGATTTGGTCACTAAACGTGTCCTGTCAATTGGAAACTTAACTCGTGGAATCAAAGCAAGGCAATAAGGGCGACAGGTGCGTGTGAGATTTTACAGCGTGGTGCCCAAAAAAAAAAACAGTTGTAAAACTCCCATTTTGATCATTTAGTGATAACAACAACAGCTGTTGTGGCAGATAGATGGCTCGAGCGATTTCCCCATGACCTTGACGTTCTACGTCGCAGCTGCAAAACCAGCACCTGCGTTTAAATACTGCATCCGATTTCGCACGAAAGTTTTATTTTACGTTCCCACCGAGTGGCGCATTGCGAAAAGAACATCACACAATCTGATGCAAAATAAACTCTACATGGAGTGGCCATTCGTGAAACCCCAGTGCTCAGGTGCGCTGGTAATAAAAAACTAACGGGATTTTACGACTCAAACGGCGGATTTTAACGTTTCTACGTGATCTCTGCTGGAAATCACGTGTAACCGATGTTTTTAAGAGGAAAACGCAATCGAGTACAGTTGTGCTGGGGGTAATGGGAAGGTTCCAGAGTTTAAGAGCTCTGAGAAAGTGATAGTTAAATTGGGACGCCATGAAAGTAAGTAGTATTCTAACTCTTAGGACTGGAAAAAATAAAAATTTTCAGTTGCCAAATTTTTATCAACGCGACCGATTTTTCTACGGTAACCATTATGAAACTATTAGTAAAATCATTATAGCATTGCAAAATCTTGGCATATTTTAACCCTTTGAGTTTCAGCCGAAATTTCATAAAGGTACCTTAAAAGTGCCAAGGAATTTTCATGAAAATTGCAGACTTTCAATAAATTGTCATTTAAAATAATAATAATGTTTATGATAAATTAGTGAAGTTTGGATAGTGTGTAGATAATATATCTCTATATCATATTTATGACAGTTTTTTTTTTATTTTTAGCGATGGAAACAATAATCAATCAGTTGAACATTATAATTGTTATTGCAAATTTTTTTGCCATTATTAAAATGCAATATTGTAAAATTTTACGTGTACGATTTAATAAGATTAATACATATTTTCTACTTGTTAATTTTATCAAGGACCAAAATTTTTAACTGCTTTGTTTTTATTATTTGTAGAAAACAATGATTATTAAAAGGGCAAAATTTATGATCCCTTCAAGATTCAACCCCAAACTTTTGAAAAATGAATATCATAAATCAGACAAATGGTAATCAGACACAAAGTACTTACTAGCTGAAATATATAATCTAAATGTTCAGAAAGGTTTTTTAATGCATAATTTAATTGTTTATAACAATTATGCAATGTTATAATTTTTATAACAATTACTGAATGTGTAATGAAATTATGATCATAACTGATTTGTTCACATTTTTGTGTGTTATGCAAGCGATTTACATTTACTTAACAAAATTAAACTATTATCTTAATCAAATTTGGGTGTTATCAAAAGAAAAATATAACAAAATCATGGAACCGAATTCACACGTAAAAATCACGTCAAATTTACAAGTACAAAGAGAGAAAGAGAAAAACTTCGTCTGCTTATAGCATACATTTTTTTGATTTTACAATGATTCGTTCCACTCAAAAGTAATTTACTATGAATATTCAACTACTTATGTTTGCTAATGCATTTATTTTGCAAGCCATTTTCACATTTTACTTTTTAGTGAGATTCAGAGTCATCATCAAAAACTAATTCACCAACGATGATGTCGCGTATTGAGATAAGTAGGTACTGCAATAACCTGCTATGGGATTTGGTCCCAACAAAACTTTCATCTGTATACAGTTACTGGTGAGGGATGTAGTAATGCTTAAATATTTATTGGCATGATCAACAATAGGCTGGAACTAAGAAGATGGGTCACACTACGGGGAACTTTCGAATTATGAACTGGATGGAAACATTTGAGCAAAATTTGAAATCGGTTACGGGAAAACATGTTTCTGAACATGGTGTCTCCAAGCATTTACTGTTGGACTAGTAACTAGAAATGCTGGGCTTAGTAACTATCCCCATATTCCAAATTCAAGCAAGAAATGCTTTCATTTCTTGCCACAGTCGCCGGATTCCAAAGCCTTGCTCTAAAATTCGGGGATACGGTCTTGTGTGAGTGGAGATACTGCTCTGCATATCTGTTTATTTCAGTGACCATTATCCTCAGAAGAGTATTGGTTGAAAAAAGACGAAAGTGCACTATTGGCGCAGAATCATAGAGTTGAGCGTGCTTCGAACCTTGAACTTCGGCCAACTGCTGACGCGGTGCGGTCTTCCCCATCTCTTTCACTCCAGTCGTCTTCACTCTCGTCGGCTTGCGATGACGAAGTTTCAGCATCACTATTGTCATCTTCCTCCACTTATTCACTACAATCAGATGAACTTATTTGGAAATCACTGTCACTTGATATTTTACTGATAAAATCGTCGATATTTTTATTTCTTTTCCGCACTTCACTCATCAAAGAGAAATAAAACTTTCGTCGTAAATAAGAAAAGATTTTCGCTCGTATCACAAGGAAATATGAAACGGTAATGGAGAGTTTTCGTCTCGCCAGCAAATTTTTTAAATGAAAAAGCGAAATGATTATGATATCTAAAGGTAGAGGAAAGAATGCGCATTTGTAAAATGTAAGAGGTTCGCACTGCAAGTGAGGTGATTTTGGTGTTGATACGTCTGTTGAAAGTGGGTAAAAATCGCGTTTTCGCTGGCGATAATGCGATTTTCACCCACTTTCCCCTTCAATACTTACCCTAAAAAATAAATACAGTTTTATGAAGAAGTGACACTAGTTTTTTAGATGTCCATTGGTTGGTGGTATGCAATTTAAAAAAATTATTTCAGTGACTGATTATCGCAAATAACTGATAAATGATCCTTCGTTATTCTTTTATAAATCAGATTGAGAAACATAGATCGATAATAGGCAGAGGTTAAGTGAAATCATATTTTCAAATATGTTTTAGAGAGATCCACCTTAATTGGAGTGTAAGTACATCATTTTACGTTACGGCGGGTATATATCAGATGGGCTTGTGTACTTGCACACCGTCTGGTTTCCTCCGTTCCTCATCCCACTTATATTCATTACCCTACACATTCCGTTTGTCCCTTCCCAATTAGCGGCGCCGGCGGTGCACGCTTGACCTATATTAATGCATCTGTGTCCGCATCTCCTTAGTGATCATGGCCGTAACTGCTCGTTGCCGTTGCTTCAAGAATTGAGTAATTACACGTGTGGTTTTTCTTGGAAATTGCTACTAAAAATGGACTTTGCTTGGTTGCTAAGGATCAAATGAAAAAACATAAACGTCCCCTTTAAGAATTTTATATGCTAAGCTAACCGTCGTTTTTCTGCAAACTAGGTACGTTATTTCCGAGATTCATATTGTCGACATTGTGAGAATTAATTTTTTTTAATATTTTATTATCCTATGAATTTGTATATTTGCAACGATAGCCACTGAAACTTGACGTCGCGAGCGAATTGACTGCGATTGGTAGGCGGAAACGAGAGAAAAATAACAACAACCTTAGCCAGTTTGATTTACTTCAAGCATCAGCATTTATATAACCACAATTATTACAATAGAAAACAAGCCCGTAGGCTAAATACCGTAAACTTGGTCTATACAAGACGAAATAAGACACAACTGGAACCAAGTAGATACGTCCTTCTCCGGCCGCGGTCAGGTTCAAGGAGAGCTAGTCTATTCACGGTACACTTTGTCAGCGCAGGAGAGGAATCAGCTGGCTAGTGGAGGAGTGGGGAGAGTAGGGGAGGTGCTATCACACTTTGGATTGGTGGGAATTTTCACAGGTCGACTTGAAAGTGGAAAAAGATGTCAGCACCAGCGCGGACCGAATAAAAGCAGGGTGCTTGCAGGAATCGCGATGACCTGAGTGTTCGCGCTGACCACAGCCAGGTCGCGGCACTTGTCTCATCGCTCTCTGAATCTCCGAGGGTTTTCGAGTCTCGAGGTTTTGAGGAGGAAGATTTGGCATATACTGATAACAAATAGAAATAAATGTGGTAGAAAAATTGTTTTTAAAATTATATATTTGTCAATGTTCTCTCTTTCGTATTGTAGTATTGATTAAATTGGAGCTTATAAGTTCTCGCCATTTGGCGTTTAATACATCAAAAATGATGTCAAATCATCTTGGAATTAACCTCGACAACAATGAAGATCTACATCACTACTGTTATCGGCATGGAAAATCATAGTGCGATAAAACATTTAAGAAATTGATATTCTCAATTTAAACTAACGTTTATTGAAGAAATTCAAAGATTTTCGGATGAACGGATTTTCGGATTTTCGGATTCGGATAAAATTCGTCATCAAAATATTGCATTTATTAAGACAAGAGGTATTTTACTTCCTTTGGCTCTTCTTTTACTTTTTATTCAACATTTCTGAACTTCCTCTTTCCCCACAAATTCTGAAAGTTTCCTCCCACATATTTTCTACGTTAACTTCTTCTTTTAATGTATACCTTGAAGTATTCGAGCAATTCGAGGACAGTTCTCAGTGTCTCAAATTTTGTATTTTATCTCAATGTTCAAAATTAAAACCAGTTTCGGTGTTATTGGTCTCGCTCACTCTCAATTTTATAATTACCTACAAAAATAAATTTGACCAAAGTTATGAATAATAAATTGCAAATAAGAGCGCTATGTATAATACCAACTCACAAAATTGTACCGTTCGAAAAATTACGAACACAGTAAAGTAGGTAAATAGCGTGATGGGTTTATGAATGTGCATATTAATTGAAAAAAATAAACGCGGGTTCACGTATGGGATTGTGCAAGTGAGCTTTGACACTAGCGTTCATAATATTTTACCTTTTTGAAAACTAATCCTTCCATCGACTCATCATTACGCTCTTGGCTCCTTTAAGGCGCCACGAAGAACTAAGGGTAACCATCAACTTTCATAATCCATTATTTCCATTTGACATTTCATTTGACCTAAAGCCATGACCATTCATGAGCGCATTAATTAATTTATTTTTCTTTCAAGTGCTCCCTTTTTGGGGATTATCTCTTTGTCAGACAGAAGCGCCATGGGATAAGACTAAAGGGGGATTGTTTGCTTTCTTCTCTTGAGGAGATTATCATTTCTTTCCTCCCCCTTCTCGAGATATAGTCCTTCTCCTTCGGTTTTTAGGAGTGAAAAGGACTTTTATTGAGATGCAATCCCACTGGGAACTTTTGTTTGCCCTGGATGTCTCAAAAGAAAGGGGGAGTCTTTGATCCCTGCTAGCTTGCTCCTCCACGTTATGCTTCGCTTTAAATAGAGGATTTGCTGAGGCTCTTCAGACAGAGGTTCTCGACATCGTTTTATAATTTGACGCAAAGCTGATGTTCAAAAGTGAGGGCATTATATGATATTTACAGGCGGAGCATAACATTTAATTACGACCCTTGACAGAAGATGAAGGGTCTTTTCTTGATGTAATCCCCCTCCTGGAAAACATAATGGGACCACTTACCTGAATGTCATATTTAACAACTAGCCAGTCATTCGCAAAAGAATAAATGTCTTATAAATTAAAAAAATGACATGAATGTGAATAAAGAATTAAATGAGCATGAGGTTTCTATTTTTGGCTGAATTTAATGGAATTACTGAATAGTTGGAATCTTGGAAAAGTTGGCATAAAATGTAGATAATTGTGTTTTGAATTGTATTCGCGAACTGAGAACTTCTCTCTATCTTTCAACTTATTCCTATTATAATAATTATTTCCTTATTTTCATATTCAAATTTCATCTCTGTGGTTTCTGGGATTCTTTCTGTGATTTTAGTACCTGATCTGGTTTTTGCGGAATTTGTTATAATATGTCTAAGGCCGATTGGTTTTATAAATTTTGTCTTTTGTATTGTGTTGGAAAAAAGTGCACTTATCGTCGTATATGGAAACCGTTAGATTGAAAAATGGTTAAGAAAATCAACACTTCTGATGATTTTATCCCTGTACATTTGTGACAAAGATGTTGGAAGTTAACCCATTACCACCCAGAAAATTTTTGTTTGCGATTTTGATGAATTTTTGGTATTTTATTCATATATGGTCACCTAAAGTACTCATACAAAATACTTTGGTAATATACCATGCCATTTCCGCATAATTTCCGTAGCCATATGGCTACGCTGCGCTTGGCGGTTTACGGGGTCAACATTATCGTGTGCTGCGATTCCTACGTGTATGTTCGAAAAAAATAATAAAAGTTCTGTAAAAACAGAGTTTTTGATTTCGAGGAAAGTAAAAAATCATAGTTTCCATACAAATCTTTACTTTCTTCAAAAACTTGCATCTTATGGCACAAATTTAGGAACGTTAGTCTTTTGTGACTAGTACGTTGGTGAAATAACTTTTTACTCATATGTCTAAATTTTATGGAATATTTTGCAAAAATGAACACATACAAAAAAATTGTTTTACTGAGATTCATTTTGTTGACTGGACGTATCGGGCAGTCATGTAAATCTCTATTTTGTCGCATGGCTGCGGTACTTCCATACCCGCGGCTTTTTAAATCAATCAGGAGTTTTACACCTGTAAAGAGATTGTCAAAGAATAATTGATATGGCAACTCCCACTTACTGTATGGAAAATTATCGAGCATCACAACTAAGGGTGCAGCTGCTTGGTGGCCAAATGGTGGCCAAAGTATGTAACCATAATCTCATCATAATTCATATTTTGTTCTGGAATATAGTGCATCATGGAGCGTAGCTGAATTTTTTCCATTAGTAGGCGAACTTTCCACAGCTTGTCACCATCCATCGGAGGGGGCCATGAATTATCGGTGCAGTGCAGGAATCAGCATATTTCCAAGAATCGACTTCTTCTCATAGCTCTGCTATCCAAGAACTTATGCACGTCTAGAGCTTCCTACCCATAAAGATCTGTTTCCCGGAAGCTACTCATACCCGGACAACAACAGTATAGCAAGGAAAGCCTTATTTTATTCTGAAGTAATGTTAGGAATTAGTTCGTTATTGAAAAGTGCGAACTTTTTTACTTTAGTACCAGAAATCAATCACCTCTGCATCGAAAAACAATTCGAGCAGATCTACAGTAGACGAATTATATAGAGCAGTGTAGCTTGGCTCTGAGAATATATAGCTAATACCTGCCCCAGAAGATCCTTCTTTGCCCATTTGAATGCAATTGAGTCTTATTGTGCCTTTTTTGGTGTCTTTGTTTCCTCACTCTTTTTCTTTGTTTAGGTTTTTTCTCCCTCGAAATGAGAGCTTAGGCTTCTTTTTTTTCCTTTTTGCCGAGTTTCGTGTTCATATTCTGAGACTTCTGCACCATCCGAAGGAGTCAGCATCATCCGAAACGTTGTCTGTGTCATCTTACTCTTTTTCTTCAACAGATTTCGGAAATTGAAATGAAGCCTTAGCCCTAAATTGACAGCCGAAGAGGTTATCAGCTAATCCTCCTGTTTTCTCATCACCGGAGTCTTCATCCTAAATGCTTTTTATTTCTGGAGGTTCGATGTAAATGCCTTGTATTTCACCGGTATCAGTGTCATCCTCCAAATCTCACTAAGACAACTCGCAATGTCAGGTTCCTGGGAAAAAAACGAGAGCCCAAAAATACTTTTACGTAAAAAAACCTGTAGTTATTTATTTAAACACGTTAACTCCATCTCCATGTTTTTCTGGCAAAGCTGCGTCGGTGTATCTTTACGATGACGTTTCGTAGCCAATGCAGGCCACATCTTCAGATCAAGTCCGAAGGTCCAAGTCATTCGGACTTGATCTGAAGATGTGGCCTGCATTGGCTACGAAACGTCATCGTAAAGATACACCGACGCAGCTTTGCCCGAAAAACATGGAGATGCCATCAAAACAGCGCTGCGAAAACCTCAAACAGAAACGTTAACTGCAGTTATAAGCGCTTAATACCCAGTAACCCTAATAAAGAAATGGATTTGGCGGCTCTCGTGAAATGACCCCGTAGCCTTCTAGCGTAGCCATATGGATACTGCGGTATTTACTCAGCTACAAATAATATTTGATCACACAATTAAGTATACAAAACAAAGTGAGCACATGACGCCCTTGTCCTTTAGGAACAAAGAAAACCTATTTAAAGTTTACAACAACAGATTACACAGCAAAACATTACACATTTACCTGCAGCGGGTGTCCATTTTGCTCCTCTGACGCGCAAACGTCTCTTCGCGCACGTAGTCTCTCGCCCCGACTAGCTTCCAATACGAGCTAACTCGTGGATCTGGCGATCGTGACCTTAAACAACGTAGTGTTGACAAGTTGATTGCGATAAAGTTCATGGTTCCTCCTACAGAGCGTCATACACTCGGCGCGTCAGGGTGAGGCCATATGGCTACGGTGCGCGGAAATGGGTTAAAAAACATGAAGATGTTATTGACGCATAAAGGAGAGATATTCAAACAGTTTAAAGAAGCAAATTTTATACAAAAAAATATTTTCTCCAATATTTATTGAGATTATGAAACGCTGTTATCAGTTAATAATAATATATGAGTTTAAAGTTAAACTATTGGGTTGAAATTGTAATAATTCAGTCAAAATATTATTAATAATTCATTGAATTATGACATACTGTTGATGAAAGTAAACAACTTGTAGAGGGTAAATGACATGACTACCGTTAAATACCTGTTCATCCGTAGTGTGCCATTAGGATACCCAATTACATTTTTGCCTCCTCAAATTCTTACCTTTTCCTCTTCTTCCCCATTTCTGGATAAATAGTTAAATACCCAAATATTCCACTTCCTTCAATTGTTCCATTTAGAGCCAGCGACTCAGCTTATATTTTGAGTGTTATGCGCATCCGCTGTATTACCGATGTGTATATATTTGTCAGTAACTTTCACATAAGAAATACACGTGAAGCTGAATCTATTTGACTGCAGACCTTTATTTATTTGCCAAATTAAATTAGAAATAGTGGTTTTCTGTTATTGGGAAAGGTACCAATAGAAAGAAAATAAAATAAAGATTCTTATTCCTTCAATCGAATTTAGTATTCCCGTCGAAATTCCGAAATATTTGCTTAAACAACGATTTTTCGCAATAATTTAGCGTTTTTGTAGCGTTTTTGTAGCGTTTTTGTAGCGCTTTTGTAGCGTAATACAGACACCTTAATTATGTTGGTGAGTGGAGAGATTGAATCTGTTCTACTTAACGTCCATAAACTCAGGTTACTTTTATCATTGGCAGTTGGTATCTCTTCCTCAATTCAATCATGGACTCAATGCTTTCAGGATGTTATAGTGCAAGTTCACGCGAATATTAGCATAGCAACCAACCAAGCATTCTACTATAATAATCACCGATGTGTATATATTTTTCAGTAACTTTCACATAAGAAGTACACGTGAAGCTGAATCTTCATTTGGCTGCATTCCATTTTTCATTTGCAAAATTAAATTAGAAATAGTGGTTTCTGTTATTGGGATAGGTACTAAAAGAAAGAAAATAAAATAAAAATTCTTATACCTTCAATCGAATTTAGTATTCCGATCGAAATTCCGAAATATTTGCTTAAACGTAACGATTTTTCGCAATAATTTAGCGTTTTTGAGTCATCGTCACCATAACGACCACACTCATTGTTTAAGGGCGTTCGGTGGTTTCACTCAACTTAAGGGAATTCGACGAAACTTGCTGGAAGCATTAATTATGTTTTCCTAAAGCTACTTGAATTTTTTCAAAATTATTTACCGCATATTTCTTAGGATATTTGATGTTGAAGTGGGCATGAAATGAAATGGGTTCTTATGGGAACGCGAGGTGCGACGAGCTTTATTCATCGAAAAGAACGTTTTGTAGTTAAGAATAAGAAAAACAAAAATGATTTAAATCATCAATAGATTAATGTATGAAAATAATTTGACATATTTTTTTCTATTTTTTTTGTTTTTCTTATTCTTAACTATAAAAAGGTTCTTTTTGATAAATTAAGCTACTCGTACCTTGTGTTCCCATAAGAACCCATGTAATTTTTTGTCCACTTCTCGATCAAATATCGTAAGTAATCTGCGGTAAATAATTCTGTAAAAAATCAGGTAGATTTAAGACAACATAAGTAATGCTTCCAGCAAGTTTCGTTGAATTCTCTTAAGTTGAGTGAAACCACCGAATGTCCTTTCGTCATGATTCCTTGTATAGGTATAGCGAAACTTGACGGCAGTCAGATGCGCGAAGCTTGACGACGGGGAGGGGAAGGCGCGCGTGGAAGGGGTCGACAAAGGAGCGGAGGGTAGGGGAAAGCACATGGTGGGGAATGCTGCCAACATGACTGTACTAAACTTTAGAGGGCGAAAAATTGTTAGCGGTACGTTACACGGCAATGATTTGCGATCCAAACTAAGCCGCAGCAAAGTACATATGCTGATAGATTTCGCAACGCGTCCGTACAACATTGAAAGGCTGTTTTAAACACGCTTTTATTAGCTTCACCTGTATGTTTGTTTGTTTGTTTGTAACCGACTCCTTTGGACTCGATTTTGACCCACTTTGAACGATCAGATTTCCTTTAAACTTTGTAGACTCAACAAGGACCGATGACAATACGATAATTTGATAAGATTTTCTCAATATTCTAATCAGGATCGCCAGGATTAATAATTTTCTTCAATTGAACAGATCCTTTGAGTGAGAATTAGAGGGACAGAGTAAGCACCTTAAGTGTGTTGATCGGATGGTGTAGTGGTTAGCGTCGACATTACTCAACGAGGAGGCTAGAGTTCGCGGCTCAATGATGGACTGTTTTTTTGATGTCTTTAATTTGATCGTTTAACGGCCAGTTATAATTTAATTTTAATTGCAGCAAGCTTAGACGGGATAAGAATTTTTTATCGTCGTATTCGCTTTTCGTTTGTGCTAAATTTTTTTGTCTGTCCGTTTTTAACCGACTCAATAACACTCAACTCCGAAATAATTCTTAACGATTTCACTCCGAAACTAAAAAACACTCTTTAATGATAACTCCAACTAAAAACTGAAAAATAAATATAGTTAAAAAAAACTAAAAAACACGCTTTATTGATAACTCAAACTAAAAAGTGAAAAATAATTCAAAATATAGAAATAAAAAAATAAATGAAAAATATTAATAGTATCGTGAAAAAAGCGTGGGGTGCTCGATATATCAATTCTTGAAAATATTCAATCGGAACGATTAGTAGAAAAATGGTACTAAAAATATGGTTCAAAGCATAATCTTTTCCCGCATTTTCCATTCAGTAATTTGGGTAAACAATTACAGAAGGCATATCAAATTAACTAAGCAACGGAGCACCCCACGCTTTTTTCACGATAATATTAATATTTTTCATTTATTTTTTTATTTCTGTATTAAGAATTATTTTTCACTCTTTAGTTTGAGTTATCATTAAAGCGTGTTTTTTTAGTTTTTTTAACTATATTTATTTTCAGAATTGGATATAGTAAAGTCGGAAATAACTTAATTAGTAAGAATGAAAGCATTAAAACTATGGCGAAGTCAGGGGAGGGGCCCATGAGGTTCGGACCCCATGGACCAGAAATTTTGAATTTATTTAAATTAAGGGCTATAAAGGTTAAAGTTATATTTGCTTTATTAAAACAAAGAATGTTGATTTGATTTATTCTTTATTCTGAATACCTTTTCAATTAATATGCTTCCATTTTTCAAATATAAAATACCGTGGGCATTGTATTCTTTCAGAAATTAGCACACAAAAATCTTTTAAAAACGGCTATTGCACTTCAGTCGAAATTGCACTCTTTAATGCCTAAAGACACAATTTCGCTACTGGTTTACAAATCCATTCCCCTCCGTCCCCGGAACGGCATCAGCCACTGATTATAAGAAACAACAGGACGATTCGTCCCTCAACTCAACTTTTACAGCACATAAAGGAACGCACACTCTTAAATACTTATAAGACATTGAATGACCCTTATGACATTGGTATCTGGAAATGGTAATCTGTACAGGGGTGACAGTAGCGATAAGATAATAAAATAACTTTTTATTCCAAACAAAGAATATACAAACATAAGCTTACGGGCGTCAATCACTGCCCCACTCCTCATTTTCCGAATCACTTTCCAAGTTTATCTCAACTATTTCTACTAAATTTTCCATGTACACTTATGATGCATTATATTTCTACTCCGTATGTTTCACTTTTGAGCACACAGCTTCCCACTCTTCTCTGTCTATTGCTCTAAATTTTTCCTCAACTATAATCTTCCCATCCTCACTTTAGATAGCGTTCGATTCGAAGTAGTATACAATGCAAAAAGAACTCAAAATGAAAAGAGGTGACGAATCTAAATGAAGTGGTGTTGGAATTAAAAGTAAAGGAACTCTGATTATTTTCATTACTTTGAAAGAGTTGTTGTTTTGTTGATTGTTGCTATGTATTTTGGCTGGTTGGTGTCAAGGGGTTTATTGATGGAAAAGAAGATGGAGATTGCTGAGCAAGAGTGGGGATGTGCTTTGGACTTCTGTATGACAGTTGCTTTGCATTATAATGAAATTGCTGCAAAAGGAATTGCAGATTTAATAAAAAGTAGTTCGACGTTACAAAACAAATACCCAATCTTCTCGTATTCCACGCAAGTGCCTACGTTCAGGTTCAATAAATGCATTACAGAATGATAATGTCTTATTTCATAGGAAATATAACGTTTCATAGGAAATATTTACAGCATTTGATTACAACAAAAACACTGCTAGACTTTTCGTAAAAAGTCTACAAACAAGTCTACAAAAGTCTGCTCGTCTCTGCTCGCGATCCAATTCTGAAATCACACCTGCTTCATAAGAATCCAAAATACAAGAAGGAATAGGTGCGGTCCTAGATCTCTGTCATCTTGATCGCATATTTCCGAATATGTTTAATCCTAGATAGATCCTAACTAATTTTGACCCCTAAATATTTAACCGGCTCTACGTTGACTATTTCTGATTTGCTTATTTTGTAAGATCGTTCTAGTGTATTTTCTTTCTACAAAAATGTACTGAAACGCATTTATTTAAGTTTGCCTCCAACTGCCATTTTCGTACCAGGATTGCTACAAAATCCTTTGTTAATAAGTCTTCCGCACTAAAGCACTTCAAAATCTCTCGTACCAAACAGCGCCGTCGGCAAATAGTCTAATATAACTGTAAACGACCGTACTCATGTAATTACTCGCGTCATGTCATAATATATTATATAGTATTCTATTCTTTTATTATTTCATATTTGCATTTTACCTGTTAAGTAACATGGTTATCATTTGTTAAGTTATACCCGTATTTATTTTGAGCAACGTTAAATTTCACGCTTCCGCGGATGCGAATAACTACTTGAGCTTTTTGATGTTGGCAAGAAAGGAATGCGACTGAGAGAACCCTGGCGGTCTCACGCGGATACTTCCTTACTCCCCCGCGAGGAGCGATTTTGAGGACAATAGACTCGTCCGCTGACAATGGTCTTCTGCGCAAATGCCGTCAAGTTTCGCGACCTATACCTCCATTAACTCAATGGTTATTTGCACTTAATAAGATATGAATAGTTTATTACAATGTATTATAGAGTGTTCATTTTTTTCCTTCCTGTTGACATTCAACGGGCATCTTCTCTTGTGTTAACAGAATGGAAGATGACAAGAGTGGTGAAAATAGCTAGGGACGATCTGCCACAGGGCAGAACATCCCAAGGACGCCCCAGAAAGCGATGGATAGGCAAACTAAATCCACAAGAGGACACTGAAATGAGTTCCACGGGCAATATGCCTCCAAGAAAGTAGGGAGAACTTAAAAATGCTTGCGGTGTGCTGCATTTTTGTGAAATATCTCCATTGCATAAAAATTGATGTACTGAATATGGGCATTTTGGAAATTCGTCACAATTTAAATGTAAATGGCCTGTTTTAGAATGGAATTTTTAACGTTTTTTCCGATTGATTTTTTTTAAGGATACCGGGACTAGCCACGGTGGTTACCTTTACGGAGTCACCCGCAAGTGCGTATAAGTGCGATATTCCACAGAGGAAAAATCATTCGCCTTGACCGGGATAATAATCCACAGGGTTTTTTTCCGATCTCAAATTCTTTGATATAAATAACGAAATGAACTTCGCCGCATTCTTTTGCAGCTATTAGTCAATCTAGCCAGTTTTACTTCTATATTATTTCAGAAAAGAATTCATTTGCTCATCATTCAAGCCATGAAGTTTGAATATACATAAATGGAAATAGCCCTACTAAAATCAATGCTATCAGATATATTACTTCAGCTCTCCTTAAATTGAGTGAAAAGTTGCGGTACAAGTATCTTCAAAACGAATCATAACATGCAGATACAGGCCTTAATAATATTGGCTCTCAGAAATACACGAGATTTTGCACCCAGGGTGCATGATGCATAAAAGCTTAATCCTCTTGCGTGCTTTGTAAATTAACTTCCTGCTACGCATTTAAGGTGAGCTCGGGTGCACAGGAAAGCAGGTTTCTAAAAAGAAAATAAGCATTTTCTTTTTGAGTTTCTAGAGATACCGCGGAGTTTGCAGCCAGGTTGTTTAATTCAGTGCTGCTCCACCAAAGAATTATTCGTATATCTGGAGGAATAGATCTGTGACCTTTAACAGAGTTTTCTCTGCAATGGAACTTGAAGTTTACATGCTTTGTTGCAAACTTGAAAAAGATAACGTAACGACTAGCTAGTAACTACTCTGGATCTGCATAATAAAGAACGTTATTAGACCCTGCAATGTCACGGGATAAAATTTTGAATGAGACATGAGAATTTGTTTTTGAAGGTCAGAATTAATGTCTACTGCGGCTTTAGAAAAATGCAGGTAATTACATATCTTTTAATGGAGGTCTTACCTTAGGTCTTACATAGTCTTTTCAAAGTCAGATGAATTTTAGTGTTAATGATCTTCTGTTAATGGAAGCCTCCTTTGGCGCGAAATTTCCAAAGAAGTAGGTCTTTCGTATTTTAATTTTTCATTTTAATTTTCATTTCAATTTAATTTATGGGTATCCTTCATTTTGTAGAGCAAGGATCACCTAGAGAGGATTTTTGGATGAAAATACCATTTATTCGATGGGGCTTCTTTCGTTAAGATCTCATGTATTGAAATCATTATGACCCATCATTTTATTTTAAAACTTATATCTATCGTTATAAATCCCGTAATTTTCCATACCTCATGTCAAACGTTTTCTGCAGGAATAGAAGGATTCCCTTTAATTTATTCTTTCAAAGGAGCTAGAAAAATATCGTTAATCGGTGTTATTTGTCACCGCATTCCTTGGCTGTTTCCCTAGTATTAAATTACTATAGTACCTCGATTTGCAAACTTAACTCCGTCTTGTCTGCGGTTCGTGTCTCCTAAAGTTCGTCATCGGAAAATTTCATATCCAGAGAATAGTTTATATCTCGAAAAGTTCGAATCTCAAACCGCTATTTCATATTTAACTTATTCCTACCCAGATAGAGAAATTAAATAAAAAATTTTAAATGCATTTGTGTTGCAGGAATTGCGTGCTTTGAATTAAATTTTCCTATATCGTCGCTTGACTTAAGCATTATTTGTTACACTGCATCAGAATAGAACCGCTGTTCGTATTTTGAGACTAAGTTCGTATGTAGAGGCTGAAATGGAATGTGAAAAAAAGTATATTTGGAAAAAATCATATGCCGAGCAATTTGTGCATCGAGGTACCATTGTTCATTGTGATTTTTGCTCATTCTTATTCTACTCCTCAGATTTTAATCCGCCAATGAGAAAAAGGGAATTAATTTATCCATGACGATATGGATTCGTTCTTTAAAGAGACAAATTTATACTTTTTCAAGAATGCATGCATAGCTTTCAGGCTAATCGACTTATTCCGCGAACTACGAACTTTTGCTTGAGGTAGTGAACAGCAAAATGGTCTGAAAACTAAAACCATTCGTTAAAATTTGGAAATGAGAGATTATTCTGAAGTGAAGATTTAGTTTACGATCAAACGCAGAAAAAGTGTAGAGAAACCTGGTGATGGTATTTTTGAACTCCTAAATATGGGCAATACATACTCCTAATGATAGGTTTTCATTTTCTGAAACGTTCCTTGGAAGCTTCTTAGATTCAAAATTTAATTCTTTTCACCCTGTGACTCCACCTCCAGGCTATTACTTTTTATTTCCAGTATATTTGGGCATTTTCCCATAAATGGTACATTTTTGTTTTTAGTTTTTCAACTTCAGTCTCCAATTATTTAAGACTACGTGACTTTATCTTATTTCGTATTTCGTTCCTTAGAACTCCCTTAATGCTTTTAAAAAATCCTCGCAGAATGATTGTTTAATTGTGCGTCAAGTTACGTTCACACTGGCGACGACAAAACGACACACGACGTGATTGTATACTCATACTTCGCGGCAATAATTTTTCTATTATGGAAATATATATTTAAAAATTATAGTTTCTCTCATAGTCTTAACATTTGTTTTTGGAATGGCATATGAATCATTTGAGTATCTCCTATACTTTTTGAGTCATAAGTGACTGTTTCGTGCATATGATTCTGTTTTTCATCGCCTCCAACAACAGCATTCCTTTTCTACCTCCCATCCATAACGATGTGCTACAAGACGAATTACTTCAACATGATAGTATATTTAATGTCGACTCTTAAAAACTAATATTTTTGTCTTAGCATAGCCTCAAATGAGGGGGTGGACGTGCTTAAGGAAAGTTCGAAATTTATTTATGTTGAAGAACAATAACTTCGTACTATTTTCATACTTATTTTATTTTCCGATTAAGATTCCAACGCATTAATGCCATTTTCAAGGTAATACTCCTAATTTAGCGAGTCTTTATGCAACTATTATATCGGGGGGAGTTTGCAAAGTTGCGGGGGAAGTTTACGGATAAGTCAAAGTAAAGGAAAGGGGTTGAACCATGATGTCAGATGTCTCAAATGGACTTATGTCACAAAGTTGACAAAAGATCAGGGCAAAACAACAAAACAGTCTTGAGTCTCGAAGCTTGTTATGTCTCAAATAGCTGCGGCCGGTTTATGCAACAATTTCAAATGAAATGTAAATTTCTTCAGTGCATAAGAAGTGTTTATATAAAAGCAACCACCCGTTTTATTTTTGCGTCTCGTTTTTTCCTTTTCTAGTTCGTTTCGTTTTTTGCTAAAGTCATTGTATGCCTCAATCTGGAGACCTTGATCTTTTAATTCAGAGACTTAAAAGTTTTCGCAGCTGCACAACTTTAATATGCACGTTTTACTGCAGCTTCAAGGCGAAAGCAATTTAACCAGAAGAGATACAGGATCTACAAAGATGGCATGATTATACTCTTCAGTCTTTTGAGACGAAGCGTAGAATACACCACTGCAGTCAATGCACAATGGTCATAATAAATCACTCCCGCGATGATTGATAATAACGCGTAATTATCCCGGTATGTTCGGCGTATTATTCTGTATGGCAAGGCGAATGTCATCTGTAGTTTTTAGGAGTGCAATTTGTGTACTATGGCGTTTACGGAATCCTGATTGATAAGGATCAAATTTGTTCTGAGCGTAAAGGTACTAGCACACCTGATTGTGAACGATTCTTTCAAGGAATTTTGAAGGCAGCGATCGCTTTGATCAAAATTTTGAATTTGGTCGTTCCGCTTCAACGTCAAGAATCAACGAGAAATCGCCAAGCGAGTATAAAAACAGCAGACTATCGCCTTAAGCGAATTGAATAGGAATCAAAGGGGGAGACTCGTCTTGTGACATCCCCTCAATTCAGGGTGAGATTGGGAGGCGGGAACTTTTCTGGCCTGGGGGTGGTGAGGAAAAGGTGATGCGCAGTCGTCTGGGGCGAGAACAGATTCGTCGGTGACTCCTTGTCGCCCGAAAGCGAGTTACCTCCCGATAACATTCAGATACGCCAGGGACGTGATCCTTTACGGAACTGCACTAAAATTACAATATTTTTCGGTTTCTTGCCTCCTATTATTAAACAGCGCATTGTACGTAATAGAGACGAAATACGAGGTGTGTACGATGCGTAATATCTGATTCGCTAAGGCTCTTTACACTTTCAGGTACTACAAATTAAGATTTAGTTTCGGACCGAGGCTATTTAATCCAGGGTTTGAATTTGGACCAAAACGAAGTGTTTTTGTATACCCTTATCCACAGCTTCTGCTTGGCAATTGAATACAGACACCTTAATTATGTTGGTGAGTGGAGAGATTGAATCTGTTCTACTTAACGTCCATAAACTCAGGTTACTTTTATCATAGGCGGTTGGTATCTCTTCCTCAATTCAATCTTGGACTCAATGCTTTCAGGATCTTATAGTGAAAGTTCACGCGAATATTAGCATAGCAACCAACCAAGCATTCTACTATAATAATCACCGATGTGTATATATTTATCAGTAACTTTCACATAAGAAGTACACGTGAAGCTGAATCTTCATTTGGCTGCAGTCCATTTTTCATTTGCAAAATTAAATTAGAAATAGTGGTTTCTGTTATTGGGAAAGGTACCAACAGAAAGAAAATAAAATAAAAATTCTTATACCTTCAATCAAATATTGTATTCCGGTCGAAATTCCGAAATATTTGCTAAAACGTAACGATTTTTTGTAATATTTTAGCGTTTTTGAGTCTTCATTCCCATAACGACCATGCTCATTGCTTAAGTCGAGATTCCATTTACATCCATTAACTCAATGATTCTTTGCTCTAAATCAGATATGTAAATGGTTATATTTTAAATGATAAATCGACATTTTATTTTTGCTATTAAGTGGTAAAACGTTTAGTAAATCTCATCGAAAAATTTTACGTAGTACTCAGTCATGCGCAGTGTTGATTTTTTCCTTTCCGTTGATATTCAACGGAGGCCTTCACCAGAAGGTAATTAATAAGTGCTTTAAAAAATATTTTAAAGTTACAAGGTTTTATTAAATATATAATCATAGGTTAAACAAAACTTTTTCTGTCATGTTCCATGTGGAGGCGAGGGGCTTCTTACAATTGGGTGTGCCTGGAGCCCCAAGGATGTATATTCTTAGTTCCATATTTTTCGTAGTAAATATTTCGAAGAAATAAAAGAATGAAGTAAAAATTCACTGAGCACTCCAAAACACGAGTATCCTTCTCAATAGCCAACAATAAAGTAAACAATCAATATAGCAACCAATTTCATGAAGCCAACCCGGTCCTATGCGAGAGAAAGCCGTGACACTTGTATTGTAATATTGCAATGTCATCGAATTTGCACCTGTGGGCAAAATGTGAAGGAGATCTGATGATTGTTTGTGGGTGAAAAATCGTTTAACAGATTCCACCCAAGCAGACAGAAACTAAAGTTAAATAAAACCATATAAAAATAACTGAAATACGATATACTATTACAAATTATCACCTAGATACCTACTTGTTGACGCACAGTATTCTCTCTTCTCACTTATGACGTCATGACGTCACTCTTGACGGTTTATACTCACAAACGAGACTAAATATCTTCCTGAAGACACATGCTTGTCGTTATAAACACCTCAAAGGCACGCGCTGTTGCCGCAAGGATGTCCGACATCAAACAAAATAAGGGACTGGGAAGCGGAGCTTTACAAGGCTTTTGCCATCGACGGGCTAAAGCCACCCTTATTGGAGAAAGTTGGGCTTTCCTATTGTGGTGGACTGTCGTACTCGCTCATCTGGTTGTTTGCGGTCAGCTAGGAATGTTATTAGGTAATACATGGGTTAAGGTAGGTTTGAATGGAAGTGAGGAACCATCTAATTTGCCTCCCCGTAATCACATCTTGAAGCTTCCTCTCCTAGCCTACCATACCAAACACCTTCCACGTTTGCCTTCCTTTCCGTCCACCGCACCCTCACCATCTTCCTCCACACCCACATCTCGAAAGCCTGCGGCCTACCCTCGTCTTCCTTTCTCCAAGAATCCACGTTTCTGCCCCATACAATTCCACACTTCATATCAAGCTCTTCACCAGTCTCTTCTTTATATCCTTTCCTAAGGGCAGATGGGTTGACGAAAGCTCGCGTTTCAAAAAATATTATTTTTATATACCTACTGGAGTTCTAGGATTGTTTCTTACTTACCCATTTACGAACTCTACATTACGGTAGCATGGCGATCAAATAGTACCATTTGTTTGTTTGGCTTACTAGGAGTTAATTCACAAAACATGGCATGTATGTCATTAAGTTATCAAAGATAGGTACAATATGTAAAACCCTCAAGTAAAGTATTTTTATTAAATGAAGTTCTAAGGTATATTCTTATTTGTTATTGATGAACTTCACATATACGTTTTGAAAGTGGACGACATCAAACAAAGGAAGGGGGTCCGTGCGAAATGTTATACAAGGACGCTAACCTTCTTCTCTCTCCCCCTCTGTAGTTCCGTTGCTTTCATTTCGGGCCTCCGACAACCTTTTCCCTACTAAGCTCCATGGACCTCGCATACAGCCTCCCACTCACATCCGCTGAGGAGATCCTTCACCGTATTTCCTTAGACCGCAGGAGCTGAGTCTAATAAAGCGAGCCCGCCATCTCATGCAGTATTCCCCATGGAAACTCACTCTTCCGTCCTTTGCGTCCCTCTCTTCTCTACCGTCGTTTGTTTAGGATAGCGGGTGTCATTGTTACGTCAGCCGGAAGGAAACGGACCGCTAAACCTAATATCCTTAGGGTACCCTAGTGAACGCATGCTTATGCATAGCTGAACATGAGGAGTTAAGGGTCTGAAACATCAGAGGTTTTGAAAAGCAATCAGGATTCATTGTGTGTATCTTATTGCTTCCTTAGTAAGATCAACGTTATTAGTTTTTGCTTCCGACGGGAACTAAAATGAAAATCTTTCCTCCTAAAAAAAATTACTTTTCTTCCACTTCTATTTTCTGCTTGATGATATTTGTGCTTAATGTTTCTTGAGTCAATGGTGCTATATTTTCGTAATCTTTGAAATACTTATCCCATGGGTGTTTGTAATTTTGTAAAATAACAGTCAGTTTCATGAGACACTGATTTTTGCTTTTGATTTCCTTATGATTTCATGCCGCAATTATGGTAAGCTTATTTTTATTCGTGAAATATTTTCAGTGGCCAAATATTCACTGGCTTAAATAATGATCAAAGCTATGCCTATTTGAAGTCTGTCTTGAATGCATATATTTTGTGGAGTTATGTGTATTAACAAGGAGTTGTACGGACATCTGGTGTCTGGCAAATCGAAAAGTACGTTAAAAAAAACACTGAAAATAAAATTTTGATAAGACTTGGCTCATAATGAATTTCTAGGCAATCATATTCGCAGCGTAAAATCAGGTATAAATGATGTTTTTGTTAAATTATTCGAAACCAAGGGAATCTGAATCTGTGGGGATCCCCGCTTACTCGGCTCCCCGATCTACAAAGAAAAACTATTTTCACGCTTACGTCAAAGCATCCCAAATATGAACAATAATAAGCTAACTCTGCTCGCCATTGATGCAAGGAGCAAATAATACTATTGGTAATTTTTTACTTTAATATAGACTCAATATGCGTACTTCATTTATCCTTTTTAGTGGCTAACGAAGTCCAGTGGTCTCGATTTTTTACTCTTGAGGGATAATCCTCTTTGAATACAAAAAAAAGTAAAAGCTTCGTATACATGAAACCTCAAAGTAAGTGTCCCAAATATTGTATATTTGAACATACATAGCTGAGATGAATCTCATAATATTGAAAACCAACCAGCAAACTAACTGATTTTATCCTCAAATATAGTTTTTTCACTATTCCAAGTAATCCTTGGAAATAAAAACATATTTCACTTTTTAATTAAATGCCTAGCTACGTAAATAACTTGACGTCGATACACCATTATTTGCTGACAAACATTGACTGAATATTTAATATTATTCAAATGTCATTCATTACATATTATGTAGTACATATTTTACTTGGATGTTGAAAATTGTAATTGTAATTTGACTTCATTAGATGGTTCCTTAAGGACCTCCCTCCATACTCGATGTGATTGCATGGAGGTCGTACTTGGTGAATTAAAGCTATTTAAATTATAAATCATCGTTTGAACTGTAGGATTAAAATAGCTGTTATAGAAAACAATGCTTATCTATCTATGAATCCAAGTACCTGCATTTTTCTTACATTGTGAAACTGTGGGGAAGGTTGTTCATCTAACGCAAGGGATAGTCTCATTTGAAGTCTTCTGCAAGGAAAACTCCAACGAATTTTTCTGCAAGCCCTTGAGGATTTATGTCATTCGTCGGTAGTGCTTGCACATGCCGCTTCTCAGGCACGTAGACTGGAAAAAATAGCACTTTGTCTCACTTGATTTCCAAAAAACTCTAGGAAGTTCTAGTAAATTTTCAACTTGAAAGAATGAGAAAAATCAACATAAAGTACCTAGATTTATCGCGTAAGAGTTGGGAGTAAAGGATTGAACACTGCAGCTTCCACTTAGATATTTATTAAACACGACCATGGTTTCGTAGCGGTGCTACATCATCAGGACCTGATGATGTAGCACCGCTACGAAACCATGGTCGTGTTTAATAAATATCTAAGTGGAAGCTGCAGTGTTCAATCCTTTACTCCCAGTATGATTGACTTCCACAAAGTATTGCCTGAAACTGTGTCGCGTAAGAGTTATTTTTCTGTGTTTTTAGTGGAGAGGATTTCTTTTATTCAGTTGTCTTTTTTACCTGAGATACATGGAATTGTAAATATCTCACAAACTCCTCTTCCCATGGAATGGATGAAAGGAATTTGCTTTTGGTGATACCTTTGGAAATGATTGAGGATCAAAGACGGGAAATATTGAAAAGTCTGTCAGCTCTTATGAGTGCTATGCTTGTTCTTTTGCGACTATATGCAAGTGTAAACAACAGGGAGCACTAAGAAAGTTGAAAGCATGCTCGCCAAGTTTATTGTTATTAAGGAATTGATCTTTGATAAAATAGCAGCATTAGTTTTTTTATTTTTAATAAGTTTTTCTCTCAACAGAGCTTATACCTTGGCATTCAAGGGCATCGTCATATTGTATTAGTTAAGATTCATCGTATTTTTAGCGATGTTTTTAAAGCTAAAATGAACGATACTCTTTGAGTCTGTGTTTTGCAGTGAGAACCAAGGCCTTTTTTGGAAAATAAAAGATAATCATGAAAATTAATTGCTCACCATCTTTATCTAAAACGTTTAGTGGTCGAAAGTAGCAACAGGAACTGCTTTGCTTGCTTCTGTCCGTGAAATTATCGACTTCCTTTTTGCTTCACTTTTACGTGACTTGCAACTGTATACGCGTAGGTTTGAATTCAATCATTGTGAAAAGATAACTCTTGGTATTTTCGCATGACAGTTTACTATGTTGTCCACGGTTTCAATACATAGGTGACATTATCAAGACAAAAGCGTATTTTTTCCAAATATAATTTTTGAACAAGACTGTTTCTTCCATTTTAACCATAAAATGCGTTTCTTTTAACGCCTTTACATTTCATGTCCCCAGGTTTTCTTGTGTCAGATTTTATGTCATCAAGTACCATAAAACCTTTTATCTTGGATACATTCTTCTTATCTCCAAAGTTTAACATAACATTTTCTATGTTATTCGAGACTTAATTATTTTCCAAATACAATACACAAATTTAACAGATATTTTCAGGCTTAGCTTTGTTGAACTCTTTCATTATTAAAGAAAGAAGAATCTTCAAATAGTATTAAGTACCAGGTGCTTTGCCGGTGTTCGACACCTTGAAAATGACGGTTATCCGTTGAAACCTGGGTCGGTATTGTGAATAAAAGTGTGGATTAATTCTATTTGAAGTTTCTTCTTTCTTTAACACAATACACTAGTTATTTAATTTTATGAATTAAAAACCAAGCAATGTATAGTTTTCGTCCACCTATGTATAATGAAAGGAAAATATGTAAATATGAGCACCTCCCCCAATTGAATCACTCACAGATAGTCGTACTTATTGAAATACACCGCCGGCAGTGAGCACTTATTTCCTCTTGAAGAAATAACCAGCAGGGGTGACAGAACGTCTGGCTGATACTGAATAACACGCGGCATACTCCCGAATAGTATCATAGCTCATTGTGAGTCGCAAAAGCTTCAATTAAATAAATCTTTTATCCTTCTAGAATTTTTTTAAAATTCTGGATTCCCTCTGCAGGTTGCAAACTATGATCACATTTACGGTGTATTCTGAGGCAAAGAAATGTGTTATGGGAATTTAGAAGGCAGTAGGTATTTTTCCTATTTACTTGACCGGGGGGAAAGGCAGGAAGGAAGTGGATAGTGAGATGGGGAGCTTGAGACTAACTGGAAGGAGAAAAGGGTCTCCTTGGTTATGGTGAGGGGAAAGGGGGGGAGGGGGAAGAGAAGCTCAAGTTTAATGAGGCTGGAGCGTTAAATGTGAGCCATTGAGTGCAAATTTTAATACATTTTTGTAAGTCGAAAAAACATTCATGGGCCACATTTCACTGCAGTGCATCTGTTTATGCGTTGGAACTCACCACGAAATGCAGTAATGGAAATGATACAAGATTTTAATTTTAATTTTTTCACTAATTAAATGTAATGACTGAAGTTTTGGGGCGGTATAAAAAAATGTTGACGAAATTATGTTGAAATATATTGCTTTCGAGTATTGGGCTGCATGACGCCTTGTTATTTGTAAGCAACAGTTTTAATAATAAGGAATGTATTTTTTCGCATTTAGAAAAAAATCTGCACGCATGTGACCGAATTATTACAAAATATATGTCGTGTGTTATATAAAAACGTGTTAAAATATCATTTAATTGCAAAATAAAACATATTGGTATGATGCATTTTTTTACTTTTATCCATATAAATCACTAATGAGAACACATATGGAAATTTTCACGTAAACCTGTACCTACGTAAACAAAAATCACTCCAACCATCTTAAGGAGGTTGGAAGTGCATTTTTTCCTTAAATAAAGCATGTTTATGACTTGAGCTATCAATATTTTTCGGCGTGGTTTTATAAATTTGGAGATGTTTTATTGAAATATATTGTTTTCGAACAATGGACTCTTGGTAATATTGGGCTGGAGGTTGGGCTAGGTAATATTGGGCTGGAGGAGGAATATTTTTGTTTCAAATCTTGGACTCAACGATACACATATTTGCCATCAGCAACTATAATAAAATTAAATATTTATATAGTTTTGCATTTAGATGAAATTCTTAACATAAATAATAAAATTTTAACTAAATTCATCTCATTAGCTACAAGGCTACCTGTTGGAATATCGTTGAAATAACCAGAAAAACTAAAGCGGTAAAATACATTTTTTCATTTTCATCTATTCATTCATTCGTTACAGTAATCTACTGGTTAGAGGTAGGTTGCGATGAAAGTCAGAGAATATCCAACGAACTCTTACACGTGCCGTGCCCTTTCTACCTCTAGTATTTCTTTCTTTATCTCAGCATAAGTCCCACCTTTCTTCATCCCGTCCATAAAACCGATTCTCTTCCTTCCCCTTCCCCGCTTACTCAACATCCTTCCCTCTATCACGGCCTTCAGAGATAATACTAATAAGGGAACTCGTGCAAATAGTGTTTAAAGTATCAAGCGACAACTTGTGGAAATGAGAGACTGATAAAATTATCACAAGAAAAAATACTTTGTAAATTTTTACACTAACGACAGGTTTATTTTAACCGCAAGTTTTGACTTGCCAAAACCTAGGTGGGTTAAAATTAACTTTGTGTGGAAATTTACAAAGTATTTTTTCTTGTGATAATGTTATCAACTTTTGCAAAGTTTCACGCAAATCCGCATAGAGTTCCAAATCGCTTCAAGCAACATTTTGCGGGATATTTTGCTTGACGGGGAAATGGAGGAAAGGAAGATGAAAGGAGAATTTGGGGGAGGGGGTTTGAGGCCAGATGGGAGGGGGAAAAAGGCATTCTTGGAGGGGGAGAAGAGTATGTGAGAGATAGGAAGAGGGTGAACACAGGAGTAGAAGAAGTTTGAGGTTAAGGTAGCTTGAGTGAGATATTTCCTTAGTCATTAGGGAGACCATATTCGAATTTTATTTTTTCTGTTCAACGCCTGTAAGAAGTGTGAGTGAAGAAGGGTCATTCCATGCCAAGTGGTCTGAATTCCAGATAAGTGCCCCGCGCGACCATCAGAGATTTTAATGAAATTTTGTATGGACATTTACACATATCCCTAATGGACACTTGTAAAGCTTTACGTTCGCCGTTGGTATACTTGCTGAGATAAAGTAATTTGTTTGACCCCTTGCTGCAGCCATCTTAAGTATGACTATGAGATTTTGGCAAATTTGAGGCATAGTGTCTCAGGGAATGTTTTGATGAGAGTAACAAAAATTGCCTATCTTGTACAACATTTTGCGCTCTATAAAAAAATAATAAAAATAACTATAAGAGCGACCTCCTTGCAGAAAATGCGGGGCGAAACTGGCCCGAAAAATTGCGGATCGAAAAAAATTAACATTTTGGCTTTTTATATTTCTGTAAGTAAAGGTATAATCAACGTGAAACTTTGTGCGTTATAACATATCAACACATGGTTTATGACTATAACATTTCATCTTCCTAGTGCTTTCCATTACTTTAAAAATCGAGTCAAAATTTGACAATTTTAGTAAAAACGCCAAAAATAGGGTATTTTCATCCCGCATTTACTAAAATTGCCTTTAAATTAATGGCGCCAAAATGAAGTTTTACAAGGCATACAATCTCAATAATGAAACAAATATGTCCACATAAGTCTCTAACTTGACCAATTTTTGCCGCCGTACGGTGAAAACACCTTCACAACAAGTTTTTTGCGATTCTATAAAAACTACTGCTGTGAGTAATTGATGAACATTTATAAATAGTGGAGGAAACACATCAACTACACGCCGTTAGCTTTTTTGATGAAATGAAATCGCTAGAAATTCTAAATTTTTTCAATATTCTCCCTCTGGAGTGCACAGCCGTAATCTATCCAACGTAAAACATCTTATATTTTTAAGCAAATTGCTCGAAAATTCCTCCTTTAATTCTTTCCACGCTGATTACGCTGTATTCACAGCTGATAAGTTTAGGGAAGTGTTGGCCGACGCCGCCGACTAAAATGTCATCGGTGCCTATTTTGACTTCAATTCCTGTGATTATTTGATAAGAGATCAAAAACTGAAAGGGATTGCTGCCTTAACTTAACCACCAATTCACTGGGATAATACGCTTCTTATCAATTATTTTCTGCGAAAAAGGCATTTTTTATAGATTGAATAAAATATTGCATTTGTCCATTGTTGTAGTGTTTTAGTTTAATCGTGCTTCGAGTGATAAGGTCATTTCGCATACACTGTCTGCCTCGTGAAGGCAGGGGCAACAGCACACTGACGAATCAGAGATCGATCACCTGTCCAAATTTTAGCCGAGTCCTACAACTACGGTGACTGATCGGGAACCGGTGTTTCCATCGTGGCACGCCTTTGCCCGAATTTCTCCTAGTGGTTGAATAAAGTGTTTCCGGAGTGAAACGGCTGCAGCCGCAACTGTTTCGGTCAGACAGCTGTTTCAAATAACTGTTGCAAACAACAGGTTAGTTACGTGATCTAAGCTGTTCAGCGGCAATTGATTGCCGAAGCTGACTGTTTCGTCTTCTATTCTATTCCAGTTACACGGAACGTGTGGCTGCGCGTCTGTCATAAGCTACAACTTGGTGGATTTGAGTCTGTTGCAGGCGATTGCCGTTTTATTTATCCAACACATGTCCACCCATCGTTGCAGAACTAGTGAAGCATCATTCATGAATCCAAATGAAAATGTTATTTTTTAGAAGTGAAATATTTCTTATTGCATATAATACTGAACTACCAGCAATTTTCTAACATCGCCGATTGATCTCCCGCTGTTTGGTGTGCTTTCTAGCTGTTGTACGCAACTATTCCACGGAACTGTTTCGTTTTGAAACTGTTTCGGTTGCGAAACAGATTCAAAACGAAAGGTCTCCATCGTGGCACGCCTTTCCTCTCGACCGTGGCACGCCATTTCCTACACAAAGTGAAACGAAATAACCTGTTGTGTTATTTTAGTGCCACCGTTAATTTCTCCATGTTACACTCACTCTCGTATTTTAGCACTTTCAAGTTCGATTTACGAAAAAAATAGCGTTTTATGGTAGTATTTTGTTGTACGTATCATTTTATCCGTGTATAATCACACGGATGCATTTCGCGCGCTAGGCTACCGCGGAGGGATCGGGGTATTATTCCTGCGGACTCGCACCTGCGCAGCATAGACGAACTTCAGTAGGTTTGCGAACTTTGGAGTCAGAGTTACAGTAAATGATCTATCTTTTAAGAAACGTGAGATTAACGACTGTGCATATAATCCCTCGCAGGTCCGACCGGCGAGTACGAGAGCACCTCGGTGCAGGATGTTTTATTCGTTGTGATAAGTAATGTGTTGGGCATTAGAGGATCATTACTTGGGCAGACGGAGGCATCAACGGAGTTGAAAAGAGCTAACCGAATACGCGAGATGTGGTCCGTTGAGGAAAAAATGTAGCAGACCAAAAGAGTGAAGTGGAGAAGAGAGCAGAGAAATTGTGGAAAGATGGGATTAACATTTTGGGGCAGAAATTGAGACTTCAAATGTGAGGAGAGTAGAAAAAAAGATTAAACTTCTTTCGCTGACTCCCTTTACAAATAAAAACCAGGAAAACTCACTTGATGCTAAACCATGATATAAATTGGAGCACAAAGAGAATAAAAGAGAGTGAGGTAGGGTATCCCTCTGAAAAATAAAGTTTTTTTTCCTTTAGCTAAGAGAGTAGTTGGAGCAGAAGATCCTTTTTATGGGACGTGTTTTCCATGGGTATCGTTATAAGTAACTCATTTTGAATGCAAACTTTTCATTTCAGGAGGGAATTTTTTTCTCAGAATTTAAGCCACGCCACATTAAAGGAAAAGTATCGCGTATGAAGACGTATATTTATCCTACAAAAAGTGAAATGAATACTCAGAAACGTCGCAAGGTACCAAATGAAAGATCCTTCCTCAAGAGTTTGGATAATTTCTTCAAACACCCTCTGCATTTTAGAGTTCCTATAATTTAGGTGCCTTAAATGTTTTGTTTACAGTAACTACCATAAAAATACTCAGTCTACGCTTACCCCCGTGATTTTTAAGTGTTAACGATTGATGAGATAGCAAAAGAACTATTTATCTTTTAATGAAGTGTGAATAATTGCAGAACGCAATGATTCTGCCAAAGCGATCACGTAAAATGCAAGATATTTGTGTAAGAAGCATTTCAAATCCTAAAATAAAGTACATAATGCAATTATACTCGAGTATATAATTTGAAATCACATTTTAAATCTTCAGTTCAGATTATGAAACTAATTAGTAATAACTCATTAGTTGTGAGGACCTTAATTATAAAAGGAACATAATTTAACGTTTGTAACTCAAATTGATTTGGATGGCATTCACGAGTGAGTGAATGAGTCTGCCAGTCTTTTAAGCAGGATAAATCTCTAGTACCAATTAACTAGGTTACAGGTTTTTTAGACTAAAAGTAATCTTGCTATAAATACTCGAACATCACTATACAATTGGAAATTGCTCGGTGTATTTGCTTCAGGTAAACCGTAGGCACAGAAATTTATATGTAGTCCATTACAACATTTTTAGATTTTTTAAATTGAGGCTATATCATACTGCTCGAAATACCGACAAGTTTCTCTCTTACGAGTTGTGTGACTCTCTAAATACAGTGATTGATGCCAAATTTTTGCAACCTACGGTCATCGTAATTTAAGATATAACCTTACCTTCGTAGCGTTGAATACTTTTCGTATGAAGCTGCTTGTTGCACATCGAAGGCAAAGAAAACTGTGAAAAATCATTTCTATATAATGATAACGTTTCATTCAATATTTCTTATATTAGACATAGATAGAACTATATGACTTGGAAATAGTACTTTTTACTGCGGGTATTAAGTCAAATCACGATTACACTATCACGGTATGATGTACTTCAGTTCCGGGGATAAATGCTGAAAGATTTAAGTGAAGGAGTGGAAAACAGAGTTATCTCGGGGAAAACGATTGTACCTCATTAAAATTAGGTATTGGTCACAAAGAGCTAACTCGGCTGAGTTTTTAACTTTTAAATTGGGGAATCAAGAGTGAAGCAGTCTATCTGGGGAACCTTTTGAGCCCTTTCCCAAAAGTGGACCTTCATTCAGAAAGAGATGTGAAAAATATCTGGCGTCTTTATTTTTTCCTCTTTTCATGGTTTTTGCGGAGATCATCGATACCCACTCAAATATTTTCTATATGTATTTTGTATTTTGAGTTATACATGTATTCATATCTCATATAATGTGACTAATTAAGTGTTAGTTGTATGTAGCAAACTTAGAAATACAAGTTCAGTTATGTCACTGCCACCAGGCGTATTGTAATATACTCAATAATCTTTAATAAAGCTTTACATCAGTCTGTCAGTCAGGACATCTTATTTTATATACATATATTAATATATGTATATAAAAGAAGATGTCCTGACTGACTGACTGATGTACAGCCCAAAATACTGGTGATAGAACCGTGAAATTTTTAGGATATATCCGTACCGTAGAGTATAGGCGCATTAAGAAAGGATTTTGAAATAAACAATTTTTGGGGTTGTTTTTACCCCCTTAATAATAACATTTACTCCCATTGGAAAAGCATGGACTTCCGCGCTAATGTTTCTTCAATTACATTTTTTAATTACAATCACTCAAGATATTGGATGGAAATATTTATCATAGAACGTATAAAAGAATGCAATATTTAATTATTTCCATCAATTTCATTATACGCTTCATTTTTGTCCAAGTATTGCGTTTTTATCTCTAAATTCATCAGCTTTTCTTCCTTTTCAACAATGGAAATTTCCTTGGCTACGAGGCGTAAATATACATTAAATATTGATTTTTTGGATGGCTTTTCACTCATGTAGCATTTAAATGCCGGTTCAGTGACTAATTTGATAGTTGTAGTCAATGGACTACAGTTCCCCTTTCGCCTTTCCCCCGTTCGAGTGTGTGGATAAAATCAAGAAACCCCATGCTTTTCGCATGGTCAATTAAATGTTACATGGTTACGAGTGGGACAGCCTAAATATTTATTTGTTTTTGCAGAGTAAGACCAAAAATAGTGTATTCCCCAAAGCACCTGAATATATATTTTCAACTTGAATTTAATACACACAAAAATCATTGCATGTATTTCATTTATTTTGTACATGTAAATGTGTCGGGTTTGTATATGTGTGCCTACTGAGAAAAAAAAGAGGCATTGCAACGGATGCATTTTGTGGGCATGTGCATTTTAGGCAGATTTTCATGAAAGCGAAAATTACGAAAACGCAGACCTACGCCTGCTACTGGATGGGCAGACACTAGATCAAGTGCGAGAAAATAATTTCCTACCCAACCTAGGCCTGACTCGGGCTGAACCGCATAACTCTGTTTTCTTTCTTTTGGTGGGGTCCGGGGGCGAAGCCGCTGGCATAAGGGTGTCCAGCTAGCTTATACGGCGAGCGAAACAAGTCGTCAGTGGCTAGTTAAATAATAAAAATTCCGTCGTTACCCACCATCGATAACAATAAGTGCCATATGGAGTCATGGGGACTTCTTCAGTCGCAACGTAAATTTAAAGAGTAACTGGGAAAACCTCTAAAGAGTAGGAAATGATAATTTATGGAGAAGGAAGCAGTTAAATGTGTTTTCCGAGGGACAAACAGCTCCCGTGAATAGGTTATAACCTATTTAGTCAAGTTAAGAATGTTGTTTCCCGTGGGTGGCATATTTTCACTCAAACATTGAGAGAGAATGCAAACTGGAGGAAATGAAAGGGCATCGGGTTGACAAGGTTAGTCATAGGAGAATAACCGAGAGGGTAGGAATTAAAAAAAAATGCTTAAGGAATTAAGAGGTGTGAAGAGATCAAAAACGGCCTATCTATCCCACACCTTTTGTCCGAGTGAGTTTTACTTGGAAGAAGTTTTAAAATGACATTGTTAATTTTTAATGAGAAGAAACCGTGGATTTCCAAGAAAATGGGACCTAAAGTGGACACCAAAGGTTGTCGTTTTTTGTTAAACCTTGAATTATTATTACACTTTGCTCTTTGGTATATGGCTTATTGTGACGTGTTTAAAATCAAGAAAAGAACCCGCTATTCATGGATAAAGATTCGTTAATTATTATGTCCACTGTCAGAATCCAGTCTCAAAATCTTTCAGCCAGCTTTGGTCTATATCTTGAAGGACGTGAACAGATTATAATAACTCAAGATGCAAAAATAATCACTATGGCCTCTAAAGAAGTCAAAAAATTCATAAGAATAAATTAAATTATTTCTTTGGAAAGATATCTACATATACATCGGTAACACTCTGCGAGCCACTATATCTTGAAGGACGTGAAAAGATTATAATAACTCAAGAAACAAAAATAATCACTATGGCCTCTAAAGAAGTCAAAAAGCTCATAAGAATAAATTAAATTATTTCTTTAGAAAGATGTATGGAGACATGTACATAGGTGACACTCTGCGAGCCGCCGCTTGGGCTTGTGGCAGGGGATGATATATGACCGTTATCATGACTCCTTTTTCCCCATTCCTTCTCCTTGTCTAAGGCTGATGCCCTAGCACCTCTCTAACACTCCTTGCCTGCTGGCCCGGATTCATTCCCCGCCGCAGGGGGTTGTGGGAGGGAGTAATAGGACACGAGCCATGAATAGGGGTTGGAATTGCAAAAAACAATAGGAAGGTAGAGAGAGGACGAAAGTGAATGATTACTTGGAAGTCATGTCCAACGGGAGCATCATTTGGATATTTTTGAGTTAAAACCAAATATTATGAACTCCAGCAAATTTTGGCGAAGGAAAAACGCTCGGTGTTTGAATAGGTGGCATGAATAGCTGTGTCATGAACTTATAAAACAGTTTTGAAATATTTCCTTCATTTTTTTTCGCTTGAACATGGCATAGTTAGGAAAAGTACAGCCGGTCATAGTGACAATAAATGCGTCACCCTTGTAAATTAACGGGTTTGCAGTTCTTATATATTTTATTTAAAAAGGAATAATATAACTTTTTCTCCCAAAATCATTGCTTTTATTCAGGTGTGAAAGAACAATTTATGCTATTTTCATGTTCTACCATTTCAAAAAGTATGCATAATTCGTCAAAACTCACTGAGCGAAAGACAGTATTTCCAAAGTTCGTGAAGGGTACTGGCTATGAATATGGTGGTTGCGCGCATCAATAGCATACAATAGATAACGGAGCAACCAATTTGGCCTCCCTGTTTCAAGTACTATTAGTATCGTTTTGGAAGTGAAGTATGGGAGAAGAAAAAACCCGTTGACGGCATTAGCTCTTTCTTAGCGAAAGGCTGCCATAGCATGACGTCGCTTGGAGTACTCTCAGCATAGCATCAAAGTAAGGATCGGAGTTCCAATGAAAAATCTCATCGCTGACTCGATTTGAACTCAGAATTTTCGAGTAGCCCAGTACCCTAGGAAGAGCAACAAGCCAAACCCAAGTTGCTAATGTCCCATTCTATCAATAATTAATTAATTATCTCCATTCGCCTAGTCATTGAAAAGGCCAAGGCATCCTCATTGGAGCACCGTCGCGACACCGTACTCACGCTCAAGCTTGGAGCCAATTGTATTTTCACGCTGTTGATATAAATACACGATTGTATTGTTTTGATTTTTAAAGAAATATGTGTGTCTGTATAGTTGAGAGTTTATAGAGCCAAAACAGAAATATAGTTGACTCTGCTTGGCTCATTGGCATGCTTGCGAGAAAATTGTGCCTGTTCATTTAAACCTAAGAAACGGCTTATGGTATTCAGGCTTTTGGTTCTGCGATGAAATTATTTTATATCATGCGACAGTTTCGCCGAGCTATGCTGCCGGCTTCGTTGGGCTTTTAAAAACAACAGTGGTCTTTTTTCAAAAAATAAGTAAACAATTCCAGCAGTTGAGGATTTTGAGAAGTAAAAAAAAACTTAATTTCGAATGTCTCTTCCAGGTATAAGGGAGATTAATAATAATAAGGTTGATAATATTAAATGATTTAATCGCAGAACCAAAAGCCTGAACACCATAAACAATGAGCTGCGAAAATCTACACAAAAAGTTCTAAGAAACAGCTGTTTCGTTTCTTAAAAACATTAGTGTTTTCGAAGCATTTATAGAAGGTATGCAAATTATGTATGGAAGCTAATTGTTATTTATTATAAAACTTTCTTAACATTTAGATAACAGGATATTTTTTATTGTTTAAAAGATATCAGTTTAAAATATCGTGTAAAAAAATATGTATTCAGTTCAAGCATTACTCCTCTTTCATCAAAATTATTATGCACTATTGTAGACTGAACAAGAAATGAATGCCAAAAAATGTCTCTCCTCCTAGGGAGTAGAGAGTTGGGGAAGAGGGCGAAACGGAAGTGGGTTTTGGGTTGAAAGGAGAAGAGATGGGGGAATCAGGCGGAGTCACAAGTCAGGGTTCGCCTCATTCCAACACCCTCTCCTCATAGAGTGGAAATTCGCGTTGCGGGAGGCGGTGGGGTTGAAAAACGTTGATATAGGGAGAGCGAAAGTTGGGGGTATTGATTGTCAAAGTCAGGGGAACAAACCCTTTGGGGGTTTTGCGCGAAAGGGTTTTTGGAGGGACGCTGCCAGTTGTGGAACACCTTTGGCAGGAAGATGGAAACTTCAAGCGAAGGTTGACGGCGGAAAGTGGAATAACAGAGTTTTGGGTCGATTTTTCTATCCAAATACATCAGAATTACCCTAAAAAGTACCCTGCAAACCACCTCTAGGGTGTTAGGCAGGAGGTGAGTTCTCACAAACGTGAACTCCACTATATCCTACAATGCTGTCGGTAAAACGACCATTGATACATTATAGCAAAAACTTATTCCCTGTCAGGAGTTGAATTTTCACTAATATGCCCTGCACCATATGCTATCAATTTTATGATAATTAAGGGAATATGCAGCTGCGTCAACTTTTAGAGACGCAAGTGCTGAACAAGTATACAACATGTGCTGTTAGTAATACGTAAGAAATAAAGACACAGGCAGTAGAGACCATATGTGATAATTGACTTCTATACCTAACGAAAAAAAAAGATCAAGTCGCAGTGGTAGCTGATGTAGTTCATGGATCATTCTTATAGTTCGCAGGAAAAATGACGTTTGACTAAAATAATGAGTAGTCATAGTAAGAGGCCTTTTTCGGGAATAACTCGATATCGTTGGACCTCGAAAACATCAAAGACATTAATGCTTCAATCTGGAGGTGTATCAACTTTTGCATGGCATTGAAGGGATTATTCGAGGCTGTGATGTAGGAAAGAGCTAATGACGAGGACTTCGTGTAAGAATGTAAGTAAAAGGATGGCGAATTGTTTAATATGGAGTGTAGCGTCTTGTGGTGCAGAAAACTGGACACTTAGAAAGGCGGATGTAAGTTGGCTGCAGGCGTTTGAGTTTTGGATGTGGATGAGAATGAAGACATTGGCATTGCGTTGCAAAACATAACGTTGACTCATTGCGTAACTCCGAAATTATAATAACTAATAAGGTGCGGTTGCGGTGGAAGGAAAGGAAGACGAACGAAGAAGTATTTTATATAGTATGCGAGGAGAGGACACTTCTGGAGGAGATTAGGAGGAGGCAGTTTAGGTTGTTGGATCATGATTGAGGAGCCCAGTGATGCTTAAGGCCGCGACAGAGGGAAGGATGAATGAGCAAGAGGGGAAGGAAAAGAAAAAGAATAGGCTCAATAGGTGTAATGGGTGTAATGGGAAATAGGCAGAAATGAAGAAAGAGATCAAGTAAGTGCATAGGTGTTTGCACTTGTTAGCATCCAAAGTATTTTTGACTCTCATTCATTAATAATAATTATTCTGTGTGGAAGTGAATATGATCACGGTGAACGGGGCCAAAAATCTTTTGTTCACTACCGCCTGACTTGTTTAAAGCAGAAAGTGAATGGAAGTTTTGTAAAGCAGTTAAAACTTGGTTGTTGCAAAATTGGGAGGTAGAGTTTTTGCTTGCTCTTGGGAAATGAGAGCTTGCCGCCAACCCATGACGGTGATGTAAGCCTATGTGTTGAGTGTTGTATATTTTGCGTTTGTGGAGGGTTGTATTTTCCTTGTTGTACATTTTCCTTGTTTATTCATTTTCATTTTTGTTTATTTTCATTTTTTTAATTTCTATCTTTTAATTGTGCTCCAGCATTTAAGTGCTATTTTTAAAATGAATATAACACACACCAGTTTAAATATTCAGTGAGTCGGCAACCCTAAAGAGAGACTAATTGTAAGAACTGAAAGTGTGTCTAAATTCCTTATTGTGTATGTATATGTAAATATGGTTATCTTTTTCAATTTCATCTTAAAGAATAAATACTATTTTTAATTACTATCAATTCACTAACAATTGGTTCGCCGACTCCACATTCGCCTAGGTGATTTATTAGATTAGAGTTCTGCTCCCGTATTTCCCTTTCGAATTCCACTCTCACGGGTGACCTTTGACGGATTTAGGAATTAATCTGCCAATTATATAGTATCCTTTTGTGCTAACCACCGACACAAGAAGATCTATAGGGACAGTAGGTACAGCGCTAGAAGGTATGGAATACGGATATTTCATCTGCCACTTTTGACATGTCTAAAGAGAGCATTTCAAAGGTGTAAGGAGTGAATGTTTCTAAAAATTAGTGATTTGAAAGTCAAATGCGGTGCTATCTTTGTTAATTATATATCCAGTGTCAAATTACCGAATCATAATCTTACTTAATCCTAAAATTATGTTTTTAACGCATTCTTAATTTACTGAAAAATTCCGCTATTGATGAATATCACCATGAGGAAGGGCCTTGTAAAGAGTCGGAACTATAACAAAAAAAATGAGACACTAAGACACAAATTTCACTTTCATCCTTTCCTTCATTCAATTTATTTTCTATATTCCCTTATACAATTATGGCTGCCATCTTAAAACCTACTGCCGCACACCCCCCTGGCAGCTCGCTGGGTGCTAATGTGTGGAAGCAAAATTATTTTATTTTCGAGGAGTCTGCAGGAAGATTCCAACTGGGTGAGTCAAACAAATGCTAAATTCCACCGTGGCACAGTGGGCTGAAATCGAAAAAAGCTGGCCTAAACCCAAAAAATCTTTTTTTTCAATCCGGAAGTCTAAACTTTGCAAAGTCATTTTCTGTAGGTTGTTGCGTGTGATTTTGCATGCCATTTGTCATAACTTACACGGGTCAACAATATAAATGGACTCCAAGTTGGGCATATTTCGCAAAAACACGCCCACCTTAATTTTGTTCCGAAAATACCGAATTCAAGGTAGCGCTGAATCATTTGTAGTCAAGCCATGGATTGCAAACTAGAACTGTTTGGTACAACTATTCTTTTTCCTAAAAAAAATTACTTATTTTGTAGGCACATTTGTAATATTTGTCATCGATACATGACAAAATGGCGGACCCTGTTTTTCGTAAATTTGTCGCATTTATGTAGCAAAATAAAAAAATGGACATCGACGGACACTGAGATACTTACATCTAGTTAATAAAAAACCTTTTGAGAGTGAAACCGAAGAAATCATCTGCGACCATTTGCGACGCCGAAAATAAAATCGATTTTTCGATCGTGCGGCCCAGTCCGGATCTGTTCGCCGGCAACGGGGTAATGGGGTATGCTGTGACGCGGCGTGTGTTGGGAAGCGATATTGTTCCATAACGTTCGTTATGGCTATTTTCAAGCCATATTAATTGGAAAGGACTTCCATGTACGCTTCAATCATGTTAATACGTGGAAATCGATCTCCTTATACGGTTTCTACTGTTAGTTGAGTTAGCATTTTTCCCGCTTTCCTCGGATGAAATACAGACTCTAACACTGGCATTTCACGCCTATAATTTAGCCTTTGAAAGGATATGGCAGCTTTTTTAGGATGTCTCTAGCCTTATAAGGCATGAAAACTTATTTTTAGAGGTACCAGCCAGCAGTTGGTGTCTAATCGCCGCTCCACCCTCACTGCGGTGGGCTTCGCAAAAAAGGGTCTTTTTATGACCCCGCGGACCCTTTGTGGTTCCTTCCAGAGAATATATCTCTGCTTCTTTTTTTTTGAACGACTAAAATTGTAAACATCGTTCATTAATTTATCTGGTAAAAATATGTACAATTTTAGTGGTTCTAGCCGATTTTAAATTTTTAATGATGGAATTGAAAGTCTAATGCACTTTCATCGAATGATACCTAACGTAATGTTGGAAAGCAACAAATTGAACGATACCTTACCTAATGTTAGAAAGCAGAAAAATCTTCGTTAATATAACTTGAAAACTATTGATTTCGGTTATGGATTTTAAAGTAAAATATATTATTACTAAATGACTGGACTTTTGTTCAATCTAAATGGTATTTTTCTGAGCCGGCTGAAGAATCTTTACTTCCTTAATCTATCAATTCCTGTTCAGAATCGCTTATTAATGCTATGTCTCATAATTTTAATAACAGTTTAATATTGTTAATTATATATAATGCATTAATCTTATTAGATCCTTTGGCATACTCCTGGTCTTTTTTGGTATTAATGGTAGTGAGTTTGGTATTAATGGGAGGGAGGAGGTCCGAGGTAAGGATAAGAAGTAAGTCCTCGTTGGTGGCCAATCTCGAATTTTTTCTGGTGAAATATTCTTCAAATTTTCTTGCATCCTTATTTTGTGCCTCTATAGCATCTTCTGATAATTGGCTAAATGGAAAAATCACCTTCTTTACATTTTAGGATCCGTGTATGAGACCCTTTTGAACCGTGGGAGATTGTGGAACCACGGTTTGAGTTTAGAGAGAGAGAGAGAGAGAGAGTACAGAGAGCCATTTTTCGTTTCGTCTCAGGAATCATTTGTCGTTACTTGAACAAACTTCCCACTTTTGTTGGCAATGCACCAAGAAAAAGAACACAAGGAAATCAGAATGGGCCCTGGTAGCGTCACGTTTACCTTCTAAGTGAAATTTTCCTGATAGATAATTCAAATGCCTGTCAACGATGGATTGGTGTCCAAGATATGTATTTTTTTTATATAACAGTAGACGAGAGATATATCGTGGCGAGATTATATTTTTTCTAAATGTGTACAAGACTCTACCTTCTTCCTATAAGAAACTATGCATCTATTTTCGCGCGAGCAGGTACCCACATACAGGGGAAACAAGAAATATTAAAAAATATGAGACAGTGATAGCATTAAGAAACTAAAGCCGATATAACATTTAAGATATTTCCACTCAGTAGCTTATGTGTATATAACGAGCTGTAGGAAATGAAAAGGCATACCTGTATGGATTATCAAATTCTGGTACAGCTCCCTTAATGTCTAACTGCTGAATATCCAACGTATATATTTTAAATTAACACATTTTTCCAGCCATCAGAGCCGACTGCAGCCAAATTTCTATCAAACGAAGAGTTTTGACTTATCTTATTTCAGTAATTTATTGTTAATTCAAATGAAAAAAGATGGGAGGTTACCCAGAATAAATTAACATTCAAAATCCTTGAGAGAGTTTGCTTCCTACATACATTTTTTCGCAAAAATTGCATTTATATCAAATTGGAATCAAACAGTTTTTTCCTAATGTTTTGCCAATTTTTGCATTTAGCACAGTGATTTCAAGTTCAATTGCCAAAGGCAATTAGGAAGGAAAAGTATAATGTTTGTTGTTCATGCAAAACATTGGAATCCGTTTAAATTATAGAATAATAAAAATGTCAATGAAAGTAATAGATATTTTGACTTTAACGCATGTATTTTGGTCATCCAGGTGAACATCGACTGGTAGAGTTATAATCTCGTAAACACGTGCGTTTTCTCCGAGGTTCAATGTACGAGTCACACTCGGATGACTCGGACTTTGTCGAACAACACGTACATACCTACCTGGACGACCGAAATACATGCATATGAATCGACATTCCTATTGCATTCATTGACAATTTCGATAAATCGTTATATTAAATTTACTTATCAATTTCTCCTTTCATGAGTACCTTCACCGTTTTTTATAATCTTCCAGAATATAAGAATTAGTATAAGAACATCTCTTTAATCGACCACAGTAATATTGCAGAATATAATTTTTGGAGAATTGGTATTCCTTTTAAATAATCTCCGCTCACATTAGCATTACCGACGTTTCGTCATGTTTTATATTGATTAAAATTAATTAATAATTTAATAATAAATTATTTAAAACTTATAATACCATAAAACAGTAATTGAGTAACCCCTAAGGATAGGCCTGTATTGGGGCTACTATCAAGTAATCCATGCAAAATCGTACTAACAAACAGTGCATAATTTGTATATTGCAATCAAATAATGACCAGTGAATAATTTGACACTAATTGTAAGATAAAAAATACACATGTACCTATACATAGCGATAAACAGTGGTTACCAAATAGAAAAGTAAATATATAGCCAGATAGATAAAGAGTACATAATTTGAATATTTAAATCAAATAATTTAATACAATTCAGTGAATAATTTGACACTAAGATGAAAATGACACAGTTATACATAGCGATAAACAGTGGCTCTCCAGGGCTTTGTCCTCATATGCGTGAGTAATTGTAAGTGAGAGAAACATAATTATGTATGTTATTCTGTTTCTCTCTACTTCATTCTGTTAATTACTCACGCATATTAGGACAAAGCCCTGAAGATGTCGATAACAAATTACGAAACGTCGGTAATGTTAAATTGAGCGGTGATTATTAAAAAAATATGACCAATATAAATTATATTCTACTATAAAAAATGGCATTTGAACAATTTTACGGTAGAACCTTGTGACAAAACACCTATACCGAGGCCCAGAAATAGTTTATTATTTATTAAAATGATAAATTTATATAGAAATTTAAAGTTAAATAATGAAAACCGGAACTAAGGAACGGGATAAAAAAAGAAAGGGGATTATTGTAGAAAAAGGAGGAGGAAGTGTGGGACACGTGAGGATGAGATACGGGAAAAGTAAGACGAAAAAAAGAGAAAGTGATAGACACGCAAAGAGGACATACAGGAGTGAACTGAGAAGGAGAGAGGCCGACTACACATCAGAGGAGCAGTTTGAGGGAGATCACGGAAGAAGCGGAAGTAATAATCGACGGGACCCGATTGCGCGCACGAAGCACGGCTCCGGCAGAAGGATAACCTGGAATAGGATAGCTCAAACCTGCGGACACCTCCTCGATCCCGATAAGTGAAATAATTATTAATAAAAATCGAAGGGAACCAAAAAATACTGAAAACATAACATAAATGAACTGTATTATAAAATTTGACTATTGAAATTTGGAAACTGATATAATAATATTTGTAAATTGGGCCCAATATCGTTAATTGAGACAACGTTGGATTATTTTTGTTGAAGTGCCAAATATTTTGACCAAGTAAATGTATGTATTATTTTGAAGAGTAGTGTATAGTGTCTTATTGATATATATATACATGTTTTAATGCTAACTGTTTCCTTCTAACAAGGGGGGGGAAAGGTTACAACCTCGATAAATGTTGAAGACCTTTTAGTTTCGACTGATTTGGGAAACGGTGAAGGGTTGACGTTCATTCCCAAGGGAGTGGAAACCCACTAGTTTGGACTACGGAACCCATTTCTTCTCCTTCCACTCAGAAGAACGACTTTCCCCACTGGCTCAAAAGGGGAAGAGTGGGTAACAGATAGGAGGGGCCTTTTGGAGGAGGCAGGGAGGCAGCTCTTCGCTGTGAGATAGATGGAGTGGTTGTAGTTCGTTTGACGTCGAAATAAAACATTCCGTTGGCCTTATACCGCTCTTTCGGTCCACCCACCACATCACATTAATATCTTTCACCCGTTCTCAAGCACTCTGCCAGTATTCATTCAAACACCCTTCCCCATAATTCCTTTCCCATCCTGGTGATCTACGAAAATCGATGAATTTTCTACGCCAGTTTCAGCCTCTAGCTATTCTTATGGTGGTTGAACATTTCTAATACTCATAGATTTTTACAAATTTGCGCTAATCCGGAACTTGTTTTTGAGCAATATCGAAAATTTATTTACTTAATACATTTTATTTCATTGATATTGATTAATGTTAATCAATATCAATGAAATATTATCGTTAACTCTTGTTGATGTGGGTTAGAGGTGGGAAATTTATTTCGTTGTGAAGATTCGATTCGTGTGATTTTGTTCATGTCAATTACTCGTTCTTTCAACTCATTCGCAACGAACGAAGTGAACCACGAATACTCAAACGACTGCGATAAATGATTAAACTACAAACTATTCGAACTACGAAAATTCCCCCTAATCACGCTTGATACTTCTCGTTATCTAAATGAACTAAACTTATGTTCCACGGTTCAGTGAAAAAGCCATTTTCCAAATCCTACTCTAATATGTATATTACATCTAGGCATCATATGCATATAAAATCGAATATAAATTGATTAGTATAGTCATTGATACTTATTTACCATCCTCTAGCTATTCTCCGGAATTTACGTACTGACCAATCTTCATTACTATTTGAACACAACCTTCGCCCCGTCACACCGAATAGAAATTCCTTCTAGTAGTATTTAGTATGTAACTCACTTTTACAAGTCTGTTTACAGCCTGTCAAAGCCTTACATGGTATTTCCTGTAGCATATATGATACCTACCGTGAGATGTATAGGGAACCTTAAAATCATTTCCGCTCTTTCTCCAGGCACACACAGCGGCACTCAAATAAGGGAACAATCATTGCTAATAAAAATAAGGCGAATAAATGAAAAAATAACTTTTGAGGTGGCAAATTTCACTTAATGAAGCGTAGTGAAACAACATACATGGCATAAGTAGACAAAAAAATCATCGCCCATTCACTTGGACGTAAACAACCGCACTCAGAATTTGAGTCCCTCAAATAAAACAATAATCCCTGCAAAGGCCATATCCAAATGACTATTGCTAATATTAATCATTACCTGCCTGAAACGTAGACGGGTTAATTAACACAACAAATTCCTATCAGACACAACAATGCCATGAAGTAAAAAGATGGCTCTTGAGGTAGCAAAAATTCATTAAAATTGGGATAAAAAACGCTACAATGATCATCCTTTCACTGGGACGTATACAACCATACTTAGTATTCAAGAGCAAGCCATTTTGTCACCAGCTTCATTTCATTTAACGTAGATTCCATACCTTAACTTACACATTAGTAGAAACTACGAAATGATTGCTGCTATGTCTTCTCCAACTCTTGAGACGTATTTTTAACACTTTAAAAACAATGCCTGTCATATATCATTATTTTAAGATATAACTTCAAGATAATGTAAGCTTATAATGTTAAAATATCACCACATATCTATGCGCAATCCATCACAACACACCAATAACACCTGTATTCACTGGCATGCCATAATGTACAGTCACATAACCAAAAGATAAACCTTCGTTTTGATATTATCACCAAATATGACTCTGTTTTTCTTGCACGATTGATACTTAGTGTTGCCAACTCTAATTTAGAGTAGTAATTACCCGCTCTGGTCGTATAATTTTCTTTAAATCGTCACAACTAAAACCTAAAACAAGACGTGTGATTGAAACTATCTTCCCATATAATACTTCACAGCATTATAGACAACTATTCATGTTTGTGAAAGCGTTTTCACTATTATTATTTCTATTTATAATAATATTGGAAAGCTTCAATTTTAATTTCTTACCGTAACAGTGAACATGATTGGCGCCACCCAAGATATTCCATGTCTTCATTTTTCTCATTTGTTTATCAATGGCTGGCTTTGGCTGAAGTCTAAAAGCACTTTTACTATAGTTTTGGCATTCAAAAATTTCAGGAACTACCCAAACTTTGGTTTGGAGTTTAACGTTTCCTACAATCAAGTTACATTGAATGAAATTTCATAAGCCTTCTTCCATCTGTGAAGGTAACTAATATGTTAATTTCATAGACGGTAAGAATTCCAATCCAGACTTAAGTTACGCATAGTGAGACGGTGAGATGTTTCGTAAAATAATTATGATCCATTGAAGGGCATCATAACCACCCCCTCGATATACTAATCCTTTTTATCATGACAATGTAAGCATGACGTTCCTTTATGTATCTTTGGCTTAAGTTCACTTTATTTTATTATTTTTGGTAGAAATTGGCCGTCAAGTGAAAAGCTATACAGGGATAGTTATTTAATATTATAATACCTTAAAACAGTATACATAGCAGTATATAGTTAACAGATAAGACCCAAGAGGTGGACGTCAAGCAGCCTTAAAACACTTCCATCGAACGCCTTCTGCTTTAGGTACGGTAAGAAATTATTTCCCTGGCGTTTGTATCGATGTTGAGGAACGATATGAAGCAATACCTACTCCGCTTATTGCTCGTCGTTTTATGGCTTCCAGCGTTTTCAGACATTTCTCAGAGCTCAACATTAATGTTATATCGTTGATTTTCTTGACACGGCAACCAAGGTGACGGCGATATGGTACTGCCTTGTGATGTCACCAACGTGGCGGTAGGGTGTTTGAGCCCAGCGTAAAATTTTGTTACCTTTAGTGCGTATTTAAGCATATACACTGGCCAAAAATATTTTAAATGACATGAATTTTATTTATTTTTTAGCCTGAACTTTCGAATGCACAAATAAAAAAATCGTTCACAACCCTATTAAACGAAATTGGACCAGAAATAAGAAAAATAAATTGATAAAAAATGATAAATTCTATCATTCAGTGTCAACTGGAGTTACGCATTCGGGAAGCAAAGATTTTTTTTTCAAAAAAAGATATCTGTTTTGGATAAAAAATAGGAAAATTTTAATTTGATCTCTTGCATGTCTATTTAAGAAATAAATTTAAAAGACAATCATTGACTTGAGGGCGCATTGTGTTAGATTATGTCACTTGGAATGACCCAGTATGCATATAAGAGGGAATATGATGTGTACTTACCCGGTTTCCAATAGTGATAGTCTCTTTAGTTACTTTATGGGATGAGGGAAACTGCTTTTTTATGTAGCACGTGCTAACTGCTATGACTAACACGAATTAGCTGTGGAAAATAGTAGATTATCTCAGCAGTTGCCAACTGTAGCGGAGTCTTGGAAAAACAAACTATTACATATTAATAACAGTACTAATTTGGAAAATAGCATTGTTGACATCTGATGTTTGAGTCTTTGCATGCATAATACTCTTCTAACAAATTCAGTTAACTTAAAAGTGTTTATTAATGCATTGGTCGTTCAATGCTATGATTGGTTGACTGCAGCCCTTAAATCTTCCCTATCGAATGTTAGTTTCTTTACTCCCTGGTAGTTCTTCTTCTGTACTTCACTCTTTATTTTGTATATGTATTTATCCCTAAGCCTTCCCTTTGAGACTTTTTTCTCATTTTTCCTTCATATTCTTCACAAACCCTCTATGCCTCAGGGTGTGCCCAATCCATCTGGTTCTTCTTTTCATCTGTATAGTGTTCCATTTTGCCCTTTCCTCCTCAACTCTTCTGTGTACTTCTTCATGTCTTATTTCATATGTCCATTTGATCTTCAGAATTCTCATCCAAAACCTGGTTTCGGAAGTTCCTAATCTCCTCTATGCCTCTTTTCGCATGGTCCATATTTTCGTGAAATATAGGGAGCGTGGTGGCCTAGTGGGTGGAGCACTTGGATACTGACCGAAGGGTCCCGGGTTCAAATCCAGGTGAAGCCTTTGCACGCCCCCGAACTCAAAAAAATCCTCGTTATCCAAGTTGGCTGAGGTAAAGGTTCCTGAAAGACACCCTGAATGTGTGAAATTAACATGCCTGTGGCTTAGTCCGGGGTGAGCTCTACCATCAACTATCCAAACCAACCTTCGGGTTGAATCACTGAGTGAGTGATATTTTCGAGCCATAGAGTTCCACGCTCCACAAAAAACATTTCGCATACTGTTTCCACATTTGTAGTCCTATCTTTTATGAACACAGTAGTTGCTTTTTCATCTTTAGCGATTTCTTAGCTTGAGCTATACTGCGCTTAATTTTGTAATTTTTCCGTCGCATGTGATGACATTTCCGAGGTAGGTGAAGGAATCCACTTGTTCAATTTCGTTCCTGTTATTGTGACTTCTGCGTTCAGTTTTTCTCTTTAACATGCTAAGATTTTGGTCCTCTTCCTATTTATTTTCATGTTATATTCTTGAAGAACTTGGTCCGTTGTGTTCAGTGCTCTGTGGAAATCATCACGATGGTGATCTTCAAAGATCACTGAACACAATGTGAACTTACAATTGTATAATGTTATTTTTAATATCAACATATTTGTGCAATATTTTTTGTGCTTAAGACAACGATATTAGGGTCGATTAATCGTATTCTCTTATCGTATATCGTCATTATCTTATGAATGATTATATAATATGATCGTGGTATCGTTTGTGCACGCTAAAGAGCGCTAAAATGATCCAATCTGAGCTCACTTCAACGCATGAATTGGAAAATCCCACTTTAACAGCCTTTACTCGCATTAAGAGGTGTAAATAATTTTTCCTAAGATTTGATATTCCTAGGTGATTAAGAGATAGCGTGTCAAATTCTTATCCTCCATCTTAAATATATTTTTGTGTATATTCATCTTTTTGACGCCAATAATCGCTTGTACCTCTTTTCAAACTAAGTTCACACCGGATAATGTGATATAAGGCCAGTTTGTTACTAAAGGAAAACGAATTCCTTTATTATATCTTCTCAGCAGGGAACCATTTTGCGATATAAATTATTCCGTTTCGGATTCCTGATTCAGTTCACAACGTTAACTGCATGGTGTATAGAAGAATCTTGTATTCTCAATTCAGGCGCAATAATTTTTTGCCAGCGACTCTTGACAGTGTTTTTGCGAATATTTTTGTTTGCAAGAAAGCCGCAGTGCCTCGTCCCAACAACGATATATCCACCCGCGTTTCATGTGGTGTCCCTGTTATACATATTGAATCATTTCTGTTTTCAGTAAGAATGTTTTAGGGGTATCACAATTTTGGGGAAATATAAAAATCCCGTTTATTCCTGACTGTATATTGAATTCTTTCTGCTACCAGGGACGAATTTTTACGGTTTCTCTTGATTCCGAAACATATATATTTCCATTCACTACTCAGCCGAAATACTCATAAGATGAGAAAAGAATTCTGCAAGAGATGTTACTCCCCCGCTTTCATTTCATGTATTTGTATATAAATGTTTGCCTCTTTTTTTTCCTCTCATCCATCCTTTTCATCTCCAATTTCTTATATTATTCTATATCTTTTGGGAGAAACTCTACTCTTTGTCTCGGATCCAGTTTCTCTAACAATCAAGTGGAAATTTTATTTCACCGCAATCGTAAGAGACAAACAAGATTCTCTTTTTTCCACTAATTCCAACCGCGTAATTGTCTCGCAATCCTCATGGTTATAACGCCCATGTATCTGTTTTCTGAACGAAGAAAAAGGCGCATGCCTACGTGCATATTTGCTGGTAATTTTTTCCGCGGCCATCATGGAAATTTGTAAGCTAGTACGTCTTTAATAAGGTTCTGTTTGGAACTGCGTGAGTCAAGACAAATAACGAATTCCACCTATTTGCTTGTACTGCTAAAATAAATGCTACTTTCACTGATGACAATGTGGGCGCGGCCGAAATTTTCGCGCATTAGGTACATCTCACGACTTGGATGAGCTAGCGTGACGAATTTTGGGACCAAATGATATATCTATTCCACATCTTTCTATTCAGGCCAAATAACTAATTTCTTTGTATCATATGTTGTTTAAAACCCAAAAAGAAATGATGCCGTTTCTAGTTAAATTTCATATTTTTCTCTGTACTCACCGGAGAAAATACAGAATAACGCATTTTATTGGAAAGAGCGTCAACTTGCTTAGTGATCAATAACGTTATATCCGTGGCATAACAGATCAGTCTGCTTCGGGGACATTGGAGACTTGACGCGTCGCGAACCATAATCGGCGCTAGCACCTCACCGTCCCTTAGATACACCCACTATCGGTAACTCAATAACGTAAAAACTACTTCTGTCCACGACGTAGACATATACTACCCAGTATTTAGAATATAGGCACATATATAACCCAATTCCCATAAATACCCAGTATACAATGTCGGGTGACGTACGCGTCGTTATGGTTAGAATCACGGCTTTAAAAAAAGTTACGTGTGGCTGTGACTCTAGCCGTGACTAGGGCCGTAACCAAGCGTTGTGCAGCCGGCCCTATGTAAGGCTACGTAAGATTTCATGAACTGCCCTCCTCTCCCTTCCAGATCTAACGTTTTTATCATCGTTCTTGGAAGGTGATATTAAATTTTCGATGGACGCTGTTTTGCGCCTTTTCCTGAAATTATGCACAATCAGGATATACTAAAAACACTCCAGATAGTATTTTGGAATATTTCTCATGTTCACCACGTGGATTTTTTGGTCTTCTGCTGGAGGGATTATACACTCAGATCCCCAGCCAGCACGCCCGTATGATGTTAATTGAATCTTGACCCAGTAACAACAGCTTTTTTTATTTTCGTTATTTTGACTGGATATCTACTTAATTTTGAGGATACCGGGACTAGCCACGGTAGTTACCTTTACGGAGTCACCCGCAAGGCGGTCAAGGCGAATGATTTTTCCTCTGTGGAATATCGCACTTATCTACTTAATCTTAAAAAACCTTTCTTAAAGGGAAGCTACGCTTATGCTTCAGTATTAAAAACTACGGTTTTTCCTCCTGGTATAATTAAAATTTATGCAAAAATTATTTCACGAATAATTAAAATATTATGTTATATGATCTAGGAACTCCACACCCTTCTACGTAAGATAATGATAGAAGAAATTTATAGGCTGTTCAAGGAGACCTTAATATGTATGCTACCTTATGGAGTACGGAGTGAGTATGGAGACCTTAATATGTATGTAGAATGTAGCGCGTATGACTGATGATGGGAAGACCAGGGGTGCGATCACGGTTCTCCATAACGTGTGCGCTCGCGTATTCGTTATTTTTCAATTTCTCTCATGAGAGCAAAAGAGCGCATTTTTATGACAGCTACTGCGAGGGTTTTCGTTCTATAGCAGTTTGCGCTTTGGATAACGGTAACGACAATGTGAAAGAAGGAACCGTGATCTCACCCCAGGTTGGGAGCCGCTAGAGAATCTGTGACTATATGCTATGCTTAAATTACTTGAAAAAATCAGAACGGGCGATTTTCAAGATTACACGGGCGATATTATTGCTCGCCCTTCATTGTATCTCTAGAACTGATGGAAGCGACAGAATAGATGATATATACACACTGTCGAACTTATAGGTACGAAAATTCCTTCTCTCTACGCTCCATTACTGATAATGACAAAAACAGAACGAGAAACTCCTTTAAACAAACCAGTCCCCTTCTCCCTTTTGAGTATTTCAATTCCTTTACCCTTTTCCCTCCCCTATTCATAGCTGCGGCGTACTAAGATTCCCTGCCAAATTCCCCGGCAGCGTCTTCTTGAGTAGTATGTAGATGTATAAATGTAATTTATTTTGTAATAAAAAAGATACTTAAAAAGGTACATACCCACACTTATATTTGATATCCTACCATGGGTCCAGCCCGTTTAAATTTGTTTCCGAAACTGTAGTTGGAAGTATCTTATACCTGTAAATAAGTACTAAGTTATAGTTTTTTAAGATGGATTTACACTGGCTTGTTACTTTGTTACCACAAGTTTATTCTGTAAGAGCTGGCGTGGAATTTAACACTGACTTTACACAACTTAAGGCCGTTTTACACGATACATATTCCAGCACAAGATCTACTAGCCAGTACCACATATTGAGGACGGAATCCAGTATGATTTGTGCCATTCATACTAAAATATTTAAAGTAACCAATCAATGACAGCAGGCGACCAAAACAGAAGCTGGTAAATTTTATTTATTGTTGATTTCGTAGCTTGACAATTACTGAAATCCAACTCATATAGACGGCGCTGATTTCAGAAAGTAAAGGACGCGCAGAGTCATGAAAAGCTAACGTGATTGGTCGAAGTATACTAGGTCCTACTGGGACCTGGTAGCAGAATAGTACCGCATAATTATGACATCAAGTAGCTCACCCAGTATGATAGTTTAGTGTACTACTTGTTAGCCACAATCTGAATCTATATATCACACGATAATGGAAAGCTATCATGCTAGTGAGAACCTAATACTTTTCCTGGATCTAGTATCGTGTGAAATGAGCTTTAGAGCAGAGAGACAGACTCGTTGCTATTTACACTGATAACAATACGCTTCTGCAAGCGAATTGCCGAAACATTTTAACAGTTATGCCAGCGGAATTGCTTAGCTATTTACAGGTGGACTTCACGGAAAAAATTTCTTGCTGCAAGTAACTTGCGCAATAAACTTCTGAGTGTAAATCCAACCTGAATAACCATTCTGCCTAATTTTTTTTATTGCCTTAGATACTTAAAATCTTCAAATAGCAATTGTTCGTAGAGAATATATTCATCCAAGTGTAATACATGTTATTGTTGACATATTGCTTACTCCCATACCCTTTTCGGAAGACCTCCATATCCTTCTTTTCCTTCCTCTTAAGGGTGTTTCGCGGAGCCTGGTAGGATTCGGAAAATGTCATTTGGTTTCAATTTTTGCACCAGCGGCGTTTTCCTTTCTGCTCGCCAAAAGTGGTCGCAAATCGGTTTTTCGTCTTGTGAGAGTGAGTGGGAGGTAGAGGAATATCCTTTTCCTTCTCCTGCCGCCCCTTTCTACCCTCACTTCTTCTCCCAGCCCTACTCTACACGTCATCCAAAATCTCATTCTGATAGGGATGCTGGAGAAGTTAGAACGCGTTGCATAGGCACTTTATTTCTTGCTGGAAAGAAATATTTGCTGGTATATATTTTCTAGTGCCTGCTTTTATATTTTGCGTTTACCTTCTATTAGGGTCGTAAGCAAGGAATGAACTTTTCCATCCCGATTTCATTGGGTTCTATTATTTTATAGGGTCATATTCTAAAAAGTGCACCTGCAAACTATCTGCATAACAACCTCTGGTGAATTCATGGCGATTTTTACATTATTGTTAGCCCGTGGCCTACTAGATGTTCAGACAGTATCACTTCCTAGTTTCGGGTCGCAAGCTGGATTTACATTTTTATATCTCGTAGCCTGATTCCGTAGAATTCATATTCTAAAAAGTTTGCCTGTAAATTTGTCTGAATTAAAACCTCTGGTGGATTCATGGCTCTTGTTTACATTACTGTTCACCCATAATCTCCGATATTTACAAGTCCTATGCATTTATAACTCCTACGAAATGCGTATAAAATGCGATAGCTGTGATCTCATTATGGCGATGTTAAAAAATTTTAGGTAATTATTTATTGACACATGTTATGTATTGCTATACATATACATATATAATGTCTTGGTAGTAAATCGCTCTCGGCTACGATTCACATGCATAAATAAAATAGCGATACACTAAACAAACAGAAACACGCAAAAAGGACACTTACAAAAGAAAACTTGGACGTTTCGACGGCCAAGCCGTCATCGTCGGCGGTATGTCATGTTTTTACCAATCTCGGTAACTATCTTGGAAATATTTTCAATAGCTTGTCATAGAGTATCCTAGTCAGCTCTAACATCAAAACTCTCCTAATGCAGGTGAAACTCTGGCTATTTACTAGTGTATGATTGGATGACTATGATTGGGTATCTATTTTAGAGATTTTTTGCTATCAATATTGTGGGAGAAGGCGCCAAGAATTATATACGCGGTGATGTTAAATTTATTTTATTGTCTCCGATACAGTTAGTTCTCTTAAGGTTCGTACAGGTATCTCTCTCTCTCACTGGCGAGAAGAGTTGCGAGAGAAAGCTTATATACACTTTGGCTAGGTTCCGCAAACCTCTCCCGACTTCTCTCGAAGATTCGGAGAGGATCCGGGCGAACAAGGTCGTCGCAGTTGAATGGCGCCACGTCGAGGGTTCCACAAACCTCTCCCGTCCTCTCGAAGGTTCGGCGAGGATGGGCGGATAAGGTCGTCGCAGCCAGACCGGGCGCTAGTTAAATGGAGCTACAATATCCTTTGTTTTGTACTTTTGTGTATTATATTTCTATTCCTTTGTTTTTTTACTTACGTATATTAATTTTCTGTTACAAAGAGTTCCTCTTTCCAACTGGAAACATTTTGCTATAATAAAATGATGTGCTAGTATTACTATAATATTTGAAGATGACCCCACCAACAGGCAAATGCCTTAGGGATCACCTAAAGCTCCAGTCTGTAATTATTTTATATTATGTACAACATGATGGAGCAATAAATATATTATTTTAAGCATAGATTACAAAAGCATGCTTTCGTTATACGTGTCCATTACCGGAGCATCCATCCAACATTCTTTGATAACTCAATCATCCCTTACCCTTTTCCTCCTACAATTGCGGCAGTCACTTCTCAGATAGCTCATACCCCTTGGATTTATGCTACACTTATGCTTTATCCTGTCATACCCAAGAATCACAGCCATTCAATAAAGCATGGAGGTGTATACCTTCGTTCAGTTCCATTTTTACTGATTTATTTGTTAATTTCTTCTCATTGAGCCAATCAGATATGTCCTTTTGATCGACGAGGAAAGTATTTTTCAGTAGCTTTGTGTGATGTCTGTATTTTTCACCTTTCCTTCGTTTCCATAGTATGCCGTGACGATTTACAATGGCTGGATTAGGGCTTTCAGCTGTGATGTTCGGCTTTCCTTGGAAATATCAAATCGAGATATTCTCAATTTTTCCTTCTGGGTGCCTGCCCCTTGAGGTTTTCCTTTCATTTTTTTTCTCTCCCAGAGTTATTTTGAGGAATACGTCGACGGAAAGGGTTACTCTCTTATTTATTTTGGTTGAAGTCGGATCGACGTATGTTTCCGCCACAGAGGCGTGGTGGAGCAGCAATTCTGAAGACGAAAGGTTTTCCTCGCCACGTGATTTCTGGGTGCCTCGAAGGATTCGCGTTCGCGTGTTGACCTATCGAAGCGTGAATACCATCGACCGCTTCGGGTTTGATTTTCCAGTGCTCTGGTTTGTTCGGGAAAATCCGTTCCACCTTTCTTCTTCCTATTAGTGCATTGACAGAAGCAAGTTGACATTTTTCTCGATTGACTTCCAGTATGGGCGGGTAGAACCATCAGGGACGTCAGAGGTCACGTGATCGCACGGATTGAGAGAGGGAAACTGCAAAAAACTGCATTTTACTTCACCCGGGATAAAAAATTACAGCTTGCTGATCTGTACATTGGTGTTAGTTAATTAATGGCGACTTCATTTTTTATGGAAACATTAGCGCTATGCAGCCTTATCTTATATTTAGCCCTTCACTCACATACACACATTAACCATGGCCTGATTGGTATAAAACCGACCCAGGCGGGACTCGAGCCCGCGACCTACGAATTAGCACGTGAGGACTCTACCCCGCCGCCACTGAGGCCGGCGAAAGAGAGCGAAATGCAAGTGGAGCAATTTAATTGCTTGGGTAGTTAGAATAAAATGGGCCTAATACAGTAAAGAAACTAAGAGAATAGCGCTAGCAAAAGAGGCGTTCAGAAATATGAGGGAATTATTGACGTGGACCTTGGGTAAGAATATAAAGAAGAGGCTGGTGAAGAGTTTGATGCAGAGTTTAGCGATGCATGGGACAGAAAGGTGAGCTCTGAGAGAGGAGGACAAAAATAGGATGCAGGCGTTCAAGATACGGGTGTGGGGAGGAGGATGGAGAAGGTGCGGTGGACGGAAAGGAATGCAAGCAAGGAAGTGCAAGTTATGGTTGGTGAGAACAGGAAATTTCTGGATGAGATTAGAAAAATGCAAAGCAAACTGTTGGAGGAGGCAATGAGGAACAAAGGATTACTGAGCACCGTGAAGGAGGTGAGGATGTTTTGTAAGCGTTAAAGGGAAGACCGAGATTAGGTGTCATGGATAGGGCGTACGCTGACATGACGATTGGAAATTTATCGGTAGAATGGGCCCTGTCCTTGTAAATATCTTTTGAATTTGTAATCACTTCCACTTTAATGTACCTTAACCGGTAGATTATCTTAAGAATAGCAATGCATTGAGAAAGTTAACATATAGTGGTGGCAAAAACATCTACATCTACAAAATATCCTGCAAGCCACCTCAGGGGTGTGTGGCAGGGGGTGAGTAATCACCAACGAAGGCGAAGCCTCGTGACAAGCATTAGCGATTTTTTAGTAGTAGATTAGCCCGACAAACATAGTAGGTGCTGCGCAGTGAGCCCCTTACAGTGGGAGGTCTGAAGGACTCAATATCTCTGATCGCACTGTAGTCGCGTACCCAACTGACGAGACCGCACGTTATTTCTATCGTGCAATTGGATACGAAACTAAGAATGCCGGAGTGAAGTAACATTGCACTGTAATGCAAAAGTTATGTTAGTAACGGTAAAATCAGGTCCATGGTATTCAATTTATCTTTGCTTGTTCTAGGAGAATTTCTAAATGCTTGTCGCCCAACCATAGTTCCCCTCCAAAAGTATTCCACCGCATATGTCTGATACACGACAGAGTATCAGAAATTAGAGACGTAACAGGCAAAATGCGTCCCACATAGAAATTCCAAAATTATTTGAGAGCAATCAACACTTTTTTTTACACGAGAAAACTTTTTAATTATCAGTATCAATTTAAGGAAACCAGCTGTACAAATGGCAGTCACAAGTCTGGGTGGTCTACTGTGATTGCTGTACCATGTGCTGTTTCTGACAATTTAATTCTGCTTTAGTCGATTTTTCTTCGTAGTTCCTCAGCTGCGATAACTTTGCGAATCCTGAATGTCGAATACGCCTCCTCGAGTAAATGTTTCAGTTTATGAAGCTACGATCTACCATTAATAATGCTTTCATTTCTGCCGGATCAATATTTCATTGTTTTTTACGTTTGAAAAGGGCTACTATAAAATAACCCTAAAAGCCCGCTTCACAAAATAAAAATAACAATTCAATCACTTATAAATTTTTTCCTTAGATTTTAATGATAAAATATACTGCAAAACAACCCGCGTAAACATTTTTACGTTTGCGCCAAATTTGGGCCAAATTTATCTTTGGATTAAGTTTAGCCCAAACATCGGAAATGAGACTCCTAACTTCAAATAGCGTATAAATATTTATACTTTGCCGATTTTATTTAGGAAAGCAATTGCGCAACTTGTCCCGAAGATTAATAATTTTTTCCAAAAACTTTTATATAAATATCCACGTAAGCTAACGGTAATTTGGGAAAAATGTGGAGTGAATTTGGTAAATTAATTATCTTTCAAAAGTAGCACAAAACTTGCTAAATTTCCCCGAATGGTGTTACATCTTTGTAGCAAGTTTATTTAAGTAAATTGTGCTAAGTATAATTATTTGGACGTCATTTGTAGTTAGGATTCTCATTGCCGATGTTTGGACTAAACAATCCAAGCATAAATTTGGCGCAAACGAAAAAATGTTTGCGCGGGAAGTTTATATTCTTATATCAAAATAACCTTACCATATTGTTACGTAAAAGGATTACATTTTGAATACTTCCTATGAATCTTTATGCATTTCAAACATTAGTACAGTTTTGAAATACGGCTTTTCCTTTTACTCTAACAAAACCGTGAAAATTGTGAATTTTGGGGGTACTGGGACTAGCCACGGAATTACCTTTACGGATCATCATTGGTTCGTGTCCCGGACAAGACGAATAATTTTAGCTTCTGTGAAGTTTCGAACTCACGTGAAAACTATGATTTTCGGCCTTAAAAACCAGTTAAAAATCGTGAACTTTCCCTCATTGAACGAGTTTCCACCCTGAATATGGTATAAATAAAAATGTTAAAGTTCGTTTGTTCCTAATCTTAAATCTCCGAAAGTTCTTCACCGATTGCTTTGACATTTTAGCACAACGTTGCATTCAAATACGCGCATGTTTTTATAGTAAAATGAAATTTTTGGGGTTGTTTTCATCCCATTATTGGAAACTTTTATATTTCCACTAGTGAAGGTGCCCGTAGAATATCACCGGGAAGAATATTATCATTTACATTGATTATAATAAACCATTCATATCTTATTTATTGCAAAGAATCATTGTGTTAATGGATGCACACGAAATCTTGACTTCAACAATGAGTATGGTCGTTATGGGAATGATGACTCAAAAACGCTAAAATATTGCGAAAAATCGTTACGTTATACCAAAAATTTCGACCGGAATACAAAATTTGATTGAAAGAATAATAATCTTAATTTTATTTCCTTTATTTTGGTACCTTTCTCAAAACAGAAAACCACTATTTCTAATTTAATTTTGCAAATGAAAAATGGACCGCAGCCAAATGAAGATTCAGCTTCACCTGTATTTCTTATGTGAAAGTTACTGACGTATATAAATGCACATCGGTGATTGTTATAGTAGATATGAAAAGCATTGAATTCAGTGCAGGTATTTCTTTATTTGCTTTTTTGAATTATTTGCACTCAAGATATTGTATGGAAAGTTTTACCATAGAACATATTAAAGGATTCAGTATTTAATTATTTCATTCAATTTTCTTAAACGCTTCGTTTTTGTCCAAGTATTACGTTTCATCTCTAAATTCATCAACTTTTCTTCCATTTCAGCAATAGAAATTTCCTTGGCAACCAGGCGTAAATATCCATTTAATAGCGATTTCATAAATTGCTATTCACGCCTGCAGCATTTAAAGGCCAGGCTCAGTGACTAATTTTATAGTTGTAGTGAAATTTTCTACCTATTTATTCGCCGTATTTTCGGCAGGTATGAATATCTTCACTCATGACTAACTTCAGAAATGAGCACAATGAAACCTACGGACAAAAACATTTCCTTTGTTAGCATTATGATAATTTATTACGCATATAAAATAAAATCCATTGAAAGGAACCGTGGTTGAAATAATTAGCACAACAATTCACGATTGAAATTTCACCCACCCTCGAGGATTAAGTATAATGTAAATAATCCCTCTAAAAACTTCTTCATTGGAACCCAAAGCTTAAAGACAGCACACAATTTAAGTTTGACTTTCTGGCTGGAAATAAAGCGATAATACTAAGTACCACTAACCTACCGTTCTGATACCTTAGAGTATCTGTCAAACTAGGCGCCGTTTGAGATATAACAATGGGTAAATTAATTTTTTTTTGGAGGTGGCCAACTTAAAATGTTGCCTGCACTTTTCAAAAAGCTTGGGCCGGCATTTAATCCACGTATATTTATTTTTACCTTCATCTTATTGTTTCCAGTACGTCTCTTTGCTGAGGACTCCCATCACCGACTCTTCAGTGCACTCCGAGCCGGAGAAGGAGAGCAAGGACGCGAGCCCGGAGGACGAAGGTACGCCCCCATCGGTGGACAAGGAAGAGTGGAAGCAGGTGAGTACTACAAATATTAATTAGAAGTTAGGTTTTCCTTTTTTGGGTAATTTACTCTTGAATTACTGAAGACAAAATAGAAATTTAAATAATTTAGCCCCTGGACAAAAAAAATAGAGTACTTATCAAGTTAAGAAACCTTTTGCACAAAATATAGATGTATTTAAGCATATAAATTGAATTCTTATTTATATATACGGACCACGAGAAAAGATCACTTCAATTTTTTAAATAAATACGGTCACGCTAAACGTGACGTGCGGCAGCGGACTTCTTAGATTCGAACTACGGCGCGAGAGGGCGCTCCCTGTGACTTGGGTGACATGCGCTCCCTCTCTCGGGGCCTTATCTCGGAAACTACGTTGTAGAAATTGACTATACTCGAGGTTAATCATATCAAATATGTATTAAGCTGATGGTAATAACAGAAAAATAGTTAAAATCACCGAATGCTCCGTTATCCTCATGAATGCTCGGTAAACAGCGAAAAATTCCGAAATTTCTAAGCTTTGAGTGCGAGTCTTTCCTTTATCAAATTTATTTATTTATTACATTTATATTGCAATTAGACATTGTCTGGTGGCAAAAGAACGTTATTTTAGGTGGAAATAATAATGATAAAGTTTAAAAAATACATATACCCACATAAAACGTCAAATACTGCTCTCGTTTTTTTGTAACTATTTTTGTATTTACATTCCTTGGTAATGGCTTAGTGAGTTCTTCTGATAATTAATTCCATGTAAATACCCCGCGATTTAAGAAGGAGTATTCGGCAGAATTCGCTTTTTGTCTCCTTAATTTTCCTCCTCCTTAAGTTTCAGCGAGTGGTCATTTTTAGCCTCAAAATTTGGTGGTTCCAACCTCTTCTCCAATTCCAACCAGGCTGGATGTTTTGAATAGCAATTAAACATTCCCAACAACCTATTTACTTTCCTTCTAACTTCACTCCACCCCAATTCCAGTAACATGCTTTTCAACTAACACTGTTTTTTTGTCTCCCCAAAACGTACCTTGCCTGCCTTCCTTTGGACTTTTTCCAAGATCTTTGCCTTCCCCTTATCATCAATATTTAACGCAATTTAATTTCTTCCCAAGTGGAACAACATCAGGAGGTGTCCAAAAATAAGTTCGAATTTCAAATAAAAAGGATCACATTATAATACAGACGCTATGTCATATATAGTATGATTTTACCAGAGACTGGCAAAAGAACGGGAATTCTAAAAAAAACTGTATCTAAATCATTTGCTTTATGTCACTCGATTCAGCCAGCTACTCGTGCCTTGGAGCAGGAATGTAGAGTAAAAGCCTTTATTGCCATAAATTTAAGAAGTAACCAAAGCCAATCGAAGGTAGAAGATCGGAAGTTAAAAATGAAGATCAAGTTGTATGAACTTCTTACACCTGTTTTTAATATTTAGGAAATGCAGAGTATTGACGGTTATCTTCTTCAAACTTCTTTCAACCACTCACTTTAGGTCATTTATGCTCAAAATTCTTTCTTGGCTTCAGCATTTTGCTCAAAGTAAAAATAATTTATTCAAGTTAATATAAGGGAAGAGGACGTTGATAGCGATGAATCTGATAATGAATCAAAGCAAACGCCTGCTGCCAACGTTTCAACGGATTATTCTGCCATCTTTATCTGGGCTGGAAAGCGAAGGCGGAGTTAAGCCGTCGAAACGTTTGTGGCAGCCGCTTTGCTGAACCGGTGGGAAACCCAAGAAAACTTCATCAGAATCCATTACTGGGATTAATTGTATCTCCAAAAACTGTCTGAAGTAATCACTTCCTCTGTGTACTAATATGCAAGAAAACTTCATCAGAATCATTTACTGGGATTAATTGTATCTCCAAAAACTGTCTGAAGTAATCACTTCCTGTGTGTACTAATATGCAAAGCTTGCCAAAAAAAACAAAATGCATGTGTATCACAGGTATACTAATTTTTTTATTTAAAAAAGCAACAAATTAGATTTCATTAATAGGTCGAATTATCATAAGTTCAAAATCTTCACCTCTATAAATGCTTTGAGAACTGAACTACATACATTAATTCCAAGATCGGGTCAAAATGACCCATTCGGTCTTAATTTCAATTTTTTGTGTATGGACCGTTACGCACGGGTGAAGTTCCGTATATTCTTCAGGTAGATGTTAACATTTCTTTTGAAAAAATTGATGCTCGTAGATATAATAGAAACTTTATAAATTGAAAAAACGAGCTGTATTATAATAACAGACATGGAGTGTTACCACAATTTGCCTCATTTGATACAAGTTATAAACACTTATTTTATATTCATCCTTTCTATATTTGGTATTTTCTTAGAAAAAATACATCAAATCTTCAAACTGTATGCGTAGCTTATGTACTGAACGAAAAGCTTATTCCTTACGAGAATTATATGTAGGTCAAATATGACCCGATCTTGGAGTTGAATAGATTCGCTCGTGAAATTTTCTCACCCATACGAACTTTCATGTGAACCTTTTATAGTACTTTTTCCCTCTGAGATTCTCCCTCCCCGTCTTCGGAAACTTTAAGTCTCGCGTCCTCCCGCGCCACGAGGTCCCCCCCTGAGAGGACTTCTCCAATCCCCCTGGAGGACCCCTGAGAATAAGATCTCGACTCCTCTCTATCTCTCTCACTCCTCGCTAGGGGAACATCGAACCATTTGAGTGACTCAATTCCTTTTTTCGTCATGCTACCCAGCCAGCGCTGTCGTCGCATGATCACATTCCCCTCCCGCTACCCTCCGTTGTGCTAGAATCCCGAGAATGTTCTGTAAGGTCGTCGACTCAACGCCCCCTGAGGCAGTTATATGAGATAGGCATTTCCTTGCTCGGTATATGACGCATGATAAGATGCTCGGTCGTATCAGCGTCGTGTTATATGGAAGAGAATCGCTTCAGATTTCGGGTATACTGCGGACTAGCCGCCGTGTTACTTCCACAAATACCCCATTTCCCGAAAGGGAATTGTTCCATTGCTTAAGCCAAGTTTTTAAACAACCCTTTGTTTACATGGGCCCAAAGGTTTATAATGTGTTACCCCAGAAAAAAAAATTTAAAAATTGTAAAAAAAATTTTAATTTAGCCAAGTCATGGATACTGACTGTGGATAATGTTGTCAGATATTTTTGGGGATGATGGGGGATGACATTTTACGACGTATTTTCACTTAAGTGAGATTACAAAATAACCCCCCTGGCGGGTCCAGTACTCGTTTGTTATTACACAATGCTAAAATTTCCAGATTAAAATCACAAGCACCTTATGATGATGATTATTCAATGAAACCCGGATCGTGTGTGTGAAAAAAAACTTGTGGTTAGTGCAAACTTTTCAATGAAAAATTGTTATCATGCAATAACACAAAGTTTCCCCCGAGCCGGTTTTATTTGAAAAAAGAATTACATTTTTGACTATATTGTTCAAGCGAATGCATATTTTAAAAAAATTGGTGGTAACTATTATGTAGGTACCTAAAGATTACTACTACATAGCAGCAGATTTCCAAACGTTTCGCGTGCGAGCATCGTACCATTCACCGTCGTTAGCGTGGACAGATGTGTTCCGATCTGTGCTAACTTCAACACCGTCAATGGAAAACTTCAGTTACATTATAAAGGATTTAAGGTTTTCCCGGCGAATTATATACGTGAAGGTTTTTCGTGTTTCACACCGGGCAAGATTATTTAAATTAATCAACGTTTCGATGGTTGAGTCAACCATTGAAATGATGATCAATTTTTAATTGAGACGTTGATCAACGATGGCTGAGTCAGCCATCGTCATCGGGATAATGAGTCGAGCGAGGATACTGGTGGTTATTTATAGCCGCAGAGACTCCATTTTTGTGGGGGACGTTACGAGTTCCTTGAATTTCGTCAATTACTGGGCACCAAGTCCTACTTAAGTTGAAGCCGTTGTCTCTATTGATGTTATTCCCAATATTTGGGAAAGAATAACGAAAGAATCCATGTTGATACAGATGGAACAAAATAACATCAATAGAGACAACGGCTTCAACTTAAAGTAGGACTTAGCACCCAGTAATTGACGAAATTCAAAGAACTCGTAAAGGTCCCCACAACAATGGAGCATGTGCGTCTATAAATAACCGCCTGCATCCTCGCTTGACTCATTATCCTGATGACGATGGCTGAGTCAATCATCGAAACGTTGATAAATTTAAATAATCTTGCCCAATGTGAAACCCGAGAAACCTTCACGTATATTCATTTACATTTGTCGCAGACGCATGGTTATCCTATACCTACCAAGAATTCCAAAAAAATTCTTCATGCTAGTTCAACTGTTTAGAGAGCAAAGACGATGCCCGACTCTCCTGCATCTCTATTTCTTGAGGGGAATGTCGTTACCTGAAGGAGAGATGGTGCTTCGCGAAGAAGTGGATTCAGGAGTGGAAGCGAACGTTGAGGAGGAAGATCCAATAAAAAAAGTCTATAGGCGTACGAGTAAATCCAAGCAGAAGAGCCCAGCCCAGCTCAGCCTGGAGAAAAGAGAGAAAGAGGCTGAAAGGTATTACATGGCCTTCCTTGCGGTGAATGTAGTGGAGGGGCACTCCGAGCTTAGAACAGCTGAGGTTTAGGTAGGAGGAGGATCGTGAGAAAAGATGCTAGGTGTAATCACCAGGGAAGACATGCTGAGGTACAAATGATGATATTGTCCTTTTACTTCCTACTAATCCTACTCTAGTACTATTACTATTTAGTATGTTAAAATCGTAAATGTAGCCAATACAAATTCATTTGTTTCAATACAGTGACGCTACTGGTATTGTGGCGATATAACTTAAAAGAGTAATGTACATTTGATGAGATTTTAAAATATTTTCCTGAGTTTCAATATCATTTTAAATGTTGACAGTCAGTAGATACTTCTTCTCTAAAAGGCACAATATTGTAATGTAATGTATGTTTCGATTTAAGTTAAACAAAAAACAGTTAAAATTAAATTTTTAATTAGAAATAAATTACTTTCTCAGGATTTAGTATGGCAAAGACTGGGAGTATAATAGGATAGTACCAAAACGATTAACGAGGATACGTAAAATATACTTGCGGAAGTTTTAAAGATGGAAAAATAGTTTTTTTTTTAATTCTTTTGGAAATATTGCCAGAAAAATGTACACCTTCGTACACATAGGTGCAGTTTGTATCACTAATAATTACAAAATGGGATCTGCTGCTGGGTTCAGATGGAAGTTTGGGTTCATATATTCGCGACATTTTACAGTCATATGCCCATGACTACTAACAAGATTTCATTCTTTAGCTCAGTGTATGTCCAACCCTATACACCTATTCTCTTTATTCCCCTTCCCCGCTTACCCAACATCCTCCACTCTCTCATTGGCTTCAGTATCCCCTCACCTGCCTTTACTTCTTACAAACACCTACTTTGTCTTCTCCTAATCTCCTCCAGATTTTTACCCTCCTCCCCCGCCATACCAAGACCATCCTTGCTCGTATTCCTTTCCGTCCATCTAACCTACTCCGTTCTCCACCACACCCTCGACTCAAACGCCTACTGCCAACCCTCGTCTTATTGTTGATGGAGTCCACGTTTCCACCCCGTACAACGCTACACTTCGCATTCACGTCTTAGCCGTCCTTTTCTTTAGATTCTTATTCTGGGTCCCCGTGATGCAGCTTCATGCAAAACTTGATGGTAACTACATTGTTAGGTTTTATACAGCACTTTAATTACTTTGGTAGTAGATACGCTAGGAGAAAATGGGCAGAGTAGCAAAGACATGAAAAGTAGAATAGCGTTAGCAAAGGAAGCGTTTAGTAAAAGAAGGGAGCTGATGACAGGGACTTTGCTTTAGGGTATAAAGAAGAGGCTTTTTAATTGCTTGATATGGAGTGTAGCGTTGTGTGCGGCAGATACGTTCAAGGCCGTGATATTGAGAATGATGTTGAGCAAGCGGGGAAGGGGAAGCAAGAGAATAGGTTTTATGGAGGGGATGAAGATGAGTAGGAATTACGCGGAGATGAATAATTACTAGAGGTAGATAAGTCCCTGCACTTTTAAGAATCTAGAGATTTTTCAATGACTTTCAATGAAACCAACCTTCAACCAGTAGATTAATGCTGGAGAATAAGACTGTTAGCTCACGTCATAGGTATGCGTTATCAAGTGCAAGCGAATGATTTATTTTACTATCACCAAATTACATCTCTGATATGACGTATTTATAGTTAGTATCATCACTATCGTTCATCGAATTGAGTGAAGGATTTGTTCGTTGTTTCATCTGATGGTATATCCACTGATCTTAGCTCAATTACGCTCCAAAATCATCAAATTATTAAGTAGTAAAGAGCCGTAGAGTAGAGAAAAATAAAGGAATAAATGAAAGATTTGAAATTATTGGTGGCGGCCGATACTTTGAGGATTTATACTGTAGGAAAAAGATTAAATACTTTGCACAATTCCACTGGAGAAATTTGTTTATTGAAACCTGTTGACTCAATAAACAAATTTCTCCAGTGGAATTGTGCAAAGTATTTAATCTTTTTCCTGTAAGATATTATAGTTTTGGAAAATTAATACACTTCCATACATATCTTCTGCATAACCATTTTCATGAAAAAATAATATTAACCTACCTATAACCGGTAGATTACTTTTGTGTACAGTAGTTCAGCATGTTTTTGTAAACCAACAAGGGCGAATAAATTCTTTTAGAAAGGCAAATTCTTTACAACAGTAATAATAATAATAATAATATAGTTTTATTGTTCTCAGATTTACATCCGATCAGAACAATTTGCATTAATCACATTTGAGCTCAAAAATACATATAAATTTGGTGCGCAAAGCACGAATTTAAGAAAAAAGTGTTACCATGAAGTGAACAACAAAAAACCAACATGCCATATGAATAGAATGAATCTCAGAAACAAAACACAATAGAAATTATGGAATAAAAAGCAAGTTCACACAATGATTTAAATATCAACAGGATTAAATATTTTGATATAGTAATTTTAAAATAAATAACAATGGAAAATATACCACAATATACATGATTATAAAGCATTGAAATGAGTAAATACGGCTAAAGGGGGGCATGTTAGGTACGAATATAATTTCTTTTTAAATTGAGGCAGCGATGGATGGAATGAGAGGATCTTTGATTGATTTAGGTAGGTAGTTCCAAGTTTGAGAGGCGGCAACGGTAAATGATTTCTGAAATGTAGACGACCGATAATGTGAGACATGTAAGTAGTTAGGGTATAGTTAGGGTTAGTATATATATATATATATATATATATATATATATATATATATATATATATATATATATATGTATATATATGTATAACTTGAGATGTGCTCACTGTTTTTCGTTCGGCAGGTGCCTCATTTCGTTCAGCAGATACCTTAGCGTGAGAGTGAAGGTAGAAAGTGATCGATTTTGTGGAGGGCCTCCATGTTTTATGGCCCCAGTTCCTGGGATATCCCTACCTCAAAACTCCCGGGAAGCAACTTCCCCAATATTCTTGTTGGTCCCCAAAAGTTTAATGTGACTTGCAGAGAAAGAGATTCGTACCAACTCAGCACAAAAACTGCGAGAGTGGGTCACGTGTCCTGGACCATCCCGTTCTTCGGTCGATGGTGGCGACTGCTTTTTGTCGGATACGAATTTTTTTGTCACGCAAAAGAAATGAAAGGATTTTGAGGTGAAAAATAGGGAAAAGATGGTTGCGAAAAATCAGAGGTGCCTACGGGAACACCGGCAAATGAAAGTCCTCGCCTTTGGAGAGGGGCAGATTGGTGGACATAGAGGTAACATCATGCCCTGTGGTATTCTCTCGAAATGTTTATATTTTTTAGCCAACTCTTTGGATGTTAAATATGCATCGGAAACAGCTGTGTGCTTTTTAAAAATCGCCTGAGATAACAGTGTTATTCACGAAGAAACGGAAATACTTCTGGAGGTGGTAGAGGAGATGATTTAAAGCATTTTTGTACCATAAACCTGAGCTCGGAACATAGCTACCAAGCTATAGTTAGGCAATCATTTTTTCGAAGCATTTTGCTTTTTTAATGAAATCGACAAAAATCAGAAGCTAAATCACTAATAGTTTTTCAGTAAAACTTGTCTGTATTGTACATAAAAAAATTTGATTTCTTTCTCGCAAAATCCATGGTTTTTGCTTTAAATTTTCAAGATAGTGCCTAAAGATAGAAAAAAAAATGTAAAAATTACCTTTTTGAAATACTTTTTTTATTTTTTACGGAGTACAAAAAAATAGTAGGAATGAAAAAATTATATTTTATTTTCTGGCCGAAGTATTTTCCAATCAAAATTTTAGTGGATATATATTACATCATATGTGATACCGTTATATGAGCTTATTGATGTACAGCTCTCACCCTTGCATAGAACTGGCATTCATTTACCGGAAAAGACAGTGAAACTTACCAATTAAGGCTTAATTTTTTCCTTTGAATGCATTGAAATTATACTAAAACCGCTAAAACCAGGAAGGGAATTTTCTAGTGGGGAAGGGAAAATCGTCATGACGTATATATACGGCATACCCAGCACCGGAGCAACCGTCCATGACGTATATATACGGCATACCCAGGTGAGTGGTTAAGGGTCAAGCAGAAATACGGCAGAACTACATTGAAAGGGAAATTTAAGTTCTCCATGACTAAAAGAGCTAGCAAGCCCATTCAAAGGAGAATGCATTGATTTAATTAAAATTCTAAACAGATATGATATGTAAATACTTCCCAGTACTGATGGAGGCGCGTATTTTGATCCAGTTGTTCTTTTAGTGATACCTTATTCTTCACCAAAGGTATCCAACATTTCTGCAATAGTAAACTGGAAATCGTGTGAGCGCAAGTATGTGAGAGCAACACAAGTAATACAAAATGTGTATAAGTAGCATTCTATAGGTTCTAAATAGTTACGGTGGAATGATTTGCGTTCAGGTACCGAATTCATTCAAAAATTTATTTGTTAACCGAAGCATTTTACAACAGAATAATTAAAAACACCATAAGGAGGACAGAAATATGAAGAGCATATTAATTACTTTGGTAGTACGCTAGAAGAAAATGGGCGTAATGACTAAGACGTAAGGAGGAGAATGTCCTAATTGAAGGAAGCGTTTAGCAATGGAAAGGAGCTAGGTGATGATGGGGACCTTGGGTAAGAATATAAATAAGAGGCTGGTGAAGAGCTTGATATGGAGTGTAGTATTGTACGAGGCAGAAGCAAGGACTCTGAGAAAAGAAGACGTGAATCTGCTGATGGCGTTCAGTATGTTAGTCTGGAGGAGGATGGAGAGGTTGCGGTGGACGGAAAGGAAGAAAAACGACAAAGTGCTTGATATTTTGGGTGAGGTATGGAAACGTCTGGATGAGATCAGTGGGAGGCAGGGTAAGTGGCTGGAAGCCGTAATGAGGGGCGATGGGTTGCTCAAGGCCGTGATAGAGGGGAGGAGGAGGGAAAGAATAAGTTTCGTTGACGGGATGAAGAAACGTAGGACGTACGCAGGGATCAAGAAATACGAGAGGTAAGTAAGACACTGCACGTGTGAAAATCAGTAGGATTTTCTCTGACTTTCATAAAAACCTACCTTCAGCCTATATATTAATTTGATAAAAATTACTCATGCCTGAAGCTTTAATGGAAAGCAACTCATTACAAACAATAGTGAGTTATCGAAGTTCTTTTTTTTTAGCGCACATCAACTCTACTCCAGATCTGTTTGAAGTGCACAGCTTAGTGCGCAGGGCCTGAAATAAATGAAATGCAGGTGAGCTGTGGTGTTGCTACGTGATCAGCAAACATGAGCGAATAGAAAGCTCCCAGTGTTTGTCGCAGCATCCTCCTTATTTCTGATTAAATTTCAGAACCCTTAGGGTGATGAGGGGGGGATTGTCACTGAAAAATCGCAAACGGTAAGGAAGGGACCATGGAATTCAAATCAGGGCTACAAAAGTCAGACGACCCCCTCGTCTTCCCCAGGCCCTTAACCCCCGATATGCACCCACGCTTCCTTCCTTAAGGGGTTTAGGGGTCTGCTTCCCCCTTCCCTCTCTATCGACTTTCCTTATACCCTTCGTTTGGGAGTCCCATCCACCCAAAACATCCATGGAAATATATCTTTTCCTACCCCAGCCTTGTTCCCCTCCTTCCTTCCGCACACAATTTTCTTCCCTTCTCCCAAAACCCTCCAGGGTTCGCACTGTGGGTACCCGGGGGAGCGAAACCGTTCAATATCGAGGGTGGACTGGGACTTGGGGAACCCTTGACAACAACCCTCAGAATGAACCCTTCGCCCCTGGAGGGAGGGGGCTGCAAATGCTACAGACCTACCTCTAAATCTGAAGATGACTTCACACATCGGAGGAACTTCTATGATAGTGACCTATGAGTGGGTTTATCCGGTAACATCCTGCTCATAGGACTGCAAGCATGGATAAAGATGTAAGCAAAATTAATTTGCCAGATAAGAATTATGACACCTGTAAAAATATATTTGCACCGGAAAATGATGTAGTATCAAAGAAAGCGCATAGGTAAGACTCATTACTGTTCTAATTATTGAAAATTAAGTTTTTAAATTCTCCCACTCCATATGCTTCATAGATACACATGTATGTTTTCTGCAGTTGGTGAAATTCAAGTTCTGAAAATAAATTCGCTTCAATTCGATGGTATCAGGCCTAACTGCGTGGAATACCATTGCATTGTCAATGAAGTACAAATAGATTGTTTTTATCCACAAATATTGATTATGGTGCAACTAGGTTCGACACATCGGCGTACCTGATGATGACACCTATGCGTCAAATATATTCCCTTTCCGCAACTCATAGCGGCTGACCTTGAATGCGCTGGTGTACATTTCACTTTTCTAGCCAATCACAGAAGAGTTCAGGGAATGCATTGGTATGTAATTGATCAGTCTCTCTGTGACTGCCTTGGGGTTCACTTCGGTTTTTTATGGTCTTTATTGCCAAATTTACAGCGTGCCAAATTGTTTTCGTGTCGGCTATTTTTCTTAACTTCGTCAGTGCTGGTGCAAGGCCCGAATCAAAAAGAACTTAGGAACAGTTTCAGACTTAAGCGGGTACTAGAAACACCACGTTTTAGTGATGGACTTGTAAGCAGGAGCGAGATCTCTTATTTCTCGATGTTCCATTCCCACTGGGGATGGTATAGATTTCTCATGTCACGGGTTACCTTTCTTACCCCTGACTCAAGTGATGTAGTGCTGCGTTTATTGTATTCTTCCTCCACCCCGGGTAAGACCATGCACAGTTCGGCTTTGGCTAGGATGCTTCTAGTCCTTCCGAGTCTTTTGGTGACCAATTAGGGAAGTGCCAATCAATGTTCCTGGCTTTGGGGTTCCTGCATGTAAGATTATTGTATGCTTTCACAATGATTAAAGATTCAAGTAATTGAGTACATTATTCTATTAATCAATCAAAATTAATCGATCATTTTAATCGAATGTGGAAGGTCCGATTATAATTGGTAATCGATTAGTTGGTACCGATTATTACCAACTTTGCGCGGGTTGCCATCTTTTAAGAAATAAAACGATTGTAAAAGTCAACGACTTCCTGATCATTTGTAGTTACTTTTCAAATAAAAACCATGATACTATTTCATTGAAGATTTAGAGACTTCAATTTTAATAGAATTTATAAACTATATCTTATGCCTTGCTCAAAGTTTGTTACGTGTGTTATTTCTTACGTGTGTAATTTGTTTCCCTCTTAACCCTCACCCTGATTGATAAATCCCGTGAAACGTATTTCTCATTATTCCCACTTATGGCTAAAGCAGAATGTTTTTTAAAAACATTAGGTCATCACTTTAGCCTACGTCTGCAAAGCGATTCCTCCAGTTGGCTCCGGAAGGACTGTGAAATCTTGGAATCTCTATCTTATTTATAATATTTTTATATTTATTCATGCTGAATGATTAGGCAAAACTGGTTAACAAGTAATGGGCGCGAACTCTACTACTCCATTATTCCATTTGTAAAACGATTTGGAAAGTGTAACAGACTACCATTTGAGTGCTTGACATTTTCCTGCTTCTTGAAATCACGATCACACCTAGCAACCTACGGCTCTCTTAGCACTACATGATGATAATAAATAATACATCTGACAGCGGATAACTATGTCCCACAAATTAAGAAATTACGGCTAAAAAACCTCCCTGTATCTCCTTGAAATCATGATCACACCTAGAACCCTATAATGTTAGCATTATATAGTGCTAATGAAAAATAAATCTGAAGACAACGGATAACTATGTGCCACAAATTAAGAAATTACTGCTAAAAAAACCTCCCTGCTTCTCCTTGAAATCACGATTACACCTAGTACCCAATGGCTCTCTTAGCATTATATAATGCTAATGAAAAATACATCTGAAGACATCGGATAACTATGTCCCACAAATTAAGAAATTACTGCCAAAAGTTATATCGTTGGTGATAAGTAATAGCTGCCGATTCCATTTATGTACTATTTACTAGTTAGGTACAAAATACATATAATAAATAAATGTTTACGTTCTTGATTTTGGAAAGAAAGTTTTATTGTTTGTTTAGACTAACTGAGACGTTGTTCAGTTAAAATATAGCTTCTTCAAGTTAGTTATCTGACGCACATGCGAGATACACTTTCAATGGGAAACAGGGGGGGATGAAGAGTTTCCATGAAAATAACCCTGCTAACCTTCAAGGGCGATGACAATAAAATCGTGATAGTGTGTCAAAAACCTCGCACAATCACACGGCGTAAATAGTACGTTAATCGATTACTTAGCCTCCGATTAACCGGTCTAATTGATTATTTGAACTTACGATTACAATCGATTGCTGAGGGAATAGTTGGAATTCCTAGCAATGATGTTAACCTCATCCAACCTGGTGCAATGGAAGGGTGGTCATTTCTAGAGATGGCCGATTAGTAACTAATCGTTATTTTGGTACTCGTTACTCACTCGGATCGGAACTAACTATTACTCATTTCTCCATGTTCCTACCCCCTCTTCTTTATTATATAAGCCTAGCAGTATAAATATTTCCTTCTGTTTTTCTTGTAAATGACGCTTTAGACTTCGAAACCGGTCGACAGAATTAATATAAATAGTGAAATTTTGTACTGGGTTTTTGTCATAATGAATTATATCTTCAATTTCCATCAAGTATCGCCACAATCGATTAATTCGATTAATTTGAACTATTACTCAATTTGAGAAGTAACAATTACCTCTTCGATTCAGTGAATTTCCCTGGGAGAGTACCTACCAAACGTACCAAATAAAATCCTTGGGCATACCGATACTACCGAAACGGGTACTCGTAGTTCAACGAGTAGGGACCTTATGATTACCAGTAATCGTTGCACCTTTATATGAGCCAATACCGAAATGTAATCAATAGCAAACTTATATAGAGACTTTATGATTATCCTTATCGGTATGTATGTCGTAAGAGTTATTATGACACCCATACAGCAAAGGATATTATGTGAATATGGCTTGAAAGTCGAAAAGGGATATAGCTGCTAAACATGACAGAATATTTTTGAAATTTTCCATTACTGCTCGCAAGAGAAGATTTAAAAATGAAAAAAATTGGATTGGAAAAATTAGTCTAAAACAGTTTGCAATTGTGAAACAATACTTATTTTCCGGGAATTCTTTACCACGCCAATTCCATCACTCCGTGGAAGACTTCATCAATACTTAATACTTATTGACTGCAGTAATACATTTGTCATGGATTTTGAATTCATGTTCAGCTTAGAGAAACTCACCTTTGTTTAGCTAAAATACCAAGCATATATATTATATGATAGGTAAATTCCTAGCGTATATATACTAGGTAGTCGTTTTTACAGACTTTATATGCTATCAAGATGTTTGGAATGGCATGAGTTATGCTGGATTTATTCGGATGCATCATACATGTAAACTTTCAACTGGAGAGCAGATCAAATCAATACCTACTAAGGCGAGGACCATCAATTCATTGTGAGATTACGCCAAGTATTTGTACGTAATTTTTTGTTTTATTTATTGTATGATTCAGAACTGGAACCCTCCATTTGCATAAAGCTGCATAGCCTACAGCTAAAAAAGCAAATCAGTCCTGAATGATCATGTTTAAAGTGGACATCCTGAATTAAAATAAGGTTGAAAATATTGTACCGCCAGCGGTGGAATGAGAGGTTTAGAATGCTTAGAATATAGTGAACTCTACTCAAGATTTCAACATTTATATTGCAGTTTAAGACGTTTTCAGGATGTAATTAAAATTTTCTACAGTTTTGGACATAAATACATTTATTAATTTACCAATTGAAAGTGAAAGACAGCGATGGGCCCTTATTCTAATGCTAAAATAACATTATGCTATGTATTGCAAACGGTATTGACGTAAAACTTACATAATTATCTCTCTCAGAATTCACTCTCTTTTTACAACCTTATTTTAAAAATATTTTCAAATGTAATATATGTCAGTCCTAAAGTTCGTAAAAATTATTTGAATTAATGTATACATGGGAGAGGGATGTCCCAGTACCATCTCTTCGGCTAAAATTATTACTACCTGCTTCACGCAGCTTGGCTAGCCACAAAAGAGAAACGAATACCTAGTAACTACTCAAAAGTAACGATTACCAGAAGAGAAAAGAACGAAAAGTACTGATTACCGATAAGTCATGACAAAGCCCATCATAGTCATTTCTAGGCTGCTTCTTTGGGGGAGTAAAAATAGGGAAATGGAAATTTCTCTGAATGGGGTTACTCTTATGCATAGAAAATGTTTATTCTTTGGTGAAGAAATGAAGCCGAGTCAATAGGTAGCAGGAGAAGATACGACTATTATAGTTCATAGTTTTCCCAAATTGTAAAGGGCGAAATAATAATGAGTATTTTTCAAAATGGCTCATGAGGAAAACTGTTTTAATAATGAAAAATATATGATTATTTCATCGTGTAATGTAATTTACATTACACTGCCACCATGCATTTATTGAGCCTTTTTCTTACCTACTTCCAGCGAATGTAAGCGTAGTGTCATGGATTAATTTTTTTAATACGCAGAGCTGACATATCATAGTGCTTTGACCAGATGTTCATATATTTAGCACAAATTCAAATTATTGAAAGAAATTTCGACAGAAATCGAAACCCCTATTATATATTCCTTTTGTTTTTGACATTTCGGGATTTAAAAAAAGAACGCAAAGAAAATACCGGACGGCTGGTTCCCGCAATTTTACATATATCGTCCGTCCTATACTTTCCAATATTCGCCATTGAAATCTTGTGCAGTTCTCCAGTAATTCGATAAAATCTCGAAAACTGAGACCGATATACGCAATAATGTATGATACATATTTATTTCTAGTTGAAAAAACTTCGCAATTTTTTTTCACGAAAATTACATTCCTCAACGTGAATTGAAATGGCTCTGCCCTATGCCACACCCTTGGGACTTAGTCACTTTAGCTTAACTGAATCAAAAATTTCGGGAAGGCCTCATCTTGGATTTAGAAAATTTTCAGGAGAGACAGAAAACTTAAATTTCTGTCCAACTATTTGAAGTAAGAGCGCAGATTTTTTTCTGAAAATCTTGCTGAAATCTGTATGAAAAGAAGATATGAGCCCTTCTCGCGTATAAAACATCGGTTTGTGCGTGTGCATAAAAATAGAAGGAAATAGTCAATTTTTTAAAAATTTCCGAGAGCCTTTTTGGAATTCGTGAATCAATTTTTTTTTCACGAAATACCTTCACGTCTACGTTTTCCGTGCCACGCCTCCGCATAAGTGTGTATCAGCTTAGTGTTTATTTTGACTTAAAATGTCATGCTATGTAGAAACTTTTATCTAGCCAAGAAAATGTAAAAGGTTCAACTTTAGCCTCTTTCCCTAATGCATGGAATCGTGCAATTAATCTGCAGCTTCCCGTGAGAATCCGAGTCCCTCTGCTGGTCACCAATATAACTTGAAGGAACATGGTGCTGAATGCAATAATGGTTGAAATATGGGGAAAATAGTATTTTTACTCCTTCATATAATGTTATTTTCCCTCAAAACCGTTAATAAGTAGCGTATTTTTTCCAATGAATCAAAAGTTGATCAAATCAAGGAACCAAACCCTCTTCATTTTTGAGTTAGCAGGTAATAACTACAGGAACTGGAGTCAAAAAGTGTTAGTTCATTGGAAAGTGCGCTGTAGTTGTCACCTTATTCTGGAAAAAGTTTTCATTCACAAATATAATCATAAAATACTTTCCATATTTTCTGAGCTATTGTTTTTCTAAAAACTGCAGCTTGTCATCTGTGAAATCCGTATTTCTTAATCATTGCATGCGAAAAGTTGGATTTCTGTATTTGTGTTTACTTATGCAGTTACAGTGAAACATCTTGTATAAATGTGTTTTTTTTCCTTATGGCCACAACAAAAAAAATCCCTTTTAAATTTTCCCCAGCGTGCATGTGTTAGACTCCCTTTATTCATGAGTACTCCTTAAATCGCAAAAATCTCATTTCTTAATCGTGTAAATAGCTAATATCCCCTGCGGTACAAACTGTGTGTGCTTTGCTGATGTCCTTTCAGTAAGACGAGGGCAAACATTAAGCTTCGGAACGCTTGTCGAGTATGTCAGCCAGGGTTCACTCTTCTGTCTCTCTTTGTGTGTTGACTTTCAACGACCTCCCTCGGGTCTCTGGTGCCTCTTTAGCGCTGCGTGTTTGCATTACCCGTGCGGCACCCATTGCACGCAGGGAGTTGAAAGGACAGCGTTTTCCCCTTGAACGGGTTCCTTGACGTAACTCAATTCTAAAGCCGGGTTCACGTTCGGATTTTTCGAGTTGGCGAAGCTTGAGGCAAAGGCGAAGCTCGCTGTAAGTCCTCGAGTTGACGTTTGGTGACGTTTTTGTGCGCGTCAAATGCACAAGCCGACTTTTATGCGCGAATGAATAAAGATGCACAAAAATGTTGTGTGTCTGCGTGTACATTGCTTACAGTGGTACACTTATAGGTTCTCATCGTCCTATCCATCCGTATTCGCCATCTTTTCACTGTCGCTTCGTCTTGTTTGCATCCGTTTTTCGCTTGTTAAATCACGTGCGGCTGCAGATTTGCGTGAAACTTTGTATACGTGTTCTCATTATCGTTATCTATACATAAAAGTGAAAAAATTACATCATACCGATTTGGTTTTTTGGCAGTTCAATCCTATTTTTTCTCGTTGCCTTGTGGCATGAGGCATACATTTCATAATAATTCGATCACACATGTACAGATTTTCTTCTAAACCCGATATAATTCATTAAATATTATAATAAATGTTGTTTACAAATATCAAGAAGTCGCGCCGCGTCCAATATTCGGAAAAACATATTTGAATTAAGTTTAGACGTTTTATTCTAAATACAGTGCCAAAAACTCTAATCATAAGAAGCTTAGCTTAAAGAAAAAAGTTACTCCCTGTATTGTGAGTTCTAACGCATGAAAAAATGCAATTAAATGAAACGTGGTCCAAGATTATTTTCATCTTATTAAAAAAATATTAAATTATTCACTCAATGACCCGTGATTACCACACCAACCACCTAAAGTAGGTTGCCTGGCGATTAAAGAGAGGATTTGGAAAAGGATGGTTTATGGACGGGAAGATTTGGAGCGGCTGCAACGCCTGTTGGATTGAGTTAGTTTGGTTCAGCTGAGGTGGGTCCGTTAAGATAAGGTCCCTTTGAATAATGGAGCATAAATTTTATAAAAACGTAGTTTAAAACGGTTGAGTAAAATGACAGTTGTTAAATATGTAAAGGCTCTTCTCAATTCACGAGCGAAAAATTTTTAAAAGACAAAATGGATTTCACTTTTTCAAAATAAGAACAATTTTAAGATTAGTTTTTACATTGTCGATGGAGGAATCCTATATTTCAATTTAGTGGAAAAAAACCGAAATAATTTTCAGTTTTTGTTTTGAAAACACGGGAGGAAGCAGCCTGAATGTAAGTAACGACATATTTTAAATACATGTCTTAGCATTTTATGTGAACGGATATTAAGGGAAGGAGAGAGGTTGAATAGCACTCATTATCGATGAAAAAATCCTCTTTCAACTTTGGAGGAAAAATAAAAACAAAAAACAATGCTCAGTTTTTTGTTTGAAGACATGGAAGGGTACGGCCTGAGTTTAAGTTACGTTGCGTTCCTAATTTATGTCTTTGCGAATTATTTGAACGAAAACGAGGAGAGAATAAAGGATGTGCCTGTGTAGGAGGCTAAACCCTACGAGAGTCTTGGGAGTTTTCACTTTCTTGCGGTCGGTGGGAAATTATTGGAAACTTGAGAGGCAGAGATTCGTCAGCTCGTCGACTTACATCTTAACTTTCACGGTAGTTCGTCACCCCAGCAACCGAGGAGCTGATTGAGTTACCTCCTTCGTTGGGGAGCTTCACCAGAGGAATGCTTTTTCACCCTGATTGCGAATTGGCATGGACCAATTCTGTCTCCCCAAAGCGTCGTGATGGAAACGTGGCGCTGTCACTATTGTTTTAAGACTACTTTACGCGAGCCGAGTTTATATATCATCATAATTGGGTATTTAACAGCCGGTCGGAATGTTTTTGAAGAGTCTTTTCCCTAACTTCCCCCATCCTGGGGCATCTTTAACTTGACTGAGGCATCTTTTATTATTTGCTCGCAATCAATTCTCTCTTAAAATCCTCAGATCATCTACCTCTCCTTATGTCGTCCGAAATTCCTATCCTCTTTCTTCTTCCTTTACGCTTCCCCTGCCTTCTCTCCACTGTCTCCATATCCAACATGCCGAGTTCCCACAGGGCGCCTGAGGAAAAAAACTGGTAGGTACCATACCTCTGCCATTGGGTGGAGTGTAAAAATCTAAGGCGAATTTTCCTCAGAAATTTTAGCCAGGTTCCTATAATTTTTTTTTCAATTGAGCTTTGAAAATTTGAAAAAAATAAACAACCAGCTGGTGAATACTGAGATACTGTGGTAGTTGAGGCTGTAGTTCCAGCGCTGAAGTGTTTGCGGGGAGGTTAGTTATCGGAACAGCTTGAGACTTAGCACCCGATTCCTCAAATCAGCGGTGGAATTGCCACTGCGGCTGTCGCAATAGCTCGGTAGCCTCTCGCTGATTGGTCCTTTTTCCCAATTTTCAAAACTCATTTACAGAATTACTATGAAACCCAGGAAAATATTTATGAGGGAAATTGGCTATAGATATTATTTATTGGCTCTCTGAAAATAAATCATTGTTAACAAATGTAATGAGATTCTCTCGGAAAAAGAAAGCAAAGCTAGCCATTAAAGTAGAAGGCAACAAACTGGAGCAAGTAAAGTATTTTAATTACTTGGGTAATACGCTAGATGAAATAGAGGAAAAGTAAATTAAGGGAAAATTAGAAATAAAGACGTAAGCTGGAGAATAGCGTAAGTAAAGGAAGCGTTTAGTGATAGAAAAGAGATACGCTTCTGCAAGCGACTGGCAATGCGTTCAGTAAAAGGAAGGAGCTGATTTCAAGAACCTTGAGTAATGAATTAAGGAATAGGCCAGTGAATAGTTTGATATGGAATGTAGCGATGTATGGGGGAGAAACGTAAACCCAGAGAAAGGAGGACGAGAACAGGCTGCAGGCGTTCTATATGTGGGTGTTGAGGAGGAAGGAGAAGGTTTGATGGATGGTAACGTAGCCAAACGAGGAAGTTCTTGGTTTGGTGGGTGAGGAAAGAAAACTTCTGGATGAGATCAGGGGGAAGCAGAGTAGGTGCCTGGAAGATGTAATAAAGGGGCGAAGGGTTACTTAAGAATGTGATAGAGGGATGGATGTTTGGAAATCGGGGAAGTGGAAGGAAGAGAATAGGTTTTATGGACGGGATGAAGAATGGTATGCGGAGATGAAGAAATAAATACTAGTGGTGGATAGACATATGCACGTGTAAAAAAATGAAGTATTTTATTTGACTTTCAATAAAACCTACAGTAACCGGTCGGCTATTTTAATGATTGAATTAACCTAATGGCATGGATATGTTTCTTGTTTTTTTAACTAGGGAATCGATGATGGTGGGTTTTTGGGTGAGACGTAAAGAAAGATTGGTGAAAACTCTAATGTAGATTGTGGTGACGCATGAGTCGGATACTTGGTCATTGAATAGAGAGAAAGTGCGTAGACTGGAGGCGCTTTAGATGTAGCTTTGGAGAAGGATGAAGACGGTGTGCTAGGTGCGATATAGGTGGAAGAGATGGTATTCCATATGGTGGGAGAGGAAAGGAAGTTGAGGACGGAGGTGTGGAGAAGACAGAGAGCGTGAATGGATGACGTTTGTAGATACCAGGGTACGTTGATGAGGTTGATTGAGGGGAGAAGGTTTTGGGTTCTATCGTATAAGAGGAAGGAAAATGCTAGCATTTTGGACGATATAACGAGATGCAGAGGTTGATAGGAATTCAAGGGAGATCTCTTGGCGAGCGATTTATGAAAGAAAGCGAGAAGACGTATAAGAAATGGAGAATTCAGGGAACCTGTCATTCACCTGTCAGTGTTGTAATAAATAATGTACATGCAAGAACTCTTGCATGTCAGCGTGCACAACCAATTTTGTAATGTTCATTCCCGAAGTTCCATTGCAAGACTTGATCGATCAACGATGATTTAAAGCGTACGCAGTCAAAATGTCTCTATACACATTTTATTAGATTCATTGTCTCATTATTTTGGTACGTTCATGGATCTCAGTTATAGCAAATTATTGTATTTCGATGCTGAAGATGGTAATGGAGGAACAATTACGTAAATAGAGGAAGCATCGCAAAGAAGAATGAGCGCCTCCCATAGTTCCACCCGAGATCTACCTCGCTGTCATAGTCTTCTACCTTTCACCGTAGAGTAAAAATAACTACAGTATAATATGTATGTATATTGGATGATTATTTTTTGAGGCAACCGAAAACTGAATTAATTTGTGCCATGAACGACAGTTGGTTGGGGTGCTAGGGAGAAGGATTATTGGGGGACAGATGAATGGTGACTTATACTTCATGAACGGCCCTGATGAGGAAGGATAAGTCATCCTTCGAAACATCGGCAGAGGAGCAGATGGAGCCCATAACACGGACGGAAACCCGTGAACAATTTACTTCATATCAAGCAAACCTACCACAAATTCAGTGGCCCTTGCTGTCATACGAATGTTTGTCTACTCACTGTGTTACCATGATAGTGTTTATGTTACATTGTTACTATTTGCTGTTGAATAGTAGCTCAATTTTGTCTATGTTTGTTGCACAATTATATAATTGCGCATTGTCGTTTTGTTTTTAGTTTCCATGAAGAAAGTATGGACTTATTATTTTTTTGTTGTTCAGGGCGTAGTAATCAGACTTTCATGCGGAGGAGTGTTCCGTTCGTTTGGTGTTTGTTGATGATGGTGTCCTTATCAGATTCCAAGGGAATGCTAAATTCGATTTCGTCAAAACGGGGGAGTGATTTAACCCTAGTAGACGAAATTTCCACTGTTGCGCTTCTAGCGGTTATTGCTCGGGATTTTAAAGTAGCGGGACGTAACGTCATTTTCTCTTCTGGCCCAAAGTGTTCCCGTCCCGGTGAAGTTCTTCAGTCCTTATCGGGTTATCGCGAAATGGCATCGCCGGTGAGTGGTAGATGGAGGTCTGGCGGAAGGGGTCGAACCTTGAAGATAACGTCGTTCGGCTCTCTTTCTCTCTCTCAACGTCTTTTAGTAGTGGAGAAGGAAATGAGGGATCCCAGTCATGAATGTGCGTGTGTGTCTCTCCTCTACGTTCCCGTCTTTAAGGGATGGATGGATGTCTATAATCGAATTACTCCAGACGTGCCAAACTCCTTCAGGCGTGAAATCTCCCTCACTTGAGTCGCGGAAAATGGAAAGTGAGTGATACGGCATTTTGAACTCTTCAAGACCTCTTAGCATCAGTGGAGTATTTTGGCTTTTCGTGATGATTAAAATCGATGAATGAATCAAACATTTATTAATTGGTAAAATAAAACTCCAAGTAAATGGAAAATCATGAAGGTAATATTTTATGTAAAGTCACATTCTTGAGTATAATTCACACAAATATTCCTTAAGTGATCTTTGCTGGCCCATTTCCCAAATATTATGTACCGTTTTTTTATCATTTCAATGTTTTTTAAATTCTTTAGAAAACTTTTAATCCTTTTATATTAATTTTTAGCAGAAAATTCGTCTCATTTAGGAAAATAAATACCATGTACTGAGCGTTAGCCATATTTTAGCACGAAAAATCAAATAAACAAAGGACACCTAATCTAAATAAATTTGGTACTTTGATCTTGAAACTGATCGTCTTTCATATACAAATTACGATATCTCTGAAGGTCGGTTTTCCCTGGAAATATTATTACGCAAGTTTCTTGGAGAAAGCGACTTTCGATTTACATTGCAGGTGTGATCGACTCTGCAAGTCATCTTACAGAACTTTTTTGAAGTTTCGGAAAGTCTCTTGCAGAAGCGTATTGTTACCAGTACAAACAGCAACCAATCTGGCTTTCCACTAACTTGCGAAAACTTTTTTTCCAGAATAAAATCCCCGGAAAGCTAATGCAAAATATGTTACGGAAGAAACTAGCCAGCATGACATGAACATAGCTGAAATTGAGAGTATTAATTTATTCAATATTTTTTACACTTTTATTTCACATGCCGATAACAGTGATAGTGCTATTTTTTGTTATAGTCTTTATTAATGCTTTATTATGTTTATTTTAAGAAACGTTGGTAGTGTTTGAAGTATTATCTAATAGGTTTTGTGAGTTAGAGTGGATAAATTTACAAGTAAATGAATACTGTATAAACTATTTAGCACAGAGGGGAAATTGACAATTATAGTTCTGAAAATAAATATTCCAATGATTTTAGTTTTATCGAAATGTAAAACCATAGTGCATGCAAATATATACAAATTCGATCTTCTCAACTTTATATGAATGCATCTCAGAAATAACACAATTCGCTCATCAACGACCATCAGCTTCGTGGTCAGAATAGCAAAATCATCAAGATAACGTATATTTGATTACATTTGCCTCTTTCTGGTAAAATAGTTTCCATTGTAAAATGATTACCAGCGGGAATATTTGAAACGTTAGAAGCGACTCCAGGTTTTCAGACTCTTTCCGTTAGTCATTCATTTCTTTGGAAATTGCAGTAGAAGTCATTCAAGCTTTATATGACAGTGTGAAAGGCATTTTAAGTCGATTCAAGTATTCTCGAACAATCATTATTGAAAGGCCGTCTAGAAATGGTCTTGAATGAACTTAAAATGCTCAAGACGTCTTGTTCAACCCTCCTTGTTCAAGACTTCTCGAAAAGCGTGAAATGGGCTCTAAACCCAGTTTCATGACTTCTGAATATATATTTTCTCGAGATGGAAACCGATATTCATGTTTAATAAAACGTTTAGTAATCCTCCATGTTATTAATCTAAATAATTATTCTAAATGGACGCTCTTGAGGTATTAGAAATTGTAAAACACACAGAATTCAACAATACAAGCCTAAACTAAAAATTCTCCCCTTCACCGCTCCGGGCCAGAGAGCTGAGAAAGCCAGTTTTCTAGACCTATTAGCAATAAGTTATTTCTTTGACTATGCATAACTCTAAAGGGTATAGCGTGACGGGCATAAATGTATGTTGTTTTGGTCTCCTGTTCCTTATGTGTCCAACGATTCCAAGAAACGTAAGGGTAAGAGTCAACAGAGGCTTCAAAGGAGAAAGCTTATCTCCATGCGATGGCCTTTCGCTTCTGCTGCTTCAATTCTTTGGTCACCCAGCAACACATTACGTAAGCCATTCCATCTCTTCTCATGTATACCCCCTATAGGGGTTCCAAACTATGATCACAGCAAACCTTACATCCTCTCCCCGCACTTATCACGTGAGCACAAGAGAGGAGACATCACGGAGCCAGATATACGCCACTCCTTACTCGTGCGTGCCCAAATAAATGAACGGTGTAATCAGATGAGACTTGAAAATAAAAGGATAAATAAAGGACATATAATATCCCGAGGCGGCGCCTCCGCTTAGCAACGCTGCCTCTCAGACAACAATGGGCCGCCTCTTACACACATACAAACCGGGGGACACTTCCGCTCTCTCCGTTATTATTTCGCGAGATCTCCGTCCAAGGAAACAACAAAGAACAAAAGAACGCCGTCGTCCGCTCTCTTTTTCCCTATTTATATTACGTCCACACTTTACAATATTCCGGTATTTAGGGGTTGCGTGGCCAACGGGTTAATTCAACACCGAGCTTTCACTGTCCAAAGAACTTGAGGTATAAAAATTCATTAATTTCAAATTGTGAAATGCCGAAAAATTTCACCCTAGCAAGGTTCTCAGCGTATTGTTACAAAATTGTTGTTAACAATATAATATAGATTAACCATATATAACCAGCTATATAGGACTAATATATCCAGCTGTAGAAAAATACCCATCAAAGACTAAGATTAGGAGAGTTAAATACATAAGAACCGAGAAGAATGAATAGATTTACCTGAGTAAGTACGTAGTAAAAGTTAGGAGGATGAAAAAACTTTTGAGTGACGGTACGTCGCGACGTAGCCTCTAGGAAATGTTAATGAGGTTGGGGGATAAAACGAAAATGAGATGGTACGCTGAGAGAGGAAGGGTTGCAGTGTCGACACGGTTGCGGTGACAACTGCAGCATCGTCCTCCCGAAGTTTGCGCTTACTCAAGAAGTGTACGAGAGGCCGTTTTAAGCACAGCAGAAAAAATGTGAATAAGCGTCTCTTGAGTGTCTCACGATGTGGTACGTGTCATGCGAGCACGTACAAAATATCCACGGTGGTGCTGTAATTAGCTTCGTCTCGTAAGACGGAGGCTGAAGAAATGCAAGACTTTCTCAATTCGGCTCGCGTTAGTTTGCGCTAATTAAGCTTGTCGAATACCTCCCAAGTCCCTGAAGAACAGGATTCGTCGATTACACGAGCGGTAACCTCCTTTAGCGCCGAAACCCGATTTCTCAGAAGACCCTATCGGCATTCCAAGCAACTCGACAGAAGAATGGGCAAACCACGTCAGACATGCCTGTGGGCGGAACGGAAAAAAGAATGACAGCGTTAATTGACTGAGGAATCCAGGAGAAGTTTATAAGTCCTTTAGTGTGCTCAGATACAACGCTTCGTTGCTCGTTTCCTGCGCTTTTTGAAGACACTGTTGGCTTTGAGCAGAGTATCATGTAAGAGGATTTTGGCCATTAGTTAGTTCCGTGTTGGTATGAATTACCTACTTATGCTTGGGGTGAATGACTGCTCGTCTTGTACTTTCAGCTTTGACAAGGGTGCATTTTTATATCACATGGCGGGCAAAACCATGTGAATGTTTCCAAATCAATATAAGAACTGAAATAAGATTCTTCACAAAGGTCATTTGTGACCTAACTCATTTTTATGCTACTTGGTGCCGCATAAGGAGAGTCATTCATTAGGTGAAAATCATGTAATGTCTTGTTCATGTTTTAGCACCTTACAAAAAGAAGCATTGTGGCTCGATTAACATATAAAAAAATAACGTCTTTTATCAGACAAAAGAAGAATTGTTTGCAGATTTCCACTCTGAAAACTAAGTAGAGTTCTACTTACGCTGAAAACGTATTCACTTACGAACTTACTGTGGATTGAAGTTGACCGAATTTACGAATTCATATTTGCTGTAACAGATTAATGAATGTGAAACGTTTTTTTGCTAGTGAGTATCACTATTACATTTCGTGATTTTCCTCAATGTTTGTCCCTCTTAACGATCTTAGAATTTTAAAAGTTCACTATTGAATTGCAGCACCAGTCGACATAGGCAAAAAAATACCATAACATGCTTGAATGAAAATTACCTTCTGATCCAGGTGAGATACATTTACTTGCCTGGAGAACTTGCTTCGAGATTAATTAAATAAAACGGCCATAGTTGTTGATGCTGAGTTGTCGAAAGATACCTGATGATGACGCTGTAAGCGTCGAAACACGTGTAGTGTAATTATTTACACTAAATATAAGTGGACAGTACAACTACGGCAGTTTTATTTAATTACTGAAATGCTGTTCCACCACGTAACGCCAGATACAGTTGAATTGCTTGGTGAGCATCGCTGATATACTCTATACGTTTCCAAGAATACCCTAGTTTTTTCCTATATCGCGAGAATACCCTAGTTTTTCTACTCTTACCAAGCAGGTAAGAGTAGAAAAACTATCACAAACTAAGGGTATTAACTATTAACCGGAGAATTATCGAGGGTGAAGAGTCACTATTTCTTGGGAAAGTTGTTCCGGATATCCGGTTGTTCCGGTTGTTCCGGATATCCGGTTGTTCCGGATCCACCTACTGTGAACAAATAAAATGTAATGTGGTTGGCTTCACTTCGTCGAAATTTTGACATTTAATAGGTATTCATGCTAAAAATTAAATACATTGTAATTTTCAGCGATAATGTGAACGATTTTTTAAAAGGAGAGGTGCGAAAGCGATATACACAAAGATAATCCGGATCAATTCTGCGTACCGTATTAGGAGATTTTACCCAAAGGGGCCATTCAAGTATTGCGTTTGACCATTTTCGATTTTTTTGGACTCCCGCTCCCGCCCATGTGTAAGAAAACGTAAGATTTAATTAACTCCCCCCTCTCTCCCCTCCCAAACTGATGCAAGTCAAGAAAGATTTTTGGACGGATATGCATTGATTAACTTTTCGATGAACGATGTTTTGCGTCATTTATTGAAATTATGCAAAATCAGGATATATTGAGAATACGCCGGGGAATATGGGGATATTGCTGACCACGTTAAATATAAGATATAATCTTCTTCGCCTTTTACTGGAGTGAATAAACGACCAAATCCCGCGTCAGAACGCCAGCACTTATGCTAACCACTCCCATGTTTTAATTTTCAATACTTTAACTGGATATATACATGCGGTTTTAGGAATATATCCTCAAGGGAAACTACGCGTCAGTTGCTGTACAAAAAAACGACGGTTGCAGTACTATAAACGGGTATAAAACTATCAATGAATATTATTTCATGGGCAAGAAAATCATATGTAAGACTATCTCGGACCCCCAAATCCTCCAACGTAAGACAATGTAAAAAGAGCCCAAACCCCCTAACGCCTTGCGAAATAATTGAATGGAAAATGGAAAAACTACGATTAAATCCTGGGGCTCATTTTTCATAAGGAGGGAATACATGAAACAGGCTATTATTAATTTTCTCCTTGTTTTAAAAATAAATTTGGTCTTGAGGTAAATACATTTTGGGTCGATTTAAGAGGGACAAGAGGCTTGGAATATATCCTTTGCTCACATGTTAGACCCTACGCGCATCATTCTCGTGCGAACAAAGCATGAATAACTCGATAAAAGACGCGCTCTTGCACGGAGGCGGTAAATGGGGAAAAAAACCTTTTATCTCGGAAGGGAAAGGGATATGGGGTTAGTTAGGTTGCGTATCTCGCCGTAAGGTGTCCCCGAGGCAAATGTTTTCAAGTTTTAATGAGCGAGCGGCGAAGGAGATGCCTTGGCGGTAAAAGACGGATAGTTCTAGCAGAAGACGAAAGGAAAAGAAGTTTTTTCCCCCTTATTTCCATGGATTTTCGAGGCGGTTTGCGTGGAAGCTCTCCGAGACTTCTTGGATACCATTAGCGTGAGCAGCGAGGGGTTTGCAAGCCGGCGAAATTAGGGGCAGCGACTTGAATACTCGAGACGGGAGTTGTGAATGGAATTCGGCACCTTTCAAGGTGAGGTTGATTGATTGATTGGCTCTTGTCGACTCCAATGAAGCGTCGGAATTTCAAAAGACCATTTGGGGGAAAAAGTGAAGCGGTGAAAATGTTACCGCGTTTATTTTTTTCTGATTTTTATTATTAACTTCAACCAAATCTTTCAATGATATATGCGACTAGTTCTTACTTTGAATACATTTTGGTGTACTGCGGTCATTATATTTTTTATAAGAAATTTGTACAGCAAAATAGAAAAGCCTAACAATAAAGGTCAGAATAAATTCATCAATTTCTCACTTTAAACCTTTCAATAATAAATAGGGTGCCGTCTCAGTTTTATGAAAATTCAATATACCGCGTTCAATTCAATGTCAATTCAAAACAGGATTTGAGGTAAAGCTAGGTTAGAGAAATATTCAAATGTAGGTATGCTTGAAAAAAATTAATATGTCGTATTTGTTTTATTTTCTTTCAAATATTCAGCAATAAGCGTAATCTGTCTTGAATAAATGCAAATTTGTTGTGAGGCTCAGTCAAATTTATTTTACTGTAATTAAGTATTTTTAGACTAAAAAATGATAGAAAATATTGCAAACGAAATGGAATGATAATAATTTTTTCACTGTAAACCTATCAATGAATACGTGCGATAACATTGCAGCCCAATGCTCTTTTTGCTTCTTTATAATAGTTATGTATGTTAATTTTGTCAAACATTTGGGAAAAAAAGATCAGTATAACGATGTATTTAAAAAAAAATTAACTAAGATCTAAACTAAGATCTTAGGTTAAAAAAGATAGGAAAATTAGATAAGAAAACTAAGATCAGATCAAATTTGGCCGAAACATATGGAAAAACATTTTTGCCGATAATACTTGTCTGAGCGGGGATATTGTTAGGTTTAGCTTGTATGATTTGAAGAAATTTGAATTGTTTAAAATTTACATCGAAAGCAATCAGCAATCGCTATCAGGGTAAATTGAATCACAGTCGATCTTCTATCCTTTTGGTCCGTGTACCAATTAGAGAGAGGAATGGTTAGCCAGAATTCACACTAAGGGGAGAGAAACCAGATCAAGTGGATTCCTTCACCTACCTCGGAAGTACCATTTCGTGGAACGAAAGAAGTACAGTGGGCATCAAGCGTAGAAGAGCCCAAGCTAAGAAACCATTCATGATTAAAAGGTAATTAATGTGTTCGAAGAAGATAGGACTACAAACGAGGAAACAGTATATGAAAACATTCGTTTGAAGCGTGCCGCTCTATGGATTTGAAGCTTGGACCATTGGAAAAGCAGACCAGAAAAGATTGAAAGTTTTCGAAACATATTGTTAGAGACAAGTGATAAAGATCAAATTGACAGATAAAATAAGAAATGAAGAAGTTTACTGAGAGTAGAAGAGGAAAGAACCAATGTGGAATATTATACAGAAAAGAACCAGATGGAGTGGGCATACCCAATGACTTTTTTTTTGTTTTTGCGGTGTTGAAAAATAATAATATAAATACCGAACACTCAAATATTAGAAGATAAAGGTAAACTGCCGACTTATATTCCAGACGATTTTTACGCAGAATTTTTTTTCTGAATCCAGATAGACTGGGCACACCGTGAGGCACAATGAGTTCATGAAGAATATAATTGAAGGAAAATTAGAGAGAAAAGTCCCGAGAGGAAGGCCAAGGGATAAATATATAGACCAAATAAAGAAGGAAGTGCATAAGAAAAACTGCCAGTGAGTAAGGAAACTAGTATTTGGCAGGGAAGGCTCGAGGGCTGCAGTCATCCAATCTTAAGTTTGAACGACCCACAATGACTTATTTTTGTTGTTGCGGTGTTGAAAAATAATTATATTATATTACCGATCTCTCAAATATTAGAAAATATTAGAAAATAAAGGATTCGCTGCAGACTTATATTCCGGACGATTTCTACGCAGTATTTATTTTTCTGAAGGATAACATTTTATTAAGTTGTCCCTGGCTTTTTCAACAGGTTTACCGGATGTGTCATTGGCGGGTTAATATCCTACAAGGAGCTATCCAATATTAGTTCGTAAAAGTTAAACATAATATAAAAAAGTGGCCATTGTTTTTCAGTAGTTCATTTCTTAACGTACTGTCTAGAGATGCCAGAAAGTGAAAGTAAAGGGAAGACGTTTGATGGATGAGAATGGAGGAAACGCGTGGGATGTGGAGGGTGCTGCAGATGTTCATTACCATGTGGCGCCATTTACAATCAGTCAACCATATGTCAAGGCCAGCGGCAGGCACCTTGTATCGCGTTGAAGCTAATTCTTAACTTGTAGTACACTAACATTTTCTAAGCAGTGTGATCTTTAAATATGTATTGTAAAACTCTATTGTTACTTCAAATATAATGCAACCCCAAGAACCATTCTCAAATTGAAAATTCTCAAATTGTAATTTATTGCTCCGTATCCGTGTTTTGCAATCATTTCTCAAGGGGATATTCTTCACCTTCGGTCTCATAATTTACTGCAGACATTTCTGAATCTGTTGATTCCATCAAAAGATGCTGCAAATAGTTACGATCTTCCTCCCGCATTAGGTTTAACTGTTCTTTTCTCTCCATCTAAGGGACATAAGTAAATTCAGAATTGTGGTATTTGTGTCGAATCCTCCTTAAAAAGTTTGCATATGTGATACGCCTTAACTTCCAAAATCAAGTTTCTATCTTTCAAAAGTCTAAAATTGCGGTGTTTCAGTCTATTCTGTTTTTGACTTGTATTAAAGGTGATTCTAAAACGACTGAAATGACGTTTATCTCCATCAAAAGGCGCTAACTAGCGGTATTTTAGTCAATTATTCTTTGAAAATGTTGTGTAAATGATATGAAAACGGCTATAATCAAATTTCTCCTTTTCAAAATTCTTCAAATTTCGCTATTTCTGTGGATATCAATAAAATTTGAAGTCGAATGAATTTGGTTTTTAAAATTAGTTATAAGTAATGTGAAGTGAAATTCAGGAAAGAGGAATGCCCATTTAATTTCATCTCCTTAATTTATCGTATATTTTTAAGTTTCTCCTCGAGAGAAATTTTCTTCACAACTCCACAATACATTATCGTAACATGAACGCCCAATTTGTTCAAAATGGGGAGATATCAAGTAGACGAGCTGAAATGAGTGGAGACGAGCAATTCAAACCTAATTTTCAACGGTACGCAGTGCTCCTTCCTTATATATCCCTTCCTCTGCGTTCATTTTCCATCAAAATCTTCTCAGAAAACTGAATTATACTTCTAGTTTCAGATTATTCCCTGCCTTTTTATTATATCAACCATGCCTTCCTTGTCCTAAAATAGATGGTAATTGTGAGGTAATTGGCTTAGAGTAATAGGCGGACAAGAAAGAAAAGTAAGAAAAGGAGGAGGTGGAGGGAAAGTAAGAAAAACGAGGAGCTAGGTATGGTTGAAGAAGAAAGTAAAGTTCTGAATAAAATTATGAGGAGGCAAAATAGGTGATAGAAGGAGGTAGTGAGGAGTGAAGCGTTGCTTAAAACCGTGATAAATGGGAGGGTAAATGTTGGGTAATTAAGGAAGGAGAAGAAAGAAAATAGGCTTTAATAAACGAAATGGAGAAAGGCAGGATGTGCGCTGAGATGAAAAAAGAAATAATATAGTTAGATTTAGCCCTGCGTATGCTAAAAGCCAGAGGATATTTACTCATTTCCAATAAAGCCCACCTTGACTAGTAGATTAACATAAATAAATATTTAGGATCGAGACGGTTTGGTGGCTATATTATGAGCTTCTAATTTCGTGGGAATTGGTTTAAATCTCAACGGTGGCGGTGATTTTTATCTGGATCCTTGATCCATACTTAAGTGCTTTGCGGAGAGTACTTCAAGTGCAGTATTCCGTTCGTCGGATGGGACGTTAAACTTTGCACGCCTTTGGTAAAATTGGCTATTTGAGTCACCGATTTTTTCTCCACACTTCTTCCTCCGTTCCCCAAAAAATCACTTAATTATGAACTACTCTCTTATCTTTAATGGCACAAATTACCTCAGTTGTCGGTCACATTCTCAAATAACCAACCAAAGAACAAGGCACTTGATTACTTATGAACTACTCCAGCCTTGGTTTTTCATTTCGGCTAGTATTCTCCATACAGTAAATCACCATTGGTGAAGGGGTCTCCTCCCTAGCCCGTCAGTAAATTTACAGTTAATTCCCGTAATTGCTACAACTATTGACATTCGTACTGTCTAGTTTCACACGCTCCCATCTCCTTAGTCAAAAAACCTGCAGAACTGCCGCTGTCTGTTTCGGATTTGATGAGAATGGTTAGTCCAAAGCTCAATATGTAATAAATTCAAGTATTTGTTACTCACATCTGCACCTCTTTATGAGGATATCTTTGGGGTCATTCTGTCACTTTTACAACTATCGTTTCCAAGGTAAAAATAGATATCTACGTCACAGTCGAGCGGAATACCCGAACCGTGCTATTTTATAATTATATTTCGGTATATATTTCCACTGTTTCCGCCTAAATAATTAAAACCCTTACGCGTAGTAGCTGAGTCTTTTTTCACTTTGGAACCGAAATATTGTCACAGTTTTCCGATCATTTTTCATCGATTTTTTAAGCTTGGGTTGTGCGCATTGGATTTAAATGTTTTTTTGGAGCTAAAAAATCAAAATAGTGTAAACAAAATCAATTAAAATAATTTTACAACGGATGGTTGAGGTAATGCACGGAGAAATTTCAATTTCAAGAAGTTGTGATGAGCGGGCACAGGTTGTCTAAACAGTTGGCAATGGTGGCCAGGTAGGTTTTAGTTTCTATGGTCTTTAAAGGAAAGAGGATATTGGCTGCGTGTTTGTGAGGGACTGGGGTAGCAAAAAAACGTTTTTTGAGTAACGAGGGCTCGTTTGAGAAAAGGTGATCCGGGTAAATGGAATGTTCATCCCCCTGCTTTATACTCAAGTGTTAATGGTTAATGCAATCCCTTAATACCCGCTTGAAGGCAGGCAAATAAAACGGTAAAGCTAGTACAGGGAATTACTTTCGCCACGTTTGTATTTGCTATGTTTAAGTGTGCTGGCTTAGAAAATGAAGTCCATTAAAGAGAACTGCACTTAAAATTGAGCAACTCCACAGTGATAGGATTTATTACGACCGGTTTTGCTTTTTACAGCATCTTCAGGTAAAAGGTTGCTCAATTTTTAAGTGCAGTTATGTTGCGTTGCACTTCAATCACGTCTGAAACCTCAGGTTATGTTCGTTAGAGGAGTGTTTATGTATGAACTTACTCTCTTAATGACAATAAAGACAGTATTTATTGACCTAGAGACAATATTAAAGGATAATTTATATGTAGTTTCAGTTCTTTATTCGTAAATGTGTATTTTATTTAATTTGATATTTTTATTTTCACCATCATCAATCATAAAATTGGTTTATTTGCAGTCCTAATACCTGCCCTGTCCCCTGCTAACTCCTTGATGTTCTTGCAACCGTTTCGTTTCATATCCCGTTTTAGTTTTCCCATGTATTCATCTCTCGGTCTTTCTCGTGAAGCTTTACCTTCTATAAGTAAAAGAAAACTTTGCGTAGTCCACGAAAACTTTTATTGAATTTGCCGACCAGGGTTTCACAAACCCAGACGTCTACGCGGTACTTTCGCGTAGACGCGGTACTTTCGCGGTACTTACGCGGTGTGTTAGTTACCGGACGAGTATTATATATGGGAGGAAGGGATGGAAGGGGACGGAGTGAATAACAGTGGGGAAGGGCAAAGGATAAGGGTTTGGTGGACTTCAGTTCAGATTTCGCGAAACAACTAACTGAAGAAAACCATTGGAGTGATTTTGTGCCTTAAGTTATCCACGTGTAGAGGTAAATCCCTCAACTCGACTTTTTGGAAATGTTTGAAACACTATACTCATCTAGACACAACATGAAGCTTCTCAATGACGTTGTCTCCTCATTCCACTCACCCCTGCTTTCCCTATACAATCCCTTCCGGCGCCTATATATCCGGTAAGTTGCACAAACTGCCTTGATAATGAATGAATAAATCGGAACCCTGGATGGCAAATTCAATAAATATTTTCGTGCTCTATACAAAGTTTTATTTTACTTAGTGTAGTTAGTGTAGTACCACCAAGTAAGGCAGGATATCATAGGAAGAGCAATATGTCTTTTCTTTCTATTTTGTTCGAATACGTCGTCGTGTTTCAAAGTAGGGCATATCTATCAGGACCGCATCTTCCTCATAGTGCTCCATGTTGTTTTCCACTCATCTATTCGTCTATTCTTCCTTTAAACTTCCTATTTTCCGATTCCATTCATTTATTTTGTCCAAAGTATTAGCCTTCAGTACGTGGTGGTGAAAACTTCTTCTCTGTTCCATCCTTCCAATGGTCCACGTAATGGTTTTATCTTTTCACGACTTCAATATTGCTGCTAAGTTATTAAACCCAGCATTTATAGTAATTTTAAGAGTGCGTTCGTATTTTGGGAAATTCGGCATAGCTGGAATTGTCCTCCATGAATTGTTGTTTAAAGAAGTTTACCTTCAAGCAGTGCTAAATCCGTTCCATTAATGTTTATTTGAGGGTAATAGCAATAATATGACATCACTTCCCGAAATTCTCTATTTTAAATTTATGTATGGTTTCAGGAAAATCATTAAATTTAGGTAAGGTCAAAGGTAGGTTTCATTGATAGTCAAAGAAAATCCTCCAGACTTTTACACGTACAGGACCCTGATGTGTATACAATTACAATTTAATTTTCTGAAATTCTGATTGTCGAATCGACGAAACGACGACGAATTCTACGATTGACGAATCGAATTGTGTATCAGTATCCTAGGCAAGAGTACTAAATACCGATGACAGCGTAGGGAAATTAACAGGTTTTTCTCAATGATATCCAACATTTTCAAAATATTTTCTCAGGAATGAGTGTTGAAATCTTCAGTGCTTTCAGTGTCGTCCTCTACTCACCTGAAAACATTGATTAAGATGTGACGGAAATTGAATTGGAAAATCTTATTAGATTTGCCGATATCCTTATGCATATATTGCAACAGCCATGTACTTATGACATGTACAATGTTGTGATCAAGCGTTTAAGAAATCGATGAATGGAATTTCCATTCTTCACTAATATAGCTCTCTAACTTAAAATAGTATGCTATGGATGTTTTGACATCTCACAATGTGTTTAATGTTCAATCTTAGCTTGTATTCTCTAATTATTTGTGCTTGCGTTAATGATCTTTTCGTGATTAATAGATAAGCGCTATATCTATATTGCTTGGTGACGTAACACTCATTGGGCGGGAAATATTTTGAAGAACAATTCTTTTTTTTAATTGGCATGAAAAATTCTTTACGCCTTCAAAACGTGTGGTCAACTGTGTAACTGAACGCTAAACTTCAACTAACAACCTTTATTATCAGAAAACTTAATAACTGTTTCTCGACCCCATTTTTGAATGAATGAATATCTATTGCTCCATGTTGCGAAATGAAACATTGCAAAATTTAAAGAGCGTCACGATTTCACGATTAATAAGAAACAAGACACATGGAAAAAATAGTAAAAATTAAAACTAACTAGTATAATAGATCCCGGAGCTTTAGGTACACCATTAGGCTAGCATCTATGCTACGAATAAGAGAGTGTGTTAGGCTAGCCTGAATTTGGGGTGACAATATTCAACAGCACGTCAGGTCACAACAATAATCTTAACAATTAAGAGAATGGTCCCTCAACTAGTAAAATAAAAAAATTGGGGAAAATTATTACCTAAAATTTTAAGCAATAATTTATATGAATAACATATCAAAAGCAGTTTGTTATCTATGCCTTGAGGAATATCGTTTCTTAGCACTTATATCAAAATTCTTTTCCTTACAAAATTAAAAAAGGCCCGGTAAATTTTCGTGTTTCAATGAATATTTTTTAATGTGCCTTGAGCTAGACTTAATATTATTAACGTTCTAAATGTTTCCCAGCAACAGATTTAAAATGTTTAGGTCCCATTAGCTGCGCTCAAATTCCGTTGGGGTTGGACCTTGGTAGCGCATATCTTAATTCTTCATAGGCTGTATGAGCGTGGCTGCTTTTCATATATTCTAGTAGTACTTCTGCTTCTTCCGTATAATTGCTCCAGTATTTGATAAAAATATCGGTACCTCAAAGGAAGTACCTGGTGCTGTTGGAATATTGAGAAGGAGGTATCATATCTATTTTTCAACGCTAATTATTTTTACTGCTCCCTTTTGGGAATTTTCCAAAGATGCCGTAAAATTACCATCGCGTTTTAAGCAACTGGGCTGGGTAATTACCTCTGCTACACTTTTTCATTCAACTTTCCTTGCAGGCGCAGCTATTCCTTCAGGGAACTAAAGGTTTAGCCTCGTCTCGGTGAGAAAATTACTAATTCCATGGGAGCGACAGTAGAATTAGAGCATCGCCATAATTTAGAAAAGTGGTACTCTCGGGTAATAGGCCGTTCAAAGCCCGCTTGCCTGCCTCCACGTGGTAAACTACCTGCGATAATTAGATCATCAGCTATCGCGCACCGGCCTTATAACGCGAAGAAGGTGTGTTCAGTACTTTGAGTGGAGGCTCACTAAATTCTCTTCTCGTCAACGGGTTAAGGATAGAGAATTACAGCTTCATGTGTAATGTAAAGGTAACTATACTGCTGTCCATGAAAATGCCTGGGCAACTTTCTCGGTAAGAGCGATTTGTAATTGGTAGGCATGGGTTTGTATCCAATTCCAAGTGGATATATTTTGTTCTGAACTTCTCAGAAATGCTTTTAAGGCGGATTCACACGTGGAAGATGACTTTTATGGGGGCTGCGAGGAAAGTGACGTCTCGATTTGAATTGCTATTTAGGGGATCGTTTTGTATTTCACGTTCCTTCCGGTTTGTCCCAAAAAAATGTACGACGGAATTGAACAATGATTATGGTAATTTCGAAAATCGCCCAATTTCGGCATTCACTGAGTTTGTGCAACGAAATGGTCCAGTTTCTCAGGCATTCGTGTGCATTAAAAGAAAGAAATAGAAATACTTTGCTTATTTTCTACAATTTTACTTTAATTGTCGACTAGTTTCGATACACTGTATCATCTTCAACGGACTAGTGGTACAAAAGACATAGGGACATAGTTATATACTGAATGGCATTCAGTATATAACTATGTCCCTATGTCTTTTGTACCACTAGTCCGTTGAAGATGATACAGTGTATCGAAACTAGTCGACAATTAAAGTAAAATTGTAGAAAATAAGCAAAGTATTTCTATTTCTTTCTTTTAATATGGATTTCTACAAAGTAAAGGCCTCAACCATGAAGTGTATCACATTCGTGTACATTATAAATCTTAACGAATAACATTGAACATTTATGAACCTCTATTAGACATATGGAGTATGAAAATGTTTATATAATTCTATTCAATAATATAACAGAAAAGTACTATTACTTTTGAGTTATGATTTGTAATAATAAAATTTCCGGGTACAAATAAATATTTCAATTCAAAGCAATGAGTCGTCCTCCGGCAAAATTATTCAGTTTACCATTACAATCTCCTGTACACAGTTCTGTTATCATGATTTAATCGAATCCGATTCTATGTTGGCGGTAAATAATTTACAGTCCGGATAATATCACCTTTTACTGATTTCACGGTCAGGGGATTACTAATAGCCGCAAGGATGTATGGGAGGCGCTGATTAAAAAAAAGTGAATATTGGATTATCAGTGTAAAAGTGAACTTGATTGGATGACAGCTACTAGATCCTACTGAAAGCAAGTAGCATAGTGGAACCGCACGCTTCATGCTTGTCATCCAGCATTCTGGTTCAGTATCATACGACAATCTCAAGCTATCATGTAAGTAAACGTCCTCGAACTTTGCTGGATTTAATATCATGTGATGTACAGACTTAAAATTCAAAATGTGAATAGAACATGTGAATCTCCAGCAATTCGGAGGAACACATATGTCCCCTCATTACGGCATCCTCCAACTCCCTTATTCCACACTCAATGTGCCACAAAATTCTTCTCCACTTTCCATGGTTCGACTCAATCCCTTTTCTCTCCCTATCCCTTTAAAAACTGGATCCCCTTAAACACGCCTCAACTCCCTTAACCCCTCCCCAGCAACTTCTCCACACCCTTATTCCTATACCACGGCGCAGAGCCAAAGTCTTGCGTCCTCGCCGGGGCTAATGTAGTTTCCACCAAGCCACTACCCTTCCAACTCGCCATATGGTCTTCCTTCTCTTCTCTCTGCCTTACGCCCTTCAACCCACTCTCCCTGCGGTTTCCATGGAGTTGTTGGGGTAGGAAAGTGAGTGAGAGAGAGAGAAAGAAAGAAAATGGGTGGGACATAACTTTAAAAGCTTTAACGCCAAAGCTTTCCGGCAGATGGAGATGGAATTCTGGTGGTGGTGGTGGTGTGGATGAAAGAAAAACAAACAAAATATAAAAAAACAGTTGAGGGCGTTAAAACTTTAGTGCGCAAGCCTCCTCTTTCAGGTTTAATCTTCTCCGTTATTCTCTTATTCTCTTTTCCCTTTTAAATTTTGGTGCAGATGTATAAAAGAGGGATCATTAAGAATGCGATAAAGGGGACGATAAAGCCCTGAAAAGTGCCAGCTGACGCGGTTTGAGGAATGATTTAAAATATGTCTCGAGACGGGGTAGTACCTCTGGTTTTTATTATAGTGTTTTTTAATTCTAAGTGGATAATGAGGTGTGATGCAAGAAAATGCTGAATTTATGTAGTTTATTTGGAAACTATAAGAAGACTACATGCGGTTACAAACAACATAGTAATAACTGTACAAAAGGATCAAGGCTCGCAAAGTGTATATATACCCACTATATATAGTATATAGCTCGCAAAGTGTATATATGTGTATACCCACTATACAAGCAATAGTGTCGAGTATCGAGATCGTTAAGCAATGTTCCGAAGGACCAAGTGATCACTTACACTAGCGCGTAATGAGAGAAAAGAGATTAAGTGATCACTAATTTAATGAAACACAAATGAAATATAACAAGTACAAATATAACAGTTTTCACTGCGACAAACATCTAGAGAGTACTTAAGTTTCTGCTGCACGTTGAGGGCTCCTGAGCAGGGAAGGCCGGCCGGCGGGGGGAGGGCGGAATAACGACACACGCATACCCTGTTCCGGGAGCACTTAAACCTAATATAGGTTGCATCCGAGTCACTTTACTAGTTATCACCGACTGACTGACTGCTCAGTCGAACAAGTTCCTTTGAATTGAATCACCAAAAAAAGGCGCCCTCCTGTGGCAATCTTACGGTACGCGTAACAACAACGAAACGAAAAGAACTAAACAAATTCGCCGGGATTCCACCAGGCGTCTTCAGAGAACGAGGGCTACATAAACGCAGCCAAAATGCCGATATCGGCACTTCGACCTGAAGACGCCTGGTGGAATCCCGGCGAAACTGTCGTCAACCTATGACAACCAACGCGGCGCAAACCCGAAAAATGGAGAGATCCACGAATCCAGAACGCCACGGAAAACTACGAACTAACAAATAGGGTAGCTGACATTCGCTCCTGACAGAAATAAGGAGGCATAGAAATGTTTTTAATATTTATACCTCCATCAATGTCTCGTTTATGGCTATTCATAGTTTCATTATTTCACGTCTCTAACGAATCGCGAAGATATTAAAAACGTAACTCAGTACAGAAACAGTGCAAAGGAAACAATTAAAATATATGCATGTACGCTGCTCTAGTGTGGCAGTGAACTATGAACAGCAATAGCCTCAAAGCAATTAGGATCGGAAGCAATGAAAATGTTGCTATAGAAATGATCTCATCTCGAATCGGTACTTAATTATTTAACCTATTGGCTACTGAATTACATATTTTATATAAAAATTCTTAAATTTTTTTATTAATACTGTGAATTCGTAGACTTAAACGAGCGTTACCATAAAATCGGTTTTTAGAATCAAAATCTAAATCCTTTATTTTTTTCTGCTGATGCTGACACTTTTTGATTCCCTACAACATTTACGAAGTAAAAATATCTTTTGAGAGAACAACAATATGACTTTTTTAAATAAATAAGATGAAACACCTTGGCCCCAGAAATAGCTTTTCGGCGTTTGAGTTACAATTAAAAGGTGTATGATAGAAACATAGCATTTTTAGTGCATTCCCCATGTTTCTTGCTATCATTCGTGTTACTAAGTTCATTGTTTTAGAACCATGGCGTGGCACGAAGGATTTTATTCAAACCCCGATCCGTTTATGAAAAACTGATTGGATTGATAAAATAAAAGAGAGGCTCTGCCAAACTGATAAGTACAAAAATTACTTCTTCAGGCTAATGATTACAGCAGTAAACAGAGCGAGACAATAAACACTCTGTTTACGTAAAATTTTATTTTGCTTTATCCTTCCCCCTATTACTTTTTCCTATTCCCCTTTTCATGACTTGTACCCTAGCACACCTTGCCACACGTTCCAGTGGCTGCTTGCAGGACTGTAAGTCGATTAGAGTTTAAATCGGTAATATTTATACTGCTAATGCGAGAGAATGAAATCTCTCGTTTGTTTACAAAAACGCAGTTTCGGGTAAACCTTCTCCATTGCAGGTACATAAATTGAGCTTAAAACATGCACAGAAGCTATTATCACTTGTGGCCTTTATGGCAAAGTTTATGGAAAAATATCTCCTTTCAATGGAAACTTGAGTGGTTTTTTTCCTTCACTCTCCATATCATTTTGTAATGCAATTAAATTAATTAGATATGCATGTGAATGTGGGAACAATCTGTACATTTTTTAAATTATTGTCGTAGCAATCTACAAACGGAGAGTTTGCAATGCTTGTGTCAATTAATATTATCGTTGACAAAACTTTCAAGCACAGTACAATTCCTTTTCGTTCTCTCCATCTTTTAGTTCCTTTTCCTTATCCCCTTCCTTTTTCATGACTGGTCTCCAAGCACCACCTGCCACACGCCCTTACGGCGGCTCTCAGGGTTGTGTGTAGGTAATTCTCTTTCCGCTTTTCCGTTTTCCGATTCTTTTTCCCAATTCCCTCCCTTTATTCAGGGCTGGGTGTCCTAGCTCTCCCTACAATCCGCCCAACGCCGCGGTTCGTTGATTAGCATGTAACCTAGATGTAGATGAAACCTTAGAGAGCGCAGTATACTTTGGAAGTTGAATGGAGTTAGAAGGTTAGATAGGGCGTTTTCCATTATTGGGGAAGGCTTTGAAAGTATTGGAAATGTCAGTGGGGAGGTGGGAGGAAGGGTAGTGAGTTGGCAGGGAATTTCAGGGATACAAGGGAGCGACTTCGTTAGACACTAATTGGACTCACGACCGGGACGCGTCTTCCAATTTCTACATAGGCGCAAAAGTGTATGGGCATAGTGGTTTTTCTATTTGGGGCTGAATTTTTTGTCTAAGTTTCTCTGAGAAAAAGTTCAAACAAATGAAAAACATTTCCATCGCGTCGCTACGGATTTTCGTCGCAACGGTAGGAAAAAAAAGGAACGAAGTCGATTCATTTGCTGTCAGTGGGTGACTGGCGTGAAAAATCAAGCACTCTTAACTTGTCGAGTTGCTTCGTCTCTGAATTTGACGCGAAGTTTGAAGCGCAGTGTGACCGGTAGGAGGTGGCCGTTTCCGTAAACTGAGGAGTTGAACAAAATTGCCTTGTATCGACTTGTTTCCGGCTATTCGCGCATGTGTACACATAAAGGGCACGTAGTGCCATCCGTGCAAGATATGATACACGAACGGATAGTATCATGTTACAGCATCTCTAAAAATTCTATATATTCGCATACACGCGACGTTGGGAATTATCTGGTTTAAATTAGTCCAAAACCATTTTTCAAATACGGTTTTTATTATCATCAGGAATTAGAAAATAAACATGAAAGTGTAAAAACAATTGACATAATTTTTATTTATGAAATGTTGAAAAACAGTCAGTATGTAAATGAACTTGAGATTTTTGGCCTTTGTATATTGTTTGATTAGTAAAAACTTTACATCGGCGCCACGAGTTTTTTTCATCACGAATTATACCATGGTCTACTTTATCTTTTCTTACAGCATCAGGTAAACCTTTGTTACCCAGATGTTCTAGATCACAATTATGGTCACGCGACATTTCAATATTGGTTTCTTCACATGCTTCTTCTCTTCTGAGGAGACACAACACCACTGCTGACCTAAAGTCAATCTGACTGATGGTTGCTCCGGTTGCGTCTGTAGATTTTTCATGCATTCACCATAGCACTAACTAGTCTATTGGTAAATGAGGGCCAACACCATTTTTAGCCTATCACTGCTACTTTCATAAACGGGACCCAGCAGTCTCGGCAATGTAATCCTCCTTATTTTTATGAGGAAGAAACAGTTTCGCATGGAATTACATTGTGGTGTCCTAATCAAATGGCTAATGTTTCCTTCAAATCTATGCAACTTAACAACAACGTCATTCGTCCTCGCTGTTTTTAGTACATCGTTGTGTGCGTCCCGAGAGCTTGATACTAGAACGTGCCAAAATTTTTCCGAAGTTCTCCCAACGTTGCGTGAACATACACATTGTTCTTTTTCAAAAATTCTTAGGAATTATCTTGCTTTTAGAAGCTTGCTTTAATTTGTGTCATAGATAGCTATACCAATTTTTATTCAGTGTCATCACTGACCTACATGCCGAATATTTTACAATAACATTGCATTTTATGGAATAGTGACAAAAAGCTATCAACCTTGATGTGAAAAATTGACTAAATATTATACTAGAAAAACCAGAAACCAGAGTTTAAAAATCATTTATATCTTTTAAATCAATTTTCAAAAGGTTTATGAAATACTAAGTACAGAGGAAAACCAGATGTGCAGAAAAAAATCACGAACATATCATTGCGTATACGCAACGTTGGGAAGAAATGGGTGCTCGGCGCATGGTGAAAAAAAAAACGGTCATTTGATAGATCAATTCCTCCGTGATAAAACAGCTCTTGTATTCGTACATTTCAATTCTGTCTTTCTTAAATTAAGAAATGGTGCGATCGTAATGAGAAATGCCGGACATAATCTTTTAGCAAATCTTCATTGGTCCTAAACTGTTTTCTTGTTATATAGATGGCAGCATCTCATTTAGATACGCTTTTGTTTATAAAAAATCATTTAAGCCCAGAAATGGCCAAATTTGAAAATTACATAATTTTATATTCTAGCGATCTAATTTAATCTCCATGAATTTAGTTGTTGTGGTACTTTTAATAAAATATAAATACTGTAAAACATCGTTACATTTATTAGATAGTACCGGTACAACAAGGTAAAGGCAAAAATAAATATGCTTATTAGCTGTCATTTTCATAAAGGAACATTTTGAAAAATAGAGTGCTATGAATAGTAAGCCTTGGATTCTTATTAACAATTCTACTATCGAATAGTACCTGCTTTAACTTGGTAATGCATTAATTTCCCATTTTAAAATAGCCAGGGGGTTATTTTGTAATCACACCTTTTTAAAGACTGTTTGTGGTAGGGATGGGCAAGTAAAAAAAATATATCGATAGATATCGTATCAATATTTAAAACATGTATCGATAGTTATCGAGCCAAAATAATCGATATTTTGATATATCGATAATTTTGCCAAAACAAGTGGTTCCTTAAACTTTCACCAAAATATATAAAAAAATGTTGAAGTAAAATTTGGAAAATTATGGACATGTAGAAGTAATAAAAAAATCTTTGTTTTATTTTTACAATCAATTTTAATCAATCAAACCAGTATTTGTCTGATATTGACATCAAAAGAACTCTCTGTTTTACATGTCCCCCCGTTAATCTACTCCTGTTGTCCGGTACCACCGCGTTAACTGCAGAAGCCACTCTTTCGGATGGAACAGATGAGGCTTGGCATATTAAGTACTTCAGCGCGATTTCCGAAAGAACCGTTGTGAAGTGTCGGGAGTTCACCCAAAACTTTATTGGATCCGATTTCCTCTCCAGTAGTGGTTGGTCCAGATACTGCTTCAGCTCATTAGGGACAGAGCCAGAGCTAGGAACCTCTTGCGTAGTAGTGCTAAGAGATAATAGGTGTTCATGTCTGGACCAAATTGAACTTCTATCAGCGTTTTCTCGTTCTGTTTGTGCAGATCGTACTTCTGGAGAACGTTGTCCCATTCGCCTAAGTTCTAAGCGAATACCATCACTTATTTTCGTTATAGCACTAGACACCGCAGCTGGAGAAACAACTTTACAACGGTGACGTGCTAAACAAATATATCGAATTTGATACTCGAAAAAAAAATCAATTTTTGAAAAATCGACATGAAAAATATCGACGATAATTATCGATAGATTTTAAAAAGTATATCGAGTTTTTCATATATCGATATTTTTTGCCCAAGCCTAGTTTGTGGGAAGGCGGGAGATCCGTTTCGCTCTCATAATGAACTGCTCTCGATCGGCCAAGGTCCGATGGTGGCTCCATTTCACGTTCCTAACGACAGGTAAGATCAAAGAGTATATATACAGGAAATATTGACAAATGTTAAAAATGGCTAGTAAGTTCTCAATGGCACGGTGGCGACATCACCTTATTCTACGCCATAGAGAGAACCCTGTACCTGTATAATATACAGGGACGTAAATATGTAAAAAATGTATATATATATATATATATATATATATATATATATATATATATATATATCACTTCCTCCTGTTTGTCTTATTTTATATATTTGTGGCCAATTGGCGAAAATTTCACAAGAATATATATATATATATATATAATCATTGGAAGCTTTCACGAGCGTGAACACAAATATATAAAAACTTTGTCACAAGTGTGACTAAAATGAGAACACATAAAAAAGACACTCACAATAATTTTAGTCACACTTGTGACAAAGTTATATATATATATATATATATATATAATCTTTGGAAGTTTTCGCCAATTGGCCACAAATATATAAATTCAAACTTACAGGAGGTAGGAGAAATAGGAAAAGATAAAGAATTCGTTCTTACGGAACGTTTCGAACCAGTTGGTCCTTCGTCAGCTCTAGAAGTAAAGAAACTTCTAGAGCTGACGAAGGACCAACTGGTTCGAAACGTTCCGTAAGAACGAATTCTTTATCTTTTCCTATTTCTCCTACCTCCTGTAAGTTTGAATTTATATTTATATATATATATATATATATATATATATATATACACACACGATAACTGTAAATATAATAATGGTGATAATATATAAAGAGTGATACATTATTTATGTAATAACTTAATTTTCGCAATTGACTCCTTGTATTTTTCACCGCAAAGGTGATATCATTAGGCCTTTGCGGTGAAACCTGTTGACAACAAAGACATCAATTGAGAAAATTACGAAGTTATTGCAGTGATTCAGTCATTAATTTTAAGCAGGTTACCAATGACATTTCAAGCGCTTAGTTCACCAGATTTTTTTAACCACCCACGCTCACCACAAGTGGAAATCCATTGGAATTTTATCTGACAATATTTGTTTCTATGATGCCACAAATACAGTAGAGCCCTGCTAATTCGGGCCCCGGTAATTCGGGTTTCTGGATAAATCGGGGCGGCCAAAAAAAAGTAAAAAAAATTCAATAATGAAGTACAAATTCTCGACCGCTGCGCCGCGCTGTGCGTAATAAGCAGTAGAATGCCACAGGCTCACAACTGACTGGAGAGCGCTCGTTACCTCGCTCGACCGAGGTAGGCTGCACCCTCCCTTCCCTTCAAAAATGTTTTAGGGTCGTTCCAACTGTCGTTTAAATGTTTAATTCGGGTTTTTAGTTAATTCGGGCATTAGCCGGACACAATTAGCCCGAAATAGAGGGGTTCTACTGTAGGTATAGGTTTAAATAATACCGAAGACATTGTAAATACGCCTTGGATAACTACATGCCTTCACCAATGAACAGATTATAGCAACAAAAAAGTTCTACCTCATCGTGATTTAGCCTCATTCTCCCTCAGGGTAGGCACACAACACAAAAAAGAAACAATTAAATTATTCAGGGTTTATTCCAATTGTATTTACAACAGTCTTCCTTTTTACCATGACCTTTTTGATTTTATCACATGACAGAAGTGGTTGACGTTAATATTTTTCATCACAATAACAAATACAAGCAATGTAATGAGAATTAAAAACTTGATACCAGAAATCACTCTGAGAAGCATCAAAGTAAGACTAGACATAATGTCAGTTCATGGAATTGTATTATGATTTTCCCCTGAAATAAATTTCACAGCTGAACTTAGTTGGGTAGTTGAAGTAAATTTCTTACCGTTCGTGTACATACATTTTAGTTATACATTGAGTCCTTGTGACTTTCAAATTATACCACACATCAAGGAAGTAAGGGCTACAAGTTCAGGCATTTGTGCAAATGAAAATTATGAGTGAAATAATATGGTGATTAAGACCATAATAAGCCATTTTTTATTTGACCTGCAACATTAAAAAAAGGATATTAAGACAAACTGAAAACCGATAACACTAAGAAACTATAACTAGCTCCGGGTATTCAAACCTACCCAAAATATTCTCGTACATCATTCACAGCCACAGTCAACCTCCTTTGTCTTGGCAAAAGTTAACCGAAATATATCATGAGAACACTAGTCTTAGAATATGTATTGTTCCCCTGGCTGATTCTGCTGTTGTTCCAAGTAACTCCTTGTTACCATTCATATAGTGTCAATATCCTGCGTAAAGGCTGAAAAACTCTTGAAAACATGATATGTTGGTAAGCGAATTGTAAAATCTAATATTCATATACCAGATAGTCATATCAAAATAAATACCTGTAACAAAGTAATGAGTATCAGATAAGGAAAATAATTCATCATTTTGGCATGCCAATAAATAGTCAGTTGCCACAATATTCCAAAGTACATTAAACTAATACATAAAACCTCCAGCATCCTCAAGGAATAACAGGAATTTACTCCTATAAGGCTGCATCTAAAAATGCTGGTAATTAATTCCAAATCAGAAGAGGTTGATTTAGTTTTCCTAACCTAGGGTTTAACAATGGGGAAAAAAGAAAATGTTTAAGTATGAAAGAAATACATAGCCAGAGAAAATACCTCAAATAAATGAAGCAAGGACCAATGAAAATGTTATCAAACCAATAATTTCCCAGAACACGGAAAACGAAGGATTTCAAAATTAGGCTTATTTTGCCCTTCTCACCGAGCATTGTAAGGAATCGACCATCATGTCATTGCAACAGACAATCAACCACATTATCCTGGCCACACAATTAGATATCAAGGTGATTCCTCCACGTCAAATAATATGTAACAAAGCGGAAAAGTCCAACAATACACTCCGCACATCAAATTCCTCCAACACATCGTCATACTACCCTATGACCCTTCCCATGGTCACCTGGCAGAGGATGTTAGGACACTATCTGAGTGAAGGAGAATGTAATAGGGCAATGCTATAGGTTGGTTAACCATACCCACATTGATACACAGTCTTGGACCTTCCTCCTGAAATACCAAAATAGTTATTCGACATCTTTCACCAATAATTCACAGGGCCATCACACTAAAAGAATACGCACCTTTCCTTTCCTAAATATACTGCCTCCTTCCTTGACCAATGAAAGGAAGGTATCACATCAGGGCTACTCCTCTCCGCCACATTTTTCAGGTCCAGAACTGCAAAATGTTCCTTTCAAAACACCAACGCATTGAATATATTCTACGTTGTCCAGCACAAGATTCATGTACTGGTTCATATTTCTCACATTGCATCAAAGTTCTGGACCTTCCTTCTGAAACAAATCCATTTCAAAACAGCACAAATTCTCGTTGTCAAATAAATCGGAACTCGGGAGTAACAAAACTTTTAAGGCGGGAATAGATCATCATGACAAATGAACCACGCGTGCCGCCTATCTGGGCTGGTAAATCAAAGATATGCCAATGCATAAAAATTAAATAATGCCGTTGGATGAGATTTTCCTGGACTGCAATATGTTTTCGTTTTATAATAATAAATCATTTAATCAATAAAAGCATCTCATTTATGATGAATTTGAGTTTAATTAGATTGAATGAAATTTATTAATAAGAAATATGTACTTGAAAAAGTGATGTTGGTATCCTTGAGAGACTATTTTTACCTGAAAACTATCTTTTGGTGCCAAAAAATCATCACCGTATGCAAACAAATTGTGAATTAGTCATTATAGGTTAAATTGCTGCATGCTAGTTATTGCAAAAATTGATTTAAAAGAGGAAAATCGTCTATTTAGCATTGAAGTGGCTCGCGATAGCAGCTCCATCACCCAGTTCGTTGAGGATTCTTCAAACTAAGCCTGCAGACGACGACATAAAACTTGCTACGTCGTTCGCTAATCTAGCTGGGGGCTGGGTGAGTTGGAACTAATGAAATGTGGAGCCAATTGAAACGGATCAGGAGTCGAAAGATACGGATTATGAGTAGAAAGAGCAGATGAATCAAATAATAGACCGGCAGTTCACCATTTGAGAGCCGAAGATGGTCACGCCGCCTAGGTGGCTGAGTTGAACTACGAAAAAAGATGTAATTTTCCACATTTTATGACGAATTCTCACTTAAGTGACATTACAAAATAACCCCCACAGGTGTCGTCAATAATGAGATGACACACCCTAACTTATTTACTTGGTAAACTGAGACTGCGGCTTTTGTTTTCCCCCAAGTTGGAAGTCTTCTAATTGCGTTTTCCATCGGTTTAAAATGTAGACATGCCATGATTTAGCTTTTAGCCATCGATTTTGTAATTGGGCGTATTATGTGCTGTATCCGAAAGGGTATTAAAAATAATATCCATCATGTCGTTCTCTTTTAGGATAGACAGATTCGAAAACGTTTAATTCTTCGTGGTACGCCTGTAAGGATAACTCTGCCTAAATAATTTATTCCATAATGCCCTAATTTTGCACACTTCTACTGATTCAGTGATATTCAAACATTGGTCCATGCAGTATCCTTACCATACGGGTTCTTTCCATCACATTAACCCAATACTTTCGTGGTCAATCCATACCTCTCCCACCGTTCACTCCTCTATCTTGTAACACATGTATTCCGTTATTCGACTCCCACCCATTCTCTCAACAGAACCAAAAAAGCGAAGCACGTTTTTTTTTTTTAAATAATGTCAATCTTTACCAGCGCGGAAAAAATCGTAGAACTTCAAAAGTTCCTTTAATTTGAGTCAGCCGCTACGGAAATAGCCTTCTGTTTTTTTATCGTGTGCCTTAAAAATTTTTCGGACCCTATGCTACAGAAACATTCGACAGATTTCCGTTTCCGAACAATGAAATCGAAAGTAATGGACCCTGGATGTTTTGGAGGAAGTGAAGCAGAACAAAAGTCGTCGTTTTTCCGGTCCATTGAGATAGACGGCTGGGGAGACAGTGAAGATTCAATGACCGTGGGAAAATGAAAGGAATAGAATTGAATGCCGAATTCTGACGCATGATAGAGATACATGTTGTGTGAGTGGACTGAGTGGTCAATGGTTTGCGGTGAAGGTTGATGACTGGCAAAAAATGGGATAGCAAGAGTAGAAGTTATGGCTACCTAGTTCCCCGGAGTTTCCGGTATACTCCCGAAATTGGCGGGAGATTTCGATGCAGAACGTTTCTATCATTTCCAGGAAACACTAGTGGCAGAAGAGTCACACAAATATGTCACAATTTGGTTATTAATATTGCTATTAAGGCAGTATACCGGTTAAGGTAGACGTAACTAAAAATCCTCTGGGTTTTCAAATGTACTGGGTTCTTACAACCGTCATTTTTTTTCACCTCAGCGTACGTCCTACACTTCTTCATCCCGTTTCTTCATTCAAGCATTTTTCTTTTCTTCCCCCTCCTCGCTTACCCAACTTCCTCCCCTGTATTACATTCCTAAGCAATCCATTCCCTCCTTACCCCCTTTAATCACCTACCTTCCCTCTTCCTAATCTCATCCAGAAGTTTTCTTTCCTCACCAACCATACAAAGTACCTCCTCGTTTGTCTTCCTTTCCATCCACCCCACCTTCTTCACCCTCCTCCTCACTCACATATTTTTTTGTACACATAACACCACTCCCTTGCGGCCCGTGGGCAGTAATACAACATTTTTTTGCAGAATGTCTTAAATTACTCCATCCGCCACTCCTTAGGCATCACCTTCTGTTTTAATTTTCAACAAAGAGTAGGAATGGGCAAAGGAAATCCTTGCGGTTTCATTGCAAATGCAAAATATACTGGGATAAAATGTTTACGTTTCCATGCTATCCTTACAAATAAAAATGCTTGAAATCATCCCCTATCACTTCTAGAAGTTACAAATATTCCTCCAGAAACACTCTCCACAAATATGAATATTTTCAATTGTTTTGGCAAATTAAGTTGCGATTTTATCTTCCTAAGGACCATTTTCGTACAGTATCTATAGTGGCAACAGGAAATCTAAAGATAATTTGCAAATATCGGTATTGGACCTCTCATTTATTTATATATGTTTTTGTGCAGCAACTATGATTAGGTGGATGGAGATGAGATGAGTCTTAGGACATGCCGGGGCCCCTGGGCACTCAAAATGTGGGGCTCCGTTGGAAAGTATAAAAAGAGAATAAGAAAAAAATATTTTTCTGTTAGGATTTTATATTTATTATTCTTATGGCGCAGTTAATTAGTTATCCAAAATAGCAGATATTACGTGCATATTATTGTTAAAATGTTCACTGTTCACTCTCTGAAAAAAATTGAAAATCTGATGGTAATTTTAGTAGGTATCTACTTGAAAACCGAAAGAAAATTGAGCACCTTTTTTTGTCTGAGCAAATATGTCGGCATTTCTGGGCCCTCGTGAGGTCCGGGGCCCTGGGCTCGGGCCCCGTGTGCTCTTATCGTAAATACGGTATTGGAGATGAGTTTGGGCCATACAGGCTGTCGATCCTCTTATTGCGTTTTGGGACGGTGAAGAGCCGTTCTGAGGGCTTTGAAGGGTGGGTGCAGGAGACAGATATCGGCTGAGGGGAATAATCCTTGTTTGACCCTCCTAGATGAGCAATTGAATGGAAAGTCATGAAGATCAAAGGGTCCAAATTGCTTTGGAGGGGGAGGATAAAGGGGGCACTATTTCGGATATTGGGATTTCGATGAGGGTTGAAGTGACAGAAGCATGTGCGACGTAACAATTTGCATGCTCATTGATGACTGGGTCAATCTCTCATGGGTTTAATGCTTCAGACTAATCTGGCCCTGCAGTTAGACAATCATCCCCATCTGTCATTTCAGTGCAGGTCCATATTCAAAGGCAGGATATAGTAACAATAATTATATATATTTATCCTTTGAGTCAACATAACAAGCTCACCTTTACATTTCAAATTAAAGTGGATAAATTAGGAATCCCTTTTAGGCATATCCTGTACTTAGAATACCCCGAAACAGTTTATATTGCGAATATATGAAGAAGAAAATAAACTGAGACCAGATGCGTAACATAAATATGTACATTAAAAAGATAACAATTTCTTTGTTTTATCTCAACCTGTCGTGCATACAGTTTCGAGTGAGTGGTAACTATGCTATTAACAAAAAAAGATATGGATTTTCTGCATCAAAAAACCATCTCTTTATTCTGTTCAAAAATTATGTCAAACTAATTGTAAATCTTATATCATCAGACAATCTAAGAAATAGTTTTGGCTCTAGATAGATAAATGAGCGTATGAACAGGGACAAATTGGGCTAGGGAAAAATAATTTTTGTTGTAGATCTAAGATTGTATACATTGGCTTTTGGTTCTACCTTAGGTTTATTACCACTTCTGAGGGAGAGCAATTTCAATACTTTATAAACGTAAAGATGACGTAAAAGGAATAACTGTGAATCCACAAATATGGGGAAGTACGGTTGAAATTGACATTTTCTAGCAATCAGTCTCACTATTTTTGGAGAATCAGCATCGGATCGAGAAAATTTTTATAGGCTAACCCCGAGAATTTATTCCGTAGTTTAATATAGATTGCGCTAAAGCATAATAAATTGTTTTAATGAATTGCCGGGGACATTTATTTCGAAGAAAATAAAACTTCGCGTGAAAAAATTAAGTTTACTTGAAATGCGGACAATGTGCTCATCCCAATGTAAATGCTGATCTAAAGTCACTTCCAAATATTTGAATTCAGACACGTTCAATATTTGTACAGTAACTACAAAAATGTCGAGCACAATTTGCTTTAGAGCCAATGTTTATTAGCCCCTTTTTTAATTTTGTTACAAAATTAATGCAGCAAAATTTGATAAATTGAATTAAAGTTTCCTATGTAAATTAAATATATGTATACTCAAGCAATACAAATTACACGTGGAAGGATCTCAAGATCCATAAAATAGAAATTTAGAAATTGCTTTAGGAGGCACTTGCAAAAGATGAAGAAGTTAGTGAATTCGTTTAAAAAATGCCATTCTATTTACTTAGGTACGCTAAAAAAATATACTCTATCATTATTGTTAAAGTAATATACCGGTTAACGTAGGTTTAAATGGAAGTAAGTGGAATCCTCAAGATTTTTTCACGGGCAAACATCTGCCTACCTACACCATTTCTTTCATCATCTCAACTTTCGCCCTGCCTCTCTTCATCCCGTCCATAAAACCTATTCTCTTCCTTCCCCTCCCCAACTTACCCAGCATTCTCCCCTCTATTACGGCCTCCAGCATTCCTTCACTTCTCACTACTCTGCCTCCTCCTAATCTTCTCCCAAAGGTTCCTTTCCTCACCCACCATACAAAGTACTTCCTCGTCCGTCTTCCTTTCGCGACTCCGCATATTTTTCCTCTCTCATCTACACTCACATTTCCAAATCCTGCTCTATTCTCGTCCTCTTTTCACAGAGTAAGGTTTCTCCAGTATGTAAAGGTAAAAAAAACTTATTTCTATAGATCTTAACCGAGTAAACCCTAGAAAACTAAACTCAAGACCGTAAACCATGTACATAATCATAAATCCTAGGCCATTTAAACATAGATCTGTAAATCCTAGAGTATACTGAATTTCATCGGAATTCGTTGATTTTAAAAACAGTCCGCCATATTAAATTATGAAAATCGGAAGTCGGATTCTTCATCACCCACCCGAAAAACCCCGGAATACCGAATTTAATCTAAATCCGGTAATTTTTTAATTTTAAATATAGTGTCGAACCGAAGATGACGTCACTTAATAATTTGCAGAAGCGCTCTCGTGTCCGTCATCTTGAATCAGCGTTAGTGGATCCAGTACTGTTTGAACATGTTGTTTGGTGCATGAGTGACACTTATTTCAATTATTATGTACTGTTTTTTTAATCATTTTTCGCTAAATTTTTGGTAGTGAATTGGCTAATGGCAGCCATATTGGTCGGCCATCTTTGATTTTCAAAAATCACCATACGAATCTGAAAAGTAGACATTATGAGCTTCAATTTAAGCCTAAATTTGTTTAATTTGAATGAGAGGAATTTTGGCTTGGGGGGGTCTCCGATGATCAGAGAATGCTCCATATATATATTATATACGCAAAATTTAATTTTATAGACTAAAAATATCCAAACGGATATATTACACTGCAAAGCTTTCAATGAGTTGTAAATAAGCTTTGTAAATATTTTCATTGAAGACCGGATTGGTGGAAGAAAAATCTTTATATCTGGAGGGTTAGGGTGCTATCCATTCACTCTATAGTGCACTGCTAGCTTTGTAACACAGGAGCAGGATTGACTTCCACTAGTTTTAAACTCTGCGCAATAGCCAGCGCACTTCAAAACAGATCGGGATCTTGGCTGATGTGTACTGGAGTGTTCTTGTGATAAATTTACATCGATAATCACATCTGCGAATGTTATTTATCAGTTTATTATCATTAAAGGCGTAAAAAATGGATATTATAAAGTTTTATAACCCTTGGTAGTAAAAAACTTACGTGTTTAAGTTTGTTGAGTGCTACCCCGAATAAATGCGATTCTTCGATTTTCTGAAGCTCTGGAGTGAAGACTCGATTCTCTTTCCAGCTTTTTGGCTGTGTTATTATGTATATTTATAGCTCTTTTTTTGCTTTAAATGCATCATTTTCCGCCCTCAGTAATTCTTCCTATTTATTTTTTCTCCCTTTTAACCATTCCATTCCTAATTCCATTTTTTCTGTCATAACTTATCAGTCCTAACATGATGTTATGTCCTAGAACATGTCCCAATCCCTTCGTAGTAGAGTATAAATCGTGGTCTTTCAAATTCTTTTTTCCCACTTAAACTCTGGAGTGTTTGTTCACCGTCTAATCTCGCCGCTCATATTATCTTCATCGTTCTCGTATTATCTGTCACATTTCTTTCCCTTCAATAAACGCGGTGTCACTCGCTTTAATATTAAGAGCGACAAAGCTAGACATGACTCTCTCGTTTCCTTTCATATCCTGTAGGAGAATCAATCTCCGTCCTGGATGTTTTCCATCCTTTTGTGATCCTTAAGTACCTAATCCTTTTCAGTGTTTCGACTTGAGCAGAAAAATTAAATGCCCTTTTTTATTTGTGTATCTTTGCCGAGAATGGGATGACTACGTGTTTTGGAGGTATATTGGTATTCATCTGGCTGCATGCATGCTACAGATTGACCTGTGAATTCCTGGGCTCTCACTGCGAGATTCCGTTACTGACTTAGCGGCTGTCAGAGAATTTCTTCAATTTTCATGGTCATGCCACCTTTCAAGTTTGTACTTGTAGCTGCGTTCTTATATGATTGATAAAGAGTATATTTTTAAATCTTCATCTAAAGTGTCTTTATCCTCCAGCTCATTGCTTATTAATAGTTGACCTTTAATGGTTCTCCCGATTATTATTTTTTTAATTGTTGAACCCCTTATATTTTTCTACATGGCAGAATAAAAAAGATAAAAGACAAGTGAACGTTCATATTTTCATATTAATCCATGTCCCGACTATCGGGAAGGAATGCATCATCTTTCTTTAAAAGCTTGATTTCGACTTAATATTTGGCAAAATTGAGGGTTCAAAAATAAATATACCCCATCATTCATCATTAAAGACAAGTGAACGTTCATATTTTCATATTAATCCATGTCCCGACTATCGGGAAGGAATGCATCATCTTTCTTTAAAAGCTTGATTTCGACATAATATTTGGCAAAATTGAGGGTTCAAAAATAAATATACCCCATCATTCATCATTCTAAAGTATTCTACCAGCTGATTGGTAGGTTCTTGGACAGTCTCCATTCTGCATCCCAGCCTCATAAACATTGTCTCGCTTTCCCTCCTAATGGCCCGTTATTAGATCCCTCTTCAATTCTTCATATCTTCTACCTCCTCTTATTTCGTCCAGAATTCCTATCCTCTTCCTTCCTCTTCCACGCTTCCCCAGTGTTCTCCCCTCTATCACTCTCTTCAACATGCCCTCTACTCTCAAAACCTCCTCCATCCATCTCTTCTGCCTTCTCCGAACCTCTGCCACAAGCTTCCTCTCCTCTCCGACCATATCCAATACCTCCTCGCGCCATCCAGCTAACCTTCTCCATCCTTCTCCAAACCCACATCTCAAACGCCTCAAGTCTACGCACATCCTCCCTTCGCAATGACCAAGTTTCCGACCCATATAGCGCCACGCTCCATATTAAAGTTTTCACCAGCCTCTTCTTTACGTCTATTCTCAGACCCTCCCTCATCAATTCCCTTCTCTTCGAAAATGCTTCTTTAGCAAGCGCAATTCTGCATCTGATGTCCTTGCCACTAAACCCATTCGCCTCCAAAATACTGCCCCGCCTTCTTATTTCTAGAAAATCTCATTACTTTCGTTTTCTTGTGATAAATATACCCCAAGGACTGAAATTTAAAGTAGAGGAGTGCTTCATAATGAAGTGGGTATGGTCACCGTCATTGAGGTATACATACTTCATTGGTTGCCTTACTAATGAATTATATGTGTATTTGCATATAAACTCTTTGTAGGAAAAATACAGAGCCTGAAAATACACTCGCAATGAATGATGTAAGAGAAATTGTGCGATTGGTGTGCCACTCCACGCAATATTCAACAAAGGTCGTATTTTAGAGAAAATATCAGATGAACTCTGCCCGAGGGGGAAATGGGCTTTAACAGGGATTTAAGATGAGAAAAGCTTTTGAGGGTTCGTCGATCCTTCTGGATTGATTGGGTGGACTCCTAGGGAGTTGACAGGATCAAGTATCCCATCAGGGGTTCAAGGGTTTCATCCACTTTCGAGAGAAAGGTATTCATGGAATGAGGGTTATTGCGAGTTGAGAGCACAGAGTGATAGGATGGAATGGACCAGACGTACCTTGAAAGGGATACCTTTAAAGATCACCGAGGTGGATTATAATGGGCCGATGAGGGTCGCGAGGAATGAAAAGGTTGAGTCACAAGTTAAAAGTTACGGTGATAGACGTTTATCTCGTCCCTCTTTCTAGACTACTGAATTGGAATACGGTATAAAGATTTTTTTAAAGAATGAAAGACGAGAGCAGCATGCGATTTATCCTTCTCAGCCATTTTGAGAAAGTAATTCTCTCAAGAAATCGATTAATTTTACCAAAACGGTCCACGAAATAGTTATAAATAAAATACAGATAATTACCGCACGCTTCGTTAAAAAACTGCAGCAAGATAATAGAAATCATCACACAGCTGATAGAAGGACTAGGTTTAGAGCTATTAGAAACTAGAAGGCTACACGCTAGGAATAGATTACTTAAAAAATTCAGATCAGGTGAGTTTACGTAAAAAACACAAGAGGATATTATTTTGACGCCTGTACTTTATTCTGACAGTATACTTCTATACCTGATAAATGGGACAAAATTGGAGACATGAAATTCTAAACTTGTAGGTTCAAAAATTCCTTAATTCAACGAATTACTGGTGATAATAACATAAACTGCATGACACTAACATAGACACAACGTAAGGATACCATTCAACTCTGTCCTCTCCCCCCTTTTCCCCTCCCCCCTTTTCCACGGCTGGTGTCTTAACACCCTTTGCCACAAGTGCCTTCGGTGGCTCGCAGGGTAGTACATAGATGTAGATGTATATTGACGGTAGCCGTATTTTTACAGAAGCTTAAGAATTTCATATCGATATGTCAGCTGAGAAAGATGGAAATTGTGTGAAGTATATCTCCTTTGCGCAATTGTATCTGAATAGTATTAATTATTTCTGAGAATATCAGACAACTTAGCAGAATTAGAAAGGAGATGTGTAGACGACCATACCTCTGGATGCAGGATGGGGAGGGGATATAGGTGTAGAGTCTAGTAGGAGAAGTACATGGTGTGGGCTTTTCCTCGGTAGTGCAGTTGTGCTGGGTGGCCCCCTGGGGGCCGTTCAAACTGCGCGGGACCATATCTCAGAACAGCCAACGAAAACTTGTTCCAAACAGCTTTGCTATTATATTGCGTTTTTCACTAGTAAGCGCCTTTTCCGCCAGAAAATATGCATGTTTTTGTTTCGAAGTACTTCGGGCCCTAGAGACACGAGTTCCCGATAACTTAAATTGACGGTATTGTAACAATTGAATTTACAGTCAACATCGTTCATTTTGAGAGGTGGAAAATATTAATTTTATCGATTTTGAAAAATAAGTGCCATCCTACTCGACATGCCATTACAAGTGCATGTATCAATCCTCAAGCGTATATGATGACAACACACAAGTTTGATGCGGGAAGTATACCATACAGGATTTGGGGCGAATGCCAACTCTCTTTTCATCAATCAGTTACCTGTAATCGAGTGTCATTGGAAGGCTCTTCATTCGATTAGAACGATTAATTGGACCCCGATTCGTCGATTACCATATTATTTTCGCATATTAATTAATATGGCGTGATTTTGTGCTTTAAATGCACAATAGCTCACTTTTGGGTGCTTAAAAAACCATTTACAAATGTCTAATTTAAAAAAGTCGTCTTTTTGTAGGCCCAACCCTTTTGGATTCAAGTATGTAGTTTCCGTGAAGTTCAAACCACATCTTATCTATAACTAAGGAAAAATAATCAAGTTGACTATCTAGCAACTAGCCCAATATTCAATATCAAAATTACAATGGATAACATGCATTAAATGTATTCGTCATTTTTGGATAGCCTAAACAATAGCTTATTTTCTAACGAACCAAAATATATAACACTTTTTGTGTATACGTTATATGTATGCGTTAATCGCTGAATGTTAAGCTTTAAAAAAGTGCATATCAATTTTAAAACGGCATGGAATCTCGATGGTTTGACGTCATCACACCGTGCTATCAATCTGTGCTATAAATGTACCTATTTCAATAGAAATAGTAAAATTATAGTGGTTCATCAGGAAATAAAATCGATTACATTCGTCAAATTAGGCTTAACCAGTTGATATATACCATGGGAAAGCGTTGTATGTTTTTCGTAATATTTTAAACCCGCTGTGCATACGTAATTTTTAACATGGAATATGCTTGTAAAACTATGTTCTTTGCCAACAAAATAATTGTCATTTTTATTTGAGGATATGAAATATACATGAAAATAATATTTTTTAAAGTAATGCAAGTTCTCCATTATTCTAAATGAAAGTATTTTGATATTCCACGAAATCTGATAAAATTCATGTTTTGCTTCCTTCTGACTGGAGTGAGCAATCTATTCTTTAAAGAGAATGTCGCATGAGTGATATACCGACACTCTCAGCGGAGTAGTTTCTTTTTCGTGCAGTACACCTGCTAAGTAGGCGAACGTATTGTCTTCAGGGTTCTGTGAATTACTCCATCTTCAGTAATATGCCAGCGTAAAATAAAAAATAATCGCTGCTGTTAATTTGCGAAACCACCAATCGATTATACTTTACTATCGAAACTTAAATAAGCGTAAGTTTAATTGATAAATATCTACTCTACTATTGTACTATATTCTTTGCTTGGATAATTGTACAATGAGTTCTGTTATTCGCTTTTTTCCTGTCTAGAAGCCCTCAGGAATTACAGAGGCCTTTGGATAACTTTGGGAAAGTATCAGAGAGAATGGATTGGGGGAAAGAGACTAAAGTATATAGTGGTGATTTTTGACTTAATGGGAAAAATAACTGCTTGATTAATGTGAATGGTGAATAATCGAGCAAATAGAAAATTTTGTGTGTTTTGGCCGACTTTTTGTGAAATATTGGAGGATGTGTGATGAGTTTAAAAGGCGTGTGAATACTGTAAGGAGGGCTGTAGTTAGTACTTGGAGAATATCAGGGAATGAATGCTTTTTTAAGGAAGTATAATTGCTGATTTAAAGTCTATTACTGAGAGTTAAAAAATATTGATTGTGCATAACCAGAAAGGGAACGGCGTAAGCGGTATGTACGCATGTATTAAACTAATCAATACTAATTTCTCTGATTAAACGATGAATGTGCTAGCATCCCTTCTAGATGGACATCTGAGTTTAAACTTTTGATCTAATAGACTTAAAAGGCGACGGAGGAGGAGTGTTTGCTATAATTGAAGGAGGAATTAGTATAGGTTAAATGAAAAGACAGGTATGAGGTTTATTTGGTTTCCTTCCACAGCAAACATATAATTCAATTCCTTCCAACTGGCGTTAATGCTTCGCCTTAATTGGAAGAGCAACCGAAAGCCAGAAGTTCCATCTCATTTGCATATTTTCATATTCCAATGTTCCTCAAACACAGCCAATTCCAATTTCCATCCCATTAATAGTCTAAGCACCGCAATAATCAATAGCCTCAAATCTTTGTGAAATGTGTGATATAAAGTCACTAGTTTAAACCCCCTCAAGTATAACGAAACGTCATTTAAATTGAATTCCGCGTCAATAAAAATTGAATGTATTTTTTAGTTATACTATATTTCTATGATAATTTTTAACAAACTTATTTTTTTTAATTAAAGGCTGGAGAGTACAAAAAATTACCAATTGGGTGATAACCAGTTTGGGTTCAGGAAAGGGAGTGCAACTTGAGATGTGATTGCTGTGATGAGGACATTTATAGAAAAAAACATGACTGACAAAAATATCCTAGAATAACCAGGATATTTTGCTTGCTTTGAGGATTTTAAAAAGGCGTTTGGCAAAGTAAATTGAGAGAAAATGATGCAGATACTAGGGAGAATAGGAATAGATAGGCTTGATAGGAGACTCATGCGAACTTATAGTATATGGTCCAGGTGGTACCGGGGAAGGTGGCTGACAGTGAGTGGGCAATTATAGGTCGCGGGGTAAGGCAAAGGTATCAATTATCGCCTTTGCTTTTTAACATTTATGCAGACGAAATGGTAGGAGAGGCATGAGAAGAAATGGGAATGTGGGAATTAAAGTAAGAGACTAGCTGATTACTTCGGTTAGATTCTCGGACGACAAGGCGTTGTTTAATCGATCATCCAATGGATTGAAAGCTTTAGTAGATGCAGTAGAATTTCAGTGCGGAAAACACGGAATGAATATAGATCATAAGAAAACAAAAGTAATAAGATTATCTTGGACAAATAAATCTCGGCTGGTCATAAAATTAGAAGGGCAGAAACTAAAACAAGTTTGTATAAGAGCATTTTAATTCATCTACATCTACATACTACCCCGCAAGCCGCCTCTATAGGCGTGTGGTGGGGGTTGTTAGGACACCAGCCGTTTAAATATAAAAAGGAAACGCTCTAATGAAATTACGCCTAGCATTTATTATAGTCCCTTATTGTTCGGGGGAAAAACGAATTCCCATACCTATCCGTTCGGCAAAATATCTCTCTTAATTTATCGTTTCTGTCGGACCTGGAAATATAGTGGGGTTCTAATATGATGTTCTCCGTGTCGCTCTGAAAGATATCTATTCTCAATTGTTCAAGCAATCTAAGCCTAGCGCGCAGCCTCCGAGTCTTTAGCGGCTCCCAGCCTAATTCGTTTAACATCTGTGTAACGCTGTCTGTACGCCCGTAGCAGTTTTTGACGAATCGCGCAGCTTTCCTTTGTATTTTATTAAGTTCCCGGATTAAGTCTTTCTGCACCGGATGCCATATGCTCGCTGCATATTCAAGGTGTGGCCGGACGAGTGCGAAATAGCACCTCTCTTTCACTTTTTCATCTAAAAATCTTCCCACAATACGCTTGACGAATCCTAGCTTCTTCAGAGCTCTGCCACAAATATTTCTTATATGTGTTCCCCACGATAGGTTTGAGGTTATCGTAACTCCCAGATACTTCACTTCATCTGTCGCCTTTATGTTAACACAATCCACAGCATATACATGGGGATAGTTGGACGACCTCCGCAAGAAATGTACCGCCGTGCATTGGCTCAGATTAAGTTCGAGTACCCACTCTTGGCTCCACACATGAACGTTGTTTAAATCCGATGATAGAATTTCAAAGTTAGAGTGATCACTAATTTCGCGATAGATGACAGCGTCGTCAGCAAATAAACGTATTTTACTGCTAATTCGAGAGCATAGGTCATTTATGTATATAATGAACAAAAGGAGGCCGATTACGCTTCCTTGTGGTACACCTGATGTCACTTTAACTACATCAGAGCTAATTCCGTCAAGAACTACTTTTTGCTTACGATCACTCAGAAAGTCGCGTATCCAGTTTACTACTGTTTCGTTCAGCCCGCATGACTGTAATTTGTATAAAAGTTTGTTGAGAGGTACCGTGTCGAAAGCTTTCTTAAAATCTAGAAATAATGCGTCCACTTGTGTTTTCGATTCACCAGATTTGAGAACGTCATGAAGAAAGAGCGCGAGCTGTGTTTCACCGGGTATTATCTTAAAAGATGGATACATAGACATTTGAAGATATTCCTTGGGTATTATCCTAAAAGATGGATACATAGACATTTGAAGATAAGACTTAAGAACGAAAAGAGCGTTAGTGGAAGAGGCGGTTAGTAATAGAAGGGAGTTGATGACGAGGACCTTGGAAAAGGAGATGAAGAAGAGATTGGTGAAGACCTTGATATGGAGTGTAGGGTTTTATGGAGCTGAAAAGTAGACTCTGTGAAAGGAGGACGATAATAAGCTGCAGAAGTTTGAGATGAGGGTGTGGAGGAGGATGGAGGAGATGCTGTGGACGGAAAGTAAGACAAATGACAAATTGCATCTCATGGTTTGTGAGGAAAGGAAACTTCTGGATGGGATTAGATAGATGCATAGCAAATGGTTGGAGGGGGTAATGAGGGGTTAGAGGGAAGGATGTTGGGAAAGTGGGGAAGGAGAAAAAAGAGTATAGGTTCTATTGACTGGATGAAGAAGGGTAGGACGTACGAGGAAATGGAGATAGAAATGCTATAGGCAGTGTGCGTGGAAAAATTAGGAGTATTTTCATTGACTTTCAATAAAACCTACCTTTAACCGGTAGTTTTATTGTCTCGAGTTTTATTGTCAGTATTTCATATCAAGTCACTTTTTAGCATTTCATTTTATCTGCGTTTACCCTTTTTTTCACTCCCTGGTCGGTTTTTCATTTCTCTTGGTTCGCTGAGCCCTAGTATTTCCCCTTGGAAAACTGAAATTATGTGGCCGTATCGCTTACTTTTAATTTTGCGTTGCCATCATTGTCCACACTAAACTTGCAATGCAAGAATTCAGTCCTACCCATGCTTATTTTCAGCTCGTATTCTTCGAGCCTTTGTTGCCATATTGCGAATTTGGGTTGCGCCTCTACAGCGCTTACACTAATTTGTGCGACATCGTCTGCAAACAATATCGTCCATGGAGCCTCATCTTGTATATCTTCTGTGATAGCATCTATCCGCAAGGTAAAAAGATATGGAATTTGGTCTCCTTCATTCCAAGAATAAAAATTAAATTTGACCTAAACTCATGAAATTTGCACCATACAGAAAAAGAGGTCGAGAATAAATACCATTTGAATAAAACTTAAGACTTTCGGTGATTTTAACATTCCTGATTTTAAATGAAACGGATGAAGAGGCACTTTGGTAGGTAAAAACGAAACGCCTATTCACAATTATTTCCTCCTTGCCAATAGCGTGCAAAACAAAAATCATCTTTTTAAGGCATCTTTTTAATTGTCCTCTTCTATTATAATCCCAGCGTATTTTTATCGCCTTTAATCCATATATTTATGCCCTTCTGGCAGCGAGATATGATTGGATTAATTTAGACCCAGAATTCCGTTAGCTTGAGGATGGCGATTCAGTTATTATACGATTAATTTTATTCCTTCGTCGATTCCATCCTTTTCCTGACACCAAAATGACAAGTCGGATATTTCATCTAGCCTCAAGGCATCAAGACTCTAAAGACTTGACATCGGGTTACATGTCATGGCGTTGACCAAAAAGAGACCTACCGAAGGTTCTGTCATTTCCAATCGACCCATAAAATGTTTACGCTTAAAAATACAAATTTTATTTCGATAAAATAGAAAAAACATTGGTTCAGCCTTAAATTTTTGTTTTTGCTCCATTTTAAAGGAAACAATCAACCGTATTTGAGTCATTGAGAGCAACAATAATGTGAGTAAAAATTGTCACTTTTTGGTAAATGATACCTTATGTGAAATAATTAAAAGTTTAAACCCTAAGTGTTACTTTCTAGCGAAAAAACTCTGAAGGTAGACCAACTCTACCCATGCGCAAAACAGAATGGTAGGGGAATACTTCAGCGCACCTAACTACATTGAGGCAAAAAACTGACTTTCACTAATTGTGCTCTTAATGGCTAATGTAATGTTGAACTCAAATTTTATCCATAGATTTGTGCTTTGACCAAGTAAGCAACGTCAACAAAATAATGTGAAACTTAAAAAGTAGTACGAAAAATTCGTATAAATAAAGATGACCTAATTTTATCTTTTGTGGTTACCCTATAATCGTCTCTTGAATCAGACATGACTGACATGCAGAAATATTTTAGTGAATTAATAATATATTTAGAGTTTGACTGCAATGCATATATTTCATTTATAGATACCTATGATACTAATTTAACTGTCGACGGCTAAGAAGGAAACATCCCGTAATAAATCGAAAGATGGTTACGGTGGCAGAAATTCGGGATTTCATCTGGGGGCTGAAGGAATGTAAGGGATTTTAATCGTGTCCTGCTCCCTTACTCCTTTTCCTTTCTCTCCCCCTCCTGCTGTTTCCCTAATTCAATCAATCCCTGTGCCCTAGCTTCATTCATCCCTTTTGTCGTCTGATTTCTACTCCCATCACCCACATCTTCTCCCATTATTGGAGGCAGCTGAGCGAGTGATTTTCCTCCCCTCCAGTACCCTCAACCAAATATTCCGGGAAATCTTGGGATTTCATATGCCCGCCTGGAATTTTGTCCAGCGGTGCGGACCGCGAGAAGACATTTCAAAGGCTCGTTCACGACTACATAACGTGGTTTTCCAGAGTTTTGAGCCATTCATACACTAGCCTGAGATAAGGGCTGTGTATTGTAATTCGGCGTCCTATTACTCAGTTAAGGATGTTTCATCGTGACGTTGTGAGTCAAAGCAATCAGTGAATTCAGCTTTCTTGATTGCTATGTTTAAAAAATATTGCTTAAACATATGGCATGCCTTAGTTATTAAAAAATGAAGATAAGTTACAAATTATGCAGATTATTTGACGCATATATTATTACACGACTGCCCGGAAAAAAAGAAGTTGAATGTTTTCAGCGCCTAAATATGTATGCATGTTTATTACACCATAAAAGCTGAATGGAACAACCGATTCTAAAGTATTAACCCTCGATATAATTCGTACATCTCCGCAAGTATCATAGCCTGTATGTGTATTACCGGAAGTTTATACTTCCGGTTCCTACTTAAGTATTTTTAAAATGACACCATCGCGTGGACTACGTGAACTACCTTTCGTCTAGCTCCTACCCTTCGACATATCTGGCATAGGTGGCCCCACCAGAAGCAACCTTATTTGTTGCCGCCAATCCAGCTCAAGGGGTTATTGAGACGCGCAAACCCTTCCACCAGTTCCAAGTTGTAGGCAAGTAACAAGGGAAGGGCATTTTTTGGTAAATACCAGATTTCTATGATAAATTTCAGAAAGTTCTTCCAAATATACTTTTTTATGACACTTCTCTTGAGTCGTGCGACCATTATTTCTGTTTTAATTTAGCAAAAGAAACAAGGTCTGCAAGGAACTTTACACGCATGTCTTAAATTGGGTTTACACCACAAGTTTATTGCGCAAGTCACTTGCAGCAAGCGAAGCGACTTTTGACTTACATTTCAAGTATATAAACGGTTCTGCGAGCTTATTTGCAGAATTTTTAAAAGCTCGACCTGTCGTTTGCAGAAGCGTATTGTTGCCAATGTAATCGGCAACCAATCTGGCTCTGAACTAACTTGTGAAAACTTTTTCGTCATAGTAAAATACTCTCCAAGCTCTTGCAGAAGAAATTTAAGGAAGTAACTTGACAGTGTAAACCCACCCATACACTTTTGCAAGTGAATTGCCAATACTTAAGAAAATTATGCAAGCGGAATTTCAGAGACGTTTACAACTGCAATTCAATTCGAAATTCCACAAGTAACTTGCGCAATAAAATTGCCAGTGTGAACCAATCTCTACGGAAGGGGATGTAAATGATCTGGAATCAAACCTGAGACTAAATATGAGCAAACAATTAGTCCACAGCGCATAGAGCAGCACATAGAACAGCACATAGACCAGCACACTGAAAGCGACAAGTAAAGCACCCAGTACCGTGTGCGTGATACCTATTTATGACGAATAGTGAATCATCCTCCATGTTATGATTTCCTGTAATGAGTATTACTCGTAACATGTATCTGCCGTGGCGATATGTCTTCATGGTGAGACACTCGTGAATCGTTGATCATGTCGTAGCTGTGATGGCGTTGCGCGGAGCGTAATTTTCCGTGTATCCCTCTAAAGTGGCTTGATTAAACAGACTGCTGAGTTAGGGACGTGAAATAGAGAGAACCCAGGATATAGGGGGGGGGGGGGCATAGGCAGACAGTTGGCTGCAAACAGCCACTCATGAAATGCATCAGACGTATTATTCTTGTAAATTAGCCGTATCACCATTTCCAGGTGCTTTGTAGGCATAGGGTATTGTGGCAGGAAAGTCAGCTTAAGTCACTTGGAAAATTCTGTTTTAAAGTTATTTATCCCTAAAATAGATTTCTAACAAAATGTTGTCTTATTTTCGTAATTTTGCAATCATCTGTAAGTTTTTCTGCCTGGGTTCCGACAATTTTGGTCATTCAGGTTGTCCTTTGTCCGAGAGATTTGTTTAATAATGATTAGAAATTTAATAATGAAACATTGAAAGTGACTAATTTATTTGTTTTCCTCTGCGCATAATTAAAAAAATTTCAATAGTAGATTATGCCCAAAATTGCTAACTATGTGCAAGCTTCTGCTCTTATAGAAAATAATGCAAATGACAGCTTAAAGATCTATTTTACGCAATGCGTATTTATGTGCTAATTTCCTCATAATACCAAGAGAATAGTTATCAAGGTATAGACTGAGGAAGTATATGCTAAAGAGTTAGAATCATGATTTTGTCTTAAAGCCAGTCTTATTAGAGGCAAAAGTAGCCATTTTAAGAATTAAATTTCAATCTTAAATCATTGATAAATCGCATTATTGTTCTCATATATCCATGAGGAAAAACATAGTAAATTTAAATTTAACAGTACATTAAATGGCAGCATTTTGGCAGCCGGAGTCGGTCCCAACATTTATTTATAACATAAGAATGAATTGATCATTTATGGATTAAACATTCCGAAAATAGAGAAATTATATGAATAATTCTAGCAGTAGTACTGTGACGATCTACTAAACTTATGTAGAGATACCGTAGACAATTTGCAAAACAAAGGAAAAAATAATTTTTAAAACATTGTCATGCATACTTCGCACTGTAGCCATGTTGAATAGATCATTTCAGAAAATACCTCTCATCAGTACGCTAAGACGCAATTCACTCTCATATTAAATAAAAGGCATTTACCATCAGGTCCCTTTTGAGTGTTGCATTTTACGGCAGGTGATTCAAGTGAGATTTTTCGTCAGTCATCATAAAGACCATATAAGAATTTTAATTGACATTTTTATTTATTCATGATGCATAAACTTTGCAATTATGCCGAAATTTGTCACCAATTAACATACATATTATAGGGTTTAACTAATTTGTTCATTACTGTGAACTGAAAACGCTTTCGCGAGCAGTGGTTTTTTTGTAACTTTATAAATGAGTGAGTGAGCAATGAATTGAATTTAGAAAATAATTGAAAATGCATTGCTACTATACAGCGTTACATTTATAATGCGATCGATGTGTCAGAACTTCCTCATATATTTTGTGACGTGTCTCTGAAGCGCACAGCCGTGCCATACGCTATGGAAAACCGTTTCTTTTTTGGGTCAATATCTCGAAAAGGAGTAATCCAATATTAATATGATGCTAGTATTTTCGTAAAATTGCAAAAATGTGATATTTTTCTTTGAAATTATGTAAAATTTATTGTCTTTAATGAGATAGAGAAAATTATTGTGAGAGAGCCAGTTCTCTTGGCATAAAATCGAAAACTATGTTTTTTTTAACTTCAACTACCCCGAAAGAGTATTGCGTGATTTGTAGGTACGCATGTATGGATGTGAATTGATATCTCACTCAAACCACCTTAAGTTGGCTGGAGCGGTAATCGCAGGTTATTGAGTGCACATATTAATAAATTTTGAAATAAGTTGAAAAACATTCTTGGACCACATTTCACTGAAGTACAACTGTTTATGCATTGGAACTCATCATACAGGAAGTAATGGAAGTGATACAGGAATTTAATTTTCTATTTTTTTTCCTCAATTAAAGCTTGCAATGACTAGTTTTTTTGGTGCATTGTTCGAAATTTAGTCAAAAGTTTCCTGAAATATATATTCATATTATTTTCCATACTCACAATAAATGACCCGCAACGATGGAAACACCGGATCTCGATCAATCACCGAAGTTAGGCATCATTGGGCTCGGATCTAATTTGAAAGGATTATACTCCTAATCGTTTGAAAGCTGTGCAAGTGGCAGACAGTATGTGCGAAATGACTTTAGCCGTTGAAGGGCGCTAAACCAAAATACTGCTACTACAACTTCACTTCTGTCGGCCTTCCCGCAAAGGCCTCACCTGTTTTTTCTTCTTTTGGTGCCCACAGATATTTTTAATACTCGCTCTTCCGCCTTGCCCTTTATATATTCAAAGAACCAAGCATAACAGCCTCCCCACGCCTTTCTCGCTCGGGTTATCTATCGCTTGGCTATTGCATATTTCATCTTGCACTTTGCGCTCACTGCGCGAGTTGAGAGTTCTGGTTTGAGTGGGCGTCGGAGGACAAGAAAATCTTCCCAGGGCCATCTTGCGGCTCAAGATCACTGTCACCGACGGGACGAATGCGTATTTTCCATGAAAGAGTGGCAGAGAGGAGTATTTTTTATTCCTTTTCTGACTTGAACGAGATATCTCGTTCCGTCGAGTTTCGTCGAATAACATCGCGGATGGCTTACCTCTTCCACTTCCGTTATTTAGGTTGCTGGAGCGGTAATGTTTGGTCTTTGAGCAAGTCATTTTGATCATTTCAATAATTTTTTTTGTAAGTCAACAAAATTATAGGGCATAAGGACAATTTGTCTGTTGATGTGGTGAAAACCACCAGTACAAGAATTATGTTTTACAATTTTGTCTTCGTTGAAGCTTGTTTATGACTTGTGTTATTGTTCATATTCGGCGCGCTATTCGAAATTTAAAGACATTTTATATTTAAATGTTTTTGTCAAATGTTTGATAGCATGACGCTTTGATATATTTATGTAAGTGCCCATTACATGAAACGTATTAATTCTCGTGTAGACGAAAATCGGTGTACATGTAATCGAGCTATTACGAAATATATCTCATGTGTTATAATGTTACGTGTGAAAATATTATTGAATTTCCGAGAAACCAAATCAGTAAAATGCAATTAGTTTCACCTTTACGTATCTATGAATATCAATAACAAGAATACTTATGAAAAGTTACACGGAAATTTGTACGTTGACAAAAATTGCTCTAACCACCTAAAACTGCTACGTTCAAATTATCCCGTTCCCTTCGTGGAGCTTCAACTTTTGGTCAGCATTTTCCTTATGGATGAGCTCTTTGGACCAATTTCATTCTTAAACTTACCAAGTAAGGAATCAAGATATACCCCCTATCATGTGGTAATGCCATTTGGCATTGGCACGCAGCAATTCTACATCCTGGTTGTCATTTATGCAACGCATTCCACGAAACGACGAAATTTCGAAACAAGTGCTTCCTCCCCTTGTTTCGTATCATTTGGGCAGATACAGCCAGTAGCTTGAAAAAGCGCATTGTTGCCAATCTAAATAACAACGAAACTGGCTCTGCACTAACTTTTGAAAGTTTTTCGTCATAGCAAAATCTCCCGCATTCTCTTGCAGAAGAATCTTGAGGAAGTAACTTGTCAGTGTAAACCCACCCTAATTAATCTACGGATTTTCACTTCAATTATTGCTGTTATTGGCGTCAACTGAAATAATAAGAGTTGAAAGTTCCTAGCTTTTATTTTAGTTCAATTCCCTGGTTGTGCATACCTTTTACAAATAGTTTCTCGCAAAAATGTTTTTTTTATTAAAATAGAAAAATACTATTTTTCCCATCTTTCATCCATTCTCTTAGGTTTTTAATCAAATTCAATTTGTAAAAATAGCTTGGAATTTTAAGCACACTATACGAGCCCATTAAGTGCGCTATCGGTTGCCGGGGGATATGGGGCCATGAACTGGGAATGCAATCAGGACATAATAGGGACCAGGAAGAGGTGTTTTGATGTTCATACCACAAGAAGGAGACGTTTTCAGAAAGTACCGTTCATGTTTACTCTTGTATTAGTCGGGATATGTATTCCTTTTTTCGGCCAATGAACACCTACCTTCGACATATAGTAGAGTAACTTAATAGGGCGGCTTTTCCGAGGTCAATATTTCTGTGCATCAGCTGCATAAAACCGTATGTATCGCAATAAATGATTGTTTTCCCCGATAATATGCGCTAGATTTAAGTTCTAAGTTTCGTTTGAGGATCTGCTACTGACAAATACACTTAGTACTTCCGTTTTGAGATATTAATGCATTCCTAAAGGCCAATTGAACTGTACAAATGTCGCATGACCAATGTAAAACAAGGAGATTCAGCAATTTTTTCACCTCAACTTGTACTAGGATCACAGATTTTAGTAAATATTTTTAGTCCTTCACCGCGACTACTCGTAAGACATACTCGAATCGACTTATACTCGAAGATATACGGTAGCTAGATCATGAGTAAAATTACTTTAAAGTAATTTTGCGGTGTCACGACCTTTAGGTATAGTTTTCCATTGTTAATTTTACTATTTCATCGTTGTGAGTGGAGTTTTTGTATTCCAACGTAGACAGACTGAGGAATGGAAAATATCACAGAGAACATCTGAGCAGTAAACGGGACCTATAACACGACATTTTTGATGGACGATTGGTTTTGTGCTCCATTCTCATAACCCTAATCTTCTTGGTCACTATTCTGCCCTGATTGCCTCCCCAGTCCAAGTTCCATGAACCTATATCCCCCGGCAATCGCCTGCCGTACTTGATGGGCTGCTATATATTGTCGCTAAGGTACACTTAAGCGGCGTTAATTTTAGGCATGATAGATCCAACGGCTGAAAACACCGCACCCAGGGCTTTCCATCAGATGGCAATGTATGTGGTTACCGTATTTCTCCGAATATAAGCCGCACTCGAATATAAGCCGCATCCCGTTTTTTGGGGTCTCAAACAGGGAAAAAAGTTAATACGCGAATTTAAGCCGCACCCTTTTTAGTGCATCCCGTACCACCTACAGTATTAGGCATTAGAATTTATATCTGTTTTAACATTACCTATGTAATTGTGACACAATGATACCTATATTATCCTTTAATATATGAATAAATTGTGCACCAATTTAACTTTTTTCAGCGTTATTTCTTCCTTTCCCTGTGGCTTAGGCGAGTTTAGCTGGCGTCCGCGTGAATCCGAATGGCTGATTTGCTCAAATCGGTCATTTTTACGATTTTATGAGAAAGTTCTCGAATATAAGCCGCACCCCGATTTTGAGGACCCAAAATCGGGAAAAAAGTTCGGCTTATATTCGGAGAAATATGATATGTTGCTAGCATTAATGGCCTCTTTGGGGAGTTTCAGTGGCAATGCACGAAGGAAGAATTGATCAGGGTGTAAGTTAACTCATCCAAAAGTTTCACTCCTAGATGCAGTGGCTTAATTAATTAGGATTCGTTAGAAATTATCTAAGAGAGATTATATCCTGGATGCACAAGTCCGAATAAACACAGATTAAGGGATTGAATTGATGAAACCATACGGCATGAAACCCCGGAGAAATTTTAATCTTTAAATCTTTAATATTGATTTTAAAATTCCGTCTTTCTTTCTCCCAACGATCACTTTTTTACTGACACCCTAAACTATTGAACACCACTTCATCTGTCCACCATTCCCTTGTTCCATTGATCTCTCCACATCCATTGGAATAGCAAAAACCAACAAAGGAATGTGTTTTCCTCCTAATTCCCCACTTTTCCGTATTGTTGTCTTTAATTGATTAATACTGATGTTTTGCGTTAGTGTTTTTATTAATGATCTTATTTTCAGTCCATATATTACATTATTTTTTATTTTCGTTAATTTTGAGGATTATATGTTTTAAATATTCAATAAAGGCCGACGCTGGCTGTTTTTCAAATGCTTTTCAAATAAATTTAATTAATCCGCTAAAATGCACACCAATCCGCCAATGTGGAACAATCTTTTTCGCGTATATAAATGCAACAATTTCGTCCAATAATGTACACCATCGTGAAAAAATGACTTTACTTCCATTTTAATCTCCGTCTACTTTAATTTGTTTCGCTTATATTAATAATAATTTTTTAAACTTATGCATTTATTTTTTAACCACGTTCAAAAACAGCACTCGGCCAATTATATCGTACGATTGGGAACGTTAAGCAAATAAAATAAAACAACGAAAACAACAAAAGAAACATTGAAAAATGAACAAAATAGACCATAAATAGACTGAGAATGATGCAGAAAAAAGTACAGAATTGGAAGGAGGTAGGAATGCGACAGATACGGGCAGGGGCACAACAACGGGGGGAGGCAGGAAGGGCATTGCCCCCCCCCCCCAAGAACGATTGTGGGGGGGGGGGGGGGGAAGCGGCTAGCCACCCCAAGAAATCAGAGGTTGTGGCTCACTTTTTAATGGACACTGCCCGATTTGCAAAATCTCTTCCCCTCCCCCTATTAGCTAGCTTATACATATTTTTCAAGGAGTTTCCCTCCCCCTCACGATTCGGTGGGTTGTTGCGCCTCTGGATACGGGATGAAAGGAATCAATCGAATTCAGGGACAATTTTCATCGTAGCATTCCTTGTTAATGGGAGTCTGAATGTTAATGGGAGTCTGAAGGGATGGAATCTGAAGATAATGCCATTTGGAGACAATAGAGACGTTGAGTGGTGAAATGAAATAGCTCATTCAACCGTGGAGTTCGCGAAGGAGCCTTTTTTTTACATTATTTCTGAGGGTATGCACTCTCGTTTACCCCTCTTTAATCTGCATTATTATCAATACATTTGATTTTACATTTTGATACACATAGTAAATTAACTTTTTATATTCTTGAGACTTTATGGAGTTACGATTTAGATTTAAATTTTGCAAACATCTGATTTTACGCGGATAGATGCCACATGAGGCCATCGCATTCTCTTCTTTTGTTCGTCGTCTTCTTCTCCTTACTTTCTCCGACCCTGCTCTTCTCCTTTTTCCGAGGTCTTCATTCTTCTTTTGGGACTGCTTCTTCTTTATTGAGAAAAAAGTGAAAGAAGTTCCGACGATCTCTAGTTTCAATCTATTATTTTCTTGAACAAGTTTCAATCGAAATGAACTTGCCTGTCAGTTAGGAAAAAAATTGAAAATGTTGTGATTTAAGTGTGATTTTCACTAGGCCTATGCCAAGATACAGATGTAAATAGTTTGATAGATGAGTAAATATAACTATTGGGATATTCCTGCTTAAGGTGGTTTGAGCGAGATAGTTCCGTAGTAATAATGGAGACCATATTCTAATTTTATTTTTTATATGTATTACCAAAATTCTCAGTAAATAAATAAATATGAGGACGTAAGTCTCTAACTTGACTCATTTTTTCACGCCGTATGGCTGAAAAGCCTTCAAAACAACAAGTTTTTTACGATTCTGTAAATATTACTGCGTTGAGTAATGGATTAATGTTTATAAATAGTTTAAGAAACATGCGAACTATACACCGTTAGTTTTTTGACGTAATGTAGGTGCTAGAAGATCCTAATTAAAAAAAAATATTCTCCCTCTCGAGCGCACAGCTGTAATCTATCTCTTGTAAAACAGCTTACATTTTCAGACTATACTCGTCAAAAGAAAAGGAGAAGGAAATGAGAACAGGTCCCAAGGAAAACTGCGCACTTTTTCAAGTGTAGAAAGATTTGAATATAAAGCATGGTTCCTAAACGTATCCAGAGATATCTAACTTGATCGCGATTGCGCGTACACATTCATGGATAACATTCACTCGATCCAATATCCTCGCTATTCTCTTTATCATCTGCTTCTATAATCTGCGACAATTAGTGCCAAAACGCACAGCTTGGAAATAGTGAATGATTGAGGAATTTATCCAAGTCACGGTATTTCCAGTTCCCGGCGCGCGGAGCCGGACCCCGACACATGGTCGACAAATCATATTTATTTATAAAAGTTCTCTTTGGATTCACCTCTTTAAATTATGCTCAGAAAAAAGTTTATTTCACGGATCTTCACCATTTTATATTTACTACTTCATGTAAAAATTTCGTATGAAAATCGCGTCCTCATTTCGTGGTGTAATTGCACATTTAAAAATAATATAAAGCAGGATAAAAATAATGTCTAAAACTTAGGAAAAGTAAGGAAAAATAACCGTGTTAATATGTTATGTTCTTTACTGTACCATAAAATTCCTCCCACAACCACGCCATCAACTTTATTTGGATGATGTTTTTAAAAAACTGAATACCTGTAGTTTTTTTAATTGGGTCATAATTGAGCTTCTTAGTGTAGATAGGTGGGAGCCATGGAAAATGACGTGCCATTCCACAATCACAAATAATTAATGAAAAGATATGCGATGTTTCAAGTTATAATATCCGCTAAGTAAACGCTCCACCAAACAAAGCTATTTTTTTCTGTTGGCAAGCTTTTTTAGTTTTCCGAAGACTATGCGATGTTTAGGGTGAGGCGAGGTATTGGTATAGCGAAACTTGGTGGCACTCGCTTATGAAGAGCGTGACGCAAAGGAGTGGAAATTATACGAGAGATGCAGGATGCGGTGGCCAGGTCTTCTTCCAGAGGTCTCCGGGAGTCCTACGGTACTTTTTTCCGCTCACCAATGCTTTATTTACACTCAGTGACCTCCCATTATTCACTGGTGAGTGCCACCAAGTTTTGCTATGCCTATTACCGTATCTACCTTCTTGACAGTGATCGCTATAGCTGTTTTAAGTCTCACCTCCCATATGAACAACTCTCCTGGAAGAACCTGCGAAAGTATTTTTGACACTCCGCTCCCAGATGAACTACTCCTCTGAGAGACTTCGCGAGTGTTGTTTTGACAGTTTGTTGTTCAACATGAAAATCTCACGTGATAGCAATATCGGAGGTTCTTTTAACTTCAAGCTTTTATATGAGAAAACCTTGTAAAAGAGCTCATAATAGTGGTTTTTACGACCATAAATCAGATGAACAACTCTCTTGATAGGTCTCTCGGGAGTTGTTATGACTCTCAGCTCTCAGATGCATAAATCTCCTGTGAGCACAAAAGCGAGTTTTTTTATCTCTAAGACGTTTCGCCTAAAGATTGGGGAATTGCTCGGAAAGAAACCTTGAAAGAAGATTCGCGTCTTGGGAGAGGATGAATATACTGGAAGACGGGTCGTTTACTCGCTGCGTTTTAATGGAGCAATTGAATTTAAGCCTTTTCAAGGGACGGTCTTCTTATTCTTCCTCTTGACTGAAAAGGCGAGAATTAGGTTTTAACTGGGAGACCTTATTTCGCCTACTCTTTTATTTTTCAAACCAGCGTTTCGGGAAAAACGAACTTGAAAAAAAAGGGGGGATGGCCGTGTTAATGAGGGTTGATGATAATGGTGGGATTTTGAACGAGTTAAAGAGTGGACCGTTATCCAGCTCACCTTCCCATTTTGTCTCGCACACCCTGAATCTTTGTGGCCGCCAGGACGGGAGAGAGGTCCAACCCCTCTGAAGGAAAAGGGCATAACGATCAATCAAGCCACGCAGTTGGCAACCGCAGGGTCCCTTCCCTCTCTTGGGATCCTGAAAAGGGTCTCGGTCAGTAAATTTCCCCGAAGTTCGCGGATTAAAGCTCTATCTCTTATTTTTGTTTTAAACCCACGCCATTCCCTTGTGTTAAATGTCCCAGTTCGAATTTCTCCGAACGAATGAATGTACGACTTGACGGGTATAATAAACGTTACGCAGTCAAAACATCTTTAATACTGCATTTTTAAACCTTTTTGTTAAACAGAACACCGCGCCTATGAGAGTTCTTAAGTATTGAAAATTCTTTGTGAACATGTCATTCGAATGATTACGCAACTTAGCGGACAGTGGACAAAGCGACCTTTCAATTAATTTTATGCTTTTACTCCCAATGAATTTTACTCTACCTTCCTCAGGAAGCTTGCTCTTAAGTTTTATAAATTTCCACTATTCGTTTAAATACGTTTTGCAAATCTAACGCTTCATGGATCATGTGGAAATGTTTCGTAAACCTTTACGATACAATGCAGTTTAATTAATAGGAGTGAAAAAATAAATGTCTCATTAAACATTTAAAAAAGAATTTTTTTATGAGTTTACGATGTTTATTATGTATCTACATCATGAGAGCTTTAAGACTACTTGCCTAGGCCATTATATCGTCCCTTTAAGGTCTCAATGGAATTCTAAAACTGTCAGCCTGGTACTGTAATTTTGATGAACTACTAGTTTCCTATAGCGTTGCGGAAATCAAATCCTTGGAAAGAGAACTTCACCCCTGTATTTTTCCGTAGTTATTTTATTAGTCATGAATTCTATGAATTAATAATTAATTAGTGTTAATTATAAGGGAGTGAATGAAACAATGAATGCCTTTGCATAGCATTTTTAATTGATCATGATACACTTATTCACCTATAGCAGCGGTTCCTAACTTTTGGTAAGCATACCCGAAAGGGTGTCAGAAAATTGTGAATAATAACGGATGAAGGCTGATATAGCAGGAAAAATATATATTAAACGTACATACAACACCATTACGACGTTCCCCCAGGGGTTTGCACAGTCAAGAAATCTTACTCACGGTGATAGGCCTGTACAAATGATTCTGCTTTAGTAATTTCCTCCATAATTCCCTACCCTTGCATGCCTCTTTTTTCAACTTCGGCCATGCATTGCTTAATACATGCCCTCCCGTTGTTAAGATTCTTAATGTTCCTTCTCGTAAGAGTATCTTCAGGCACATTCATCCATAGCTTTCTTGGTCAACCCCTTTCTCTCAAACTATTCACTCCTCGACTATAAATCTGTTTTGTTATTTTGTTCCCATCCATTGTCTCGACGTGGCCAAGCCAACGAAGCACATTCCTTTCATTCCTGTCCAAACACACTGGAGCATTCATTCCGTTGTAACGTTTGAAACTTACTTTAGTTTTTGTTTTGGTTTTCTTTTAATTTTTGTTTAAATGTTTTGATTTATTTTAGTGTGGAAACGTTTCATTGGTTTTTAAATTTTTTTGTGGTTAAGGGGTTGTTGACAAAAAGAGGAGGTTTGAGGGAGGAATGAACAAAAACTGAAAGTTGGGAGAGCTGCTCTGTATCAGATAGAAGCATTTCGTAATAAAAAATGGGAAATAAAAGCGTTGTTGATGAGTAGACACAGTCAGACGCTACACCATATTATTTCATCGCCCACTCATTCCTAACCCTGTTCATGCTACTTTTTCCGCAAATATTTCTCAGATACTCCATTTCACTGCATTTAGCCGACTCATATGCTTATCCTGGCAAACCCAAGGCTTGCTATCATATAATTAAGTTGAAAGGAATGTACGACTTTCTTTAAGGCATCTTTATAGTCGATGACGAGGCTGTGTTATGAACGAAAAGACGATTCTTTCATTTAGACTTTTGTAATTGCTCTGTCCAACACTCAAAAGTTAACTTTTGTGCATTTTAAGTACAAAATATACGCCATACAAATGAAGTAAATAATATGATAATAGTGTTGCAATTTCCGGATGTCCATCCATCTATATGAGGAGATTGATGAATTGATTGTGATATAATGGATTTGAACGATTGATGAAAATAGATGTCTTGAGAGTATAAGTATTAAATAAATTAAAATTCGGAACCGCTGACATTACTTGGAAACGAATAGCACAAATATTAAATATGTAGAAAATTAAAAGTTTTCAATTTCATTTTGGTATTCTTCGAATTTTTAGTTAGCTGTCGTGCATGCTTTTATGATTGTCTCAATATTTTCCTATTTTTTGCGGTAATCAAATTTTGGAAGAGATGAGGATCTCCGTCACTGCATTTTTAAATCAGTGTCGTCAGCGCTCCTTTGATTTCTATAGAAAAAATTGTGAAAATTAAAGAAAACTATGGTGCATATTCCTCCTTGACTTGCCGGGAAAATCATTTCTTCGCCTCTCATCTTCTATGAATTATCTTACCTTCCAAAATGTCTCTTGAGCGCTTCTAAGTTATGAGTAAAGAAAAGTAAAACAAGTGAAAAGTGCGCTGCACATATTCCTATTCTTATACGTCGTTAAAATATGTACGTCACTTCCCACCTCACCCTCCTTTCCTTCAAGAAAAACCGCAGTCTCTCAATATTTAATTTTATGGGCGCCTGGCCGTAACGAGAGAGAGAAAGAGAGAATGAATTCGGTACCAGTGAGGAACTCGCACCAGAGCTTGAATGCGATGGAGACTACGGTACCACTGGGAAGTATTAGATGACCAATCGTGATGCATTCGTGCTTACCAGCAGATTTTAAAATGGTGTTACTCTCTTCTTTTAAAAAACTTACAATCTGCTGACTGTGGTCACTCAATGGCACATACTTATTACCCTAGGAGTCTTCCAGTCGGTCGATTTTGGACAATTTTTAACACCTCGACAAAAGAAGCACTCTTTCTGAAGTTTTCTTCCCTGTTTTACATCGTTAGCTATCTGTTGAGGTTACATTCAAGTACATTTGCATATTATAGATGAGAGTTCGTAGGAGTAAGCTTCTGCATATCGGCTGTCGCGGTCAATATACCGGCCGGTGTACCGGTGCCGCTTGTGAACAGCAACCGACTAAGCGTTCAGGTTTAATTTATCGCTTTGGAGCGTATCGCCCGATAAATTGGTTATTAGACTGATATATTATGCCGCCACATATCGGAGGCATTCTTTCTTAGGCTCTTTCGTAATTTATTGTGCCTGAATGTGCCATTGAGCACAATAATAAGCAGTACCTAGGACTGAAACAACAATATTTATTCCCACTACTCATCATTCGTCTCGCCGTAAATGCGTTCTCATCTTCTCCGCACCTACGCCACTCTCAGAAAGTATCGCCCGATATATCGCCCGGTATTCGGTACCCGATATGCAGGAGCCAAACCGGTACGATCCCGATATCCGCTATTTAGAACCTTGGTTAGGAGGGGAAAAATGGATATTCACTGGAAAGGGTATTCACTGAAGAGGGAGCCTTCCCCTCTTTTTTATTCATTTTCCCCTCCTACCAACCTTCACGTATAGTTAATGTGTACAGTAACGGGGAAAAGAGCTTTGCTTGGTACACTACGTTATTTCCATAGAATTTTGTTAAATTTTTATATATTTCATCATAAATAAAAAATCTCATTTATGAAAACATATTCTCGAAAATAAAGCGTTAAGTAGGCCCTAGACGAGCAAGCTGCTTGATAAAACGGTTCAGTCAATCGATTGATGCGCGCTTCAATCAACCTTCAACCAACCTTCAATCAACCCTTCAATCTTTTGATCAAAACTCATTCTCAGTTGAATTTCCGACTCGGAAATTGAAGTGTCTGTCGTTAAGTGTCTCTGAAAATGGTTTCGAATACATATTTGGCTCATAATTAACATAGCTTAGTACTTTTCTACATTATTTTATTATAGCACGACGCGTTTCGCCAATTTACGGCATCGACAGGTTTACAAAATATATTTCAAATTATATTAATCAAAATATATTTTTAGTTATCAAAATATATTTATTTTGATACTTTGTAAACCTTACGATGCCGTAAAGCAGCGAAACGCGTCGTGCTATTATAAAATGTTGTAGAAAAGTACTAAGCTATATTAATTATGAGTACTATTAATGCCTTCATCAGCCAAGTATGCAGATTTGGCCTTTCTTGCCTTGACATTGGTTGTCCTAAAGCGGAAAAAAAGTTAAGAGGAAACGATGTTGGTCCCAGGAGTGGTATAAAATGAAAAATCGCTTCACTCATGAACATTTACTCTTCGTTCTGCGTCCTAGACTAAAGTAGTCTTTGCTTTTTACTTTCCACAGCTCAGGGCAATCCCTGTTTAACTCTGTCAGCAGGCTGATAAAATCGCGCTCCAAACTTTCAGAAGTTACACTGCTTTTTTTGCGAATTTTCAAAACTTCGAGATTCAGTTTCCGCATTTTTTAGGGAGCGATGTGTCCTCCATGGCTGCCGGGGAGTGATTGACGTATTGCTTGATCAAAATTGTCCTAGACGGTCCAGTACACTCGTCAGCCGCTTGAGCCATTCAAACTTTCTATCAATCTCCGTCAACGCTTGGCTCAAGCGTCAAACTCGTTTCTAGATGGCCAGTCATGCTTGATTCAATCGATTGACTCCAGCTTTTGATCAAAATGATTGACCGTCTAGGGTCTCTTTTATAGAATGTTCATTTTATGCATAAATATTTCATTAAATAAATCAAAAATAACTTTAAATTTACGTACACGCATATAAAAATATAATAAGTAATTACAAAGTAACTAAAAACTTATTAGGTCATATTTAAATCCTCAATGAAGTCAAAATTAATTTTTTTCATTTTCAATTTTCATGTCGGTGATGTTATAGAGATTTAAGTCCAAATTATTCAACGTTTCGTTACACACAACATTCTGTGTATGACGAGACATTCTGATGGTGCAAGCACTTTTAAATTGATCTGTCTTTGACTAGGGAAAAAGTTATGTTTTATATTCCGTGCATAAAAACAGCTTTTCGTAAAAATATACCAGCAAATTCAAACGTTTGGCCTCGTATTTGTATTTCTTATGGAAATTTGGCCCCTTTATTTCGACTTAAAACAGATTTTTCGCGGATATAGGACCTGTCTGTACCAATCGATTCCTCAGACCGCAAAACCCGCCAACATTCGGGTAGGTCGGATAACCATTTTTCGATAAAATCGTTCCATAGCACATGCATACATTACTTGATTTATATTATAAGATAGGATAGCATGTACTTGATTGCAGGGCAACGGCCTGCCACGATGAGAACATCGGTTCCCAATCAGTAACCGAAGCTAAGCATTTTTTTGCATTTTTTCTGCGATCCATGATGAAAATTTCCATCCAATATCTCGAGTGCAATTAATTTAAATAAGCAAATAAAGAACCACCTGCACCGAATTCAACGCTTTTCTTGTGGGAGTAAATGTTAACAATATTGGGGTGGAAAAAACCCCAAAATTTGCTCTTTTTAGCATTTAGAAACCTTCGTGTATTCAAATGCAACGTTTTGTCAACATTTCAAGTCAATCGACCGACTACTTTTCGAGTTTTGCGTGCACAATCATACGCAGGCTGAATTTTATATATAAAGAAGATTATGCTCGGCCCTTCATGACGGAGGAGTTGCTAAGATGTCCAAGGCATATTTTGAGATATCCATCCACCTTTCTGATATTCTGCGTCTACGTTCGTCCGAAGTCCTCTCTTCTTCCAGGTATTCCGTCTACCGCAAGCACCCTACCCCCATCCCGAAACCCTTTAAACCCACTATCCCTCGGCTGGCGTAAATTATTCCGCCAACGATGTCCTTCGGCCTCAGGTGCGCTCTCTTCGCTGCCCTATTCCCAGAATTCCACTCGCGCCTTTAAGACCCTCCCACCCACCCCTTCCGCTGCTCCTCATCGCCAGTATCTAAAGGTATAACACATCCACCCCCTCTTCTCAACCCTATATTGCTCCGAGACCCCTTTCCCCAAAACCCTTTGTTGTGTGTTCACGTCAATATGCAGCGACGCCCACAACTCCTTCCATATGCTTGCACATGGTTACCTCGTCCATTTTAACGCTTAAAATGGCGTTCCACCATGAAAAAGCTTAATTCATAGTCTGGTTTATTATATAAAAACGTGTTTTCTGAGTCATATAACCAACAAATTCATTCATTTCTGCAATATTTTTTACTCTGCCAACTTTAATTGAAATTACATTTAGCATGATGACAATAAATCACTTTGTGCTCATCTACTTAAGCTGTTGACTACCTCGGTGACGTTTACCTTGGTAATAACGCCTTAACGTTAAAATGGATCAGTAATAAACAACTTAAGTGGAAGAGTATAAAATTATTTCTTTTCACCATTATAACGAAGCAAAATTCCTCAAAGCTTCGACTGCCTCCATCTGTTTGAAATTGCATAGTGACATGATAAATGGGTGAAAAATGGGGAAAATATTATTGTACTATTTAATAATAATGTCATTTTTGGGTAAAGGTGTTAATTAGATGCTAATTATACCAGGACTTTGAGTGGTAATAACATTTAGACACCTTCCCATCTTCTATTCGTGTTATTATTGGATTAATGCTAGAAAGTCCTCATTCGTTAACTTAATAGAAATGGCGCTACAGTCGCCTATTTTTGACGCTATTAAGAAGTGTTCATTAATTACCGTTATCGATGAATAATCTGCAAATGTTGCACCTTAATACTATAATTATTGCTAACAAAAATCAAGGTGTCACGCCAAGTTCAGTATTCTAAAAATACATATTTAAATATAATTTCGTCTAATTTTCGAAACCAGCGCCGAAAGCTCTATTCATTGTATCATTCAATGAAGGTAAAAAATGTAAATTATAATTCTTGTGTTAATTCCATTAGTGCCAACTAACAACCAATTACAACCAAAAATATGTTTATGAGTTCAAACGCATAAAAAGATTCACTCACTATATGGTCTATGAATATTTTTCGACTCATTTAAAAAATTATTTAAATGTGCACTCAATGGCCTACGTACCACTCCAGCCACCTTAATCTGGAATTGATACTAACAAGTATCATGAAAATCTGTCCCGCTGGTGAAAATACTTACGGAATAGCGAGAGAAATGATGCGTGGAATATAAGTGCGTTGTATGGATGCAACCAAAAGTAGGTTTAATTTGTACTAAATCTCAATGTGTGAAAATATACTTTCTGTAACATAACCGCATTTATTTAGCAAAAATCGGCACCATCGCATTCATTTCCCGTTTATCGCAAGTGCTAAGAATCACAAACTATAAAGGTAGGTTTACAATAACAAGTTTTATTGCGCAAGTTATTTGCAGGGAGCGTGCATATGTCCGCAGACGTAATGTTACAGGTGCAAACGGCTCTCCAAGCCTACTTGCAGATGTTTTAGAAGTTTATGTAGGTCACTTGCAGAAGCGTTTTGTTGCCAGTATAAACTCATCCAATTAGGCTCTGCACTACCTCTTGAAAATATTTTCGTCAGAATTAAATCCCCCACAACATCTTGTGGAAGAAGCTTGCGGAATTAACTTGCCAGTGTAAAATTGTGTACTGTGAACATTGTACCTTGTTCTGACTCTCGTGGTCTCGATCATACCTCCTTAAGGAGGTTCCGCCGCGACTTTGTGAGTCAAAACAAATACTGAATTCCACATTTTTTATATTTTGTCCAAAAAATCCTGCTTTCATTGATGCAATGCGTTACCTATAGAAACCCAAAAGTAAGTTACAAAATATGCAGATTTTAATAAGACACTGAGCCGACTGCAGCGCCATTTCCTACGAATTACCGCGTTTTGACTTCAATTACGGCAATTATTCTGCAATAACTATAAAAATAAGGTGGTAAGATGCCTGTATTTTATTTTTATTCAATTTCTCTGGATTATCTTCTTCGTAGAGACAGTTTTCCACGAAAATGGCATTTGTATTATATGGAAAAATACTATTTTTCCCCGTGTTTCTCTCATTCCCCCATTGAACACCATGTAATTTCAAGTTCAATTATAGAATAAAATAGCGTGGAAAGGCATTATTTTGGTTGTTCATATCAGATAGAGGACAACTTTTTCTACAAGTAGACGGAATATGAATAAATTGACATTTAAGTCGTTTTACGGTGGAACCACCTTAAACTCTACTCTCTCCTCCCCTTCACTTTAACTCCTTCCCATACCCCTCTCCTAACCCCCTCCCGCCCCCCCCCCCCTTTGTCTCCTTTTCACAAAGTGCCAGCCGGTTCCCATCCCCGGTGAAAGCGAAAATTTCCAGGAATTCCGAGACCGCATGCCACGAGACTGCTTCTTCTGACTGAGAACCTTTCCACCTCACACGACGTCCCTTCTCAATTCACTTTTTACTCCCCACCTTTTTTTTCGCCATTTTTTATTTGCTTCCCTGTTCATTTATTCAACCCTGGTTTCCGCATCGCGGATAAGCTTTTCCATCGATCCTGTTCAACGCAAAATTTTCTGCTTACGAAAGTCGCCTCACAGATGTTGTGAAGCGATCACAATTTGGATTTTTCTTTTTCAGGAAGACCTCTACTGCCTTTTTATAAATGCCTAAAAATGTTCATTGACATGAGCTTCAAAATCGTTAGCAACTAAGGTTTATACTTTTCTAAATACTAAAGACGGATTCAAAAACTAATAAAAAAAGTGGTGGGTTCATATTTATTTCGGTGTAATTCACCCCATTGAGCATGTTTCAATGTTAGACAAATTTAAATGGCTGAATGAAGAAACGTTTTCAATCCTGTGTACAACTACGGCGACAAATCTAACTTTTAGGAGGACGAGAACAGGCTGCAGGCCTTCGAGATGGGGGTGTGGAGGAGGTTGGAGAAGATGCGGTGGACGAAAAGGAAGACAAACGAGGAAGTGTTGGGTGAGGAGAGGAAACTTCTGGATGTGATTCGGAGGCAGTAGGGTAGGCGGTGGGAAGAGGTGCAGGGTCGATATATATCGCATCGTCTGCTAGCGAAGGATCGAACGTGAAGCAAGCGAGATATCGAATGACCTTAATTTTGAATGAAGGTGCAAAGGATTGCTCAAGGCCGTGATAGAGGGAAGGATGTTGGGCAAGCAGGGAAGGGGAAGAAAGAGAATAGGTTTTATGGACGGGATGAAGAAGGGTGGGACGTACGCTGAGATGAAGAAATAAATGCTAGAGGTAGATAGGGCACGGCACGTGTAAGAGTCTGCTGGATATTCTCTGACTTTCATTATAACCTACCTCTAACCGGTAGATTACTCTAAAGTAATGAGAAGTGGTAGGAAAGGGTAAACGTAATTTATTTTACGGTATTACTTTACTTTAATTAATTACTTTAATTAAAAAGTAATTACTTTTCTCATGTCAGCCATAAGTTAGTCTTTTTTTAAACATTGATTTGTATAGATTTGCTTTAAAATTGGTAACATTTTGGCAGGTTTTTACATCATCGGGGAGTTAAATGCTAACTTTGGGGTACAGTAGCTATAAAATGCTTAAAATATATATCTGTTTTACACGGGGGGATTTGCAGATCTAAACGGCACGCCGTTCACAACCGCCGCGGCGAGACCTTGTTAGGCAGTTGTGGTTATCTTTTTTTGAAGATGAACGCCCTGCGGATAAGAGACATTGCCATAAATCCTTTGTAGGTCGATCTCTTGAAAATAACGTGGGCATAAATAGCGTACAATCGGTCAGGGTGTTCAAAGTGTGGAACTTATGAAGTATAATACTTTTGATTTGTTACCAATTTCCCAGCGTATTGGAGCAGTTTTAAAAGTATTTAAATTCAGCGCGCTTCGACAACTAACTCCGACTGGTCACTCCGCGCTTACCTCTAGCCATATGCATACAGAGGAAACAGAACTTGAAAATGAACTTTTAAACAGTCTCCGGGACTATAAAATAGATCAGTCGCGAAACATTAAATCCTTAAATTTGCCCTTCTCTCATCCCATGTCCCCATTCCTACTTAAACCATCCTCCCATTAACCATTACACCCAAGCCATTTTAGGGCAAACCACGTCCACCACATCATCACCTGACTCGAATCCTCAAACATTCTCCAGGGACAGCCATGAGGGACAAAGTACAAGAGAAATTGGATGCTAGGGCTTGATTCAGGCCTCATTTTGAGGAGCCAAGTATTTTTTAATAGAAACTATAATTCAATTAATGGATCCATACCTAACCACCATTATTCCTTAATTCCGACCATGGTTTCAGAAACTTAATGCAATTTTCTAGGTCAGATCCATTTTATCTTACTTTAAAATACCATTTTCAAGATCAGATCCATTTTATCTTACTTTTATATGCCATTTTTATAGAAGGGTTCATTGTCTCTTACTTTAATTTGCCATTTTTATGGTCGGATCCAATTCTCTTAATTTTATTTTTAATTTTTCAAGATCTGATCCACATTCTTTTATTTGCCATTTTCATGACCAGATCCCATTTCTTTTTCTTTTATTTGCTATTTTCAAGGTTGAAACTACTTTTTCTTGCTTTTATTTGCCATTTTAAAGGTCTAATCTATTTTCATTTGCTTGTCTCTGCCATTTTCAAGGTCCGACCTTGATAATGGATGTAATTCGCTGAAACCGTGATCTAAAATAAAGTTTAAGCGTGGACAAGTGCTAAGCTTATCATTTTTAATGGACAGAAACTTTAATGGACAGAAACGTGGGGTTGCATATATACAGCCCTTGGCGTCACTGACTGACTCACGTATACAAATTCTAACCCACTTCCAGAAGAGCTATGGACTTGAAATTTTTTGTGAAATTTTTTTGGCAAAATTCATCGTAGGAAAAAATCCGAAAACGCTGAATTTTGAACTGAAAGTGACCCAAAAAAAATAAAAATGGCCGATTTTTCGACTTTTCGAAATGTAGACTTTTGGTTTCTCCTTAATATCTTTTGAATTATGGGTCGGATCTGCAATCTGATGGGATTTTCATGTGGATTATTGAATTATCTAAACGTTAAAAAAATTTAAAGCTCTACGATTAATATTTGTATCACCAGAGGTCCTCGAACACAAAATATCGTTAAATATTTCTATTTTTTGCGTTAGTTAATTTTTAACTCCGAAACTAAGATTCCGATAGAAAAATACTTCCTTCAAAACTTTTAGATCTCTGTGAGACCTACAATTTAATTTCTTTTGTTTTTTTTTCTATCTTGTATAGTGCTCTTGTTACATGGTGCCAAATACGAAATTCGGTAAAACTGTAAAATGTTTCATTCCCTCACGCTCTTAGAATGACAGACGTGTCCATGAAAGTTTTAAGGTATGTGCGTATCCTTGTGTTCTTTTTGAGTAAATAGTGAAAAAAAACTTTTTTTGCTTTATTTTACTCACTAAATTTTCATGATTGACGGCATATGCCCGACTGGGAACTAATAGATGGATCATTCCCTCCGCACTAGAACTGAACCCGACTTCACGATGGTGATCATGTGGGAACCTGTGCTTCCTTCGTGGAAGGTCGTTACATTTTCCAGTATATTATTCCATGTTTTGGAGTATGCGATAGTATTTGCAAAATATATTCAGTCTATGACAACTAAAAGTATCTAATGGTACTTGAATTAATACGTTTCGAAAAAATAGTTTCCGTTATTTGCGAGTACCTCGAAAACTAAAATGGATTGGTTTCTCTATTTTTTCTATTTTTAACTTAATTTCCTAGAAAAAAACGATTTATTTTCAAGTAGTATGCAAAAATGGCATCGTAAGATAGGTCACTCATTTTTTTCGTGTATTTCACCTTTCCTGCCTTTATTGTAAGCAATTTCAAGATGATTTTTCGAAAAAAATTACAATAAATCGAATGATTCCGGTTTGGTAACCTGATACTGGGTATTTATTCCAATAAGTGACGCTAAAATAAACAAATTACATGATAACGGTACAACCTCCTTCACAACTCCACAATATAAGACCATGACCCTTTTTCGACTGGAATTGAAATTCTTGAAGTACCTTTGATTTGATTGCATGCATCGATTTTCTTGAAATGGTAGGATGACTTTATTTGTGACAGATAAACTTTATGGGTCTACGGATGGAAGGTTGACGTAAAAAAATCAGGGAATCCTTACTTTTTTTACCTACCAGCCTTGAGATTTATTGTACTACGGGATGGAATTTCACTGTGGCTCTGGAGATTGGAAGAAGAGGAAGAAGGGTCTATAAATCCCGAAATCTGACCCTCTAAAGGATTACGTCCTCGTCTTCTTACTCGCATACCTTTCTTTCTTCCGTTGTCGCTTTCTGCTTTCAATCTCGTCGAATTACTCTTCGATGAAACCTGCTCCCATATCATTCCCGAATCAAAGGACAATCACGTATCTCTGACGGTCCTCGGTAGAAAGATTCCGAAAATGCGATGCGACATCCCAGTGTGTTTTCCCTCTTTCTCCATTCCAGGTATGGGAAAAAATATGTTTTACCCCATTTGATCCTCTAAGAGGATGTTCATCTTAATCTCATTGGAATCATTGGATTCTCCGAAATAAATACGTCTCAGAATAGAAAGCAATTTCATTCAGGGTTGTGCTCTGGTAATGCTATTACCAGTGGATAAAGGGTAGTCTTTTCCTTGGGAAAAAATTTTCGATCAGTCCCTGGTCATCCTGATATACTGTTCTTAATCATGCCAACAATATTATGAGAATTCAATGACTTATGAAGTTCAGGTTACATCTTTCGAGTAAAAATTTCATGTTAAGTGAAAACAAGGAGTTGTGAATTGTAAATCTAATTACATTAAATCAAAATGGGCATTTATGAATAGCTGAAGGAAAAAAATTCTATGGATCATTAAGTTTTAAATATAATTAACGTATGTTCATCGAAAAGTCTGAAATTAACTCTTTTCCTATAAAATTTTGTTCATGAGCCGAAATTAAATTCTAGGTACCGTTTACCTTCTAAACTCATAGAAATGTTTAGGTAATGAAAACAAGAGTATCTTATGGCCATAGAGCTAAAGAGAACTGTTTGTGATAGCCATACGAAAAGGTCAACTATTCACAGAAAATGTTCATTTTCTTTCCATCATTTGGATAACTTATTGTAGTATCGCTACTTGATTTGAATTGGGTTTCAAAGGTTTTCGTGGTCAATTCAAGCTGGACCTGCAAAATGAAAGAGGTTAATATTAGCATGTAGTTAAATTAATTATATATTTGGATCTTCTGAAGCACGTACATAATCTTATTTTGCAATAATACGTTTCTCCTCTTGCTTTTAATATTTTGGATCATTTTTGTAGTCAAAAATATTTCTTAGCTTCTTGTTTCTCATTCATCGTTTTCGTTCTACCTCAGGTCACAGCCCTCAGGTGATTCCATCGAGTAATGACATAAATGCCACTTTAGTTCGCAAGAACGTATCCTCTTTTTGATATAGACCACATAATTATGCCTTATATGCTTCCTTGTTGGCGAATTGAACTTGAAATTACATGGTGTTTAACGCAAGAACGGGTAAAATAAAATGTAAAATAATAATTACATTATATAGATGCAAAAAGCATTATATAAGCAGTTTCCAGCAAAACTGCTTATAAGAGGCGGATTCTCTCTGGTAATGAAATTATGATAATATTCAGGTACTAATCCATAGTGAGTAACATTTTATTGACTCGCGCAAAAAAAAAAACGTTTTCTCACTATTCCCAAAGGTCGCAGACTGTTACTGAAGCTCTTACGCTATTTCCGTGATGATCTTATGTTAGTCATATTATGAAAGGTTTATGCGGGTAATTTGGCCAGTGCAACGCCGTTTTTTCTATAATGTTCAAGCATTGTGTATTCAGTTCCAATTTCATTACTGAGATGACTGTGGTGTAGTGAAATCTTCCTCTGGATGGCTGACGTTTCGACGTGTCACTTTCCTTCATCATAGTGTATTTATAAATTGGAACGATCGAGCTCGTAGATCAGTTAGTATAAATATGTATGAGTGGATGCTTGTAAATGTGTACCCAAGGTGTGTGTGTGTTCAATTTGCAAACTGAGCACGGGTGTGTCCGCACTACGGCCAGGTTTCAATTCAGGCAAACCTAAGTAGTTTGTACCATGAACTCCATTCAGTGCGAGCCTGGGCATTACTTGTAATGTCGAACGGACAAACAACGCGTGTACATAAGTCGAAAAATACGTCAAACCAATAAGTGACGGTAGCCGTCACCTTGGCATATCTCGTGAAAACTCTAATAAACGAATATTTACTAGCATATGAAAGTTCATTAGGTCACGCAGGAACATAATAATAGTTCTTAAACTTAAAAATGGCAGATTAATCAACAAATACATCCAAATTTGGCCTCACTATCTCTCACGAAGTTCGCAACCCTCGACACAGCGGATGCCATGATGAATTATTGCGATGGATACGGCCTCTTCTCTTGCTAGCTCGTACCAGCCTTCTTATGGTCGTGAAATCGATCCAAAGGTTGCAATTGTGTTGTCACTTCGTGAATTATGGGAATATTAAGTACGGCTTGTACGCCTTTACGTGATTTGGAACACGGCCGAAATGAGAGTAGGGTGTGTATTTTTTTCTTTCATTTATTGTTTATTTTATTTCATCTGATTGAATTTATTTGACTTTAATAAAATGTCAAATTATAAATTTAAAATATACATGTAACTATTTGAGAGTTTTTTGTATATGTACTATGTAAGAATTTGTCTACTCCTATAGGATATTTGTCCAAGCATCTTCAGGTCTACAGTCCTGAAGATGCTTGGAAAATCTCCTGTTGAAACGGCAGCCATCATGAACATATTAACCCGGCGAGAAGCGTGAGAAGAATTTGCCAGAATTTTTCGCTGGGAAGCCGCTTATTTTTCTTAAGCTGGGTGGAGCGGTGATCGTTGGCCATTGAGTGCTTAATTTAATATTTTTCTAGGAAGTCGAAAAACATTTTTTGACCGCATTTAACCAAAGTGTGTCTGTTTATGAGTTGGGACGTACCATACAGGCAGTAGTGGAAATGATACAAGAATTATTTTTTCCTTAATTAAAGCATTTCATGGCTAGAGTTTTCGGCATTTTATTTTAAAGTTAAAGAAAAATATGTTAAAATATGTTTTTTCGAATATTGGACTCGGCATGACACCTAAATATTTGTCAGCTACAATAATAATAGTAAGGTACCTATGTATTATTTCGCGTTTATAAGAAAATCTCTGCATATGTAACCGATTTATTACAAAATATATGCCATGTGCCATTAGGCTACATGTTAAAATTGTATTGAATTGCCAAAAAACCTAATCAGCTTTCATCTGAAGATATTGATCCAATCACCTTAAAAACTGGAGTAAATTTGCCTTGACGTAACTCATTATTTTCTTTCTCTGGATCAGGTGTTCGACATCCTGTGGAGCGACCCGACCCCGAACGAGGGCTGCGAGCCCAACACCCTCCGCGGTGCCGGCACGTACTTCGGACCGGACGTGACGGAGCAGTTCTTGGAGAAACACGGCCTCTCGCTATTGGTTCGTTCGCACGAGTGCAAGCTGGACGGGTACGAAATGGTCCACGGCGACAAGGTGAGTGAATAGTACCTAATCTACCTAGGTTCGCACTCCTAACTTATTTACTGCCCTTGTCCCTCGGTCATTCTTTTCCTAAGTTATTTCATGAAATCCATATTCATGAAACAAGTTTTGTGAACGTACATGCCTCCATGTCACACGATCAGGAAAAAATTTATTAATTCGGTGCTGACGAGCTGATGGCTTGAACGAGATTTTTTTTTATAAATGCAAAATAGTTTCAGGCGTAAATTGGTGGAACTTATTCATTATGAAAATGAAAAACTTTAAACTTTGCGGTTCCACAATGATCTTCTTATTAGCACCTCCCGGGTTTCGACCAACTACAGTCTCGTACTCGTACAGCACTCGTCAGTCCTGATGATGACGTTGTAGTACGTCGAAACCCTGGTCGTGGTAATAAAAAGATCATTATGGAACCAAAAATTTAAAAGTTTTTCATTTTCACGAGAATTTTTTGTTGCAGAAAATTGATCCATAGCGTAAAATCGTCACGAAAAGAACAAATGGTGAGGGTTTTCCTCTGATTCTACGAACCTGTAGAGTAATTATGAGGAAATAATTATAGCCTGAAGTATCAACTGAATGAATTGCATGAACAAACTGATTGACTGTCTCACGATAACGCACCTAAAAATTCCAACGTTGCAGTTTCCTAATATATTTCTGTGATTTATTGATCCAATTACGGCAGTTGGTTTAAGGTGGTTCCACCGTAAAATGACCTCAATGTCATTTTATTAATATTCTGTCTACTTGTAGAAAAATTTGTCCTCTAACTGATATGAACAACAAAATAATACCTTTCCACGCTATATTACGCTCTAATAGAATTTGAAATTACATGGTGTTCAATGTGAGTATGCGAGAAACACGGGAAAATAGTATTTTATATAAAATTTAAATGGCATTTTTGCGGAAAACTATTAATAAGAAGGAAATAATTCAGAGAAATTGAATAAAAATGTAATATAGGTATTTCACCACCTTATTTTTTTTGTTATTAGGGAATTACCGCCGTCATTGAAGTCAAAATGTGGTAATTCGTAGGAAATGGCGATGCAGTCGGCTCCTTTGGCTGGAAAAAAGTGCTCATTTAAAATACATTCGTGGAATAATCTGCAAATTTTGCTCCTTACTTTCGGGTTTCTATAGGTAATGCATTTCATCAATGAAAGCAGGATTTTTTGGACAAAATATAAAAAATGTGGAATTTAGTATTTGTTTTGACTCACACAGTCGCGGCGGAACCTCCTTAACAACAGACGTTTGCCAAAAATAATACTGCTTCTGCCACACAATGGAATAAGATCCCCATTTCACTCAAATATACGATAACAATAATTCTTTCCTCCTCATCCAATTTCACTGACGGTAAATATGGCGGAATTCATATGCGTTTTCTTTCTCAATAGGTTGAAGTAGTCTCTGGCAGAGAAATGGTAGTGGCGCAGAAAATCCAATCAGTGGTCCCGCTTTGTCAATAATTTAAAGAGTTACTTCATTTACAGAAATATGCAGCATATTGGCACGCGCGTGCGTAGTCCAATCCTGAAAGTTATCACGGGTTTACGAAATGAATGAATTTACGAAAAAAGTTACCGTTGGACACCGGCTTACCGACGCACCCGTCGTCTTCCCGTCAAGGAGAACTGTATTGCAATTGATTAGAGCATCAGCGCCAGTTGTTGACAGATTTGGCAAGCAAGAGTCCTAAACAGTAGCCAAGTAGCTGTTTATTTTCATATTAGTTGAAAAGCCTACTGAAGCAGGATAAAACACTGGCGAAATAGCCAAAAGGTAATGAATAAAGATAATAATCATGTGGAAATCAATTTGTGGTTTAATTATTAATAAATAACCATTAAAATGGCGTGAAAATCTCCTTGACAGTTCATCAGAGTTATTTTAAATTTAATTTTTTAATGAGACGTGTATTTTTTAAAATTCTTGCAATTGATGTGTCGGTTGGTGGAGAACGTTTATGGGAGCTCACTAGCCATCTATTGGTCCACATTTGAATCACTTTTCCAAGCAATTGAACCATGCGTAAGAACGCGTAGCCTTTTATATAGTAGGTGTATTTCATTATCAAAATGTAAATTATCCGCAAAAATAATTTCAAATATTTTGCTTATAGAAGTTTGAGCATGTTTCACTCTAAAAACTTATAAAAAGAAGATGGAACTTCTGAAAATTTAAATATTGAAATCAACATCATATGTTCCATTTAATATAAAAAAAGTTTCAATAGACCGTGTATGACATTTTAACATCGTCTGTAGGTGTAAAATAAGTGAGTTATTCGGTTGAAATAAGCTGCAACTAATTTTTACATGAAAATATTGCTCAAACTTTTAAAATAGATACTTATTTTTAGTTGGATAGCATACCAGAAGTGGTAGCTTAGACATAAGACAGCAATGAAATTTACCATGAAACTTCAAATTCAACCTAAACTTTTCATCTCAGTAAAGGGACCTTATGGACACTAGTAAAACTTTAATGTTTATAATGAAAAAAGAAGAGTTTTCCTTGTTTTTCCATTTCAAATGTACAGTAATTTATGGATGAAATTATTTCATGGTAAAATAACAAGAGAGAGATACAAAGAAATCGTTTGGTTAACAGTTGGGAATTAAAACTGACGAAAATATTGTTTTGGTTTGATATTTAATAGAATAAATGAAAGAATGCATTTTTTGAGAGCTACTAACGGATTTTGCTAAGTATCGTCATTTATACCCTATTGCCTCTTTAGTGCCCAGATAATGTATTTCAGGTTGTATGATTGTCGGTGATGGTGTACATTACAGGAAGGTATATTTCTTTTATATATTAGTAAGTAAATGATTTGCTGGAAAATGCGACGAGAATAATTGATTTCACAAAGCTTGGCCTTACTTGTTTGGGATATAACCGTTGATTCATTTTCGTAGCGATTTTTCCTAAGAATATTGCATAAGCTAGCTTCCATGGCATGAGAGATGCACTTAGCCAAAAGTACCCGTTCAGAGTACTATGTAAATATGCTACTCCCATTTCTGAGAATGAAATGTTAATGGTAAAAAACTACCATTTTAAGCCCCATAGAGTGCTCACGATTTAATATGAACATTTAAATTCATGAAATTATGACCTATCTTACCTGAGAAATAAACCTGTAACTATAGCAACAACGCGTGCTTCCACATAAATTTTTCCACAAAGTTCATTATTCTACCGTGAATATTGTTTTCGTGCAATAATGAGTAGCATTTCAAGCTCAGGCTGTTGGAAACTATGCTTATGTTCATTGTTTTCTTTACGTAAATATGCGTATATGTTTTGTAAGACTTTCCCACAATAATGACATATGACCCTCACAGCAAACTAAAAAATTGGGAGTTAGATAATGCTTACAAATATTTAGAAAGCAAACTGTAAGTATCCAACGAATTGACGCATTGATCATTATGCATAATTCATGATAAATGAAATAATTTATCGTGAGATGTATATTAGTAACCTCTATTAATTTGTTTGTAAGTGCACTGATTAACTATTAATATTGGAGAGCTAAAAAAAGATAATGGTGGCAAAAATGGTTATCCTCTGCAAAACAGATAAAACAATGAACGCATATATAACATTTATACAAAAACTTTAAAGACTGATTTGAAATTTTCGGGGCTGAATCCTGAACTATGATTTCGTTTGGTGCTGGAAAATCCTATATCTGGGTTTGCTCGATAGCCTATAGATTATTATTACATTAATATTAACCAAATTTCATGAATGGGGATATACTCAATGAGTCGCCTCTATACTGATTAGTATACAAGTTATACATGGAAAAACCGATCCTAAGAGTCTCTGAAGCTTTGAGATGATCCTTTTTAGAAGACCATTCATCTTCTTACTCACGTCATCAATCATTGGGCAGTGACCTCCAGAGTCCAGTCTCCACGCTGTCTGGGATTTTGAGACGGATAAGATTGTTCCTAAGGCTGAATAGAGAAGGGAGGGATCGTTAGCATTGTCACTGTCCACCCAGGAAGTAGAGTGACCCTGTCAAAACACATTTCCGAGGAATGAAGATGGATTTCGATAGGGAAAAAGAAGAAGTTCGTTTCGAAAGGCTGCAAATCGAACGTCTTACGAGTGTCTTGCGGCTAAAAATAACAAATCGATTATAGATACGCGTTTATCAGAGTGGAAAGTTAATAGGCGTTAGACGAAGAAAGAAGTAATGGAACGACCAAAAATAGACACATGGCGATAGAATTCGGCATGAAATAAGTCATAGTCAGCAATCCTCAATCCAAATATTCTTTTTCAGAAGCTTTCCACTTTACTCTCCTACTAGTTCAGGATAAATAAATAAAATTTGACCCGAACCCATAAATAATTAATAACAAAGTCGGACATTTTTAGATGTTTTCAGGACCCCTTTGAGAACAACATATCAAAAGTCCCAAGCGCTCGCTGGTGGGATAACGAAAATATCCTGGAAAAAACCTGGAAATGTTGGGGTTTTCCTGGAATTCGTGCTATTTGGTAACTAGAAGAGCTACAGAGGCGTTCTTTTTTCCGGCACATCTGTTTGAGTGCTCTACATTAGTGAAAAGTGTCCAGTAGCCTCCCGAGGCTCCCGTTCTGATCCTGATGATGAAGAGCCGAAGAAAATGAAGAATGCGACTGCAACCTAGGACCAGACGATGTACAGCATAGGTTGTACGATTGTCCAAAATACGCAGAAGAAAGAACTGAGCTTAAGAAGATCTTCGGAAACTGGCCAGTTACACTGGAAGAGGTTGGAAAAGGACTGGGGAATAAAAAAGCAGCCGAAGCAGTTTCAAACTTCACAAGACCGCGAGAAGGAGAAGGGACGTAGAAAAAATCAAGACAAGAAAAGAGAAGGAGGAGAGAAGAGAAAAAAAGAAAAGGAGGAGAGAAGAGAAAAAAAGAAAAAAGAAGTGGAAGGAATGGTGAGAATGCTGAGGAGGAAGAAGGAAGAAGACAACTTTGTGATAGAAATACTAAGAAGAAAATGACAATTGTAAAGTAAGCAAAGAAAATCGCAAGACACCCGATGAAGAAATCAAAGGAGAAAACCAAATAATTTTTTTTTAATAATAATACACTTTGTAAAATTAAATGTAATTAAAAAAACATTGAAACTTGAAGTACACTAGCAAAATATGAACTAATTGTTAAAAAAAGTAAAATGTAGAAAAGTGGGGGTTTAATAATGGGTACCCCAAATATTATTGTAATTGAAACAATAAAGAGGAACTCCGCTCTATCTTTTCAAGGGAAGATGGAGTGGGAGGGAATTGGTGTTCCAATTCTCTCCCTTTTAATAAAAATAAAAAATCATGTACTAAACTCGGCTTAAACCGATATTTGTCGGACTACTAAGCTGCGAAACGGCATTACTAGAACTTGTTTCGGTGCTTCACACAAGTGTAACCATTCTGAGCACCAATACTTACAGCAGCACCTGCAGTTCCTGCCCGCTTACATGGTGCGAGAAGTGCCCGATCGTCTAGAGGCGATGCTCTGATACCTTTAAAGGGCGCTATTCGCTCAAGTATTTGCTTCTGCTAACAGCTTCATTCTTCATACTAATAGTTATCAACCTAAAAATGCAAACATCGATGCTCACTACCCTGAAACCGTCAGAACTAGCACAAGCACGGGAAGTAATCCGGAAGAATGTACATATTTTGGCCATGGATTTGGGCTGATTTCCAAAATTCTTGGATTGTCGCCTTTCATTTCCAGTAGTTTATATGAAAAGCCGCTAGGGCCACGCGTGTAGTGGTTATTCTCATAGTTCTTAAGATTCTCGCCCGATGGCGCTGCGATCGTTGCCCGCCGCCCGTAACGGTTTTTCGACTTAAGAATAGGTTTTTCCCTGAAAGTGCGGAAATTCATCTCCAATTTCGCCTCAAATACGGAGTGGATTCGTCATACTTTATCTCTGCGCCCAGATAGGCTTAGCCACGATATATATGTGGACTATCCTCGTATTTAGGGATGCGGCCTAACCTGTGCTAGCTGGGAAACAAATAGAGATGTCAAGTTAAATTAAACTTTGTAAATATAATCGGTTACTAACAAATATCATTATTAGTTATTCAACCCTAAGCTTCAATGACTGCAGCTAGGTATGGGCAAGTTAATAAAATATACCGATAGATATCGTATCAATATTTAAAACATTCATCGATAGTTATCGAGCCAAAATTATCGATATTTTGATATATCGATAATTTTGCCAAAACAAGTGCTTCCTGAAAGTTTCACCAAAATATATAAAAAATGTTGAAGTAAAATTTGGAAAATTATGGACATGTAGAAGTAATAAAATTTTTTTTTTATTTTTACAATCAATTTTAATCAATCAAACCAGTATTTGTCTGATATTGACACCAGAAGAACTCTCTGTTTTACATGTTCCCCAGTTAATCTACACCTGTTGTCCGGTACCACGAAGTTAACTGCAGAAGCCACTCTTTCGGATGGAACAGATGAGGCTTGGCATATTAAGTACTTCAGCGCGATTTCCGAAGGAACCGGTGTGAAGTTTCGGGAGTTCACCCAAAACTTTATTGGATCTGATTTCCTCTCCAGTAGTGGTTGGTCCAGATACTGCTTCAGCTCATTAGGGACAGAGCTAGAGCTGGGAACCTCTTGCGTAGTGGTGCTAAGAGATAATAGGTGTTCATGTCTGGACCAAATTAAACTTCTATCAGCGTTTTCTCGTTCTGTTTGTGCAGATCGTACTTCTGGAGAACGTTGTCCCATTCGCCTATGTTCTAAGCAAATATCACTTATTTTCGTTATAGCACTGGACACCGCAGCTGGAGAAACAACGGTGACGTGCTAAACAAATATATCGAATTTGATACTCGGAAAAAAATCAATTTTTGATATATCGACATGAAAAATATCGACGATAATTATCGGTAGATTTTTTAAAATATATCGAGTGTTTGATATATCGATATTTTTTGCCCAAGCCTAACTGCAGCTCTTCACTTTACGCTGTCCCCTGCTAACTCCTTATAATAAATTCATTTTTATTAATTTAGCAATGTACAAATGCATATTACACTCACTTTTACAGTATAAAATAAAATACACTAACAAATATGAATTATAATTTTTTTCCCTTAAAAGTTTACAGGTAAAGTATTGCTAAGCCTATGGCTTGTCAGCAGGTGCTCTTCTTTTAGTCCACCGGATTTTTCTAATCAAATATTTAAACAAAAATCAAAGAATAAAAAGTTTTTTAAAAACATATAATGTTATAGATAGGTACCGGTTTAATTTTCAGAAAACAGCATTTTATAAAATATAAAGGAAAACAGATTTAAAACCTAAAATGCAATAAAAACACAAATATATACAATAAACAAAAAAGCATGTATGTATATCAAATCATAATTACCTTAGTTTAAGTACCAAAAGTTTTGTTTAAAAAATGCACAGCATTTTTCTGTCAGAAAACATTTAAAAAATATAAAAGAAAATAGATTGAAAACCACATAAAGTAATGGAAATAGATAAATATACATAAAAAAACAATTATATAATAGTACTGCCAAATCATAAATATCTTAGTGACATTACTGAATATTTTAAACAAATTCACAGCATTTTAATTGTTTAAATAACAGAATACCATATTGAATCAACTGCATTGTTGTTTATGCAACAACCATTGTTTCACTTCTTTCTTTAATTAAGGCATTTTGTCAGTTTCTCGTATTGGTTGTGGTAATTTATTTAAAGTCTTTGGAACAATGTACATTACCGTGGTTGTTATAATATTTGGGAGCAGAATATAAGTTTTCATTACAGCGGAGTCCATAATCATGATTTACACTTCTTTGTATTTTGTACTTGTTTTGGAAGAATTTGTCACACATTATGACGCAGTTAATTATTTCAGTTGTTGGTAATAAACCTAGTTTAATATATATATATATATGTTTGATACATTGGACTCAGTTACATCCAGATAGGCTACTATTTTAAATGAATATTAATTACCTCATGGAAAAAACTTCGGTTCGTTGTTCCCCTGATTGTTAGTTCTTATCGCATGATAGCTTCGGCTAAACTTTGGCAAAGCAACTTTTTCACTTCAGTTGGCAACGCATATTTCAAGAGTGATAATTGAAAGAGAATGTATCGAAGCTTTCCACACAAATAATTCAAATGTAATCTAAAGTTGTATTTTTCGTCTATGATCAAACCTAATGTATTTAAAATGATCAACCTGTAAAATTACAAAACACGAATGTAAGTGGCAGCTATTGCTTGTTTGGCAGCCCAGAGCAGAATGCAAGCATAAGTTGGAGACTTAAGTTTATAGCTCTTCTTCTTTCTTTAAAACTGAGAAATTGCAAGATAAGTTTTATATATTGTTGATGTCTAATTTATTGTCGTGGCACCATCTTTGGATGACACAAAAATCGGACTGAAGTTCTTACCTAGCCAGGGTAGACCACAGGCAGGACCACTTATAGAACTGAGGTTTATAAACCCCCACTCTCTTCTTTTCTACCCTTCCAATGGTCCATATCCCTGAGTCATTGTGCGCAACACTCCATACGAATGTTTTCAGGTACTTCTTCTTTATTGGTAGCCCAATTTTCTTTGACCACAACAGTTGTGTTTTCGTATTTTGAGCTGTAAGTGCTTTCTTGACTTGAGTATACTTGATATATAATACGCAATTATAAAAAAATATGTTTATTCCACGCTTCATAAATGCCTAAACTTATTTTGTTGATTACTTTAAAATAATTTTCTCTCTCCAAAAGTATAAAATTGACATATTTAAATATAAAATTGAAATTTAGGACGCATTTGCCAAGCTCCTTAGTCGGCTCCAGTATTTCTTTCGTAACAAATGATATTGACCCACAACAAATATTCAAGTTGTGTGTACCAATGTGCGCATAGCTCTTCTTAAGGGTCTAAGTTACCGGGTGCAACAACATAGATTTCTAATTTGCTGCACACTGGTTGGCGGCCAGTCATCGCGCAAGTTGTTTACGTGGAGTATTTTTATTTGTTTACGATGCGCTTGTAAAACTCTGGGCACCAATAGGTGGTTCGTTGGTGTGCTCGAATGTTAAACGACGCTGCTACGAATTTCATATGGGAAGTTGCGACAAGCGAGTGGAAAAAATCACTCGTACAAATTTGCGATTGGAAGTTTTGAGGGATTCATCAATGTGATTGGTAGTTAAATTTCCTGTGACAATTTACCAAGCAAAATATATAATCGTACCTAAATATGTTTTCGAATTTCCATGGCCCGATTCGAGTATTCGACGGATCGATTCTCACATTAGCGATTGCATTCAATTTTTACTGTGGCGACTAGAAGTACTTGCAAAATGTCTTTGTTTTGTGATTAGTTGATGTTGATCTTGATGTTAATACTTATAGTCTGAGGTTGCATAAATATACTTATGTTTGGTATTTAGAAAGATCTGATTAAGAATCATTTTTACGCTCCCAATCCATAGAGTTCCACTCTCCACACGAATGTTTTCACTTACTGTATCCTTGTTCGCAGGATCCTATCTTCTTTGAACAGAGTAGTTGACTTTTCATGATGAGCGCTTTCTCAGCTTGGGCTTTTTTTACGCTTTATGTCCAATGTACTTCTACCATCTCACGTGATGGTACTTCCGAGGTGGGTGAAGGTGATTTTTTCGCTAAAGCAGACTTTTGCACAGAGCAGGCTAATACAGACATTTTTTTCTCCTCTTCCCTTGTACTCCTTCCCTTCCCTACCAACTTAGCTTCCTTATCCTAAATGGCCCCAATTTCAGTCCCCTCATCAAGTAACCAACCAAGTATATGCAGCAAAAAGAAAGAAGAATGAAGAGGTGATACGAATTTCTTTGGTGATTTTGTACTGATGCACAACCATTGAGTGGCTGGACACCTTTTAACTATCTTGTACATTCCAATACTTTCCAAAATACATATCACTTAAATGATAAGCCTGTGCTATGCAACTGCCTCAAACGTACGCGTAAGCCAAGGTTGTTAGTAGAACCTTGCTCAGAAGCTGGTGGATTATTTAGCAAAGCAAAGCTGGAGGGGAGATGTGGCGTTAATAAGTACTTACCTCACCTACTAATCCGAGGGTCGCGGGTTCGAGTCCCGCCTGGGTCGAATTTTCGAATGCCCAGGGCATGGGTGTATTTGTCAAGTTCTGGTGGTTCGGCCCCTGAGAATACTGATGGCAAGCCATTGGCATATCGGGATCGCAGGGGTATACGGACCACCAGAATCTTCCAAGACAAAAAAAAACATTCCCCCAGCTTTTTAATACACAAAGAAAAGTCCTCTTGGCGTAGACATGTATTCATGCAAAATGTTTTAGTCCTCTTCCCGTTTTTCTCACTTTTCTTCGTCTGTCCCTCCTGATCAGGTGTGGGAGATCAGTTGCTTGTTTCCCGAATTCGTTCTTTACTCTGGAATTAGAAGTGAGCAACAGTTCAATAACTCCCTCGCATTGTCACACGCTCGTTCTTTTCATTCAACATTACTTTTTCGGCACATTTCCCCTCCTCCTCGCACTCCGTTTCTTAGTCGCTTCTTTCCAACCAAAAACAATTTCTCAAGGCAATTCTGTCCTCGCCTCTGAACGAGAGCACTCCCCAGAATGCGGTCCCACTCAACCGGGTGCAATGCTTGCTGAATATTGTGGAGTGCGCCGGAATATTCGCATCGTCACATAAGACGTATTTTGAGCCTTAATAGTGCCAAACTATTCGGACCGCTAGTGTATACACTATAGTTAATCGCGATCATTAATCAAGTGACTGTATTTTTGCCGAGTACCTGCACGAACATGTGCCTCCGTGTAGCATGCCTGTTTATATTTATTTTTCCCTGGGATATTCCATTTTTCCATTTCCAAGACCACATAAAAAGAGTTGTGGGCAAGGCGATGGCGGTGGTTGGCCTACTGTACCATCACACAGACATTCAAGATCCCCTTGCCCTCAGAACAGTATTCTTCGGTTGTGTCCTCCCAATCTTAGAATACTGCTCACCAATTTGGTCAACTTCTTGCCCATCCACTCTGAAACTTCTAAATCGTCCCTTCAATTTTTTCCTAGCCATTGCCCGTCATCGCATTCCCTCCCTCAAGAATTCAACCCGTGAATCCATTTCGTCCTTCCTAGGAATTCCCTATGCTCTCCCATCGCCGTGCACTATCTGACCTGAAATTCTTACACAGTGTAATGAATGGACAGCTTCGTTCCTGCGACCTTATCTCTCTCTTACTTTCCAATTCGTGTCCCTCCTTGCCCCACGCGAAACTTCAATCCCATACACATCCCGATATTCCGGCTTTCCCTATAAGAGCGTTCCCTGTTTTACCGAATCCCCTCCAAATTTAGCATATTGTCCTCAACGCATCCGTCCCTTGACCTCTTCTCCTCGCCCAACATATTCAAATCATTCATCAAACGGCACTTGGGTAATGGAACCCCAAAATTTGATTTAATTATTTTTTTGTGTTGATGTTTTTATTTTTTATTTCATTCTTCATGTTTTTCGTAATTTTTGTTCTATGTTTATTTATTTTGTTGCATCGACCAATGTAATTATCCATTGTGCCGTTTTTGGTTGTGTGAGATAATAAAAATACATAAATCAAAAAAATGTTCTAATGGGTGAAAATTGTGCTACTGAGTGTCTCCCATGTAAACATAGATGCGGATATAGATTTAGACCACACTTCCTTTGCTATTCCAGGTGATTACTATCTTCTCGGCTTCCAACTACTACGAGGTGGGCTCCAACAAGGGTGCATACCTGAAGCTGCTCGGTCCTGAGCTGACCCCACATTTTGTGCAGTACACGTCAGCGGCATCGACGGGTGGTGGCTACGGCCGGTCTTCGAAGAAGGGTGGCTTCGTGGTGGCCGGGGCGGCGCCAGGGGAGGAGCCTCAGGGACGCCAGTTGACCTTCCGCCAGAGGGTCGGCTTAGTGGAGAGGTCGGCCATCAGGGAGCTCAGGGGGAGAATACTCACCAAGCAGGACTCTTTAATGGAGGAGTTCAGGAAGACAGACCCGGCTGGAACTGGTAAGTGGATTTTATATGTGTGGTGAATCTTGTTTCTCTAGAATTATGGAAATTGGTTGCGGTGGGGTAAAATCCTCACACGCTAACCTAAAGGTTGTGGGTTCGAGCCCCAGATGGGTGGATATTTTTACCAATGGGGACTTGTGCGTTCGTGTTTGTTCATTTCTGCTTGTTTATATGTCAGATGTAGAAGGTATTAGGAATGTATCATATTAAATATTCTACACTTAATGTCAGTTGTACTTCTTCTGTTCAACGTAATGGTATTTCCTAGATAGGTGAAGGAATCCACTTGCTCTAATTTCTCCCCTCTTAGTGTTCATTCAGCTTCTCTCTTCCAAATACTAGGATTTAGGTGTTTTAGGTTAGGTGAACCGGCCCCTGTGAAACCTGAAGACAAGCAAATGGCTTATCGGGATCGCAGGGGGCATACTGACCACTAGAATAGTCGGAGAGCAAAAAAATAATTTGGAACCGTTCTAGACCACTCTGTTGTGGGAATAGTTAATTTAAGACTTGAACGTTTATGGGCTGTTGCAAAATTCCCCAATACGTTAGAAAATTGCTCTTTATTGGTTAAAAAATCCTTCTTTATGGTCCCTGGTACATAGAAATATCCATTAACATAGACATAGGTTCTCTCGACGATGTGTCAAACAATTTGTCGGCCAAATGCCCAGGAACTGTAGGCATTAAAAACTTTGTCCCTTACAAATCACAGAAATGGCAATGTTTTCCTTACAGCATGTGAAAAATGCATTTTGGATCACTGGAAACCTTGAGAGCCCACATATAAAAGTTGTTGTTTCAGGCTTGATTTGGTGGAATAACATCATGAAAGAAAAAGACTGGCAATTTTCCACAAGAATAAAGATTCACTCGACCGGTTTCGGTGTACAACACCATCATCAGGTGACCTGATGATGGTGTTGTACACCAAAACCGGTCGAGTAAAACTTTATTCTTGTGGAAAATTGCCAGTCTTTTTCTTTCACTTGAGAGCCCACAAAAAATATGAGACGTACTTTAAGCGAATATTTCCAGTCTACGGAAAACTTTTCCTCAAAAAGATCGAGGTAGTTCATTAACCCAGTGCAGCTGTATCACTGAGTAAAAATAAACAGTATATATTCCCACTCCCGAGGCTGTATCTATCCTTAATGAAGATCCAGAAGAATAACCAACCAAGAGATTTTTAAATGATCACAGGTCACGTAAACCTTGTGTTGCATACCTATATTTATCGTGTATACCTAATGCCTATTTGAACTTAATATATGGTTCCTTGGAAGCCATAATCGTATAATTACTCATTTGGTAAATATTTACTGTGTTTATCCTTTGTTTTTATTTTCATTACATATATTTTTGATACATGTATAGCAACATGTTTAGCCAGTGTTTCATCCTTTGACCAAAAATTTGGTATAAATGGTAAGGTTGCAAACGAATCGGAGAGGCTTGGATTCTGCCAGTAAACACTTCATTGATAGATTTGAGTGTAATTTATTTCCGTTATAGATTAGATAATTATTATGCTTTTATGGGTACAGTCATCAGTTTTCTCCTTTCCACATTCGTAACATTTCTACAAGGAAGTTACGTCTTCAGTGAAATGTTAAGAAACATGATAATTTTTAAAAAATCTTGTTTATTCTTATTAATGTTGACTTTATATTCATACTATGTGGCAACATAGGTTTCAATTAATTAATGCCTGATAACTGTTATCGAGATTGGATGGTATTTCCACAAACTATCACAGCATTGACATTTAAAAATTAGTTCTCAAAGTCACTTTTACGCATGGGAATGGACATTTATATACAACTTTCTTGTGCCATTTTCAGTTGCGATTTAAACATGGCATTGGTAGGCAGGGTAAGCGTGAGATGTTAGGTGAGCAATGCAGTTGTGTAGGTAGTTGATGGTACTAGTCCTGGACCAGACCCTGCTATAGGTCTGTGGGATAATAGTGCCATTATAATTTTTCGGAGTCCTACAGGGCTAGTACCTACCTCATCAATTGGGAAGTCATTTTGGACCATACCATTCTCAATTCTTTGGGACTAGTCCCCAGTTGGGTCTAAAATGACACACATTGACCCTCAAAAGGTACTAGTCCCTGTATGTATAACATTCAGAGCAGGAACTCGGCAATGGGAACCATTATAGACTAGTCCCTTGGGACTCAAAAAGGACAAAATATTTTTGTAAGGGACTTGACTATTGAGTCCAGTAAATGGGGTAGCATATTAAAAAAATTGCCACCCTCTGATGAGAGATATTCAACTGGTTATTGTGGATTCAGAAGGAGAAAGACAACCTCAAATAGTCTTGGGTGACAGCCTGCCATGATGGAAACCGCTTCCCAATCAGGCACCGAAGTCAAGCATTGTTGGGTTCGGCTCAAATTTGGAGAGGTGATCCTCTTGTTCATCCAAGTGCCGCGCCTCTGTCTTTAACTGGCGGGCAGTATGTGCAAAATGAACTTAGCCATCGAAGCACGTCAAACTAAAATACTGCTACTCAAATAATCTTTCACAATCATAGGCTCCCATCTCCTCGCCCAAGTTCTTTTGTCATATCTATATACTCATCCTACTTCTTGTCATCCCATCCATAAATCCTGTTATCTTTCTGTGCATTCTCACTTACCAACACCCTTCCCCCTTGCGTGCTCTTCCACATCTTATCACCCCTGATCACTTTTCAGACTCATTCCACTTTTTCAGATTTAATCTGAATAACCTCTAGCAGCTTCCTCTCCTCACCCACCATGCCAGGCACTTCCCTGGCTACCCATTTTACCAGTGAAATATACCATCAAGATTAAATATAGAGTTCACTGAGAGCACATTGTATTGTTAAATAAATGTACATACCTATACATACTTAAACCAGGTCAAACTAGATCACATCTTACTGCATGCATGCATATGTACCCAGCACATCATTCCCTTTTAGATTTGGCATTGTCATAGCTTAGTTATTGCTGACTGAATCAATAATAACTATGTAATTTTCAAAATGGTTTTTATTTCATGACAACCTGTTTAAACACACAGGCATCATCACAAAGTTATGCCTGAAAATATTGAGTTCATTAGCTATTCCTGTTTGGCCCAGGAAACTGGCTCTAATAATTTCCTGCACATTGTCCTATCCTTCCAAACCTATTTTGCTTCTATTACATTTATGACTTGCTTTGTACACACACACACACACACACACCTGCTGTTAACACTTCAAATATTCTTCCTCTTTGAGATTCTTTCCAACTACATTCACTCTTATATCATATGACCATTTACCATTAGAATCTCATCCATTCTCTCATCATGGTCAAACCAACGAATAATTGCATTAATTATAGTATCTAGATTTTCATCCATATTTAAAAAAGACTGAATCTAAAATTTTTTTATGAAAAATCAAAATTTTAAATAATTTTACTCTCTCAATTTAGTTATTCAGTGATCTAATGGCCTGACTCTGTTCTTTTGCTTCATTGTGTATGCATCTGATCTTTCTGCCACTACCTGGGTTAAAATTCAGAAACTCTAATTCAGCATGTTGGTAAATAATTTTCCTCAGAAACTGAACTGCTAATGATAATATGTATTCAACACGTACAGAAAGTTCCCACTTTTTCATCAGGTGGTACATAAGTGCGATATTCCACAGAGGAAAAATCATTCGTCTTGACCGGGATTCGAACCCGGATTGGTTGCACGTATCACAGTTGAAATTAAGTTATCCCTCCCCGCTCTCTTCCAGGGTACATTCCAGTGTCGTCTTGGTGCTCTGCTCTTGAGAAGAAGACTGGCCTTTCTGTACCATGGAGGATGCTGAGGGACAGGCTTGCCTCCATTGACTATGCTTCTGGCTATGTGGAATACAACTCTACTTTCCGGGAGGATGGGAAAATTCAAAGGCGAGGGGTGAGTCAGAATTGTTATGCATTCTTACTTGTTTCCTAGTTTTGTGAATCTGTCTGTAGGAACCTTAAATGCATGAGCAGATAAATGCAGTAGATATGATTATGCTTGCAATGGTGTCTGTGGTTGAAATAAGCTACAATATTGATTATTCCACTAGATTGTGCATAAAACCTTTGATAAGTTAGTCCCCAATCGTGGAGTAGATTTGACTAGGTCAATCAATTCCATAAAAATCTAAGGGCACTCATCATCAGTCAGATAGAATCATGGTATGACAATACTCCATCATAAGCTCATTTCATTCTTGATTTTTATGACCAAGGCTAATTGTATAATGTATGTGGAATTTATTTTGAGTTAATCATAGCAAAATATGCAAATATGCAAATAATATGCAAAATTTTCGATTATGGGACAACTCTTTCCTGGAATAAAAGACTTACTTATGTTTGTTATTATTTTATATTTAAATTTCTTTGAATAAGATTTTATGCTGAGCAAAATCAGTAGATAGGTCTGCATTCAGGCTGTTATCTTATTTAATATGATTTTCCTGGATTTGTACAAGTACTATCTGTAGCAAGACATCTGCTAGTAAAATATTATCGTGGGGAACCAGCGAATGGCCCCGTGGCTGCCATTATAGAAAGCATGGATATTTCAAGGGTCTCATGCTGTGAGTTGTTACTATTGGAAGTGTTTACATCCCTGGTAAAATTAAGTTTTAAAAGTGACTGTCACTGCCATTGTTCACCTTCTAACATTTTTTTGGCAGAAGATAATTTCAAATGAAAATCAGGAGGTTTATGATTATCTAAAGTAGAGTATAAATTTTTCTTAGTACTGTTTAACTCTGTTTTAAGATCAGCCTTCTATTGTGAGAGGGAAAATTTTTCCAGCATAAGTGACTACAGAAGTTTAAGTGGATATTCCACATAGCATCTCATGTGGCGAACTGCATGATTTTTTTCGATTCTAGTAGACTTTCTTAGGGACCCTCATCCTTGCATGGACTTGGTTGAAATGCACAACAGGAGCAAAGCCTGGGTTTTAACAATAGGTGGGCTGAGCCACGAGCACCTGTTTGTTGTAATTGTTACATAATTACTGATAATTTGGCTTCAGTTACTTCTTAAGATACTGGAGCTAATGTGGCTTGTTAAAGGCAATATATAAACTTGTATTGAGGTATTGCATTTCAGAAGAAATTTACAATTAAAAACATTTTTCCAATAAAAAATTGAAAATGAACAGCGATCAATTTTCAAACTGTTATATAATTATTTAAAAGTTGTTTTTGCTTTTTTATTGGAAGGAGTTGCACTTTAACGTATTGTTCATGTATAGCAATTATTTACACATAATCTAGCATAGAAAAAAAGGAAATACATCAATTTTCATAATCACTGCATCTGATACAAATGTACTGTGCGTTTCCTGCACAGGGCCCGCACACATACTTTTTGCAATGTACACATTTATTCCAGCTCTTATTTTTGCCTCTGCATCCTCCTATTTGACATGTCTTGCGCACATCACTCTTGGTAGTTGCTTGTAGTGGAATTGGCACTGGTCTTCTAGTTTCGACGAATGCAGCCACTAGTTCCTCTGCTAATTGAAATATAAATTTCCGGCGAGATATTTTTTCCCCAGTGACTTCTTGGTACAATACCCATGCGTTGATAGTGGCAATATCCAATACATTGTAAAATACATGCATTGGCCATCTGCGGCATCCGTAAATTACGGTATACATCCTGGTCATTTGGTCAAGAATGTCAATTCCACACTTGGTAGTGTTATAAAATGCTACAGTCTCTGGGAGCTTTTTTGGGCTTTGTGCATCGATAGTCACTGATTGGTGCAATGTACTGAGAAGAAGGACATTTTTCTTTGCTTTACCCTGATAGGAGGTAAGCGTGGTTTCACCCGACTTGTAAAGGACCGTTGTATATAACAATCCCGTGTTTTTTTAGCGGATGGAGGAACCGAAATGGAGAAACCGAACGTCGAATTTTATTCATGGTGCCTACCAAACTTGTTCTTTTCCTCTTAAATGTATCCCTAAGATTCTTAGAGGTAAAAAAATTATCACAAGTAACATTTCTTTCTTTTGAATAAAATGGTTGAACATGACGTGAAACCACATGCTCTGCAAGTGTTTTGTCCTTTTTCTCGTGGTAGCAGTTACGTTCTCCGATGATGTCGCTCCTGCTTCCACTGCTCTGACCTACCACACGCCACTTGGTATGGCAGATATACTGCTTATTTCCATTCAAAATGTAATAAGGAATATTAAATGCATAAATGTGCTAACTAAAACATCAAAATGGCCAGACGTAATATAGTGTAGTGATTTCCTGAATAAAACACACGTTACCGTTACAAATAATATAGAAACGCCTAACCTGTCATTTTGACAGGTGTTGGTCTTTAAATGTAGACAGGTGGTATAACTCCATTTCTTTTTTCTGAAAAAATTAAATTATATTTTAACAGAATACGTACCATAAAAAATAAATGAAAGTCAGAAAAAATTAAGACGACAGAATAAAAATTGTAAGCAATATGATTAAGGAAGTAGAGGTTACCCGTCAAAATGATGGGTCTGGTCCTTCTAGTGTTAACTATTTGGTAAAAATAAAAAAAATACAATAGTATGTAATTACAAAAATGATCACTTTTCCTGCATTAAATTGTCTTTTACTGAAAATAATAAAATAACTTCACGCCTCTTACCTTCAAAGTTTTTCTGTAAATATTTGAATTTCACTACATCAGGGTACTTTTCTACAGAAAAACTAGGCCTTTATGCAGGTCAGGCCACTACAAACATATGCCACATACAGCTTGCTTTGCATTGTTTGAAAAGTGTAAGAGTTGGGAGAGAGCATGTGTTAACATTATAACTACATAGTACAAAGCTCTCTCTTGGGCCTTACAAAGGGGTATGTCGACATTTTATTTATCAGCCAGCGATCTCATAGGAGTGGCACAGCCCTAAGGCTAGCCTAAAAACACCATTCCGTGATGCCTGGTTTCTTTATTTTTGCAAAGCTGTTTGTCACACAACACTTAGGTGCATGCTTGTAACAACCAAATCCACAGCTAATACATTGCAAACTTGCAATGTATAGGCTGTGGATGGTGTTAACATAAAGGCGACAGATGAAGTGAAGTATCTAGGAGTTACGAGAACTTCTAACCTATCGTGGGGAACACAAATAAGAAATATTTGTGGCAGAGCTCTGAAGAAGCTAGGATTCGTCGAGTGTATTGTGGGAAGATTTTCGGATGAAAAAGTAAAAGAGAGGTGCTATTTTGCACTCGTCCGGCCACACCTTGAATATGCAGCGAGCATATGGGATCCGGTACAGAAAGACTTAATCCGGGAACTTAATAAAATACAAAGGAAAGCTGCGCGATTCGTCAAAAACAGCTACGGGCGTACAGACAGCGTTAAACAGATGTTAAATGAATTAGGCTGGGAGCCACTAGAGATTCGTAGACTGCGCGCTAGGCTTAGATTGCTAGAGCAATTGAGAATAGATATCTTTAAGAGCGACACGGAGAACATCATATTAGAACCCCACTATATTTCCAGGTCTGACAGAAACGATAAATTAAGAGAGATATTTTGCCGAATGGATAGGTATGGGAATTCGTTTTTCCCCCGAACAATAAGGGACTTTAATAAATGCTAGGCGTAATTTCATTAGAGCGTTTCCTTTTTATATGTAAACGGCTGGTGTCCTAACACCCCCCGCCACACGCCTATTGAGGCAGCTTGCGGGGTAGTATGTAGATGTAGATGTAGATGAACCATGATGTAGAAGGCTGACTGGTGACAATCTTTGTACTGGCATCCCTTGAGGTTTCCTTACCTCAGAGCAATACACTCCTTACCCCTGGTGGTTTAGGTTTCTGAGAGGGCATTAAGCATTTCTCAGATCTTTTGTCAAGCATCATAAATCCTGTGCCAACGCTCAATTAGACCTCAATAAACACAATTGTGAACTCTTTGGGCGTTTTGTAAGCATTTTTTTAAGGATTCCTAGCCGTTTCCTGGGCTTTTCATGAGCGCTTAAAAGCACCAGAAGCAAACTTAACCACCTCCAAAGAATGGCCAGAATGGGCATTTCAGGGGCTATGAAGACTACCCCAACATCTACTCCAATGCTTGAAACTCTCCTCAATCTCACTTTACTCTATATGGAAGCGGATGTGCACTCTTAACTTGTGCCTATGCTGTTAAAGAGGTGGGACTGTAAGACAGACCATTACATATTTGCACTGATAGTCAAGCGGTTATGGAAGCCCTGACATCACCATGGTGCAATTCACGGTTGCTGCAGGAGTGTTGAGAGGCACTGGGCTAGGCACTATCAACAGATGCGGCAAGATGTAAATCTTCGTGGTACTTGGACATGAAGGTGTAACTGGAAATGAAATAGTGGATGAACTTGTGAAAGCGGGAACCAACCGCAATCCAATTGGGCCAGACCCAATTGTTCCAATCAGACCCTCAACGGGAATGGAAGAGATCAGGAGATGGGGCTTAGCCCAACATTCTGAGATCTGGCGGAATTCACCAGGGCTGCGACAGGCCAAACTTCATATACAAGGACCAAACCTAGGCCTTGCAAAGAGACTCCTCCTATCAAACAGGGGTCAAATTCAAACGATAGTAGGACTGCTTACAGGGAACTATCATGTAATGAAGCATCTCCATCTACTAAGGATTGTCGATTCGGCCAGATGCAGATGGTGCAACGAGGAGGATGAAACCACATCCCATATCTGTACATACTATGCGAGTCTCCCGCGTTGATGGGGGCTTGAAACAGACAACTGGGATCACCATTTTTGGAACCCAATGAAATTAGGGGTATCTCAATAGGAGACCTATTAGCCTTCAGTAAAACCATAAGGCTCTAGGGGTAACCGCACTTAAGGTGATCGGCATAATGGACCAAAAGGTCTGAGTGCCTCAGGGACTCCATAGGAGGAACTCCACCAAAAAATTTAATCTCATCTAATCGTGAATGCTTACTGTCGTGGTAAAGGGTTCCTTAGGCATTGTTGAGCATTCTCCAGAATGGACCAAAAGGTCTGAGTGCCTCAGGGACTCCATAGGAGGAACTCCACAAAAAAATTTAATCTAATCTAATCGTGAATGCTTACTGTCATGGTAAAGGGTTCCTTAGGCATTGTTGAGTGTTCTCCAGAATGGCTTGTAGAGTGGTTCATGGGCGTTCGTAGAGCTATTCAAACGCTTAGTGGAGCTGGGTGGTAGGGATTCATAAACCATTCTGTGGGCGTTTCACGGATGCTCAAGTAAGGATTTGAAAGGCATTGTCTTTCCTATCAATTAGCGTTTGTGTAGCCTCCTCATTGGAGACTTTCCCTTATGTTTATCCATAAACTGTAGGGTTCACCTTTAAGTGGAGGATCATTTTTTTTGCCATCTGAAATTAAATCTTCATCAAATACCTACAATGTAGAGACACTGTTACCATCTCTCATGTTCATTGCACCTAAAACATTTGTTGGAACATTATTGGGTTATTTTATTTTTAGATTTGAAAACATTGTAATATAAATTGATGCATGTGTCGCACAATGAGGATTCAATGGAGAAACCTACAAGGTTTAACCTGAATTTAATTTGTCTTTCTGGAAGTTCTTCAAATGTTTTGGATTAAGTAATGCTCGTTTCTTGCGACCATTCAATTTTTCTTTAATGTTCACGATTGGGACGAACTCCTTGTCACTGTTTTTATACTTAAATTTTGCAACCAAGAAGAATTGCCGATGGGTTCTACGTTTTACATCTTTCAGATTTAGAAATAAATTTTACACACAGAACTTTAATACAAATTGCTCCTTCTCACGCACCAAACACTTCAGCACACCACAACAGATGCCAAACCACGAGACCACATGAGGCATGCGATCCCACAGTCTACGTGGCATACACATCATCCAGAAAGGATTCCAAAATGCCTTTAAAAAACACCGAACAATAAGCATTTGAAGATCACTCATAAATGCCCAAGAAATGCTCAGCAGAGGATTTCCTATGCGTCTGGAAAAGCTTTGCAGAAAATCATTCAATGAGCATTCATTTTCGGCATAAATACTCCTGCTCACTAAACATTCTAAATCAGTTCATAATGAATATAAACACATGGTAATCTTCTACAGATTTATTTCTTTGTCATAATGCATTTCACCACACTGGCATAATCATGTGCAAAGACTCATCCATTTCCTCATGGATATATAGGTTTCCACCAAGGCGTTAGGGAGTGGGAGAGGAGAGGGAAGGCTAAGGGAGGGGCAGAGAGGGGGGTAAGTGGGGGTGGGAAGAAGGAGAGTGAAGTGGCAGAGGGAGGGAGAACTAAGGGTTTGAGTGGAAAGAGGGCGGAAAGACATAGGACAAACGGACGTAGGGGTTGGGACTGGGTGATGATGGAGGCCTCCTTTACTTGAGAAATCTGGATGGTGAGGGAAAGGAAATTAAATGTCAGAGGGTAAGTGTCAGAGGGTTTTAAATAGCCAGTGCACTGCCCACACCAGAGCACTGGAGGATGGGGGGTGGGAAGGAAGTAGAGTGTGAAAGATTTTGGGACATATGGCAGGAGTCGGTTGGAAAGAAAATGGTTATGGCCGGGAGGGGAGGGGGGGTGTTTTAGTCTGGGAAATATTGGCCAATAAAGGAGAAGGGTTGTGAAGTAGGAGAATATCGAGAACTTCCACCATATGCAGCCTGAAACAGTTTATATTTATTCTAAATCAGTTATATAAATGCTCAAGCAAGCACTGAGGGAAGCATTCATGAGGCTTTTATCGGATATTTCTTAAGAGTTTGACAGTATGACTTTGACGAGTGCTTGTAAATGCCAAACACATGCATAGTAGAGCACTTGAAAAGCACCCACAAGGCATTTGCATTGCTCAACTAACGATTGAAAGTCGTTAGAATGCTCGGGAAACACCCGACAAACCCTCTAATCTCATTCTCAGCAAAACCACCAGGGACATGCCGACCCAACTGAACTGGCGTGGTGATCGAGCCTTAGGATTGTGCAGAGCTGTTGCTGTCATATTAATTACTGTACATGTGCATTTAATTCAACTCTAAAGAGAAGAGACTTTGGGAGTCTTAAGGATAGGAGAGCGTGAATGGAGAAATGCATGAGTTTAAGAGAAGGGGAAGTGGTTTGCAAGGATATGGCACCATGGAGGATATTATTATAAGAAAGCCAGTTTGGTTGCACTAACTGCAATAACTATACTCTTTGACTTGGCCTACCCCGAAAGGGAATGGCATGATTGGTAAGCATGCATGGAAATTACTTTTGGAACCTCTTCAGTCTTCATGAAGAATTTTCCTATTTTTTTTTGATATACTCAGTCTTAGTGCCTTAATGGACGCTTTGCATCTGATGCACAGTTTATTGCAATTTCACAAATCTGGTAAATGTGATGTTTGTAAGGACCATAATTGTCTACCTATATCTCATTAATGTGTAAGTAACTATTTAGGCTTGTGAGAGTGCTTGTTTGGTCACCAGCCTAGAAAAATAGGGAGGTAAGAAGCAGGCATCTGAAAGGAAAAAGGATTGGAAGGAAGATGAGAGCAGATGTATGCATTAGCACTTTGTTCAGTATTTGTTATTCTGAAAGGAAATGGTGTAAAAAATATTTATTAAGCTGTCCATCATTCCTATTGTTATGCTTTAGTCTGAAATACAGCTGTAATGTGGGGCATGAAATTTATGTATGTATACCTACCATCTGCATTGGTATCATACTGAAAAAATAGAATATCTGAATCTATTTCCTTATTGTCTGCTTGTTTATTTTGCCACTGTTGCCTGATCTGCTGATGTTTTAGACATGCTTGCTATATCTGTTTTGTCTTTGCTTTCTGGTGCCTTGACTTTCCTTGTACTTTTTTCGTGTGTTGCTTCCATTGCATACCCCTTTCCCATATTTTCTGATTGTGAAGTCATATGTAGTATAATGCTATTACAGCTGTGACTATTGCTAATGAATGTGCTTTTTTAACATAGCATGATGTTTGGATGGAGAGTTATAATGCGTTAGGAGAAATATGCAAAGAAAAATACATAATTGCTTTTGGCGTAAAGCAAGATGAAGTCCTTGGTTTGCAAGAGGCATGTTAAAGAGGTAGATGCCGAGTATTAATGGCATGGCTTATTCTGCATTGGATGATTGCTTTGTAGTGCATGGATGCTTGCTGAACTGCTTGGAGCTGCAAGAATGAGAAGCATTGCTTTGCATCTGAAGACTGTGAAGATGGCTTCAGTTCAATTTCTGTGATATACACTTCAAGAGATGAGAGCACTCATATGTGATTTATTTTTGTTACTATTGTTCCAGTCTGGTACAACGTTGGTGGATACGCTGTACCGCAACAAAAGCAGCCTCGAGGCCATTTTCAAGATCATCGACAAGGACAATTCGGGTAATCAATTCATCAAATCAAAAAGCCATATGGGACTGCTTTATGTGCCCATATTTTTCTGATAATCAAAATGAGCGATTCCATGAATGTTCTGAATTCACCTGCAGAAAGGGCTTATATAAATGCCATAGCCAGTCAAAGAAAAATGATTAGCACATGCCAACACAGTTTCAATTTGTCAAGAATAACGATTTAATGGGATTGAGTGACACTATGCTAATGACTATGATTATCAGAGGTAATGTTTCATTAATCAATTGGTTGGGTGGATTTTTATAAAATTCTAAAATTGACTATGGAAACACCAACACTCAGGTCTTCAACCTTAGTCAATTTGCTGATATTAATTTAATGATAATAATTGCACCAACACTCAGGTCTTCAACGTTAGTCAATTTTCTAATTGATTGATAATAATTCTCTCAAGGAGTTAATTTTCCTTAAATATATGTTTGGCATTGTTACACCATATCAAAAGGAGTCATCAGTACAACAAAGAAATTTGATGCACAATTAATAGTAGTTAGGAGACTCAGATTTATAAACGTAGATGAAAAAATGAAAATCATGAGTAATGACAGCCAGTTTTGCCAAACATTTTTGTTAAAATAATTCCCATGGAGTTCATGACTGTGCTTTATTGTATTCTTATTTTTTAGCACAGGTTCGAATCCCTATTGTGGTCAGTGTATGTGTTTTTACTCTGAATTTCCAATTGAAAGGATTGCCAGGAGCACTGCAAGGTCATTGCTCCATCTGTTGGATAGTGTGTGAAATAATTTACCATTTGACCTTCACTCTTTTCTTTACAAAGTTCTACCTTTCAAATAGTTCCCAAGCTCCTTATTTCACAGACATTCTAAGAAGTCATTCCCCTTCCTTAAGTGCCATCCAATGGCAACAAACTGTTCTGAGGAGTGAGGATTGAGAGGGTTGAGCCAACGGTGGCATTTCGTGACTCGGAGGAATGGAGTAAGTGAAAGGCTTCTGGCTACTCATGGCCCTGTGTCCAATGGAAGTAAAGATTGAGAAGAGTATGATTAAATCCCAGTGGCATAGCCAGGTCTTGGGTGTAGGGGGGCAGAAAATTTTTAAGACTCATAATTAACCAGTTTACTAAACTTAACAAATTTTGGTGATGCAATTGGTGGATGGGTTTGTACAAAATATGACAGAAAACAACATATTTTATACATTTACTTATACATAGGTATTTGGGACTTAATAGTGGAAACATTCACAGAATTAGGGGTGCCAGAATACGGGGTGGGGGGGGGCATTCGCCCCCCCTGCCCCCCCCCCTTAGCTATGCTACTGTTAAATCCCAATCCTCAAAATAATTGGGTAGATACCATAGTAGAGAGTAAAAGATGAACATCCCAGTTAGTCTGGAAAGACAAAAAGCTTTTTCCTCTATTTCATGATTCTACGGAAATTTTGGGTATTCCTTTCATGAAATTAAAAATTCCCTGTCATCATCATTGGGTATCCTACAATCTGATTGGTAGTTTTTGAACAGTCCTTATGGTTCCTTGCCAATTTTTGGGACATTTTTCCCTTTATTTACTTGTTAGCCATCATATCTCTCTTAAGTTCTTCATACACTCTACCTTCCCTTATGTCATGTAAAATACATATCCTCTTCCTTTCTCTCCAATGCTTCCCCAGTGTTCTCCACTCAATGACCCTCTATGGCATACCCTCACCTCTCAAAATTCCTCCATCCATCTCTTCCAACTTCTCTGAATCTCCACCTCTAACTTCCTTTCCTCTCCCACCATACTCATCACTTTCTCTTTCCTCCCTACCCAGCTTACTCCCTCCATTTTCTCCAAATTGGCCCCCTAGATGCCTCTAGTCTAAGCAAATATTATCTATTGTTAGTGACCAAATGTTTGACCCATGCAGCACAATGCTCCACATCAAAGTTTTCACCAATCTTTTCACTACATCTCTCCTCAGAGCCTCCCTCATCAATTCCCTTTTCTTCGAAAATGCTTGCTTGGCTAGAGCAGTTCTATGTCTGGTGCCCCTATGACGTAAACAATTTTCCTCCAAAATACTGCGTAGGTTTGTAAAATTTTCCACCTGTTCTATTTTATGCCCTCAGATCCCTTAAAATAAACTCCATCCTTCTTAGCTCCATAAAATCTCATTTCCTTCATCTTCTTATGGATATCTTCATCTTATTCCTGTCACACTGAACCTTTCATGCATTCATCATTGACTAAAGCCCCTGGCTAATTAGTGTTTGGTCACCTGCAAATTTCACTCACTCTATCAGCTCCCTTCTAACCTATATCCCCTTCCTGAGGAAATACACAGCTGACAGCAACTTATTTTAGGGAACATGATAATAATTGATCTATAACCTTGAAGTGGTGGGAGGGCTTGCATGTTGAAATGACCCCTAGAGCCGGACTGGCAGAAGCAAATAGTACTGCTCCTGGTAGGGTCACTCATGTCAGGTAGTTCGAAAGGTAGGCGCCAGACAAAAGGTAGTTCCATGATGGTGTCACACTAAAGCTGGTGTTGGGAAGGGGGGATGGGAGTCCCTCCCAACTTCCAATTACCCAGAATATGAATGTCATTCACAGAAGTTTTAATCCTGGAAACTATGTGATGCCACCCACTAGGGCACATGTCATCCCGGCAGCAAGGGAAGCAAGGCCTCTGTGGTCATCATCTCATGAAATCCTTGAACAAAAATTTCGTTAGAGAAAACAAGGAATAGCCAGGAAAATAAAAAGAAGAAGAGAAAGAGGAGGAGGAAAGCAGCAGTAAAAATAGGAACTAGGAATGTAAGGACAATGATGAGGGCCAGGAAGCTTGAGAATATTAAGCATAAATGGAGAATGGTAAAATAGATGCTTTGGGGCTTTGCGACGTGAGATGTAAGGATAGTGAGGAATATCGGAGTGATTGCCAGATGGGGGGATATGAGAATCAATTTGGAGTAGCTATAATACTGAATACAAAATTGGGGATGAGGGTAGTAAATATTGAACAGGTGAGCAACAGAATACTAGTTGTTGAACTAAAGGCAATCCCGACAAATTTCGTTCTGATCCAGGTATACATGCCAACAAGCACCCTTAGGGAGTAAGAGGTGGATGGGAGTGTACAATAGGGTGGGCCGAAATAAGGTTTTTTTTCCAAATCAAATTTACCCTATGCGTAAATTTTCGTACTGATATGAGAATCTCGCATGCAAAATGTTTTCAAAATTGGATAATATTTACCACTGCTGCCCGAGCCCTAAAGTTTCAAATTTTGCAAATATTCAGCGCAAATGGGAAAGAAAGGCCTACGGAGACTGCAGTATTTAAAAAACCTAAATTTTAGTAAGTATCAACATTTACAACATTTAACAAATTTATTTCTCTGCATTACATTTCAAAAATTAAAATTAATTTAACGAAATCTATGGTTCTACGACGTCTGGGAATGATCAACATATTTTGAGCATAGGCAACCCGCTAATCAACCAAAAATTCTGGCGACAATGGACATCACTTCACATTTTTCCATTTGGAAGCCGTAATTTACATAATTTGCCTACTTTTTCAGATTTTATTCCTTTACAAATGTCTCAGTCATCATTTTCAATAAATTAGCCTGCGGAAAAAACCTACAAAATTATAAAGTTTGAAATTAACCTTAATTTTTACGAATAAATGATGCATCTGATGATTTATTACGATTCAAAAATATATTTAGTTCATTAAGGTGTCATGTGAGTACAGTTTGATCACCGGCGTAGGTACACATGGAAAATTTGAATGATACGGGGAGATGTCAAATTGGTTACATTATTGCAAGGCAGAGATATAAGAGACGTATAAAAATCTCGCTAAGATATCCAGGGGTGGATTTGAACTCAGATCATAACTTGTTCATGTTGAACCGTGAAGTTTGATTCAAAAGGCTTTGTAATGGTAAGAAGTTAAAGAGGTGGAATGTGGAAGCATTGAAAGGGTTAAAGAGGAGGGAATACCAGGTGCTACTGGAAAAGAATATAGGTAGGTGAAGCTAAGTGGATGGAAAAAATTGAAAGATGGTAAGAGATAATTAAAACAGGTAAAGTAAGAGCAGGAGAGAAAACAATAGGAACAGTGGAAAAGAAGAGGGTTAAGAAGAAGTGGGTTACGGAGGAAATGATTAGGAAAATAGAGGAGAGAAGGATGCAAGAAAACATCAACACCAACCTAGGCGAGAGGAAGTGCAAGGAATTAAATAAAAAACTCCTGCGAGTGACCAATCAGGCAAAGGAAAACTGGTTGAAGGGACAATGTGAGGAAATGGATAAGCAGCAGGAAGAGGGGGAAGTGGGCGCTAAAGTGAAAATGTTATTGGGTGGTAAGAGAGAGAACAATATCAAAGGTTAAGGACAAAACAGGGAAGATATTAATTGAACAGGAAGATATTCAGGATAGGTGGAGAGAATACATATAGGAGCTACATAAATGACAACAATAATAGACCTGTGAACCTAGGTATAGATGATTGAAGAGCATTAGATAAGGATAACCTTGGACCGCAGTTACTTGACAACGAAATAGAGGGCATTAAGGGAGATGAAAGGAAAAAATGCCATGGAAACAGATAGCTTACCTTTAGAGTTACTGAAGAATCTAGGTAAATATAAGGAGAGACGATCCTTTTTCGAACTTATTTATAGGATCTCTGAGGAAGGAGTATGGCCAGAGGATTTTGTGTAAGTAGTTTTAATACCTATCGCAAAGAAGAAGAAAGATTCAGAATGTGAGGAGTATTGAACAATTATGTAGTTTAATTTTGTACATGGAAAAAGTTTCCGGGATAGAGAAAGGTAGGACTTACACTGAGATGAAGAAAGAAACAATAGTGGTAGATAGGGCCCTGCATGTGTAAAAATTGGTTGGATTTTCTCTGATTTTCATTTTTACCTACCTTTAACCGGTAGATCACTCAAATGATGATGACGATAGTGATTATAATTTTTTATGATCTAGGAATAAAAATTCCTTTGTATCATTATTTGCAGTACAACATGAATAAAAGCAAAAAAGGTCCACAACATACAGACCTGCTTCGTCAACAGACATTTTTACTAAAGTAGGTCCAGGGTTTAATTCATGGATAACAACAAGGAGTATAAGGGCATATGATGTGTGCATAAGAAGATACAAAATCAGTTCCATTATTTTCATCTGTAATTATGACAATTTTTCTTAAAAAAGTTTTATGTCATTAGCATTTTGAATTTATGGATATTATCTGAATCCCCCAAATAGTCAGGAATATCACTTTGAACCTTCATAGCCGAATTCATTGGTGAAAGCTGATAATAATTGGTTAAACATTTTGGTATTTCCAAGCATCTTAATGCTCTAAAAACACTTTCTGAATTGCTAAAATTTTCAAAAATTGTCTTATTTAAGTATTCAGCCACATTACTTTATAACAATGCAGTAAAATGGAGAATTCTAATTTTCTTCTTTCATTGAGTTTTAACCACTTAAAGTTTTAAATACTACGGAGTAATGTGGTTGCATGACCATTACTGAACTGAGTGAAGATAACTTTGAGCAGTGATATAGGAGATTCTGGCCATACATATTGAAGAATCATAGAGGTGTATACTTTCCATTCCTGAATGTGATGGGACCTCTGGGACTTGCAGGTCTCATTTCAATGGAAGAGTTCAAGGAGGCGTGGATATTGCTGTCGAACCACTTGGAGGCCGAGAGGGCCTCAGGTCCAGAGGGCACCAATCCATTGGGTCTTGCCCCTTCTCCCTCCCTGCACCAGATGCTGGATGTGGCAAGGACCATGGACCTCAACAAAGATGGTCTCATCGACCTCAACGAGTTCATGGAAGCATTCCGATTGGTGGATCCTGGCAGGGGGTCAATGGAAGACACTGAGGATGAGTCTGACAAGGAAGATGGTGGTGGTGACTGAGGTGACATCTGTCTGTAGAGCAGGGATAGCTAGGCAACAAAGGAGGCAATCAAATTGCATTAACAGATTCGGATATGGAAGCCTGTGTTCAAAATGGGAAGATTGTTGAAAAAATTCCAGAGGAAACTTTTTGGAAAAATTCCCTCCCTTAAGGAATGTCTAACTTCATCATTCCCTGTATTATTCACCCAAATTTTGAAGAAATTCTGTCCTTTCCAATGGTTTTGATAGTGGTGAATCAATTAAGAGCCATGTATGGCTGAGAAGGTCTCAAAATTGCATTATATAATCTTAATTAATTCACACAATGTCAGAGTTTCCATAAGTGTACATAAGTTCTGTTAGATATACGTATATATATATTTTGGCATACTGATTCCAGAATGTGAATTCCCGCTCAGCTCGTCAGATTTTGCCAAGTTATAAAATGTTTTTTGATGGATAATTTTGGTGCATCTGCCCTGTGCTGTTGATATATGTATTTAGGTAGATGATGATATGATCATAATCCCAAGGATACTTAAGGCTGAGCCAAAAAAAATCCCTTTCAAATATTTAAAACTTTTGCCGTACTATTAATATCCTTGCTTTTGCTAAATCTTCCCCATGTGGCAAATCTGCTCATTCCAAAGAAGTTATTGCAAGAATTGTTCCTCCAGGTTTGATGGTTTTAATGTTCTTTCTTCCTGTATCCTCAGATTCAGTAAAATACAGAATCGTACAGTGTCAAATGGGACCATTATTGTACTTTAGTTCAAAGAAGTAATTAGGTAGGGTGTTGCGTACTTGAAGAGTAGGTTGTTCGATGCAAACTATATCAAAGTGTTGTCAATATGAAGTGATGGATTGAAACTTTTCAGTTTAGTTAAGAACTGGAAAATACTGGTTTCTTCTATCTAACTTAATACAAATTAAAGAATTATCTCAATTATTTTATGTACCTTGTTATGGGGGCATTAATTTATTTTAATGTTGATCTCAATGATGCCATATGACTGTTGAATTCCTGATAGAGTGCTGATTGTTGATAGGAAATGAGTATGTTTATATTTGTTATAGGAGGTATGAATGAAAAAGCGTGTCCAAAGCACGTCGTCCTTATACGCTTAAAAACTGGGAACAAATCAATTATATCGCTTATATGACTATGAAGCCAAATTTATTGCAAAATAAATTCTTTCTAAAAAAATAGGTTAAGTCAAAGAAAGGCCATTCTTTATAAAGATAAATTAACCAAATATTTGCTGTTCAACCCATTGATGTAATTGGATGTTTATGCCATTCGCCTCATTAGAAATTAATTAATGTCCAATTTTATTCTAGAGTCTCTCTTCATATGTATTTATTCCTAGAAACGTTAAATGGGAAAAGTTTACCTAGGTACATTTTTAAGGGAGAAATCTAGATTCAATATTTCTGAAACATTATTCGTGGCACATTAAGACCTTATATATAATATATAGTTTAAAAAATAATGTTTTGTCCTTTGCTTTGGTCTGACTTTGTCTCAGTTCCTTTATTTAGTCCTTTGAATGCAACTCATTATTCATCTCTCAGTAGGTATTGTGCAACAAACGTCTGATATCCCCTAGCAATTTTTGCCGGAATTTATCTCAAATCTAACTTTGTGTACTTGAAGGTGACGCTTGACAAATTAAAATTTTAATATAAGCATGTTCCTGAGAGAGAATGATCATTGTAGAGTAGAGAATATGTGCTTTTATTCTTGTGTAGGCATATACGTGCAAGTACTGTATCTTTCTTCAGTCGGATGTGACTGATTTTGAGATAGTTGTGGCTTTTTGGTCTAAAATCAGTGATTTTTCAGTGTCATTCTGTTGTTTGGCTCTGTTCATCAGAGCTTATGGAATACATCGGGTCTTCAGCAGAAAAATTAGCGTGTTGGATGTGATTCTCTTGAGACATCACACCACGCTGCCAAAGAACAACCTTCCAATTGTAATTATACCTTCCATTGTTCATGTTTGCTGTGTATTATGCGTTTTAAAAATTAACCAATCTTGACTTCAGAGTCATAGTGTTTCTAAACAAGATAATGTATTTTGAAAGCTAGTCATTGTTTATCTTTTATGATATTAAATCGATTTTATTCATATTAATCATTGTGAATAAGAACTATATATACATGTATTTGTTGTACAATTCATTGTATTCATTCTTAAAATACGCTCCAAAATACTGCCCTAATGTTTTTGGTGAAGAGAGAAATCAAAACCCTCTCGTGTGCTGTTTGATACAATAACTATATGTGTGTGTGTGTGAATTTTTTCTCTCATTGCATCAATCACTGAATCGCTTGCCATTGGTTTTTTTATGCGTGTTGTTGCTAGTGAACCGACTTTTGTTTTGGGAATGACGTTTATTTTACAGGATGATGGCAATTAGCATTGAGGTGTGATTACAACTATTGACGAACGCCAAGGTTCAATTAAATAAATACGTTTCAAAAATCCCACTGAAAACGCGTTTGATATGGTTCCCAAGATACCCGTTCCCTTTTCCGGTAGCGCATGGCAGCATTGTCTCACCATCTTCCGGCAAAATTGTGAACTTGAACAGCCCTACCTGCAGGGCGCATTTAACATGAGTTCGTTCGAAAGTTCACCGCCAGTACCGACACTGAGCGGGCAGTACGTTATCACTAAAGCTCTGGGTAGGAAAGTACGGTCTCACCTTTGATCTCGACATATGCCGGCAATCGAGGCTTCTGATTTTTTTAATTCAATTATTTTCTTATTTTATCCACATCCTCTATCAACAATGTGTCTCCTTTAAATTTTTCTTAACTACTCTTTTGCATTCCCTCTGCTGGTGGCATTCGTCTCGTTGGCATTCGTGGTCTCATCGTGACGATTCAACCGTAGCCACTTCCAGGGCATTTTTTAACGATTCGTTTATTGCATTAATATTTTATGTAATAACAGAAGACAGTAGTTACTGATAGAATGAGCACTTACAGTCTCAAATCCTTTATTCTGACTTAATCCTCATTTTCGTTTCTCGAGTCAATTCAACCGCGTCCACTCCAGATGATTTCAATGTCTCTTCCGATTCTGCCAAAAGACTGAATGGCGAACACCTGCCTGTTAGAAGGCCTCGAACCAGTGGCGTACCTAGAGTGTGTGCTGCCCAAAGCAGCCCTTGACTTTGGCGCCCCCGGCCCCACAAAAAATACATTTGCAGAGTGACATACTCTTAAAGTTTTATATATGTTAACTAGATTGTGTACCATTATGATATTGCTTTCACTTGATCAAATGATGTATGCTTTAAATACACATGAAACATACTCGCACTTTATAAGTAACAGTGTTCAATAAAAATCAAAAATAACATTTAGTGGAAAATGGTAAAAAGGAGTAAAAAAAATTATACAGTATGCTATAAGAAGGAAAAAAATTAGATCAAATTTGATCTAATTTTTTTCCTTCTTTTAAGTGGTGACCGATGAAACTAAATATCACAATACTTGTGACACAAGCGACATGCCACAAATTCTACACTGTTTTGACAAATTAAACATTAAGAGAAAAACTCAGTGCAGCCAAAGAATGCTTCTGTGAATTAAAAATCGGGGCGGACGGCCCCCACGCCTAGCTACGCCACTGCCTCGAACCAAGTCGTCCTCTGGTGGAGATGGGAAGCAAAACAAAATACTCACTAGATAAAGATCATAGACCTTGAATATAGGTACCTATATTCAAGGTCTATTATAAAGATAGTGGGAACTTTAAAAAACCCTTTTTTCTTCAACATCCTCCCCCCATACACTTTATCCAATACCTCCTCGCCCCTCTTCCTCCCTAGGCAGATTAATCTGTATATGCTTCTGCCAACGTTCATATGAGAAGGGTCCCTAGTATCTAAGAAAAACAGCATTTCTCAAAGATTATAGGATCTTTACATTCAAGGTGTTGAAGCTAGCGCAGATTGGAACACATCAGCGCACTTAAGGTAGTTTGAGCGACAAATCAATTCACCTAGAATTTGATGAATTTGACGTCACTTTAAATAAAACACTCCCATCTTTTTAATGATATCAAAATATTAACCCCTTGCCGAACTACTTTTCGTGCCATTTTCCTAAAAACATAAGCTGTTTTACATTGGATAGATTACGGCTGTGCGCTCCAGAGGGAGAATACTGAAAAAAATAAGAATTTTCTAACGACTAGATTTCGTCAAAAGACTAACGGTGTGTAGTTTGTATATTTTATCAATTATTTATAACAATAAATGAATTACTCACCGCAGTACATTTTACAGAATCACAAAAAACCTTCTATTACTGAAAAAAATGAGTCAAGTTAGAGACTTATGTGGTTATAATTATTTAATTGCTGAGAATTTTCGTCACTTAGAACTATATTTTTGCACCATTAATATTACAATATTTACTTCATGCTTCTTACAGCAACTTAAAAAAACAATGGAATTTGAATATGGTCTCCATTATGACTAGGGAACTATCTCGCCCAAACTACCTTAAGGGCACACAAACGACGATGAGTGGAACGATGTGTGCTGGCGAATCTTGTATATATTTTTTTTCTGCCAGTTGGTAGCAATCTGTGGGCGCAGAATAGTCACGGCTGAATGTTTTGTGTATAGTTATCGAATTCGTTCTAAATAAGTGTTTAAAAACGTAAGCTTTCTATCACGGTGTAAATGAAAGCTTTACAACATCCATGTTTGACGCCTTTACGGAAAATTGAACACAAAAACAACAATCACGAATGCGGTTATCGATGTTCTTTTATTTTTTTAGCACCCATCAACTCTGCTCCCGATCTGTTTTGAAATGCGCTAACTAGTGCAAAGTGTCTGAAATGAATGGAAAGCAAAGTGTGCTTTTGTGTTGTGAAGTGATTAATACACTGGTGTAAATGGAAATTCCCCTGTCTCGGATTTTTTTATTTTATGGATAAATATTTTTTCAGTTTGAAAACCGAAAGAAATAGGTTCTCCCAACGGTAACTCTCAAATTCAATTACCAGCAGTCTGCTATATATTCAAAAACTTGCACTTTCAGTTAACATCAAGTTAATGAGAATGCTAATTCATCTTGCGGTTAACCTTTACAGAGCATTCTAAACTGAGCCTATTAACTAAGAACACATCAGCTCTATTTTTTTAAATTTAATCCAACCAATCCGTTTTCTTTTTCTGCATTTAAATAAATTCTACTATTACCTCATTATTTTGCTAATTTTTAAATCTCACAGGCAAATACTGACGAAATTTAGATACTTCTAATAATTTTTACTCTGATTATCTTGCCTCCGAACGAAAAAAATGAGATGTCAGCGACGTAACATAAAGGTTGCCTATTATAGTTTGGTCTCAAATGAGAAACATTTTTCCCTAAATTGCCAGTGTCATCATTATAGGCAAAGGAAGGCAGGCAATGCTGTTCATGCATGGTTTGCATGGCTACAAATTAATGACAACAGAGGGGGAAGGAAAGATTTTCCTCATGCCAAGGATTCCAAAACTGCTCGCGCTGGTCCCAATTGAAACGTAATTTTCGGTCGGACATGAATAAAATACTGCAAGATTTCCTTTTTTCCGTAGATGGTAGGCCAAATCGGAGCTTCCCAATTGAGAATTCGTGTTGTAACGTGTATCACGAGTCTTAGAAATTAACTTTTTTGATCGCTCAAAGATAAAGGTGGTGCCAATGACAGAACATTTTTGGTACGTAAACGAATTGCGAACCTAGCTCCATTTTTTTAATGAAAATGAATAGGGTTTACCGGCACAATTTTTGCACTGAACTCTGCACTAACACTTATTCTCGCCGAATAAAAATATCCCGTGCTTTCTCATGGAAAAAAATTGTTACCGTCTTGGGACGGTAGATAGAAGTGAAAACTTCAACTAATAAATTTTGATTGATGGTGTATATTAAAGTAAAATATGGCAGGTTTATTTAAGATGAAAAAGCATAATTAATTTGGCATAAAATTTGTTATTTTTAATTTTTTATTCATTTTTATATTTTTTATTGTTCCTCAATTGACAATATATTTACATCATTATTACAATCTTTAATTAAAGTAATTATTGGCTTATGATAACTAAAATGGGATACAAAAATGTGATTTAATATTATGTATATATCTAGAAAATACAGCATCTATTGTCGTTCCACCTTTTGTTGTTGCGTCGTTTCTATTGTTATTCATTGTCAAACCTAATTCATTTTCAAAGAAATCTAGCAATGGCTGGGCATTATCTTTTCCAAAATCAACATTAAAGTCTCCGCTTATTATTAATGGTATTTTATCATAGTCTTCGCCGAGAATCCGCGAACCAATTTTTGTTTACGTTAATAATTGGAAATGTAAGAATTTTATTACTTTTTTATTACTTTAAAATTATAGCAAAATTGTTATAATCATATATTTAATTGTGTCAATGCAAAACATTAAATTCCTTACGTGGCGAAGAGATTACTTTTGCTATAATTTGGCATAAAACGGATTTGAAACAAGCTTCTCAAAAGCATGAACAAATTTTGAAAAAAATATTGGATGATTTTACAAATATTTCGTCAATTTTACTATGTTCGCTTCGCGGCAATAGCTATAGCACACACTCTCCTAAGCCTAACATATTCGTATGTACTATATATATAGGTCGCGCATTCTCTTTCTCTTCTCTTCGCCGTACTATATTCGTATGTGCTATAGATAGTGGGAACGGAACGTTTAAAATTTAACGCTTCGAGTGTCACGCTTTTGCGTTTACTCCCATGGAAATCAAGCCGAGAGTAGGCGTAGAGTAGACCCTCCCAAGAGAAGTTTTCACTTCAAAAAATTTACTTAATAGATGTAAGGAGATGTTGAAAAATAAGAAGTAAATTTAAGGTATTTAAGACGATCGCGGCCATAACCGCGGCAGCGAATTCCTGAGAGAGAGAAAACAGAAAGCAAAGTTTGCAAGAAGTTTCGGAAGACTGTGGAAAGAGATGGGAAATGCGGAGGTATTGAGGGTGTGAGTTGGTTTCTTGGAAGAAAATAAAGGAGAGGTGGGTGTATGGATGGGAGTATATAAGAAGGAAGAGATCGCTATGAAAAGCCACCGTTTACTAACGAGTGGGGCAATTTGGAAGTTGCTGGGGTAGAAGGAGTTTTGGTCTGATACTTAACTGCCATCTATCGGAGAGAAAGATGTGAGAGGTTTTAAGGAATAGGTGTAGGGGGCTCTCACAACACTAAGGTTTAAGGAGTATATTTGACGATGATGATGGTAGCAGGGCAAGCGCAGAGAATGGTTGCCTATAAGGGCTCTTTTTCTCTCTCTCGCCTTGTGGTCCATGATCACAATAGCCAACGCCATGCCCTGTTGAGCGAGACGCAAAATACACCCTTAAATACCGCGAAGGTTGGAATAAAGACGGACATGAACGAATACCTCAACGACCAGGTGATTAGTCGATCATCGAAGGGATTATAGGCTTTGGTAGATGCATTATAAAACCATTGCGGGAAATGCGGAATGAAGATAAATAATAATAAAAAAACAAAAGTAATTACATTTTCTAAGACAAAAAATCAAGGCAGATCATGAAAATAACAGGGCACAAACTGGAGCAAGTTTAATAATATAAATACTTGTGTAGCACGTTGAAGGAAAATGACCATAGTTACAAAAACATCGGGAGAATTTCGCTAGAGAAGGAAGCGCTCAGCAATAAGAGGGAGGTGATGATGGGGACCTTGGGTAAGAATATAAATTTAAGGATGGTGAAGGGTTTAATATGGAGTGTAGCGTTGTATGGTGCAGAAATGTGGACTCCGAGAAAAGAGGACCGGAATGGGCTGCAGGCGCTGGAGATGTGGGTGTGGAGGAGAATATAGAGGGATGAAATGGAAGGCCAACGAGAAAGTGTTTGGTATGGTAGGCGAGGAGAAGAAATCGCTTTAGGAAATTATGAGAAGGTAGAATAGGTGGTTGGAACAGGTAATGAGGGGTGAGGGGTAGTGAAGGCCGTGATAGATATATTTAATCTGGGTAAGAGTAGAAGAAAGAGAATAGGTTTTATGGACGAGATGAAGAGAGGTAGGACGTACGCTGAGATGAAGAAAGAAATCGTGTAAGGGGGATATGGACCCACGCCTGTAAAAAATCCAGAGTATTTTTTTAATCTCTCCCATTCAAGACTAATGAATCCGGCAGATTATCCCTAATATAATCTGATATCATCCCTTCTACACTTTGAAGTATTCTGGTGAGGTATCTGTCTATATGTCTATCTGTATAAGTCTGGCGTATCAAAATCCTGTTTTCACGAAATAATTAATCCCAGCTCTTTCTCAATACCAATACGTAAATAATAATAATAATTCCTATATTGGCAACAGCCAAAGCCAATTTCTGCCAATTTATTATAGGCCGAACACAAACAACCATGCACTGGGAGGTGTAAAGTTTCTACCCAAGCGGGATTCGAACCGGCGACCTGTGATTCGGCAGGTGAAGACTTTACCCCGCCGCCACCTGGGCCGGAAAATAAATAAATATTGTATTGAAAATTCATTTTAAATTGTATTGAAAATTTATCGACCCATAAGTAGCTATAGGTTTTCCTATCTCAAATATCTTTATTTAGCTTTAAAAAATATGAATTAATAATATTATTGATGCAAAATGTTTTTGAAACTGATATTGGGAGGTTAAGCTACGTTATCATGCAGCCGTTATTGCATTGCCGGGCACTTAGTAACGAATCAGAAGCCAGATCTTCCACCCGGGCCACGTTGCCGTTGGAGTTGCCCATATTTCAACTCTTGACGCAGTCTGCGTCGCCGGAGCTGCGGCAGGGAGTGAGGGCCGACGCTTTCTGCCAGTCATTTGTTTTTCAAGTGATTCTTTCCCGAGGAATTGTGGGTCATCTTCAGATTGTTGAAAGAATTGAACTTGTGTGGTGCAGCCCATTGTCAATACTCCTCGTGAACAAAACCTCCTCTTAGAATGTTATATCTCCGCAGTGAAGAGGAAGAGTTAAGGCGTTATGGTTTTCCACCGTCTTCCATTTCCACCCGCTGCTATGATAACGGGGTATGTGTTTAACGCACAACGCAGTGGCAGAAAGACGCAAAAAACGCTGACGGAAAACGTAGCTTTATTCGAATCGTAATACTGTACTCGACCGAATGAGGCCACATCTGTTTCAACCGTATGAATATTCACCAAGATAGGGAGTTGGAATGGATCACCCTGATACACGTTACATCGCATCCTATTTTAGTCCTGGTGCCCCATTTTCGGTCTGATTTCAAAGATGTATGCATCAGAGTCAAAAGATGAGGAGCGAGATGAGAATTGATGATGATGGTGCTAGAACTGACCATTCCCGCGAAGCACTTTCGTGAGGCACCTGCCCATTCAGGCGATGCAAAGGGACGCTCATCTCGAAAAAGTGTTGATGCATATATTCCCGGACCGATTAAACCCTCCCTCCTCCCGCCCCACAACTGAAAACCTTCAGTCGCTCATCGCCCGCCGACAGTACTTCTCCGGATCCGTGTAAAAGAATGGTGGGTCCACATAATCGGCGCTCGTTTGTATATTTTTTTCTCTCTCGGCCCTTTTCATAACGACCTCTCTCTCTCTCGCCCTCTTCATTATACCCGCGACCCCATCCCTTGAAATTTCTCGAAAACGGTGGGAGTATTCAAATTAAATGCGCACCCGTCTGATCTTTAGAGTATGTGCTTGTGTGTGTGCGTGGAGACTTTGGCCTGGTCGATCGAGTGAAAGACGGGAGGGAAGCGGGCCGAGTCTGGGCTTCCGATCGTAGCCATTTAGTTTCTCTCCTTGTTTGTTTTTTTGTGACTTAAACGGCGTTTCGTTCGATCACGCGTGATTGCTGCTGCCCCTGACCCCTCAGGCTTGGGCAAACAAAGGATGCAGACACGTACAGGTGCGATCACAAGGTGGTCAGGAGAGGGGGAGTGTCCACGGTAATTGGTGGGAAAACGTTTTTCTTTTTCAGTTTTCATTCGTTTATTTTTTCGTTGTTTTGAGTGGACATGGTAGGAGAGATCTTCTGGGATAAAAGGAAGAGAATGTAGGAAGAGCTAAGGAAACGAATTGATAGTCTCTTTCGGGGAAAAAGGGCTTCTGTTTTCGAAGAATTTCCGTAAATGACATGCTGCGAGTGATGCTTGGAGAAAACCCATATTTTATTATTTTCCTTTGAATTTATACTATTTTTTGGATTGGACGAGTTATTTTTTAAGGGAAGTAGTAGAGGGTAGCAGCAGCTATAGGTACAAATTGATATTCCCCTTCGGAACCCAATCGCTTCCGTTTTCGGGGAACCTGCCGAAAAATACCTGCTGCCCATAATGTTTGTACATCACCCTAGCCGATGAAAAAGTGGCTGGAAAAGGGTTAAAAATGAGTCCTTCGTCGCTTTAAATTCACGTTATTTGAACAAACACCGTTTTTTTCGGTTGAAATATTTCATGGAATCTAAAAACACGTGAGATTTTTGCTTCATTTGCATTCACCGATTTGTGCCTTACGTGTTAACGGAATGCGCCTCTCATTCTTTTTATCATGAGATAATTTTGGTTAAGGGGATCGTACGAGGGGAATCATCTGAGCACATCCAGAGAGGAACATCTGCCGTGGAAATATTCGATCTGATTGTACCCACCCTACGTATCGTGAGGAAAGGTAATTTTTTGGGGCTCTCTGTCATTATCCTAAAGTAGTTTAAGCAAGATTTTTCAATAGCCACAATGGAGTGCACATTAAATATTTATTTTAAATTAACGCTTGTTATTTTTTTTTATATTTTAGTGTCGTAACGTAAAATGCCCTGCCTTTAGTTACCCATCTATTCCCATACTATTCCAGTTTGGGTCCGGAAATATTTTCTGGACCATTACTCGGTCTTTACTGGAATTTTCGATTTTTGCGCAGGTGGTTGTGTGAAAATACCATTCCACCTTACAAATTTCAAGCAGCAGTAAAGGTTTAATGAGGTGAAATTATTTATAATTGGTAAATATGTAGAATCATCTTTGGTATCTTTTAATATGTGCAGGATGTCTACTTTAAACTACAAGAAAAAGATGAAATATGTCAATTTTTCAATGAAATTTTCTCAGGTTTCTCACCGGGTCAGGAAGGCGGCTGTTGCCAACGTTTCGATGGCTGTCTTAGTCATCGTCTTCAAGGCTAACATTAGACCTGAAGACGATGGCAAATACAGCCATCGAAACGTTGGTAACAGCCGCCATCCTGACCCGGTGGGAAATCCGAGAAAATGTCATCAGCCTTGTTCACCGGGAAAACACAAAATCTTTAATGTCAGTTTTTAATGTTTGACTCAGTAACTACAACAATTTATTTATTCAAAGTTGCATTAAATTTCATTTTGGTGCGTACAAATAACCCTTATTCTTCTTGTAAAATTATTATAATCCGGGTTTGTGCCGCGTGTTATTTCGGTTGGCCTGATGTTTCGTGACCCACTGCTGGTCACTTCTTCATAGGAATGAGGGTTGCTGTCACTGTTTGATCTTATATATCTATCCCCACTAAGTTGGTTCAAGTGTGAGAGTTGGAAGGGGGGAGGGAGTTAGGACAAGGGGGAAAGGGGGAGATAGAGAATTTTTGCGGATGATTGTATTCCATGCGCTGCTGATTTTTAGGCCACCATCTCTGTTGAAATTATGTTTATTTTTCTTTATCTCGATGGCCTCACCGATGAGTTGGGGTTTGAATCTTCCCACCTTAGCGATGACTTTGGATTTTTCAAAGTCAATCGCGTGTCCCAAGGATTCGTGCACAGCCACTGCTGACTTATTGTTAGTTGTTTGTGCTTTTCCAGTCGAGTTTTGACTGAGCGTCCTGTCTCCCCAATGTATTTTTACCGCATGTTCCGCAGGGAATTTTGTACACCCCTTCGATTTGTAGCGGTGTTTTGTCATTTTCATTTCCTTTGAGGTGTTTTACTTGCACTTGTGGTTCAAAAGTTACCTTTATGTCATATTTACGAATGACGTTGCTTATCTTATCGGTTGTGTCTCTAATGTACGGGAGGAAGGCTTTCTTCTGGCTGGTCATGTCAGTAGTTTCAGATGGGTTCCCATTCTCCTTCCTCTTTGTCTTGTTGAGATTTCGGGAGATAGCTCCATTGTCGTAACCGTTTAGGCGAAGAATAGCTTTCAATTTTTGTTTCTCTGCAGGGAAATTCTTCGCATCACTAGATCACGTAGCCTAATAGATTGCTCAATTAACTTGCTCATAACAGCGTTTATCTGGGCAGGGTGGTGGTGAGAGCTGACATGGAGATACCGGTTCGTTGACGCGGGTTTTCTGTACACGGCGTGACCCAGGGTTCCATTATCATTTTTCTCCACTAGAACGTCGTGAAATGGAAGCTCCTTTCTTTATCTACTTCCATGGTGAATTTAATGTGGCGTTTTAGCCTATTCAAATAATGGTAAAATTCTTCTAAATTCTGTCGACCATTCGTCATAATTTTCTTTTGTACGGAATAGCTCAAGAGACTTCAACTTATTTGTTAAAGATGTCCCAAAAATCCCTTAATTTTCACGAAATGTTTCTCGTCGGCTTGCCGAGCAACGCCGATAATTTGGTAAAATTCATTTGAAAATAACAGCACCTACCATCTGCGCTAAAATGATAAATAATAAGTTTTATTAGCCTTTTTTGCCCTAACTTATTTTTTCAGGGTATGCTTCTTTTTAAAAGCTTGACTTCATCCTATCCGCCCTCACATCATTTGGCTTTTAAGGAGGTGACTTGCCCATCTTTCTACATCTTCCTCGAGAGAGATCAAAGGGAAATCGGAGCCGCTATCCACCGCGATTACGTACATGTTCGCGCACAGTTGTAGCACCCGGCTTAGACCGGCTCCCTAGCGCTCGCTTCGATATGCCGGCGCGGCGGCTTCCCTTAACCTTTTTGTATTTTTGGAAAACAAGTGAGCGGCGATGAGCGCGATTCATTTCTCCGTCGGCCTCCTCTCTTGTCCTTGCTTCCGTCTTTCGCCGCCGAGAAGCGGCACCCACGCCGAGCAATGCGATGGGATTAGCAACGGCAAACCTTTGTTTTTGGGAATGGGATGGTGGGTAGTACCATACGTGCTCATCGGAGTAAACTGCGCAGTAAGTCATGGACGCTGATAAATTAACGTAGTTTTAGCGTAACATGGTGGAAAATGCTTCGCGGCAGAGAAATGAAACTCTTTTGTCTTTCTTCGTATGCATACATCTTCATTAAGCGAACAGGGAATTTTCCTACGAGTTTCACCTATTTAGTGGTTTTAGTGGACTATAAGATAGCGTAAATAACAGCAGCTTAAGTTTTATGCTTTTGAATATAAGACATGAAAAGAATATTCACCATTGTCATCACACAGTATAGCTTTGAATCTGCGAAGGGGTTATTCTGTTGAATAACGCTGGCTGGTGTAAGAACGGGTCATCATTTTCAATTAAAGGTTGATTAATGTCCACATCCTTGGTCTGCTATTTCAGCCACAATATAGGCAGATGGCCAGGTATGTTAGGGCACCTATCTTCATTCGCGAGTATGCCGTTAAAAATATTTAATGCAATTATAATTATGTTGTGCAGTAAGTCATCATCACTGGAGTATTTCATAGTTTTGGTGTAACATGCAGGAAATTTCTTTGCGGCAGGACAGTAAAACATAATTTCAGTCAAAAATACACGAGGCTTACCTATTTATCATTTTTTAAATCTTTCTTATCTTTTTATTCTTCTTCTCCTTTTTATTTCTTGTATCATTTTATGGTATTGTTGTGCAAGGATTCCGTGAGTGTGATGGCGACCGCGGAGGCTGTGCCTTCCTCGCTGCCGGGCACGACACCCGCCCTACTTGGAGACGTCCCTTAGGTGCCAGAATTCAATTATAAATTATCTACTTCCATATTCAGTAAAATTAATAAACAGGACGGTATCCCCACCTCCGCTTCCCAACGGTATTTTTTACATTTTTAAGGTGACACCATCACGTGAACTACCATTCGTCTGGCTCCTACCCTTCGGCCTATCTGGCATAGGTGGCCCTACCAGGAGAAAAATTATTATTAATTAATTCATCCTACTAGGAATTACTCCTACGAGTCCATCTCTATAGGGGTTATTAGAACGCGCAAGTCCTTCCACCGCGTCAACATTGTAGTCCAAGGGAAGGGACTCTATACATATGGGCGAAAAACTTAACGCTAGATTCGGCAATATTGAGAATACTGACGAGAAAAGAGGGTCTCAACATGAGGAAAAGACTAGGAAGAAAAATAATAATGAAGAGGACCGAAAACGTTAATAGATAGAAATATTCGCTTCCTCTCATCAACGGTGAATGTCACCTATTAAAAATGAAATCGCGTAAATAGATTGAGACCTGCACCCTAAATCTCTTGGAGATCACACACTATCTCCCATATTAAACCTATCTCATCTTGTAGATACATTTATACTTACATACCCTTCACGCCTTTCCTTTCAATCCATTTTTAATAAAAAACTTTGTACTTTTCCACACTTTATTTCAAAACTGCGACCGGTTTCACCATAATATGGCATCTTCTGGCACATTCAGAAGCTTAGGTCATACAATATATACCCAGAGAAAGTTAACGATGGTGGGGGTTTTGAAATGGGGGAGAGAGGAGCAGAGGGTTTCAAAACCCCCACCATTTTTAACTTTCTCTGGGTATATATTGTATGACCTAAGCTTCAGAATGTGCCAGAAGATACCATATTATGGTGAAACCGGTCGTAGTTTTGAAATAAAGTGTGGAAAAGTACAAAGTTTTTTATTAAAAATGGATATCTATCACTTCCACAAAGTCAAGCCTGAAACAATTAATTTTTTTCTTTTCAAGTTAGGCAAAGTCAAGAAACTTAGTTATTGCTGTAAGGCATATAAAACTGGTCTGCTTTTAATAACTTCCTCCATAATGCCCTATTCTTGCATAGGTACCTACCTATTCTTCTTCTATTACATTCACGCATAGCTTCATGCACACTCTCCTTTTCTTAAGACTCCATCAATTTCTCCTCTTAAAGGTCTTCTCCACCACAGTCACCCATGACTTTTCTTGTCTACTCTTTCCTGTCACACCACTCACTCCTCTATCATGTATATTTCGTTTATAGACTTTCATACATTCTCTGACAATGACCGACACAACCAAGAACATTCCTTTCATATTATAGACTTTAGATTTTGGAATATGGAAATGAATTCCCTCTTTTCATCGTTTAGTTATGTTTACCGTAGGCGAGAAGGTACTTGGTATGATCATTCTCGCTGGAAAATATAAGACCAGGCAATAATTTCCATATAAAGGTATACGTGCCTCTTAATCGACGTTATACAACACGAGTAGGGTGCCATTTTGCAAAAAAATCAGTTTCAATGTGAATGTTACTGTGAAATAGCGTAAAAATTAGATTAGATGTGCAAAGGTTAAATTTCAAGCTCGATATTTAATGTATTAATTATAACAAAATTAATATAATGTAATTATAATATAATTAATAATATTGTAGTAAACCTCCACTGAGAAGAGAATCTAAATCAAGCAACTGAAATGGTACGCCACTGATTTCTGCTGCATACCTCCATGCCTTAAACTTTATTTTAGAAGATAGGATTGGTGCCGACACTATCATAAAAATAAACTGCTGAGTCAGTCATCTAGGATTGACATAATTTTAGCGTAACATAGTGGACTATTCTTGGTGGTAGGAGGAGGGAGAAGGGAGGTAGGAGGGATCCTATGAAGGAGGGAGTAAAAGGTTTTGTCTTTCGGTGTGCATTTATACGAATATTCACTAAGACCCTTTTATTCTTCAGTAGGTAGAAAGGGAGTTAATATTTCTCTGTGTTGTTGAATAAGCATTTGGTTGAGACTTTTTACCAACTGAGCTATGGTAATGAAAACATTTAGCCAGAAGTAATTTTGCTAGTAAGTAGTTGCTTGTGACGGAGAGAATGGGAAGAATAGTTCTATGATGAGAGTGTGTGGTGAAATAATTGAACAGGTGGACGATTTAGTGTCTCTTGGCCGAAAGTTTGAAAGAGATGATAGGATATATGAAGAGAGTAAAATGCATGTGAATGCCTGGAGGAACGTAGTAGTTGCGGAGCGTAAGGGTGGAGGAGAATGAGTGTTAGCCAAGGGAAGCGAAAACCGCAGTATACATTAGTGTTCTCCTCCTGAATTTATTATGTGTCAGCAAAAAAGGGTATGCAAGAATAAGCATAGGGGTAGACAAAATGCAGTGAAAATGGGGTACCTGAGAGGAATTCTCGGCGAAAGTGGGAAATAGATGCCTATTATAGGTGTAGCGAAAGTTAGTGGCAATCGCTTGTGAAGAGCATGGTGCCAAGGAGAGGAAAGCATGTCATTAGATGTGGGATGAAGAGGCCGAGCCTTTTTACAGAGGACCCTCCGGAGGTCCTTAGATAACTTTGCCCGCCCATCAACGCTTGGTTTACGGTCAGTGTCCTCTAATCCTCCGATGGTGAGTGCCACTAAGTTTCGCTATACTACTACTACTCGAGCCTGGTGTGTGTCTCGTTGGTTTGACCATGTTCGGAGGATGGGTTTGGGTGGAATAAAGATATAGATATGTGTGAGTGGAGTGAATGTTAAGAGATGACGGGGCAGATCGAGAAAACCATCGGTGAATGTGATGGAAGATGCTAAAGAGGAAGAACATTTGGAGTCCTAAGAAAAGGGGAGCTTAAGTGACGCAGAGCATGAATGTGGTAGAAGCAAAGCAGGTTTGGTAGGATATGGCAGGCTGGAGGGAATCATTAAAGAAGAGTCAGAGTTACAGGCATATCACCGAGAATTAAACTTTTTGACTGTGGCCACTCCGAAAAGGAATGGCGAGATGGGCATAATTGCATGTATTTTGCAGTTACCATGAGAATTCCAAAAAACAGTAATTTGCACTAATTAATATGAAGTAAAACTCGTCTAAGTTGTACTTAAGATTTGTATCCTTTTGTTTCCTTTCGTGAGTGATGATTATTGCTTGTGATTTTCAACATTGTGTCCGGTTTTCATATGAGTTCTTGTTTAAGAAATCCTTTTTATAATCATTATTTTATTTTCAGAAAAACAAGATTATGCTAGGACTAAAAAAATGGAATAATTTTTTTTCTTTCTACTTAAGGTAAAGTTTTTTCCTATCATCATTTTTAGTGGAGATATTGCATCGTAAGTGAAGCCGTTTCAAGAGCTCTTTGATTGACAGCTCTTCCAAACTCATGGAAGTTCAGTGGAAGAACACCACTAAACTCACCAATAAAAAGCTAACACATTTACTCTTAAATATATCGAAAGGTATAATCAACCTATGAAACCGGGTTCGAGGTCTTTTTCTGGGATATAAAATTTAAACTACCAAGAGGCAACAGAGTCCTCAAGTGGCCATAATGCCATGATTCAATGTCGATCACAATGCTTTTTGGCGTTTTCCAGGTAACTGCAAAATGATTTTCGCAAAATGTCTGAGTTACCATTGCAAAGTAACTAGTGAGTTTCAAGCATATGTTTTGTGTCAAAAATGCTTAAATTTACACCCCTACTACCTCCTGAAGTAATGCAGTTTCTTCGTGAATCATACTGTTTATGTCTTCATTTTACAAACAGGAGGGGTTTATCTTTTGGTTTTATCTTCTTCATGGGCAAACATAAAAGATACTTCACGGCAACTTACCTTGCATGCTCTTGCATTTGAAAAGGATAGTTAAACTGTCTCATGCCTTCACGAAGGTTAACTAGTGAATTCAGATGACGAGCGATTGGTAGTTTGACAAGTGAAAGACGGACTATGTTGGTGCGGAGGTTTCCACGGTGCGTAGACAGCAACGGCTGCATCTCTCGGGTGTTTTTCGCGACAAAAATCACGGTGAACACCAGGGAGATGCAGCCATCACTGAAAGTTGAGATTTCTTGTGACTAGCTCTTCGTTTCAAACATTGAACCAAGACAAGGACGTGTGGCAGGGACAAAAACAACCACTTAAGAGTTTGCGAATAAGCAATGAAAGTTTAATTTGGACGTAATGGTGGAATATCTTTGATACAATACCCTCATCTGCACATTATCCTGCGAGTCATCATAAGTACGTGTGGAAGGAGTATTAGGGCAACATCCATGTAAAGGAGAGGAAATGGGGAAAATGGGTGGGGGTGAAAAGGAAAGGAGCAGGAAGGGGGAGAGGATGAATGTTAACGGAGTTTTTCTGTGCCACGCCTTCATTTTTTGTTAAAGCCACAAATGCTTCGGAGAAAGAATGAATTTTGTGCCTATCAGTTTGGCAGTGAGCTTCTCTTTATTTGTCGATTCTATCAGTTCTAGAGACGATTGGCTTTTTAGATTAGATTAGAGTTATATATCTTCTAGTGTCGATTCTATATATCAAGTATACACATACTCCAAGCCTAGCATGTAGACTCTGAGTCTCTAACAGTTCTCAACCTAGTCCTTCCATCAGTTTTGCTACACTTTCTATTCGTCTGTAGCACTTTTTAACCAAGCGTGTGGCTTTCCTTAGTACTTAATTGATTTTGAGAATAAATATGTTTGTGCTGGGTCCCAATTGCTCGCGGTGTATTCGATATTTGATCTAACCAGAGCGAAATAGTATCTCACTTCCATTGATGATTACATTTCGGCAGGAAGTTTAACATAGTTGGTGGTTTTTTCCATATTTTTTTAATTTCCAGCCGCGACAGCTGTTTGCATACATAATACTGTACCAACCGACAGGTCACAGTACGTTTCGCCTAAGCACAATGTTCCATTCATCGTCGTTCTAGTACACTGAAGTGTGCTGATGTGTTCCGATCTGTGCTAACTTCAACATCTTGAACGAAGGGCTCCCAATCTATGTATATAAAACGGAATGTCCTGACTGACTGACTGACTCACTCATCAACGCACAGCCCAAACTACTGGCGATAAAAACGTGAAATTTTCAGGACATATCCCCATCGTGGTGTTTAGGCGCCCTAAGAAAGGATTTTTGCGAAAAGCAATTTTTTGCACGGTTGTTTTTACCCCATTAGTGTTAAATTTTACTCCCATAAGAAAAGCATTGAATTCAGTGCAGGTGTTTCTTTCATTGCTTTTTTAAATTACTTGCACTCTAGATATTGGATGAAAATTAATATCATCGAACGCATAAAATAACGCAGTATTTAATTATTTCATTAAAATTTCTTATACGCTTCGTTTTTTCTCTCAATATTGCGTTGTTAACTCTAAATTCATTAATTTTTCTTCCTTTTCAACAATAGAAATTCCATTGGCAACCAGGCGTGAATATTCATTTAATAGCTATTACATGAATGGCTATTTACGCCTGCAGCATTTTAAGGCCAGGTTCAGTGACAAATTTGATAGTTGTAGTTAGAAGGGGCTATTTTTTGCATTTTTAAATTAATTGCACTCAAGACATAAGGCTTAAACTTTCACGGTCGGATGGCTTAAAAAATGGGGGTTTTAATTATTGGATTTAAATTTCCTATACGCTCCTTTTTTGTAGGAATTAGATGCTTTTGGCTCTAAAATAATTCACTTTCTTTAATGATGACAATTTTCTAATTTCCTTGGCACCCGCAGAATGGGGTTTTAATGGGTAGGTACTTATACTTATGGCCTTTATGTTTATGTGGTCAATATGAGAATTGCAGTGAGATTATGGTGAGTGTATTCATCCTCTCCATGGGTGGATAGTGAATTTGTTATGGTATACTTAATGGTATTTGCAATTTGCACGTCACATCAAGGGGATTCTATTTGCCTTATGACACAGTTATAATTTTATCTTCTTCCCGTTGAATTTCAACGGGTACCCTATACTAGTATCACAATAAAGCAAAATTCTCATTTTTAATTTGCTAGGCCTTTGTCCGCTTCCTTACGAGACGCATTTGGACGTTAACATCTACGAGAGAATAGTATAACAACCACTTTGAATACGTGCGCTCGGACATGTGAAAATTAAAACATAATTGGAATATCGAACTCAAGTATTCAAAAATTGATAAAACGACGAACTAGAGAATATATGGCACCTTAGTGTGGACGAAAGTGAAGCTGTATTTTCTTTCGGGAAAAATGGTCCATGACCCTCTGAAATTTCTTCACCTCATTCTCCGTCATCTCAATGCCTTTTGAATTTTACTGATTCGGGGAAGAACCTCGAGAGAACTATATACCCAGCAGCGAGAATGCATCGAAACACAACTATCGTTTTGTTTCCGTCGACTCTCTCGGTGCAGTTTTGAAAAACAAGGCGTCGTAGAGGGAGGAAAAAAGCCAAGAATTGAACACTTCTCCGTGTCCATTCCGATGAGTTACCGCTGTTCGCTAACCGGTCATCTTCTCGCTCTGCAAAACCCATTTTATTGCGCCTTTTTTCCTGCGTTTTTCCCGATGTTTTTGGCGGGCCCCGAGCGCCATTCCCGAGTAATGGATCAATTCAAGACGGGCAGTAAAGCTGTTCAGGGCATGGGGGCGGGGGTAAAGGGGGGTCGGTTTGGGAGTGGGAGGAAATATGTGGCAAGTTGAGGAAGAGGGTAGTTCTTCAATACCGCGTCTGCAAAGCAAGGTAGCGCTTGCTGTCACTCCTCACCCTTCAAGTCTGCTCGGTCGTTAAAAATACCAGTTCACACCGTTTATTTCTCCACGATGCGACGGTATGCCCGAAAGATATGTTGAGTGCTCATCTGTGGACTAAGCTGTTGGCTGACCAACCGCACAAGCTGATATGCATCCTGACCGCGTCTTTTTAAAGAAGCTGGAAAGGCAATCGTGAAATTTTAATAATTTTGTAAGCAAGTAAAAAAAAAAACACTAGGACCAAATTTAATTTGAGTGCATCTGTTTATGCGTTTTAAATCACTAAACAGGCGGTAATGGATATCATACGAGAGTTAAATTTATTTTTTTCGTTTATTAAACCATGATATGACTAGAAGTTTCAGTACGGTACTCAAAATGTATACCACATTATATTGAAATGTTTTTTTCGAATATTGGATTCGGTGTGACACATTAATATTTTGTTAGCAACAATTATATTAATAAGAAATGTATTCTGTCGCCTTTAGTAGAAAATCTGTACACATACAATCGAATTATTACTATATATATGATGTGCCATTAGGCTACGTGTTAAAATAGCATTTAATTGCCAAAAAATCAAATCGGTGTGATGCAATGTTTTCACTTTTATCTATAGATATTGCTAAAAAAACTTGTGTGCAAAGCTCTACGCAAATCAGTACATAAACAAAAAAATCGCTCCACCCACCTTAAGTGACGATTGCAAACAGGAGCTGACTCCCAGACAAGTCCACCTGATAGATCGAATTAGGCGTGCATTATACCTATTTCCTATTTATTATTTTCTATTATTTCCTATACGAGTTCACCATCGATAGCGGTGGAGTTCGAAACTTGGATGGAATAGCCACTGTCATATTTGTGGAAGCGGTTATCGACCAACTGTTCAGTCGGACGACAGGAGATCGCACGTTTGAAATGGAGGCCGCCTCAAATACGACGGAAATGTTAAGTTTTGCCAACTCACGTTGATGTTAGTAGAGTTAATTACCCTTCATTGGGGTACATATGAAATGTTTGCATTACCAATCTGATGTTGAAGAAAGTTAAGCCCCTGACTTTGAAGGTTATATGAAAGTTTTACCTTCTTACGTTGATTTTAGTACAAATTGAGATCCTTACATTGAGGAGGATAAAATATTTTTTTCATCTCAAGTTGATTTCCTGTATTCCAGCGGATATGTTTCAATTCTTAAGTTGATGTTAATGCAAGTTTATATGTATAACTCGTGGATGAAAATAACAAGTTTATCTCTTAAGAAGGATTACGAGGTGGTAAGTTTCAAGTAGTACGGAGAGGTACACAGGCTATGGGCTTATTACAAGTAAAAGCATGCTTGGAGGTTAAAAAGAAGGTTTTACAACTTATTTTTAATTTTGAAAAAATACCAATCACGCCTTCTATTCAATGCGCGTAAAAACTATAACAGTTGTGTGATTTTCGTTTATGAAGTCTTGTCATTTTATTTTCATTAATTGCTCATTTACTGAAGGGAATTTTAATCCTAAAATTTTCTTATAAAGTCCTTCCCATTAATAGTTTTATATCATAATATTACGGCTGTTTTTTATGAATTAATATATTCAAGAATAACTCTTCATCTTAATTTTGAGGCATTTGTTTTGATTAGAGGTTCCGGACGATAACACCGCGGCGCCGGCAACTGCCGAAAGTTGCTAGATTCGCGAAAAGAACGGGTAGACACGATCGGCCTTCCAAATGGAGTTGGACATAGTAGTCGACTGAATAAAAATTGATCAGTGATGAGTCAACTTCTGCGTATCTCTGGGATTTTACTGACTGACGCCTAGTGTGCAGACAGATCAGACAGATATGACACGCGTCAAAGTTTAACCTGTCAATGTCGTTCAGTCAGCAATAGGCATTCGAGCTGTTTACGCCTTACTCATGTCGTGCGACACTACATCTACATCTACATACTACCCCGCAAGCCCCCTCAATAGGCGTGTGGCGGGGGGTGTTAGGACACCAGCCGTTTGCATATAAAAAGGAAACGCTCTTGAATGAAGTTACGCCTAACATTTATTAAAGTCCCTTATTGTTCGATGGAAAAACGAATTCCCATACTTATCCGTTCGGCAAAATATCTCTCTTAATTTATCATTTCTGTCGGACCTGGAAATATAGTGGGGTTCTAATATGGTGTTTTCCGTGACGCTCTTAAAGATATCTATTCTCAATTGCTCAAGCAATCTAAGCCTAGCGCGCAGCCTCCGAGTCTCTAGCGGCTCCCAGCGTAATTCGTTTAACAACTGTGTAACGCTGTTTGTACGCCCGTAGCTGTTTTTGACGTCTTAAGTCTTTCTGCACCGGATCCCATATGCTCGCTGCATATTCAAGGTGTGGCTGGACGAGTGCAAAATAGTACCTCTCTTTTACTTTTTCATCTGAAAATCTTCCCACAATACGCTTGACGAATCCTAGCTTCTTCAGAGCTCTGCCACAAATATTTCTGATATGTGTTCCCCACGATAGATTCGAGGTTATCGTAACTCCCAGATACTTCACTTCATCTGTCACCTTTATGTTAACACCATCCACAGCATATACATGGGGATAGTTGGACGACCTCCGCAAGAAATGTACCGCCGTGCATTTGCTCAGATTAAGTTCGAGTCCCCACTCTCGGCTCCACACATGAACGTTGTTTAAATCCGATGATAGAGTTTCAAAGTCAGAGTGATCACTAATTTCGCGATAGATGACAGTATCCTGCCCTGCTGTAATTAGTGTCTTTCCTGAAAGGAACTAATTACAGCAGGGCCGGTTATTAGTCTTTAGGCGTCTGCGTTCTAGATATAATTGGCCACTCTGAGCAGAACAGTTTGCGAGTTGATTCACAGCTTATTGACCCATCCCATGGAGGACTATTGTTTTGTTTTTGTGACAGGACCATGTATTTGACAAATGAAAATTTACTCAATATTTTAAATACCGCATTTATGGGGTAAATAAATACAAAAAATGTACACAATGTAGCAAGTAGAAGCAACTGTCCATCATTACGTTATAGCAGCGAGGTTCTTGCTTTCTTAATTGAAAAATTTTGAGGATGCCGGAACTAGCCACAGTATTACCACTACGCAGTTACCTACAAGTGCGCAGAAGTTTAAATTCACGCTCGCTAAATTCCACTCAGGAAAAATCATTCGCCTTGTCTGGGATTCAAACCAGGTTACCTCGATATCACACGAGGTGCTTATTTGCCTGTCCATCAATAGCATCTGATCAATCTAATGTTACACACAATATAGCTAACAATCCTAAATCATCAACCCTCTCTTGAGTATTGATCTTAAATATGTATTAGTAAGTTTAGAAAAGTTCCTTTTACCTAATCCTACTCTCAGTGGTAAAGTGAGAAAAATGCTCATAGCTATTAGCAGATTAGGAAATGATGAATTCATTATTTTTTGCAATGCGGGTCAAGTTTTTTAAAGGATCGGTTGCTGAAACGCCATTGCCGTTGCTCAAAATTATGAATGGCATCAGCTATTAGAAGAGCTCAGAATCATCAATACATTTAAGACTTATGCTCCCTTTATTGCATCAAAGGTATGCATCGAAATTAGATTAACATTCATTAACTTCATCATCTGCCATTTCCTTAAATTCTCATAGAAATGTAAATATGCTGTTGCAACCAGGTAATAATTGAATTTAATGATATATCTACAAGTATAAATAACACTATATTTTCTAAACAACTCTTTTGGATCTTTCATTTCTTCATCTGACTTTCATAATTAAAATGGTAAACTTTAGTTTTACTTCTTGCTGTTAAATATTCGGACACTACATGCACTTTTATGGCTGAGACTTCTATATGACTAATATAGTCATAAAAATGCTTAATTACATCTGGATTCACTTCGAAATTTAAAAAGTTCACTCAAAATTCAGATTCATATACATTTATGTTGTATTGAGGGATCTGCAACATTTTTATTCTGTTCGGATTCCAAATTTTTATGGTATATACACTGAATATTAATGAAATTCCAATTAAAAAATCAAGAAAAACACCACACACGTACCTTATACATTTATTTCTTCGTAAGCATGCTCCTCTCCACAATGCCATCTGTGAAGTAATATTAAATTTTATGCCGTGGCGGGAAACGTTGAAAATGGTCGATAAGTGATTTGATTGTTTGGTGAATATTCAAACTGTTCACATTTCACATCATTCTGTTTTTAAATTAAATTTAAATGCAAATCATATCGGCTAAGTATAAAAATGTATTCATTGTTCCGTCATCGGTCAAATCAGTAATAAATGATCTCAAATAACTGAGAATAAGTTTGCGTATTTTATCTACAAGATTCTTATCACACTTCGTAAATTATTACAAAATTACTTTAAAATAATGCTTTAGATGTTTTCTACCGACTGCCCAAGGAAGTTGGTCACCTTGAAACACGAAAGCACGGCACACCTATTGAACCGGCCTTGCATTACCGAACATTATTGATCACGTGATGTAGATCTGAACGTTGATTGCCAGAAATGGGGATTTGAATGATGAATTGAATGATGTAGAAATTGGAGGTGATTTGTACATATGCAGTAAAGGCTACTATGTAATAACAAAGCAATTGTTCTGAAAAGTAAGCAAGGTATCTATCAGCGATATCTTTAGGCATAAGGACTCCACGCAAGAAATCCCTAAAATAAAAACGTATCCTATGAACCGGGCATCATATCCCGGGAAATACGTCTCAACTTTCAGCTGGTGGTGAAAATTAGACGTTTAATTTCAATTTAGTACAGACTTACTTAATAACTGGTTCTCAACCCTATTCCACTACTGTTGCTTGTTAGTCGTTAATCCAGTTACTTAATGAACTCGTATTGCTTCAACTCACCGTCGTGGGCTGGTGCTTCTCAGATCTGTTTTCTTATTCCTTCATCTTCTGTGAGCTCTCTTTAGGGGAGACTCTTGCTCACTTGGGTAATCATCAGGCAGGAGACATTCAACGGGGGATGGAAGCAGTGTTGTAGGAAGATAGCTTGGTGTCAAGAGATCTTGAAGGGGAGGATAATTTTCTTACCCTGAGGGGGTAAAATCTTTGATGGGGGGAGAGGATGGTCGTAATCTGGTCTGGTCATGTGGTGGCAGTGCACTTTACTCATTGTTCCAAGAGACCATAAACCATCGCCTGCTTCACCGGGATGAAAGGGAATCGTCAGAGGATTTCCTCAAGCTTTTTTTCTCTTTTTTTCACGGAGATGTTACCCCCTCCTTACCTCCTTGCTCCTCCGTCTTTATCCTCTTCATTTTTTTTTGTTTCCCTGCAGTACAAATGGTGCGATCTTTACTGCCTTTTTACACGGTCGGCTTCGAGAAAACTCCCCGAGGGGCCAAATGCTCCACGAGCCCAGGCGCTATTTAGATGAGAGCATCATTACCTTTCTTCTTATAGGTACCTCCACTGGTAATTTATGGTGCATGCGAGGTATTGCAGTTAGGATAACAATTTCCGCTTTAACGGCCCTGCTCCGATTCGACCTTGTTCGCCGCGGAGATAATGCAGGAAAAGTTTTTTGACGCCCCCGTTTTTTTTTTTAAAGAGGTTTTTCTTCGGCGGCTTCGCCTTCCTTCGACCATGGATGCGTTATGGATGCCCGCGTAAAGTTAATTATGCAATAAATTTCAACGTGAACAAGCTCACATCATCATTCCTAATGAGGTTGGAAGACGTGCGAGTAATGTGAACGGGGTCCTGACGATAACTGACTTAATAAAGGTGTGTTATGTAAAGGAAAATTCTGTGTGAAGAATAAAACAACATACTTTCTCACTTTCTTTGCCCTATTCTACCCATGCATTCATGTTTTTTTGCATGTTTTACGCTCTACATACGATATTCATCCTTTTATTTTCTGGCCTTATTATATCTGGAATAATAAACTCCGGCGAGTGACCAATCGGGCAAAAGAAAACTGGTGGAAGGGACAATGCGAGGAAATGGAAAAGCTGCAGGAGAGGGGGAAGTGGGCGCTTTGTACACCAAGGTAAAATTTTTATCGGGTGGTAATTGAGGGAAAACGATACCAAAGGTTAAAGACAAAACAGGGAAGATATTAATCGAACGGGAATATATCCAGGAAAGGTGGAGAGAATACGTAGAGGAGCTATATGACAGCGATAATAGACCCTTGAGCCTAGATCTAGAGGATGAAGGAACAATAGATAAGGATAACCCCGGACCAGAGTTACTTGACAGCAAAATAGAGAGGGTATTAAGGGAGATGAAGGTTAGAAAAGCCGTGGGAACCGATAAACTACCTTCGGAGCTACTGCAGAATCTAGGAAGTAAGGGGAGAGAATCGTTTTTCAAACTTATTCACAGGATCTACGAGGAAGGAGTATGGCCAGAGGATTTCGTGAAAACAGTATTAATAACTATCCCAAAGAAGAAGAAAGCGTCAGAATGCGAGGAGTATAGAACAATCAGTTTAATTTTGCACGCGGAAAAAGTTTTACTAAGAATACTAAATAGATGGTTGGAGAGCAGAGAAAATTACTATTTAGGCGATGACCAATTTGGGCTCAGGAAGGGAAGGGCAACCAGAGACGCGATTGCGGTATTGAGGACACTTAATGATAAAAACATATATATATATATAGTTTCAAAGACACAGGCACACGGAAATAAAAGGAAGGACACTCACAAAATATTTTACGGGACGTTTCGACGGTCATCGTCGGCAACAAGAGACTAACTAATGGTCTGTTACCTCGCGGGGGAGGGTCGGGGGGAAGCCGGAATAGGAGAAGGGAAGGGGACTGGTGGGGAGCGGGAGCGAGGGGTGGCTATTGGTCAGTGGGCCAAATTTAGCCCGGGCGATTGAAATGGTCTTAAGATCCAAATGAATGCCATATCGCGAGTCCTAAAATATAAGAAATAAACAGAAATTAAGTTTTTATAAAAGCTTTATTTGGTGAGAACAATGATATTATTAGAAAATTGTAAAATATTATTCAAATATAGTGAAAAATAAAAGTCATTTTATTTTATTTCTTATCCACCAACAGTTTTTTTCTTTGTACAGTTTGGAAATAGATACTCGAATATCATAATTAGGCTCAATTTGTTTCTTTCTTTGAACTTTATTGAAATCAGGACTGAGAATACTGAGTCACAAAGATGAGTTTTTATTAATATAATTGTGTAAGCATGTTTATTGATAACAGGATATAATTCTCCATCGGTACACCAAATATTTTGTCACTTGATTGATTTGAAATCATTTCGGAGTTCTGGTTATTGCGGAGTTCAATTAGCTCGTCTTTCACTGAATCGTTGTTACTGATTTTTCTAAATGAATATGAAAATTGTTGTGCATCAAAACTCCATTAATTTAATAAGGAGGAATTATTCTTGCAACAGTCTCTTTCAAAATTTAAAATGCAATGTAATATTATCACAAGCTTACGGTTTTAGTTTACATGCCGGATCTGAAGTGATTTCATTAGGAGATTTAAAATTGATAAGGATACCCAACACCACCCTTCTTCCTAAGAGAGGCAATTTTTTTCGAAACGATTGTATCTTTTCTTCGGCCTCCGGGGTGATTAAATCTGTACCTTGCCAATAAATGTACATATATTTTAGAATTTCAAATACATCATAAATATAAGCCAGAGTTCGAACCTTTTTTTATATAATGAGTTCAAATAAAAGCTAAATCAGATTCTTGGTTGAAGCTTTCGCGGGTCATTACAGCTGTGTTGCTCTTGTTGTTTGGGTGTACCCCGCGTACTTATTCAGGTGTGTTGTTTCCCGACGTTTCGTGGCCGTTGCTGGTCACTTTATCTTAGGGAATAAGATAAAGTGACACTCCCTAAGATAAAGTGACCAGCAACGGCCACTAAACGTCGGGTAACAACACACACCTAAATAAGTACGCGGGGTGCATCCAAACAACAAGGGCAATACAGCTAAATCAGATTATTTTCCGAGTAAAAAATTTCAATTGAATTTTTAAGTTCAAAAACCTTACCTAAAACATTTCCTCTGGATAACCACCGTACCTCTGTATAAAGGAGTAGCGCGGTAAGATCTATTCCATCTTCTTCACACAATGATTGTAACAAACGGCGATTCAATACTTTTGCTGTGATAAAATACACTACTTGCACAACAACATTCAAAATGGCCTTCAAATTATGTGGAAGTGTTTTAGATGCTAATGCATACCAGTGAAGAGTAGGCTCGAGAAATTTTAAATCTATACTTGGGTTTATTTACTATACTAGAGCGGCGAAACCTAATTTGTCCCAAACATAGCGGGAGTGACATCAGTACAAATAGATCCTACTTATCCCCATAAAAGACTATATGAATTAAAAATCATCATATTCATAGTTTCCACTGCCTTTGAGTTTTCTTTCAAGAGTTGAATATGTAAATTCCTCTTTTATTTCATTTTGCTGTCTATATAGAGCAAAAAAAAGCTGTGCATAGTTGGGGACATCAGTTGACTCATTCAACCGTAAACTAATTCTTAAAGGACTTTTCTTGATTTCCTCCACTACCTGTTCACGTATGTCTTCTGACATTTGTTAAATCTGATCAGAATTAGTAGCAGTAGAATAGCAGATATTATTAGATAGTGAAATTTAGGCAATTTTCTCTTTTGCTTCTTTACCTCAAATCAACTTAACCTTTTCAATAGCATGCGGCTTCACTGCCTCAGCCATGGATTGCTGTTTCTTTTCTTTGGCGCACCTCAATGCAGCGCGATAACTGGGCTCCATTGCTGGCTTCTTCTGAGTAATAAATCCATGGTCATGAAGTGTGTTACTCTTACCAAATCGAGCTCATTGTATTTTAAATGAGGACTCTGAGGTGATAGAATGCTCGGGATGGACATTCTGAAGATGGTCTCTCAATTTTGATGGCTGAATATCTTGGAAAAAAAAGCATGGCGGATTTGTACACCTTTGTCAATCACAAAAGTAAACCCGTATCGCTCATATGAATCTTAGTAACGTTTCTTTGGCATGACTATTCTTTTGCGTCTCCAAAAGTAGTAATTCTTTTATATAAATCCTGATTTATGCTTTAGTTTTTTAATAAGCTAAAAATAATGACATTGCAACGTATTTAAATCTTGATAAATATTGATTGTTAAAAACAAGCAATAAAATACTTATGATTATATTAAAATTTAATCAGAAAAAGGGAATACTGATGGTCGAACTAACAAACATCAGTGTGATAACTTCGTCTAGATAGGTGCTAGCGTTCGGAAAGGGGGATATTAGAAGAATGGAAAATAGGACTGTGTTTAGTAAAGTAGGGATACTTGTAGGTATACATAATACTTTCGCATGTTTGCTACTTTAGTAAATATAGGTTTTTTCTATGTAATGTAGTAAAAAATTGCAAATACCGAGTATGACTCAACTGAAATCTCTTACGAATATCTTATTTTGAGGGTTCACATATTAAAAAAAAAAAACAGAAAAAAATAATTACTTTCAAAGAAAATATTTCACTTTCTTCGAAAAGCGCCATTATTGTATACAAGCACTGAATAAAAATGAATCATGAAAACTTACTTAATCAACTGACGGAGTTGTTCAATACTCTCGTGCCGCTTCTTGTGAAAATCTGTGTTCCCGTTACTACTGCCCAGATACCAGTAATGATTATGATGAGAAATTAATTGGAGCTTTTCTGCAACGAATAAATGAAATATTTCTATTATTATTCGGTCAAATAAATGTAAAATAAGGATGGTTTGACCGATGTGGAAAGTATAGAAGCAAATACTGTTTTTTTTTAGTTATGCTTTACTTGATCAATTGAGCGATATTATCATTTTAGTAGAGAGAATAATTTATCTTATTTTAGATTAAGCTAGATCAATAATAATACTGAATAATGTAATATATATATAATTATAGGCGTATTTTTAATTATGATATCATTAATTATTGGAGACCGCCAAGCCTTATATCGTTCTCCTCGACCTCCTCACACGCTCCATGTCCGTGGTTAAGTTTTCGGCTCCAGCTGAAACGATCATGAATGAGTAATAGGTAGAAAAACGGGCTAAATATCAAGATCTGCTCTTTGAACTTTTGCTTATGTACACTTGACAATCTGTGAAGCTAGTAGTCATCATCATAGGTGTGCTCGGTGAAGTTAAGGGCTCGCTGCTAAGTACCATAGTGTATTCCGTCCTGCGTAGCACAGGCGAAATCACTTGCAGAAAGCCGTCATCCTGGAGTATCTCCGTCTACTGCGTATGCATGACCCCACCGCAGCTTAGCCACCTATCCGACGGGCATCGGGCGTGGCTGCGAAAACTGCCCAACCCCTCGCGAGTCTCCGGCCATTATGACAGCAACGAAACCTGATGTTTGCCGGGGACTCGGAGGGTCCTGTTACAACAGTGACAATATAAATGATATTCATTTACAGTAAAAAAAAATAAGCAGCCAAATATATGCCTACCTTTTTCTAGCTGTTGAGCTTTCTGAATAAGTTTACCAACTGTAAAACTTTCTCAACCTGGAGATTTTTGTCTGTCACCCAGAGAATCATGATCGCTTTTTTTTACTTTTTTACGAAGTTTCACCCAATACATATTGCAGCAGATTGATTAATATGATAATTTTAACCAACGTAATTTAAAGATAAAAAGTTATTCCTTTGCTATGGATAAATGTAATGTGTATAAAATGAAACGCAAATAGTAGTTTTAAAAGTGAAATTGACTTTGACCTCTGATAGCTCTGTTAATGTACTTGTTTCTGTCTCCTCGTCATCAAACATTTTATATTATTCAGTTAATAAATAATAAAGGACCTGCTATTGTGACGAGGTGATTAATAGTAACACGGATTGTTCTCCCAGACATATTTACTATTTGCACTCGAGGTTTTCTTAATTATAATGGAGCCACGGCGGCGACCTCTGTTTTTAGAAACTTGTAATAATAACATAGCTGCGGCGTGTAATAATAACATAGCTGAGTGCGACGTTTAATCTATTTGCTGAACATTCTATACTCGGTAAGTATTATTTACACATTTTATCATTGAACAAAATCACAAAGATATGGAATATTTCGACCAAATATAATTTTTTGTTCAATTAAAAGCATAAAAAATGGATTTATTGACCAATGGAACATCTGCGTAAGGGAAATATTCAACGCTTGTTGTTTTCCACCTGACCTTGGCCCTGATAAATTGATCTGAAACCTTGAGCCGCGAAAAAAGTCTCCACTCAGAATCACTGGGTCAACATGTCCCAGTTGGAAACCCTACCTATTTTTGAGGCCTTGTTTCGGTTACAATATAGAGAAGAATTGCTTCCTTACAGGTCTGAATGAAAATGATTGAGATGAAATACTGTGGATAGGAACAAAGGGAGGACACAAGTGTGGCCATTTTCTGGGAAAATATTTCTATTTAATTATAAAAATGCATAGTCGGTATTTTCAATGCTAAACTAAATATGATTTGGGAAAAGCCGTTGATTGAGGAAGGGAAAAGGAAGCAATAAATGACCACCATTCGCATGAGATTGATAGGTCCTTAAAATCTGACCACTCACAGAAGTCTCTTTTGAATACCTGTAGAAATAGAATAGTAAGAGAAGGTTCTCCGTTTATGGCTGCTTTGGAATTATTTTTTATTTTCGGATATGCCTCAGATGCAAAACAGTGGATGCCTACCATCACTTTGCTAGAAGTAGGGTTCTAATCCTTGTTAGCCGCCCCCAATTATCGGTCGCCTGAGTTGTGCACACTATGCACCCATGCACGCACCGGTTCAGCATAATACATTTATTTTCTTATTGTTCATCGTACCCCCTGGAAAAGTTCCCCATGAAAATATATTTTTTTAGATTTGAATTAAGGTAATTTCTCCAACATTTGCGATTGCACAAGCGAAGTGTTTCGCAGTAACGCGCACGTATGCCAAGATGTATACCAAACAGGGTGACATATGTCATGAAAAAGTCATTTTACTTGACCGGGATTCGAACCCGAATCTCCCGATTGCCGGTCAAGTGTGAGCCGATTACACCACAAATTAATCTTAATTCTAGGTGAATTTCAGCGGGGGGTTATACGAACAAGTTGTTTTCGTCCCAGTATACGTTATAGCATAAGAGACGTTGTCCTTCAAGATATTCCACAGTCACGGAGATTATACCCAACATTGTCGCTTTAGAACGACGAACTTTTGACAATTTTTCCAATAAGTTTTTAATGGCGAATTTCACCCCTTTGGTGTATATGAAATAAGGTAGTGTGAGCAAGATTTTTCTATAGTCCTAATATAGACTACATTCGGATTTTATTTTTTTGTCTATTCAGCTCTAAGAAGCAAGAAGAATGTTAATGACGCAAACACTTGGTTTTATAAGACATAAATTCTAAGTAATTAACTAAACATACGTATTCAAACATTAAATTTGACTAATTTATTTCATACTGTATGCTGAAAACTGAAGGTTCTGTGTAACTTTTGATAAAGTTAATAAATTGTTGAGAAAGCAAGCGAAATACTTACCGTCAAACTTCTGACGTGATGTGATTCAGAACTTCTGCATTTTATTAAAATTCAGTTTTTCTGGACCGCATAGCCGTATTATAATCCTTGGAAAACGGCTCATATTTTTGGGAAATATCTCGAAAACTATTATGGTCGGTGACTGATAATTTGAAATTGTGGGAAAGGTGGGATCTTTCTCATACTGTTGAGTCCAAATTAGTTGAATTTTATATGAAGTGATATCTCGCTAGAATAAAATATATATTTATAATACAGAGGTAAACACGCATTAACATGCATTTTGGACGCTGCCTCTTCAAATTCATGCTCAACGCTACGAGTACCTTGGTGTTTAATCTTTCATGGAAATTGAAGCCTCACGAAGATTTTAATTTTATTAACTTAATTTCGCAAAGCAAATGTGCTGTTTGCAGCTTTGATTAGTGAAATTTAAGCATTTTAAGTACTTTACGAATCTGCAAAATTAAACTACTTTTTAATTTTTAGAATCAGGCATCACTTTGGAGAAATTTGCTTTATGCATTGTGAGTAAAATCATATTGTTCAAAGTTTCACTATATACTTCATTACTAATGACGAAGGTTTGTACACTTAGTGTCATCATCAAGATTCGCAGTGATGATACCAGGGCATAAACTACGATTCGTACAAATAAAGTCATGCTTAGTAATTGAACTCGGAGATAATACTAAAAATTCTGCAATTTTTGTCTTGCCCTAAACTTATTTTCATCCTTCGATATGATTCCCATTTTTCTTGAGCGTGATATGCGTTGACCCATGTGTTAAAACTTATGTTTTACCCCAAGTTTATAATATATAAATATGATGATAATCATCGAAAATGGCGAACAGGGTCGAACTCTTTGGCAGCTATGTGGAGGCCCGAAAAGCCAAATATTTATCGCGGAGTCAGATCCTTCCACGTGCGTGATATTATACTTTGATTCCTTTGATTTGCCCTCGAAAATAAGTATAGGATGATAGAAAGAATTTGCAATTATGTCTCATATTCTAAGAATTTATTATCTAACACTTTCTGTTTCTACGCATTGGAGTCATATTCAAATACAGTAGACCCCCGCCTTACGATGGTAATCCGATCCATACGACTGATCGTAATGTGAAATCCATCGTTAAGTGAATCAGTATATTACCGGACGACAGATCGGTTAAACTAAATCATCACATCGTATCATAAAATATGTAAATGTTGCTATAATAAAAATGCCCGGCCGTTAACAAATAAGGCTTAGAATATTGGATGAATAACAAATTATGGACGCAAAAATCGTTGAAATGAGAAATTTGAAAGGGAGATCGCAAAATCAGCGCGCATTGAAATTCCCAGCATGCAGATCGTAAAGTGAATCCATCGTAAAGTGAACCCATCGTAAATCTGGGGTCCACTGTACTTAGGACCTATTCAATGGAACTTATAGATGGCGCCTATTCTTTGAAACTGGTGAGACGAAATGAAGGAAGTAAAAGTTACTGGGAGAAATCACACATTGTGGTTTACTGTCATTCAAGATGAATTTTTTCATAATGAAGGTAATTTAATCCATTTCAACTCAATTAGATATGGGAGTGGGTTTCAAATCTTATCTTGGGTATTGATTTTATGCTTGTTTCAGGGTTGTGGAATAGTGCCAGATTTTGCAATACAAACTTATCAACTGGAGGTCCCAAAAGCCTAATCTCCTAATACGCGTACAACGCCTATGTTCCTAAATAGGTGGATCATGGCCGGCTTAATCAAATAAATTTGACAAATGGCGTACTTTCTTCGACTTATGAACTTCAAGCCCAACCCTCCAAGCCCACCACGTCGAGCTGAAGAGAGTTTTGACACACAACGACTCTTTCTCCCACTCTACGCATTAATATCACTGGGAAGAAAAAAATATTTATTCGTCTATCGGGAAACTCTTGTCAAGAGTAACAGCTAAACATTCATATCCACATTTCCACCCGTAATGAAAAAAATAAGACGAAGAGAGAGAGAGGTAAATGGTGGGCGAAGATGTCATGGGCTGACATATTAGTTCTCAGGAAGTCCATTGACTAGAGGCAAGAATGAAAACCCTCCCTCCCTCTCTGAAGGCGTAAAGCACGCGAACGCCTCACAGTCCGAAACCCGCGAAAACTATTAGTCAAATGGTGGTTGAATAATGAGATCGTCAAATGGGATAGTCGTCAAATAGTAAGGACGTCAAATGAGACGAACGTCGAATGTTAATGCCGTCAAATGGGAAGGACGAAAAAGCGCGCGCGTCTTGGAATGCAAGACCGAAAACCCACACTTAGGCCGCTGAGACGATTGTAGTAAGGGGCGAGCAAGGTAATGCGGAGTTTCATCGAATAAAAGAAGGGAGAAGGATACGAGGCCGTTTTATTTATGTATAGAGAGAGGCGTAGGGTGGAGGAAAGTGAAGGGCTCTGCCTATTGAAGTCCTTAAGCACGCCGGAGGGTCTTCCTCTTGCTCTCATATTCAGTCCTGCCCACCACCTTCAACCACCCTAATGTCATTCACTCATACGGGACGCAGACAAAGCACATCGCGGAGGAGGTCCAAGGAGGACGTCCACGGAGGTCTGCCATTCCCTACAAAGTCCCCTATACTCCACCGAATGATGTCGAAAATACTCCCAAGTCGTGATAATGGGAATAACCATTAGGGAAATCAACCTAACGAAGTCCAATTCTTGTTCCACCTGTCCAAACGCAAAAGAATATTAAAGGGACGGAGTGAAAGGGCTTTCTCAACGCGTTTGTGGTTTTGTTGCGCTACGCAAACATTTTCGATGTACCACACGAGTGTTCACGTTGGCATTCACGTCGCTTATGTTACTCTTAGGGGAGGTCCCATTTAAATAAAGGTTGAGAAAACGCTCCAAATCATGGCTCGCTAAAACTTGGTTAACTAAATAGCCATAAAACATTGGGAGAATTTTATGTGCGGTTGGAATATGAGCAACTGGTTGGCATGTTTTAGAGTATGAGTAATAATTTGGTATCAATTTTGACAATAACTGATTCAAATTCCCTCATTTTTCGGTCATCTTTTTAAAAAACTTACTCAAAATATTGTCTGGCTGGTTATTTGGTGAGGTAATCGGCATCTGCGAGGTCAATTTTACCTTTGAGGACAGGTTGGGTAGGTTGGTATGGAAAGGATTATAAGGGAAGAGGAGTAGTGATGGAGAGAAACCTAGCGTCGGTAGTAGTCTACTCATCTCATTAACTCCCCTGCCAAAAATACGGCAAAGAAATACGTAGAAATTGCCGCCAGAAAAAATTCACATGAAATAGCATACCTTTAACCTATATGGCTAATGTGGAGACTAATAAACTATCCAGGCTTCCTTGGTCCACTAATAACAAAAGGCGCCAAGGAGTAAGTATTTTATCTTTACAGCCGGTTTTTTTTCTAATAATATAGGTCAAAATACCGTAGTTACCAAGCTATTTCAGAGTAAATATTATATCCTGCACAATTTGCAGCTACCTTGAAAACTCAGAAAAGCAATCTACATCTACATATTACCCCGCAAGCCGCCTCAATAGGCGTGTGGCGGGGGGTGTTAGGACACCAGCCGTTTAAAGATAAAAAGGAAACGCTCTAATGAAATTACGCCTAGCATTTATTATAGTCCCTTATTGTTCGGGGGAAAAACGAATTCCCATACCTATCCGTTCGGCAAAATATCTCTCTTAATTTATCGTTTCTGTCGGACCTGGAAATATAGTGGGGTTCTAATATGATGTTCTCCGTGTCGCTCTGAAAGATATCTATTCTCAATTGTTCAAGCAATCTAAGCCTAGCGCGTAGCCTCCGAGTCTCTAGCGGTTCCCAGCCTAATTCGTTTAACATCTGTGTAACGCTGTCAGTACGCCCGTAGCTGTTTTTGACGAATCGCGCAGCTTTCCTTTGTATTTTATTAAGTTCCCGGACTAAGTCTTTCTGTATCGGATCCCATATGCTCGCTGAATATTCAAGGTGTGGCCGGACGAGTGCGAAATAGCACCTCTCTTTTACTTTTTCATCCGAAAATCTTCCCACAATACGCTTGACGAATCCTAGCTTCTTCAGAGCTCTGCCACAAATAATTCTTATATGTGCTCCCCACGATAGGTCCGAAGTTATCGTAACTCCTAGATACTTCACTTCATCTGTCGCCTTTATGTTAACACCATCCACAGCATATACATGGGAATAGTTGGACAACCTCCGCAAGAATTGTACCGCCGTGCATTTGCTTAGATTAAGTTTGAGTCCCCACTCCTGGCTCCACTCATGAACGTTGTTTAAATCCGATGATAAGGTTTCAAAGTCAGAGTGATCACTAATTTCACGATAGATGACAGCGTCGTCGGCAAATAAACGTATTTTACTGCTAATTCGAGAGCATAGATCATTTATGTATATAATGAACAAAAGGGGTCCGATCACGCTTCCTTGCGGGACACCTGATGTCACTTTAACGACATCAGAGCTAATTCCGTCAAGAACTACCTTTTGCTTACGATCACTCAGAAAGTCGCGTATCCAGCAATGGTGTGACGTGATGAAGAAAAAGTCCAAGTTTCTCATAAGATTAGTAACTATCTCTTTTGTTGTTTCTCTCCTGAAGTATTTTGAAGAAGAAATACTTTCGTAAATCAAACTGTATACCGTTAACTGTTTGAACTTTTTCAAAGGAAGTTTGGCAAGAAAATAGGGGAGTAGTCGAGTTGATGAGGCGATTTGTAGGCACATGCGAGTTTCTATATAAAAATGAATACCGCCCACATGTTCAGGCAGTTCAAAGGAGATAATTCTTGAGTCCATATCCCGCCCTGGTTTCACCAACGCCTCGTGAAAGTCACGGTGTGCTAAAACGGCTGACTCCCTTTTTATCCGTTGGTTAGCGGAGGCAGATGAGCGATTGGTCCACGTTTTTCGACGCAGGAGAAAATCGCCCCTTTGTTGCGTTGTTACCGGAGGCCACCAAGCGAGGAGGATACATGTTCATCCATGAGTCCATCGATCACATCCAATGAGAGTAGGAGAGGAGTAATGTCTCCTTCAGCCGTGGGAGGGCGTGAAAGAACTCTTTATTCTTCTCAAAATTCTCTAGATTAAACAATACAAAAGGTCACTGATGAGCAATTTAAATTGAATAAATTATTCACTTGGGCTATGATTCGATCCCATATTCTTCGATTACGAGCCGAATACTTTAGAGGGTCAGCTCTATGCAAGAAAATTAGTTTGCAGATCACTGGGTTTTTCATGGCTACATTTTCATGGAAGTAGCAATAATATCCTGAAGATGGTGCAGTATGGCTAATATATTTTTTTAAGTTGACAGTTATCACATTGGGAAGAAAATTAGTGTTCAGAAAGGGGTTGGGGTTTTCATGGCTACGATTTCATGGAAGCAGTAAAAAATTCCTGTTTTCGCTATTCGTTGATCAAAAGATGGAGCAATAAGGTAAAGATATTTTTTAAAGTTACGAATTACGAAATAAATTAGGCGGCGTGTAGTTCATATGCTTTATCAGCAATTAAAAAAAATATATTTAATATTACCAAGGTACTTACGACCAAGTTGCAGTAAAACCTTCGACTGTGCTGTTGTTTTAAGCTTTTTAAGAGTCAGCTCAAAACCTCTAATATGTACATTTCGTTAATTACTCAAAGTTTCATATATATATAACAATTTTTAGCGTCATAATAATCACATTATATACTTCATATTTCTTTCACCTGTTTAAATCTGGTTATGAGATTTGAATATGGTTTCTTTTATGACTGTAAAAAAATCTCGCTCTAGTATCCTTGGATTCCCCTATAAATTTCATAGACTCTAATATTACTCATTCTGGACCTCAAAATTTCCAAGTCCAACCCATATCGGGTGTTAAATTCCATGCTGACGAAGCTAAAATCATGGTCAAACTTGAGCAGAAAAATATGGCGAAAGTAGAAGAATTTTACTAACTGGGAAGCAGGAAAACGAGCAATGGAAGAAGCAAGAAAGATATTGTGACCAAAATAGCCCAAGCAAGAAAAACTTTCTACCAGAAGAGCAGCATGCTGACAGCCGGTAATACAAGCCCGGAAGAAAGGAAGCACTTTATGAAAACATATGTTTTTGAGTATGCCCTTATACGTCAGTGAAGCCTGAGGAATAACAGCTGCCTAGCAATAGAGAATGGAGGCAATGGAGACGTGGTGTTATTGAAGATGAATGAAAATCTAATGGACGGAGAGAATCACTAAAAAGAAGTCCTACGTAGAGTTGGAGAGAAAAGAAGTATATTGAAAAGTATAAGATGATGAAAAGACCCAAATGTTGGACACGGTTTGTGGCCTAGTGGTCTATTGAAAACAGTAATGGAAGGAGAAATGAGTTGGAGGAATTACTGCGGGAGAACTGGATTGGAGTACATCAGGCAACTTTTGATGGGTGTCAGAGTGAAGAACTATGTAGAAATGAAGAGTTAAGCTCTAAGGAGAGTGAAGGGGAGAGCTGCAGCAAACCAATCTTCAAATTGATGACTTCTAATGATGCGAGTTTTTAACCTATCGTTAGGAAAAGTATATATATCTCACTATTGGACTTTTTAGTAAGAGCATTTTAATTGGAAAAATCACTTCTATGAAATATAATAGTGAAAAAAAATACTTTGAAATACACTCACGGGAAATATCTTCACGCTTGACGGCTGATTTTTTAGGAAAAAATGTTCTTCCTCAATGCTGTATTGTGTTTAAATAGTATAGTTGTATAGCTTATTGTCAGTATGGATCCTGCCTTCTCCTGTGGTAATACGATCCTATTCCCTCCTTCCCCCGTCCTTTAACATGTTCTACTGATATTAATAGACCATTTGTGTTGTGCGAACTAAAAAAAACATCGCAAAAATGCTGTCTTTAAAAAACAATTGAATTGAATGTGTGTATGTAAACATCTCTTGATAAAAAAAAACATTATTTTTTATTGAAATGGCATATCCCATGTTGCTTTGCTCAGATTACTTGAAAGTACTAAATAGTAAGAGTTTGACTCGTGAATGCAGAGCTCATGAAGAATGCTCAATATTTGTTTAAAAAATATAAAAGGTTCACAAAAATTATAATTATATTTCCTGTAAAAAAGTAATTATTTGAATTTAAAAACAAGTTTTTAGGATTTTACTCTGATTTATTCTCGTTAGAAACCCGTGAAATTTTGTAAACTTATCCTCTCCACCACTCTAAGACGATGGCTCATGACATTAATTTCCGGTGAAACCACCTAACACTTACAGACCCCAGATAGCAACGACTCAAATGTATCTCGTTTCTGATTGAAATGAGGTTTCAATGAAACATTCTGCTGCATTTATTTTTCTTTAGTATGCTCTGTATGTCATAGTTATTAACAACTAGAAAATTCCAACATTATGATCAAATAAATGTGACCAAAATATTTGGTTATTGTTTATTTAACCGTAAGGTGCTATTATACTAACAGAAATCAATTTTTTTAATTTTTCCTGTTTTGAATCCTCATATGTTTTGGGCAAACAGCAAAATAAAAATTCTTTTTGGTTTTAATAATATTGTTATATTGAGTAAATTGTAACAAAACTGACGGTAAACATACTATGCATTTTTTAAGTATCAATTTTCAATAATAAGACATGTACGATGATTATTTTTGACAAGGTGATAGGAATAGTAGATACGTGAGTGAAACTAAACAAGAATCTCCATCTCCAAAACGGCCTTAGTAAATATTCCCGATATTCGTCCCAATAAGTTAATGGCGAATTCATTTTTTTTTAATTGGCCCTCCCTGTCCGCGCCTTCTTGTCGACATGGTCAGTGCGTTGTCGAGCGCGTCGTAAACCCGGTTTTCTCTCCCTTCACGCGGGAGAATAGGTAATCCCTCTCGAAAAAGAGGTGCAATCGCAGCCGGTGCAGCACCGATTTCAGAACGTTGGTAGAAGGAGAGAGATAGGACGGCATGCCCTTCTTCCAGTATCCCCTTACGGAAATTCCGACCACGGAAAGAATTCGGACGGCTCACCCTACCCAATCCCTCCCCTCATTCCTCAGTCTGGGGGCGTTGTCTCCCCTTGTGGGAGAGAGGCCTTAACTTTCCTTTACCGACCGCCTCACACCCCCCCCCCCCCGACCCCCCTTTTTCATCCTCCTAGGCCCTCGCCACGCACGGCCCGTCGACTCCCTTGAGTCGCTATCTCCCTCTTAAGTGTTGCGGACGTTGAGGTCTCCTCCCTGAGTGTTACAGGCGTTGAGGTCTCCCGCCTCGGGGGCGGCTCTGGCTCACCGGGACCAACGCTCCTTCTGCCAGGATGAACCGACCACTTCATTGTTTCCTCTCCACTGACCTCCACCTTCTTCTCTTCGGCCTCTCCGCTGATCATCTCACCCCACCATCAAGCACAGCAGCACGCCTTACCTCCCCTCCATACCGATTACCCCCATCGCCACCAGCGTCCAGTTACCCACACTATACCACATCAATCGATTCCTAAATCTCGACCTAGCCACCTCTCAGTGTTGCGGACCTCATCACCAGACGCAATGGATAGCTGTATTGTATATGACCGCGGCAAATGAAGAGGTCCTACCCATGCCCCGCTTAGTCGGGCATTAGCCCTTCGAACCATCGTTGGTATTTTACTAATTGAATGATGGGTCTGAGGATATTGTTGTCAATAACTTACACAAACCCAGTGGGAGAGTATTTTCTAATTTTGACGAGATAAAATTACCTGATATTTAAAACAATATCATGTTCATTCATTGGAATATTGAATATCTTTTAAACACTTCGTATCTTTCAATTCCATTTATACTACCTAAAATTCCTCCTTCCTTTTCCGCCCTAACCAAGGGAAAAGAAAATATGTTGAGCTTTAAAGATGCCTCCTCAAATAGTCCCAACATCTCAACCTAGCTACCTGATAAGCCCCATCACCAGACGCTACGGATTTTCTTCCGGCAAATGAGAAGACCCTCCCCAGTTAAGTCTCCGTTTTCCCTTCGAATCGTCATTGGTATTTTACTAATTGAATGGTAGGTGTTTGGGAATTCCTATCTATAGTATCCCTGACAAAATATATAGGTCCTTTCTAACGTTTTACAGACAGAACTATCTGATTTCCCAATTTTTAATACCTGCCTTTTAAAGACTTCGTATCTTTCGCTTCGATTCGTACTGCCATAGACACTTACTTCCTCTTCTGCGCTAAACGAAGATATGACATGTTGACAAGATATGACATGTTGAGCTAAAAAGATTGTAACGTAACAACGACGCCATATTATGTATTTACGTAATGTCTTCTTATTATCGATTTCGCGGCGCATAGTTAGTGCGTAATATTTCTTCTTTAGTCAATTTAGCAGCGGGTGACGAGCATTTAGTCATTATTGAAGCACATCAACTCTTAAGTTTATTATTATTAAGCTCGCTTGGTAGCCAGTTAATTGGTCATAGCTGAAATAACAAGCATTGTTACAGCTGGCAAGGTGCAAATGAGGCAACTCCGGGAATTCCCCAGTAGAAAGGAAAATACAAAGTTAGGAGAATCGAACAATGGGTTCGAGTGGATATAAAGGGCGATGAACTCCGTACATCAGGAGTCACTGATCAACAATATACCCAAACGCAGACTGAATCAACGCAGTTCGGGACAAAAAAATTCTATATCAAGAGAAATAGAAAAAGTAGTGACTCCCTAGAGACTCGACAGAAAGTTAAGTAAGGTTTTTAGAAGTTTAAGTCACCATAAAAAAAGGTCATCCTGAGAGTACACGCGATAGCAGACGCAAGACGAGGGAGACTCATCGACTAAATCAACGGGAATTGAAGCCGGCTCCAGGGCCGCAGAATCGAGACTTGTTTGGCCACAGGATTTCTTCCGAGACGCATGTGTGTCAGAGGTCGACGTTACCCAAAATTTTATGTATGCTACTATTTGTGTGTGAAGGGCAATATTTGTGTGTGGAGGGTAATATTTGCGTGTGAAGGGTATTATTTGTGTGATTAGTGATCTCACCCTGTGGCCGTGAAGGCAAACAAAATATAAGTGAAGGGTAATATTTGTGAGTGAAAGGTATTTATTTGTAATTAATGAAATCATAAGTGGCCGGAAGGCAAAAAGTGAAATTTACAAGTGAAACAGAGTATTAATAAGAGTGTAAATGTTATATTGTGAAGGGTGATTTGTACTAAGGAAAAGATACGAGCATATCAAATCAAATATTTACTTCATAATAAAGGGAGCTTAATTAACGAGATAACCTAACTCTTGTTTTCATTGTATGTTTCTGGTGCCCAACAAAAACCTCTTAAGATAAATTAAATATAATTTAAAGTAGTAAGAAAAGACGAGAGTCGATCTTTAACAAGATATTTGTGTGTATAGTAGTTTTCAGTGCCTTTTTCTGTGTCTAATGCTTCGTTGTGTGCTACAGTGGTTAAATGAAAAGTCGTTTTTCATGCAAAGGGGGTAGAATTATCTTTTCAATCTCTGTCATTTCTTTACTTTTTATTTACTGGCTATCGGTTATAGGGGATATTTTGTTATTATAATTGGCTTTAATTATTCAAAGTTTTAGCCACTAATTAGCCGTTCTTTTATTCTTTAGCTTCTTTTGTTAAATGCCTGACCATACCATCCATTAACTATACCCTTAGCTACAGCTTAATATAAATACGTCTCTGACATATAATTAAACAGGTAAAGAGAGAAATTCTTCTTATCAGTTATTTGGGTGCAGCTAAATAGAAATTAATTATTAACATAAACTAATATTTAAGTAATTATTTCGAGTTGCCCGTGGTAGTAATTTTGAAGGATTTTGTAATCCCAGAATAAGTTTTGTTTGTAAATGTTAAATCATCTATCATTCGGGAATAGAAATGTAGGGCGCATTCCTAGATCCCTTTCTCATCCCTTTATTCTTTTAAACTCGAACTTAGAACGTCGGACAACGCGAACTTTTTGACGAGATTTTAACCCTCCTTATCGATGATCATTTGAAAGACCGAAATGCATCCATAGGAATGAAAATTCCTCAACTTTTAGGAACAATTTGAATTAGTTTTTAATTTATTCTTACCAAATAGTTTGATATTCCCACTAGGCCGGCGGCGGTATTGGTTCAGATGGTGTCGTACTTTCTAGAGAATGCTGAATGAACTCCAAGGAAGGGTGCACCTCTCGATTCTCTCTTAAATGCCTCGATCCGTATCGTGGGGTTTATCTGAGCGTGAACAACACTGAACACTCTTAAATTTCCCTTCGTATTCTACTTGGTGAGCAATGCCAGCCGCATATAGGGCTGCGTGATTTATTGGATGTGAGTCTCACTTCACATCACCTCACATGTAGAAAGGGAAGATGAGTCCCCTCGAAGTCTTAGACCAACGGACATACATACCTCTTACCCATCTTCTCACATCCGTCCAGCCTCATTCTTTCCAAACCTCACTCACCGATCCAACGTTTTTTACATTTCATTTTTCTTTTGATTTACTTTTAACCCTTTATTCTTATTATTTAGTTTATTTTCCTCCTTTCATTCGCAACTTTTTGAAAAGACATCGCCGCGACCGCCTCGGCTTCACCGCAGAGGCATGTCAGGAAATATATAAAGAAATAGGTAGGAAAGATGTGATGATGATGAGGGCAAACAGAGTCAAGGGGGCCTGAGGAAAAACATGCAAAGGGAAAGGTTGGTTTGAGAATATGGGGTGAGCTCTATGATCGGAAAGGGGTTGAAAGAAGAGATAAAGGAAAAAGAGGAGGGCTGTTTCGGGTGGTACTTGAAACCATCATGGGAAGGCGACCGATCGCTAAGATAATATACGACGTTGACTAATAAACAGGGAGGATATGTCACTGCAGATTGCATCTACACCTACATACTACCCTGTGAACCACCTCAGGGGAGTGGCAGGGAATGTAAGGGTACTAGCAATGAAAGATAGGGAAAAGGAGGTAGAGGGGAGAAGAGAGGGAAAGCGATTCGGGAAAATTAGGAGGGAGATGATGGAGGTGAAATATATGTTAACGATATGTCTTTTATTAGTGTCACGCTGTTTTTCTTATAATAATCTAGTTGAAAAGCCTGTTGGAACAGGCTAAAATATTTATAAAAAGCGAAAAAGTAATGAATTAAATAAGTAATGAAATATAAATTTATATGTGGTGTACTTAGTGATAAATAATAATTAAGACAACTTTAGAAACTCGTCGATGGTTCGTTTGATTTACTTAAATTTATTTTTTTTAATGATACGTTAATTTTGAAAAATGCATACACCCGCACTGTGTCAGTTAGTGGAGAATGTACATGGGAGCTCGCTTGCCATCTATTGGCACGCATCTGAATCACTACGCCTAGCAACTGAATCATACGTACGTAAGTACGCGCACGTAGCCTTTTATATAGCAGATAATGGTGCGTGGAAAGAAGGAATATTTGTAACTGTCAGTTCGGCAGTGTATATATCTTATTTTGCGGCTTTTATCAGTTCTAGAGCGCGAGTTCAAAATAATATCCTCCGTGTCATACTGAAACTCGCCTGATCTGAATTTTTCACGCCATCTTCGCCTTTCGCTAAGCCTTCGAGTCAAACAGTTCTCGTCCTACGCTTGCGGTTGTGGTTGCACGCAACATTTAAAGATATGTTAGTGTCAGCTGCAAATTCAAATTAATTATTTATTATAGGTGATCTACCAGTTTAGGTAGATTTTACACGGAATAAAGTAAAAATCATTAAGAGGTACTAGCACAAGCTCTTGAATTACAGCACTATAGAAGTTCTCTCATTAAAAACGCCATTCGTGGTGTCTTGAGTGGGGTATCGAACTTAATCTTAGTAGATACATGCAGTGCAAATCTTACTGAAGAAATTTCAGAAACTCCATATCTGTAAAGTGAGAGGGGTACATATAAAGGAGTCAGTTTAAGTCAAATACCTGGGAATCACTTTGATTTCAGACCTAGCGTGGGGGAAACACATAGATCCAATTCGCAAAGTAAATACAATACAAAGGAAAGCCACATGTTTCCCTAAAGACGACTACGAAAGAACAGAATGTGTGAACTAGGTGATGAAAGAGCTAGATTGGGAGTCTTTAGAGCTTCGGAGGCTACACGCTAGGCTTAGATCGCTTGTAAAGTCCAGATTAGGTGAGTTTCAAGATGTTACTAAGGATAATTTTCTGACATCACGCTACATCTCTATTGCTGTTAGAAAGTGACAAAAAATAAGGGAGATACACTGGACAAAAAATAAGGGGGATTCTGGTGAAAAAATCCTTTTATCCATACATCATTAGTGATTATAACAAAAACAGTGTGACAAAAACATAAAATACATCGTGAACATACCATTCATCACTCTCATATCCCCTCTCCTTTCCCTATTCCCCCCACTCACGGCTGGTGTCCTAACACCCCCTGCCACACGCTTCTGCGGTGGACCGCAGGGTAGTACGTAGATGTGGAATACATAGATATACGGCTTGACATATTTTCTACCCCCAATAATTCCATCCACAAAGCCTATTCTCTTTTTTTTCCCTTCCTCACTTAACCAAAAATCTTCCCCCTTATCACAATTTTCATCATCCCTTCGCCCCTCTTTACCCACATTACCCCTTTTTAATATCCACTACCGAGAAAAATTATCACCGGTGTGTGTAATCGTTATCTGTTGGTCATCCCCACCCCAATCTTTCACTCCCTCTTCTCTTTCCTCCACAATCCTCTATTCTAAAACATCGCCCTCCTCATCGTGATGACCTCAATGCCCACGTGACTTGACAATGGAGGACAGCGGTCAGCAAAAGCGGTCTCTTCTCCCCCGCTGTCACTAAGGCTCGCGCCCGACTACTGGAAAGGGAAACTCATCTCTTTCTGCCGGGAGAGGATTGTACCACCCTTCTCCTCACTCTTGCGCCAGAACAGAGGAAGGAGGGCCGTCGGAATATCTCTTTGCCGAGAATAAGAGGCGAGGGGAGACCTCTCTTGTGTTGAACCGGCGGTCCAGAGCTACAGTCATCCCCTCTCCCAACTCTGACCCGACCCTCCCTTAAAGGACTTATATATTCACGTCCCCCCTCACATATCACACTTAGCCGGAACCCTCCCCGTCTTCATCCTCCTTTTGGAAACTGCCCAACACCTCTTCGCCTCTATTCAGCGTTGACCGCTCTCTCATCCGTGCCGACTACGGCGAGCAAAAGAAGAAGGGCCCGCGACGGTGACCAACCTCGGGAACCGCCTTATCCATCTCTTCCCCCAAAAGTCAACCCTTTCCCAAGCCAAGAAATCGCTTCTTCCTCCATCTCTTCCCCCAAAAGTCAACCCTTTCCCAAGCCAAGAAATCGCTTCTTCCTCCATCTCTTTCAACTGAACTCCTTAAGGAGTTGGAGCGATTTTTGTTTGCATAAATATTTGCGTGAAACTTTGAATAGGTGTTCTCATTCGTGATATCTTTAGAAATATAGTGAAAAAATTGCTTAGTACCGATTTTGTTTCTTGTAAATTCAATGTTATTTTAACACATAACACACCTTAATAACTTATGGCACATGACATATATTTCGAAATAATTCGATTACATGTGTACAGATATTCTTCTAAACTTAAAATAATACATTCCTTATTATTTTAAATGTTTCTAACTTATATGTGACATACTCCAAGATAACTTAACTTATACGTAGCATGCCTAGTTAAATATTCCGATGAAACATACTCCAATATAATTTCGTCTAAAATTTGAATACCACGTCGAAAACTCTAATCATAACATGGTTTAATTTAAGAAAAAAATAATAATAATTCTGGCATCATTTCCATAACTGCCTGAATAGTGAATTTTACTCATTCACAGATGTACGTTAATGAAATGTGGCCCAAGAACATTTTTTCGACTTAGTCAATAGTTGTAACATCACTCAATATCCCACAATTACCGCTCCAATCACGTTAAGGCAGTGTGAGTGAGATATCACTATAATTATATGAGTCTAATAGTATTCAGCGAATTGGCCTCATTATAAAGAAAATATCTCATTTTTATATTGATACCACGATATCAGCTACTAACCGCCATTATTTATGACATTTTCTAAAGTATATATGTCATTCATAATAGTATTTGGTTAGGGTGTACTCTCCAATGAGAAATTTAAAACTTTTAGTACATTCTCTCTCAAACTATCTTCACGCTGGAAATGCGGACATTTTCATGCCCCTAATAACCACTGATGTGTCCCTATTAAACAGTCTCTATTAGGCACATCAGCTTCCTTTGAATTGATTGATCTTTGAATGAAGAAAGCTAGTGTTATTGGACCTTTTTCTAAGTAGGCACCACATAATCTAAACCAATATTACTGTGAAAAATATACAAATGGGTATATACGCATTCGCAGGCACAGGAAAAAAATACACGCCGTAGGATTGAAATTCACTATACCGGCAATTGAGGGTACCGGGTTTAAATCCCGGTCAAGTCAAATAATTTCTCGATGGCAAATTTCATCATTTTGGTGTATATCTTTGCACCCGTGCGCATGCCTTCGTAATAAATTATTTATAATTTCTCGCCAAGATATTGGGTGAAAAAGGTAGCCGTTACAAAGTGACAATATTGGGTTTATCCTTTAACCCGTTTAAGTGATATAGAGCCAGCATGCTGGCTAACAAGCATAATCGCTGTTATACTGACTGAGGTAATTTTTCTTAATTGATGCGTTACTAGTATGCTACTGGCTCCCAGTAGGATTTAGCAGCCTTCGACCAATCACGTTAGCTTTTATAGACGCATTTTTAACTTCAATTTTTTTTTAATTTAACAACAAACACCGAATTCAGCTCTTATATGGCCTTTATATCAGGGTATTAACATTTAACAACGGATGAGCATACACAACCATGCCCTGGGGGTGAAAAATCATCCCCAGGCGCGACTCGAACCCGCGACCTTCGGGTTAGCAGGCGAGGACTTTACTCCGCCGCCACCGAGGTCGGCAATTCCTGAAATTAGCGACATCTAAACGATATTTTGGCTATCAGTGATTCTCAGGCTGCGATATAAGCAATAATTAAAAATGTTTCAACTTCTCTTTCTGTCGCCTACATGTACAACACCACTTTCCGCCATTAAAAGTTCAATGATTGTGTGAAACCTTCTAGGATGGCAGCAATCATACTGGACTCCATTCTCAATATCTAATACCGGCTAGAATACTAGGTCTTTTGCAGGAATATGTATCATGTGAAACGAGCTTTAGGTATAATGTTTTATCCAGCGCGACATCTCGTGGGCTACGTTGTTGACTGGAGACGAGTGCATCTGGTTCCCCTGTTTGAGCGCGAATTTTCCATATTCATAACACTGACTAAATTCCAATTTCACCTTAAAACTTTAATAGCTGAAAGAAGCTTTAAGTAATGATTAAATTTTTTTATGTGCCCGGACTTCTCAATAGCTTATTAAATATACAAGTTTGAAGCTTTGACTTAACTTCTTTGTGTCACGCCTTGCACTCAAAACTTCTTAACAAACAAAGATTTTTTAAATATTCGATTAATATATATCTTAAAAGTAATTCAGAAAACAAACGAACCACACACCGCTCCATTTTCGACGCGATCAGTAACTCAGAACTTACTTATTTTGAAATAAATTATTTCTTAAGCGCACCGCCCACGGAAAACAACTTCCATTTTTCGGGAAACACCTCCAAAATATTATAATTAGTGGTTGAATTTTAGTATATTAATGAATATGGGGTACTTTTCTTTATAATGAGACAAATTACATTGAAATTTGCGAATGGTGATATCCATAATCAAAGGTTTCAGGATGCACTTAGTGGAATTTCAACACTCTTGAAAAAAGAATATTTTGTATTTTCGCGCGATGTACTGTGAGGACATTCCTCAAAGTAAAGAGTGCAAAAAATAATTAACAAAATTTATCCTTTTAATTTGAATAAATATCTTTTGGTTTTCTGCGGTATAATTACTTTTTTGAGCAACAGTTTCGCCATGCTATTCTGCCGGCTTCTTCAGGCTTTCTGAATCAACAATAACAATATAATGTTACTATTAATTATAATTGTTATTTTAATGTTTATTTGTGATTGTTAATTCAAAAAGCCTGATGAAGCCGGAAGAATAGCACGGTGAAACTGTGGCTCAATAAACTAACTATACCGCAGAAAATCAAAAGATATTTATGCAAATCAATATAAACTGCGAAAATCTACAATAACATTTCGTCTTTTTTATTAAGATAAAACTCTGCGTCTATCTTAAAATCCACTTGCGAGTTACATTGAAAAACGCCTTTTGTTTGTCTTACCTTTTACAAAGAAGGAGAGGAAGAAGAGGGAGAGGGGGAGAAGCAAAAAGAAACTAGGAAGGTAGGCTTCGTCAGGCTCTCTGAATCAAAAATCACAAATACATGTATTAATAATGTTTATTGTTATTTTAATGTTTATTTGTGATAATTGATTCAGAAGGCCTGACGAATCCGGCAGAATAGCACGGCGAAACTGTTGACCAAAAAAAGTAACTTTACCTCAGGAAACCAAAAGATATGTATGCAAATTACTATGAACTACGAAAATCTACGAAAAAAATTTCCCCTTTTTTATTTTTAAAAATGTATGCGTCTATCTTAAAATCCACTGGCGAGTTGCATTGAGTTACGTCATTTGTTTGTCATACCTTTTTTCAAAGAAGGAGAGGAAGAAGAGGGAGAGGAGGAGAAACAAGATGAGACTAGGAAGACGAAGATACTCATAGGGAGAGAAAGAGAGGATGGAGGAGGTGGGGAGAGGAAGAAATTGGGGAGGGGAGAGATAAGGATCTCGGCCTCATGCTGCTCCTCCTCGATTAATCACGCCGCATTTAACGCGCGGGAGACATTAATAACATGGCGGCCAGAGCCTTTTATGGTCCCTCTCCACCTCTCTTCCCTGAAGGAGGTATTTTTTATAAGATGCGAGGGCGGTATGGGGAGGAAGGAGGCGGAGGTTGAGATGTTACCGGGGGGGAGGAGGGTATTGGGGGAAGAACGGAGGCAGGGTTGAGAGCACGGAAGGAGATGCGAAGGTCCACAGGCGGCGGCGGACGACAGAAGATAAAGGCAAGCCGAGATGGAGGAATAAAGGAGTCAAGTGAGGATTTCCACGGGCGGAATAGGAGGCTGAGTTGGGAATGAGGAGAGAGAGAGCGGAAACTTAACTAAGAACAAATCACCGCGCAATGGTGGAGGAGGGGCGAAAATGAAGGCAGTCGATTCAACAGCTGATCGAAATAAAACTATCGGGATATTATCTGCGTCGAGAATTGGTTAAATTTTGACATTTACCGTCCAATGCTGGAGAGTTCTTCCAGGGTGTAATAATTACCCTTGATGATGATGATGAGTAATCATTACACCTATGAGAAGGCCTCCAGAATTGGAGTGGGAACGTCGGAGTTTAACCAATTCTTTGCACGGAAAATACTTATTCACTTTTTTTTTATTTTCCATAGAAACTGAAAACAAATCGGAGTGTTCAATAGATAACAGTGGACGAACACACACGACCATGTCCTGAGTGGTGAAAAATTGGCGGGAAAAAGGGCGGGACTTTACCCCGCAGCCACCAGGGGCGACAAAAAAGTATTGTTTTAATATCCTGAAAGTATGTTTTGAAACAGAGGCATTGTCCACGAAGGTATTATTCAGGTACTGTGTGAAAAAAATGACTTATAGTCACATGGTAGTTTTGCTTCGGTAGATAGCGAGATGCCTGTAAATATAAAATTCAGTGAATTTGACCTCATCATCAAAAAATCATATTTTTAATGACACCAGAACCTTATGACACCTTTAATGACACCAAAACCAGTAACTTATTACATTACTTAAGAAAAAAACGAATAAAAATGGTGATCTATGGGTTTGTGTTATCCTAAAGACAATAGGGAAGCTGCAGTTTTACGTCCTATCCGATTGGAGGATTACTTACCCACTGCTCGTGAAATGCTTGCCAATTAGCACACTTAATAAGAATCGGGGTTTGTTTGAAAATCTCTGACACTACCGAGGTTCTAACCCAGAGAATTCATTCACATAATAGGTTGTACTAGATATCAGTGCATATGAAATTCAATGAATTTGGTATCATTATAAATAGTTAAAAATTATTTTCAATTGCTCAGAATTGTCACCCTCTCCCAGAAGCGTTTCTCCATGCGATATGGTACGGCTGTGAGCTCTAGATAGGCATTTATAAAAGAAAATGAATGAGTTCTGTTGCATAGGTCGTGTGAGTAATGTAATGATGTGTGCTATTCCTATGTTTTTTAATAATTGTTTAAATAAATTCATTACTCACCACAGCGATTTTTTCTGAAACCGCAAACTTCCACGGTAAAATTCTTTCCTGCGTATGGCGTGAGACAAAGGAATCAAGTCAAAGTCATATATACGCCGTATACGAAAATACGCAGGGGTAGTAAACTACTTAAATGTTCATTCATGGGAACTAAGTTATTGCGTCATTGGTAGTACTACTTTTACTTCATGCTAATTACTTTTGCTTATATTTTAAAATATAATTTGAGTATTGCCTCCATTGTGAATTGTGAAAAAATGACGCTGAAAATACTTTTGCTGAACTTTCCTTTACTTTTTTGTTTAGGAGTGCCACACATAAATTCCATTCTCTTTGAAAATGCTTCCTGAGCGAATGCTACGGTGCACCTCGTGTCCTTGTCACTTAACGTATTCTCGACCAAGTAACTGCCGAGTTACTTGAACCATTCAACGAGCTCTATCCATACACCCTCCATCGTACATTTTTATCGTAGCAACTAAAGGTGAATTTATAACTCAGCAATTTTCAGTAAATATGTTACTGTTCACATAGTATTAGGTAGTAAAAATAGCAAAATTGTCGCGAAAAAACTTTGCGGTATGTGAACTCGTAGGCTTCCGCGGAGTCGTTCAGATGGCAGTGAAGGCTTTTCGGGCTTTCTTTCGCGTATTTTCCTATCCTTGACGACAGTTTCGACAGCATTACAGCTATCTTCCTAAGGTCAGAAGTCACAATGGAAGTACACGGATGTATGCCCGAAAAGCCTTCATTGCCAACTTAAATGTATGTGCTTGATTGCCTAAGCAATTAACGAAGTATACAATTTGAGTTTAAGACAACATTTTATCACGTAGTATGTTGAAAGCACCATCACATATATGTTTTATTTATGGTTTTATAAAAGTTATTGCGGCGAGTAACAAAACTATTTTGATGAATAATTGAGAAGGACCTCTCACTGCTTTGTTTTATAATTGAAATGTGCGTAATAACTCCTTTCTTTTTTAATAACTTTTTACTCGAGCGCAATGCTACGTCATAGTTTGGGGCAGTGGAGTCAGAGCGAGCACGGACGGAGATGCTTTAGGTCCAGAGGCGGTGTTACGAGGAGAGGGCGGACATATATAAAGGCAGGAGGAGGAGGCGAATGGAGAGACGGATGAAGTGAAGCCGAGGAGGGAGAAGTGGGAGTCAAGAGAAGGGGAAGGAGTATGAGGGAGGTTGGGAGGTATAGAAGGGTGAAAGATAGAGAGAGACGACTTAAGCAAGAAAAAATCACCACGCAGTGTGTAGGGAAAGGGTGGAAATGAAAGCGACCGATTCGGAGGCTGAGCGTAAAAGGAAGAATTTGGGAGAATATAATAGATTTAGCTACTTGACGTGCCAACCGCGAAGATATGAATTTGGGATTTATGTTTATTTGAGCGAGATTTTTTTCTAGTTATAATAGACACCATATTCGATTTTATTTTTTTATTCCAGTGGCTGTAAGAGCCATCAAGTGACCATTGTAATATTAATGCCGCAAAAATATTGTTGAACAACTGAAATTCTCGGTAATTAACAAAATATGCAAACTTCAGCCTTTAATTTGACTATTTTTTTTCACTCCGCACAGCGAAAACGTCTTCAAAATCGTAAATATTTTGCGATTCTGAAAATATTACTCAGGTAATTGATTTATTTTTAAAATTAGTTGAAAAATTATAAAAAATATACACTAGTAATTTTTGACGCAGTCTTTGTTACGTGTTTTTATTATTTTTGTTTTTTTTTTGCGTGTAAGTGCAGATAAAATACAAATAAAACTCTTCAAGAAAACCATCCTAAATTTTTAAATAAAAGATACAAGACAGATATGGAGTGCAATACCCGTACCATTTTCCATGGAAAATGGTTTAAATATTTGGTAAATATCTCGAAGAGTTGTGCAGTAAGTGGCTGATATTTTCGTATCATTGGAAAGGTGAGATATTTTTATCTATGCTTAGACCAAATTCATTGACTTTTATTTGAATTGATATTTCGCTGAAACTACCTTAAAATATCACGAGCGTTGCCCGCAGTGGAGTAATGTGCGTTCAAACCCAGATCCGCCGATTTGGCACGGGTGGTTTTAACTAATCCTCTTACTTTTCGGTGAATTTCGCGCATTCTTCCATACTGAGAAACATCACTTTGAAGTTTATTGCTTAAACTTTCGTTTTAGGTAAACGCCCATGTGCTTAGAATGGCCTTTAACCTCGTAGACTATGGCGGACTGATTGTACAATAATTTTGGACTAATTTCACTGAATTAACCCACTCTAGTGATTCAATCATGTAACACTCAGTACGGAAAGCAAGAATAGTGCTGCGAAACATAGTGGTAGTTGCACTAAAGAGTCTTTTCATTGGAAGAGTCAATGCCGTGCGAAATGGCTCCCGGATTCCCTCAAAGGTAGTCTCCGCGTTTGGCCACCAGATGTCCCAAAATCACAAACTTTCACTGCCAACTTCAACGTGCTCAATAAATTTCAACATGAATTAATTAGCTCTCTGTAGCATTTAATCCAATTGTTTAAAACAGACATCTCCTAGGGTTTGCGAACAATATTAGCGTATTTTGATACAGTTTTGTTTGGATCGCAGATATGTTCGCGATAACACTCACTTGTTACATGAGTTATTGACATCTATATGCATTTTTATTATTATTACGCGTGTAAGTGCAGATATAATATGAATAAAACTCTTCAAGAAAAATTTATTAAGTGTTAAGTTATCCAAAAACATTATATCCGCTAAAGGCAAGCGTCCAAATATTCCTCCCGATTTCACAACCTCAAAAGGGGTCTCATGAGAAAACAACATGAAGGAACATTCTATCCCATCATTACCTGGCGTTTATTGCAGACGATACACCGGTTTTTATTTACCCTTGATCCACTATTAAATTAAACCATTACAGTATAAACAGTTATCCACCAATATGTCCAACTGTCCCCGCAACCTCCTCGTTACCTTTTTGTGGTCTTCGGCGACAGTGGGATAAAATGAAGGAAATTTATAGTCTAGTGTACCTGTGAGATTTGCTGACGTCCTAATTTAATTCAATCAATACATCGGTCGCAATTGAGGTGACCAGTGAGTTAACGATGTAGGAGAGCCAGAGGTAGTGGTAATTAAATAATAAACATCGTCCTGAAATGCTCTGCAAGAACATTCCCGCCTTCTCAAGCTTAATGCTTTTATGTTGGCAGCGCTGTATTTCATGTCCTGCCATCTCCTCTGCTTATTACCCGTCCTCTTCCACACGATGCTTCCCCTACCCTGACGTTACGCTAAACGTGGTGACCACCACCATGTTCCACTACCACTATACTGATGACACGACGCTGACCGGACCCCCGAGTTGGGAACGTATCAGTTGAGTGTGTTGTGGTAAAAAGGGAAAATATGTGGTTTAATTCGGGTGCTGGATATAAAAGGGAGATACATGCGCTTTAATGAAAATATTGACGTGTTTAGTAAAAAAAAGTACTTTCGAAATTGCTTTGTTTCGGGTTCGAAGTCCTATCTGAGCTAACTTAAAAGGAGATCAAGCTTTTCTCTCCGGCTGCGAGACAATTTGATTTCGCTTACGGCTTTAATCGAAATATTCTCCCTCTGATAGTTGTTGCTGATCAGTCATTAAGATTATTATGGCGCCCGTTAAAGTTTTTTCAGCCGCCAGTAGCCTCATTAACGTGCCAAGATAATTAAAATTGCTTCGGAAGAGACTTAAAGAAAAGAGGGACAAGGATAATTAATGGCCTTTGGCAGAGCCATTTTCCACTTATTGTAATGACTTTAGGCCAATGAGTGTTTAAAGCCTTTGTTTTCTTGCAAGGGCTGAGGAACTAACTCTTTTCGTTGATAGCTTCCGTATAAAGTATTCAATCTAATTTTATCCTGTTAATGCCAATTTTTCAAGCCGAAAAAAAGAATTATAGTTAATGAAGGCCAATTTTATTTCTTCCACAACGTTATTGTCTATAGAATAAGTGCGATATCTTATTTTTTTTGCTAACAATGCTTTTTCTTACTCTCTCTCAATGGTTGACGAAATAAATTTTGCGTTAATTATATTAAAAACTTAACCGATTCTTTTAAATTGCTTCAAACATGTGGAAGTGACCAACGTAACCACCTTATCAATGTATTTTCTATCTTTTTTACGAGTAGGTATATTATAAAACTTGAGAAATGTCAGAAAATATTTAAGTCACATACGTTTGCAACCGAGACGAGAGTTTTTTGAGGCGACTCAGCACTGTATTCTGTCACATGAATGTTGACGCGTGCTGCGCTAACGAAACATTTTTCAGATGATCTAAAGTTCGCCTTGGTACTACCGTAGCATCGGTCCTTGGGAGGGTTATTCAATAGATGAGCTCCAAGAACCTTGTATTTATATGCATCACTGAGTGTTCAAGATTTTACAATTATTCTTATTTCATTTTTCATAGTTCATTATTAACTCGGAGTACGCCTTATCCTTCGTCATTCGTCCATAAAACCTATTCTCTTTCTTCCCCTTTCCCGCTTACCCTTCATACTCCCCTCTATCACAACAATAAGAAATCCATCGCCTCTCGTTACATCCTTCAACAACCTACTTCGCCTCTTCCAAAACTTGGACCTTTCCAAATCCTATTTTGATGTGCCGTCTTTCATGCACTACCAAAACAACTCGAGGTCTAGATCCTTTCAATTTAGCCAGATTTGATGGCGGCGGGCAACGTCCTCGTCTACAATCAGGTATATCGTGGGTTCAAATCCCGCCCGGGTGGTTTATCTCATTTCACGGCATGGTCGAATGTATTTTTCCTATTTTATTTTTTTCATTTGAGTATTCTACCAGCTGATTGGTAGGTTTTTGGACAGTCCCCATCCTGCATCCCAATTTCTGAATATTGTCTCTTTTCCCTCATAAGGATGTCCCGCCATTAGATCCCTCTTAAATTCCTCATGTCTTCTACCTCCTCTTATTTCATCCAGAATTCCTATCCTCTTCCTCCCTCTTCCACGTTTCCCCAGTGTTCTCCACTCTATCACCCTCTTCAACTTGCCCTCTCCTTTCAAAACCTCCTCCACCCAACTCTTCTGCCTTCTCCGAACCTCTGCTACTATTTTCCTCTCCTCTCCAACCATATCAAATTCCTTCTCGTTTGTCTTCCTCGCCACCCAGATCACCCTCTCCATCCATCTCCAAACCCACATCTCTAACACCTCAAGTCTACGCACATACTCCCTTCGCAATGACCAAGTTTCCGACCCATACAGCGCCACGCTCCCAAATTGGAGTGTTCACCAGCCTTTTCTTAACAACTATTAAATTTGTTCTAATTGGCGGAAGCTAATTAAAATAGAGTAATTAATAATATCACTAATGGAATGTATTCATTTTTGGGTGTTCTTTCGCATCGTGTGTTCTAAGGCGACTATAGTTTCGCAAGCACTCTTGCCCGCGTCTTCAGGTGCTTTCGAAACTGTTGTCGCCTTAAAACATATGAAACAAGAGAACTCCCGAAAAAGGAAGAAATTTGACAGTAAGCCCCGTGGAAGCCTTTTTTCTAATATTATTACTAATTCTCCACCTGTCATGATGACAATTTTGGGTCTTGGGCAAAATGATGATGACAAGGCAATTATGATAAAGATATGTTGTTAGATTTGGTCTCTTGGCGCTATTTATTGGTGATATCCATTTGATATTGTATAAACTAACTTTTAGATTTTTTGAGGGCTATGTTATAGTTAATAATAAACTTAAAGCCTTAACTTTACTTTAATCTTCTGATTGCTTTCATGCTTATCGAAATTCTATACTATTCCTCCCATACCCAGCATTTTCCACTCTCTACTCCTCTTCAACGTGCCTATCCCACTCAAAACAGTACGTCCTACATCCTTTATCTCTGCCTTCTCCAAAAGTCCGCTACCGATTTCCAATCCTCTTCATCATATCCACATCTCAAGAGCCATCTAGTCAACGTTGTACATACTCGTATAGCAATTACCAAGTTTCCTAACACTTACGTATGCTCTCCATATTTAGGTTTTCCCTTGGTCAGGCATATGAAAAGTATGTAAATTGTCTCAAGGAAAGTTGGACTTAAGTTAGCATGGAGACGTATTCACAGTTGCCTTTCATGGGTATAATTACACCGATTGCAGAAGAGGAGAGGAGCAATCCATTAGGAGCGATATCACGAAGATAGGGTTCAAATGGTTTTGCCACACTTTGAGACACAATGAGTTTATGAGAAGCAGGATAAAATGTGGAAAAAATATCCAAAATGAAATGAATATAGTAAATAATAAAATAGATTTTAATTTGTGGTTTTTATTTTTAATTAAAACAATACACCAAGCCATGGTAAAAAAATGATTAAAATTTTAATGTCAGAGATAGTATGCAACATTTTTGATGAGTCTGGTTGAGCTCTTACTAAGAAGTTTCCCTTGGGTGCATTTTGAAAAATGCGTACACCCGCGCCATGTTTCAGTTAGTGGACAACTTGCATGGGAGCTCACTTGCCATCTATTGGCACATAACTGAGTCACCATGCCTAGAAACTTAATCATACGTACGTAAGTATAGCCTTTTATATAGTAGATAAAGCTATACTTACGTACGTAAGGTACGTACTTACGTACCTACTTCGGCTATAAGCGAAGGGAAAATAACAGGGGCAGCCCCCCGAGTAAGACCAAGGGACAAATGCATAGGCCAGATGAATCGGAATATGAATCAGAAGAGTTATAAGGGCATAATGGTGTTAGCAGCGGACAGGGTGGAATGGAGTGCTGCAGTCCAACCGATCGTAGGATTGAATGTCTAACAGTGACGGCTACAGTGGGTTTCAATTTATGAAATGAAAATACTTGTGATTAGAGTTAGTACTCTTGCGGTCAGAGTCTTGAACATTGGTTCTGGTACACCTAGTGACTCATATCGATGCTTCCGATTCTTCGCTGAGAGAAATAGGATAATCTTAAATTATCAACAAGTTGTTATTTTTGTCAGATCTCCAGCGTTAAATTTCTAGGCGGGCGAGACCATATGTTTCTGTGCTTTCTGGCGTGTTATTCACATTGAATTGATAATATATCAAGCGGCATCGTGGCAATGCGCTTTAGGATTAAGGCCATTGATTCAGCTTTAATCGATATCGCTTGAATCATTAAATGGAAAATTGGATCTCCGGGAATGTAACTCTGGATTTCGAGAGATTATTTCAACAGATTAGATATCCAATCATTTATAGCATTAAATTTAGTGTTCCAATAAAATAGCCATCCTCAATGATAAATAATATTATTCTTTCATTACTTAGGCTCATTGAATGCCCAAGAAGCCCAGAACACGACGGATATAGCATTCCAGGGCTATCGAGGTAATAACAAATGTCATTTATACGAAGGTAACCTTCTTTAGCGATGACGGCCCTGAACACTTTTCTTCAGCTTTTATTCCCTCTCTTTCTTCTGGTCTAATCGTCACTTTGCATCGCCATAAGTTCGCTCGTTGTATCTCTTATCATGCTCACTGGTTTTTTCCATTCAATTTCTTCTTTTATGCTCTTCTTGCGGCATTTTAAGCATATTCGGGTTTCATTTGTAGTTCGCATATCACCTGTCTGCGCAGCGATGTGGCGAGAATCTCACTCTTTATACTTCATCCCGGGGATATGTAAGGGAAAAGCTTTAAAAAAAATAATTGAAAGTTTTTTTCTTCTTTTTTTTTAAACTCTTCGCCGGATTCACTTTGTGTTCCCGCCAGCGGTGCATGCCTCCGTTTTCTCCCAATCCTTCTCTCCCTCTTCTCGTTCTCTCTCTCTCCCTCTTTTCTTTAGACTTTTTGCCTTCCGAACATCTCCCTTCATTCGGACTATCATTTCTTCTTTTTGCGGGGATCGTCCACCCAGCCGTCGCCGCACTCCTCTCTGGCTTTGGCGACTCCTTTTCCGCTCCTTCCCTCGAGATCTCAAACCTCTTCCCCTCTCGTCTTTTCTCATCTTCCCCCCTGCCTTCCCCCTTATTCCCTCCCACCCACCCACGTCCCCTCTCTTTCGCCATAATGTCTTCATTTCGAAGGAAGCTGGTGGGCGGCATAGGAACCTCTCCAACCTCAAATCGTTTATCCATCCCTAAACACCCTTTTACATCAATGCTGAAAATCAAACTCAATTCAGCGTGCTTACATTCCTACCATTAAAGTATGTATTGGTATCAGATGAAAGCTTTGAATTCGAAAAAATTTCCAATCGATGCGATTGCACACAAATCATGTGGTACGCAGTCACGCGCACGAGTGCAAAGATATACACCAAAGAGTGTGAAATTCGCCATGAAAAACTCATTTAGACTTGACCGGGAATCGAACCCAGATCTCCCAGTTGATGGTTAGGTGTACTATCCAGTCACACCACCAAGGCATCTTAATTCAATACAAAATTCAGTGGGTACTTATTCGAACTCGTTGATCTCGTCCCCGGTCCACATTGCAACACAGGATATGCCACATACTTATGCATAATATGCCACAGTCGTGGAGAAAAAATCCAACTTTGTCGCGACGATGTTGTATTTATTAACCCCCGCTGAGACTTGCCTTGAATTAAGATGGTGTTACAACTAGTTAACACTCCTGACCGGCAATTCGAAGATCTGGGTTCGAATCACGGTCAAGTCAAATGATTATTTTCATGGAAAATTTCTTTGGTAAGTAACTAAGCAGCTTCTGAATTCGATTTTCTACACTGGAAACAGTGTATGATACTTATTTTACATCCGATTTCTTGACACAACGTAAATCACAATTAATTCTTAGAGTTTGGGCTCAAATGCTGGAAGTGACGAAGATTTTTCAGAGGAATCCCTTCTTGAGTGACGTGTGAAGTGCACTTGCAGTACAGCACTTCGTCCATTGGATGGAACGTGAAATTGTGGACCCCATGGTGCCTTACTTATGAGTAAGCTGATGTAGATACTGGCTTATCACTACTTTTTCTCCATACCCCATATAACCATTACCTTATCTAACACTCCTCAATGGTGCAAATTATTTCAGTTATCGGTTGCCTCACGAAATATTATTAACAACCTGTATTCTATATTTGATTATTAGTGGTTTGGTTGATTTGGTTGGTTGGTAAGCCAGGGCATGGGTGTTTCTGTCAAGTTCTGGTGGTTCGACCCCTGCGAAAGCTGACGACAAGTTTATCGGGATCGCAGGGGAGTACGGACCACCAGAAACGTCCGAGAGTAAAACCAAATGTTTAGTAATTTATACAAACCATTAGATAAAGTGTGCAAATATAATACTAATATCCCTTAAATAATTTTACATGGTAGGAGCGTACTTCGTTGGCATGGCCATCTCCAGAGAATGAAAATAATGGTATCGGCAGTAACTTGGGGGAATTCCTTCATAATGAAATGATGAATTACTTCGTTTTCCACGTACATTTTATTTCTTTCTCACGACCCGTGTTCCATCGCTTCGCGAAATCATTAGGTATTGTCAGACCTGATGATGTTGCAAAGTTATGAAACTCGAGTCGTGAGAAAGAAATTAAATTTATGTGGAAAACGAAGTAATTCATCATTCCAGAGAATGGATGATAGAGAAATAACGAAGCAAATTTATGATAGAAGAGTAAATGGGGTGAGAGGAAGGGGTAGACTTGAGTAAAGTCATGGGTGAATGTGGTGGGAGAATTTCTTATAATTAGAGTGATATTAGGAGTCTCAAAAATAGAAAAACGTAGATGAATCAATGCATGTATGTAAGAATAGCGAAGGAGGTGTGCAAGAATAGGGCAATTTGGAGGAGATTATTAAAGGAGAGCCAGTCTCCTCGACTTAACAGTAACTGCTAAGTTCCATGGATGTGCTTGCCCTGAAAGATAATGGCGTCTATGTAGGAGTTGAAATTAAGGTACCAAACATACAGAATAGTTGACAAATACATTTTTAATTAACACTTTTGCCAGTCATAGAAACCCATTGCTGTGCTATTTCCAATATATAAACGCATTTCCACTTAAACTATTGCAGTCAGTTACTAATATCTTAGTAAATAGGCTATTAAGGGGCCTCATTTTTATTTCTATTCCCTTTTCTGGTGGAATTTGCCTATGATAAACAATTTTTCGCAAAAATGGAATTTATAATAGATCGATGAATAGGTACTAATTTTCCCCATGCTTAAAATTGTGAAAAAATAGCGTGGGAAAGGTACAATTTTGTTGTTCATATCGAACTGAGGGCATGTTTTTCTATAAGTAGACAGAATGTGAATTTAAAGGCATTTACTTAATTCGTTTTAGGGTGCAATCACCTTTAAAAGTTTGGATCTTGGCTCCACATTTCCAACCAAACATTCCTGCTGATTTTAGGCGCAAAAGTTTGCAAAGGTGCTATGGTTATTCAATTTTAAGTTTATTGTTTCTCATTTTGCTTACGGCTGATTCCTTACGAAATCATGCATGCATGTGAACTGTATTTAAACTTTAAACGTGTACATGCTTTCTATGTGTAAGATTGTTCCTTATGTACCAAACAGAGAGAAAAAAGAACCTCGACATAGCAGGAGTGGTTCTTTGGAAAATATAATTACCGTTAGAATTAATTTTTTAATGATTATGACCATTAGTGACCTATGAAAACACAGGCCCGAGCACTTGTTTGTGGTTTTTTTATCAGCACTACTCTGTCTTAAAATGAACACTATTTTAGTGTGAAGAGTCAAATGAATGTAAATGAACCTTGTCTTAATAAATTTGGTATCCTGACTTCTAGGCTGAATCTGGTTTTCGTTATTCTGTTAACTGCTTTATTGTTACGTAAGAAGTTTTGAGGGGGTTGGGCTCTACTTACATTGTCTCACGTAGGGTGGTGTGAAGCCCCGAGGCCATCTTACGTAAGATTTTACTTACTCGTGAGATCGTATCAGTACCGCTTTTTTGTAATCGTTTTCATAATTGTTAGAACTGAAAACAGTGCGTAGTTTCAAGGAAATGATTCTATAAGAATGATCTGATGCTTTCCTGGCGTATGATGTTTGTGAAATCTGTTCAGATTCTCCACCGGGTCACACTGCATTTCTAAAAGCATAAGAATATGTATCCAAATAAAGTACTGAAAAGTAAACAAAACAGCGGTTGTTGCTGGGTCAGGGTTCAACGAGAGCATAAACACTGACGTGCCGAACGGGGATTTGATTGTGTAATCGACCAAAAGAATCCAAACGTACATAGCACGTGTTGAGCACCAGTAAACGTCAATAATATTACCTAGCGTACTCTTATTGCCGATTTCCTGATTGTGCATAATTTCGATAACTTGCGCAAATTATCGTTCATTGTAAAGTTTATGTATGTGCATCAGTCCAAATTTTCTTTACTTTAAGTATGATGAGGAGGGGAAGGGGGAAGATCATGAAATCTTACGTTGCTGTTTTAGATAGGCGGAGGTTGGGGTCCAAAAAGCGTCGAGAATTGCCTTACGTATTACTTGAATGGCCCCTTAGTGGAAGTTGAGGACATAATTTTTTAATTATTTTATTCCACAGCGATTTTACATGACGGTAACAATGTTAGTGTTATTTTAATTACTTTCGACGTTTTTAATGGAAGTTACGTATACTTTGTTTTAATTATTCTCTACTCCAACCGGTTTAGATAAGAAAAGATGAATAAAAAACTAAATTGATCCAACATTAACCTTAGGTTAAGGTGAGAAGAGATAAATTACAAATTAAATTGATCCAACATAATCTATAAAGCACTAAGAAAATATTGAAAATTATAATTCTGAAAATGATTTTCTTAAGCTAATACTTATAATGGAATATGGAATTATATTGAAATAAAATATTTAAAGTATTGATACCCTTCACATAAACTAGGATCATCTCATAAATAATGCAGATTGCCCATAAACGACGATCAGCTTATCGTATACATTTGATATGTGGAATTTCCTTCATTTACCTCATGGAATCAAAATAGTGTCCATAGTAAGACATATCATGGATACGTATGTAGGTATGAACTACTTGCATTAGCAATCGCCAATCTTCAGAGAATGCCGTATATGACTTAATCGATCGGATGTCTGCCTTCAAGGCTGAGTAAAGCAAGGCTGAGCCATGGGCCCGACTACTTCAGATGTCGCTTTCGTTTATCGCTTCCTGCCTGCGCCAGACCACCATGATAACGCGTAGGAATCGCAGGGAACACATGTTCCACATCGTCAATGCTTAATATTTCAGAGTCTATTTTACCTTAAGTTGGGTGGGTGGAATGGCGTCTGTCAATGCCCGTCACCCTCCTCATCATTTCGTTTATTTCTGTGACCATGACGAAGGTACAGATGAAGTGAGCGCATTACGAAGAGTAGGAAGTGACGGATAAAATAATAATCGACTCACCGGATGGCGCCAGTCCGGCACCAGGGATCAAAAAACCATTCGATTTCCTCGGTGACCTCTGTGCGTTGGGTCGCTTCTCTCTCGGGGGACTTAAAAAAACTCTTGTCTCGCCGATCTGAACTGAAGCAGGTGCGCCAGGTCGGCGCTAGATGTCTCTGACTCCACCTCCGATCAGCGACGTAAAACATCTGAAACGAGTCGTAGGACCTTATTTACGAAGGACTTGGGGGCTTATTATGTAACTCCGGAGTTACGGAGAGTAAGGAGTTATTATGGCCCCCATAGCTCCTTTGGATTTTACGGAACTGAAAATAACTCCAGTCGGAGTTACAAATTGGAGTTATAAGGTTGAGTCTTGGGTTGGCATTATCAAACCTCTGAGATAACTCCAATTCGTAACTCCTATTGAAGTTATTTGCAGTACTTTAAAAGCATAAGGAGCTACGGCGGTCATAATAACTCTTTACTCTCCGTAACTCCGGAGTTATGAGTAACATAAGAGGCCCCTTGGCATTGTCAAACCTCGGGAATATCGTGGTTTAGACGTCACTGCTTCGCCAAATCTTCAACTTATGAATGACATCATGTCAAATGTTTGTGGTTGTGTTTTTTTCGGAAAAAAAGAAGGGATAGGATTAGGAAATAGTGAAAAATGGAGGAATGTGGAATAGATGCTCCGATAACGGACACGTACGAAAAGAGTGTGCTTCGTTTGTTTAGCCATGTCGACAGATTGGATGAGAGTCTAATAACGAAACAGATAGTAGATAGTATATAACAGTGGAGTGAATGGTGTGAGAGGAAGGGGTAGTGACTGAGGAAGTCATGAGTGAATGTAGCGGAAGATATAGCTCGTTTGAAAGCTTGTGGCCCCTAAATGCGCGGAACGTTGACGAGTGGAGGGGAGGGTGCGCTCGGGGGAGGAAACTTGGAGGGAAAGGCAAGCCTCTCCCTGCGGTCGGTTCCCTGGGGAGGGAGGGAAAAGGAAGGAAGGTCGGCAGGGTGTCCAACACCATTAAATTACACTTCAGTGTGACTCACGGAAGTAAAGGAATTTCACGAAACTTACTATGTATCTGTTTACTTACAAATAGGCCAGGTCATTCTCGGTGGCAATAGTCCTCGTCGATTGTCACCTATTCTCAGTAAAATCGCGTGAGGTACCAAACTAACAATTCGCAGAAAAAACCCAATCTTGACACTAATTAGTCTTACCATTAGAGACAGGAAATATTACAGCAATGGCGTAAGTAATGGTTAACAGGTATAGAGGAAAAATAAAAATCAATTAGAACTTTGTTTAGTATTCAAAACCCAATATATTTAATCTTTCACTATAGAAAATCACCATTACATCCACTACTTTCCTCCGAATCACTTAATAAGTTGATTATGAGTTCATTTTCCCCCTCATCTAACACCATTTCATTTGTTATATAACAGGTTTCTTCCGCCTTCACCTTTTCACTGACCTTACTCCACTCTTCTCGTCCAATATCCTCACACTTTTTCTCCACCAAACGCTTCACGTCTTCCAAATTGAAAGTGGTGTTGTTTAGTGCCACCCAATTTTTCATTATCCCCCATATATTTTCTATGGGGTTAAGTTCAGGGTGGTAGGGAGGCAATCTCACTGTTGAGTGACCATGCGCCGCTAATATTCGGTCCACTTCAAAAACTACCGGCCCCTTGTTCAGCTTAATTTTTTCATATAGCTCCAGTTTCGTCTCTCTGCTTTCATAACTTATGCCCCTTTCATCCAACCACGTCTTCATCACCTCCATCTTGTCCTTGCTGGTTGGGCAACGGTCATACTGGACGTTGTGGTACGATGCGTTGTCCAGCACGACCACAGAATGTTGGGGTAGGTTGGGAATTAGCTTGTTTCTCAGCCATTGAAAATAGTTGAACTGGTTCATGTCTCCGTGGTAATCTCCAGTTTTCAATCCCGATTTAAATATAAGTAACGCCCCAGGAATGAAACCCATTTCTCCACCTTAAAAGACAATTAATGTTTTTACTAGCTTATTATCATTCAATAATATATGCATTTTGTATTATTCATTACCAATCTAAAAATAGTTTTCGCTAAAACTTACCAGCGTGGACGATGATTAATCGCTGTCCTTTGGAAATGGGGGCCTTCAGTCCATGCTCATCGCCGCTGGTCCATTGGAAGGGGGTGGTGTGAGATGAATGTGTATACGTTTCATCTGTGAAGACAATGGGTCGCCCTTCCTCCCTGAATTTTTTAATCTTTCTCAGGTAAACCATTCTCTTCCACCTAATGTCATGAGTTTCAGTCAATACTTTTTTATTATTGGACCTGCTCTAAAGAGAACTATTAGGAGTCATAGAGACTGGAGGGCATGTGTGAAGCAATGTGTAAATGTAATTTTAGTAAAAGAGGCATTGAAAGATAGGGCAGAATGAAGGTAATTTTTAAAGCAGAGGTAGCTTTATTGATCTATCACCGAAAATAAAACTTTTTTGGTTGTGCCTACGTGTGATAGGTGTGTAAACATGTTGAGGCTGTGACGTAAATATTTCGTCAATTTTGAGTCTCGAAAATTCCGTGGTGTTCTCGAATAGTGCACCAAGTAGCAAAGCAGACGAACATGACTTGATTTGGTAATCTAATCATTTCGAAGTTTGGTTACTTGCAGCTCTCCACTTCAGTGCCCATTCTGTTATTTCTTTTACTCCGTAAAATATTCATTTTAACGTCGCTCGTTATTGTCTGATGTACTCAGAGGTGGATCCAGACTAGAGGTTTTGGGAAGGGGGGAGGGGGCGGGGGGGGGTCACCACTGGCTCTGGAGGTATGGAACACTTCCCAGGAAAAGGGGAGTCGGGGGGTTTCGTCTCGGGAAATCGTAACAAACTATGCGTTAAATGAAAAAGAAACTCTTATTTAGCTTATGACCTATGTCTACCATCGTACTTCACAACATAAAATAACTTTGGCTTTTAGTTTTAGGTCTATAAAAAATTAATAAAATACACCGGGTTTAAGGGGGGGCCCATCCCGTCTTGGAGACGCCAATGGATGTACTCCATCCGTTTGTTTCGCTAGAATATTTTCCCATTCATTTTACCCCCACCAGTTTCATTTTTGTTTGTGATATCACTCCAAATATTAAGAATTCTCAATGTGCATTTCAATTTCCAGTTTGGGTAAGATTGTCGCCTCCCACGGCAATTTTCTGTGTGCCCGTCCGTTCTCACCTGTCAAAATGCCTGAACTAAAAGCCCCTTGAGGCTTTTTCCAGGGTAATATGGATTGACGTTATGTGGAGATGACTTCCATGACATCTACGCATAACCGAACGAGGCTCCTCAAGAGCGTGTGGCAGTGGGTGTTAGGACTCCAGCCATGAAAAAGGGAGGGAATAGGGAAATGGAGTTGGAAGAGGGAAAGGACGAAAAGGGATAATTTTTGTGCCATCTTAATATTACACCCTTGTTCTCCCTGTAATCATTGATGATACGTGAGAAGAAGGAATGTTTGTGCCTTGCGTGTTCCACGTTGTATATCTCTTGCAGCAAACCATGGCTTATTTTGCACGCTTTCCATTCATTCTAGTGCGCTGCTCACTTCGCAACGCGGCTGCGCCATTTCCATTCATTTTTTTCAGGCCCTGCGCACTGGACAGTGAATTTCAAAGCAGATCGGAAGCCGAGTTGTTGTGCGCTGGAGTGCGCTGAAGGTAATCGAATCTGCGATTGCTTTCGTGGTAATTTTCTGCGGTAGATATGTTTTCGGTAAAAAGCTTACCCTTTTATGGGTATAGTTTGAACAAATTAGTCAAATATTTATAGAAAATTCTGCCGTGAACATTGTCTACTTACAGAATGCTACCCACTGGAAGATTACCAAACGTTTCACTGGCGCAAATCGACCCATTCATTGTCCTTCATGTGCACTTAAGTGGGCTGATGTGTTTCGATCTGCGCCATCTTCAACAGATTGAATGCAAGGCTCCCTTTATTGGCTATAAAATTTTTGAGGTACAAAATTTAGCTGTTTTCTCTCTAAAGCAATCTTCATCACCGACATCTTATATAAGGTGCCGCAATAACGCATTCAGATGTTTCGGAAGAAATAGTCGGCGGATGTTCTGCCGCGTGGACTTGCAAAAGGGAAATAGTTACAGCGCAGGTGATTCTCACAGTTGTAGAACAACCTGGATGACATGAATGGGTTTAATTGCTTTGGCCACGCGGGTTGGTGGAGCCGATGGACGGGCACGGATGTGGGCAGGGTGGGGTACTTGTGCCCAGAGGGTCAGGTGGTGAGGTCAGGGTTAGGGCGAGGGATAGCTTGGGCAGAAAAATCGGAAGGATACATATTATTGCAGCGGAGTAGCTGACGAAGGACCCTTTCAACTCGACAAGTGTCCTTTTCGTCGCTCGTTACGGTCGTCGCCTGTTGCCTAACAGCCACCCTGCTTCGTTCCCTTAGCAAGCCCATACTTTTTGAAAGGCTCCGTCCCTTAGCATTATCGCTCCGTGACATGTGTCACCCGTGACTCCATACGAACCGTGAAATCGCGTGCGCCGTGCTTGTATGCTGGCGACTGGGCTGATTGGGCGTGTCTGCATCTGAGACCGATCACAATGGGGATAGAATCGAGGCACCGGATGCAATGGGCGCGCGGCCTATGGTGGCGTCTTTCGATGCGTGCAACGCCGACCTGGGTATTCTTCGCAATCCATCGCCATCCTTTCTCTTTTTCCCTCTCCAGAGTCATACCCTCTGTCAGTTTTCCCGGGTGACACTCGGGAGTCATAGGGATGCTTCTTCTGAACTGTCAACACTGCAGTGACAATGAAGTTGAAGGAGGAAAAAAAGAACTCAACTCTGCATAAGGGAGGTAGATCGTTACCGCGACATTGTTGTAGTTTCCTCCAACGTACCCGGAAAAAAGGGCTTGTAACACCTTCCATTTTATTTCCAATGCCATTTCGATTCCTGAATTTGATACTCGAGTCACGTAATTTGTGAGTTTTTTTCTTGAGACGAATATTGAGTTAAGGTAGCTTTTCGCATTCTCTTCCAAAAACATGCTCACCAAGCATAGTCGCGCACTGCGGCGCAGCACCTCGACGACCCACCATTATAGGTGAGTTCTGGCAATTCTATAGAAACTTACGTGGAGGAAAGATTAGTTTACTGAATGGGCTTCAATGGCAAATTTAATTAAGTAGTACTACTACTGTGTCTTCGTGAGTCTTGACGTAGCATCCGGAGAATGTATCTGGATCTTATATCCTAGGTCTTGTAAGAAGTGCTCACGAGCTTTGAAAACTATCGGCGATATAACCAAATGTAGAAGCTTGATTGCGACAGAAGATTATTGCTTGCAGTAACGTTTTAGCTAATTGTTCACATGGAATTTAGTAATTTTGGTAGGATATACTGCCTATCACGTTCACCATATTAATTATTTATTTAAGGAATAACAAAATAGCTTACTCTTATGTCAAGAATGTTTAGTTTAGTTCTGTGCTCTTCCTTGTCATATTATTTACAAAGTAATATAAAATAAATAAGTATTTTGGTAAAAAAAGATAACTACTTTTGAACAATGTCTGCATATCATTTGAAACCTTTTCATTATTTATAATTTTTAATACTTTTTTGTATTGCATTAACTTTCATCATATGCCATTAGGATGCGAACCCCCAACTTCAATACCATATAACAAGCGATTTAAACAATGAAAAGTACAAAATTCTCTTACAACGCTAAGGTATTAAATTAATGATATTTTGAGTCTCATTACTGTATATCTTAACTTTCTACAAAGTTACATTATGAGAATATCCCACTGAAGAAGATAATCAATTGTCAAACCAGGATAAACAAATTCTGACACCAAATTTTTAAGTCTATTACATTTGCATTTCAATAGAATTATTTTTAAGCATTAACATGTATGGCAAAAGACATTGGCATCACGCTGTAAGACGGAAAGTGAGTAATTCACGGAGGAAATACTGATTGCTAAGCTGCTCTCTGCAACGAAGATCCTTATGCATTACCAAGATATAGAAAATCAATCATAGAAAACACTTGGAGGGACTAGGAAATTCTTATGATACAACGGGTACTCGACATCTTTTGAATTCTTAAAACTGTACATAACTTAACACAATAATATGGTCTTTGCTTCATGCATTTGATATTTTTTTAATAATATTTTGTTTATTTTTTGTGGAATTGCCAAAATCGACGCATTACCAGATGCGATAAAAATGACGAGAATTTTCGTTTTTCTTAAAGAATAATTATTTATTAATCAATATCAATTATGTCCCCTTCAAAGTAATCCCCCTTAGATATAATACACTTGTGCCAGTGGTTTAACAATCTTGAAAGCACTTCTGGAACTGATTTTGTGGTATATAGTTCGGCTCCTGAGGCTGTAAAAATAACGGTTTGTTATTTACCAAAAAATCACGAATAAACAGTGAGGTGTGAGCGGGTGCATTATCGCGGTGCAATTTCCACGAGTTGTTTTACAACAAATCTGGGTGTTTTCGTCGGATTGCTTTCCGAAAACGGCGCATAACTTCCAGGTAGTATTACCATGGAAGAAGATGGTATTACTTCTTTGACGTTCAACCATATGGCAGTCATATGGAAATTATTGAAAATCGGAATTATAAAACCCGCGAAATTTATAAATTCCCGTTTGTTTATCACACCTCGACCAACCAACTCAGAGCACCGACGTTCAAGGAGAGCGGAGGGCGAAATGTTGAAATTGTGATCTCTTTGATAAACTCTGTGATCAAAAAATTAGAAGCTCCCACGATACGTGTGGACTTCACACGATACGTAAACCCGTTAGATCAAATTTTCTGTCCAGCATCGTGACATTAGGAAATAAGGTGTACTCGGCGCTCTTCTAATCACCTTGCTCGGCGCTGGGTTGAAATGCCGTGGTGGATGTGGGCGGAGAAAAACAGCTACGGCCGCGGTTTTTGAAGCAGGGATTATACAAGTATTTATACCGATGAAAATTATTAAAATTAATTTTACTCTGATTTAATAATGTGTTAATGGCTGTAAGAAATGTTTATTCTGGAAACTCCACTTAATGTTGCATTGTGTTGAAAAATAATGAGGGAATATATTGCCGTTTTTGATGGTTTTATAAGCTTCTTGGAGTGGCATAAGGACGCGTATATTTGTAGGACATTCATTTTGTAATTCTCGATGGTATTTAATTGAAAGGCATTTCATCATCATCAGCAGTTATCAATCCGAAGGTTGCTTTGCTGCAGCTCTCCATTTCAATCTCATAACAGCCAACCGCTTCATTCCTGCGTAGTTCTTCACTTAGACGTCCTTCATGATTTGCCTGATGTATTCTATTCTTGGTGTATTTCTTCCGATCTCTTAGTACTTTCATTATTATTTTCAATTAGCTATTGTGTCGCCTAATATGTCAAATAAATTTTATTAAGTATAGTTCTAAGTTTGATGCTTGAAAGGGAGAAGGAAACATACGAGGGAAAATTATTTTTGAATTCATACCCCACTGACATATTGACTCGGACGAACTTGGGCCGGAGGCAATAAAACTTTAATGTTTAAAATGTTAAGTTTCAATTTTCATTTGTCAATTAACTGCTGTTAGGGTTATTTTCACTCTAAACAAGATTGTATTATCAAACTACACATTTACTAATTATAACCGACCGAATATGTTGTATATCTGTTTATAAAGATGCAAATATCTACCTAGTAGAAGTAGGTTCTACTTAACTTCATTCTGTCGTTGCTAAAAACTAAGCTATCGGAGCTTTCATCCATTATTCCGATACTAATTATCGAGTCCTCTGGTGCTCGTGTCATACGGCTGACGTCATGAGATGAGAAAACATATTTTGGTCACTGGAACGTCCTATCTTGTACCTATAAGTAGTACCATGTCCATACATATCTCTGTTTTGTGATTCGAACCTCATCCGTTAGATAAATCATAATGGCATTTACATATTTCCGCTATATAATACCTACTGGTGCGTATTCGGTTTCTAGCAGTGGAGGTGATCCATTCAATATGGCCGATTGCATATTTAAATCGCTTTATAATTACCCTGCGCTTTCGTATCGTACGGGTCCATATATTCTCTTTTCGAATCTATTACTTATCTATTTCTTCAACCACCTTTGCTGGAAGCGAGACCAATTCTTCTTTCCGGGGTGATTCATCCTTGCGCCTTATGCCTTGCGGCAGTAAGGAAGCGCGTATCAAAAGAGGGTGACAGGTCGCACTGGGCATTGAATCAAGCGCCTCCAGGCGACGGAAGCAAGTAGTGTCTCCCCACGCCATCCCCCCCTCCTCCTCAATCGTCTCCTTGGGAACTTGTCAAGACACTTGACTCGCGCTAACAATTGACGGCGACGTGGCAATGCGGTCGCATGGAGAGCGGGGACTGTTGAGTCGAGTTGTTGAATGGGACGATTATCAGAATTGTTCTGTAACGAGTCTCTCCCCCATTCACTCACTCTCCTTTCTCTTCCCTCACTCCTGATTATCCACATCCTTCCCCACACGGTTGTTGAAAGCCTCGAAAATATATCGCCTGATCACTCCAAAATTCTATCACTATGCAACATCAAAAATACAAAGAATTAACAACCGGGCGGCATCCCCTTCAGGACAATGCGTATATTTTCGGGACATCAGCGCCGCGTCCTTCGAGACGGCGGGGAGGTCAACTATAGCCGTGAGGTTTAAATGATGAGATCGGCACGTGTTTCAAATAATTCTCAGCGGAAGGGAAAGGTGTGGATGAAAACCGCGGTTTTAAATGGAAATCTTAAGAAATTGCGAACTATTCTGAAGCCACTAAAAGCCTATAAAAACTTAGGCTGCAGATAAATCTACTTGCACCACACACACTGTACCAGCCCCCTGAAACTCCCTATGCTACCCAACGGCAGCCCATGTCCTCTTATTGAAGTCGTTTCCTTAAGTCGCCGCTTGATTTTCGGGGAGGCGCCACGGGTTCGAGAGGGCAAGAGTCAGTGGGTACTGAAGGCAGTTTGCGTATGTCGGGTGAGAAGGAAATGAAATTTTTGTAGTTAACGCTGATGTTGCATTCATTCATTTACATACATTAGTTTAGTGATGAATTGTATGTATTTTTTTCTTCAATGCGTATCGAAATTTTTAGATACTTGCGAACTTAGTGAGAAAGCCGTGGACGTGTGTGGTACCACGTTCCAATACGAGCTATTAGTCCAGGAAACAGAGAAAAAAATCGCAATTTCAGGGTTGTAATTGAGGAATGGATCGGACCTGTTTTACATTGTAGGGGGGATGAAAGAATATCTCCCAATATGTTTGCAACTCGAGATTCGGTGTCTTTTCGGAGCTACGTGCGTCCAAAGTTGGCCAAAACACGTTTTTTGATTCTGCAAGCCAATATAAGATTTGTAGAGAATTAAAAGCATAAGATATTTGTAGGTAATTCAAAGATCATTAATTTGAACCGTGGTATGTTCGATTAGATTATTTTTTATTGCCTTATTAACAAAAACCGTCCAAACGTTCATTTTTTAAATTAATTATTTTTCAAAAATGTATTTCTTTAACGTTTTGATCATTGTAGAAGGAAACTTTTCCAATTACAAATTTATCGAGAGTTTATTAAATTCAGTCGGTTAATTTGTTGCTGAGATATGTTAATTTGTTTAACCCAAGACGCTAAATGTTGAAAGCCATAACTTTTCTGTTTGTCAACTCTTCGGATCCATTCAAAATGGATTATCTTCTGGAAGGTTTATGTTTTCAATTTTTGATAAAAATCAATGAAAAAATACAATATTAACTTATTATTTATTGCTTCAAAAAGGGGGCTACTTTTTTATAAGCAATTGGAGTCACAGCATCGCTCGTACATTGTACGAGTTTCTCACTGCGTGCGTAACTGACTTTCTTAATAAATAATAAATCGAAAGCTGGCGTCAAAACAAAGATTTTAAAAAGTACCCTACGACCCATAAGGCCCGAGTTAGGAATTTGTTTTTTTTTTAAATTCGCTGCCGCTTTGTTTATAAAAACTAAGAAACGAGTCCAACGGCATTAGATAGTCAAAGACATATTTTTAAAGTCATAATTTATTAAAAAACAAAACTTTCTAGTTACTTAAAAAAGCGTAGAAAGTGGATCGTACTCAGAGCGACCGTATCGGGAGTGGTGGTGGGGATTGACGACGAGAGACGCGAGCGCGCGAGACAAAAACTGAAAACGCAACTTAAAATCGATGGCACGCGGAAAAAAACTCGGCTTTTGATTTTTGTTTTGTGGAGCCATGTATTTTGTATGGTTATCCATATATTATAACTGCAGCTCTATGTTGTTTGGATCTTCACAAGCGGAAACATCGGATATCCGTATAAGGGTATTTGGAATTTATGGAGGTATTTCCTAAGAACCTAGATATTGTGTGGATACCAACTGCTACATTGGCATTGAAAGCCTGTCTGTATCCAAGGTGCTATAGATCTTAATCTCTAATAAATGTGCGCTAACGCCATCAACATTGGGATTATGATAATCTTTCAAGGCAGGGGTGATTTCATGCCAGCAAATCCTACAGGGACCATGAGGATATTGTCTTTGATATTTTTCTCTTACTAAGATTGCCAAAAATGTGCATCAAATGAAACGTGAAACTTACTCTTTAAGTGTCAATTTAGCTCACATTCATCAGTTTGCCAACACCTAGCTGTCTATTTGTATATTATAATATGTAACAAACATTGACCTCTCTGTTTAAACTTTAGAAGCAGGGAATATAGGAAGACCCAACACAGTACGTCAAAAAAATTGTGTTGGCTATGTTTTCGTCAGCGCTTTTCCAAAAAAATGCTCGCCTTTCGTCTGCTTCTATAAAGGTAATTAATATTAATCCAGTTCGTGTTACTTCCTCCAAGGAACTGACATGGCGTTATTATTGTAGGTATTATGTCATTACATTCATTATTAACCGATCAATTACGCGTTTCTACTAATGTGTGGTTAGTTGTAAAATTAAGTGTACTGCGAAGGGTGCTCGATCAGCGTTGAGTTACGCCCCCGTGTCCTTCACAGTTATAGTCGAGCCGGGAGATCTTGCCCTCTGGGATAGGTGGCGCCTCTATTGGTCTCCTCAGGAAACGACTTCATTAAGAGGACATGCCGGGGCGGCAAGTTTCCAGACCTTTCTCCATTCTACGACCGTGCACTGTACCCAAACTTTTGGCGGAAGTCAATATGGCCGCCTCAATACAAGCACCAACCCTGGCTACGAGGCTACAACTGGAATTCTATTTTAACTTATTTTACTGAAAATTGTTATTGAGGGGTGTTAAAATACCATGAAAATATTAAGACAATGTAAATTTACCTAATGGGACATTCCATGGTGACCAACGTAACATTTTAGCAAATTGTATGTCTTATTTTAATTACATTCATACAAAACCCTGTGCATTTATGCAGTTTTTCTTACCACAATGCATTTGACACTTGCTATAGTAAATAAGGAATGTGAATATTTGCAATATTTAGGGCCAAATTTAAAAAAATATCATTTATTAAACACTGTGACCAATGTAACAAAAATTATACCTAAACATTAGTTTCTAGAGTTTAATTGCATATTACTCTGAAAGTTTATCACTTTAACTCAATTTAAAAAAATATATTTGGAGTGTATGGTTTTCTAAGCAAATATGCATAGTCACACAAAACAATTTCTTGCCATTCTTATTTAAATAGTTTCAACAAAAAAATTTGGGTTGTGACCAACGTAACCGTGACCAACGTAACTTATGATTTTCCATTGAGAAAGTAACAGGTTTGTGTCAATTACTAGTGCTGCATTTTGAATTTCTTGTATGCTAAGGTGATAACTTTTCTTCATTTTCAGAATCAGCAGGAAATTCTCTTAAAAATTACATATTTTGGTTTCTTTAAAATTAAAAAAAAAGCGTGAGGTTGATATTACCATGGAGTGTCCCTAATAGACGTGAAACTAAAAATTTACTTCGGGGTTCTCCTAGAGAAGCGTCTCTGCCGATGATCAGGCTGTAAGGTACGGGGAAGTCCTACTATAAAAGATAAGGTAGTACATTTCCCAAAAGAGAAATCGCTCTTTTGTCACCCAGTTGGAACTACTCTCGGGATATTTTCCACGTCAATTATTTCACGTTTCACTTCCAATACCGGAAACTTCTTCATAGGTGTCTACACCTATGAAGAAGCCTCCGAATGGGAAACGTTGATTTTTTATCAATAGTTAACGCGGAAAATATCCCGAGAGCATATTTAATTCATTTGCATGGCCAGCAAAAGTTTGAATCAGTTAATGAATTAATAAATAATTCTCGGGTTTCCAGCCGAGTAAGGTTTTGGTTTGCTAACGTTTCAATGGAATACTCCTCCATCGTCTTCAGAGCAATAAAGCTTGCAGGGCCTTTCGCGCGCGCTTATATAGCCGTCTCATCCGGGGGGCATTGTTGTCTCCTGTTTTCCGTTATTTTTTGAATTAACTGTTTCCATTCTCTGCTAAGGATGTACCCAGAGTCTCGATTTAATGTTTTTTCTTCCAGCCTGATTTCAACGGCCTCTTTAAGGAGACGATCCCAATATCCATTAGCTTTGGAGACCAAGCGAGCCTCATCGAAGGAGATGATGTGATCTTCCGATGAAGACGATGGAGGAGTATTCCATTGAAACGTTAGCAAACCAAAACCTTACTCGGCTGGAAACCCGAGAATTATTTATTAATATAATTCGCCGAGAAAGAACCAAATCAGTTAATGAATTGCTCATTAGCATATTTTATTTTTAGTTTCGTTTGGGCAATCTTCTATCTACGAGCCATTTTAAATTTCTTATCACCTTTTTTGTTTCCTTTTTCCTCCAATAATATTTCATCCCGTCACCATGCCTCTTTATTCTTTTTTCTCTCCTCTTTTAATCGGTTTTTTCTCCCTCTACTGCTTTGGCATCCTTTCTTCTTTAATAATTTTTCTCTCAAACGTATCCTTCTGACTTTGCTTTGGAATACTTCAGAGACACGCTTTAGTAATATCAAATGCCAAATGCATGTTCTTTGTTTCTTTAAAGCCCAGGTTATCAATATCAGGGTAAACCTTCCGGTAGCCACTTTCTAGATAGCGCTACCCTCTGGGTAACTCGCATGCGCAGTTTATTAGTGGTATTCCAACCGTTGGGTAGTTGCCCGATAGAAAGATGTGGCAACGGTGCTATAAGTTTCTTAGCGCGAACGAGAATTTTGAAGAAAACACTGTGATTGGCCACTAGACACTCTGAAAAAAAAACAAATGCCGATATTCTAAAGGCGAAACACGTGGAAATTAAGTTCTTGGCTGCTATTATCAAAGAAGTTGTTGTTGCGGTGACTGTCTGGACTGTCTTTTTCGTAATGGATTGCAATAAGGAAGTTAAAATGAAAGTCCGAGGAAGCAATTTCACTTCTGAGGAAACAGACCTTCTAATTAAATTAGCCCTAAGAAAGAATTACGAATTACCATGCGTAACCTTCCATTTGAACTGCAATGTGGTACTTAGGATAGCTGCGCAATCAAACAATGTCAACACGATAACGGCTATGAGATTTATAAATTACAGAAAATGCAAAAATGATATCCTACGAAGTAAGAGTGAAATGATCAAATTGGAAGACAATACATTTTCTCATCTCGACTAGAAACACAATGTGCTCATGAACAAATGACCAAAGGCAACCATGAGAATTAAAATCATCGTGCACCAATAAAAGTACACAGTGAAGTTTTGCCATTTATAACCTACCGATTAATGATGAAATTACGATTCCTCACTATGAAAGAGAGACAATTTAACATAATTCTTAGTCAGTGGAATTTTTAGTTGACATAGGCGGGAAATCAAAGTTGTCGAGTCCGCCGCCTGAGTGCGCTGATGACCGTTTACCCGTCGCGGGAGAGGTTACCGGCTGGATGAAGTACCAGGCAATTCCACCCGGCTGGTAAGGCGTAACCGTCGGTGGATAAACGCGATTCTTAGGTTTATAGGGCAAGCTATTCGTCGGGTAAAATCGGCCAGAGGTGGCTAAACCGGCCCTTAGTGCGATAAAATGGAATCCGGGTTCGACTTCCAGTTAAGGCGAATAATTTTTCCTCTGTGGAGTTTCGCACTTCTGTGTAATTATGTGTGACTCTGGGAAGGTAACACCGTGGCTAGTACACAAAATCTATCATTCCTTTCTTATTTCCACATGCTCTAGATGAAGGGAGCTTTTCATTCTAGATGTTGAATTTAGTGCAGATCTAAACTAGTCAGCGCACACTAGTGACGATGAATGGAACAATGTGCGCTGGCAAAACGACAGGTAACTCTCGCCAAGGCGTCAATGGGTACTCGGTTAAGCGACTCACCCGATATATAGATAAATAGATAAACGTCTTTATTGGGGCGAGATTGGGACTTTTCCTTCTGCCATCAAAGCCCTCGTCGGTACAGTGAGCATGACAAACACTGCAATATATAAATTACAGAAATAATACTGAAAACAATAGAAATGAAATATTAAAACGACATAATAAAGTAGGTATCAGAAATAATGTAAAAAGATATGTACAATTAAATAACTTCAGGCTTTCTCGGTGAACAGCGGAGATGACATTTTCTCGGTGTTCTAACCGGATAAGAGTTTGCTCCTTGCCTGGCATGGAGCCAACTCTTACCCGGTTAGAATCCCGAGAAAATTTCATCTATATGTACAACTGTGGGAGAAACGTGGGGATTTTGGCTGGCATCCGTCACGGAAAAAAACCACTGCAGGAAAACACCCACACATGAAGGGGGGTGTGAAAAACCTTCGAAATCCTACTGAGAGAAGCCAATGTGACTCATGGTAATGAATAATACAAATACACAAAAAATACCAACATTGAAATTTGTATGTGCATTTATTGGAACAGAGAGTATTTTATATGTAATCGGCATATTGTGGTGTACATTTTACCAGTCACCCTGCTGTGCCTTGAGAAGTGTCTTATGTAATCACTTTTTGAAATAAAGCAGTGATGGTGCATTTCGTAAGGTAATGTGAAGATTATTCCACTCGCGGAAAGCGGTTATAGTAAAAGATTTATTGAATATTACGGTGGACGGAGTACTGAACTTGAAGCGCTCTTTATTTAGCATCTAAGAAGGAATCAGAACACCACTAAATACTCTCTGGCACTGCCGGGATTCAAGCTTGGGCCCTCGTGCAAGGAATACAGCACTCTAGCCTTCAAACCAATGCGATTCCTTTTTGAATAGGGCATTGTATTTCAATGTATTCAGTATCAAAGTGGGAATATATGAATGAATTAAAGCTTTTGTAGTGCTCTGGGGTAACCCATTACAGCAAGTAACTATAAACAATTTATACATTCTGCTCAAATTATCGTAATACATGCATTAAATATAAAAGAATTAAATCAATTTAACACCAATTACAGCAAATACATTATCCAGATTTTCACAAATTTAGTGTCGTGTTTTTAAATGTGAATATGGTTTGTCTTTGTTTGATTGGTGTTATGAGGAGGATTTAACGTGAGAGGGTAACGAGTTCCAAAACTTGGAAGCAGTGATAAGAAAGGAGTTAAGATAGAGGTTATAATAATAATAATATTTATTTGCCTAGTACATCGAGTTAAAAAGTTTGGACACAATATAAGGCACGTCAGGAATTAATGAAAGTATTAAACTATACATAAATGGACGATACTACAAAAAAGTTACCATTGCACAGCACAATAAATATTAGTTCATCAGTGATCAATAAAAGATGGTTAACTTATAAGGGATCTGCCATTAACTCATTGACATCATAGTAGAGCTTTTCCCTTAAAAGAGCTTTTAATAGTCTTTTAAAAGCATCACCATTCATGGACCCTATGGGAATGGGCAGATGATTATATAATTGAAGTCCCATCCTCCGAAAACCGTGTAAACATTTTGTGGTCATGGCATATGTTACATATAAGTCATTACTTCTTCTCGTGAAGTGATGGTGAATATCTTGGTTTTTAGAAAAATATGATAGGTTACTATGGGTGTACATGACAGCGATAGAATGTAGATGCAAGGAATGGGGAGAATATTTAGTTTTCTGAAATTAGGATGGCTAAAGAGCCTTACAATGCCCCATTGGGGCATTGTAAGGCTCTTTAGCCATTGGACGAAGTGGTCTTTTTTGAATTTTAAAAATATTCTAAATTGGTAGGTTGGTACGGTTTGGGGGATATAAAGGAAGCTAGGGTCTGATTGGGTTAATCTTTGGGAAACAATTCCTCTTGGGGTAAATAGAGCATACAGGTAGGTGGGATTCCGATGCTATTCCGATTAATATATGCTAACATATATTAATACCAGGGAAGGTAGTTGAAGAGCGCACTGAAATTCCACATTAAAGTTTTGTTTTTCACGACCTGGTTTCCCACGGTGCAGCATCATCAGGTGCTGCTGCATTGCGACGAAACCTCTGTCGTGATTTTTATAGCGTGTGTGCGCGCGTTATCGTATTTTGTTACATCTTCAATGAATAATAAAAATATAATGAACACTCTTCAAACTGCACCTGCTCTCTCATTGGCTTTCTCATTTGTGGAACAAGTCGCGAGACCTATCGTTGCGAACAGTTAGCAACAAAAGACGTTCGCATTTTGGATATCAACAGCAAAACCGCGCAGGAACGATATATGATCACGCCTCTGGTCGTGAAAAAGTAAAAGTTAAATGTGGAATTTCAGCGTTCCCTTCAGCCATCCCTTCCTGGTATGGCAGAATAGCATTCAGGTGGTGTGTAGTTTGCGCATGATATTTAAATTCGATGTACAGCACTGAAATTCAGTCGCACAAAACGGTCATAACTCTACTCTCATGACGTCTCTTCGCTCCCTGATCTCTGCCCTGGAGTACCCATAAGCGTCCACGCTCAGGGGTTGTAAACGTGCAGCATTTCGATTAGGAGAGTGGTGAGTGAGACTTGACACCCAACTATATATATCCCCTCCCCACTCTCTCGCAGCGCCCATTGGAGCTAGAGTGCGAAAGATATGACGCCTTTGAAGCTCTTAAACTTGCTCTAAAGGTTCACAGAAGACATTTTTATAGGAGAGGAAGGATCGGACTGGAATAATGGCTGGGTGGAATGGGGACCAGATTTAGTATATTGTCTCGGTAGCGCGCCTGAGCCTTCATCGGAAGCGAGCAGGTCACGAAGGAGACTTCGATAAAACCGGCCAAGAAAAGGAAGATATTTACGGTAATCGCAGCTGAGGCTTAAAGAGAGTGGGTTTAATAGAGCCACTTTCGTGTATTACCGAGGAACTATAGTGCATTCGGAGCGCATTGGAGTGGCCAAGATTGGCGTCTTAACTTAAAAGATCGCGAGGGTTCCCTCTGCGCAACACTTAAAAAAAGGAGGCGACAGAATTATTCTCAGGGAACGTGGAGGATACCGTGGCCGAGAATGACGGAACTAGTAGGCGATTTTATTGATACTACGGTTGCTTTGCATTTACTCTACTGCGGTGATCATTTTGTACCACGACAATGCATTTAATTTTAATTTGTTTCAAGAAACTGCGCGCTGAAATAAGCCCTTCAAAACAGGAATTTTGTGAAATTCGTTAAAGTGCGCCTGAGTTGGAAAAAACTTGGATAATCGCATCCACTATCGCTGTTTGTGTGCTGAGTTTCATCAAAGGAATCAAACATATTTAGTTTAAAATATATAGGTAAGTGACTGTTAAGGATGAGACTAGGTTGGCTTCTATTGCGAATTGGAAAGAGCTTCAAAAGCAAAGTTTCGATTCCACTGCAACTATCTTTTTAAATATGTAACAACTCTGTTGTTACCAGAAGATTCAACAGAGTAGTGAAAATAGTTGAAAAAAATTATTAAAGAAACTTTTCATTACTCTATGGCAACAGGTTTACCGTTTTACATGATTTTTACATGCTTTTTTTTAAACTTGCTTTTCCATGGATCCATGGATCATGGAGTGCATGCATGTTTACCACTTAATTTGTAACTAAATAATAATTATGTAATGAAATACCCTTCCTATATTGTGATTCGAGGTAGAATAGTTGCAAAGCATTCGACTCTCGTCATGAGCAATAATTAGAAAGTCGTCGCATAAACCTGGCAATTGTTTCTAGAAAACAGTCTTTGTTTTTTAGTCCTAGTTCACTAGGACTAAAAAGTAAAAAAATTAAAAAAAAATTAAGCATCCCTTTCTAAAAAACTAAATAAATAATTAATTTAATTCTAAAAAAAGAAATATCTTAACATCGTTTTAAAAAAGAAAAAATAATATTTTCTCAAGTGAATGAAAGTTTGGCCTAGTACTGGAAGTTTTTAAATTCGATTAAAAAAAAATTAGCCACACAATGACAAGACCACAACGAAAAGCATGAGGCGCGACCTCATATATATTTCGCACCTTAACTTTAGTTCATTTAAAGAGCTTCTAGAAATTGTAGATTGAAGCTCTCTATTCCATTGGCTACCAAAAACTTCATATTTAATGAATTTATGTTGATGTCGAATATGAAAGAGCGCCCTATACTTTTCGTTGTGGTCTTGTCATTGTGTAGCTAATTTCCTTAAATTGAATTCAGTTATTTCCAGTACTAAACTAAACGTTCATTCACTTGAGAAAATATTATTTTTTTCTTTTTTAGTACGCTGTTAAGATGTTTCTTTTTTTTATTAGATTTTTTAATAAAATTTTATTTTTTAGAAAAGCATGCTAATTTTTTTTTTCATTTTTTATTCCATTTTGTGTCTTTAGAGGAGCTCTTGACTAGTTTGCATACCCAATACAATAGAACTTTCATACACAATAGAACTTTCGCAGCCATGGTCTTTTCCTATTTCACTCTCTTAAAGTTTGCGGTTAATTTTATAAGATTTCAGCTACTCATTCAAATATTTTTTCTGAGTCTACTGTTTTATCTAGTACCTGAGTTGAAAACGTTTCTGGATGCTAAAAATAAAATATTTTTTTTTATAAAAAAATTAACGAGAGATAAAGCAGTATTAATATTTTTATAAAATGAAGTTTAAACTAAATGACTCTTTCAATAGCCAATATATATGTGGCTAATTTCCTTTAATTGAATTTAATTATTTCCAGTTTAGGCTAAACTTTCATTTACTTGAGAAAATATTATTTTTTCTTTTTTATTTCGATGTTTATTTTTTTTATTTTTTAATAAAAATATTTTTCTTTTTAGAAACTGATGCTTAAATTTTTTATAATTTTTTTTACTAAGCATGTGGTTTGATTGAATTCCTTAATTATTTCCAAAACATTCTGCCGTGACTATTGCACACCCACATAATGCTACCTACTAGCAGGTTACTGAAAGTTTCGCAATGGCATTTCATTCCAATTAGTTCTTGTGCACTGATGTCATGTGTTCCAATCTGAGCTAACTCAAAAGCTTCTAATGGAAAGCTCCTATTTTCAGCAGCATAATATATGCGCACAACTCTTGGGTTTTAGGTATTCGAGACGCAGAAGTAAAGGAGCAGACGCACTCCTCAGCGGTGAAGACGTGAGAGAATATAAGTTTTAGAGTTCCATTGAAGAGTGAGATAGACTCAAAGACTCAAACATTTTTCACGCATTATATGGCGAAGTTTAAGGCTCGGCCTCGGCCGAAAGTTCTTCCTTTGGAGAGGGAAATTGAAGCGAATGAGATGAGAATAACTGGCAAGGCGAGGAGAGATAATTCAGGCCTTTTAAAACCTGCCCTGGGAACGTAAATTGGATTGGCGCGAGGTTTAACGGCTCCATATCATGAGGAAAGAGACTTTAAGAGGAGAGATGCACGGTGGAAAGGAGTAAAATCTCCGAGCATAATGAGATGGCGCGCAGAATCTCTGTCAGACAAGAGTCATCTAAATGCCGTCACTATAACCATCAATTTCTTGATCATTTATGTGGCAGCATTAGTGCATACGGTAGGTGACCATGCACTGGTTATTGACGAAAACTGCTAATGTACATTCGAATATGCCATTAGGGACAAAGATAAGTGTGATGAAAACAACTTTTTTGAGATACGGAGCCACATCAAAATTCATGGATAACACCTTCATGTCCGCCATTTTCAAAATGTCGACCGATTTCTTAAATGACGTAAAAGTGACAATGATTTACGGATAACCTGAAAAATTCGAGGACAAGAAATTGAGTTGTTATTTAGGTATTATTAGAACACAGGATAATAAATAAAGGTTAACAAACTACAATACACAATTTTAAAAATTGGCCACCATTTTGGAAAATTAAGGTTATGAGGGTGTTCTACTTGGATTTCGAGATATTTCCATAAATTCATAAAAGTAAGTAATCTAACGGTAATAGGTAGGGTTTAATGGAATTCAGAAAATATTTTCCCAATTTTTACATGTGCAGGGCCCCATCTATCTCTAGTATTTCTTTTTTTATCCCATCTTACGTCGTACCCTTTTTCATCCCGTCCATTAAACGTATTTTCTTTCTTCCTCTTCCTCGTTTGCCAACATCCTTCCCTTATCACGGCCATGAGTAAACCATCAAAAACCTGCCCCTTATTACCTCTTCCAGCCACCTACCCTTTCTCATCCTGATCTCATCGTGAAGTTTCCTCTACTCACCAACCATACCAAGAACTTCCTCGTTTGTCTTCTCTTCCATCCGCCGCACCTTCTCCACCCTCGTCTGCACCCACATCTCGAACGCCTGCAGCCTACTCTCGTCTTTATTCTCAGAGTCCACGTTTCTGCCCCATACAACTCTCAACACAACAAACGTAATTGAAATGCCCTACTTGCTCCTGATTGTGCCTTCCTACTTTTATGACCAGCCTCGTTTTCTTCGTCCCAGAGAATCTCATTACCTTAGTTTTCTAATAAATTATCTTTATTTCGTATTTCCCGCACTGCTTTTCCAATGCATCTACTAAAGCTTAAAATCCCTTCGATGAACAGCTAAACAACTCCTGGTCATCCACGAGTACAACCGACTTTATCTGCTAGTCTCCTACTCTGATTCCCACATCTAGCTATTCCCATGCCTTTCTTACCATTTCTTCAACATAAGTATGAAAAAACAAAGGTGAAAATGGGCGTCCTTGCCTTACCACGTGACCTATAACTGCCCATACCGATTCACTGCTAGCCACCCTATCACCTGTGTCCTCTGGACCATATACAAGTTTCAAATGAGTCTCCTATCTTTGCCAATCTAATCCTGTTTTCCCGAGCATCTGCGATCCTTTTTTTCCAATTAACACTGTCAAATTCAATTTTAAAATCAACAAAGCAATCTAAGGTATCATATTTTACTCTGGTTATTTCTAAAAAAAAGTACTCATCACCGCAGTCGCATCCCAAATTGCCCTCCATTTTCCGAACTCAGACTGATTATCGAGCAAGTAACAATTTACTATATTTTCCATCCTTTTATTAATTATTCTACCTTTTTTAAGGGGAAGTAAATGCAGTTCACGCACACATGGTGATAAAAGTCACCCATCGCCAGTGTTGAACTCGTATCTTGCAGTACACTACCGAGTAAAACACCCACCTTAGTCCTCCGGACACTAGCCTGTAACCGTTTTTCACATTACTTCAGGCTAGGCCATTTATTTTGCCTTAGTGGGTTCCTCCTATTATAATTTTCCGATCTTAGGCCTCGATCTAGTTTTTTTGTGCGAAAGATACCTTCAGTAATTTCTGTTACCAAACTGCAACTGTCTTCACTGCGCAGCATTGCCTCTATGATGGTGTCACGAACCATCAGGCCTATCTCCAACTTGAGGGCTCATCATTTTCTGGCTACCGATCGCACTCAAAGAAGGTGTGCTCCGCGACATCCTCCATCCCAGAGCAATAAATATAGCTTCAAGACTCATGTCAGCCGTATTAACGCGGTAAAGATATGACTGGCATTACCGTTGTTCCTGGGCAACGGCCTACCACGATGGAAACGCCGGTTTCCAATCAGTCACCGAACTTAAGCATCGTTGGGCTCGGCACGATTTTCGAGGGGTGATCCTCCGATTCGTCCGAATGCAGTAGCCCCTGTCTGCACGTGGCAGACAGTAAGTGCGGATTGACCTTAGCCGTCGAACCACGTTAAAGAAAATCCTACTACTACCAGTGGTCCGTCAAAAGTTGCATTACGTAATATCCGACTTCTCCATGCGCCCTCTCTACTCAGGGCTTCACATATTTGATGAAATTCGTGGTTCATCGTCTCCTCGTCTCTCATTCCCAGGAGGATTGCCAGTTTTCTAGAGTAAGAACTCGTTTTTCTCGTTTGACTCTGTACCTTTTTCAGATGTCTCCCCTCCTTTCGTGGATAAACTGTCATTCCTTCGCCAACAGGGTGATGGCGATCATTCCAGCCACAAGCAGGATGGCAAGCTCTGAGATAGTTTGGTAGGCTGAAGTGACCCACCGTCAGCGTGGTCACTCGCTGCACCTGTGCGAGAGGCTTTCTTTAAATCTCCTTGCAGAGAGCCTATGCCCAAACTTTTTCTCCATAAAGTAGAGCGAATTGCACGGACGATATTAGAAGTAGGCGTCTGCTTGCTCTGAGCACGCCGACTTTTATTACGAGTCTTCTCAGTACTTCGACGCCTTTCACTGCCGGGTTTGCGCCTTATTTGTACTTCGAAATTCTTCTTTTTGACTATTTAGATCCCGAGGTACAGGGCTGCTAGTTTAATTTAAACTAGCTTAATTTAAATTAGAAATATGTTTTTAGAGCTAGTGATAACCCATGCCCTTCCATTCAGTTTCTTTTACCCGGTGCATCACCTGATTGAGTATGATTGAGCTTGCTCCGTGGTGCGAGATGCAAACAGAGAATCTATGTCGTCTGCATAGCTCATGAAGCGTGTTATGTCGGGCTTATGGGTCCTCAGCAGAGTGTCGTAGGTTACATTGCATAGGTCTGGCCCCAGGACCGCTTCAGCCGTGACTGCTTTCTGACGCCGTTCTTCTGTGGTTTCGTAGAGCAGCGTACGGTCCTTGAAGGCATCCACCATTCTCAAGGTACTTGAAGAGGGTACACAGGATCTTCTCTCCAGTGTGTCCATCATATCTGTCCATTTTACGGTGAAAAAGGCATTTTTTACGTGTGGGGTTACGAGTAATACTACTCTGCGTGAGTGATGATCGCGATTCGCAGCAATGTTTACTGCTTTTACCACCTCCTGGATGGCGTCCAGTGTTGATTGGCCCGCTCAAAACCCATACTGTGCTTTAGACGGACCGCCAGCAGCCTTTGCTATAATATTTTTTTCAACACTTTTCCGGCAGTGTCTGCGGATTGCTTTTTCCTTTGCTTATGAGGACTAAACGCACTGTCTTCCTGCGGGCGCAGTACACTCGGTTTCATAGAAACGCATTGTACATTTCAAAAGCAGTAGCGAATTTTGCTCAGCGGCAAGTTTGAGCACCTCACTTGAATGACATCTGAAATGGGCGTCCACCCGTTCCTTTAAGATTGTATGGCTTGTCTCAGCTCCACCTCACACAAAGGTGGGATGTCTCCAACGTCCCCTAAGTGTCGTTCCGGCCATGCCGGGAGAGTGGGAAATAGGGCACGGGTTATGCCCTCAATGGTATTTTTCTCAAAATATAGTGCAACAAGTGGCTAAAATTTCGGTGTCATTAGAAATTTGAGTTCATTTCTTGTAAAAAGATTTTTAACTCCTTAAATTTTATGTATTGTGATGACATTTGCTCAAACTACGTTAACCCATTTCGTAATTCCCGTGGATTTCTATGATTTTTCACTTCCCTTTCGTTCTCTAGAGTGGCTTTTTAAGTCTCTGTACACCAAATATATAATACACTAAGCTCACCTACGGGTAACTACTGGGTGAGGTTGTATATTAAAAACCCGTGTTTCTACAATTAATTTTATGGTGGAAATGAACTAAATATCAACCACCATGTAATTGCATTGCCATCATTGCTCACAATCTTTTCTTATCTTTAATAAATAATGAAACGAAATTTTTTTTGCATCGTATTTAATAAAAGTTCTCGTTTTCATTATGTCATCAATACATCAGCAACTTGTATTGTAATACTTTTCGAGATATTAGCCAAAATAGCTAGTGCTTTCCATGGAATATGGCTGAGCTATCCTATAATACGTAATATTAAAAAAGAGGAAGTTTTGACGCACAGTTCGCGCAAGAAATGTACCAGTGGGTTTTCTTAATTCCCTTTTAGGGGTCTTTTCAGCGTACGGCAGGAAACAAGTAAATCAGGTTTTCCTAATAATAACCCTAGTGAAATTTATTGGTAAATTGGGAATTTCTGACGTATGGATCTCGTTAGAAAGTTAACGTTAGTTCATCATAATTATCCACTGTTTTAAAAAATACTATCACTATAAAAATCAACTACTCAACGCAGTAATTTTGATAATATTACAAAAAAATCTTCGGTTATGAAGGTGTTTTCACCGCACGGTGTGAAATAATGGGTCAAGTTAAAGACTCATGTATGCATATTTCATAAATTACTGAGAATGTTTTGTCATATAAAGCAATATTTTTGCACCAATATCATTACAATATTTAATTCATGCTACTGATTGCTACTGAAATTAAAAAGTGTAATTCAAGTATGGTCTTCATCATGACTGGGGCAAAATCTCGCTCAAACCACCTTTAAAGTCAATTACATGGGAGGTTTTGGACATAAAAACAGAGTCTTAGTGTGAAAATATTCCGATATTTAGTTCATTCTTATTAAAACTATTTTATTTTCAATATACATATGCGTATGCATGTATATGTATATTGAACATGCATGCATGTATGTACATTATGTATGCATATTTAATAAATTACTGAGAATTTTTTGTCATATAAAACAATATTTTTGCACCAATATCAAAACAATATTTAATTCATACTACCGATTGCTACTGAAATTAAAAAGTGTTATTCGAATATAGTCTTCATCATGACTGGGGCAAAATCTCGCTCAAAGCACCTTAAAAGTCAATTACTTGAGAAGAGATGGACATAAAACAAAGATTTAGTGCCAAAAAGATTCCCATATTTACTTCATGCTTTTTAAAACCATTTTACTTCCAACAAAAAAATGAAATATGGTCACTTTCATTACGGGAGAGAAATCTCTCTAGCTCTGCCTACCTTTAGGAGGAATAGGATTGTTGATGGCCGCAATGTACATGCAATTATACGATGCGCTCGCCACTACCTCTGGCTCTCCTCCCCTCGTTAACTCACTTGTCACCTCAATTGCGACCGATGTATTGAGTGAATTTAATTAGGACGTGAACAAATATCTCGTGTACACTCGACTATAAATTTTATTCGCTTTATCCCACTACCGCCACAGACTACGGTAAGCTAACGACTAGGTTGTGGGGTCATTTGGGCATATCAGTGAATAACTTCTCATCCTGTAATGGTGTAATTTAATACTGGTTCACTGGTAATTAAAAACCCGGTGTATCATCTGTAATAAATACCAGTTAATGATGGGATCGAATGTTCATTTATGTCGTTATCTGATGAGATTCCTTTTGAGATTGTAGAATTTAAGTTAGACGTTTTCCTCTAGAGGATATCATTTTTTTGGGTAACTTAACATTTAAATGTTTTATCTAGAAGATTTCAAACTGTATTAATCTTTAATATTCACACGCACATAAGAATAACATCAATAAAAATCTCTGTATATTTCAATAGCGTATGTAACAAGTATGATCAAGAAAATATCTACGTTCTAAACAAAACTGGACCAAAATACAATAATATTTTTCGTAGTCTATCGGAGAATAATACAGGAGATATAAGCAAAAAATTGGTGATAGGTGGAACTAATTCCCACAAAGACGGGGATTGAATTTTTTAGTTCGTTGTTGGTGACTTTTTGACATACTAAAAGTCTAGAAAAATGTGAGTGTGCAAAATGCGATTTTTGGAAGTTTCTTAAAATAAAAAAATAATCTTGAAATTAAAAAAATATATAAAAAACATGGAGTGTGGTATCAAATTACGGAAATTTCATGCTGAAAAAGATTATGATATTGGTTTAAAAAAATAAAAATAGAACAAAATAGAGGCTGAAAAACTGAAAGCTTATGAATTGTTGAAAATCATATTTTTATTAATCAAAATGCGATTTTTTAATACAAATGCATATGTATTTGATCAGTTTTACATAATAGAAAAGCTAAAGCTAATAGTCGTCTTCAGTTTATTCTAAATCACTTTCTTTCAGTGCACAATTTGTGCAATCTCTACTAGAACATTTACAACATATCTCAGTACATTCCACACCATAACATCAACACGTACATGTACTGCAACCAAACGGCTCATTTGTATCCTTGTTGCAGGTGCAGTAGATTATGTTTCGTTATAACTCTGGTGCAGGGCTCATTTCACATGTTATGGGCTGTTGTTGGTATTCTACTTTTTTTCCAACCCCACTCTTCGGGATTGGAAATATTGGCGTTATTATTTTTCCAACAAAGACATTGTAAATGTACGCGGAGAAGATGATGAACAGCAGCATCTTTTGTAGGTGGTAATCTTACAATATTAAATTCACTTTTGGCATTTGTGATTTTTGTCAAGTAGAGATTATATCGTAGAAGGTTCAGAGCGTTCAGAGCCTCTGTCTTTGGATTTCCACCCTACATTGATACCAATGCTTTGATGCCAACATCTGTGAGTTCCTTTCTGTTTGAATTTTCTGATCGAAATAGAGTAGCGCAAATGCTAAATTCCTCACATTTCCAAAAATGTGGATATGCTGCCGATTTTCTTTTACCAAATAAGGAGCTTGTGGTATCGCATATGTACTGTTAAAGACACGATCGATAAGATAAACAACGTCCTTCGTAAGTATAACATTAAGGCGATTTTTAAACCACAGGTGCAACTAAAACACCTCATAAGAAATGTGAAGGACAGAACACCACTAAACATCGAAGGGGTATACGAAATTCCATGCGGAACATGGCTTACAAAATACATCGGGGAGACAGGACGCTCAGTCAAAACTCGACTGGAAAGGCACAAATTTTTATAAGTTGTACATAAATACGCTTTTTTACGCAGTATGATACCTTGATATGTGTTAGCAACCATTATAATAATATAAAACGCATTATTTTGCGTTTAGGACAAAGTATGTACGTATGTAATCGAATTATTTCAATATATATGTAATATTCCATAAGGCTACGTGTGAATAAGACACCTGACCGGCAATTGGGAGATCCGGTATCGAATACCGGTCAAGTCAAATTATTTTTTCATGGCAAATTTCACCGTTTTTGGTGTATATCTTTGCACCTGTGCGCGTGGATACGTACCATATCCTTTGTGGAATCGCAATGATTGGAAAGTTGTGAAGTTATTCGTTCTAAAGCGACGTTGTTGGGTTTATTCTCCGCGGCTGTGGCATATCACGCACGACTTCGTCTCCGGTGCTACTAATTAGACTGGGGACGAGAACAACTTCTTCGTATAAAGCTCCGTTGAAATTCAAATTAAATTTAGATGGCTTGGTAGTGTTACTGGCTTACACACCTGACCAGCACTTTTGAGATCCGGGTTCGAATACCGGTCAAGTCAAATGATTTTTTCATGGAGAATTACACCGTCTTTGGTGTATTGTAAAATAGCATTGAATTGCCAAGAAACCACAATGATATCATGCAGTTTTTTTAACTTTTATCTATATATATATTACTAATATGGACACGTGTGCAATGTTTCACGCAAATCTGTTCATGAACAAAAGTCGCTCCAGCCACCTGAACAAATCACTCCAATCCAAAGAGAAACACGCTCCAGCTTCATCGTTATTTACATTGTTTTCTCGATTACAGCGTAACCACCGTTTCCCAGTCCCAGCTTCGTTTTATGTCCTCTCATTGAGTGGGTACCCTTCTCTCTCCTGTGAGAAGGGACGCCTCTCGCCTATCTGTTTTTTTTTAATCCTACGTTTTTTTAACGGTGCGCGTATACATATATGCCTCTATCCTTCACACCGGCCTGTGATTCATGCATAATTTATCAGATCGTCATTTCACAAAACGTTTTATGTCGTGTGGTCGGACGCTAAATGCTCCAAGCTCCGTTCCTTCTTTCCCTTTTTGAATGAGCTATTGCACTCGCCAGTTTTTCTAGCTTATGATGTAAGTCGTCACCTTCTTCTTCTTCGAGACTCGTTTGGGATTGAATCTCATTTCCATTAAAACTCACCCGTGAGTCTTATTAATACAGACTTTGACTGCAAAACTAGTCTGCCCTGTACGTACAAAATGAGTTCCTTGCCCGGTTTTTCCAGGAGTCTCAATAGGAATGTGAACCAGTTGTTAATCCGCAAGAAATTAAGGGTGTACTTTTGTGATCGTTTTGCGTGTTAGCATGACTGAACTTCAAACAATTATCCACGTGATATGTGGATACGGCGTCCATCCCGCAGTCCAATGATAGTTTTAAGCAGAATTACATGTGACATTTCCTTAAACATACGTTACGTAGCAACATAGATCATTATTGTAATAAAAATAACATTATGGCATAGTGTTAAACGGTTATTGCATACCTAGTGAGCAGTAACTCCCTACCAAACACCCTGAAGTTGCATATCAGGGTATCAGGTAGGTGTTCATTTACGGCTCTTGCTTGCAATTTAACGTCCAATCACTCACATGGAAAGTACCTATTCGGTATTCATGTCGTATACGGTTTACATGTTGTTTGTGGTCAAAGTATAAAATAATTTCTCTAAAGAAGAATGATAGTCTAAGTAAATGAGTACTTTTTACTAACAAAACGTTGTAAGCAGGTAGGTTAACACAAAAACACGTTCTTTAACCTTAATTTAAAAAAAAGCTACTACTAAAAAAACAATAACCGTCTAAAAGGAAAACATTAATCGAGCGTGGATGATGCCCAAGATAGGCGGAGGGAATAGTTGGAGGAGCTGTATAGCAGCGATGATAAACCTGTGACCCAAGATATAGAGGTCAAGAGAAAAATAGGTAAAAAAGGGTATTACGAGAGGTGAAGGCAAGAAGAGCCATGGGAGTAGATAAAATACCTTTGGAGTTACTGAAGACTTTAGGTAAAAAGGGATGACGACCATTTTTCGAAATTATTCGTCGGATATTTATGGAAGGAGTAGGAATAGCCAGAGGATTTCATGAAAGCGATATTTATACCTATCCCGAAGAAAACGAAAGCGTCGTAATACGAAGACTACAGAACAATTGGTTTTATTTTTCAAGCGGCAAAAGTCTTGCTTAGAATAATTAGTAAAAGGCTGGAGAGTAGAATAAATTGCCACTTGGGCCATGACCAGTTTGGGTTCATGAAGCTTAGTGCAACTCGGGATGTATATTCAGTGATGAGGACACTTATAGGAAGAAACATAGTGAATAACCATGATTTTTCCCTTACATTGTAGACTTCAGAAAGGCGTTTGACAGAGTAAATTGGGAAAAATAATGAAGATATTCGGGAAAATAGGTTAGATAGGAGAATCATGTGAACTTATAGTATATAGCCCAGATGGCTCAGGTGAAGGTGGCTGGAGTGGAATCAGGGTGATCGTGGGGTAAGGCAAGGATGACCGTTCCCGCCTTTGCTTTTTAACATTTATGCTTAGGATATGTTAAGAGAGGCATGGGAAGTGCTAGATGTGGGAATCAAAGTCGGATGCCAGCGGATAAAGTCGGTTAGATTCGCGGACGACCAGGCGTTGTTCAGTCGATCATTGAAGGGATTACAAGCTTTAGCATATGCTTTCGAAAAGCAGTGTGAGAAGTGCTGAATAAAGATAGTTCATCAGAAAACAAAAGTAATGAAATTCTCTGGGACGAAGAAAACGAGGCTGATCATAAGAGCAGGAGGGCAAAAAATAGATCAAGTAGAGAAATTTAATTACTTGGATAGTACGCTAGAAAAGCTAGCTACTCTGTATAAGGCAAAAACGTTGACTCTGAGGTAGGTGGAGGGTTCAGGCGTTTGAGATGTGGGTGTGGAAGATGGTGGGGAAGGTGCGGTGGATGAGGAGAGGCAGAATGGATAAGGTAGGGTAGGTGGCTGGAAGAGGTAATGAGAGACAATGGGTTGCTTAAGGCCGTGATAAGATATTGTAGTTACTCTAGTATTTCTTTCTTCATCTCAGCGTAAGTCTTATCTTTCTTCATCCCGACCATAGAACCTATTCTCTTCCTACCCTGCTCATTCATCTACTTTTCCTCCCCCTAATCTCATTCAGAAGTTTCCTCTCCTCACCCATCACGCCAAGCACTTCCTCGCTTGTCTTCCTTTTCGTCCACCGCACCTTCTCCATCCTCCTCCACACCTACATCTCAAACGTCTTCTTTTCTCAGAGTCAACGTTTCTGACCAATGTATTTAACTGCGCAACCTAAATAAGCTACGCAATATTTTTTGACATTAGCTCTAAATTGTTTATATAGATAGCTGTTTAACGAGCCCTGGTAAATCAGTTCTGTATGTCTCAAGAGCGCATTTTCTTGATTACAGTTCAAACGATTCCTCCAAAGATTGATAGATTCCAGTTCCAGCACCAGCATTCTCTCCAAGCGCTTCACTCGCCTGCTTGTCTGTGATTGGTCGGAAGATCGAATGGAACGTAAGTAACTTATTAATTTCTGTTCTTGGTTCTGATACTCTAATTCGATTATATCATCGGATACAATAGCAACCTTTACACGGTATGATTTGAAGTACACGGAGTTCGTTTCAATTTTCAGCACTGAATGAAGCATGTTATAAAAGAGCCTGTAAACTTTATTTCATTTGGCCAAATTAGGTAAGAGCCCACTTATGAAACCTATAAATTTATCGAGTATTCTTCCAACGTATATTGAAAGTACGAATGCTTTTACTTATGGATTTTATAACTCTTTCGGATACATACCTTTGTGCCTTCTGCAATCAACCATTTATGTGGCTGAAGTAAATATGGCATAAAGTACTGTTCTTATGGGATTACTTGCGTCAGGATTAAAAAAAAACATTTCTTCACTTTTGCCGGAGACCTCTTCAGCGCTAATGAATGTTGTGTGTATTGAGCATCCAAATATATATTCTCATGGAGGTGAGAGGGGACGGGGTGAGAGTGGGTGTAGAATATTCTGGATGATATTATTTTTTTTAAGCATTGGTAGGCTCAATTTACTAATCTGTTTCCTTGGTCTCCATTGAAGTTAATGTTTTTTTTTAATTTCCAAAGCCTCCCTAAAGATTCTCGTCTTGATGTGTTTATCTCTTGCGAGGATTTTGGATTTTCAACGTCAATACTTTGGCCTAGGGTTGCATGTTCGACATCCGCTGTTTTTTCTTGGTGGTCCAGTGAAATTGCGGTGCTATGCTCCTTGATTCTCATTCTAGCGGTTCTTTATTTATCCTCTATGTTTTCCTCTTTGGATAAGACATAATGTTTTCCGCTATGACGAATATTCTTGGCTAAGGCTATTGGAGTACACCTTCATGAATAATATTGGAGCTGGGAAGTGGTTTGACGCGCAGACAATGCAAAAAACAGAGCCCTCTAACCGGAGAAAACGAAGCTATTTCTGTCACTCGGGGCCGAATTTCTGAAGGTGCAATAAATATCAAATTAACGAGACAATCTTAATTTATTTTTTTTCTGTCGCATATTCCTTTTTGCTATTTCGTCTCTTTAACGAGCGATTTCCTGCGTTGTAAAGTGATTCTCTCGGGGTGTTTATTTTAAAATGCGGAACACCTTTTTGATGAAAGACTCAAAAACCAACGTAGCTGCCTCATTTCATGCATTCAGAAACAGATGAACACTTTAACCTGTATCGCTTATTTGGCTACCTGTGCGAGCACTCGACCATATAAAAAATATAAAACGAGGCAGATGATGAAACGAGTGGATACAAAAAAAACGAAGCAGCCAGAGGCTGGCTTGTAAGGGAAAGAGGAGAGGGGTATGGGTAGTCATTTTATGCCCAGAATCCTCGGAAAGAGAAGAGGGGGTCGACTAAATTGAAGACAGAGAATTCCCATCGGAAACTCACCGATGTTTACCACACCTCAGGTGGAAGCGTCTATCGGCCCATTCGTTCTCTCTCGGGGCCTCCTTGGGTCCCACCTCTTCCTCCTCCTCCCAGTCCGTATTCTCGGGCCCAAATCCCCAACTCCACAAACTCAGGCCCTTCCTCAACCCCCTCTCTTTCACCTTCCAAGCCCTGCAGTCAAACGGAACCTTCTTGAGTTACGGCCTCGACTCGCGCTAATTACGACCTGCCTTGCTCCGTGGGCTTTAACTACCGATCTTCTTTCCCCTGGCTAGGCGTCAAACGATGTTCACCTCCGGCAATTCCTCCCGTGATTCCCCGAGGCGGCATGGAAAAGCTCACGGACCCAGGATAGACCCTTGGCGTACCCATGAGCATAAGGGGGGCAGAGCCGCCGCGCCGATCCCCCAATGGACCGGACCGGTTAAAAAATAAAAGTATAACGAAATAAAAAACTGCGTGGTTGAAAGAGTGTGAGGAAGAAAACACAAGCTCACCATTTAAAGCGAAGCCCTCTTCGTGTTTCCTTTTACCTCTCAGCAGCCATTAGTTTTCTAGGCCTGTTTATCTCTCTCCATACCTCGTCTCCCCTTGCGTTTTAATGCCCTACAACGACTCCTTCCTCAGTGTCTGTCTCCCCTCCATCCCTCTCCTACTTATCCCTTACGTCTTCTTCAACCACTTCTCTCCCGTTTTCTGAGACGGTCTTGTATAAATACAAAACATCGAGACCGGCTCCATGATCGCCCAATCGAATTCAACGGGAGCGCACTGGTATAAATTGGTAGAATAGAAGTGGTGAAGATTTTTCAGGGTGATCCCGATCCATCATCATTTTCCGTTCAAGTCTAAGATTAATTGACTGCAGCCCTCCATCCTTTTCTATCTAATGCTGGTACCCTTAATCTGTGGTAGTTCTTCTCATGTACATACTTTGCTCGTTTATTCCATGGACCTCCTCCTTGAACTTTTCCCTCTATTTATCCCTCGGTTACATTCCTCACAAGCTCATTTTCCTTCAGAGTGTGCATAATTTCTCTGATTCTTTCTCCCCTTTTTCTTTCTTTTTATATTCTTCTTAAATTGATTTAAAAAAAAGTACATTAGCTTATCTATTAGTAGGTTTTCGCAGTTTTTCACACTCCCCTTCATGAATGGGCGTTTTCCTGTGGCGAGTTTATTCGTTAAGGATATCAGCTCTTTATTCCTTACGTTTTGCCCAGAATCGTTTATATCTTTCTACATTGTTAATATTCCAGTTTCTTCATCATAAAATATTGATGGTAATTTTTTTGTTCTTTTTCTTTAATATTGATAGTCAAATTTTAATTGTTTCATAGATGTATTTGACGACGGGTTAGATGGAAGAAGGGACTGTCCCAGTCTATATCTCACCCCAATAAAGTCGCATTATTATGTACTATTACAGTTGTAACACGCCCCTCCGAGTCCCCGACAAGCATCAGGTTTCATTGCCGTCATAATGGCCGGAGACGAGAGAGAGGTTGGGCAGTAATCGCAGCCACGTCCGACGCCCATCGAATGAGTGGCTACGCTGCTGTCGGGTCATGCGTCCGCAGTAGACGGAGTGACCCCAGGATGACGGCTTTCTGCATGCGAGTTGCAAGTGATTTCGCCTGTGCTACGCAGGACGGAATACACTTTATGGTACTTAGCAGCGAGCCCTTAACTTCACCGAGCACACCTATGATGATGACTACTAGCTTCATAGATTGTCAAGTGTACATAAGCAAAAGTTCAAAGAGCAGGTCTTGATATTTCGTCCGTTTTTTCACCTCCTTCACCTCCATGTTAGTTTCAGCCGGAGCCGAAAACTCGATCACAAACATGGAGCGTGTGAGGTGGTCGAGGAGAACGATATCAGGCTTGGTTGCCTCCAACTGCTTGGTGGTAGAGAAGGAGTGATTCCACCAGATTGTGCATTTTTCGTTCTCCACGACGGACTGAATATCTCCAGGGGTATAGTGCAGCACAGGCGTTTCGTAGGTTCCATAATCGTGTCGAAGGTGAAAGTATTATACCCGCAGGGCCACGTTGTGCCGAGCTAAATACGCTGACCTGGAGTAATAAATACAGCCGGAGAGAAGGTGATTCAAAGTCTCCGGCTGGGCTCGGCACGCCCTACATCTCGTGTCCGCGACCTCCGCCTTGAATATAATGCGGCAATACACGAGTGTGCTTATGACACCATCCTGGCACGCGAGGATAAAACCCTCGGTCTCGGACATCAGACCGGCGGAGCGTAGGAAGGCAAACGTCAGCTCCTTCGATAACCCATGCTTTTCGATAGAAACATCCATCCATGGGCTTATCGGTATGCGCCTTGAGCAAGGCCTTCTGCTCAGCTTTTTTTATTTCGAGTTTGGACGTTTGCCTTCAATGACGAGATGGTCGTATCATTGTCGCTTCCGTCGCATGACGGGTCGAAGTCGAGACCGATTTCATCCGCTGCCCTCTTTGCCGCCTAGAAGAGAAACTCCCCTGCTCCTGCACTCTCGTGCTCTCTCACAAGATTGAGCAGGAGGTCCCTGCCTTTCAACACTCGGCATGCTGTACCCAGGACAACTCTGTTGTGGAGACACTCCAGACTCAATAGTCCTCTACTACCTACATTGCGAGGGAGATACAAACTGGCGACGGAAGATTTCGGATGAAGACTTCTATAGATGGTCATCATCTTCCTCGTTCCCCTATCGAGGTTCTGCAACTCTTTGACGTTCCACTTCATGCATCCGAAGGTATACAGCAGTGTAGGAACCGTAAAAATGTTCGTGGCAAACCTTGTTCTTGCCTGACAGCTCAGAACTCCAGATGATTCTGAGAGTCTGCCGGTTTATGGCGGTGAGCCTTTCCTTCACTGCTGCAACCTCCTGCATTCGGCGTTGGTGCATAGCTATCTTTGTCCTCGAGGTGACGAATAACGCTCCCGTCAACAAGTTGCACGTCTTCTTTGATCTCCGAAAATCTCCCTCTCGCCAGGTGGATGGATGCACATATGTCCAATCCGAACTTCATCCCTATAGCCTCACTGTATTCCAGTACGGTGTCCAGGGCAGTGCGATGGTCTTTCGCATTAGAAGAATAAAAGCTTCAGGTCATCCATATAAAACAAATGGATGACCTTATGCTTCCTGTCACCTGGAGCACCGCACATGTATCCTCTACCTCGTCGCAGCCTAAGGGACAGGGGTAGGAGGGAAATACAAAACAGGAAGGGGCTCAAGCTGTCGCCTTGATAAACACCATGGTGATATGTTACCAACTATGTGGAAACTGACCGCTCGCCTAAAGACAGGACAAATCGCGTTTTCCAGAGTGGTAACAGGCGTTGGATGCAGGACACTACCTCTGGGTGGACTTTAATCAACTTCATCATGGCAATCAAAAGCTCATGCGAAGTTGTGCCAAAGGCCTTCTTGTAGTCCACCCAGGTCATCGATAGGTTTCTCTTATGCCAGATGGCATCCTGGCATATGCACCTATCAATGAGCAGGTTGTCCTTGCATCCCGCAACTCCCCGCTTTGAGCCCCTCTGCTCGTACACCTCCTCCCGCACAGGCTGGACGTGGTGGAGGATAAGGTCGCTCAAGATAGAGGTGAACACCTTGTATACGGTGTTGAGGGAGGTTATAGGGCTGTAGTTCATTGGATTGGACAAGTCTCCCTTCTTAGGTATCAGAACCGTGCGCCCCTCAGTCAGCCAAGGTGGAATTGGTTATCTACCCATCAGAAAGGACGTGAAGATTCTGGCGAGGTGTTGGTGGGTAGAAGTAAATTTCTTCCACCAGAAGTTATTCACGGCATCCATTCCTGGAGCCGAGAAGTTTTTCTTGCCAGAGAAGGCCTTCTTCTCGTCGCTTTTTGTGACTGAATGAGGTCCATCCACATCTTGTAGGTGGTGGTCACAGAACTCTTTAAAGAGGCCTAGGCCGGTGGTGTGTTCCTCTGAACTGGCGGTTGGTGTGGAGTTTCCATTTTACGCAGGTGATTGGTATAATCGCGCAGATTCTTCTGCGATAGATGGTGGTGTTTCGGATGCATCTCAAATCACAAAGAGTGAATCCTTGTCATATAACCCCTGCGATCGGGCTCGCTGGCAGCATGGAATGCGAGAAGGTCACTCCTTAGGGCTTCCGTCAACTGCATACGAGCTTCCTTCCGAGGTGGTGGATTGTTATTGCCACACCCAACTCTACAAGGACCCCAATCCGAGAGGGGCCGGTTGTGGGTGGCTTTCCAATCTTTTTGGGAACCAGTTATAACTGCGTGTGGGTTGGTTGGCTCCACACGCAGGCGTCCACCATTAGCCGGCAAAAGACGTTACCAGATACGCCACGGGGAGGCTGGTGGTCCGGCTTTCGTACCCAAGTCGCATTATTATTATTATTCTTTTGTGTACTTAGTTTCATATGGTCCTTTCCTCTTCTAATCTTCTGTGTACTTCTCCATTTCATATTGTGTCCATCCATTTGATCTTAAATATCCGCCTCCAACACCAGGTTTCAAAACTTCCGGATCTTTTCTACCTACTCACGCTAATTGACTAAGGCTCGCTAAACGGCTCGGTGAAGGAATCTGTTTCCAGTCAAACTCGACCCAGATTCGCATTCAATGCAAGCACGTAACTCTTCCATTAGCATTGTACGCATTTCAGAGAGCACTCAAGCATTAGTTATAAATCAGTTCATTCACACCCACTGGTTGGCATTATAAGTTTTTAGGCAAAATGTTTCCCTTCTAGGCCCGATAACTTTTTTAGCATGAATGATAGACAGTATACTAGAAATTTTCTTTGGAAGATGAATTGGAATCTCCATGCAGGATTACCACATTCTTGAAAATACATTTATACTCTAACTTATGTAAACTTTTGATCTCGGTGGCTACCAATGGGTCAATTATAGAACGCCGTGATAATTATCGTATTGAAAATGAAAACTGTTTTCTAATGGTTTTGCCAATTTAGCATCGTTGAGTTGTCACATAATTGCTCACATGTACTATCATCAAATTAAAAATAGCAAGTGGTGGTATAGCATGCGGTACTTAAGCAAAACCGAGTGATAATCTATTGATTTATCATCTGATAATTATCATGGCGTTGCGGGAATCGACCCTCAAGTCTCAAAACATCGTTTTCCATGGATAAAAAAATCATCGAATAGTAAGTATACAGAGTATATGGACGAATATCGCCAAAGACGATAGTTAATTGATGTGCGAAAAATTATAATACATTTAGACCCTTCTCTATGCATTCTTAACATTTCTTCAATCCATTAACAGTCTTAAGCTGCATAGTAATTAGGTACTACAAAATTCATAGCATATCATGCTATGAATTTTGTAGTATAGTAAGTGTATAAAGTGATGATTCAACCTCTACCATAACGTTTAAGGTAAAATGCATGGTAATATGTAAACTCTTGATATGCATGAATAGCTTATCTAAAATACTTAAATCACTTAGGTCCAGTTTGATTATAATCTCTGGTTAAATGTTTTCCTTGGTATGATAATCGATGGTAATACGTTCTCTCAAAATAATGCGCTCACTTCAGATAATTGTCTGTCGGATTTAATATACAACTCCCAAACTCTTAATTAACATCAAGTTAAAGAAAAGGTTACGTAATCTTGCGGTAACGTTAAACAGAGTCATAAAAAGTAAGAGAAGCTACTTCAAAGTCACCGATGAGAACATAAACCGTCCTCAAGGATGTTTTGACCAACCTGTTTACGAATAAAGAAGATTAAAAAAGTGGTCTCATTATAAAGAAAATAATCTCACTTTTATAATGATAACAAAATATCAGCCATCTACTAGAGATTTGAGAGATTTTCCAAATATTTGCCAACAAAATATACGCCATTTTCTATGTGATTTGGTACGGCTGTGTACTCCAGAGAGACATTTAAAAACATTGAGGAAGTTCTGACTTACAAATGGCGTCCTAGATGTTACGCTGCGTAAGTCACAAATTTTCTTCTCTATTTGTAAAGATCACAAATCGGAAAACCGAAAATCGAAAAAAGAGTTTCCAACATACGACGAGAAAAAAATAAGTCAAGGTAAAGCCTACTGTATGAATATTTTTAATTTATTAAAATAATTGTGCTCACGGTAACTCTTTTATAAAATCGCAAAAAACATTCAGTTATGAAGGCGTTTTCAGCATCTGGTTTGAAAACATAAGTCAAATCTCTAAGTGTGCATGTTTAATAAATTACTGGGAAGTTAAGTCACGTTTGCCACGGAAACAAAGTTTTGCGTCATTCATATTAAAATATGAACCCCATTATTTTAAAAACAACTCAAATTTTAGAATAAAATTCTAAAGTTGTTTCTTTTGTGACTAGAGAAATATCACTAATTCAAGCTACCTTGAGTTTTGGGTCCCTTTCTTCCGAAGTTCTTCACTACTACACGGCGGCGACAAAGACGTTAAAAATGGACGAGACGGGTTTTGGTGAAGTGGGCTTGGAGGACTTTGATAGAGTCCCTTAAGAGAGACATTTAATGGCGTTCGGATGGAACGAGAAACACTGCACTAGGCGTCGCGAGAGCTAGGTGGGGGAGATTTAGATGCTCTTCCCGAGGGTCATCAAATTGAGATATCAAAGAGATCTCGCTTCGGTTTGGTGATTTCCTCCCCGTAATAATCGATGATTGGACCTCGTGTTTCGGGTAAAGGGGCAGAGAGTGGAAAAAGAAATGAGCGGCCGAGTAAAGCGTTAGATTGGAGGGGGAAGGAAGGGGTTGGAGGTTTGGAATGTTGAATGAAAAGGTTCGGTCGCCGTTTGGTCGACGATGATGCTCAGAGGATCACTCTGGAGATCTAAAAATTCACACTAGTATTCACATAAAGAAATATTTGAACCAACCCGAATTTTGAATCTAAGGGGAGAAATTTCTTTTATTTTATTAGTAAGTAAGAAAGAAAGTAAGAAAAATATTTATTGTTCAGGACAAAAATCCAAAAGAACAAAGATAATAATCAAACACTTTGCAGGCACAATCTTTTACAAGTACAAAAGGACAAACTTTTCATCATTTCAAACTTTTCAAGTACAAAAGGAAAAACTTTTTATCATTTTATAAATGTAAATTAACACAAGAAACTCATGTATTAATAACTAACAATAGAAAAATGATACAATGAATAAGGAACCATAATAACATGAACACAAATTTGAAGAAAAAAAATAATAATAAGAGTAACTTATGTTATACCCGGGAAAGTAAATAATCATGGTACTTCATTTTAAATGTTTTAACAGATCTACAATTTTTAATATCAGTTGGCATCTTATTCCATATGTGACAAGCTGTTACAAGAAATGATTTATTATATGCTGTGGTGCGATGCCCTGGAAAATACAATTGATTAGGATCAGACCTAGTGGACATTGTGGAGACAGAGGGACGTATACGTCGGATTAATTTGAACTGATCTGCTGGAAAACATGTCGAAGCCATACCCCTTCACTATAGGAGGATCTGTGACTCGTTTTTATTATATCAAAGCCTCCTGTATTTCGGTACTTAAAAGTACTATTATCATCCGCCAAATGAAGTTGGCTTGTATTGGATAACATGTCTCAAAATTATTATTATATTAATTAAAACAATTTTCCATTATTTAACACATTAACCTGTTGTGAGAGATCCCCTCAAAATGAAGTAATTAATTCAATGGTATAAAAATGGTCTTTTATATTAATCCGATTTTTTTTAGGAACTGGAAAATTTTCTTTGGAATAACAGGAATTCAATATAATTTTTTGATGGAATTAGCCTTGGAATAATATTTTAAAAAAAACAAAAATCTTATTGGTCTTCGCTATCAAATGTTATTATGACCGATTTATTTGATATTTTTGTAAAGGATAATCTAGAAAACAATAAAGAAAAACGTGTAACAGTAGCCGTCCACAATTCAATAACATTGGAACGAGTACACATTTTCAGGACTCGCCGGCATGCAGTATTGTTGTTGTTGATGGTGTATATTAATCATAACTTAAGTGATTTTTTGTTTTTTTATCAAGTTTTCCATGATATTTCCGGCCCAAATGAAGATTTCTAAATAAATTGAAACGTTGGAAATAGATGTGTACGTGATTAGAATAATTGACATTAAACTTAAAAAACTGTAACTACGCTGAACTACTTGCTCCTTACTTTACCTTACGCAACTTACGCAAAAATGGTTTTCCTTAAGGATTAGCTTGTATTCAGCATCCAATTTCTCAGCTTCTCCTCGTGCTGGTGATAGCTTGTAGCTAGCCATTCACCAACTGGTCGAGGAATAAATGCATGATAAGCATTCCTTCTCTCACGTCGTAAATGTTGACCGAATCAAGAGTAGGTTATGCAGTAAGAGGATCCGATGTGATTGGACAAATCCGATCCGGACGCTTTGCGTAAATCAAGGGGAAATTATTCCCCGTTCTCTTCCGTCAATGATTTTTTTTATCATCAACCAATCGGCCATAAAACCTTCAATCTCCTGTCTTATTTTCGTCCAACTGATCTTCCCTTGGAAATTTAATTAATGCTCAGGGAACCACAATGAATGTTTTTAAATGATAATTTAGATTTACCTTGAGATACCCATGAGCTAAACAAGATGGGTCGTCAAAACGAACGAAGACGAGGCGTCCATCAATTAACGTAAACGAGGCGAAGGAAGTTGAAGCCATCCACTTGGTCTCCGTTCTCTCTCTCTCTCATTAGTTCACTGTCTGCTCAAAAGCCATCGAGATGCGATTCAAGACAGGGTGAATAAGGCATGAACAATAAGAATCTTATCTTCCATTTCACCGAGGTTGATTTCCACTTGAAATACCTACTTGGGCTAACTCGAAGAGGCCCCTTGAAAAGCTGTTTGCTCTTTTGTATAATTAATTGATTTATAGCTCATGACTTTTTTTATGTGATCTCCTCTTCTCAAGCACCTTCCATTTTGGAAGAAACAATCAAGGATTTGATGAAAAAAAGAAGAAGGTAGGGTCGTTAAATTAAAAGAAATGAATGAAAAAACCCTTATTATCGCCGTTTTTTTATACATACAAGAGTGATGCGGTACTGGTTCCATAAATTAAGTAGGGGAATATTTTAATGCCTTAATGGCTTCAAACTTTATACACATTCAAAGATGAAAAAAAAAGAGGAATTCCATTGAGCTGATGTGTGAGTGTGAGTATTTTATTCTTTCAGGTTTAAAGTGGAGTGGAGAACTGTCCATAGTTTTTCCCCTCTTTTTTGGTTCGAATAAAGCCACAAAAATAGATTATAAAACATGAAAAAGGGGCCAGCAGCAACACTTGAGTGGAGGAAAGACTTACTAGGAAGTTAGCAAAGGAGAAAGGGAAGTGGAAGGTTTCAACGACACTTTGATTCTCCTCATCCTAACTCCTTTTTTTAGACGAGACGGAAAAAAGGTACTTTTTTTATTCTGGTGAGATTTATTGAAAAGCCTTCCTTCTTTCCTTCCTTCTCCTTACCTTACGAGACGCCAAAGGTTTTTCCAGTCTCTTTTAAGAGGGGCCAAGGTGTGGGGGAACGCGAGTCTTATTGGTTCCTCCGAACCAAATTTATGGGTCTTTAAAAAAAGAGGACTGCTCTTGTGTGAGGAGTAGGGGGATGGGCTGGTTTGGGGAAGGAATTGGGGGTGTGGGTTGAGTCACAGGGGGTAGGTAAGGGTCCAGCGGTTAGTGGGAAGAGAGTCGGGGAAGCAGGCTGGATTTTTTTACTCGAAGTGAGCTCCACTTGGCGGAGAGGAGGTTGCTAAGTGTGCACCGAATTGAGATTTATCACCCCTTCACCTCCTTACATTCCTTTGGGTCCGTTCCAATATATATCGGAAATATTAACGAAATCGTAAGGACTCCCCATCTCTAATTCTAACGGATAATCATTCAATTTCATCTACATCTACATGAGGCAAGCCGTCGCAGAGGTGTATGGCAGGGGGTGTTGAGACAGCAGCCATGAAAAAAAGCATGGGATAAAACCCATTTCACTCCATACATAAGCCAGCATAAGACCTTATATACTACTAGCCCATACTAGATGTAGAGGATAGAATACAGTATGATTGGTGTCGTCCTAGAAGATTTCACACGATCACTGAACTTGTACTGTTGAGGGACTGGTATTATCATTCATATCTTATCGTGAGTCTAATTAAATATTAAATTTACCAATCTATGGAAGCAGGTGATCAAAAAAACCGTCGGGAAATTTTTATAAAGAGGCGTGGGAAGAGCTGGAGGTATGTACGAAGGGCATCCTATTAAATCGATTAGATTTGCCAATGAACAGGCTTTAGCCAGTCAAACAGTCAGTTCAGTCTAAGACGCGTAATAAATTCCATGATACAAATGCGGAATGAGAGTAATTCAAAATATAATCAATGTAATGAATTTTCTGTCACAGCCGAGTGGAATGGCAGGACCTTGTTACCTGGTATCTCTATCCAACTTCGGTATAATTATTTAATAAAATTTAAATTTAGATAAATTAATGCTTGAGTGCCTATTATTTTTTCCTGGAAACCAACCATAGAGAGTCCTCCGTACACGAAAAGTACTTCTTTCAAACTATTGCATCATCATACTATTTTCAAGTACAATAAACGAATGCTTTGTAGGAAGGGTTGGATATAATAGGACGAACAAGAAAGATTTTTGACAAAAAATGGGAGAGAACTTACTTAAGAAGATAGAAATATACAGTCTCTTCGGTGGTATTGTGGAGGAAAATTGCTATCAGTTAGGATCATTGGTTGAAGAAGGGAATAGATGGACCCTACAGTACAAAATAGAACATGGTAATATTGAAGCCATAATATACGCTATTGGATTGTAATCAATAAATTAATAGTGCAGTTAATACGTCTAAAACATAAGTTTTAATAGCGGAGTGGTCGCGGTACCGCAATAAATTATTTATAAAAATGTTAAATGGAAACTACTTTTCAAATATCACTTATTATAAAGTAAATTTCATGGACAAATTTCGCACGATAGTCACGTTAGGTGTGTCATTAAAAAAAGAAAACAGGCTTGTATTTCGTGCGCCAAGATGCCATATTCTCCCGTCTGTAACCTTTATGTCAATAACTGGGTACTCGGTGCCCATCTTGGCTTTTTTTTGCTAATTTCATTTCTATTTTCCAGTAGGATTTCTTTTCAAAAACCTTATGGTTCGTCATGATTCAACTTATTAAACATATAAATATACATGCATTTTTATTGTCTTTCCTTTGAACCAAAAAGGCTTTAATTCAAAATCCACCCTGCTATTTCCAACAACTTAGTGACCGGGAGTCTGAAAAATTAAATTTTCTAAATAAATATAAAAATAAAAAGTAGTTTACAATACCATAGGGTGATTTTCTTCCTAATAAGCTACGTTATTTCTTTATCGTTCGTCGTTCTGTTTCGAATGTTGAATAACCGCGTGATCATTGCACGCATGCGCCTAAAACAGGCGGTAAGTTGAGAGAAACAAAGCTCTTTACCATTCAGCTAAAATGGCCAATAGAATTAATTAAAAGTTATTGGTACCTCATAGATGTGCCAGCTGATGCGTGTAAAGTAAAGGAAATAAGATATCCGAGATGAAAAGTGTTTTATATTAGAAATTCGTGATCGGGCACGACTCGGGTATTGAACAATGTTGTAAAATCGGGCATCTGACGTAAAAGTTAATATTTATGGTTCAGCTACTCGTAAGCAAAAGAATCGGTTACTAAGAGGAGATTATGGGTGACTACGCGCTAACTAAAGATAAGTAAAAATCAATATCAATGGTGGGGTAAGAAATGATAATATTTAATTATATTCTACATCCTTATTTACATACTACCATGCAAGACAACGAAATGCTTAATTTCGTGTAGTCTCCAAGTCTTTAAAGGTTACCAACTTAATCCTTCCATCAACTGTGTGACACTTTCTGTACGCTCGTAGCACAAAGCATGTGGCTTTCCATGGTATTTTATTTACTTCGCGAATTAAATCATTCTGTGCATTATCCCAAATGCTCGCGTTGCCTTCGAGATGTAGATCCAGAGCAAAGTAGCATTTGTCTTTCACGTTTTTATCAGAGAACCTTTCTACAAATCTCTTGATAAATTGTCGTTCAACGCCGCAAATGTTTCGTATGTGTTTCCCCCATGTTAGGTCTGAATTCAAGGTGATTCCCAGGTATTTGACTTCATCTGACTGCTATATATTAACGCCTCCTACTCTGTAGTATTGGTGAAATAAATTGCTGTCGCAACGAAACGGCTGCAGCCGCAACTGTTTCGGTCAGACAACTGTTGCAAATATTTGTTGCAAACAACAGGCTAGTTTCGTTTCGTCATCGTGCCGCAGCTGCGACGTTGCTCTCTGTACTGTGCAGCGGCAACTGATAGCTGAAGCTGACTAATTAGTCTTCTATTCCGTTCCAGTTACCCTGCACGTGTGGCTGCTTTGCGATTATAAGCTACAATCTGTTGGATTTGAATCTGTTGCAGGCGGTTGCTGGTTTATTCAACCAACACATATCCGCCAATCGCTGCATATAGAATTATAACTTTGAAGTGCCTATCTTTTATTAATCGAAATGAATTTTTTTTTTGTGAAAGATTTATTATTACATAGAATAGAAAACTACTACCCATATTCGAAAAGCGCCGATCGATTTTCTGTTGTTTGGTGTGTCTCTAGATGTTGTCCGCAACAGGGTGTTTCGCGGAACTGTTTCGTTTTGAAACTGTTTCCATTGCGAAACAGTTGCAATGAAACTGTTGTGTTCTTTTATTGACACCACCACTATAGAGACATAGCGTTGGTGTGATTTATTTAGTCAGAAGTGTACATTTACTTTTGATGATCTTTACTCTTAGAAGATCTCGGACCTGAACAATGATAAATCGTGGTGTCTTGAGTGGGTGCACCCCTCAAGACACCACGATTTATCATTGTTCAGGTCCGATGAGAGATCTCCTAAGACAGCATTTGTTGCAATCACGGTAGATGACGGTATCGTCAGTAAAAATCTAATTTTGGTGCCTACTCTAGATTCAACGTCGATTTTATATAAATGTGGAATAAGAGGGAGCCTATCACGCTTCCTTGAGGGACGCTGGATGTCACTCTAACCATGCTGAAACTATGAAGCCGATATCTACTCTTTGTTTACAGTAAGCTAAAACATTACGTATCGAATTCATTATTTTTTCATTTACTCTACAGTAGTGCAGTTTGAATATTAGTTTTTTTGTAAGAAACCTTGTGAAATGCTTTCTTGAACTCCAGGGATAAGGCGTTAATTTTCTTTTTCGCTCCATCTGTTTTTTTAATACCATGGAGGAAGATTCTTGTAAGTATTAGTAATGCTAATATGCCATCAATATAACTGCCCCACTTATGTTTCAATTCCGCAATTCGCTTCGAATATAGTAGAGTTTTACACTTTAAACAACAACTTGTGCATTTTTTCAATAAAAATTTATCATTTTCATGAAAACTGTAAATAATAAACTTTGATTTTATTACTCTATAATCGCGAGTTCCCTGGATGGAGAGTAAGAGAATACCAAGAACTCAAGCATAGGCCATTAGACTTAACGTGGCGAATATAGTGACTTTTACAAATAAAATTAAGCAAAAGTGCATCTATGGCAGAAAAAATCATACTCACCAATTGCGTATTTTATTGCGAAATAAACTAGGTTTATGATTAATTCAAAAATGCAATGGTTCGGTTTCTAATTTTTTTAGATTGAGTATCTCAGACTCGAGTATCTCGGCTTTTTTTCGGAGCGAGTAGGATGTTATGGATTTGGTTATTCGGTATGATTCATTTTTCGCTCATACTTCGACGTCATGAAAGCGTTCTCACCTTCCGAAACCTGAATTGTTCCTCTTCTGTCTCTCTCGCCTCCGTTTCGTCTATTCTTTGACGAATAATTTTCGAAGAAAAGAAGGATGGAATAGTTATGGCTGAAAGGCTGGCGTTTTATGTTTTTTTGATGAATGGGATATTACTTTCCCCAGAGGAAATTTAAAATACTGGGAGCAGGTCTCAACAAAGCCGTGTTTGGAAAATTGAATTAATGAATGGTGGGCCATAAAAATTGATTTAATTTTATATTTTAGTTCAGAATTCAAATCGGTATTTCTTTATTATAGCTTGTATTAATTATTTCTTTTTTATAGCTTGCGTTCTAAGTCCCTATAATCGTCGTTGCTCCTGATTTGAATAAAGTTCTCTTTACGATCCACAGTGTAAATATTTAATTGCTTGTTGATTTGGTGTTATGGTTAAAAATGCCAGTTAAAATCCCGTTGGTACAGGGTAGGCTAGTCACAAGTCGTAATTAAACACGATTCAGTTGGTTAATTACCCTTATTTCGTCTCTCTGGGATGGTTAAATGGAAATGGAATAGGCCACATTCCAGCAGCACAGGAGTCTAATGTATCAGTGAAGTGAATTAAGCGGATCATAGCAATGTTAGTTCTATTTTTAAGAATAGCAACTATTTTTAAGAAAAATTACACTTTTTATCTTCCAGAGTATTTTGCCAACTGTTACCATAAATATTTTATGAAATAAGTATTCATATACTATCGAAACTAATGAGTACTTATTTCTGAAGTGCGACTCTAATTATCCCCGTCTGCGTATACTTTTTTATGCTTCACGCGGGTAATAATGTCATTGAAATATTTAATTAGGATAAAAAACTTTTCTTTCAATCAAATAACTGAAGCTAAGTAATATTTTTTTTAAAACTTTAAACTTTATTGGAATATCCAAGGTGGTCTACGTCGTAGGTGAGTTTTTGTCGTTGTATTCCAGTTTGTTTGCCTAATTATGATGAAAATCTATCGTTATTTGCACATTTATCCTTATCGTTGATGTTGAGTACACATGCGATGTGGAATAAGTGAATATATTTTCAAATTTCATCCCCCGGAATTACTCGTGAATTTCTTACTTTGGGTACGGACAACTCCTCAAGTCAGTTAGGTAACTCTTCATTTTATAAACGCCAGATGGCACGCAAATTGCTAAGGTTTACAGCTCCTTAAGAATTGATCTCTAATGTAGAAAAACAAGGAAAAATACAACAACGGTCGGTAAGAGTCAGAGCAACGTACGTCATAACAGGCACATGCCACAAAACACAATTATTCCCTAGCCTAGCTTTGGTGGTGTATGGAAAAATTAATTCACTGGGCTGTTAGGAGGCTCCATTTAGGACGCCGGGGTTATAACCACCAGGCAATCTCTCTTCCTCTCTCTCTATCTCTCTCTCTTTCCGAATGTTTAAAGAAAAATATATTTCCGTGCCAGGGACAATCATCGAACACAGACCACCTCAAACTTTTTACGAAAATTAGAGTGTTTTTCCTTGGTTTCTTAGCTACTTTACTATACATACTTGTATACTTTCATAGGTTACTTATATATACTATCATGTTAAATTAAGTAACGTACGTGGAAGGGACTTCACATGCAATATGGCTTCCAATAATTATTCTACTCTTTCAGGATTGACACTGAACTCATAAATCACAGTAACCATTTGCCAGAGTTCATATATTCTACCTCGCAAAAAATTCTTACAAAAAACTAGACGCACATAAAGCGTAATATTAATTAGCGTTCCATGCTGGAATTGGAAATTGAAATTAAATCAAAAATATAAAAAGTATAAAAAACAACGCTAGATGTCGTCACTATAAACATTATTGGCGGGCATCGTTCATAGCATTTGTGTTTCCTAATGATACTCGAGAAGAATGACATTTTAAACCTGTCCGTCCTTAAATCTCTCTAATATTATGTATGTGATCGTATTTATCATAGTAGCACAGATTTTCATATGATTATGCGAATGTTCTTTAAACCTTTGAAGAAGTTACTCGCCTCAAATTGACTGAGGAGATTGAACATATCCTTCAAGCTACTTTATGATTTCGATTCACATCCCAATTATTTCAAACAAATTCTATTATTCACGAAGAAACCAACTCTAGTCAATACGTATCATTGGTCAATCCTTTGAATCAGTGGTCTCCAAAGTACGGGGCCCGCAAGATGATTTTATCCGGCCCGCAAAAGAATATTGCGGAAATACGCCGCATACATTTGGCTAGGGTGGTCGCTACTTGTAAATAATTAGCGTTTCCAAATTTAAATCTCCGTTTTATAAGATTTTAAAAGCACAAACACAGTAACATCATCCATATGTTTTGTGATGAAAATATGAGAATTTTATGGTAGTGTTCGTCGTCGTCGTCAATATGCGATAATTTAATTTTACATACTCTGTAATTAGTTTAAAAATTTCTGATTACGATAAAACTCATCTAAAGTTTCCTATGTATTTAATTTTTTACTACGACCCGCTTAAAAGTGTTCAAGTTGTGACCCTCGTTACGATACGTTTGTAGAACCCTGCTTAAAATCATGAAGAATCGATATTAATTACACATAGGTTCATATTAGCAGCAATGAACACGTTGATAAAAACCATAAGTTGTAGCAAATGATTATGATGGGAATTTCATTTGGGTATTCTATCAGTTGATTGGTACGTTTTTGTGTGGTCCTTAACAAAACATTCCAATTTTTGGGATATGATCCCACTTTCCCTCCTACAGATTGCTCGCCATTAGGGCTCTATTTGATTCTTCATACTCTCCAACACTTATCATTTTGTTCTCAAAAATTCCTACCCTCCCCCTTCCTCTTCCACGCTTTCCCAAGGCTCTTTCTCTAACCACCCTCATTAAATACTTTATTATCTTATTTTAACTTAAGGTAGTTTTAGCGAAATATCACTTCACCTAGAACTTGATGAATTTGACTTCATTTTAAAGGTAAAACTCCCATATTTGCAATTATATCAAAATATTTACCATTTCCGGAACTACTTTTCGAGCAATTTCCCTAAATATTTAAGCTGTTTAACATGGGATAGAGTTCAACTGTGCGCTCTAGAAGGAGAATTTAAAAAAATAGGAATTGTTAACACATAACTTTCGTCAAAATCTAACGGTGTGCAGTTAGTATACTATCTCACCTGCTGATAAAAAAACTAATAAATTGCTTACTTCAGCAGTTTTCACAGAATCGCAAAAAAAGTTTTCTGTTGTGAAGGTGTTTTCAACATACAGCGTGAAAATATGAGTCAAATTAAAGACTTATGAAGATATATTTATTTAATTATTAGGAATGTTTGCCATATGTAACTATATTTTTTGTGCCATTAATATCACAATATTTACTTCATACTTCTAATAGATTAGATGCTGAAATAAAGAATAAAATTAGGAAATGGTCTCCATTACGACTATGTAAATATCTCGCTCAAACTACCTCAACGATAGTATATTATGACGAGTTTTCGGCGCGGTATTCGAAATTTAGACGAAATGACATTGAAATATTTTTTTTTTCGAATATTGGACGCGGCGTTGCACCATTATATTTGTTATCAACAATAATGAGAAACGTATTATTCCGCGATCAGGAGAAAGAAATGGAAGGAAAAAGTCTCGATATGGGAGGAAGGAGTTTAAAAAAAAAGGATTATTTTCCAAGTCCGTGAAGTTTTTCGGAGAATCCGGGGGAGGGGTTTGGCAACCCTTGGTTGGCACCCGTGTATGTCGACCGCCGGAACCACGTAACCAAACCGTCCTCGTCGGCACGGCCACACCTCCGCGTTGTGCTCCTTGCGATTTACACAGACACCGGCGCGGCGCACCCCTTGACGGGCGCCCACGCGAGGAACGGAAACGGCTCCGACCGGCGAAGAGAGGGGGGAGTAAGGAGAGTCGATACCGTTCAAACGCACGTGTGCGTCTCCCACATCTTGAGTGAGCCATCACACCAAATACCGCCTGCCTCCCCTCCAATACACCCTCCCAAACCAATCTTCACTCCGAGAACATGTCTCAGCCCTTAGAGCCCGTGGTCCATCCACCTCAACTCCCTCGCAAGAAGTAGAAGAAGAAGTGCACACCTCCTTTGCCTTCGTTTCCCTCCTGCCGGGCTCACAAGATGGTCGACAATGCTTTGGAATAAAGGAGCAGGGGGGCGAAAGCTCTTGTATTCAGTCCATTTGCTCATTTTGTACATACATGCATCCACCTTCCACATCTTAACTCCTTCTAGAATCCCCCCGTATCTCTCGCGCGGAGGACACCATACTCTTAACTCATTTTGTTTTTTCTTTCCGCTCACTCGTCTCCCGCGTGCCGACTTTAGGTGGCACTGCTTTAAGTGAATTTCCTCTTCATTTTTACCGACAACCAGGAGTGTAATATCTCAAGTGTAATACGTTACAGTAAGACGATATTATGTACGGATAATAATATTATTTATTTCTCTAGGAGTAGCTCTCCTTTTGAGCAGACAAAAAATTAATACAATACAATATATATTAAATGATGAAAGTAAAGCAAGAGTAACAAAATCTACAAAATAAACTTTAATTACAATTCAACAAGACATTACTTGAAATAGATTGTTAGTAAGCATATGAGTTCAGGGTGGTATTGAAAAAATAACAATTTCACAATATACAGTATACAGCTATGAAATTTGCAATATATAGATTACAACAGTTGCTTATAAAATACTAATACAGTGGTTACAATATATTACAATAATTATACAATAATTACGTAAGCAATGTGTACTAATACAATACACAACGGTTATACAAATTAGGATCATTGCCTCATTGGCTCCAAAGCCTCCTTCTGAACAATTTCAGTGACCCACTGCCTTTAACATGGTTTGGCAATCCATTCGGAAGCTGCCATAGTGAACGATCTCTCAAATGCGGTTGTCCTAAACTGAGGGGTATACAAGAAACTCGGGTTTACTCTGGTATACTGATTGTGTCTCCTCGGTGAGCCGACCAGTGATGACTTAAAGTGATTGGAGCAATTTTTGTTTATGTACTGGTTTGCATGAAAGTTTACATACGTGTCCTTTTTAGTAATGTAATTACATATATAGAAAAACGTGAAAAAATTACATGTTAACGATTTTGTTTCTAGGCAATCAAATGCTATTTTAACACGTAGCCTTATGGGACTTGACATATATTTCGTAATAATTCGATTGCATATGCAGATATTTCCTCCTAAACGGAAATAACACATTTAATATTATTATAATTGTTTCTAAAAATATCAAGGTATCATTCCGAGTAAATAAAGCGATTATAGATATACTTTTCATTAAATATTGAATTCGTTTAAATTTTGAATAATTTACATTACTGCATGCATGGTGATTTCCACCATGTAAACAGATGTGCTTAAGTGATATATTATCCTAGAATTTTTTTAATTTACTTGAAAGGTTATTAAAATCTGCACGCAATGACTCACGATTACCACTCCAGCCACCTTAACACGTAGCCTGTAGTCACTGCCCCTATGGAGTTATCTCGCGGGGAAGAGGGAGACAATGACTGCTGACGAGACGTTTGGGACTGGGTCGCATAATGCGCGGGTTGTATATTGTTGTAATTGTAGCTGCATTCAAATTTAATATTTGGTCGTTTTCTGAGCACCATTTGATTCATTTCCAACATAGTACCAATAACTCCATCAATCCGCATTTACCCGTGAGGCAGCCACTTGACCCAAAGGGTATTTATTAATTTTTTGCCAATATCCCACGCGAAGGCACAGGGATACGACGGTAATGTCTTCGGTCAGTCATATTACCGTGCCAACTCGACTTGTTGGTACCTAAGCCTTAAGAGAATTATTTTTACAGATTGTTTTCATGTATCGGTTAATATGTTTCATAATTTAATAATAAATAAAGGCTTTTATAGTTTTTGTATCCCTCTAAATTTGAGATACCTATTGTTGTGCTGCTAGTTCGCCACTCGCTCCTACGATCTAGTTGCTGTCGACCCGTCAGGTTAGCTTTTAGCGTCACTGAGCGATAATTACTTTTTTATATCAGCGCCTCCTGTGCTACGACATGAATAAAAGTACCGCTTCCTCGTTGGTACAAGTTCAGTGATTGAGTAAAACCTGACTATCCTAGATTACGTACTCAATATCAGGTTTAGAATAGAATCCGTAGTCTTGTGCTGGATCAAGTATCGTGTGATACTGACTGTAAACCCATGTTCATTTTTATTTCCAATAAACTAGATGGGTAACGTTCCCTGGTGAGGAGCCACTTGCACTGTTATTTGCGAGCTTTTGATAAAAATTCTCTCGGTACCTACTTATTTATTTAAGCATGCTTACCACTATGGAATATATATTGAGATATGGATTATTTTATTGAAAATTATATTAGACATGCGCTACGACATGGATGAAAGTACCGTTTCCACACCAGTACAAGTTATATGATCGTGTGAAACCGCATATGATGGCTCAAATGAAATTGTTAATATTTAGATAATCTACTGGTTTTGGTAGGTTTAAGTTGGTTTGAGCGAGATATTTCCCTAAACACAATAGAGACCATATTAGTATTTTATTTTTTTATTTCAGAAGATGTAAGAAGCATGAAGTAAATGCTGTAATATTAATGGCACAAAAATATGACTGACTTTTTTATTTGACTGAATTCTCAGTAATTAACTAAATATTCATCCATAAGGTTTATACTTGACTCACTCAAGCCGTGCAGTGAATACACCTTCACAGCCGATTTTTTTCGATTCTGAAAAAATGACTGCGATGGGTGATTAATTTATTTTTTAAATAGTTGACAATTAATACAGACCACCCACTGTTAAATTTCTGAAGAGAACAGTGAGCTAAAAAATTCTCTTTTTCTTTAAAATAACGAATCCCTGGAAAGCATATCCGTACCATTTCCCTTGTAAAACGGCTTGTATTTTTTGGCAAATATCTTGACAAGCATGATTGTAAGTGGTTGATATTTTATTATCATTGGAAAGATAAGGTATTTTTCTTTATGATGAGGCCAAATTCATTGATATTAATGTAAAATAATATGTCGCCTAAACTCTATTCAATTAAAGTTAGTAAAAATCCTGTGTATTTTTATTGCATGATATTCCTTTCTTAATTTCAGCGTACATCGTATCCTTCTTTATCTCGTCCATAAAACCTATTCTCTTTCTTCCCGTTCCCTGCTTACCCAACATCCCCCTTTGTCACGATCTTAAGTAACCTTTCGCCCCTCATTATCAATGCCAACCACCCGATTTTCCTCTTAATCTCATTCAGAAGTTCTTTTTACTAAGCCAATAATACTAAGCACTCCCTTTTTGTCTTAGTTTTGGTCCACCTAACTAACCTTCGCCCTAAATGTCAAGTACCGACTAGTATACTAGGCGTTTTTCTGGATCACGTGTCGTGTGATAGCGGCTGAAACGTCTCAAATAGCATCCGCAGGTGTTCTGTATGAATGATTACAAAAAAATAAATAGCGATAAAGGTTTTGCGTTCTCCTTTCCTCCGTCATAAACCCCTCCAACCAAAGCTCCAGCTGCGCGGGCAGAGTCGACGAGGACGGGGGTATAAAGTGTTTTATCACCGGGCGATTGATTCTTGACGCCAGTATTTATGAATATCCCGGTTATGTTTCGTTTGTCGTCGATTATGTTCGTGCTTGTACCCTTTCCGTTTCTCCGCCAGAAGAGATGGCAACCGCAAAAAGAAACTGGTTTATCTGAACGGACGGAAGCATGGATGCGAACAAATTAAGTGGTGACGCATGCACTCTTGGTGGGCACGGGTTGTCCGACGCGAATTATGAATGAACTTTGATGAAGGACGGATATTCCATCTTTGCAAGGAAACTTTTCCGTAAAGTGATTAAAATTATGTAAAGCCTAAGGATAACTTCTTGTTTTTTCATTTCTCACTGGAACCTCTGACGAGGGGGATATTTTTTTAAACTTTCGTGTCGGGCGTTTCTAAGGTAATAGTGGAGCTGTGCGTCACAACTAGTGGAATGGCAGGATCATGTTACTTGGCAACTCAATTCCGAATTTATATTTTGTCAACGTAAATCACGGCGGGTTTCATTGAAATAAACGTCACCACGTGAAGGACAGGACCAATGATTTGGTAAAAGTCACAAGCGTTACTAACGAGTGATATGTAAAAATATTTTCTTATTCGACAAAAGACAATGTTTGGCAGATGTCTCAGCAGGTAAAACATTTCTGTATACAAAAGGGTACTCCTGCCAACTTTATAATTTGGCAGCAAAACATGCGTTTGCTAGGATGAGTAAAAGAATATGCTAATTGCAGCGGGTATCTGAGATTTGTTTGCGGTAAAAGTTGGAGAGATATGGCTGGAAGCAAGTCTTTGATGAATGAATGTAGTTGGACGCTCCGATTAAGGGCGTGTATGAATGGGCATGCTTTTTTTGTTTGAATATGTTGAGAGAACGGATAAGATTCGAATAATGAAGCAGATTTATGATAGAGAAATAATTGCGTAAGAGAGTCTTGGGTGACTGTATAGGAAGATATTCTTAAGATATGGAACATTTGGAATCTTGAGAACAGGATAGCATATGTTAAGCATTGCGTGAATGGAATATAAGTGGAGGAGGTATGCAAGGATGGGTCAGTATGGAGGTACTTATTAAAGCTGGATCAGCTTTACTGGCCTATCACCGATAAATAAATTCTTTTGACTGTGTCTACCCGGAATCGGAACTGCATGATTGGTTGTATGCATGCATTCATAAAAAAATGCATCACACACTCAGTGATTCAACCCGAAGGTTGGTTTGGATAGTTGAGATAGTTAGAAAGTAAGTCACAGGCGTGTGAAGTTCACAAATTCATGGTAGGGGGCCAGTTCCTTTCCCTGGGCCACCTCGCACTCCGAGGATTTTTTTTTGTTTGAGGGTGTCCAAAGGCTTCACATTTTGAATTTGATTTGAACCCAGGACCTTCGATCAGTAGACAAGCGCTCTACCCACTAGGCCACCACGCTCCCCAAAAAAATGCATAGGCAACCATTAATCTGAATATTGGTTTGCTACAGCTCTCCACTACCCATTCCCATTTCAACTAGCCATTTTATCACGTAATTTATCTTCATTATATTATTTGTTATGGGTTTCATGATCGGTGTTCCATACTTTGTCGTCATCGGACATTCTTACAATTTATTTCAACTTCCATAATTTTTACTAGACGCTTTATGCGAACTAGTGCTAAGAGTGCAGGACTAAATATAAGGGTGGGAGTAACATTTTGAGCACCTAGCAACAGTGGTGATTTAGTGGTAGGGATATCAGATGCGGTGATATCAACATTTTCGGGTGACGTCCGCTTATGTTGTTTAGGATCACAACAGTTGGTGTCCTCAGGTTAAGGACAATTCTTCATCCTTCACCTGAGGACGCCAGCAGGATAGCTGGATAAAAACTGTTGTGATCTTAAACAACATACGCGGACGTCATCCGAAAAATATTGATATCTTCTGATCAACGCTGCGGAAACCTGCGAACGAACATATCAGATGCCGAATAGCTCTGGTCGAGGAAGCCTTTTACAAAGGAATGGAATTTATGAGAGTGGGACTATGAGGAGAGGCATAAAGAAAAGACTAGCAACACTATATTTCAAAGCATGGTGCTGTATTGGCCGGAAACTTGATAGTGGCGGAGAGAGGATGTACGTAGACTGGAGGTATTTGAGGCGTAGGTTTGGAGAAGAAAGTTGAGGGTAAGCAGGGTAGCCAGAAAAGCGACCGAGGAAGTGTTGTGTACCATAGGAGAGGAGAGCAAGTTGGAGGTGGAGATTTGGAGAAGGGAGAAGATATGGATGGAGGACGTGTTGAGATGTGAGGGCTTGCGTAAGAGGGTGATTGAGGGGAAAGCGATGGGGAAGCGCGGAAGAAGAAGAAAGAGGATAGGAATATTGTACGACATAAGGAGGTGCAGAGGAGGTGAGAAACTTGAGTTGGACCTGATGGAAAGGAAGTTATGTGCAGTAAAGTTGAAGGATTCCCTAGAAAGGGGAAAGTTAGGAAAAGGAATGCCCAAAAACCTACCAATCAGCCGGTAGAATGCTCGATGTTGATAATCATTAGAATGTATACAAATCATTGTAAAATGCATCCTCCGATTCCGCATTCTTAAACAGATTCATCAGCCCAGGCGTCCTCCTTTATTATGAATTTCGAAGAGCCTTTAAAGGAACAAGTTGTTAGAACGTGGCATGGAGCAAATATAGATACAGAGTTCCGTGGTGGCGCGCCTGGCACCACAGGCTACGAAATAATAGGCTACTTAAGAAGAAATTAATGCTTTATTCTGATGAATTTGTAAGCGATACAATTTCAGCTGGTGTCACCCTATCATAGAGATACTTGAATGTGCAAAGTTCATAGTGATTTAAGTACTTTTCTTGGACTGGGATTCGAACTCATATCTCTCAAAGCTTTCACCAGTATTCTCTTTTAAAGAGTCTAATTAATATGCCTATTCTGTCAGAAGTTTGTTTAGAATTTTCACAAAACTATTTTTTCCTCAACTCTCGGTAGGAATGCTTCATTGGTGATTCTCTCTGTCCATTTGATCTTCCTGCCGTGGACATTTAAACCGACTCATTCTCGATTGCGTCCTGAGGATTCTTCCCGAGTCTCACCGACGCGCAGTTTAAACCATTGCTCTCAACGCCCCTTCTCCAGAGTGAATAAAACTCTCTTTTTAAGTAGATAGCGCTCTCTTCATCTCGACTCGGCCCTGAAATTGAATCATCGAAGCAAAGGACTCTCCGTGAAGGATGAAACCTCACGGTTGAACAGCGCAAACCTCGTCAAAGGAAGCGACTCGATTTAATTCCTTGGAAGGAATTCAAGAGTTGAAGTTATACGGAGGGCAAATGCCAAGTGTGGGGGAATAGACGCGTATGAAATTTATTCAGCGGCAATACTGAGACGAGAGAGATTTGTCCGAGCAGCGCTTGGAGTGCCTTCAAGATGTTGGAATTACGAATGGACTGTGAAGGTGGGGGAAGCCAAGTGGTGGGATCTTAAAATTAAAAGACTGAATTATGACCCTCTGGTGGGCATTGAGGAGCTAAAGAGATCTTAATACGGGAAGGGCGAGCAGGAGCTGATGCCTTCTTATAAAGAGGGACGGTCCGCTCAAAAAGGAAGCGAGGATTTAATCTGGAAGCCTCTACTGAAGTCCAACGGGAATTTAAGGGATATTTTTATTGGCTGCCGTAGGGAAGCGGGCACGGGAAATCCGCATCCGTTATTAAAAATTCCTTATTGCTGCCACTGCAGAATTATAGTTGGCCAAGCCACATTGGGCATGTGCATCATATAAATATGTACATGGGTTCATGTGACAAAGTTTGCGATAAAAGAAGCATTTTTTAAGGTCAGATTAGCGTTTCAAACTTTTGGACTTATTTTTCTTTCCGTTTCGTCGATTAGAGGGTCGGAATTCAAATCCAAACTTGTGATTACACAGTCAATACAGTAGCTTCCTGTCAACTTTTCTTTTCATGTGTCACTAGTTCAATGAATCAGTCATTTCATTAGTGTTCATTGACTCAAAATTGCCATTGATTATGCAAAATGAAAATCACCGATATTCAGTTTTCTTAGTAAGAAGACTTCCCTTCCATGTGTATTCAATGTATTCAGCTTGTTGGAATACCACTATTGGAACAAATTTCCCTTAGAAGTGGGCGTTGTTAGATCTGAAATCCCTATACCTACAAAACGCCATGAATGAAGTATTCTCAGGTCTTCCAACAGGTCAGGTATTTAATTTCCGACGTTTCAATGAAGACGATGGTGGAGGCAGTCATCGAAGCGTCAGTAACAAAATACCTGACCTGGTGGAAGACTTCACTCACAGCATTCGATAGGGAAAAACCAAATCCTATACAAAGCACCATGTTTTAAAGTTTTAAAAATTATTATTTAAGTAGCATAGAGTTCAAAATATATTAACTGCGATTATCAGTCCACATTTGCTCTCTTCTATAGATTTAGGTAAGGAACTCCTTCATTAGCCAACAACACTATGAGCGAAAAACTATATAATATTCTTGTAAAATTATTATAATACGGGTATATGCCGCGTGTTCTTTCGGTTGGCCCGACATTTCTTGGCCCACTGCTGGCCATTTCTTCATGGAAATGAGGGTTGCTGCCACTGGTTGCTCTTATATATCTATCCCCGCTAAGTTGTTCAAGTGGGAGAGTTGGAAGGAGGGAGTTGGAACAGGAGGGGAAGGGGGAGGTAGGAATTTTTTTCGGATTAATGGGTTCCATGTGCTGCTGATTCTGCCACCATCTCTGTTGAAATTATGTTTATTTTTCTTTATCTCGATGATGACGGATGAGTTTGAATCTTCCCACCTTAGCGACTTTGGATTTTTTAAAGTCGATCGCGTGCCCCAAGGATTCGTGCTCAGCCACTGTAGACTTATGTTTGCCCCAAACTCAGTTTGTGCTCTTCCAGCCTAGTGTTGTCTGAGCGTCCTGCCCCCCAATGTATTTTTTACCGCATGTTCCGCAGGGATTTCGTATACCCCTTCGATTTGTAGTTTTTTTCAATCCTTCACATTTCCTATGAGGTTTTTTACTTACACCTGTGCTTTAAAGTTTCCTAATATCATATTTACGAAGGACGTTGCTTATCGGTCGTGCCTTTAATGCACGGGAGGAAGGCTTTCTTCTGGTTGGTGATGTCCGTAGTTTCGTATGGGTTCCCATTGTTTTTCTTCTTTGTCTTGTTGAGATTTCGGGAGATATCTACGTTGTAGTAACCATTTAGGCACAGAAAAGCTTTCAATTTTTGTTTCCCTGATGGAAAATTCTTTGTATCACTCAGCCGAATAGATCGCTCAATTATTGTGCTCATAACAACGTTTATCTGGGAGATGAGTTCTTGGAGATACCGCTTCGTTGACGTGGGTTTTCTATACACGGCGTGACCCAGGGTTCCGTTATCATTTTTTTCAAGTGACCAGCAGTGGGTCACTAAACGTCGGGGCAACCGACACAACACGTGGCATACACCCGTATTATAATAATTTTACTAGTCATTATGAGCCGCGAAAGCTTCAATGAAAAAATGTTCGGGTAAAATAAATTTTTGCTTACGAGATTTCCGTTAACTTTAGTAAAATTAACGTCGTTATTTGCCTTACCATTAGTATTATAGACTTTGCACTTAACTCCGTAGTAGGTCGCTTGCTGTATGTTTGCCTTGCTTTTAAAAGCCTTTCCATATTTACCGTGTACTGACGAATGAGCTACCTACTTTCTTAAGGCTTTTGATAGCGTATAGGAAAGTCACCATGACAGCATTTTATGAGTAGTTTTTGATTGAATTTCTGAAAAATAGATCTACAGGTGGGATGGTGAAGGGTGGAATGATCAAATCCGCTTAAATTCTCACCTATGTTTATTTTAGAGAATGGAATTACACCAGTACGGGAGGGGTCGATCACTGCATCAGAACTGCTCTGCGCCACACAGGGCGCCTTTTTATATCCGCCTCCGAGGCTTCTAGAATGCGTCGGAGGCGGCTTCTCGAAGGTTCGAGACACTTCGTGGAGGAGCGCCGGCAACTCGAGGCCAGCATCAAAATCTCCCTCGCGTAGTTACGCGAGGTGAGGAACGCCAGCAACTCGAGGCCGGCGTCAAAAGTGGTCCTCACGACGTCGCCACAGCAGAACCCCGCGGAGAAAGGGAGGGAGGAAAGGAAAGGGTTTCAACGGAAGTCGGAATCTGACTCGCCGTCCGGAACGGGTAGTTGAGTCGGCCGGTATCTCCTTAGGCTGCGGCTCTGGCTGCGGCAGGGATATGGTGTCAGTGGTGGAGTAGATGGGGTGGTGTTGGTGGGCACTGGGTCTGTTGCCGCAGGGTAGGCCGGTTTGACTCGGTCTATGTTGACTTGAACCTGGCGGCCACGGAGAAGCAGGGTAACAGTTTTGTCATTCCGGTGGATCACAGGGTGAGGCCGGAGTATGATGGCTGAAGGGCGCCACGCACCGTGTCATCCCGAAGGAAGAGAGAGAGCCACGTAGGTTGGCCACGAGGGCTTTCAGCGGAGCTTGATGCTCGGCGGCTGTCGGTAGGAAGCGCAGGTAAAAATTGATCATTCCAAGGAAACGGCGAAGACCACGAGCCATTGAGGGCCGTTTGAAATCTTGGAGCGCGGTGATGTGGTCCGGCAGCGGACGAGTGCCTGCGGTGGAGACCTCGAAACCCAAAAGTGTGACTGAAGTTGCTCCAATTGTGCTCTTCTTGACGTTTATCAGGATGCTATGATCACTGAGGCGTTGGAAAAGAATTCGGAGTAAGAGATGTGAGTGAGACAAGAATTTTACCGATGCTCGGCAGGGCTTCGTGATGAGACGAGAATGTCATCTATGTAAGCGAAGCAAATGTCGAGGCCTGAGAGGACTTCATCGATGAATCGCTGAAATGTCTATCCAGCGTTGCGAAGCCCGAAAGTCATAAATGGGAATTCAATTAATCCGAAAGGTGTAACTATCGCTGTTTTTGGAGTGTCATCCGAATTGACAGGGATTTGAGTGTAGGCCTTCACTGTGTCAATGACGGAGAACACGGTGCATCGTCTAAGGTGATGGCTGAAGTCATAGATGTGCTTAACGAGATACCGGTTAGGAATTACGCGGGCGTTTATCGCAAGATAATCTCAACAAGGTCGCCATCCGTCGGTTATTTTTCGGCACCATATGAAGTGGCGATACCCACGGGCTATCTGAGCGACATGCTGTGTCTTCGAGGAGTATCGAGTCGAATTCAGCATTTGCGATTCGAAGTCGGTCTGGGGCTAGACGGCGGGGCTGATGGTAACCGGTGGTCCAGGGGTGGTCCGGATGAAGTGTAGAGTTAAGTGACGAATTTCCCTCGGTGTACCGACCGGACGCGCGAGGTCCGGGAACTCGGCGAAGATGTCGTGGTATGGAGAGTCGTCCGACAGAGCCTTGATGCTTTGTTGAGTGACGTTTGCAGTCTGTCAGGGAGTGGAGAGACCTGTGTGTCCATCGACGAGGCATTTGTGGTGACAATCCAGGAGGAGCTGGAAGTGGTCCGGGAAGTCGGATCCAATAATAGGCAGAGAGACATCGGCAATAATGTATCGCCATGGGAAATTCCGGCGCAGGCCGAAGTTGAGGTTCAAAGGTAAAGAGCCGTACGTCTTAATAGAGGAGTCGTTGGCCGCACTCAGCATGTTATCCTTCGGATGGCATCGACCAGGAAGGAGTCCCCGCGTAAAGCAGCAAAGATCCGAACCGGTGTCGATGAGAAACTGATGACGGCTTGCGCGGTCAGTGACGTAGAGGCGGGTTCCCCGGTGGTGGCAACCGTTCACCGCTACAAACGGTCGCCGCTGGAGTTTGACTGATGCACGTGGTTGTAGGGCTTGGTGCACTTGTTGGCTTTATCCCCGATGTGGCGGTGGTACCAGCAGATATCGTAATTTCTGGGAACGGAGGCGTCGCGACGTCGGGAGTATGAGCGGCTGTGCGATCGGGAGCGTTGGCGCAGATCGTTATCTTCGGTCCGCAGATGCATAATCTGACGGACATAATCCTCGATACGGTTCGCGAGCGAAGGCGGGTCGATCCCTGATAAGGGGGCTGCGGTGGGAACTGGAGGCGCGGCTGACGGTGCAGGTGTGGCAGGCGCGCCGGGCGCGGCGTGTACGGCGGGCAGCATGACGGATGGAGTCACTTCAACAATTTTGTCGGCTAGGAGGGCGAGTTGGTCCTAGGGCAGGTCAGAAGACTGGGTCTGCAGGATCACCTGTACGTAGGAGGGCAGGCTCTGGAGCCACAGTGTACGGAGCAAGTCGTCGTGCACGGCAGTAGTGCCAGCTAGTGACTAAAGATGCCGTAGAAATTTTGACGGCTTACGGGTGCCCATATCTTCCTTCATTAAAATTTGGCACAAGCGTTGACTTTCTGACAGCGAAAGTTGTCTGATTTGCTCACTTTTTAATCGCGTATAAGGATTAGTAGTTGGCGGGGTGCGGATGATGTCCCGAACTTCATAGGCGTGCTGGCCCTCTAATTGACCGGCTGCGTACGCGAACTTGGTGGCCTCCTGGGTGATTTGTGCCACGGCGAACTGGGGTTCGACTTGTGAAAACCACAGGTCTAAATCATCCGGCCAGAAGGGGGGAAGTTTGACGCTCACCCGATTGATAGCGTCAAACTGCTGTAGCGGTGGATGTGGTGCGGGTGGTGGCTTATGTTGCTGCTCGGCATGCTGCTGACCTGATTGCTGTTGGGGTGGTGCTTGGCAACGAAGTTGATGTACAAGCACCTGCTGCTACTAGTTGATGGCTTGCTGGTGCTCGAGGATTTGTGCCAGCTCCTGGTTTTCCTGACGAAGTTGGTCAAGCCGTCTCTGTAGTTTCTCGAGAGACCGCTGGAAGTCGGCGCGAAGGATATCGAAGCGCAGGAGAGAGCGGAAGGCTGCGCGAAATTTGGCGTAATCAGTGGCGAACGGCACTCAATCACGTCGGGGTCACCAATATTGATGAAGGGTGGAATGATCAAATCTGCTTCAATTCTCACCTATGTTTATTTTAGAGAATGGAATTACACCTGGACGCGAGGGGTCGATCACTGCGTCAGAACTGCTCTGCGCCACGCAAGGCGCCTTTTTTTATCAGCCTCCGAGGATTCTAGAATGCGTCGGAGGCAGCTTCTCGAAGGTTCGAGATACATCGTGGAGGAACGCCGGCAACTCTAGGCTGGCGTCAAAAGTGGTCATCACGACGTCGCCACAGATCGTTTAGTTCGACGATAGATAATCCGATGGCGAGGACTGGGAGTGATGTAAACATGAAGATAGTAGAACGAGGGGACCGCTGAAGAGTAAAGTGACGCCTTTTGACAGAATTTACTCCTTAAATGCTCGGTCTTATAATGTCCGATTGACCTTAACCATGAATAATTAACCCAAGCAACCCACAAGGAATTAGAAATTATTTCATCGGTGGTCAACGAAGTTGACTTGGGGTGTCTTGAGTGGGGTCTGTAGCTTTTTTCTTAGTAAATGCACACTGCATGTCATTTCTTACGAAAGATATCGCACCAACGTCACATCTATAAAGTGGGAGGAGTACACATTAAGGTGTTAGATGTGAGATGGAGTCAGATTCCTGGGAGCCACAGTAACTTCAGACCTAGCGTAGCAGCTGTTTTTTGTTTATATTTCAAAAAGAAGTACAGTAAGTTGCTGCTACTATGGAATATTTAGATGTACAAGTTTATTTTCTAAATGATGAGATGAACTTCATTGTAACCCTGTATTTAATGAGTAGTACCTAGATAAATCGTGATAACCGTCTTTGAGAAAAAATACATAGGAATTACAGTAAACAAGGACGAAATTGCGAAAAGAGGTCATCAATAGCAATTACAAAAAGGATCACTCACTCAGTGATTCAACCCGAAGGTTTGTTTGGATAGTTGAGGGTAGAGCTCACCCCGGACTAAGCCACAGGCGTGAGAATTTCAAACATTGAGGGTAGGGGGGCCAGTTCCTTTCCCTGGGCCACCTCGCACTCCGAGAATATTTTATTCGGGGGCGTCCAAAGGCTTCACCCGGAGTTGAACCCGGGACCCTTGGGTCAGTAGCCAAGCACTCTACCCACTAGGCTACTACGATCCCTACAAACAGGATAGTAATGAATAATTTTCACCTTAAGAAATTGTTTCAAAAAATTCCGAACTCGGTAACCAGGCTGGAAATGAACCGAGCTTCCAACCCTTCGGCCGCGTGTAATGATTTCTCTCCTAGCATTGCTCGGTTGAAAGTTCATTGCACTTCGATGGGCAGTGAGGTTGGCAAAATTTGCTATTGGTTTAGGTGAAATCATGAAAGAGGACGATCACCTTCATTCGCATCACCTTCTAGCAGGAATGTATCAAAATAAAACATTCCCAGGTCAAAAAAGGTTTTTTGTGCCAGGAACTTTCAACCAAGCTCTATCGATTATTTTTTTCCTTGAGTCAATAATGATAGATTAGACGGTGAAATACTGTGTTTCAATGTGGACTTAAAAACTTTAAAATAACATGCTTTGCTCCCTATATTTGACCCATCCCGATTATTTGTGGTGAATATTCTTCAAATACCGAGTGTTTGTTCCACCTTCACCTGCCGATCTTGCTGAGCTGAGAAATCGAATTTACACCGCAGTTGTAGGAGCCACGCCTAATATACTGGTTGAAGTTGGGCAAGAAATTGACTTTAGGTGGGATGTTGAGATAGAACAAAGCCTAAGGATTATCTTAGCAGATTAAGAGGAAAATCTGGGGCAATACCAAAGCCATTTTTTTAATTGTTTGTGAAAACGTAATTATATCTTGCACCAAAACTATTTTCATTACTACCTAGTACTAACTCCACTAACCACAGTTGGTAAATTATTGAAGAGATTAAAAATGTGGTTATTATCTACGTCTAATTTTGAGCCTTTTCCTAAAACACCTGTGTGATTTGATCTGATATGTATAGTCAAAGTATTGAGCTACTAAATATTATATCATTATATATAATGATTATACAATGATAATAGCCTGCCAGAAAATAATTTTCGTTTTTCATTATTTCAAGAATTTTTTGTCCAAACCACTAGCCCACTACCTTAAAATTATAGTTGATGGTAACACCAAAACAGGTTTATCCTCCAGTGGACCTACATTCCACCGTAAAAAGTATATTTATTGCGCATAGCACCTTTTATTGTATATCGATGTAATACGCTTTTATATGTCTGCTTAGTGAAATAGATCTTCTTTCATTCATGCCTACAGTATCACAAATGGAAGTCACATTGAACCAAATTAATCGTTTCATAGAAACTTGATGTATTTTGCTCTAAAATGATAATTTGAACATATCTGTAAGCAATTGTAACAGATGTTTATATGCTTTTAAATTTGTCAAGTCCGTATTGAAACACTCTGTGAAGTCTTAGCAGTTTAATCATCTAAAAGTCAAAATCTACCACCGCAGCTTATCCGTGTCGCTTATTGAGCACCGTCGATATTGGAACTCAATGATGTTCAGAATCTTGCCAATAATAATAAGAAAAACCTTGCCAAATAATTTATTCGTTTCCGAATGAATTGGAGACAATTTGGAGGCGAGAAGAGGCGATATGTGGCAACAGTTGGCCTTTTAACGCTCCATGCCTAATGATCGTTAAGTTCGGTGGTTGATACTCACATGGAGGAAGGGAAGGAGTGTTGGGTAAAAGAAAGTGGGACGAGGAGAAGGGGAGGGAAGGAAATAGATGTTTTTCGAGAGGAGTGGCCGGCTCCTTAAGACACTTGAGCTGCCTCTGGATCCGGTCACTCCTTGCTGCTGTCGAGGCAGTAGAGGAAAGAGGAAAGATTTGGAGTCTCCAAATAAGAAGGAGCAAAGATGCGCGGTAGATGGGGAAAGCATCGGCGAGACGAGTTATTCTGTGAAATAGCAATAGAGATAGTGATATAATTATTTATAAACTTAAGAATATGCGTAGTGGGCCACATTAGCCAAGTTGGTAATGCATCGACCTGCCAATCCAAAGATGATGAGTTCGGAATCCACCTCGGATGTGGATGATTCGTTAGCCTTGAGACGATGTTGTTGGTTTTGGTGGCATGGGACGTATCTGAACAGGCGGATCACCTCAATGAAAAACCACTATTTCACAGTTTTGCGTTTTAAACGTATCGAAAATTGGGACAATCACTGCACTGGTACTCGAAACTAGAGATCTTGAGAGACGATACTCATTCCCCTATGAGAATAAAGACATGAACAATTCAATCTATTCCGATGAATTTGAGTTTACTTGGAGGGATGTGGAGTATTGGCACAGGGAGGCCAAAATCGACAATGGTTCTAATAACATTTGTCAAAATCCACCATGCTTTTCAAAGTTTAATCCCGGAAAGTTATAGTTAAGTTGTGGCAAAACGTGAGAGAAAATACTTTTAAAAAAGAAAATTTTACTCAGACGTAATTTTCAACGTGAGAATCATGCCTATAATTTTCGTGTGATTGAGTATAATCAAAAAGGTATGGACCCTTAACAGGTTCAGTGAAGGGAAAGGAATAATCTTGTTATAAATTAGGTACATGTGTAGGTATAAAAAAACTAAATGGTTTTTTCAATATTTCCTTCTCATTTCCCTCGCTTAAGATAGACATAAACAATGAACTTATGCATCGCTTTTTAAAATAACTGTCGGGTTTGCAGATTTTTTACTAATCTCTTAAAATTGGAAACGCCGCCTTTTCTTGTCCATAGGTTATAGCTTTAAGTTAGGTCTAAATAAATAATTTACACAATTTTCCTTCTGTACTACTTCCAAACGTATACAATTCGTCAAAAATCACTGACTAAACGGCAAGGCGCCTAAGAAACTGGCTAAGAACATTGTGGATGTGCTTGTCCTAGGGAGCTCGGAGTTGAATGGAGTTCTATGTATGACGTTGAGGGGAGAGATAGTCATCCAATCGTCAATTGTTTTGTTCGTCAGCTTGGAACGTCTTATTGTGAAGGATTACTTGACGTCTGTTCGTGTACACATGACCTCTTTGCAATATCGACGAAGCAGACGTGCTGAACTGACACGGGTAACGCGTGACCAGGCCAGTTAGCTATTTGCTGCTCAATAAATAAGTTTCCCTGAAATGGTTGAGATCTATCATCATTAAACTCAACGCTACGAGACTGCTATTCCTATAGCGTGCGCAAAATCTTTACATAAAATAGCACAAGGAGAAACCTATTTAGCCAATTTGTATATACCTACTATGTTATTATTGCTTGTACGTCATTGGACGGAAAAGCAGTCTCCACGCTCCACCCCCGAAAAGCTTCCTGCTAAGTAAGAAATAAAATTATTTCGATGATCACTACGCAAATTTTACGTTATTACACACAAAGTACCACTTTCTTTACGGAAAACCCATCAATGTTGCTCTTTTAATGTCCTAGTTCAAATATGGTTTAATTTTTTGAGGAGGTGAGTAATGAAATACTTTGAAGCACGTAATAATTTTTCATAACAAAATAATCATTGTCATAACGTTTCGAAGTAGTTATGAGATTCATACCTTTTGTTTGTATCCTTTAGACTGTTATACTTAAGGAACATTTATATATTTAAAGTTACAAGATTATATTATGTTGGAAGTGCAATGTGCCAACTATTAATGATTAATGCATGCACTATATAGGCAAAAATCAAAATCTTTCAGTTCCCAGACCAAGATTATCATTATCTAAAAGATCCTTTTTGTATATGGGACCTAAAGTGACTATTGCTTTACCGCAGTTTTAACTGCGTAGGTTTCTCAAAAATTGTGAAAATTATCGCAGCTTTCTCAGTAAAATATTGAAATTTGATTTTTAAGGTTTATTTATATTCTCATGTTTTTTTAAACTGTTAATTACCATTCCTTATGCTGATTTTTATGGAGATGATTATTAATTTCCATCATGTGGTAGATGCTCAACTCTGGCACCTGGTATTTTGGAGTATAGGTACCTAAAACTTTCAAATATATTATACAGAGCTTTGTGGAAATATATACCTATATATCGAGAAGGGAAGGAGTATCTTCTTGGAGAAAATAGAACTCGGAGACGGAGGAAACGGAAAGACATATCTTTTCGAAAGGAGTGGCCGGCTTCTAAAAGAGTTCTGCTCTGCCTCCGTCTGGATCCAGCCTTACTGACTCCCTTGCTGCTTCTGTTGCTGCCGAGACATGAGGAGAGAGTGAGAAAGAAAGAGATTTAGTGTCCTTAAAGGAGAGAGTGGGGGGGGATGCCCAATAGACGTGGAAGGCAATGATTATGGAGATGCGGTGTTCTGGAAGAGCGAATGTGTTTGTGCGTGCGTGGAGTGGGTGCGACCAGCGAGTGGTCAAGTGAGATTGAATCCTTGGTGGGATGGGCGGATGAATGAGGAGCAAAGGAGGAATGGGAAGGTTATAGGGATGGGTGGGGAGGAAGAGGGGGTAACAGAGTGGAGAGTGTGAGAGGGAAGGAGTGCTTGGAGAGGCTTCCTTCCTCCGTCCACTGTATAAAATCGAACAGGGGTGGTTGTTAAAAGGCCTACCCTCGGTCTTAAAGGTGGGTGGAATTAAGACATTTCTCGGGTTAATGCGAGTTGAGAAGCACTGGCTGCGGAGAGGGGGGAGAGAGAGGTGAGGAAATGGTGTGGCTGGGGGGGGGGGGTAGGAAGGGAGTTAAAGGTGGAGGGAAATCCTTCTCCACCTCTTCCTCCTTCCTTACATTCGGCGTGGGACGAAGAGACTTGGCCAGTGAAGACTGCTGCCGGATGAGGAAGGGGGAGGGAGGAAAAAAGCAGTGGTAGATTGAGATATTCAGTGAGACAAGTCCATTTATAAATTTTATTTCTTTAAAAGAAAAAGAATTCCACCAGTACCACTGTCCCTTTCTTTCTCCACTCCACTTCTCTCTTCCTCTCTCACTCTCTCTCTTCCTCTCTATCTCTCTCTTTGCTCGCCTCACTAATCCAGTTTCAACCTTACTATCCCTCTGCGTTAAACGCATGCGCCGAGTTCAGCCATTGTTGCCAGGTTAACATGAAGTAGAGGCATCGTGTATTTTCAATTTTTCCTCTAAAAAATAATGAATTCCACCAGTTCCGCTGTCCCTTACTTTCTCTACTCCCTCTCTCTCTCCTTCTCTACGCACGTCTCACTAACCCAGTTTCAACCACATCCCTCTGCGTTAAACACATGCTAAGCGGTCAGCCATTGTTGCCAAGTTGAAGTGAGGAAAATATATCGTTCTTCCTTTTATTTCACCGTTGTGGTGATATCACGTCTACGTTTATAGAGTTAAGAAGTTCAACTTTTGTAAAGGCCAAAAGGCATTTTGCTCGCCTCACTAATCCAGTTTAAACATTACCGTTCTTTGCGTTAAACGTAGCGACACGGTTAGCCATTGTTGCCAAGTTGACGCGATGAGGATTCTTGTTTCTTTATCAACATCTACATTTACGCAGTACCCTACACGCGACCTTAAGGATACGTGGCAGGGGGTGGTCCCAAATCAGGCCGGTACTAACCATAAAACACACTATCATGATATTATTAGGTATTTTACTAAATTTTTGCCCAAACACCGGAGATAAAGATACCTAGACACCCGAGGAATTTCAGCCGGGAGGACGGGTATCACCTACACGACACCTGTAAGAATCTTCCACGCAGAAACGGCCAACACCAACAAATTGGCGCCAACAGGTGAAATAGCACCAACCAATCAATAGGTACCAATGGGCTCATATAAAGTCATAAAAAACCGGCATTAGCACTTCGACCTGAAGACGCCTACTGGAATGCAGACGAAACTGTTGCCTAAAAAAATAATTTGGTGAACAATCGAGAGATGTAGCCGTTACTATTGCGATACAACTTCAACCTATCTCTTTGTTTCCACGTATTGACAGCAAAATTTATCGATTCAATATAGCGAAACGCTCATGTTTATAGACTCATTGTTCCCCTGTGACGTCGAATGGTTTTGCTTGAGCTATTCTTTACTTGATGCAATTAGCGAAACATAGTTTGTTGATTTCTTCCTTATTCCTTACCTTAACCTTAATTCATCCGATTCCCATTTTTTTACGCTTCTTTGACTTCTTTCCCCAGATGAATAGTGCTGCAATTGAAACATTCTAAATGTCCCCTGAGATGGATAATGTTAGGTGGATAAAATCCGCGGACTGGACGATCCATTGGTTTACAAAGGATGTTTGATGTCAACCATGAAATTTTCGCTTGAGCTTCATTTTTCCCTAGTCATTACAAAGACCATATTCTAATTATATTTTGAAATTTGAACTGCTTTAGGAAGCATGGAAAAATATTGCAATACTATTGACGCATGAACAGTTTTTTATGACTGAACTTCTCAATAACAAACGATATATGTATACGTTTTATTGAATAGAATCGTTATTATACTTAAACAATTGTAGTGTTTTAGTTAACTTCTTTGTTTTACAACGTACATTGAAAATGTCTCCACACAAACGTTTTTTGCGGTTTTGTAAAATTTATTACATTGATTAAATAATTTACCATTAAAAAAAATGAAGAAACTTACGAGCTACTTTCAATTTTGTTTATAACGTGATCTGTGCATTCAGTAGTTCTCTTTATTTTTAATTATGGCTCCCTGGAGCACATAGCCGTACCAAATCCCATTCATACCGGCTTATAGATTTTTGGTTAATATTTCGGATAAAATCTGATTACTAGTTGATATTTTGGTATCATCAGAAATATAATATATTTTACTTCATAATGTGACAACATTCACTGAAGACTTAATGTGTAGTAATATCTCGGTAAAATTGCTTAAATAACGTTCCTGAATGCCCGAAATCATTTGGTAAGGAAACCATAAGGTTTCCCCCATTCCTTTTCTCGAATGCCTTCGTTCAAATTAGTGCATACTTCAATTCAAAATCTCTGTTAGCCTAACTTTCTTATACAATGGTGAACATGCGTAACTTTTTATAACTCTTTGTGAAGTGTGTTCTAAATTTGAAGTTCGTATTGTTGCACATACAGCACAAAACATTTGTCATAAAGAACTTTGTTTTACTACATTATATTTTGTTATAATTATGTAAAGACTAAATGTAAGCATACAAAAAGCATGTTGGGCAAGCACCCCACAGATCCAAAGAAACTACCACACCACATTAATTACCCATTTGAGGTAAAAGAACTACTTAGAAAAAAAAGACATGCCCGGAAAACTTGGCAGAGGGCTCGTACACCGGAAAACAAAAAAGTTCTAAACTCACTTTGTAACGAGCTCAAAGAATTAATAAGGAAGATCAAAAATGAGAGATTTCATATATACCTCAGCAATCTCACTGCGGAAAAGGACACTGACTATTCGTTGTGGAAAGCAGCAAAAGGGATGAAAAGACCAAAGACCCAATCGCCCCCCTTGAGACAGGATGATGGGACATGGGCGAGAAGTCCGAAAGAGAAGGCAGATCTCTTCGCAAGACATCTTGAAGAAACCTTCCACCCACTACCGAGGCAAACAGCGGAAGAAAGCGCTATCCTTATACCAAAGAACGACAAAATGGATATAAAGAGAGTAACATTACAGGAAATAAGGGATGAAATTAAACATAATTTGAATGCAAAAAAAGCACCAGGGTACGAGCTGATAACAGGCAAAATCCTGAAGGAACTGCCGGAGAAAGGATTAAAAAAATTCCAGCAACTATTCAATGCTGCCATCAGGATTAAATACGTACCCAGACAATGGAAGGTTGCTGAGGTCATTATGATCCTGAAACCGGACAAGGTGCCAAATGATAAAAGGTCCTATAGACCAATCTCTCTGCTACCAGTTATCTCAAAATTGTGTGAAAAACTTATCCTGAAGAGACTAAAACCACTGATAGAGGAAAGAAATCTCATACCAAGTCATCAGTTTGGGTTTAGGAATAAACATTCCACCTTAGAGCAAGTTCACAGGATTACACATGTAATCGAGAAAGTGTTGGAAGAGAGAAAAATATGCTCAGTGGTACTTATGGATGTCGCACAGGCATTCGATAAAGTGTGGCACCGAGGGCTGGAATATAAATTACACAAATATTTACCAGAAGAATACTATCTCTTGCTAAAGTCGTATATTACGGACCGACACTTTCGTGTTAAATGTGAAAATGAATATTCGGAACTGAAGAAAATATCTGCTGGCGTTCCTCAAGGAAGTGTGCTGGGACCCATACTGTACCTATTATATACAAATGATTTGCCAAGTAGGGAAGAAACTACAGTTGCAACATTTGCTGATGATACAGCAATCATCGCAACGGGCGAGAAAGTTGAAATGGCAACAGATAGGCTCCAAAGATCTGTTACAGAAGTATCTGAATGGACAAAAAGATGGAGGATAAAAATCAATGAAGCTAAATCAGTGCATATTAATTTTACCAATAAAATAGTAGAAAGAATAAGAGTCTATATCAATGGGCAGGTTGTGCCCTATACCAACACAGCAAAATATCTGGGTATGACGCTGGATACCAAACTTAAATGGAAAGAGCATGTCAAGAAAAAGAAGGAAGAATTAAACATAAAATATAGGAAAATGCACTGGCTCTTAGGAAGAAGCTTGCAATTGACAGTCGAAAACAAATTGCTGTTATACAAACAAATACTGAGGCCTGTTTGGACCTATGGGATCCAACTATGGGGATGCACAAAGAAGAGTAACATAAAGATCATACAAACATTCCATAACAAAGTACTTAGAAACATAGTAAATGCGCCTTGGTACATCAGAAATGACGACCTCCATAGAGATTTAAAAATAGAACATGTTACTGAAGTAGTTAAAAAATATGCAGAGCAACACGGGCAACGAGTACAGACCCATGTAAATAGAGAGATGACGAAAGTGGCGGAAGAAGCTCCAGTCTTGTTAAGGAGACTCGAAAGACTGAAGCCCCATGACCTACTACAGAATTAACCAGCGAAGCCTAATGTGAAACTTACAGTTAGTCACAATGCAGGGGAGTAGCCAATGGGCTGTACCCCATCAATGGGAGTAGCCAATGGGCTGTACCCCATCAATGGGAGTAGCCAGTGGGCTATATCCCATCACCTGCGACAATAGCAAGAAAGAGAAGCTACTAGATGAGCTTGCTCAGTTGTAGCAAATGGGAGGTGTTTTTAGTAGGTTCGAGTCCCACACTACTGTGAGCTTCGGGGCTCACAGTGTCTATTTAGAGATTTTCACCTACCCTTGTAAAAAAAAAAAATAATATGTGCGCTTCACAGCGTCGAAAAAGTGCATCATTCTAAACCCGGCCAATGACGTCACGGAACGGTATCGGAGCCAACAGCACAACGAATTTTCATTTTTAATTTAGCTCATTTGTCGTAATTTGACAAAAAATTACACTTTTATTTTTAAATGGATGATAATGATTTTCCATGATTTTACACTTTCTGTTGAAACACATGCGGAGCAGAGGAATGACGTGTGATTAAAATCACATATATGTCAAGCATTTGACATTCCATTTTCTATCACGTAAATTTTCTGAGACTATTATGTAATTTTTAAAGGCAATTATTTATGTATGTGGTCATTCGCTGAAGCCATGGTTGGTAATAAATTTATTGTGGGACTGACAAAGGTATTTCTGTTTTATTTTATAATGACGTGGTTCCACAAAGTAAGGCCTGAGTCGATTTCTTATAAATATATAATGAATAAACTTCATGTATGTTCCTCAATGTCAGTTCAGTTTCTGACTCTCATTCCCTCAGCCACTAACAGCTACCTTGTGTGGCCTTGATGTTCAACTCCCTACCCCTTTCCGCACTGCCATTGTCGGCCATCCCTCTATGTCGCCTCTCCCTTAAAACACAGCGCCCTGACCTAATACTCTCACGACTCATTCACGCTCTCTCGCCACCCTTCACTTTCAAACACCCCCTCTTGGCTCCGGCTACAAGAATCTTCTCTTATCCTTTCGCACCCCCCCCCCTTCCACAGTGTCTCGCCACCTCTCTGACCGCAAACATGGATAGTGCATTCGGGATGTCATTGTAAATCACGCAGGTTTGGGGCCCTTGACCTGCTTAGGAGTGGGAAGTGTAGGACCCCGGACCCCTTAAACCTCTCCCATTGACACCAAAAAAAAAACAAAATACTTCCTTGCCTTCCGTTCAGCCGAAGAAATTCAGACCCGGCAGCGGCGAAGCTGGATCTCTGAAATCCAGCAGCTATTTTTTAAAAAGAAGATATGATTCCAGCATTGCTGATGATGTATTTCAAGCAAGATTGATCAAGTAGATGGGAAAGTTTTCCAACCATTACGATTGCATAAATGATGTGGTACGCAGTCACGTGCACGGGTGCGAAGATATACACCAAATACGGTGAAATTCGCCATGAAAAATCTTTTGACTTGTCTGGGATTCGAACGACGATCTCCCAATGCCGGTCAGGTGTGTTAACCCCCGCTGAAATTCGTCTTGAATTACGATGGCCATGTGGTGTAACTGGCAACTGACACCCAGGTTTGAATTCCGGTCAAGTCAAACTATTTATTCATGGCGAATTTCACCGTCTTTGGTTACGGTGAAGGATTAGGGTACGGGAAAGGATTAGGGGGTGGTCAGGAAAGTAAATATAAGAAGTCTATACTTGTATGTGTGTTTATATATTTTTATCGGCCTCCCTCTTGGTATATCTTATTTGATTGTGTGAAATTCACAGTGAAAAATTCATTCGCCTGGACTGGGATTCGAACCCAGACCCCCCGATTTCGCGCCGAACCCAAACCCCCCGAACCGATTTCGCGCCGAGTCCAGGCGTCCAGGAGTTACCCAGGCGTCATCTCGCACTGTGAATTTCATGGAGGCTTTAAGGAGCGAGATGTCTTCACAGGTACCGTGCATACAATGCCAAAGTACCCGGGGGGTCTGGGTTCGAATCCCAGTCCAGGCGAATGATTTTTTTCACTGTGAATTTCACACAATTGTGTGACCACTAGCGGGTGACTCCGTTAAAGTTACTGCGCGGCCAGTTCCGCAGTTCTTTGAATATATCTTATTTGTTTTAATCATCCATCGAGTGATCCTTCACGGATTTTTTAATGAATTTAAATTTATTGGGCAACTCACCGGTAGGTTTAAATAGATTAGAATAAAGTTCCATTATACTTTCACAGGTGCAGGTCACTATTACCTTACACGATTTCTTTCTTCATCTCTCTACGACCGATTTCTTTCTTCATCTCTCTACGATCTACTTCTTTCATACGACCTATCTCTCTCAACTCCGTAGGCCCTATGGATGGAATGAGGAGAGGTAATAGGACAATAGGAAAAACAAACTTGTGTGTATTGTAAAAACAATGTGCGAGTATTTATCGTGGAATGATGTACTCAAATCATCCAATAATACCCATTACAGAGCCACGAAAAAATAATATATTTAGAGAATGATCCATACCTTTGGAAAAGTTGATGAAGTTGGCTAATGAATCCACTTCGAAAAATTTCATTCTATTTCTCTGCGCAAAAAATGAACATTGTCATACTTTTAGGCCAATCTAATAGTTATGGTAGGTCTAAATAGAAGTGAATAAAAAACTCCTGGCAAGATTTCTACCTTCATTTCAACACCTCTCTTTATTCCGTCCATAAAAACTATTCTCTTCATCCCCTGTCCCCGCTTACCCAACGTCAAAGAAAAGAGGAAGGAGTAGAATAGGCTTTATGGTTGGGATGAAGAGTGGTAGGATGAATGCTGAAGTAAATAAATAAATCATGTAAAGGAGCAGTTACCTGCGTCTGTAAAAATGTAAAGGGCTTTTACTCTCCTTCACTTAAACATACCTTAACTGGTAGAACACTCAATATGAAAAATAGTTTAAGTCCTGATTTGGATCCTAGTGATTATCATCCCCTTTCCCTAATTGATGAAAATGGTTTAGGTCACAGTGGTAGGCAGATGGCGACGAGTCGAAAGACAGTATCAACTTCTGGCTTAATTCCCCGACGGCGGAGTTCTACAAAGATAATGTTAAAATGCTTTTTCGCCAATATTACTATTGTCTTAGTCTTGCTGGAAATTATATCACAAAATAGCTCAGAGTTGTCAATTTAAGTCACAAGTAGTAAAAATTAAAATAGAAAATAAGGTTATGTGCATTAGTGTTTTGTTTAACTACCTACTGAAACATTATTTCCAAACCGGCTTTTTAATTATTCTCTTCTCCGTTACGATTCCTTGCAATTAATTCTTCTCTCGGCTCTAATTGATTTTTTTTGGTTCAATCAGTTTCGCTGATAAGCACATTGTTTGCTTAAATGAATTATTCTATGTGCAGCAGATCCCACGTTATTACCTTAGTTGAATTTTTTTATGTTGCCGTTTTAGGTGGATAATTTTTCTCAAAAAAGTCTTCATTTTCATGTGTCAAGACGCCATCTTCTTAATGTGGTTGGAGCGATTTTTGTTTGAGAACAGATTTTCATGAAACCATATAAATACGTACGTATTCTCATTAGCGTATATATAGATAAAAGCGAAAACATTGCATCAAACAGATTTGGTTTTTTGGCATTTCAGTGCTAATTAAACACGTAGCCTTATGGCACTCGTCATATAATATATATATACTCGTCATATAACTCGTCTAGGTTATTATTCGATTACGTGATACAGATTTTCTTCTAAACACGAAATAACTATACTTAAATTATTATAATTGTTGCTAACAAATATCAAGGTATCATACTGCATCCAATATTTAAAAAAAATATTTCTATATGATTTCGTCTAAATTTCTAATACCGCGCCAAAAACTCTTAGTCATTCATTCAAGTATTCTACCAGCTGATTGGTAGGTTCTTGGACAGTCCCCATCCTGCATCCCAATTTCTGAATATTGTCTCTTTTCCCTCCTAAGGATGTCCCGCCATTAGATCCCTCTTAAATTCCTCATGTCTTCTACCTCCTCTTATTTCATCTAGAATTCCTATCCTCTTCCTCCCTCCTCCACGCTTCGCCAGTGTTCTCCCCTCTATCACTCTCTTCAACATACCCTCTCCTCTCAAAACCTCCTCCATCCATCTCTTCTGCATTCTCCGAACCTCTGCCACAAGCTTCCTCTCCTCTCCAACCATATCCAATACCTCCTCGTTCGTCTTCCTCGCCATCCAGCTCACCTTCTCCATCCTTCTCCAAATCCACATCTCAAACGCCTCAAGTCTACGCACATCCTCCCTTCGCAATGACCACGTTTCCGACCCATATAGCGCCACGCTCCATATTAAAGTTTTCACCAGCCTCTTCTTGACGTCTCTTCTCAGACCCCTCATCAATTCCCTTCTCTATGAAAATGCTTTAGCGAGCGTAATTCTGCATGTGATGTGCTTACCACTAAACCCATTCTCCTCCAAAATACTACCCAGGTACGTAAACTGCTCTACATGCTCTATCTTCTGCCCCCCCCACCCTTATATTTAGCCTCGCCTTCTTACTTCTAGAAAATCTCATAACTTTCGTTTTCTTGTGGTTGATCTACATCCCATACTTTTCGCACTGCACCTCTAACGAATTCACCATTGACTATAACCCCTTGGCAGACTGACTAACAAATGCTTGATCATCTGCAAATCTCACTAATTTTATCAGCTCCCCTCCTACCTTTATTCCTACCTCCTCCTCGCCCCATGCCTCCCATACTATTTCTTCTGAATACACGTTAAAAAGCAACGGCGATAGTGGGCACCCTTGCCGCACTCCCCGTCCTATCGTGGCCCATCCCGATTCTCCATCGGCTACCCTAACCTACGCCGTCTGATTCATATACAAATTTCGAATCAGACGCCTGTCCCTCCAATCGACCCCTAATTTCTTCAACACTCCCATTAATTTCGTCCATTCCACCCGATCAAACGCCTTCTCGAAATCTACGAAGCATGCAAAAACATTCTGTTCATACTCCAGGTTTCTTTCTACTAGCGTCCTCATCACCGCTTTAGCGTCTCGCGTTCCCGTCCCTCTCCTAAACCCGAACTGGTTGTCACCCAGGTATTCATTTGCCTTCTTCTCTAGCCTTCTGTTTATAATGCTCAGAATTACTTTGGCCGCATGGGATATTTAGCTTATTGTCCTATAGTCTTTGCACGTTTTTCCTGGCTCTTCTTTGGTATAGAAATTAGTACAGTCTTCGCGAAGTCTTCCGGCCACACTGCAGCAGCCGCGTCACAGAGGTACAGACGCTGCGCGGACTACCATTAGTCTGTCTTCTAACCTTCGACCAATCTGGCATGGGTTACTCTACTAGGAGCATTGCTCCTGCCAGTGCAGCTCAAGGGGTCATCGGAGCACGCAAGCATTTCCACCACGACATGGTTGTAGTCCAAGAGAAGAGGCCCTAGTCATTACATGCTTTAATTAAGGTAATTATTAAAAATATAATTCTTGTATCGTTTCCATTACTGCATGCATGCTGAGTTAAAGTGCATAAACAGATAAACTGAAATGAAATGAGGTCCAAGAAGTTTTTTTCGACTTAATTAAAAAATTATTAAAATGTGCACTCAATGACCCATGATTACCGCTCCAGCCACATTAATGCATGGGCTTAGTAGATCCAACACTAGCTATCAGCGATGCAGGCGAAATACACACGTTGTCACTGTTTGATATCTTGAAATCTCACTGCCTTATATCATTACCACTGCTATTCGTATAAACATTTCGGCCGAGTTGCTACAGATTCTTACAGTTACAGTGCTATAGTTGTAGTTCAAGATTATGATATCATAAAGGCAATGAAGACTTTCATCTAATGAGAGAACAAAAATACTTTAAACAAAACTTGTAAAAAGTTGTGCAGCAGTGACCCGTGCCTTTTGCCAGTCAAATTGTTCCAAAATGTTCCCGTAAAGTTGTGCAGTGGAGACGGAGCTCATCACTCGTGTCTTTTGCCAGCCAAAAAGTTCCAGAACTTTTCTTTTTAAGCGAGCTGAGGTTCAAGCTTGGGAACCTTGATCAGATAAATTCCATGAAAGCGCCTTAGAGTCTTTTGACGCGATATGCGTTTGGAGTGACGAAGACGCCGTATATGTTGATGCATGAATGCATGGGAAAAAGCTCATTCAGGTTCGGGTTAGTTATTTCAAGGTGGAGTGTGAGAAGATGATGCCAATGGCCTGCGAGTATGCGAGACATTCAGTTCTGAAAGAAGTTCTGTGAGTTCTTCAGTGATGTGGTGATAGGAAAGTTCTGATCCTTAAGTGTTCGTCGTTCCAATACTCTCGTTTTTCAGTTCACTCCGGTGTTAAGGGAGTCCATAATCTTAGCTTTGTGTTCTGTGCTGTTTCGAAACTACTTAGAAATACTTTCTTGCTACATTATTGAGGATCAAAGTTCACATTGAAGGTAAGAGGTCTCCTGGATATTTGTGTTTAAAACTACAACTATTTAACCCGTATGAATGGAATTAGCGCTTTCAATGGTCCCGTTGATGTTTGAAATATGATCCAACGCTCTAATAATATCTAAGCAATATTTTGGTGGTGGACGGTATTCTCCCAAGCTCGCGGCTTTCCATCACAATAATTGTGACTGCCGTTAAGTCTGACGCATCTATCGACTTGTTGATGATCTACATGCTACCCTGCAAGCCGTTGCAGAGGCAGGGGGTGTAAGGACCCCAGACGTGAAAGGGGAGGGAATAGGGAAAAGGAGGAGGGAGAGTACAGAGGTAAATTGTATGTTGACGATGTGCATAATGTTACTGTCACGCTGTTTTTCTCTAGTGAATTCTCGCTCTCATTAATGGTGTGTGGACAGAAGGATTTTGTTTACCTACCAGTTCGGTTGTATATACCTCTTTTTATATACTTAGTTTTTTCACTTCTATCAGTATCTACTAGAGATATAGGGCAGGGTCAATATAATATCCTCCGGCCAGTCATATCTGTCGAATATAATATAATACAACTTTAAAAAAAATCTTTTAGCTATGGACTAGTTTGGCGAAAATAAGGGTGAAGTAGAAGATATTCATCTTAATAGTAGAATTGTCTGCTACGACTGCTCTGATTATTTTGTAACCAGCTTTTTTTTTAGTTGAATTGGAAGTTCAGGATACTGAAAAACGGTGTTTGTCTCTTTTGTGAACCAGGCTGAGGTCAACAAAGATGGACATTGGATTAAGACTCAGTAGAATCGGAAATATCCCGGCTTCATGCCCCGGTAATGAGCGTTGAATGTAGTTGAGTGATTTTCCTGAGCACCCGAACATTATGGTTAGCCAAGGATAATACAGTATGGAAATTTCGTCATTATCTTCGACTTCCGGGTTTCCTCAAGGTGAGTTCCGTTGTCTTATAGCAGATAAACATAATGTCGAGTTAAATGTTGTGATCCCTCTTCTCCACAAGTTTGACTGAATTTTCATTTGATTTCTTTTGGCAGCATGAAAGGACAAGGGTAAGAAGTTGGCGCAGAGAAGTGGATCCTGATAGAAAGTCAAATGCGAAAGAAGGAGCAGGAGTGACAGGAACTCGAGGTGAGTGGCTGGTTTCCTTAAGGGGCCATTCAAAGTATTACGCAAGGCGATTTTGGCATATTTTTAACCCCCACTACTCCCCCATGCGAGGCAACGTAAGATGTCATTAACCCCTTTTCCTTCCCAATGTCACGAAAGTTATCATACATCTTTGGTACCATGTACATGGATAAAATACGTGGGCTATGCAGGTGCCCCAACCTGCAGCCAGAGCTTCGCTAAAGCGGCAGTGAGCAGTCTACCGTGGCTAATCACGCATATGGATAGATCCTGTGTAGGGAAAAATCCTTAGAAAATCGAGCATAGTCGTGTAACCACAGCGCAGGGATGGAAATTTCTATTTAAATAATATATACTGTTGCATCAAGGGTCCTATTAAATTCCGATTATGTCTATCATTATGCTATGTTTTTATTCTTAAGTATGGTAGGTTTCCTACTGTTTCTACCATAACTTCCACCATTCCTTGGTCAATTTTAAACTTGCCTGCGCAAAAATATTTATTTTCCCAGCAAAAAGTCTTATTTTAGTATGTACCTTATACTTCTTACCACCCCTTATGCAGTCCATTATTCTGATTTTCCTCTTCCTTTTATATCGCACTTACACAGCATTCTCCTATCTATAAAGAGGCCACATAAGTATTACGTAAGATGATTTCGGTCACTTTTTAACAAACACCCCAAGTAAGACAACGTAAGATTTAATGAACCACCCTTCCCCTCCCGATCTTACCTCTGCTGTCATACATTTTTGGAACCACGCGCATAGATAAAAATATATCGGTGATTCCATGTCCAAGTACGAAAAACTGACCACACCTACTCCGGGTTTATTTTTTTTATTGACCCCATTGACGTATAAATTTGAATTTTTAGCCATGTATTGCTGATTATTTTTTCGAAATTACGCAATTTACCACTAGCGCAATCTGAAAGAATTGATTATACACTTTTTTCTATAGTTTAACACCAATTCAAGCATACCAAAGCGGCGGTATTCCAACAGAGTAAGATTTTTCGTCCAAAAATAGTCATTTATTCATTCATTAGAGTAATCTACCGGTTAGAGGTAAGTCATGATGAAAGTAGACTCTTACACGTGCCGTAACCTATCCATCTCATACTATTTCCTTTTTCATCTGAGCATAAGTTCTGTCTTTCTTCATCCCGTCCATAAAACCTATTCTCTTTCTTCCCGTTCCCCGCTTATCCAACATCCGTCCTTCTATCACGGCCTTCAGCAAACCATCGCCCCTCATTACCGCTTACAGCCACCTACCCTGCCTTTCCCTAATCTCATCCACAAGTGTCCTCTCCTCGCCCACCATGTCAAGCACTTCCTCGTTTGTCTTCCTTTCCGTCCAACGCACCTTCTCCATCCTCCTTCATACCCACATCTCGAACGCCTTCAGCCTATTTTCGTCTTCCTTTCTCAAGGTCCACGTTTCTGCCCCATACAACGCCACACTTCATATCAAGCTCTTCACCTGCCTCCTTTTTACATCCTTACTTAAAAGTTTCCGTCATCAGCTCCCTTCTATTGTTGAACGCTTCATTCGCTAGCGCTATTCTCCTCCTAATGTCTTTGCTACTATGTCCTGTTGCTTCTAGCGTACTACCCAAGTAATTAAATTGTTCTACTTGCTCCAGTTTGTGCCTTCCTACTCTTATCACCAGCCTCGCTTTCTTTGTCCTAGAGAATCTAATTACTTTAGTTTTCTTATGATTAATCTTCATCCCGAATTTCTTGCACAGCTTTTCCAATGCATATACTAAAGTTTTCAATCCTTTCGATGACCGACTGACCTACCTTTCGTCTGTCTACTACCCTTCGACCTATCTGGCATGGGTGGTCCTACCAGGAGCAATAGTACTTGCTCCTGCCAGTCCAGCTCTAGGGGTCATTGGAACGCACAAGCCCTTCCACCACGTCAAGGTTGTAGTTCAAGGAGGGCCAAAAATAGTCAAAAATGTTAAGTAAACGATCTCAGTGATCTAACCGTAAGTCCTGCGTTAAATTGTCTCGGACACCTTCACTCCCCTACGTAAGAAAACGTAAGAATAGCTCCGTCCACCTATCCCGTAAGACGTCTTACGTAATTCTTGAATGACCCATTACTAATACAGTATCACACAATACTTGAATTTGCATAAGTTTTAGGATGCTCAATAATATGATAGCTTTCAGGTAAGGTATCGTATGATACAGAACCAGCACGCTGGCTAACAAGCATGATCGCTGTCATACTCTCCTTCTCCCAGGCTAAACATTTCTACGCGTTTTTTTCTTATTCGGATAAGAAATTAGAAAAACCTTGTAATAGCTTGAGCACGCCTGAATTCGAATGTTCTCGGGGTGACAGCAATCACATCACTGGTTCTTTCCTTCTGACTTGGCGTAAAGTTTAAAGTTCACTTGAAATAAAGATGAATTTAATGTCTGAACATTACTGGGGGCCCCTTGAAGGGAATTTAATGTGCTTTTTATGATAGCCTTTCCTTAAGTAAGTTTGCTGGATCAAAATATGTGGCATTACCCGTTATTTGAGTTTTTTACGGCACTTTCTGTTTACTGAAAATTAATGATGCCGCATGATTACCATGTCGCAGATAGGGCAGTAAAACTTCCCATTCAGACTATTATAATTGAATTATATGTGAATGAACCTATGATATGTTTCCATACCTCCACGTTTCATCGCCATTTATAATTCTTAGAAGCTAGAAAGAGTGTCTCAGAATTAAAAAGTTTCTAACCAGAATGATGTCGGAATACAATAAATCAGATTCCAGTTGCTCAATGTGACAAAAAACTTACGACAACATGTGGAAAGATAAAGTAAACATACGCATGAAGTTCCTAGCGCCGTAAAAGTTTTATGATATCAGATGTATGCATGGCAGCAAGGTGATGGAAGCAGAGATTATATTTGTCGTGGACTTAATATATTATATCTTTTTCACGACACAAACTTAAAAGGTGCACATTGGCTTTCTTCACAGTTATGTCAGCAGAAAACGAAAATACTTCGTCCACTGTAATTTCCGTGTCCTACGATTAAGTAAAATTATTCAGCTTTTATTCGTCACCGTTAAAATTTATTTCAGTGGTCCATTCCACACCATATGAGCAAAGTTTGTGAAATAATTAATCGCTTTTCATAGGATTATTTTTAATTCCATCATCATCCATTCATGAACGAATATCATCGAAAGAAAACGTTGGTAGAGCAATGTGCAAGGGTGATTATTAAATTTTTAGATTCGAGCATGGAATATGGTTTAGAAGAAGTAGCCACTTTCGATGCCTCGCCGTGCCTCAGAAGTGGTTAGTTAATTTCTCAGTTCATTTCTAGGAATCAGTCGAATAGAGTGACTTGCTGTAAAAGCTGCTCTGGTCAATAAAGTGCCGTCGGCTGTATTTATATGTGAGATTTGCCTGCCCGATCTGAAAAAAAATAAAATGCAATTGATATTGTTTTCAGTATTCCACAAACCAATTTAAACCAATTACTTCAGGTATTTCCCATTCCATCTTTGTATTTTATTCGTGGAAAACGGCTATAACTTTTTGTCAAACATCTGGAGAAGAAGTGCAATAAATGGCTAATGTTTTGGTATCAGTAGAAAGATTAGATATTTTTCTTTATAATTGGGCCAAATTCATTGAGTCTAATGTAAAGCGATATCTTGAACACACTGCATTAACGAGGCATCGGTATCGTGCTTTCGTAGATTGAGGTTGCTTAACTTATGGTCATCGATAAACGCCTTTCTGGTATAAAAGCCCTCATCAGCAGCTCACTCAGAGTTGTCTCGATTTTATAATCTTCCCCTTTTTCTCATTCGATTGGAAGATATCTGGTTGGGTCGTGGGGGGGTGTGGAGAGGCTGGTTGATTCCCCCCTTCCAACTGGACACATTCTACGATCTCTTCGACGCCTCTGTTGACGGGAGAAATTGGACGGTCGGAGCATACGAGTGGCGCAATATTTAACGACGGACAGTGGCGAGAAATTCTCGCGGCTAATGGGTCCCTCGGAAGTGATTTCCTCGGTGACGACTATCGTTCTCAGAAACCCCCTCCCCATCCAAATCCCTACCCAGTCATTTCTACCCCAACTCGTTCGAAAAACCTTCCTTCTTCCGATGGCTTCTTGCTTTGGGGAAGCAGTTTTTCCATGGTCAAGCGCGCGTTGTCATCCTTTCGTTTACGCATTTACTTAAAGTGGCTGGAGAGGTACTCATGGATTATTGAGTGCACATCTTAATAAAATTTTAAGAAAGTCACAAAAATATTTTTGGATCACATTTCATTTCAGTGCATGTTTATGCGATGGAACTCGTCATACATGCAGTTATGGACATTATACAAGCATTTTTTAAATGTTTTATTTAACAAAAGCATATTTCGCGACGAGTTTTCGGCGCGGTATTCGAAATTTAGACGAAATAGCATTGAAATATGTTTGTTTCGAATGTTGGACTCGGCTTTGCACCTTTATATTTGTTATCAACAATTATAATAATAAATGTATTATTTCGCGATTAGGAGAAAATCTATGCATATTTAATCGTTATTACGAGATATATCATATGACATAAGGATACGTGTTAAAATAGCATTGAATTGCCAAAAAACAAATCGGTATGATACAATGTTTCTTCAATTTGATCTACAGATATCACTATTAAGAACGCGTAAAAAGGTTTCATGAAAATCTTCTTAAACAATAATCCCTCCAATTACCTAAATACGCTGGGGAAGTTGCCGGTTAAAGGACAGATATGTAAGTGACGAGCAGAGAGAGTGAAATATAAAGAACTGTCGATCAGTTTAGAATCTTGAAACTAGTGAGGTTTCAATTTAAAAAGGTGAAGACAATGAGTGATTATATCCATTAACTATCGTTGCTGGGCCGTAATAACTATCAGTTTGGATAATTAGCTGATTGAGTCCTCCGTGTTTCTCAGATTTTTCACAATTCTTTTCCCTTGTCGGTGTTTCCTGCTGTTTGTACTTCTTTGGTTCATGGGTAAAGTCATATCTATTTTTCTGCTTGAGGCTTTCGCAGCACTGCTGTGCTGTTATTTTCGTGTCTATGTTATTTTCCCGCAATGTACCTATGGTGGAAACTGTATCCATATTTTTAGTTTTTTACGACATGTTTGCTACTATGCATGATTCATCCTGGATAAATACGATAAAATGTGTACTATTATTGTAAACTATGCCTTTTCAGTTAATTAATGACGATTAAACCCTTAACAAAGAGTTGGTTAATGAACTAATTTATGTTTTTATAGAGCGTTTCGCGGTTTTCTACATTTATCTAATTGCTGCCATACACACAATGAATGTACTTTTTATTCTAAAAAGAAACAGGGATTTATGCGGAAGGATTGATCGCAGCCCACACAAAGTAATATTTTTATTTTATAAGTATTATTATTGCAATTACAATAAACTATTATTATTGGACGATCAAGGAGTTGCTTAAATAACAAAATAATAATTTTTTAAGAATAATATCACAAGTTAGACGCCAGTCTCTCGGTCTAAACTGGTTTCTGGACTTCAAAGTGGTTTTTTAGTTGACGAGTCGTCAGTTTTCCAGTCAAACTACTTCTTAAATCTCTGTATAGGAATTTACCTCCTGTGGAGTAGAATTCAGCAAAAACTAGAGATATGTGGAACTGGATGCAATTGGCATTTGCCCTTAAAAGGAAAAGAAAACACTTTTATCCCCGCAATAGAACATGCAAAGGCACTCCTTAGCGTTTTACTCAGTTCCGCTGGCTAATTTATGTATTTATGTGCGTTCCGCTACACCATTCCGGTCGGTTATACGGCTGAGACGTGCAACGTGGACGAAAGGGGAAAATGTTTTTAAGTAATTGATTCGGGGGGCAAGCTCGCCGTGGGCAAGTCGCTGTCTGTCTCTTCATTAAGAGTAGTCGACCGTTTGAGGACTGCAGCGAGAACCCGAAGCAATTATGGGAAAATGCACGGAGTGAGTGAATTGACTGCGAAAGAAAAAAGTGCCATTTTCTTTCGCAGTCGGGCATTATACGTATATATATGACTTGGGTGTAATTAGAAGATCAACTCGTGGTTTTAGGAAGCACATTAAAGTAGTTTGAGAGAGATATCTCTCCACGTAAATGCCACGACACATTCCAATTATACCAAAGTATCAGACTTTCTGTAACTTACTTATCAAGCCATTGGCGTAAAAACAGGAGTCGTTTTCCATGGGATATGGCACGGCTATGCGCTTCAGGGAGAATTAATTTTTAAAAAAGAGGAAGTTTTTACGCAAAGATCGCGTAAGAAATTTTACGGTGAGTAGCTCTCATGTTCTCTCTATTATTCCCAAAAATATACTCATTACTCACCGCAGCACTTGGTACAAAATCGCATATGAACCTTCGGTTGTGAAACAGTGTTAAACAAATGAGTAAAGTTAAAGCCTTATGCATGCATAGTTGATTACCTAGAGTTTCAGTCATACACAACAGTTTCTTCGCCAGTAATTTTTCAATATTTACTACATTTTCTTACTGATGCTTAAAATCAAAATAAATTTTGTTTCCTGTCCACTATGACTGAAGTTCCACTCCCAGCAGTTCCCACCTGGAAATCCAATTGGGGGACTATTTTAGCTCCGGAATATTTTTCCGTAAGGAATGCCATCACGTCATATACTTAGTGAATACAAGGCTGCATTTCGTAGGGAGATTAATGTGGTGGATTCCTGTTGCCTTCTACATCGCAGAATTCCGGCCGATTCCGTGAACTTCACATTTCCCAGAAGTAGTGCCAGTTGTTACCAATCTTGATCTGCGTCACCAGTGTCTACTGCTGAGACTGCAGCCTCTCGACAGAGAAGCCGGGTAGTTTGGATAGCATGAACTGGATTCTAGTCGTCTCGTTCCAGATTTTTTCCATTCATATATATTTCCTAAATCTGGAAAATATTTGCCGTTATTTGGTCTCGAACCTGCGACGATTAGAATGAGAGTTGAATATGCTACCCCTGGGCCATCCCGGCCCCCAAAAAATTCGACTGAACCGGGAATCGTGCCATGGACCATCCGAAGTCGCGTAAGATTCATAGACCACCATGCGATCCAGACATAAGTCTGCTTGAGTATTGGCTGATAAACATTTCGCTGAAACTGCCTTATTAAAATGGTTGCTGCAATATGATTTTACAAATGAGGATACCACGAACTAGCTGCGGTAATACCTTTTGCGGCATCACCCACAAGTATACATAAGCGTGAAAATTCCTCGGTGGAAAAATTTATCCACGATAAATCATCCCGTATTAAGTCGGGTGTAGTAATGTTTAGGACAGGAGCGGGTTTTTTTCACGAATACGACAAAATTGTGTTACCGCCACGATGGTTGAACACTTTGGTCTAGGGGTAAATTTAAAAATAAATTGGAAACAATGAGAACCAATTTCTTACCATGGGGTTCTATCATTTAAATAATGCACAATAAGAGTAGTCTGTAGACACGACAAGTAATATTGTTGGATTTCGCAATTTTTCATCACGTGAAACAAGGATAGTTTTTTGAATCCTTTTACAAGAGGGATTAATCACCCAAACCACCCTTTGGCACACCAGTATTTATGCTATTTGTTAGGTGAACCTTGACCCAGCTAAAACCGCTGTTTGTTTTCTTTTGCAGGGCTTAAACTTAAACTATCATAATTCTTTTACAAGCCATCATATAGTGGAAACTTCTCGCTGTTTATAGTACTAAAACCTATGATTTGTTTCTGACGATTCGCCATGCCGCGCCGAAGTTCCTAGCAATGTTGTCCTTCTGTGTCCAGCCTCCTGGCTCTCTCTTAAAAACCTCTTGAGAATTTCGTATCGGGCGATTATTGTCACGGTTTGCCTTAGTGTTGGTCGAGTGTCTTTATACACATACTTTATTGCATTCCGCTTCCGAGGCATGTGACAGTGGATTTTAGGACACCAGCCATGCAAGGGGAGGGAATAAGGGAAAGGAGAGGGGAAGGAAGGGGACTGAGATGAATTGTATTTTAAAGATGTGTCTTATGCTACTGTCCCGTCATTTTTGTTATGATCACTAATTATGCGCGGAAAGATGGACTTTTTTGTACTTGTGTATCAGTTCGGCAGTGCATCTTTCTTATTTTGTTGCTTCTATCTGTACTAAAACTTGCCTGATCTGAATTTTTCAAGTAATGCCGAAGTCTAGCGTTTAGCCTCCGAGTCTCACAACTACTTCCAACCTAGTTCTTCCATCAGGTCTGTAACATTTTCAGTTCCCTCGTAGGTGTTACGCTAAGTTAGGTTTATGGAACAGGGATTATGAGCGATTCCCTCTGCTTTTATATGTTTGACGTTCTTCACATTCTTCTAATACTACTTATTCCTCTTCTTAAGACGCTTCTCTTTCGTTCCTTTGTTCATCCCTCTCTTCTTACTTAGCCGTCCTCGTTTCCCTCCCTCTCTGTCCGGGAGTTCACACCACAAATCTCACCCAGGAGGTAAAGGTGAGGGCAGTTGGAGTCTCATGAATTTTCATGACATTCGAAGACCGTTCGAAATTGCTCTCTCTCCTTCAAGCCCAGCCTCGGAACCGCTCAATTAAGCGCCCACTTATTGCCACCGGGGGGATTGATTACGTGCCACTGGCATGTAGGGGTTAGGGCGAAGTTAAATGGCGATGGGAATGAATCGATTTAATCCGGACGTGGAGAAGCCAATCGAAAAATAATGCAAAAATAGGAAATTAATTAAGTTTAATGGCAATATGATAGAAAAGTCAAAGGCTAGCGCCATTTGTTGTTGCAGCATGGAGATAGTTTACGTGGCTGTTGTTTACGGTGTTGGGGAGGGATGAAGTTATATGGAAGTGCGAGAGAGCCGATTTAATCTGGAATTGGAGAATCAAATGGAAAAATTATGCCAAAATAGGATATCTATGAATTTTTATGATAATTGATAGTATATTCTACCGGTTGAAGTAGATTTAAACTGATATGAGCAAAGATCGTCTAGGTTTTTACAGGTGAAGGTCCCTATCTCATTGCACAATGTCATTCTCCAGCTCAGCATACGTCCTACCTCCCTTCATCCCGTCCATAAACTCGTCCTCTCTTTCTTCTCCTTCCCCCGCTCACCCAATATCCTACCCTCAATTACTACCTTCAACATACCTTCACCCCTAGTCACCTGTTTCGACCACCTACTACTCAGGACGCCTCATCCTAATATCCTCTAGTTATGGACGATAGGATACATAAAAGAAATTCCAAAGCCAACTATTGTTACAAGAGGTAGTTGACGGGGTAACCAAGGGAGAAGATGTGGTCGGATAGGATATAAATTTGAGTTAAAGCGCAAAATTCAGACATACAGATTTCCGGAAGGTGTAAGCGTGAGTTATGATATGTAGTTGGTAAGGGAAATTGACTCAAAAAATGCTAAGAAAGAGAGTTTTGGCGGAGTTTAGTTGTATGATACAGAAATCGCAATCAGAAACGATGGATACTCTGACAAAATATCAGATAATAGCTAAGTAAATAAGGAATGGTGTGAGGTGTGTTTGAACGAGGTCGCAAAGAGAAAGAACACGTTTCAGCTGCGACAAAATGCAAAGACCTATGAAGCAGTTAAAAGGACTTTTCATGCACTTCAGGTGAGGAAGAGTTCAAATATTCACAACAAAAATAATGATAACATTGGCATAATAGATAATTTAACTCGAAAATCACCGAGGAAAAGTGAACTATACTGATAGTGAGTACCTTCAGGATTTATTTCAGTATTCGTTGACGCTCCTTCATACCGTGAAGTTTTTTCTCCGTAAAATTAAAAATATTTTGTCCCGAATGAAGGGATATTTCTCTCTAAGGTGCACCATCAGCGGCTGAAACACCTCCCTCAACGCGATAATTTGAAAAATAATTTAATAAAATATTTTTAAAAATCACGAGGTGCAGGTTTTCACCACTGCATCAGACATTGTCTTGACATAGATGTTTCAGCCGCTGATAGTGAGCCTTAAAGAGGAACAGGAGGAGCCTTAATATTTCTAATTTAAAATATTTCGAATAATTTCATTAGCTTTGTTCGCTTTTCTTCGGCTATTTTCGGATGAAATGGTCCATTACGCCAATGTTATCATCATGTTTGCAGTGATAATTTGAATTGTTTCTCGCCTGGATGGCATAAAAAGCCCTTTCAACAACTTCGAATGTCTTTGAATTTGTCACAGCTCACAAGTACTCTTTCTCCATACGACCTGGTTTAGGTAAAATGGACTGAAACTAAGAGGTTTTCAGATGAGAGAGAAACAAAATGAAGCACTACTTGTAAGATAGGATCCTTATGGGTATTCCACACTTTGAGACACAATGTATCAGCAAGGAGCATACTAGAAAGGAAAATAGAATGAATAACCCCACGAAGAAGACAGCAGGACAAATACACAGGTCAGTCAAATCGGGATATGAAACAGAGGTGCGTAAAGAGTTAGACTAGAGTTGGATTGGTAAAGATTTAGGGTAGACTTGAGGGCTGCAATGAGAGGGATCACACTGCTTCAGATTACGTTTGATTTGTCTTAATCTTTGAGAAGTAAGAACGTCATTTACTGAGTATTACCCTCGATAACTAAATAATTTCATTCCTACAGCCTTTTAAAATTTCGATTTGAATTCTGCGTCCAAAACGTATTTCTTAGCCGACGCCATGTTGAGGACGTGGGAAGTATATGCTATCGCTTTGCTTACCCTGGGAATACATTGGTGGTGTTGGTAACCACAGGTTGAAGTGAGTAGGTTAGCCGCGTGTGTTAAAATGAGTGAGAGAAAAACGTATGTAATCTTGTGCCGAGTTTTAAATTTTTGTTCGTATGAAACACCCAAGAAACATTTTTTGTGGTTTTTAAAGACCCCGAACGAAGAAGACGTTGGTATCAGGTGATAAAAAGTGAGCTACTTAAGTAGAAAATGAAATATTTAGGATAGAATATGTACTTTCAGGAATGCAAGTAGGTGAGTGAAACTTTACTGACAATCAATATTAGGATTGAATGACGAATGATGTATATTTGGATGTATGAGCTCCAGAAATAAGTATTTGCAGGAGTAAGAAGAGGTGACTTGCAGCAACCATTGGTGTCACTAGGGATGGTGTTGTAAGTCGATAAGAGAAGTACTATTTGTGGAACGGAGGATGCATTTAGAGAAATATGGCGTTGGCATTAACTAGATCTAAACGAAATAACGAACGGAAACTAGCAAAATAGAAGAGGAAAATGGATGAGAAAGACCCATTTTAAATACCTCAAGGCAAAAACATAGGAAAATTAAAAGAAAGTTTATGAAACAGAAGGGCGTAAATGATCTGGCAAAGGGGAGGGCTTAATGGAGGGCAGAACTCAACCAATCCTAGATTAAATGATAACTGATGATAATGTCTTTAGAATCAAACAAAAAAGGGTAGATACCCTGGTAGAAAGGGTAGAAATTGCAATGCAACGTTTCTTAAGTCGAACCATTCCAACACCGTAACATCGTGAGTATTAATACGATTGAAGTGAATTACTTCTCATTCTATCGAGTATATGGTTAAAATACGAAAAGGATTCACGTCTAGAATTATATTAAAATGCTTCTTTATTGGTTCAAGTGAAAAGTTTCGGGAACTTGAAAAATATCTTAAGGTTCTAACTGTACTCGAGTTTAGAAAACCAGTAAAAAGATTTAACACGTGGTATTTATTTTACCGTATCTTATGAAGTCGCTATTGCTCTTAAGTTATTCAAAACCAACTTTGGTCAAAATTTAATATTATATGTATACAAAATATTAAAGACAATAATTAATTTTCTACATAATAATAATATTTAAAAGAAACTGGTGTGAGTAGAAAAGTGAAATTATTTGGGTTACACGTTGATGGAAAATGGGCTTAGCAGAAACGATATTAAAAAGAGAAATGTTCAAGCGAAAGAATCGGTCAGTTTTGTGTAGAAGCTAACGACGGGGACTTCAGTAGAACTTTTTATGATTTCAATAAATGGTTTGTCAAATAATTGTTTTTTTTTTAGATTTTGGCTTTAATAAAAGGCAAGAGTCCTTCAAAGGCAAGGCACCTTCTCTTTGAAGCCACATATTTTAATTCAAATATATTAGTTTTCCCCCATCATGGCATGAAAAAATTAGAAGTGTAGAAACTTTGACTAAACAACCTGGAGGGCTTCACAACTTGGTGCTATTTCGTTGGATGCCAAATAGGCCTAACCTAGAAAAATTGATAAAAAATACAGTTTCCGGCGTAATTCGGTGGAAATCTTTGATATTAAACATAATGAATTCACAATTTCCACACTGTTTTAATCAACCGACCATGGTTTCGGCACGTAGTGCCATTTTCAAGGTCATATTTATTTTACTCCCCTTCCCCTTGAAAATGGCACTCCGTGCCGAAACCATGGTCGGTTGATTAAAACAGTGTGGAAATAGACTTGTGAATTCATTATGTTTAATAGAAAAATTGAGTTTAAACTACCACATGAGTCACTACTTTTACTGCTAATCTTCCACATGACACCTCGTGATCATCAATTCCAATCAGGGAAGGACCCTGCATAGATTTCGGTCGTGAGATACGAAACGAGCTAAGTGATACCAACGCTCTCGGAGAAGAAAATCGACAAAATTGTTACGTCGGGAATTGTTATGTTCATTGACAATCCGTCTTTATCTTTCCTATGGGCATGAAAAACCCATCGAAGTGATCCATAACATTTGTCTGAATGAATTTTGAATACGTTTGCAGCATAAAAATTGAATACAAATATTTCAGGCAGTCACTATTTTTCATTCACACATTCCACCTTAATGGAATAGGGCCAAGGTAGTATAGGGCTTGGGGTTAGAGAGACAGTGCTTTCGCTATGACCACGTGATAGAGGGAATTAGTGACTCCTCCCTCGATACAGCCTCCCTCACTCCTTCCACATTCGATTGGCCTAAACAAAAAAAGGAAAGAAGTGTGTTCGGAGCTCACACCATCTGGGGGCATGCATATTCAAATCGACCTCGAAGCGAAGGGCGAGAAAAGATTGCGCTGAAGTCTTTCACACCAAAAAAATCCTCACCTCACTCTCTTAACCTCCTTTTCTCGATTCTGAACCCTTTTTTCTCCTAGTGCCCTTATCCTTTCACCAATTTCTTAAATATGCCCTAAAATCTTATTTATTCCTTTTACTTGCCTTATTAGTATGTATATCGTAATCCACCGGTTTGGTAGGTTTTAATTGGAAGAGAGTAAAAATACACTAGATGTTTACAGATGCAGGCTCCTATTTCCATACGCGTATTTATTCTTCATCTCAGAATGCGCCCCCTTTCTTTCGGCCTCCCCCCTCGCCATCCCCTCTCTTCATCTCAGAATGCGCCCTTTCTTCATCCCGTTCATAAGGTACATTCTCTTTTCTCCTCTTCCGAACTTACCCAACTCTATCGCAGCCTTCAGCATTCCTTCAAAATAATTGCATATTCCAATCATCTCTTCTGCTTTCTCCTAATTTCCTCCAGAAGTTTCTTCTGTTCACCCACCGTAACAAGCAATTTTCCTCATTTATCTTCACTTCCATCCATCGTACCCACTTAATCCTCCTCCACACCCACATCTAAAACGCTTGCATACTATGTTCAACCTCTTTTCTCTGATTTCTTCTGCGCTTCACTCAATGTTAAACTATGCCTCTTTCATTAATTTATTTATTATCATTACGAAGGTACATCATTATTCGTTCATATAGGCATGATAACTTACAAATTAGTTATCGAGGGCAGTGTCTTAATGATACTAATTATATAAGCTTCGATCAACCTTGCTAATTATTTCTATTATTATATTACGTTGACTATCTACCTATGAATGGAGCCTAGGATGTATAAAGTGGTAGCGGACGTTGTGGCAGTAGCGCAGAAGGTCTTTTTTATTGGAAGGGACCATTGCCTACGAACTAGATCCGCACTAGGGAGCAAGGTCGTGACCGCGTTTGACTGAAAGGGTTTTCAAGCTCGAAACCTTAGTCACCATCTTCAAAATACTCATCTATTAAAGTTTATTATTAACATCAACTATGATACTATCAATGGCTCTTGATCGAATTGTTTTGATTGGCTTATCCAAAAGGTTTTGAAAATTATCAGCTTATTTCCTCGCCTTCTCTGTCTCCATCTCTTTCCATAGGCGCTTTTCTCTCCTTGACTACCAACAAGTTTTGCTTCCACTTTACATAAATACTGCTATATCTTCATCTAATTTTCCTGTAAATATCAGTTACTCCTTTTACCCTACATGTATCTTCAGTTCGGCATACTTCCCTCCTCCCTTCATCCTATCTAGTTAGCCTTAGCTCTTTCTTTACTATCCCAGCTTACCCATGATCCTCCCCTCTATGATGATGATAATCATCACTTTTTATTCAATAAAAAGATAGATTTACTGCATCCCTCAAGTCTACGGTGTCCCCATCTAAGTACTTTATGTCCTTGTTGTCATTCTGTTCTATGTCCCGTTTTAGTTGGTCCTCAATATTTTCCCCTCAATATTCCTCTGAGAGCTTTCCCTTATAATATTTCCCTTTAATTATGTTTATTTCGAATTCGCTATGTCTCAAAATTGTCACCTACCTATCAGTACTTTGTCTTTCCGGTATTGCTTCATAAGATTTCCTCCACTTGTTTTCTTTTGTACTTTTTCTCGTTTGCGATCCTTTCCTTTCCTTTGAACGTCAGCATCCTCCAGCACCAAGTTTTTCAAATTCTCGATTTTCTTCTGTTCCAGCCTTCCTATGGTATATGTCTCCGAGCCTTATAGCGCTGCACTCGCAGCGTACTTAGTCTTTTCAGGTACCTAATCCTTATTGATTATTCTATTTTTTTAGCACAAGACTTTTGTCTTTAATCATGAAAGTTTTCTTAGCTCGAGCTATTCTTCACTTGATGTCCGTTAATCACTGGCACTATGTATTCAAAGAGTTTGAAAATTTGCCATCTAACATATTCTGAATAGGTAAAATGTTTTCACCGAATGTACTGCCATGTCATGGTGATTCAACGCCTTTTTATGGAAAGTTGCTGGTACTCTGCTCAATTTTAACCTTGTGATAAAGTAGGATCTAATCAAGATTTAATTAAATACGTATATACATAGGTGCATACATACACATCAAGCCAATCCGTTTCGGGGAGGGTAGAGTCAAAGAGCTAGTTACTATTGATGTTAGTCCCTGGAAACTGTATCTCTTGTAATAATAAGTTCCATAATGTCCTATCCATATGTAATACCTTGCTTTTCTCTTCTTTCCATTTATGCATTGATTGATACACGTCTTTTTCAAGACTCCTAAAATCCGATTTTTAAGACACTCTTCCGCCACATGTTTCCATGCCTTTCTCCATCTACCACTCCTTCTCGCACCATTCACTTCTCTATAACATGATGTAACATATGTGTTTATTTTTCTGTTCTCATCCATTATCTTGACATGGTCACACCAACGAATAACATTCCTTTTATTCCGTCACTGGACGATCCAACCCACATTATACCATGACCCAATCATTCATTAACTACATCCCTCTTACCTATCCCGCATGCTATTCACAGCTACCCCATTACCACAGAATTTACCATGCGTTTATACTTCTCTTGGTATATCCAGGCTTCACTACCATGCTATTAGCGCCGGGAGGAGAAATCTTTTGTAGCTTCCATAGCTTTATTCTTCATTTCAGCTTCCATGAACAAACTCTCATCCCTTGGCATGTTCCACATAATACCAACTGCTACTCTTCCAGCAGTCACACATATACTTAATCTCCTAAATCATCCTTTTATCTCAAGAATACATTACGATTTTGAATGTGTGTATTGCAATAAATGCCAATTCTGTCGGATAACTTAATGCCCGTTCATTCTGTTGCAGAGTTCCTACGATTTCCCTTTTTGAAGCAAAATATTACTGTTTTGATGTGACTTAATGGAATGACTTCGAAGCGAGAAATAGCAGGTGTTTCCTCAGTGTCAAACATTTCTCTCAGCAGTGGCTGAGTGCGTGATGGTAATTTAATGGGAGAAACAGTAGAAAATAAAGTGGATTTGCTGGCATTGATTCTGGCTTCGCTCGCTCTGCAGAGTGAGGTTTCCGATTCCCAACTCATTAAATTCAAGCATATATTATCAATTTAAAATCGTTCTCTTCGAGTATGCACCTCGAGGAAATTTGCATCTTGAATGAATGGGGTTAAAAGTCTTTGGAGGAGATTAAGTTACGTTATTTCGTTTATTGTTTTTATAATTCTTCTTAATATAAAGTCTTCTCTCTGCGTAATTTTTCTGGTAATATCAATGGAAAGCTATGCCTTAGTGACTCAATTACAGAGCACATTACGGCATGTTTTATTGATCGGTTTCAGTTTCTTCGAGGACTCTGATTGCATTCGTCTTATTCACTGTGAAACCTGATCTCTGATTCATGTCCTGTGCTGTCAATTTCAAATAATGAATTGACCCATATACTTTATCTCTAAGCTATCTATGAATTGGAGAAATTGCTGAGTACATTATAGATTGAGCGCTGAATAATCGTCTATAATAAGACATGGACATAAGATCGTTTTAAATATATTGCCGTTTGTATTCCTTTAGTATTGGTTTATAATTCCTAGTAGGACATCTAGGGAACTCCTGTATGTTGATATCGGTAAACAGGATTATTAACACGACCATTACAGTTATATATTTCTTTTGAGCTGATAATGCTTGACAGAAATCAAAATACTTCTACTTCCACTGAATATCTTTATAAAAGAACAAATATCCTAATTCCAATTTTGTGTTCTCAGAACTTCTACGACTTGCATCCTGCTACGGAGAAGTAAAATTAAAATGCATAACTAGCGATTAATTTAGCCGCGTGCTGAGTCGTATGCAGCCACGAAAACAATTCACCTGCTTGGCAAATTTATTGGACAAGGATTTTGGGATTTAATGGGTAAGATTAGCAAAGGAGCAGGGGGGAGAGGACATTAGGTGATAGGCATGACTATATGCACAATGCAAACATAACTGCGTCAACATGCGCTGTTAGATTTCGTGACACCTATTTGAGAGGCTCATCTAATCAAGTGGGTTTTGACCCATGTAAGCTAAAACATTGCTATGAATAACAGATTGATCATTTTGAATTTGGCAACGATGGTTTGCAACCTTGGGAACCTTGGTAGTCAAGCGCGGAAATTACCCCATTCCATCGAGCGGAGCTGGTTCGTAGACCATGGACTCCTCCACAGAAAAGCGTCTTCTCCACAGCTGCTACCATGCCTCGATGCCACAACCAACCCGCGAATCGAAGATCACGGAATACCTCAATGTGGAATGTAGCGTTTTAGGATTCCTAAACTTAAAAAAATGTATACTTTCATAATTTAATGAAAACATGATAATGATTGAGATAGCTTTGCTAATTAATTTCCATGACATGCTAGGGTATAATGCTAAAATACTATTGAATTTATCGTCAACAGGCAGAACCCCTGGAGAGGAATGTTTTTACTAAAACAAGGTACTGTTAGTGACTATTTTATGCACAGTTATTACTCATAGAATTATGTATTGTGTATACCTTGATGTTGTACATAACTGTTTTTTGTAACTAAACAAGAAACGGAAAAAGTGGTGTGATTAAATAAATAAAAAACAGATTTAGCAAACGCATCAAACATAGAGTTTACTTTTAAATTTGGCCGTTGAAATTAAGTCAGAAGACATAAAACACGTCCACTGAAGTATTTAATTTGCTCCCAACCTACGTCGATTCCGCACCTTGGAGAGGTTAGCAGATTGTGGAAGGAGATTGAGGACGCTGACAGTTTTCCTTCGCTCCTTCGAGTGTACTGGCGTGGGCGAATATCATGCCTCTATCCTCAGCATTTCCTTAAGAAAATGCCATCCTTTCCTTGGCTCTCGTCGATGGCTCATCCCATTACCTTAAGGGAAATCAAAAAAGGACACATGCATACCCGTCGGCGACCGTTAAACTAACTCTATAGCAAAAGCAGATATATCTTTTGCGTAGTTCAATTACCAGTGGGTAGGATACTCGCCTGTACATCATAAGATGTCGTGGAGACTTAAGAGTTGATCGCCAAAGTGGTCTCTCCTATTCTGTTTTCAGTTGAACGCCTTATATTTTTAATGCCTCTACCTACCTGTGTACCTTGTCATGGTGAAGAGATTGGTTAGCTACAATGAATATCAGAGCTATTCCCGTGGTAGCATTGCTACTGGTACTGCCACCCGTTCAGAATTGGTCTGGTAGGAGAGATCAGGCTAAATCTCACCTACGACGTTAATCCAAAATAGTTTCCCAAAAAGACGTTAAAATACTATGACTCAAAATACCAGTTCTATACTTCGATTAAGGATGGATCATTCTACGACCAAATGTGCTACGAATTGTGTTGTTTTTGTGTCCGGAAAAATGTTGGAATGGAATAATCTGAGCATGTACAGATGCAAACCTTGGAATAAAATGGGAAAAAAGAAGGTATTTTTAAAGACCGTTTCAAGTGACTACATAATTGCATGATGTTTATTAAAAATATTTGTGCATGAAAAGGTAATACTTTAGGACAATCTTTGGCTTCTCTTTCAATGGGCGTCGCAAGTTTTCACGCCCCCTTTCTTGTGCTTGAATTTATTCCACGAGTGGGTACCGACAGTTCATTTTTAAGTACGATATATTGTATATTTTAAATAACAAATGGCATTGAAAAATAGCTTGGACAGTGATTCACATGTTATGCATTGATGTAAAATATTTGTAAATTCGTGTCCTTTTTACTAATAGTTTATATTCATATTTCGTTTTCTTGCTCTTTACTCAACAATGGCACTATAGGTCATGTTGTATTAATTAGTTTTTGGTTTTATATATACAGTTATATAACTGAAGAAAATAGTTAGTTCGTTACTGTAGGATAGATTTTGTATTTTTTCCTTCGTCTATTATCCTCGGTTAATTTACCCATTTATGATATCTTCAGTTATTGTTTTCAAGAGAGTGTCATTCCTCAGGATGTATCAAATAAATTCGTCTCTTCTAATCAGCAAAATTTGCATCGAGCACTGTTATAGACAAGTCTACCCATTTAAAAAGCCTAAACTTTGTTCTAATTATTAAGTAATTTAAGGTGCGTTTAACTTGGAGAGAGTAAAAATCCTCTAAATTTTTACAAATGCATGGCCCTATGTGCCAATAATATTTCTTCCTTCATCTCGGAGTACACCTGCACTTCTTCTTCCCGTCCATATTCCCCTACTACCCTCACCCACCATCCTTCCCTCTATCACACCTTTAAGGTAGTTTGAGTGAGATATTTCCCTAATCATAATGGAGACCATAGTCGAATTCAAATTTTATATTTTAATTTCAGCGTCTGTAAGTAGTGTGAAATAAATGTTGTAATATTAATGGTGCAATAATATAGTTTATTATATATGACCAAAATTCTCAGTAATTAAATAAATATATCTACATACGTCTCTAGGTTGACTCATTTTTTTCACGCCGTACGGCTAAAAATCCTTCAAAACGGCAGGAATTTTTTGCGATTCGGTAAAAATTACTGCGGTGAGTAATAGAATATTTTTTATAAATAGTTGATAAAACATACGAACTACACACCGTTAGTATTATGACAAAATCTAGGTGTTATAAATTCCTAATTTTTTTCAATATTCTCCCTTTCAAGCGCACAGCCGTAATCTATCCCATGTAAATCAGTTGTATTTTCGTGCAAATCGCTCGAAAAGTAGTTCGGCAAAGGGGTAATATTTTGATGCCATTGGAAAGATGGGTGTTTTTTCTGTAAAATGAGGACAAATTCAACAAATTATTCTAGGTGAAGTTATTTTTCGCCATAACTACCTTCGCCCCTCATTACGTCTTCAAATCACCTTTTTAGCCTCTTTCTAATCTCATCCAGAACTTTACTTTTCTCCCCCACCATACCAAGCAAAGGCGTTGGAAAAGTTATTCTTTACATGCTACGCTTTTGGCAGCGTGTTCAGTTTTTACTGTTCGCCACAAAGACATTAGTTCACAAAAAGCTATATAAATGTAAAAATAAATGTAAAAATAGCGTATACATATGCAAGACCACTTTGTAGTATGAATGTAGTACCTATTGGGACATCTCCCCGTTGATTTTTTCAAAGCGAGGTGTCCGCTAGTAATGATAGAATAGAAGCCGAGCCGGGAGCACGCCTCAATCGTGTCAAATTCGTCACGCTGGTACGTGTCACACTCGCCTGGTTGCCCTCGCCTTGCGTGAGTGTGAGGGATTGAGATTAGGATGCGAGCGAGGGAAGGAAGAGAATTGCAAGCGGAGGAGGAAGAAATTGTCGCTACCTCTATGTCATTCACACTTCCATCCGGGCTGCCTAAACCCAAGGGACCAGATTGCAGTTATTAAAGGAGGAATGTCAACCATATAATTCTGAGATAATGGAGCCCTACCACGCAGCGCAGACATTATTGGAAAGCTGATCATTATCAAAATTACGGTTTTCTAATCGATGCGAAAATGCACAAATGATGTGGTACGCTGTCACGCGCACGGGTGCAAAGATACGCACCAAAAGGATGAAATTCGCCCTGGAAAAATCATTTTACCTTACCGGTATTCGAACCTGGATCTCCAAATTGCCGGTCACCTCCTATTTCATGGCGAATTTCATCCCTTTGGCGTATTTCACAATAACACATTGAAACGGGTTGGGATAGGTTAAAAATAACACATAATAATAAAATTGTGTGAAATTCACAGTGAGAAAATCATTTGCCTGGACTGGGATTCGAACCCAGACCTCTCGATTTCGCGCCGAGTGCTGTAACCAATTAAGCTACCCAGGCGTCATCTCTAATGTGAATTTCGTGGTGGCTTTAAGGATCGAGTTGCCCTCACAGGTACCGTGCATACAATGCCATGGAGTATCCGTGTATGTGTGAGGGTGAAGCGCTACTGTCCACGAGGTAAAGCCCCATCAACAAATTTCAAAGACTTGTGGAGCTAGCCGCGCAGTAATTTTAACAGTCACTCACTAATGGTCACACAATTGTGTGAAATTCACAGTGAAAAAATCATTCGCTTGGACTGGTATTCAAACCCAGACCCCTCGATTTCGCGCCGAGTGCTCTAACCAGTTAAGCTACCCACCCCTGTTTTAGTTTGCTTTAGATGATTGAATGGAGTGAGAGGAAGTGGTCGACCGATAGAGTCATGGGTGGATGTAGTGGAAGAATATGAACGCTAGTAGTCTCATTGAACGAGAAAAGTGTGCGTGAAGTAATGCATGATGAATAATAATCATACTAATATAGGTGTATACATTCTGGAGCATAATTAGGACTGCCTAGTCCTCTCTTACATCAACGGACGATCTCACTCAACCATGTCCTGGGAGTTGAAAATCCTACCCAGGCGGGATTCAAAACCTCGGTCCTTGGGGTGACAGACAAGGACTTAAACTCTCCGCCACCGGGGCCGGCAAATAAGGCGGAGGAGTTCCGAAAAGGCGTTATGGAGGAGGGTAAATTTATAAAAAAAAGGAGCCAGATTCTTAGGCCTAACAGCAATAATTTGAGCTATTTTGACTGTGTCTATCCCGAGGGGGAATGGGGTTATGTGTATACATTTACGCTAAAGGTTGTAGCATTAAAGACAAGATTTTTGCGAAACTCTTTTTCGACGGCAGTGCTTTGCGTTGTGCACCGGGCATGGCGAAAGCCGATACGCAGCGTGTGGAAGGGTGCGAATCGTTAGAGTGTGACGTTGAGAGGTGTCAAACGCGCACTTGCGCGTCGAAAGCCTCGAAGGCTTCGAGCTTTTGTAACACGTGTTAACTCGTTAAAAAAAAAACTTTTCCACCCGCGAGTCCTCTCGTCTCCTCGGGAGCGACTCACCTCAAGGAGATCCGATTACCTCTTCTTCTACCTCTCCCTTCCTCCCACGCCTCGTTCTCCTCCTGCTCCATCCTTCCACTCCTCTCAAACTCTCTATCTCGCCACTCCAGCGCAAACTGTTTCCGCTTCTCTCTCACATCTCTATTCTGCTTAAGGGGAATCCACAGCGACTGTGCGAATCAAAACAAATACTGGATTAAATCTTTAAGTTTGTACAGTTCAATAAATACTGCTTTCACTGATGACATGTCTTGGCTATTGAAAAAGCAAAAATCAAAAGTTAGAAAATATCAACATTAATTCGGCCAATTTACTCTTGTATTTTTGAAGAGTTCGTCCGAAAGAAAGTAGGTATATTATGCATTTGTCGATTTAGAGAAGGCATATGACAGGGTAAATAGAATTTGCTGCGGAAGATTATGAAGGGCAACGGAGTAAATGAGTGGTTGTTGAATCTTATGAAGGAGTTGTATGAAAATAGTAAGGCAAGCCGGAAAATTGATGGTGTATTGAGTGACTGGTTTAAAATAAAACACTGCTTGAAGCAAGGATGTGTAATGTCACCGAGGTTGTTCAATGATTTTATATATTTGCTATTGAAGGATTGACGTAGAGATAATGTTGGTGTAATGGTTATAGTTGTAAACGTGTGATTTCTAATGTACGCAGGTGGTGATGTGTTGCTGTTCCAAGGAAATTACAAGCCTCCTGAGTACCTTTTGTGAAGCAACAGGGAGAAAGGATTTGAGGGTAAAGGCGTCAAAGACCGATTTAGTTGTTTATGACACTGAAAGTATGAAGAATAATTGTATGATTAGGGTGAATGTGAAACAAACTATTTTGTGTATCGTGGCCAAATGTTTGCAAAAGAGATCAAAAGACGTGTGAATGTAGGAAGAGGATTCATAGGCAGTACGTGAAACACATCAAGGAATGTGTTTGTCTAGGGAAGTGAATATTGCAGAGTAAAAAAAGTGTACTCATTCCTACCCACTTATTGTACGGTAGCGTTACTTGGGTATGTTAAGATTATCATAAGAGTAGGTTAAGTGCAGTGAGTTTAGGGTATCTAAGAAGTGTTTGCGCTAAATTCACAAAGGAAATGGGTTAGGAATTAGTATGTTGAGTTTGTTCTTGACCACTTTTAAATAATTGCAGTGATCTTGATCCACTAATTCCTAACTGTACCTATGTATTTTATGGAGGATTTGTCAATGTTTAAAAAAATAGATGAATTTCCTTTTGCCAACGTTTCACTATTTAATATCAAGGCTTAAGGTGAAAATAAAATCTCAGTTACCATCATCATTATCTACAACAAGAAATAGATTTTCAATGCTCTAATTTTCACTTTAAGCCCTGATGATGCTAATATTAAATAGCGAAACGTTGACGAAAGGAAATTGAATTATTTTTTAAACATTGACCAACCCTCCATAAAATACATAGGTACAGTTAGGAATTAGTGGATCAAGAAAGAATATGGGTTATATGCTCCAGTAATGGGCATGCATGAAAGAAGTGTGTTTCATTGTTTTGGCCATGTCGAGAGAATGGAAGATTCGAATTACGAAACAGATATGTCATAATAGATTTTTTGGTGTGAAGGAAAGGGGTAGACCAAGAAAGTCATGGGTGGCTATGATGGAAGAGGTTCCGACGAGGAGGAATATTAGGAGTGTTGAGAATTGTAGATCATGAATGAAGCCATGCATGAATTTAATGAAAGCGATAGAGATGTAAAAAGTTAGGGGATTGAAGAGGAAATTGTTAATGAGAACTGGTTTCCGAAAGGGAATTGCGTGATGGGTATGTGTGTACACATGAGTGTAACTAGAGAGGAAGGTGCCATTTCCCTTGAATCAATGTATTTTGACCTCAGTTCTTACAGTGTTTTTCTATTAACTAAAAAATAATATACATTGGTTCATTACATTTTATTAGCACTTTGTCACTATTCACTCCTTGGGATTAATTTGATTTCCATAAAAGTTTTTTGGCAAAAATAGAATCTATAATGGGTAGCAATATGTTGTTTTTTCCCACATTTTACCCTATCTCTCTCCTTCAACATCATGTAATTTCAATTAAAGATAGAAAAACACAGCGGAACCCGAATACCCTCCAAGTTTCTGCACTTCAGTGCTGCGAGAGCCTCCAGCAGAAATTTAATAATAAATTCAATTTGCGGAAAGAACACTCTGAAACAGTAGAATTTTGTTGTTTGTTTCAACAGGGTACATTTTTTCTTACAAGTAGGCAGAATATGAATAAAATGACACTCAAGGCTGACATTGGAATACCAGATAGGTCGAAGATTGGCACACACCAGTCCAGTTCTAGGGGTCATTGAAACGATCAAGTCCTTCCACTTCCTCGTAGTTGTAGTCTAAGGTAAAGCAATGATTCGAGTGTCATTTAAAAATTAGCTTTTTTAGATGTGCAAAGTAAGTACGGTAATAATATTTTGGGCGAAAAACATCTTTATACTTAAACTTATCAGTTTTTAGCTTTAAATATGAGCATTTAACTTACTTATTTGAGGCAAGAACTTGGCTTATTTGTTACGAACCATGCACTGATTATGTCTTCAAAACCGTATATTTATGTAGTTTTGCAAACATTATTATGGAAAATTATAAAAATATGTGAGAAAACGCGAAGTTAGCGCTCTATCAAACTATCATTAGTATTCTGACAAGATATGTACGTCAAAACCTTCTTTTTTCTCAAGATTATGTCTCTCTGGACCTCACAGCTGTCCTATCACGTTCTATGAAAAAGGGTTTATATGTTTTTTTTACTACTATCTCGAAATACATTGGAATAAATCCCAGTATTTGGATATACTTTGACTGACAGTGCCGGATTGCCAATAAGGCAAAGTAGGCAGTTGCCTATGGGCCTCGAGGCTTTGGGGGCCCAGGAGAGGCCCCGAAAATATTTTTCTCATTCTTCTCTTGCCACTTGCTTATTAATGTGGGTTGCTTGTACTGCCTACATGCCCCCAAGTGTGTAAATCCTGCACTGTTGACGGGTGTAATATTTTTCACTACAATGAGATCCAGTTGGTTGAGTTGTATGGGTTATGATATTTCGCTTAAACTACAGTAATTTTCGTATCTTATACTTTTAACCAGAAGGCAGAAAAACATCATAGCAGCAACTGCAGTGAAAGATAACGCCACTGATGCAAGAAAATACAGCGTGTGTAGAAGCTATCGTATGAACTGGAAATAATATCCTCCACGAGTTACAGGATCTCATGCCTAACCTCCGGCGCCGATGGACCGAGAAGATTCGATGAAGAAATCAAACCTAATCGGATTCTATGAGAGATTTGCATGAGGACAATTAAACTCGATGCGCACAACTAACTTGTGGGAGAGATGGTTGTAAATGAGAGCAGGGGTGTTTTTTTTAAGAACTGGTCACGAGACATTTTTTCAAACGCGTCATTAAGAATCTCTCTTCTCCATCGATTAAAAAAAAACTCCATATCGAAAACTTGAGATCTCTTAATCGATGCCTCTCGAAATAGACGTTTTAATATCTCTCCTAAACTGTGTCGGCGGCAAGCTTTATCGAAAAAAATAGAATTAAATCCCTTTGTTCCAGATGCGCAAGACGAGTATGGGGAATGCTGCTTAGATGTTTGGAGCGATATCGCTAAAATATAATTATCGACCGATCGAATGATGAAGGTCTTCCTACCCGGACACCCGTGGACAATCAGGGTCGATATTTTTTTTGGGGAGACCTATGGGATGGGTAAGAGGTGGGCGGATCGCGTATATCCAGCCAACAGCGCGTTAACCTGATGGAAGGCGGAAGGGAACCGGCACGAGGGAAGAAGGGCTTAAAAGATTGTATCTGCCCGTTTCGGATCTATGCTGCCGTGGATGATGAGAGGGATATCATCGGAAGTCATATTCAAGGAGCTTTATTCGGAAAGGATTTGACCTCGACAACGTCGTGGACTTGATGATACAGCCTTGACAAATCTCGAATAATAAAATGGCATTATAATTAACGTCATTTCTTTTTCCGACCACATGAGTAGTTCTTCTTGAATTTGATCAAAATTAAAGGCTCAGGAATCATTATGAGCGTTTCACTGATGTTAAATAGCATCGTCAGGGCTATGTCACAGCAAAACAATGACAGACAACTGTGTAAGTTTTTAATAAAACATTCATTCATTCGCTTAGGTAGCCTACCGGTTAAATGTAGGTTTAATTGAAATTCAGGTAAAATCATTTAGAAATAATTACACGTACAGGGTCCTATCTACCTCTATTATTTTGTAAATGAAAAGTATAACTTAGTTTTTCCACATAGACTTATTAAAACAAGACGACCTAGGTTTCTTCTAAGGTCTTCAACATCAGGTGACCTGATGATGATGACGAGCTTCGTCAAAACCTAGGTCGTCTTGTTTTAATACATCTATGTGGAAAAACTACGTTATACTTTTCATTTACAATGTTAATCTAATTTTACGAAGTCACGCCCGAGACAACGGACTCTATTATTACTTTTTTCACCTCTGCGTATGTCATACCCTTCTTCCACCCGTCCATATAACCTATTTTCTGTCTTCCCATTCCCCACTTCCCCAACATCCTTCCCTCTATAACGGGCTTCAGGAAACAATCTCCACTCATTACCACTTCCAGCCACCTACCCTTCCCCCTTATCTCATCCAGAAGTTCCGTCTCCTCACGAACCATGTGAAGCACTTTCTCATTTATCTTCCTTTCTGTCCATCATACCTTCCTCATCCTCCTTCACACCCACATCTAGAACGCCTGCAGCATATTATCCTCCTTCATTCTCGGAGTCCACGTTTCTGCCCCATACAACACTACACTCCATATAAATTTCTTCACCAGCCTCTCCTTTATATCCTTACCCATGTCCCCGTCATCAGCTCCATTCTATTGCTAAACGCTTTCTCCACTAACACTTCTCCCCCCTATTTATTTTTTACTATGCCCACATTCTTCCAACGTACTACCCTTGTAATTAAAGGGCTCTACTTGATCCAGTTTGTGCCCTTCTACTATTATGACCAACTTCGCTTTCTTTGTCCCGGACAGGCACGTAGCCAGGGGAAGACTTAAGGGGCTTCAGTCCCCCACCCCCAAATGTTTCTTCTTTCACTTTATTAGGTTTGGATTACCTAGTAATATATCGGATGAAAATTAAAAATGCTCAAGAGGGGATAATGGAAGAATAAAGCAGCTTTCTACAAAAAGGTAATCATAAATAAACTCCAGTAACGAGTCAAATTGTACCAAAAGAAGACCCACCCAGGCTTTCGACTCAGCCGCCCTCTCCCCCCAGGCTTCAGACTCAGCCCCCTCAAACCAAAATACTGGCTACGTCACTGGTCCTAGAGAATGTCATTACTTTTGTTTTCTCATTATTTATGAACCCGATAAAATTCACAAAACCACATACACAACGTGCGTATGTACGTATACATCCGACTAATTATATGGTTTACTTTGGAAAAAGGAGGATATTTGACGTCTTATTGGTCATGGTGAAATATATGTATTATCCTAGCCAATGTAATGAGAGTTGGTATCGAAAAACCTAGTAAAATAATAAAAATAGATTAAAATAGCATTATTTCGAACTTTTATAAGTTGTTACGTCGAAATTCCTATATCCTTGAGGTTCGGAAATTCCAAAAGCAGAGCATTTCAACTACTTAGGCACTACGTAGGAGGAAATTGTTCGTAGCAGCTTAGACATTAGAAAGGGAATTGCAGAAGTGAAAAAGACTTCAAGAATATGACGGAGCTGATGACGAGGACTTGGTGTAAAGGTGTAAAGAGAAGGACGACGAAGAGATATTGTCGTGGCCCGGTTAGGGTCGACTGGTTAGGGGTCGTAACTTAGACGTTTCAAGGATCAAAACCTCGGGAAATCAGTCAAAGAGAACTCACTCTCCATTCTTAAGTAAAATCCATTTATTAACAATTAGTACATGTTAGGTTATGCTTACTCCATGCCGTACATCTTGTAGTGAAGATAGTCGAAAACGGACGAATGGGAAGGATGACCTCTAGCAGCGTCTGTGGAGTACGGGCGTGGTCGTTGGTCGAGTAACCGATGGCGAGGATCGCAGCGTGCAGCAGTGGACCGAGCGCAGAGAGTAGAGCAGACAGAGAGCGCGTCCTCGTCCGAAAAGGGTTTTTATATTCTAACCCTCCCTGATCCCCCTCCTTATTCTAGAAGGTTCTTAGGGCGTTGTCCATGGCAAGCCTAACCTTATTTGGTAAGAAAGAGAACCTCTGGAAAGTTCCCATGCTGCTTACGTAATTAGATGTTGACGAGAATTATATTATCGAGTGACAAGGAGTATGAGGGGCCGGACGGAACCTGCGGTTTCGTATGTCTTAAGAAACCGTGAGAATGACGACCGCCCGTAGAGAGATGTTCCGTGTGGAAAAATACTGAATCATGAATCATGACAGCTAATTATATTAGAATTGTACATCCTAAGCTTGTCGGTCCGGCTGCGCGTGGCCATGGATCCAATACCAAAATAGGCAATGGGCTAATTCAAATCGTGACCAAGAGTAGAGGGACCTGCCTTGGTCCGAAGCTCCTTAGAAAAATAACCAGGGCCTCCTTGACGGAGGGAAAGGAAAAAACGGGTCACGACATCACCCCCCTCCACAAACTTCGGACCCCTGGCCGAAGCTCGCGGAAAGGTGGGTCAACTAATAACTAGGGGACATAGATGCCGCACGGAGTAAGCAAAACAATTTACTGAAACATAACCTGAGAAAGGAGGACTATGCCCCCAACGCGGCAATTAAGCCAAAGTATACCAACATACCGACATATTTTACAACAAGAGAGCGCCTTATACGCCTCCAAATCGGTGAAGCCGAGTACAAGTGAATACATAGAAATGCGCCACTCAAGGTGGAAGCAACAAAATACAAAAACCCGATATAACCGAAACACCGAATACTCTACCACCAAAAAAATACAACCATTAGGACGATTGTAAAAACAATGTCCGAGCCAGCAGTAAAACAAAAAGTTCAAATAAGGTGAAACATAATCAAGCAAGCCGGCCAAAATTAATGAACACAAGACAAATGATTCAATCAAAATATTGAACACAAAGACAATCGATTCAATGCAAAAAAGCCAAAATCCAATGAAAAATATGGCTGAACCCAGCCAGAGCCCGATCAATCAAAAAAAAAAAAGGTCCCAGAGCTCCAATGTAAATCCAAATATTGAAATGTTGAGTACACACAATAAACTAGAACCCAGCACAATGCAGGTAAACCCAATTCCCACAAAAATGAAATTACATGTGACCCAAATACCAAATATCAAAAATTACAAAAAATGAAAAATGTGAACAACGTACATGAGGTAGATTCAATAATATCAGAACGGTTTAAGCCTCAATTGGCAGGGATCGCATCCAAAGGATTTGGTACCCTTACGCTTGACGCGAACTCCCTCCGACGCCAAGAAGGGGAGGGGCGCGGTTTAAAAGAGGTTGTGGTAAGCTAAAAATTGAAAATTTCTCTGCCCGTGGGACGACATAATTAGGTCCTAGATTCCAAAGGTCTCCGACCCCATCGAACAGGACCCGTCGAACGAAGGCACAGAGCAGAGCAAGAAAAATTGTGCGCCCCCCCCGGCTGTGAATAATTCACGGGACCCGGTGTGGCGTCAACCACACCGGAGAATCATTTTTAATGGGCAACCGCGTATGGGTCGCCCTGCGAACAAGTAAAACTCATTCGTTAAATAATTATTTCGGCCCGACGCCCACGCCCTCGGCCGAGGCCGGGGGCGGGGCCCCCGTCGGACGGTCCGTGGTTGCGTTAACCTGGACCTACCGAACACACATACCTACATACGGACAGACTTTCAGCATAAGCAGGAACACACACACACAAAAATTTGATCGAAGAAATGCACAGCACTCCTAAGAACAAATGTCAAAAACTCAGGTCGACTTCGTCGGAATTAACCACTTAAGAACCATCACTTCACTTATTGCCTATTCATTGGCGAGGGGCACATGGGGATATATGTCGCTTCTTGAATCACTTCGTACACAGGTACTTCGGCAACCAGGGATTGCGGTGGGCGGCGGAAACTAGTAGTGGATGTTGGAACAGCCGGTGGGGGAGATGACGGGGGAAGACGTCGAAGCGGCGTGGGTGGTGGAATAGAAGTGGGGGAACTTGGCACACTCGTGAGGCCATCTCTCAGGAAGAAAGGGTCAGGTGGATTGGAGCAATCTATATACAATCGTAAGGTCAGGAGTAGGGAGGGGATGCACAGCAAGACAATTACGGCCAAATTCAGAATTGGTAGCCACGGTGGCGGGACCCAAGGTGCTTCTTCTTCTGGCTTCCAAGTCGATCTAATACATTCGTGAAGGTCGTCACACGACGACGAGTGTGCGAGGGAGAAGGGGGGGAGGTTTAGGGAGTGTAGAGTCGACCATGCGGCGGGAATGATCCGCCGGATGGAGAGGGTAGGGGCGGTAGAGGGGAGGCAAGGGAAGCCCGGAGTGACGTCACTCCCATTGAGGGATAGACGACAGTCGCAGGGCAGGGAAATTTGGAAGGACCCCTTCTTCTCCCCGCTCCACCCACCCCAACGGCTATCCGTACACCGGATTTCCGCGTCTGATGGGGGGTGGGTTACCATGTAGGTGAATGGATTTAATGTAATTACACGGGTTTCAGTAGACCGTGCACAAATTAAAGGACACTCATTCGCCACCTCTGCGGCGGTGCCACCCAAGGCCACCCGACGCGCGCAGCGCATAGGTAGGGTGCCTGGATCTCGGGCGGCTTCAAGAGAACAAAGTTCATCCCGGTATGGGTTACATTGCAATTTTCCTAATTGCACACCATCCTTGGTCCGGATCAGGGCCAACTCCGTCGCCGGGGCCGTAATTTGACACGTAAAGTCCTTATGCGCAAATGGAATAGGGACAAAGGAATGGAGAGAAACGGATGTGGTGTTAGCCTTCGCTAATGGTATCACCAGAAATAGGTAAAGGGAGGTAGGAGAAAGGAGACAATCCACCAGAGAGAGAATGTAATACCTTGAGAAGTGCTGAATAGCCAGTTCCCAACCTCGTGACTGGACTGAGTCCTGTAAGGCCAGTAGTTCTGCTCGGAGGTTCTCCACATGGACGACCGAAGGGCTTAACCGACGCGTTTGACACATTTTTAGGACATCCGATTGCGTCGAGATGGTTGCCAGGACCAGGGTCAAGAGCCCCCAATCAGGCTGAGAGGTCACAGCTGGAGAATAGTTCGGAAAGCAGGGGGCTGAAAGATTCCTTATCCCTCCGACATTAGTCAGCCGCCCCTCTAATTCCTTAGCCTCGGCCGCAGAAATGATCATCCTTTTCGCGTGTCGTCGAGTGGGAAGAACGAAAGCGTCAGTTATTGTATCGCCATCCGTTGCCAAAGGGGCCTCCGATATCGTCTCAAGCCAACTCTTCCGATTCCAGTCGCGAAGGGTATTTTCCACCAAGTTGCGTGGGAGGCCACACACCGGTCTTCTATCTGACTGCTTACAGGTATTTTTCACCATCTCCCGCAGCGTATGTAGTTGGTGAGCTGGGTCAAAAGGCCATTTGAACACCAATGGTACTGCTGTACTGAATACTGTAATGTTGGGCAGGGGTTTCAGGTAAGCCCCTGCTGTAAAATCCACTGGAATCTTCCCATGTCCCCTTGGTGGCGCCCCCTGTCCTAAAGCGGCCATCATCAAGGACGCCAGGAAAGGAAGCCAGCCACCCCCCTTCTTACAAGGTGGCTTCTGCTGTCGCTGCATGGTCACACAAGATGTGACAGGCAGCCTATATAAATCAGATTGAAAGGCGACTCGTTAAAATTTATCTATTAAGTCAGAGTCTATAAAATCAAAAAGTGATCAGTTGATTAAGTAGGCTAAAATTACTTCACAATTTCCATGCTATCTCAAAGCATGCGGTGACAAGGCAACAGAAAATGCCCTACTGTCAATTAAAAAGATTTGTCTATTGTCAATTTACACTTAGCAATACACTAATGAAAAATAACTCTACAGAGAGAAACAATCAGAGCAAGTTCTTATGTCGACTCCCCTCATTACGCGAAGGCAATCCCGAAAAGTGAGAGTACATTATTTAAAACCAAGTCACGCGCAAATAGTGCGCGAGGTTTTCTCTCCCTTTTTCTCTTGGGCGCACACCGGATGTGGCTTACATCGGCTATTCACGCGAAAGGAAGCGAAGAGGGCGAAATATGCGTTTAGAGCGGGATCGGATTACGAGGTCGGCTAATTGAAGTTGCGCACCTTCAATGGCTTCCCACAAATCCAACCAAATCCCGTCCAGGGGTGGCTGGCCCCTTAACCCATAAAATTAGCGGAAGCTCCGACAAAGAACATAAGAGGTTGCCCGAATTGGATGGCTCTCGTGACCTACATCCTTCTGACGCGGGTTTTTAGAACATTCATTGTGTTTTTCCTTGTTCACAAGGATGGCGTGAACAACCATCCTTATGTGCAAAAGATGACAATAATTAACAAGACCATTCTTTTCTTTAAATAAACAAATCAACAGCCATCACTTCGGATGCTGCGTAACCTTCCGTATTTCACCCCTAAGCATTTACACGAAAGAAACTCGGGGCCCACAGCTTCTAGGTTACTTGTACTTCCTACTAATTGTGCTGTACAAATGCACATGGTTGGGCCCTTCCGGTATAACTTACATCGTCCGAGGCATCTACCCCATACTGGACATTTCATTATGCACATCTACGTACATCTGGGCTCACATAGCCCCAAGCCTTGCAAATTACCTTTATGCAATACTGGCTAAAAATTACTTATGCACATCTACGTGCGTCTGGGCTCACACAGCCCCAAGCCTTGCAAATTACCTTTATGCAATACTGGCTAAACTTTCTATCACGGCGCTTCCCTTGCGCCAAAAAAAAACTTACGCAATAACCTCATGCGTTACATGTGTACACATCTGAAGACTATGCAATAAACTCATGCATTACTGTCTTAACATACAACTGTTTCCTCAACAGTTTCCAAAATAACTAGGCAAAATCCATGCCTTAAAAACAAATAGCGCGCTTCCTATGTGGCCTTGGGCGTCCCCAATACTGACCCAGAGGCTATCATCAGCCTCAAAAAATAAATTTCAAGTTATACCACTGAGAGACTTCCTGTCTCGAAAGTCAAGTCATACTTAATTAACAACGCGTGGGCAAAAGGAATGAATCTCTATTCATTGCTTTTCCCAGAGGACCCCGTATCAACTTACGCGGGCCCTAGTTATACCGGCCCAAACCATTCCATAATATCCCGCGAATGATTAATCAAGATTTACACTTCGAGTCCTCCTCGAAGGTCCATATTAACTTTTTTTTTTCTTCACACTTGTTTAACTTCGCTGCCCTCAAAACGGGCTTCGCGGGTCCTTGCTGTAATGGAAAAATGGTTAACAACTTATTGACGCTAACATTCGATTCCTCTAAATAATACTACTTATTCCCATACATTTCCACGACTGGATTACAAAATGACTACACAGCAGCGAGCGACGAGGAGCGACTCAATAATCTGACCTTCTTATCGCATTTTTCCGTGCTTACGAACGACTGAGCGACTCGAGAGAGACATATCCTCATTGTTGCGCGAATGTGTTAGTGAGCGGGATGTGCGTTTCCGGCCGGTGGCGTGCAAGTGCGTTAATTATTATAGGGAAAATTTAAGAGATAAATTCGTACCTGCGTTTCGTCTTGCTTTGTTTTACGCCTTGCTGCGCGGGTAAAAATCAGTTCCTGTCCTTCCGGAGTTAATACGAGATAGGGCATTCTTCTTTCATGTTTGTAGACAAAAAGGGTCAAGGTTACAAGGAGAAGAGTAAGGAGTAGGTTCCAAAAAAGAGAAACGCCTCCGAGAGCTCTCCCTGGGCCCTCCTGATACGGGGCGTAAGTATTCTCATCTAAAGCTAGTATCGGTTGGGTCAAATTTAGGTGAGGCAGTTCAATGGTCCAGTTTGAATTTAAACAATCATCTAATTTTTCAAAGGTGGGCAAAGTTTGTGGTGACTTAGGGTCAATAACCATGGAATCCAAGGTTGACCAGATTGCTGGTAGTATATGAGCTGTGCTGACCTGTGGTGGGGTCTTATTACACGGATACATTTCGGGAATTTTAATCTGTCCTGTTAATATGGCTTCACAATTACAAGGGAGCGTTAGCTCTAGTGCTCCCGGACCCGGTAATGTAGTGTTAATTACTTTAGAACTGGATGATTCACAATTTATGACAATCTGGGGGGGCGGATGTGTTATAATGTATTGTTCAAAGCCTACTTCACTGACTATAGTCGAACGTCCTGGCCTACATTGGAAGGTGCAAGCCTTACTTAACTCCTGGGTAGTACCACCTCGAAACATCTGAATCGCACAACTCGGACCGTGTGTCGTGTCTGCGCTAAAACGTGGGAGAAAACAAAGTCTATCGGAATAGACATTACAATTATGTAATGCGGGGCCGGAAATAGTCCTCATGCGTTTACCGTCAATGGCAGCGTAAACGGTTTCATGAATGATGGAGCATGTTTGTCCATGCCAAGCAAAAGGTGTCGCATTGATTTCATACAGGGACCATTTGGCACCTGTTTTAATTATGGGAACATTTACGCGAATTATCATGTCACCCTTATGCATTAAACAATGAGTAACCTTAAGGGTTGAAATTTCGGCGGCGCTAGCTTCAGCCCACTCATACCCGTCTCTTTCTAACTGATTTGTGCGCCCGTCCATGTCCTTTTGCAAAGTATCAATGGGAAATATTGACACTGGTAATAAATTATTTTGGCATCTGTGTAAGGCCTCATTTTCCCTTAATGTCAGAGTCAATCTCCCTTGGGTAAAAAAGTTTTGTGACATAATTTCAGTGAGAATAAACACCATTCCTTTAATCGTTTCTAAATCATTTGCTACCTTTATCATTTGCTGTCTGCTTTTCCCTTGGATAGCGGTCACCCGCGCTCGTATTTCCCTTACCGTGTCATCCATTGTCTTAGTATAATTCTCTATTTGTGTATCTACGTTGGCGACAAAGTTATGTTCCAATTTAGTCATCGTGGTCAATTCTCTTAGACGCCTATCAAATGTAACCTGTGACTCTTCAATACTCGTGATTTGGCTTTTCGTCGCCACACCACAACACCAATGAAATACACTGCCTATAAAATCAAGAGACCGCTTCTTGCGTCCATCGGATTGTGCCACCCCTTCCTTTTCCTTATAAAACATTGGGTCCACGCTTACGAAATCCACCAAGGTATTTAATCGTGTCGCGGTTCCCTTTAAAGCGCTGAGGGCGTCACAAAACGCCCCTTGTGCTGGACACGTTAGCGTCTGTGTTCCTAGCGGCTTTGACTTCGTATCCTTCCATTTAATCCTATAAATCAAAGGTATCACGGCTTCGTATGACAGTACTTGTGGCAAGGCACTCCAGTGTGTACCCGCAACTACTTTAATTGGCGATTTATTAGGCACTGAATAAGCTCCTCGCCGACTTCCGGTCGCGATTGTAAACACGACGGCCATCACTAGAATGGAAGTTCGCATTTTATTTTTCGTCTCTCTCTCGTCTGTACTCGACTCGCGTTATCTCCTCAAAAAAATAAAACTCCTCCTCGCTGCTCGAAATGTCCCGTTATCTTTCTTCTTCTTTTTTCTCGAGAGATTACCCCTTTAAATTCTTTCTTCGCTCGTCGTCTCGAGCGACTTTCGTAGTTTCCTGCTTAAGGAAAAAATAAGGAGGTTTGGGAAGGTAGGTGTGGTGAATTGGCTCGGAGCGGTAATATTCAAGGTAGGTCTGGTGATCCCGCTGGAAGTCTCTGTTCTTTCCTCAGCTCCTTCTCCTCCTTAGATGTATCTATAAAAGAAAAGAACAAAAAATGTCTACCTTTTTCTTCTTCGGCCGAAGCTTATGTGGAACCAAGTCTGTTCGGCATGGATGCGGGGGAGGAGGCGGTGAGGAGGAGGTCGGACGGATTGGACAAGATGACGGAGAGGGGAGGTAGTCATGGAGTGAGGGGAAGGTTTCTCTCGGAGGGGAGTGGTGGAGGGCCTCGGAATTCGAGGATCCTCCCGCTCGTCCTAGGCATACGTGTTCCTGTGAAAAAAATTATCTTTTAATTATCTTACCTTACCATTCACCTCCAGCCGCAGCTCTCCTCCCATGGGTCGGCCCCCCTTTGGCCGATCGGGATGCTGTCTCTTACTCTCGAGAGTGATACGGTGACATGCGGGACACATGTACCGTATCTAATTTACCTTTCTTTACGCGGACCTCATACGTCACCGGCCCAACTTGCCTAGTAACCTCAAATGGTCCGCGATACTGGGGCAAAAGCTTCTCGCTCTTCCCTACTTTCCGCGTGGGCGTATAAATACGTACTTTATCGCCGACTTTAAACGTCACGTCTCTATGTTTCTCATCATAGCGCATTACATCCTTCGACTGACGCTCCTCGAGACGTCTCAAGGCTATTTGTTGGGCTTCCTCCCAACGAGTCCTTTCCTTACTTCCTTCGTTCGCATCGTCTAATGATAGGGAAATTTCGGCCGGTAAGACGGCTTCCCTTGCATGTACGAGATAAAACGGCGTTTCTCCGAGCGTACCCTGAATGCCTGTATTATAGGCAAAAGTTACTTGGGGGAGAAAAAGATCCCAATCCGTTTGTTCCGTACCTGTAAAAGCCGATAGCATTTCGGCTATTGTTTTATTCAATCTTTCCGTTAACCCGTTTGTCTGAGGATGATAGGCTGTGGTAAAAGTACTCACAACTCCCATACTTTTCAAGAGAGAAGTGACTATTTCGGATTGGAAAACTTTCCCTCTATCTGAGAGAATGGTCGCGGGACACCCGTGTCGACAAATTATTTGTTCTAATATAAAACGGGCTACTTGTGGAGCCGTCCCATTTGAGAGCGCTCTCGTTTCTGCGTAGCGGGTCGCATAATCAGTAGCGACCACAATCATTGTTTTCCCTGACGAACTTCGTCTAAATGGTCCCAATAAATCGATGCCTATCTTCTCAAAGGGTTTTCCCGGTTTTATAGGTTGTAAAAAGCCTCCCGGCTTAACATGAGGTCCCTTCCTACATTGACAATCCGGACAACTGCGCACGTAATTCAAAATGTCGGATTTCATTCCGACCCAGAAATAACGAGTTTTTAATTTATCATAAGTCCTAGCAAATCCTAAATGCCCCGAAAGTGGGTCATCGTGATGTGAAAATAAAGTTTCTCGCTTTAAGTCTTGCGGGATAACGGTTAAATAATCTTTTCCGCGCAGTCCTGCGTTCTTTCTCATAAGAACCCCGTCTATAAGTACATATCCTCTCGATATTTTCTCCATCTTGGGTTCCGCGTCCTTTGGATTCTCCAATGCCTCTATCAATGGCCTTAGAAAAGAGTCTTCTCTTTGTCTATCCCTTAAATTGTCTACTGAAAGCATTAAAAAAGGTATTTCGTTTGACCCGTCAATATCTTCAGCCGTAGGTTCAGATACTGGGTGTCGTGACAGACAGTCAGCATCTGAGTGTAAGCGTCCCGCCTTATAAGTGATTTGATAATCAAACTCTTGGAGACGAAGACTCCACCGCGCTAAGCGCCCTGCTGGGTCTTTTACTGACTTTAACCAGCAGAGGGCATGGTGATCAGTTACTATGTTCACCTTCTTTCCCCAGACTAAACTTCGATTGTAGTTCAACGCCCAAACTGCCGCGAGGCACTCCAATTCGCTAATTGAATAATTTCGTTCGGCTTTAGATAGCGAGCGGGATGCAAAAGTCACGGGATGCATTTCTTTAGGATCCTTCCCCTGTAATAATACCGCTCCTAGGCCCGTGCCGCACGCATCAACGCGTAATTCTATCGGCAATTCTGGGTCATAGTGGGCTAGGACGGGGGCGGAAACCATTGCCTCCTTCAAGGCTTGAAAAGCTGCTTCCTGTGGCTCTCCCCATTCGAACAACTTATCCTTCCGCGTGAGTTCATGTAGCGGACGGGCGATCTTAGAAAAATCGCGAATAAACTTCCTGTAATAATTTAATAAACCGACGAAACTCTGTACCGCTTTCACCTTAGTCGGTCGCGGAAAGTCAGTAATCGCCTTAACCTTATCCAAATCCGGCTTTATACCTTCCGCGCCTACGACATATCCCAACATTTTAATACTATTTTGGGCAAAGTGGCACTTCGACGGCTTAAGAGTGAGGTTAGCTTCCCTTAATTTCTGAAACACTTCCCTCATATTTTCTAAGAGTCCTTCAAAAGTCTCTGCGAATACTACTATGTCATCTAGATAGACAAGTGCCTTCTTCCATTTCAATTCGGAAAGTACGTTATCTGCTAAATTTTGGAAGGTGGCTGGAGCCGAACATAAGCCGAAACTAAGAACGTTAAAATCATAATGGCCCTCCGGGGTCACGAAAGCTGTCTTTGGTTTATCCTCTTCCTTAACCGGTATTTGCCAATACCCACTGAATAAATCCAGGCTGGTGAAATATTTAGCCTTACCTAGATAGCTTAACAAGTCGTCAATGACCGGAAGTGGATAAACATCCTTTCTAGTTACCGTGTTAAGCTTCCTATAATCCACACAGAACCTAATACCGCCATCTTTCTTTTTTACTAACACTACGGGGCTTGACCAAGCTGATTTAGACGGACGTATGACGCCTAATTCCAACATTTCCTTCACCTGATTCCTAATTATTTCCTTTTCCTTATGAGAGACCCTATAAGGGTGTTGATGAATCGGGGTTGCGTCACCCGTCGGTATCGTGTGTTCAATTAAATGGGTCTTTCCCATGTCACTGGGTTTCCACGCAAAAATATCACGAAACTCCGTCAGTAGCGCATCTAATTTTCCCCGCTCTTTTCCTTTAAGTCCTGGATTAATATCTAAGGGTGGGCGCGAATCACGTTCAAAATCTACTTCCTGCGATTCCTGAAAATCAATTCTTTCTTCCTCATTACGTTCGCGGTTAATTCTTTTCCCCAGCGCCGTTCCTCTAAACAATTTCTGCGGTATATACCGGTGATTATGGAGCGTCGCAGTAATCTTATCCCCCTTTCCGCTTGGCAACTCGACACTCACCCCTCTTTTCGCTAAGATAGCGGATGCAATTAGCACTTCCTCGCCTCTAGGCGGGCTTGAGGTACATTCGCATTTTATTCGCGCTCTGGGGGGAACTATTACGTCATACTCGAGGCGAAGTTTCCCATAAAAATCTTGCTCAACAAGGGCGTCGCCTTCCGTATCTAAGTCGGAATCCTTCCTCGAATTAATAACGGGATTTGTATCACATTCCGCATCGAACTCCGAGTCGAAATTCGTTTGAATTTTAACTGTATGACCCTCGCGACCCAATTGCAAAACTCCCGAACGAAGGTCCAACGTCATCTGTTCCCTCCTTAGGAAATCCATTCCCAAAACAAGAGGAAATAGGACGTTTTTAATTACTAATGCCTTCAATTGAAATTCATACCCGTTAAGCTTAATCCTCACGAATGTCGCTCCTATGACGTCTAATTTCGCACCATTAGCACCCCTTACCCCACTAGTTGTTGGCTCAATTGGGGACTTAACATAATTTGACCTAATAACACATACCCCTGATCCCGTGTCTACCAATATAGTATTATTTTTTCCCTCTTCTATCTCGCCTTTAATCAGAAGGAGGTCCCTTACGTCAAAATTTCCCACGGGCGGTCCTCCAGCTGCGCCCGCGAGAATTAGTTTTCCGCTGGTTTTTTATCGCGAGGGGCGGGCCTAGGCGTCGCCCCTGTCCTTCGTGGGCAGACCGACGCATAATGGCCGCTGACCCCGCAATTATAACAAATCAGGCGACCTTCGGCCGTTCGTGTGTTACGTTCGTACGGAGGGCGATCGGGTGTCTGCATGGCATTCGCTCGTCCTTGCGGCCTCGGCGGTGTATACCGATTGAATTCTCCGGGTCTTCCTTGCGTGAAGCGCGCATTATTGGTCTGTCTGTTCGGGTAATTTCCACCTTGCCCCGGCCCGGGAAACGCCCTATCGTTCCTCCGACTCCTTTCTAATTCATTCCGTAGGCGCGACACTTCCCTCTCTAGGCGACTAACGGAAGCACTTGATTCTTCTACCACCTTCTTTGGTGTGCTCTTTTCTTTTACCGTTTCCGCGACCAAAATGGCCGCTTCTTGGAGCTTGATGAATTCTAGCAATTCATCGCATGTTTTAGGCTTCATCGGGAGTACTGTCCTTACAATATCAGGGCGTAGGCCCTTTAATATATTCCTAATTTTCTCGGCTTCCCTCATTTCCGCGTCTACTTCTTTACAGAGCGCGGTTACATCATAAAAATAACTCTCCGACGTTTCAAATGGTCCCTGCGTCCTCTCATTGAGTCGATGAGCCCTCATCTCCTCTGACATCGTCCCCTTGAAGGCTGTTTTGAATGCAGCCACTAGGTTCTCCCATTCCCCTTCTAAGACTCCCGTCTCTACATTATAATTCGCTAGCGATTGAAGCCAGCGTTGAGCGGTTCCTCCCAAAAAGCACGGGAAAAGACGTAATTTTGCAGTTTCGTCCCATCCATTAGCGTTAGCTATTTTATTGAACTGAGCGAGGTACCGCGTAGGATCCTCGTTCGCTAACCCTTGAAATGTAGGAGGTGTTAAGTGTATCCCACCTATTCTCATCCTATGGTCCTCTCCGCGATTTGGCGTCTGATTTGGAGGAGATGTGGGACTAGCTACGGCCCCCAATCCTATCTCCTCACCCGCTTCGTCTGTACCAGACATTTCGGAAATGGTTAGTTGTGCAAATTCTTTCCGTAAACCACTTACAGGCCTTTCGTCCTCCTTTTCTGACTGATCTGGTAGGATTTCCTCCTCTATTGCCCTCCTTACGTTAGGCTTAACGGCAATGTGGTAAACGGGCGCCTTTCCCGCTAATCGGTTGCTTTTCCGTTCAGGGGGGGGAGTGCGTTGCGTCATACGTGACTCAATTTAATGGACTAAAGGACTCTGAACTTCGGGAATTGGGGAGAAATTATACTTCCGAATTCTTACATAAACATAGCGATTAACCAACAGAGCGAAAGCGAAGCATATAAGAAACACTGAGAAAAACTTAAAATTACGCATTTCACACGCAAATCATAAGGATAAAAGCACTCCTGAAAGAAAAAACCCTGCCTAAAACATAAATCCTAGCACAAATATGCTAAAAACATCACAAAAAGAAAGAGCACCAAACACGTCTACGAAAAAGCATAATACACATAACTAGGCACTTTCAAACTACTACTACAAGCGTGCGAAAATTAAAAAAGTCAAAAATAGCATAACTAAACTATTCTATGCACAAAGTGCGTAGTGCGTTCTTTCCGACTGATTCCCTAAAAAGGTTTACCCGGCGCATATCCACCATTTGTCGTGGCCCGGTTAGGGTCGACTGGTTAGGGGTCGTAACTTAGACGTTTCAAGGATCAAAACCTCGGGAAATCAGTCAAAGAGAACTCACTCTCCATTCTTAAGTAAAATCCATTTATTAACAATTAGTACATGTTAGGTTATGCTTACTCCATGCCGTACATCTTGTAGTGAAGATAGTCGAAAACGGACGAATGGGAAGGATGACCTCTAGCAGCGTCTGTGGAGTACGGGCGTGGTCGTTGGTCGAGTAACCGATGGCGAGGATCGCAGCGTGCAGCAGTGGACCGAGCGCAGAGAGTAGAGCAGACAGAGAGCGCGTCCTCGTCCGAAAAGGGTTTTTATATTCTAACCCTCCCTGATCCCCCTCCTTATTCTAGAAGGTTCTTAGGGCGTTGTCCATGGCAAGCCTAACCTTATTTGGTAAGAAAGAGAACCTCTGGAAAGTTCCCATGCTGCTTACGTAATTAGATGTTGACGAGAATTATATTATCGAGTGACAAGGAGTATGAGGGGCCGGACGGAACCTGCGGTTTCGTATGTCTTAAGAAACCGTGAGAATGACGACCGCCCGTAGAGAGATGTTCCGTGTGGAAAAATACTGAATCATGAATCATGACAGCTAATTATATTAGAATTGTACATCCTAAGCTTGTCGGTCCGGCTGCGCGTGGCCATGGATCCAATACCAAAATAGGCAATGGGCTAATTCAAATCGTGACCAAGAGTAGAGGGACCTGCCTTGGTCCGAAGCTCCTTAGAAAAATAACCAGGGCCTCCTTGACGGAGGGAAAGGAAAAAACGGGTCACGACAATATGGAGTGTAGAATTATGTATGGCACAGATATGTGGACGCAAAGAAAATAGCACCAGAATAGGCTGCAGGCGTTAGATAGATTAGATTGTTAGATTGTTATTGGGGGGGCCTTCGTCAGGAGCCCGGGCACTTAGACCTTTCTTGGTCCATTGTGCCAACCCCATGCCTGTCTGCCACTTGCAGACAGGGGACAAGAGCACCGCAGTAGAGGTATAGAGGATTGACCTCCTCCGCCTCGCCCCAGTACCAGGGATGGAGGGTGTACTCCCTCTAACTTTCCCGGTCTGGGTATATCTCCCACCGGCCTCCCGGTGGTCTGGAGGGAGTAGTATCCTCTCCATCCACGTCTGGTGCAGGTATGGAGGAGGGTCACCCATCCAACCTCTGTCCGGGCCCAACGTTGCTTAACTTCGGTGTTCTGATGGGAACCGAAGGCGTTAGATATGTGGGCGTGGAGGATAATGGAGAAAGTGCGATGGACAAAATGGAACACAAAGGAGGAAGTGATGGGTGTGATGTTTGAGGGGATGAAACTTCTGGAGGAGATAGGGAGGAAGCCAATTAGGTGGTTGTAACAAGTACTGAAGGGCGAGGGTATGCTGAAGGGCGAGGGTATGCTGAAGGCCGCGATAGAGGGAAGGATGTTTGGCTAGTGGAGAAGGGGAAGTAAAAGATAAAGTTTTTAGACTTGATGAAGAGAAAAAGATGTATGCTGAGATGAAAAAGTACATTTTGTAAGGAAATTGCTGCCCAAATCATCATTTTTTCTGAATAGCTTACTATTAGTCCTACTCTGAAGCTCGTTAAGGCTTGCTAATGACATTTGTAAAAATGTTTATTCAACGAAAACAGCAATTCCTCATGCAGTATTTTAATATTTTTTCGATATTATCGTCTCTAAAAAGCGAGTATTTTCATCAATATTACTGGGAAACCATGCGATCATATATTACGGAGGTTACCAATACATTTCAGAATACTGAGGTTAATGTATAACTTTATTACCGATCATTTTCGGGTAACAAATCGAGGTCTATTTTCCTGTTGATCAGAATGTCCCAACCGTACAATATCTATGCAACCTGTTGAGGATAAATTTTCAATCGTTTACGCCCTAATTTCTAAACCCGTAAGAAACAGAATCTATTTTTCTTATTCTGATTCAAAAAGTTACGATATGACCCTCCCCTTTCCCCTCAGGAAAGGTATCGGAATTTTCGGTTTTACACAGTGACAAAATCTAGACGTCACAGCCGCGAAAAAGATCCGGTGGAATAGTTATCCAGGAAGAATTTGACGTCAACAGTGTTTTTGTTATCAGAACAAAATGTATCAAATTATTTGAAGAAGCACTTGCGAAAAGAAGAAGATTGGCAGGAGGAACTTTGACCAAAAATGTGAAGCAAAGACTCGTAAAAAATCTTTTATAATGTTCAATTTACGCTACATTAGATATTTGTTTAACCATATTAAGAAAATTATGAGCGTAGACAGGATGATTTTGAAATGTGGCTTGTAGAAAAGATGGGAGATGTTAGTTAAGCCTAATTGCCGAAGAACAAGATAAAATGAAGGATACGGTGCTTTTTCGGCGAACAATATGAGTAAGAAACACTTATGCGGCGAACTATATGAGTAAGAAAGTTGGAAACACTTCACGTGTTTCCAAGCGGGCGAGAATACATTTGAAATGACTCCACTGCCATTTAAACCTCCTTGAATACGTTGACGTGGTTAGTCATTGAAATGTCGGTGCTTGAACTCCTGACCCGATTGAATACCCATGAAGAATTCACTCACAATGGAGGAAATGCTGGATTTATAGAGAAGGAAAAAAATTGTTGATGAGAATACGAAGTGGGCTGCATAAATGGATGTAGCATATATTGAGAGATAAAGTCTCGTGAAATGGGTGGCAGAGGGAAGAATGTTGGGTAAGCGTTGAATAGGAAGGTAAATAATAAGACTTATGGACTACTTTGAGCCAGGCAGAGGATATAAAGAGCGGAACAAGGCGTAAAAAAATGGGCAAGAGAATAGTTTTGTGGTGGAGAAGTCAGAGATGAGTTCGCTTTGGGGGTATTGAGCCAGGGACTCGCCAAAAATCTGTTCCTCAATTGGCGGAAAGATAAATGCATGAATTAGTTAATTAGCAGTTGAATAAATTACGATACCCTTCCCTTATTTCGAACATTGAAGCGAGAATTAGGTTTCTCGGGTAGCATTATGCGCTTCGCATTGGCCCGGGAAGCGATTGTTGCGTGGTTTGATTCCCGTTCCAGGTGGTTGCTTACTCGGGACAATTATAAACAATGAAGTGTATTAAATATCAGGTTTCATTTTAAAATGCGCACAGCTATTTGGACCATACCCTTGCAAGGGAGGCCTACCATGGATGATGACAGTAACTGGACGGAAAATACTGGGGCATATTCCTAGTTAAAGAGCGAGTGGATAACGACATTTAAATATAAGAATGTATCTCGAATATACACTGAAGTTTAATGAAAACACTGCAAAGGCTAAGATTCAAATTTATTACGTGTACTCTGAGACAAAATATTCAATGAAAATTCCATAATAATGTAAATAATTGATGAAAGTAAGAACGGGTAGGGATAAATATCAAGATAAACAAATAATACAATGCCTTCAGCAAATAATGTAAAATATTTTACTAATGAATAATGGAGGGATGAAGCCGTTAGCTGAAAAGAAATGGGAGCCGAAATATACAGCGAATCCGTTATAAGAAGTCCAACAATCAGTAACAAAAAAAGATGAAAAATATCCCTCTAGAGGATGCGATTTTAATTCTTGTTTAGTTGCGCTAGGTTAACTTGTTCTAAATGAGCCTGTATTTGATACCACCATACATAAATAGCCTATATTTTAAATAATTTGAGAAACGGCGATCATCACAAATGAAAAAGTAACTTTGTTTTCTTCCACAAATTTATTCTCTTGGTACAACATGTTTCGACACAACGGTTTCATCATCAGATACCTGATGGTGACACATACACACGTACCTGACACAATGGTGTTATCATAAGGTACCTGATGATGACACCGTTGTGTCAAAACATTTTGTATCAAAAGAATAAATCTGTAGACGAAAACAAAGTTACTTTTTTATATGTGAAAATCAACTTCCACATAGTAAAGCCTGAAACCATGGAACGACGATCATGTTTTCACTCTCAATAGCGCAATTGAAAAATAACGATAACGCGAGCGCACGTGTAATGAAGAACCGTGATCCAACCCCTAATTTCGTCTGTGGACCGCATGTGACACGAATACCGACTGATTTGAAAATGTGCTCCCGGATTGTTGCCATGGCGGAAGACCATTTCGTTGTTGCGTGGGTTTGTCAAGATGGCCGGCGGGCGCGCCTCTCCCCTCTATTTCCCCTCTCTCCTGGCCGTGCCTCTTCCACCCACCCACCTTCCTCCCTCCTCTCTGCCTCCCTCCCCCCCGCTGCTTTCGAACCGTCGAAATGTTTCCAGGCAAGAAGGACCTCCGCCACAATGCGTTTAAATCACGAAAAGAGAGAAGGAGGGTCTCTTTGAGCAAGGCCGTTAAAAGAATGACTTACGAACCATCCACGTGGATGTCAATAAAGTTACTGGAAAAGGGAGAGACAAGACGTTTTTAAAAGTTCCACTGGGATATCATGCGGCGAAGCCAGCGGAGTTGAGGTATCCCACTGAAGGATGACCGTTTTAGTGCTTTTATTTTTTCGTGATCCGCGGGGTGCTTATTCCGGCCTACAAAAAAAATATGTGCGTCGTACGATCGTCGTACGATTTTTTAAAGATTTCTTTATTTTTCACTTCATTCGGTGACTCGGGTGGAGGAGAAAACGGAGCTGTTTTATCATACACCATTATAACGCCCAGTTCCCCCCGCTGCTTGCTTTATGCGAGTGGCCGTTGAACTTGAGCAACATTACAATTACGCCGAAATATGTGAATAACGATAGGGGCATGAGTTTATCGCTCGCCTCATAATGGAGACAGCGTCCCACTCGGGTCATTAAAAAGACAGGATTTTTAACCCCCCTCCTCCGACCCCCCCACCAATCCCCTCAAACGTACCATGTGGTTTGTCTGCCTCGGACGACTTCCTCTTGTGATCGCTGACTTTCAGAGCCCTTTGGAGATCATGTATCTTAATAAGGCAGCTCGGTTGAAATGTGTTTCCCCCCTGTGTTTTGTTGGTAACCTCCCTTTGGTAAACACACATATTGTGCTTTGACGGATGAGCGCTTCGAGGCCGACTATCGATAACCCACGAGAGGTGAATCAATGAAATCATTTAATTGGGCGTTGGTTTTGGAGCTGCTGCTGATTCACATAACTTGACGTAGAGACGATGTCTCATTGAGATGATAAATATAAAGAAATGTTCGTGACATCCTCCCATCATCGTGAATCAAGTAGTTTCCGGTGAGTTTAATTACTAGATGATCTTGACCATTCATGCTCACGGCGAAGGCAACGCTAATTTCTGTCATCTTATAACGTTTTATGCATTGGATGCACGCCCCAAAATATGTATAAGTTTAAATGATAGATGGATAAATGGATTTATCATACGGGGTGAAATTGAGACTCCATAGTCCCAACTAAAACCTCGTTACATGGTAGTAGAGACGAAGGGACATATCAATTCCACTCAACATTTTGCATCGCACTTAAGGTTTAACAAATATGTATAAATTACCTGAACCAAAAAGTGAAAGCATTTTAAACCAATTTTGAGGATATCTACCGGGACTATCCACGGTCTTTACCTTTACGGAGTCACCCGTAAGTGAAAGTTAGTGCGATACTCCATCGAGGAGGGGAATTTAAAATTAAATAAAAGTAATAGGAATAAAATAATTTTAAATCTTTGGAAAACCTTAGTTTGGGTTACCACCTATTACTTTGCCAAGTATTTGTCTGGTATGATACATTTATGTTGCAAACTCTCAAGAGGTTATGCATTTATACTTGCAAAAACATTTCCTGCATAAGCATTGATAAATTAAGAGCAAAGGAAATAAAAATAATAGAAAATACCTACATACATTTTGAACCAAGTACAAAGTACCACAAGAAAACAACAAAGAAGTATTTTCTGAGGAAATATAGTTTTTGAATCTTTAGTTAATATGGTATCACTCTCTTAAATAATACGGTTAAGTGATGGAAAAAAATAATTCAGCATACATGTATTTTTATAATTTCTCAGCAGGAAAAACAAACCTTTTTTTAAGCTTACTTCAAAAATTTATTAATTGATTTTGAGAAAGCAATCTGCAGCGGTAACTGGTGAAATAATTTCCACACAATAAGAGAATACTCCCGAAAGCTTCATTCCGAAAATGATTCATGAAATAAAATACAGACAATGAAATTTTTACATAGTCCAATTTTACGGAATATGGATTAGAGATCTGCTGTTTTAACTTTGTCATTGTAAATATTTACAATCAGGCCCAACCTAACATACCTACACGCCACAAACTTAATGCACCATATGTTAAACATATTTGTAGTTAAAATGTTTAACAAAAATAGGAAATAAATTTAGGACTTGGCTGTAATCCTTAACCAAAAATCTCACTGTAGAGAAACATTCGCTCAAAAAGGGGGTTGTGATAAAACTTAGCATACCCAGGTTTCGATGCTACATAATAAAGTCTGGAGGTAAACACTGTTGTGTACTGCTATTTTTACTTCACTAACAAAGGACCCAGTCATTGATATGAATCACATCTCTACGTCTTCCAGAATTAGTCTGGGATACTGTCGACTTTCCTTGGCCATCAAATTGTTAAAGTCAGCCGGGGTTTTGGCGATCTCCATGGCTTCATGAGTTAGTCTAATACAATACTCCCTTTCTTTGACTATCACTTTGGCTTCTCACATTACTTTGCAAGATGGCAAGGTGATAATATTCCTAGTTAGAGGAGGCTATATCCCACATCATTGACCCCTCACACGCCAGTAGGAGTAATCGCCAAACTATTGACGACTAATGCAAAAAATGCGGAGAAAACCCAGAGGAAGATAGAGAGATGCATGAACAACAGCATCTACCTATCTTTGAACCGACGTGATTGCGTTCTAGCTGTTAAGTTACGTATAGATTGAATGTTTCGTCTCTTTCTTTTCGATTTACAGCTACCCTTTCCCTACATGATTTCTTTCTTCAACTTTGTGTAATTCAAATATTTCTTAAGGTGGCTCAGTAATTTCGAGCCATCTCAAATTCAACGGTCGTCACCTAGTGGGGTGGGAGAAGTTTCACGGGAAACCGTGAAGATTGCGGAGACAAAAATTAAATGATCGGCGACGTGTAACGTCAGCTACATCCTAGCTCACCATTCTTCCTCGGATCACGCGCTCAGAAAGAAATGCAAGCTTAATTCATTTTTCTCTCTAAGGCATTAATAATAAAACATAATCGAGAGTTGTTAAATGCTCGTGTAAATGAAAGACAATTCTTCGCTGTCAATGGATTAAAAATTCACGTTCCAGATTCAAGCCTTCGCAGCGTCCCCCGGAATATTGCAAAAAATGGGAATTTTAGCTATGTTTTTATGGAAAATCTACAGTCATATGAGAAAATTATTACATGCACGACAGTAAACGATTCTTTATCAACAGAAGAAAATCTATTACAAATCTTCATCTATTACGGTGAAGCCACTACCGGGAGAAAGGTAAACGCCTGAAATGACCCTTTTTGTTCTGGCGTGTACATTTTAATGCCTCCCAGCTCCTTTTTCTTCTTTATCCCTCACTTTAATATATTTATACCTTCAGCACCTTTCTTCAACATCCTCTCACCCCTAGTGGTTTGCTTCATCCTCTTCTCAATTTCTTTCAGTAACTTACTTCCCTTCCCAGGCTTACTAAGTACTTCGTTTAACTTCCATTTCCTCCAACTCATTATTATTTGTTCACCTACAACTAAAACGCAGTGATATTGTAACTTTAAATGTGTAACATGCCAACTGCAATTAATACAACGCAATTCACACACTCACACACACATGATATTTTAGCATAAAACATAGGTCTCCATACAGAGAGACGTGATTAGATTGTGGCAGAGATGGGTCTCAGCCCCATACATATAGTTTTAAGATTTGTGTAACTATGCAGGAAGTACAGTTAAGAACAAGCAGGAAGAAGACAATTTTACCAATCAAAACCAGCACCCAGTTTTTCTTAGGTAATACACGATAAAAATCAACACAATAAAATGGAATGGCAGAAGCAATGAATCGAACCAAGAAAGAGGGAAATAGCCACAGCAAAAAAATGAGTAAGTAATGAGGCATGCGTGAGTCGACCATATATAAATATTTGTAGGTATGTAAATTAATACAGGTAGTTTGATTTTGAGCGCACCCCACTCTCTTCTGCTCTTTTATGTCCTGATCTCCGGTAATATAAATTACCTTTGGGCCATATCCAATTATAATCTCTCTAAAATGCCAACTTTTCGCCTCCAAATGTCGACAAGCTCCTAATCAAACATATCTCTAATGCTTGATTAAAATATTTGTCTGAAATTTTCCTGTAATAAGTTCTCACCTTTTCTGGTACGTCTATTTGGCTGACGCAGCTCTTATTAATATCTTTTTTACGGAATCCACATTTTTTTCTAAAATGCTAGCCAAGTACCTTATTTACTTCATCATCAATCATTATGAATTCTCATTTTTGCTATGCAACTCATATATTAAATTATTAGATTAAACTTCTTTTTTATCAGCAAATTCATCAGGCGCAATTATCAATCCGAAGAACAGTTAGCAGAATCACACTAAATTCTTATACACAAATCACTCTTTTCCTTCAATTCTCTCAATTTTAATTTCCCTAATAACATGTCAGACGTATTCAATCAGTGGATTTCCGCATCAGTATTTCCCATTCATTTCTTCAATATTATTTTCAATTGGATGCTGTTTCACAAAACCTGTCCAGTGATTTTATTTCAACTTTTTCTCCATTTTTTCATTCTATACCTTTTGTAAGACTTCGTCAAAGGCTCTACACCATCGATTTGTTGCATTATGTTACAAAATACGATAAATATCTCTTTGCGATTCCGCATTGATTTTATTAATAACGATCGGTTGCTAGCAGAGTCACATCTTCAAGTAGAGACAGTGGACATCTTCTACTACAACTTAAGGCGTGACTCTATTACCGACCGGTCGTTATTAAATAAATCAGTGTGGGATATCAAAATGATATTTTAATTCTGCGTCATACATCTCCAACAAGTCGTAGGGGCTTCTTCAATGGTGATTTTCTCCGTTCATTTGATTTTCATAATTCTACAACACCACATTTCAATGGTTTCCAGTCTTCTCTGCGTTACAGCAGTTCAATATTCATCGCCGTATGAGATCAAGCTCTATACATAAATTTTAATTAAGTGCATCAAAGTTAACATGCTCGCTTTGCTAGCAGTTAAAAAGATATTTCCCCTGATTGAATGTCTTCTTTTCTCGGGCGATTACACTCAATATATTGCCATATCAAGAATTATGAAGCAGAACTTATTATCCATGTACGCAATGCATGAATGTAATGTATGATAAAGAGGTGTATAAGGATAGGGTATAATGAGAGGAACTGTTTAAAGAAAGCTAGTTTCCTAGGCCTAACCAAGCAGTAACCAACCAGTAACAACACTGACCAAGTTCTTTGAATGTTATTACCCGGAAAGGGAATTGCCTTATGGGTATTTATGGATATAGACCGCCTAAACCGCGGCAAAATTCTGCAGGGACTATGAATACCACATGCGGAACACGTGGAAAAGTGTACTTTTACAATAATGAGAACGCATGGGCAAATCAGATAACGGGGAAAAGCACAGGGATATTTGTATGATGACGGGGAAAATAACTGAAGACGACAGTAAGAGTTTTAGCGGAACTATTTTCAGCCATGGCATAAGCAAAATACGTGCATTTTTCCAATAATAAAAGATTTAATACAACTTACTGTGATGTCACTACATCATGCCACTGTAAAAAGAAATATATTACATGAATGACATATCATAGTGATACGTTGCTTGTGAAAATAACATGGGGCCCTTTCACTTCGAAGCATAGGGATAGTGATAATTAGTTTTGACTGCACTGGGAATTATTTCCTTGATTTTAAGTCTTCTAAGCTCTTTTAAATCTCCTTCGATTTTGTGGCGAAGCAAAGAAAAATCTATCATCACGAAGTTTTTCTACTATACTTAGGCATGTTGCCTCACCCTGAACGATAGGTTTTTTTTGGATATATAAGCTGAGAAACCAATTAATACGCGAGCCACTTCCATGAAAAGCAAGAGGAAAATATCTCGTGTTGGGTCACTCTATTTTATTCATTCAACTCATGAATGAAAAAAGGACTGCTCCCGTTTCTAGCTGAAGAGCTCGTAAGCTAAAGAAAAATACATTCACTTTGCTTTTTATAGGGCACCTTTTAATAACAGAATTAATTGACCTCTTCGACTTAAAAAGTTAAATCGTTGAAACCCAAAGTTCAGACGGCCCTAATATGCCGTGAATAAGTTATAGGTGATAAAATGCTTACAGTTATTGAAGGGAAATTTATGATATTCACTTGAACCGTCAATAAATTTTAATAATTCATATCGTTACCTCTCGACTGGCCACATTAAAAAAATAATAATAATCGCCAGTCCGGCCATAAGTTTTCCAGCTAGCTTAAAAATGAAATCGTTGGTTTAAAAAAAATAAAAATATTACGATGGACCATTATTGGCGCCGTTTTATGTCGGTTTATGTTTATACAATTTTCATATCAACGGCTACAGCTTTCTGTTTTGGGATGCTTCAGAGGGAAACCTATGATCGGTCGTCAATGAAACGAGGATATTATTGCGTTGAATGAAAGACGTGCAAGGTGGCTTAAATACTCCAAAGAAAACTTTTTTTTTCAATTTTATTTCGTTGCCTATTTATTCAGTTGGCGGGGAACAGTCACTCAACTGCGTTCTTGGTTAAAAAAAAAATATATGTATATCCCTTCCGCATGAAATGACACGATCTCATAAGCTGCCCACGGCCGAAACGGTTAATTCATCCGGTCGTAAATTTCGAAATGAAGCGATTTAAATTCTTCCGAGGAATGAATAAAAAAATATATGAAGGTAGCAAAGCGCGCCCCTTAAACCCGCCATCTTGGTCGCGACGTTCAGTTAACGAAACGACCAGGTGAGAGAGTGTAAAATGAGAGAGAAAGATGCGAAAGCTTGGAATTTATTCAATTGCGATGAGATTGATTCGTGCGCAAGTACTCACCGGCATTCGACCGCTAGAGGATATCCGATTACGACGCTCAAATTATGCATTAAAAAAAAAGTTTCACTTCTGCTGAAGTAAGCATCAGAATTAGCTTAATATGGATGGTGGATTTATGTGATACACACTAGCCGTTATCCACGGCTACGGTGGCCTGATATTAGTAGTAGGAAGAACGTAGACATTTCCGCGAGTAAAACCTACCGGACCGGTAATCGAACCACGGACCATGTCTGCGTATTGGCCCGGCAAGATTTATGTCCGTGGTTCCAGGTGGTTTTTTTTTGCAAATATTTTGTAAAAAATTACACGTATTTTATGGCTGTATTTGCGGAAGTTACGAATATCTTCACATAATTGGATAATCCATATTTTACCGCTATTTTCTACTTTTAAAAATACAATGCTAATATTAAGATTGGAATAAATAAATTTCATATAGTGATAATTTTGATAATAACTTTTAAGAAATTTATAAATTTCAGCTGTGTAGGTCATCTGCCTTTAAAAAACCGTTGGTAAAAAGATCTTGTCCGCCCTCTTTGGTATATATGAATCGAAAAATAATGAAGCTAAATATTAGAATTGTGGAAATAATTAAATTTCATGCCTCAATTCACGAATAAAAAACATGGACAACAGATAATTAACCCCTGCAGAGCAGTACAATCAATAAGGCCAACAAGGACTGGTCGGAAAGAAGCTGACTAAATTTTGTTGTTTTCACATTTTTTACCCAAGATCATCCCGTCAATCACGGCCTTCAGCACCCTTTGCCCCTCATCACCTCTTTCAACCAACTACTCGGCCTTGTCCTAATCTCCTCCAGAAGTTTCCTTTCCTCAACCACCAGACCATTGTTTTCCTCGTTTATCTTCCTTACGTCAACCGCACCTTCTCCATCCTCTTCCACACCCACATCTCGAACGCCTGCAGCCTATTCTCGTCCTCTTTTCTTAGAGTCCATTTCTCTGCTCCATAAAACGCGAAACTTCACATCAAGCTCTTCACTGAATTATTTTGCCAATTACTGAAATTTTTAATCATACAATACGTTTTTACGTCTGCTTTATTATTATATTTATTTTATGATTTTTACAAATGCTTTTATTTTCAATAAAATACGAATATGGTCTCCATTACGTCTGGAGTAAAAATGTAACTACCTAAGCTTGATGGTAGAATAAGTTTGGTGCAATGAAAATAGGGCAAAATAAGTATCTTGGAATAATTTGGAAAAAACCTGCTGTCGAGGACATTAGAAGGCAAAGTGAGTGGCCTTTCAATCTTTGTTCTTCATAAGGTTTTGGTAATCTGGGAGACACCATATTTATGCGTCACCAATATCTCAGTTATGCATATTTTTAACGATTACATTTTGACTGGATAGCTAGTTTTGTGACCCCATAATTTAATCGCATGGGATGGGAATTATCATTGAACAATAATGAATGCTGTATTTAATAGTTGAATTACTGCGTAACTTCTATCTTGAGGTATACCACACTCTTCATGATTCCTGCCTGATGTGGTGAAACTGAGATGAAGGTATTGTTCTTCGAACGGAATGGGTACTGCAGATTTTAGATTCAGTACTATGGTTTAAAAAGTAAGCAGTATTTGAAGTAAAAGATGAAAAAATGTAATTTATATATTTTGGCAGCGATTATGGAGATACTTTGCTCGTGGTAAAGATGGAATGACAGGTTTTTTCCTTTTTAAGAGATCATTTTTTCGTTTATTTCAAGCATCGGCATTTTATCTCCACATAATAGCTCAGAGTATTCGATTTTTAAAACCAATTTAAAATCCATGACTGTCAATTACAATTATTTTCACCAAGGTAGTTCGGAACAATTTTTATGGTAATTAATCACGCTGAGAGCTGAGACAAGGCGATCATAAGACATATGGCCTCCCTCATATCTCAGGTATGCCGATTTCAACCCTGATGATGTAAGATCTGGGCCATTTACATGAAAATATATAGGATATTTTGGCCTCCTAAATTATGTGGGGGAAAAGAATGTTTTTATCCACTGAAATTTATTTTTTGTTCATGGCAATCTTACTGTAAATTTACGATAGATTTTTCCCACTAATACGGACTAGGGAAAAACCTATTATACCACTGGAGTATTCTAGTTAGCATACGGATTATATGGAATGCAATAATATCTAATGCATTTAAGACTTTAATTTTTAATGTTGGTTGTTAAATAAACGTTTACTTTTGTACCTACCTGTCTTAAAAATATCACGGTAATTTAAGGCAAATAAACTGGAGGGTTAAAAACGTTTTCAGACTTATTGTTAGTAGCCAAAGGTGCAACTTGAAATGTATGTAATTGGTATGTAGTTGAATAACTATAAGAAATCGTTTTAGTCTTTTTCATTGGAAACCAAGTAGTTTATAACACCAATATTTTTTGCGAACGTTTGATTAAACTTCAACATTATTTTTACTCTGGTTTTTTGCGCTACGTGCTAGTCGTAAGTCCAGTTTCTTTAAAACTTTTTATAATTTCATGGGTACGTACTGTCTCTTAAAAATATTTCTTATCTAAATGAAGCCATAAAAAGACATATTAAACACACACATACTGTGAAACATAATATTTTGGCTATTTTTTCATGTTGACAACTTCTATCCACCTGTTCATGCTATGGTGAAAGTATGTAGAAGAAGTGAATAGGAAGTCCGACCGAAGTCACATATGCACTATCCAAAAAGCTCCGTACATTTCTAATCTAGCATTCATCATAACCTAATAATTCCTTCCTTTAGGGATTGGATTATCCTTTATTTATCTTGATGGCCTTCAGAAGCTGGCTATTAACTTTAAATGCTTTATGGTGTTATGTTTGTATTCATTGCAGAGTTTATATTTTACTTTACTTATACTTTCATTTACCATAATAATTGAAAACAGACATTCCATCGTAGACATGGCTGTGCATATTGTTTTTAATTAAAAAGTATTTATGCAGCTAATTCAGTCTTTTTCTTGAGGAAAGAGGGAGTAGAAGGTGGATAACCTTCGCTAGTTATACGGTTGAAGAGTTAAAAGCAATTTCCCACTAATAAAAGAAAAAAAAGACTATTACGATCTAGGTTTCAATGTTTTAAAAATAACCTTCAGGTTGATGGAACCTGAAGATGATGTGCAAATGTTTTATACACCTGAAGATAGTTTGTAAAACATTGAAACCTAGGTCGTTAAAAAGTCTTTTTTTAAACTTTTATTTGTGGGAAATTGCTTTTAACTCTTCAACCGTATCTTGTTGAAATTCCACGCCATATCGCCTGAATCTTTGGAACCTTCGCTAGTATTTTTTATATATTTTTTGTACATATTTCAACCCCCTGAATGCCTTCAGAAACTTTCTCGCGTGAACCGGGATAGTTCGAGTACCTAATGGGATAATGAATTTGGGGCAGGGATAATGAATTAGGGGCGTTTTTTTTATTAAGGGCGTTCTTTTAAAAATTGGAATTAAACTGGTTTAATTTAATGGCTCAAGCATGAGGGAAACTTTTATTTACCATGTAATTAGCACGTCAATTTGCGGGGCTGGCGTAAAGCGATTTAACAACACTCTCTTTTTCAAAGGCGGTAGTCGCTATACCATCAGTGAGCACATAAATCCTCAGTGCTTAAATATCGTTCACTTTTGCATTAAAACTTTCCGTTTAGTTCTACGTCGATCAAGTCCGAGCGTGACCAAACGGTGTGGACTAATTGCTCTTGAATTTCAAATTTTAAAAAACGCTCGGAATCAAGCGATTTGTCATACATTTTAATTGTACCCATTAGTTTAAGAAAAGAGGATGCTTTTCAAAAATTCATATGGAAATTAGCCAAAAATTAAGAATTTGGGTAAGGAGCTATTAAGGGGGTGGTATGGAGGATATTTGGGTGGACAGCGGGGACCCTGGTGGAAAATAGGCGCTGTCTGCATGACAGCTGACCTGAGGAAAAGCTACGACATTCTCCTCGGTTGTCATGATTATAAAAATTCAAAACTAAAGCTAAGTTACTGAAAAATGGCTGGATTCAGAGCTAAACGATCAAAACTTGACGCATACATTAGTTGTCTTTCGTATCACACCCCATTACCCAGTTGTATTCCATTGAAACTGGTCTGTTTTTAGCGATCCTCTGGGATAAAGAAAGCGAGGCTGATTATAAAAGTAGGAGGACACAAACCGGAGAAAGCAGAACAATTTAATTACTTGGGGAGAAGAAAATGGGCAAGGTATCTAAGACATTAGGAGGAGAAAATCGCTAGGAAAGGAAGCGTTCAGTAATAGAAAGGAGCTGATAACGGGGACCTTTAGTAAGGAAGTAAAAAAGAGGCGGTTGAAGAGCTTAAAATGGAGTTGTACGTTGTATTGGGGCAGAAACGTGGACAGTGAGAAAGGAAGACGAAATTAGGTTGAAGATGTTAGAGATGTCGGTGTGGAGGAGGATGGAGAAGGTGCGTTGGACGGAATGGAAGACAAATGAGGAAGTGCTTGACCTAGTTGGTGAGGAGAGGTAACTTCTAGATGAGATTAGAGGAAGGAAGGGTAGGGGGCTGGAAGGGGGAATTAGGGGTGATGGTTTGCTGAAGGCCGTGATAGTGGGAAGGATGTTGGGCAAGCGGGGAAGGGGAAGAAAGAGAATAGGTTTTATGGATGGGGTGAAGAAAGGTAGGACTAACGCTAAGATGAAGAAAGAAATTCTAGAGGTAGATAGAGCACTGCACGTGTAAGAGCCTGTTGGATTTCCTCTGACTTTCATCATAACCTACCTCTAACCGGTAGATTATTCAGATGATGGTTTATGTCCAGTGGGATTAGTATCAAATTTTCAAACACACACTTACTTTATTGCTCCATATGTTTACACTGAATGGTAAAAACAGGATGCTTTTTTCTAACCGTGGCGTGGTGACTCCAACTGTTACTCCAACTCCAACGGAGGGTACTGTTAAACACCTTTTCCGGCGTGCAATGACTGGTGAGGAAAGCAAACGTTTGGGAGAGATTAGGACTTTGCAAAGTGGATTATTGGAAGTGGAGGACGATGGGATGATGAATGCCGTGATTGAGGGGAGGATGTTTGGTAAGCAGAAAGCGGTAGGAAGACAATAGGTTTCATGGACGGGATTAAAAGAGGTAGGATGTATCCTGGGATGAAGAAAGAAATTGTGTCCGTAGAAAGAGGTCTGCATCTGTATAAAAGTAGAGGATTTGTTCTCCATCCCTTTTTAATAAACTTTAAGTGGTAGTCTACCCTAATAATAATAATCCAATCCACTAAATATAATTATTCTAGCGCCTTAGAAATACAATTACTCTTGTGTATGAAGAATACTTTGAGAAGAGACCGACTTCTAAGGACAAATGTTTCATGATTTAGGATGGTTAGAACGATAGATCAGTGTGAGTCAGCATACCATGGGAAACGGAAAAAGAATTGAGAATAATCCTGACGTAGGAATTTTCCCATTTCTAACGAATGGCGGCCTAAAATCGGAAGTTTTTACGTCAAAAGTTTACACGGACAAAGTAGGAAACTACTTCGTCTCCATTCTTCAGTTTTCAAACTATACGTCATCAACAATATACATGGCAACGGATTTCCGCAATGGAAACAACAGTTCTAGCTCAATCACCGAAATTAATCTTTGCTGGGCTGGGCTCGAAATCGGAGTGTTAATTCTACTATTCGTCTAAGCTTTGACAGTGCGTATTCCGAAAGGGATGGGCGTTATGGGTACGTAATGTGTATGAACAACTCAATACATTTGGCTTCATTGTAAAGAAAAATAGCTTACCTTTCTAATGACACCAAAATATTAGCCTATAACCTCGTGATTTTTGAGACATCTGCCGAAGAATAAAAGTCGTTTTCTATTAGATTTGGTGTAGCTTGCCTTGGCTTTGCGCTCCAGATAAATATCATTTGAAAAAACGAGGAAGTTCTGATACACAGATTGTGTCATAAATGTAACAATTAGTATAGTGAATGCTTCCTCAATTATTATGAAAAAAATAAATGAATAACTCGCAGTAATATTTCAATAAATTTGCAAACAAAATACATTCGGTCGTAAAGGCGTTTTCAGCGTTCGGCGTCATGCGAGCATGTCAAGTTAGAGCCCAAACTATCTATGTTTAGTTTGTTAAATAAGGTGTTCCTTCATATTAAACAAGGTTTTAACGTCTATGATATTGTTATACAATATTTCATGAACATTACAAATGCTTGAATTTTAAGATAAAATCAAAATGTTATCTCCATCATACTATAGAAAAATCTCTCTCAAACTAACTTAACTCGTTGTCAGTGGAATTCAATCCGAGTCACTGGCAAGGCGTTAATGAAGAATGCTGCTTGATTTATGGCTACCTTCCCCAGTTAGATGGGGGGGAGTTTTAAAATGAGGGAGGAAAAATATAAATAAAATTTAAAGACTTAAGATGTAAGTGCTTTGTAAGGGGGCACGCCCACTTCCCACACTCCAATCGAGGAAGTAATTCGATTAGAAATTCCTCGATTAAACGCTCAATCGTGCCTTGACTCGAGAATCGCGCGCCCTTTTCTCGTTCGGGACAGCTCCCGAATGATAATTATAATAAAGCTGCCATCTGGTGATTGGGTCGTCGAACGACGGGCAAGGCAGGGGGGAGATATCCACCCTTTCCCCCCTCACGCGAATCTAGTTCCGGAGATGGAGAACGCGAGACCACTGACCTCTTGGAATCTCTCGAGAACTGATAATATAGGTTTCACATCAAGGTGATCGAATTAAAGCAACCTATCTGATGGGAGAAATTAGTGATTCTAACTGGTAAGAAAAATTTTGCGATAGTTTAGATACGTATTTTTTATCATAATACTAATATATAATTACCCTCATCACTGACTGACTGACTCTGTAACGCTATAAGATGGAGTCCTTCCAAGTCCTTCGATATTTCTCTCCAGGTTCAAAATCATCGAAGGTGAAATGTTTGGAGCATAGAAATTGAAGCTTCGTCGGATACGAATTCTTTCACCTCATACTTATTACCCATGGTTTCAGCAAGTCTTGGCAATGCAATGGAAAACTCTTTAATACACATGTTTGAAGAATGGATTATTCCTGCGTACATTATTAAGAGAGTTTGAGCGAAAAATCACTTCACCTAGAATTTTATGAATTTGGCCTCATTTTAAAGAAAAATATTCCCATCTTTCCAATGATATCAAAATATCAACCCCTTGCCGAACTACTTTTCGAGCAATTTGCCTAAAAATACAAGCTGTTTTACATGGGATAGATTATGGCTGTGCTCTCCATAGGGAGAATATTAAACAAATTAGGAATTTATAACACCTAGATTTCGTCAAAAAACTAACAATGTGTAGATTGCATGTTTTCTCAACTATTTATAAAAAATAATCTATTACTCACCACACAACAGATTCGCAAAAAAACCTACTCTTTTGAAGCGTTTTCAGCCGTATGGCGGGAAAAAATGAGTCAAATTAGAGACTTATGAAGCTTTATTTATTATTACTGATAATTTCGGTCATATGTAACTATATCTTTGCGCCATTAATATTACAATATTTATTTCATACTTCTTACAGACGCTGAAATAAAAAAATAACATTTTAATTTGGTCACAATTATGACTAGGGAACTATCTCGCTCAAACCACCTTAAGGCTTTTGTAATGATAGTTTTTTTTATGCGCTTTTCAAACTATTTTTGTGACGTAAGCGGGTCCATTCTAAATGCATGTTACTCTCAAAAATGATTTTTTCCCTTTTAATTTTCACAAGAAATGTTCATGAAAGCTAAAAATAATGTTTTGATGATATTCAGTTCCACTTACCGATAAAAAAATAACCCTTACCCTTCTTGTAGTACCTTCTAGTACAGCCGTACGCTGCACAGGATATGGGCATCGCAAACAACAACCCTACTGTATAAAAAAATAAGAAAAACTGCCGGAGCAACTACAGTGACATTCAAGACAATTTCAAACCACAAGCATATGCCAGATAGTACCATGGTGGATACGCGTTCGATTAGCAACATGATTGCTGCGCCAGAGATACATCTAATGTATATATTAGTAAATTTATACTTTTAACAGCGTCTCTCTGGAGCTCTCAACCGTGCCATATCCCGTGGAAATCGGCTTCTATATTTTGGCAAATGACTCGAAAAGTAGTGCCATAAGTCTTTAAAATTTTAGTATCATTAGGAAAATGAGATCTTCTTCCCAGTTCAAGGAAATACATGCGCATTGATATCTCACTCCAACTACCTTAACTCAAGAACGACGTGCCAAGCCATTTTGACTGTTTTGCTTTTTGATACCTCTGCTATTTTTTTTTTAAATTAACGTTTGATCTTTTTTATCTGAATATTCTGTAATTTGATCCTCTTTCAGAAAATTTATCGAGCGCTTTGTGGATAAATATTTTTACAAGTTTTTTTATTTACCGTGAAAAATTATTGTTAATAGGGTTAACCGGTTGTCTACCGGTTAACACATTCAATGTGGGCCCGATTTTCATGAAAGTCGTCAAAATCGGCTTTAAAAAATTTAAAGGGCTTCGAAATGGAACGACCACGTCAATTGACGTGCTCCGTCAGTCGGCTTATCCAGGAGCACGTCTATTGACGTGCTCCGCATTGTATGTGTTAAGGTGGGTTTAAGTAGAAGAGTGTAACAATCTTGATATTTCCGCGGACGCAGAGCTCTGGATACGGGCTTCTTGGATAATGAGAGAAAGCGAAGGGATTGACATGTAGTCCAGCGCTATATGGGGCAGAAATGGGGACTCTGAGAAAGGATGACGAAAATAGGCTGCAGGCGTACGAGATGTGGGTGTGGAGGAAGATGGAGATGGTGCGGTGGACGGATAGGAAGACAAAGGAGGAAGTTCTTGTTATGGTGACTGAGGACAGTATAACGAAGAAGCGTTTCAGATATGGAGGAATTAGACGAGGGAAGGTGTTAAGAGGATGAACCGGCTCACTCAGTGATTAGTCTCCCTTTCTCTTGCATGGAAATGTAGGAAGGGGGAAGACGAAGGAAAGGAAGAGAGTAAGAGAGCACGGGAACACGCCTCACGCACGCACGCCTCACGCACGCACGCTTCACGCACGCACGTCTCACGCACGCACGCCCGCTGAACGAACTCTACGGGCGTGATTTACATCCGTTTCGGCGAAAGTCGGCTTCCCCTTTTAAAAAGAGGAACATCCGATGGAACAGGGTATTAATTTATGGGTTCCAACGCATTTAATTTGGGCTGCTTTAGGTGGGGGGTATGGTGGGTAGGTTGGAATGGGCAAGCGGTGGTTTCGGTTGGACTTGAGCCCGTATCAGACGACACCTGATCCAGCGCAAGGTCTCTTATGCTAGCCGGTACTTGATACTGAGAACGGAATCTAGTATAATTTGATCCATCCGGAAAGGTTTCACACGATCATTGAGCTTGTAATAATGAGGAAGCGGTACCTTCATTCATATTGTAGCGCATGTCTGCAAAAATGCTAAACTAGCCACTATGTTTTTTATTGCCGTAAAAAAAACTTCATGTGAAGGCTATTGCTGACGTGGCGTATAAGGAGCTATCACCGTTTCTCCAAGAAGTCAAAAGCGAATTTATTTATTTATTTAATAAACTTTCCCTAATATTGCGAAATTATCCTGGTGGCAACTTTCGATTGGAACTAAAAGTAGAACGAAAGTAGGAATAAAAAAACTTCATAATAAACATATACGAGTGCATACTTACAGTTATTTCTTAACATTTTAATTTAATTTATTTATTTTTTAATAGGAAGAGGGAATTTAAAAATACCTTTAAGTAAATTGATCCATTATTTACTAAATTAATTCAAGAAGGAGGTCTTAAAACATATGATTTTGGAGTCTACATTTTATTTCATATTAGTGGTATTCCTTTCCAAAGTAGCCGGGTGTATTTATTTATTTATTCAAAAACTATTTTTTTGCTATTTATAAATCCCACATACCATATTCACCATCCTCCTCACATATCTATGGCAGCAGATGACGAAAATAATTGTAAGAATTTTCTGTATTGATAATTTCACGGTCATAGAAATACTGATAGCCATGGGAGCCATATATGGTGTGAATTTCAGAATAAGAAGACCTCACAGCAGCTGTAAAAGCTAACTTGATAGATCGACGGCTACTAGGTCGCATTGGGAGCGAGTAGCAAGCTAAAACATCTGAATACCAACCTGCGAACCGCCGCATGGGAGTGTGGCAGGGGGTGATAAGACACCATACGCGTATAGGTGCAAAGGAGAATGTTATAGGTGGGTGAAATGGTTAAGTGTATTTCAGCAGTGTTTTCAGTGGATCTCAGATTTTATTATGGTCACTCATTTTGCGCGAGAAGAACGAATTGTTTTACCTATCTGTTCGGCAATGTATCTCTCTTATTTTATCTTTCCTGTTGGACCTAGAGATGTAGTGCGGCGTCAAAATGATATTCTTCGTGTCACACTGAAACACACCATTTGGAAATTCTCTATCAATCTAAGCATAGCGTTTAGCCTCCGAGTCTCTAGTGGTTCCCAACCTAATCTCTCTGAAATCAGTGAAACACTCTTGTTCATTCGTATCAGTTTTTAACGAGCAGCAGTAGCAGGAGCTCGTAGCATTTTTTTTATCCCGTATCAATCATGGAATGAAGTAGATAAGCGAGTATGATGGCTATCATGGTAGTTAGACAGCATTGTGGTTCAGTATCAAATGAAACGGGAAAACCATTTTTTCCTGTGAGCATCCTTGAAGTTGCGCAGAATCCAATATCGTGTGACCCGGGCTTTAGGGGTGCCAACCGCTGAACAGGAGATTCCAGGAGTTGTCCATTCAAATGTGAGGAATGAACGAGAGGACAGTCCGCGAGGACAGTCCGCGAGATGAAGTGAAAACCATAATAACACCAATCATGGAATGTGCATTCCACATTATTTGAATGGCATTGTAGCTCATTTTAATCACGATTGAATCAGCTCAGTCTAGAGCAGCGGCATTAAAAGTGTTTTCCATGAAACCCCACTGAAACTGAAAGTTTATGAAACTACGACTACTGATACATCGGTAAAAAACTGAAAGTATTTGAAAGAGGGAGAAATATCACCAGCATGTCCCGTACTATAAGTGTGTTACAAATATTTGGGAAACTATTTGTAGTCATGTATTTTGCAACTACATAAATGCATAGAGATACCGTAGTTTTCAGGAAATTTGCACGGAGTATTGTTATTACTAGGTATCAGATAAGGCTACAAGCATTAGGGACCCAATCAACTAATTATCTACACTACCTATCAACACACCTAGTTAAAAGTCATTGGCTGTTATGGTCTCTAATTGTTCAAGGAAAAAAGTCATCCTAACCCAATCCGTTCTGTAGTATGATTCCCTAATTTTATCCTAATGATCTAATCTACCATAGTATGTCGGGTTTCGCAAAATGATATTGACTTCATGAAAAATAGATGGGCTTGGAACTTACATAAAAGATTAAGTCTAAATTTTAACATACGGATTGAAAGCAATTCCTATCCCAGTTGTTGCAGGACGCTCATAACACAGAAAATGTTCATAGCTGCTTTTTAGGCATCTTGCCAATCTTTGCTGCGCGCCTCCTCATAAGGTTCCCAAATATTGGCATCGTATTTCATGTGGGGTCAAACAAGGAAGAATCAAAGAGCTGTTTCCTTAACTTTATCGTCGCACTTGCCAAGTGGTTTTTTAACAAATTTGTGTTTAGCCTTTTCGTACAGCAGAATGAATTTAGAGATTTTTCGAAATAATTCAGGTCTGAAAGAACTGGATTGTGGTCACCAACGTTTAATGACTTACTTTTGCAATACCGCGTCTATATTTTTTACATTATGTTAACAGCTACTTCTGGGACTTAAAAACACATGCACTCAGTGTTTACTGCCCAGTACGAAAAAATGAAAGCCAACATTGCGGCGTTCATTTTTTAGCGCGGCATCAAGCAGGGCATAATTGTTAAATAAGTTTTGCTTTTGCTATGCAGCAGTGGTAGACTCTCTTTTCCCTTTTTTCGACTAGCTTCGTAGCATAGTGTGCAAGTTATATGGGAGGATTTTTCACTTAGCTTATTAATATGGAGTTCTATTTTTTTATTTTTCTTGGAGTCAAAAATGTGTTTTGCTGCAATTACTTAAAGAATTACTTCCTTCCTCTCATTTCCATTGTATTGCATATTGTAAGTTTTTCCAAAGGACTCAAGTTCTAGAACAATAAATATAATTGTTTACAAAAAAATTAATGTAAGTTGATCTTAAGGCTTCCGCAGAGTTTAGCGTGTCGAGTGTCTGGGTTCAGGCGATCTTCCGCGAGTTGAATTTTTAGGACAACAGCTTCTCCAGCCATCGTGCTGGTGTCTTCTGACCTGAAGACGCCAGCTGAAGGAGACACCGGCTGGAGACACTGTTGTTCTAAAAAGACATCACGCGGAGTTACGCCCGAAAGCAGACACTCAACAAATTAATTTAAGTAAAGAGAACCCAACTCAACTGTTCTTCGAATTTATTGCATTTAAATTAGCTTAATTGTTCCGTAATATTACATTTGTTCTCTGGGGAGATATGATACACTCTTTACCCCCCTTCTGACAAGAATAGTAGCATATTTTGCGAGTTATATGGATAGATTTTTCACTTGGTCCATTTTAAATAAGAACATAAAGAGATGCTTTTGGTCGAGTCTCGAAATGGAGTGCGGAATACCTCAAGTCTTCTCACCCTCTCCTACACTCCACTGAAAAACGTATACGAAGAGGAGGACGCGTAGAAAGAAAAATACGTAAGTGGTAAGAGAGGGGGAGAAGTTGTGGCGTTAAAGGCCGCCTTGTCTCGGATATCCTCCCTTTCGGCTGCTTCAGGGCTCTCCCCGTCGCATTAACACCGGTAGCTCCGGCTTTCTCACCTCTCCCTCTTTCCCTCCTCTCACGAGAAGGCCCTTTTGATATATAGCCCACCCTTTCGAATGCCACTGGATAATGCCGACACAAGTCCATTTGTACCTTAGCCGCCGCTTGCGGCACAGGTAGCCGCGATCGCCTATATTTATTATTTCACTTATTATTTCTTGTTCTTTTTGAAGGAGAAGAAGAGCGTGTGACAAAATGGGTGCAGGTTTTACAGTAGGAGAAAGGTTGGTGAAAATATGACTTCAGTTTCCCATCGTTCCTCTCTCTTGCTTTGCGTTTGGTCGTGGGCCGCCGTTGTAATTGGAAGACAGGCGCCGACATACCAGGGAATCGTTTTGCTCACGGCTCAACCGGCTATATACCACCCCTTCGTCTCGGGGTTTCTTATGTATTTCAAATAAAAAGGAATGTTCGCTTCACCACTCTTCTCAAAGACAGGGTGAACGAGATGACCAAGAGAGTCCACTCCCGCATCGGAGGCTGGGCTACCGTGTACGATTTACTGACTCCATTAAGGGGATACCTACCTTCAATTTAGGCATTCCAGTTCGCCTGTTTTTTTTTGTGCTGGTATTGTAGCTAAAACTGTCCTCACTTGAAATTTATAAACATTCAATGCTTTCATTGGGCGTATGGATATGAAATTGAGTCTGAGGAAGCTCAATATTCGTTGCTAATATCATTGCTCTTATGGTGGAATCGTATCATTCCTTTTAACAATTGATCTCAGAAACATTATCGGCTACACATATTAAAAAACTAGCATAGTGTGTGTATGGCATTGAATACATTTTATTTTATAGAAATTATTATCTCATTTAGGTCATTTAAAGTAGTGAAATAGGTCAAACGACGAATTATTTTGGAGTTTCGATTACGTCAAACCGAGAAAGACAACGCCAAGCTTGTTTGCAATTTTGCAACAGTAGCTATTTCTATTGTATATAATTTGTGTGCAATCATCAATTAGATAAAAGGAGGGAGACCCAAATCTATCCTCAATGAAGATTTAAAACTAATAATAGCAATATTCCGCCACTTTCACACATTTCACGTACAGGCATTGCTCGTGATTCAAGTATCCCTGGCAATATTCTCTTTCGCTTGCGTTCGACAATTTTCGGAATAACTTTTGTTGCAGCAGCCAAAAGTACACAAATTTTAAGCCTGATGAGTTTTTTGAAACCATTTAATTGGGATGTTTTGCAGTGCTTTTTGGAATTTATTAAAAAAAAAGGACATAGAAATGCACAGACCATCGTTAGAGAAACAATTGTTCAGTCAGCAATAGTTTAACCTTATAAAATCGTATTTATTATCTAATATTACGTTGAAATTTTGACGGCATTAAAATTATTGTTATTTTTAATAGTGATTAAAAGTAAACTGCAGTGAGAGACGTTGTATAACATTTTCATTCCCTATGGTATTAAAAGAAGAAGATGGGGTGATTCAAAGATTATTTAAGAAGCCTCAATAATTTTACTCTATGAGACTTATGAAGACATTTGGCAAATTTTCTCGAAGAAACGACATGTTTAATGGAGAAAGTTAGTCATATAGTGGTTTGATTATCATAGTATGAGTATTCTGCTCCATCCACTGAAACACAGCTCATTGTTATGGATGATTTTATCTATCTGACTCACAGAGGGCTTTTCTTATTTGCTGCAAAATTATCCTCTCGTGCAAAGATTTCTATCTTACGACTTTCTACCTTTCCATGTTACTCTATTTGAAAATATAACTTGAATTTCAGTGGACTTAAATACGAAAACATGTGTAAATTTAGCATTTATCCCTCTTGAGTATCTGCAATTTTTACAAAAAGTTGATACCAGAAATGATTTTGAGAAAATAAAATGGTTAACAATCAATGGCACCAAATAATCTTAGTTTCCAGGTTAAGAAAACTGGTATTTTTTTAAAACAATTGCACTAATTTGATAGAAATAGCGCCGCAGTCTGCTCCGCGAGTCAGCTACTTTACTACCAGGACTTATTCCAGCTCGTAAGGAAGCAGGAAAAAGTGTTTGTAATAAATCGTTCATTAAAGAGTATATTTCCAGTTTGTGCTTTTAGTAACTTACTTAGTAGCTGAGACATATCGGACGTTAGTGCAAGCCATAGATTAGAGAAGAGAATGGAAGGAACCATACGGTTCACGATATCATCGGGTAAAATTGAAGCCATTAAAATGCGCAATCGGCTAGCTAAAGATAAAAATGTTAAAAAACATATTTTTGGCTTCATTATGCTTTTTTCTCTTTTTTAATACTGAATAATTATTTTTGATAACTTTTTAAATATATCGTAAATATTTTTTCCAGTGTTACAATGAATTATAAATTAGTAGTTCTGTTACTATGTTCAATTGTCTCCTGCTTTGTATATTTAAGACCGTTATTTTATATTGACTCAGAATAAGTCAAAGGTAAATTCGTTGTTAAGTGTGTATGTGATTCAACATTTCATATTTATAATATCCTGTTTTTGTTTACTGTTATATTTTTTTGCCCTAGGGAAGTCAGGACAAAAATTGAAAAAAAACATTTGCAATGTCTCCTTGAGTTGTTTTCTTAAATATGGACCAATAATCCACAATGATACATTAATAGTAATGACGTACCTAGAAAAATGCAAAATGGAATAATTTCCATGCAAGTCACTGCTATTTTTTTTAATAAGCAAAAATATTGCTCGCATTAGATATGTTAGGTGGATAGTTCTAAAAATAAAAAAAGGGATTTCACCTTCGTGAGTCAATACGCCTTCTACGCTCTTCTTTTCCCTATTGTGCAAGTGGTATTTTATGATATGAATGAGAAGGTGGAACTTTTTTCCCGACTCTTAAAGCCTCGTAAAAAGGTGTTGAAGTGGATAGCGCAGCCAGAGAGTTGAAATTTTGCGGGAAAATCCAGTGAAAATAAGGGTTCGGCGTTTACTAAATTTCACCGGTGTGGTTTTGAGGTGTCAGGTGTATTGAGCGTCTGAGAATAACTACTCACTCGTGTCCGGAAAATGGTTTTGTGAATTGGGAAGGATGGGAGATAAATGATTGGTTCGAATAATTAACCCCGTTGCCCATTCACTCAGCATTCATGTATAATCCCTTTTTGTCGATCTCTCTATCATCCTCACGTGGAGGCGTTTTCTACTATCGTAACACAAAGACTTAGACATATCTCTGGAATTGAATGCTTTCTTTTGGACGTAGTAACAATTCGAATGTATTTTTTTATTGAATTTAAAATTGAAGTTCACTGTGGAATCAGAACTGTACGAATGAAAACACCCCAGCTTACTCTTTTATTAGATAGTTTGATGTATTTGCGCTTATTCTATTACGTGCCTATTAACCATCCTCATATCACCTTTCGTGATTAGATACATCTCCATCGCGCCTTTCCATTTCTGAGGAGGCACATTCCAACAGCTTAGTTCTTGCTGTTATGCTTAGGAAACTGGCCTTGTTTAAGAAACGGGGATTTTTCAGTGGCTGTTGATTCGTGCAATTATCATTTATATGGGCAGGATAAAATATAAATACCTATATGTATATCAATCCCGTTATCATCTAGAGTTTACTGCATGTTATATCTGTAACTTTATGATGGCTCTTGAGCAACAGGAACATGTTTTTGGGAAAACGATACGATTGATCTAATACGATATTTATTTCGCCATACACGATGGATAGTAATCATTGATTTTTTTCTAAGTTTTAGGAATAAAATATTTCTGTACAAAATTAAAATTCGTGCTCCTCAATTTTGCGTGAAGCTTTTTTTCACATCATCGTAAGCCTAACGGTATTTATTATGATGTAATATTTGGTATAGATCTCATGAAACGATTGAATGTTTTGATACCAACTGTATTCAATTTGATAATGCCTATATTTTCAGTGACTTGACTTACTACTCTCTACTTTCATTATCTTCTTCATATTGTTTAAGGCGATTCAATAGTGTATCGACAAAGCAGTTGTTCGTTTTACTATCACCTCTTTGAAATTTCTCATTACCGATCATAGGAAAGTTAGTGATGCATGAAGGCAAAAGTATACGCCATTGTCATATATTTTCATCAGTTCCGTCGTCCCTCATCACCAGTTGACTTCATTATATTCTCATGTTTCCCTATAATTTAATCCTCCTTTAACCATCATTGAGCCATTATATTCATCGTGGCTTCGAATGCTGTCATATAAAATGACCTCTTTCTTGAATCGATATATTGAACTAAAACACAAGGAGGTTTGACTAAAACATTCCTGTAACCTGAAATTTAGAGTATAATTACTCATTTTGGCGTAATTTGCAGTTAGTGCCAAAATATTTATAAAAACTTCGTAAAATTTTAATATGCCTCCCTAATAAGATACCTCACTCAAAAAAAGTATTTCAATACAATTTTTACAAGCAGAAAATATTTTTTTGCTGACAACCCAAGTTACTTTACAAGAAGTTAATTTTTCACTTGTTTCATTCACTTTAAGTATTCTACTCCTTAAGAATTACGGTGTATTAGTTGTAATCTGTCTTAAAATATAAGATACAAAGCCATCAGATGCAATTGTATTGCATAATTTATACCACTACTTGATTAACTAACAGGAAAGATACAAAATTATTGATAAATGAAAGAGGAATTACCAACTGCGGCTTATGAATGAATTTTTGAAAAAGGTTGAAATAATTAAAAACTATGCTACTATTGGACAATTACGGGATAATGATGCTTGAAACATTTCGTGGCCCAGAAAAAAAATTCAATAAATTCCACGACGAAAAAATCTGTTGCCATATTTGGTGATCCAATTTTTCTCTCCAGCTATGACCCTAAGTGTGAATTAAAAACCTATAATTCGTCGAATAATCTGCTTTAATTACCTTATTTTTCTAATTCCTAAAGATTTTCATCGGCGAGAGGAGTATTTATTAAACCATGGAAGTAAAAAGGGAAAATTGAGCGTTTCATTTGACTTACACAGTTGCTCGCTAAATAGAAGTAAACCTCATGCATTTCACGCTTTCTTTGATAAACCGCAATCGGTTTCGATGCTATGCACGTGCCATCATCAAGAAGAATACAATCAGTTTTCTGGCAATTTCCTTCTCTTTTCTGTCTCTGTTATACTCTTGTTTACTTTAGGCTAGAGGATGGAAGGTTGTCTTTTTAAGGAAAGAGGAGGGGTTGTAACACTCTTTTTTGGGGATAAGTGAATTCTAAAGAGGGTAAACCTAAACTGTGATATTCATGGTCACGGTTAAGGAAACGAGGATAGAAGTAGGATGATTAAATAATGGAATGGGTGAGGTGTTCTAAAGGTTTTGATCGTTAATCAAGTTCGACCCACTCGATTTGGAAAAATTCACAATTTAAAAGTTTTCCACGAATACCAATTTGGTACCCTTATTACATCCATGTAAACTTCTCGGATAATAAACAGCTGGGCGAGTCATTTAATTCAAATGTATGGAAAAACAAGAACTATTGCTGTTATTCTGAAGAAATTTTCAAGCATATTAATAATAATTGAATTTATTTCACTATAAGAAATACACATAAGCTTACATAAAGAAAGAGTAAAATTAGGCACCCCAGAAGATATTCCATCGTAGGCTTCCGCGGCGTTCAGATGAATTCTTCTCCATTTTCGGGCCTGAAGATGCTCGTTGGAATATGGGCGAAACTGTTGTCTAAAAAAGCAACCTACGCGGTGGAAACACAAAAATAGAGAAGAATTCACCCCAGATGATATAATTTCTTATTTTGGGGTTGCATTTCTGGCGTGCGTGGGATGTGCAGCAGCTTATATTCAAAAGAATGATAACTAATGTTTTGACTTTTTTACAACAAAAATTGAGTTATAATATTACTAAAAATATATAATATTTGATTTGAATTTAACATATAAGTTAATACAAACTTATGAGTTTCACAGAAAGTAAGCATAGAAGAAACTACAAATATATACATAAATATTGCAATATTTGTCCTATTAATCTAACAATATTTTAAGGAGATTTTCAGTATATGATATCCTTTCATTCTTGCCCTTATTTTTCGTCCAATTTTTCCAACACATGAACGTTTTCCTTGATTCACCATTAAACAGTTAAGTAAAACACGAGCTTAGGAGAGAGGTGAGCACATGTATGGCAACGCTGCTAACATAACTGCATTTAACTTGGGCGGAAGAGTAAAGTATCCGCAGCGTATTTTTACTGCAATATTTACGAGCCAAACAATGCCGTAACAAAATACGCTGACAGCATTTGTAACCATCGGAGAAGCCTGCATAAACAAATGGATTGAGAGCCATATAGAGATTGATGGTTGATTGAAAGCTGATGGGTATAGCAGATTGAGCATTTTGAAGTTGGCAATGATGCTTTGTGACCAAGAGAAGCCTCAGAAGCCTGATAGTTAGACAAGAAAACTACTTTAAGGTGTCTGGAGCCTTAAACGTGGGTGATTGAGTGCACATTTTAATAATATTTTAGGCAAGTCAGAAAATTCATTCTTAGAACACATTTCATGAAAGTAAATATGTTTATGCGTTGGAACTCACTATACAAGCAGTAATGGAATTGATACAAGGATTTTACTTTAAAGTTATTTTTCTAATAAAAGCAGGTTATGACTAGAGTTTTCGGTACGGTATCCCAAATTTAGACGAAATAATATTGAAATATGTTTTTTTTAATTGGACTCAGCGTGACACCTTGATATTTAGCAACAATAATAAAAATAATTGTATGATTATTTCGCATACAGAAGATAATATGTACGTGTGTAGTTGGATTATTACGAAATAGAAGTAATTTACCACATGATTGCGTGTTAAAATAGCATTTAATTGCCAAAAAACCTAATCGGTGTGATGCAATTTATTTCACTTTTGTCTATAGATGCCACCAATGTGAACGTTGAAAAGTTTAAAGCAAATGTGTACATAAACAAAACCTGCTCCAATAACCTTAAAAGGGCCGTTTTGCGCTACTGCCAACATGTTTTGCTACAACTATACTCTCTCTATTCTCATTCATTTCCCAGGTTGGTTTCGAAATTCTATTATTCTATCATCACTTGTGCGAGGGGAACCGCTTCTTACGATAATAGGTTCGAGTTTCTCACCTTCGCTCGAGGAGTGTAGACACGTAGCGCTCCCAGCTTAATCCTATCATGCATCACTCCAGCAACCGTGGATGCTTTTAAGAGCGGCGATCTTTTGCTCCCCCGACTGTATCTTCAGTGTCTCTATTCCCCAGAGCGAATGGACCGCGCTGCGGTGATTATCGGGAGCTTTCGTGCCACAGAGTGAAGTCATTTAAATGCCGCGGTGCTGCTGCTGCTGGCTCTATCGGCCGCTCCCAAGCCTTCTCCCCCCCTCTCTCCTGTTCGTTCGAACCATATTACGCGATGGAGTAGCTCTTCTCACTTCATTGATGTCTTGGGGCATGGACGATGATTGTCCACAGACGAGCAGAGGGAAGTTGAAGTAATAAACTGATTACCTGGTAGATGACCGAGTAACGTAGCCAGGATTTATTCTCGGGTGGAGGGGGGCCGGGTCCAAGGTAAGTATAAGCAGGGAGGGAGGGTGAAGATTATTTAAAATCAGGAGCAAAATAATGTGCTCAGGCAATTAAGAGTGCAATTACGAATGCAGTATAACAGAAGATTTTAAAAAAGTTTTTTGTTGTCAGAATTTCTAAGCAAAAATATTATACCCACGGCTTTTTTGCTGAAAGATCACAAGAAATTTAATTTTAAAAATGTTCAGAATAAAAAAATAAATGAAATAATTTTTTTGTGAAAAAAACTAAGAACGTTTTTCTTTTTGTGCACTTTTTTTAAATTAATCCAAATAAATTTCGTGGGGGATATGACCCCATGGAACCAACCCCCCTGGCTACGTCACTGAGTTTGACCGTTGTCATAGCCGATGTGTGCAACGTCTGCAGTGACTTAGGTATGTGAGTGGGTATGCCTTACATTCACTTTGGCCTTCCTAGTACCGGTTTTAATTGTGAAATTTACTGTAGTAAAAATTGTCAAATTTGCATTAATAAAATGCATTCAGACATTTTACGGATCAAAATTAATTATTATGATTTGAACAAGGTTTTTCACCCTCGCAGTGCCATCAATTTTCAGTGTAGCCTTGAAATCCCGAGGGCGACTTGAAAACACAATGTAACCTTTCGGAAAATTAGAGCAATAGGTTGTGATCTCGAAAAACGTCAATCTGTAGGTTATTTTTACAGTCTCATATTACCTCATTTTTATTAAATTTCTTGGTTCTTAAGAATAGCTATTGATCAGTTATAGAATATTGATCAGTTATAATAATTTCATTAATGCTAAAGTTATAGGCCAATACATCATAGCAAATAGTACTATATATAAAATGTGGCAGAAACTCTTCCTAGGCATTTAATATCGCAATCAATGTCTATGAGTATTTTAAATTGAAACAAATATTTTTAATGTGGCAAATTGAAAGGTATGAGTATCATGTTGATGATTCAGCTAGAGATTTTAATTTCCATCCCAATAGTCTTTTATTGAATTTCGGCAGTTACAGAGGTTAATTGGTGAAGATCGGCTCCCATCTTGCGTACCAAGAGAAGTAGGCTAAAAGTGTATCCAATGGTTCTTATATAAAACCTGGGACGCCTTGTCGCCTGCCGTCAAAAGTTATCAATGCTGAAGCAGGGTTTTGTTCTTCACCCTTTCGCTATATTCCATTTAATCCCACTGTCACTGGCCCTCCTCCTTTCCAACTGTCACATGTCTCAAAAGACCCTAGCGCTCAATCGCGTCCCATGATTCCTCGCCTCAGTTATGGCTTGAATTGTGTTATGTCTACATTTTTATAGTGATCACAGAAATACTCTTTATAAGCGATTCCATTGACTTTAGGTTAACCCGAATTTAGGTGGTTTCCCACTCATACGAGAAATTAAAATTTGAAATGAAAAGCCACACCTTCGACCTTTTTGTTCGACCTTTCTGCAGTACTAGTGGACACTGAAAGTGTTGCAATAACTTTACGGATTTCGTGGATACTAGGGAACAAATCTTTACCACACACCAATAAGCCTTCAAGAGAATTTTTTCAACCATAACTCTTTTATTAATACCAGTGAGCATACCATAGTTCTCATTCTGACAAACAAGATTTACTCAGGGTACTCTCTAAATAGTGTGCAGAAAGAGATGACGTCTTCTCTATCGTCTTTATTAGGTAATGGCTTATTTGACAGTAGGCAGTTATAACTTTTCAAGATATCATTATTCTTTAAGAATCTTTTCCGCAAAGATCTTAGGAACAAGTCAATCCTAGCTAGGAATATTGAAATTCTGTAATAGCCATTGGCAGTCATGTCTGATCCTGAGGTAAAATTTGACCTATGTGTTTGGCTGTTGCCTAAACTAGTTATGGTGTTGACAAACCATCCATTGAAAGTCCATTATTTCCTTTTGAAGCTTCTTGCTAAAAGGTAGGCTGTAACAAAGTGCCTTTTCCGCTGACAGTAGGGCAATGATGAAATCCGACTGAAAACTTGCGTAAAGCAGCATTTTAGCAGTTTATGACGTGTCTGAATCTTTTCATTCCTGTATTTCCATTAGTGAGTCGAACACAGGTTCAGGAAACAAAACCATGACAAAAATGGCGTTGTGTAGTTCAACCCAACAAGTTGGACACATTTTTTTTAGTTTCTTGTTTATATTTGAATCCAAGTTTTTTCCATCATTGTGTTTTGCCAAAACGATTTGTCTTTTGGGCGTGTTAAAAAAGCAGTAAATTTTTTGAACTGTGGAAAAACAGTGCCTCATAGCCTGGGTATCACAAGAACTGGAAATCGCAAGATTTAGATTGTGTGACGCACAGTGGACGTATAATGCTTTTGGATATAAACTTTTGATGTAAGACTGTGCACCACTGTATAGTCCACTCATAGCGCCAGCACCGTCTTATACTTGACCGCATAAATAATCTTAAGTTTATGCTTCAAGCAGCAATGCTTCGCCTATAGCCTTTCCTGTTGTTGCTTGTAGGGACATAAACTGCAGAAACTGTTAATATATTTTATAACCATCTCCCTCTATTTCCTTTAAATTTCTAGCACAGTGTAAGTTGTTCCAAATTAGATACATCGGCCATCTTATCTGCCAATATTGAAAAACACTTCGCTTCGTTAACCTCAATAATTACTTGCTTTGGAATAATTTCGTGGCAAGTTTGAAGAATTTGATTTTGAACATGCCAGATTGTATAAGCAACATTTTTGCCACAAGAATTCAAATGATGCTATAAAATATGATCTCCTGACTGAACATTGAATCTTAGCAGGGCGTTTAAGTTGCCTTCATTGTCAGAAGGCTTGGACAAAAGATCAAATTCACCGTGGTCCCTATGGCCACGTAAGGGTAGATTTTGTCTTCCACACAAAATTACTGTTTCAATTATTAATGGAGCAAATTTCATGAGTACAGGTCAAATAATTTTTTATTTTTAAACTTTTGCCGACGTTTCAAATAGTCACTCATTAAATTTCGAAGAAGCCAAAAGTTTAGACTCAGAACCAAAATTATCAAAAAGATTATTCAAAGAAATGTACCATATATCCAGAAATAAAAAACAGTTGCAATAAAAGAACAGACATTACTTATCTAAGCCAAATTTATCATAATTTAATAAATGACACATATAACTTCTCAACAAAGAAATATATCCAAGCAACCAAATTAAAATTGTAAATAAATAAAAACAGCTCCAAACTTAAAAGGTAAAAATCTTGAATGTCTATGTATTTTTTATATTTAATGTCTGTAAATTTACAATTATGTAACCAAAACAGAACTGTGCATCATTTATCATCATACATCATTGTTTATAGCCCAGAAGATGGATGAATAAACATCCGAAACGTCGGCAAAAGTTTAAAAATAAAAATATGTTTGACCTATACTCATGAAATTTGCACCATTAAATAAAGAGGTCGAGAATAAATACCATTTCAATTATTAATCGTGAAATTTCCCTATTTTGCAGTACTTGGGCTTTCTTCCCTTTGTCAATATCTTCATCAACAGATACCTTGTTACCCAGCAAGATTTCATCGAAAAGTTTACCTTTCTCATAAGCGTCTTATGTGGTATTGTGAGCTAGTATGTTGCTGAAACCTTTCTACTGCTTTCTTCCAGTTGGCGAAACATTTTGTCACAAAATTTCCAACCGCTTGTGCTTCTCGCATTCCTACCTCTCAAAGTGGAAAAAGTATGTACACAAAATTTGCAATATGCAGCGCCTTCACATTTTGAGTACGCCAACCTTAGTGGTTAGCCAAGAGTAGCAGAACCTTCGATTATGAGTACTATTTATGACTAGTACTTGCAGTGGCAGTTAGAGGAAAGTTAAAGTTACTGTCAGGTTCCCAAAGGCTATGCAAAACATCAACTTAGTCTTTATCACTTAAATTTGACTTGTTTATTTCGAAATATATATATTCTTATTATTAATATAGAATTATATAGGTATATCTTATGTCGGAAGACAAAACTGTTTTGACATTGTCGAAGATAATATTGTCAGCATCAACTGCTTTTGTTAAAGAAGTTGGTGCTTTTTGAGGATTCACTGGTTTAACTCTTCTGTAATGAATTTTGTACTTGAACAGTGAATTGTTTTTTTTACTAAAAATTTATGAAGTGTTTGATTCCTTTTACTCATATTGTAAGATTAAAATCTTAAATCACTCGTGAACGAAAGACACATAAATATGGCAAACTATAAGATAAGACACACAAAAGAAACTGATGTTCACTAACAGATATGCCGTTAAGGATGGAAGAGGGGACGCGGGGATTCATTCGTAGCGCAGAGTCGCTTACTCACTACGCCTAGACTACACCCTACACCTGTTTCACTGGAGGATGACTGCCACAATAAGTTGGCTATGTATCACATTACAGATAAAAGAGCCTTTCTTTTATCTTTGGTGCAGTCATACTCGAGTAAAATTATGTAACACGTTTTTCCTATGTTTCCAATTGCTGCTACCATGTGATTGTGACTTGTCAATTAAAGATTAATTTGACTTTTTTAGAGATCTAAGGGGGGGCAGGGCCCCTTTGCCCCCCCCCCTCCCGTGGGTGCGCCACTGTTCCTACCAACTTTATTCTGCATTGGGAAAACTTTGATATCCCAGGTTAAGCATAAAATTAGTCGGCTAAACTTAGTATGGTATTAGATATGTATGAAATGATTCGTAGCTTTGGCCATGTCGAGTAAATCAATGAGAGTCGAATAACGAATCATGTTAATGGTAGAGGAGTGAATGTCTTTGAGAAAAAGTGGTAGACAACGAATGTCATGGGTTAATGAGGTGGAAGGTATACTCTTAAGAGAAGGAATATTAGGAGTCTTAAGAGCATGAGGGCGTGTATGAAGCAAGGTGTGGGAGTAATTGAAGAAAAAATTGTATGAAAGGATGGGGATGTAAGGAGGAACTTTACGAGCTAATCAACGAGAAATTTGATGCCGGGTTCAAATAGTGTCAAATATGGATATTTTTCAGAGTGATTCGGGTCCGATCTTGGGTTTTATTTTGAGATAATTTCAATGGCATTGCTCATTCCGATGGATGGGGTGTTAAATAGTATAAGCGTGGAAGCAATAATACCGGTTTCTCATCCCAAATATCGGGGTTCGAATCCTAGCCTTATCGAATGACTTTCATTTGTATCACTACACCTGTTTGGGTCCTTCGTAGAGAGAATTTCAAGTATAGTAGTCCGTCCAACGAATGAGACGCTTAACCAATTCGTTAAGGCAAGGCTTATGTCAATTGTTTCTAAGGCTTATGCAAATGTCAATGTTTCCCTTCACCCTTTCTACGTTCATCAAAGTCCTTGTGGTTACAATGTCTACTAATCTGTCCTGGCAAAATAATGTTCAATGACACCTCCAATAAATTCAGGAAACATTTGGTATCAATTAAAAGAAAACTAAGGGCTGTTACCTGTTGAAACCATGAAACTGTAATTATCCTCAATTTTTCCGCATTTTAACTATTGTTTTTTAGTTTACATTCACATCCCAGGTGATTTTGATTTGAAACATAAGCACTAGTTAAATGCTGGTGTAAGATTTTGTGTTCAGCTAGCAAAGAAATGTACAAATATCGCCATACCTTAAGGAAATTCGATGGCTGACTACCAAAAAACGACGGAAATATTTCCTAGCTACGTCCTTTTTCACATTACTGCTTATTAAAAAGCCTGAATATTTACATATTCTCTTAAAAACTATGCCAAAAAACACAAATATTACTTTGAAAACAGATGTGAATTTCATTTACTATACCGCTCATCGTGCAACTTCTTTTAAAAATCATTCTAGGTTGTAGGGTGTACTCTCTGGAATACTCTCACAGATGAGGTAAAATATGTTTCCACATAGAAATTTTTTAAGTCCAAGGTTAACAGTCTATTGCTTCTTGCCTCGTAATAAATAATTTGTAAGGTGTACAAAAATTATTTATCTAATATTTCTTTGATGGTTTGTTATCATTTTTATACCGTTTAAAGATTTATTTATAAACTATTATGACATTATGAACTGCTTCATGTAATTCATCGTTAACGAGATGGTGATACGCAGTAATATTACTTGTTTTTACGATGATGGAACTTATTATAACATTTTTCCTGTTTTGCTGTAATGATTTATCGCTCACAGCGAATAAGCGTTTGTCTTATTACATGATTTCATTTATTGCTGTAAATTTTTTTCGATCTCACATACGTCCTGGAGCAATAACCTCATTTTCTTCTTCTTCCTCGAGCAATCCTTAATTTACAACCTACCCACCTGTCCTCAATGGCGCAAATGATCTTAGTTGTGCCTCCTCAAATAACTGACCGGCCTACGATGGTTGCCAACGCGCCTGCGCAAGGCGTTTAAGGGCTCATGAAGGTCGGTACTTTAGCGGTGTGAAAGGAGGCATAAGGGTTCTTCTTACATGATCGGCCGAAGGCGGGGGCGGGAGAGCGATATCCCCAGCCCGCCTTCTCTCCTCCACTCCCTTCGGAGTGACGAATGGGCCGGCCTATCCCCCAGTCGGGACCACTTGTCCACGCGCATTCCTTCTAAACCTTCTTCCCCTCACACTCCTTCTCCTTCGGCCGACCATCCTACGCGCGACCTCCACACCCATCCCCCAACGATCTCGCCTCTCCGTTCATTCTGGAAAAAAGAGACCTCAAACTCTACTCATCCCAACTCCTCCACACCCTTCTTCTTTCTATTCAGCTCGTTCGCTCCCTCTTATACTCTTTCCTTGGAGTCCCAGGTTGAATAGCGTCGCGTCGCGCATAAAAAAGGCACCACTTTGGGTCCTCCTCTCTCTCCCTCTCTCGTAGTCTCCGACCTCTATCGCTCCTTCCCTCGTTCACTTCACGCACACGACAAGTCTGCCCAGTCCTTCTTTTTCTCGCCCTTTCCCCGTGGGGAGAAGGGCTTTTTAACGGGTAAAGGGGGAAGATTTATTGGGGAAATTAAACACCCCTTTCCGACTCTCCTCCCTTCCCCAAGAAACGTCCGACCCTCCTCCCCCGCATTGGTTTGCCTCGATTATACCCGTCCCTCTGTGCTGCTCTAGAGGACGTCCCTTTCTTTCTCGATTGATTGCAAGTTGTTTTCTTACATAAACATTTCCTCCCTCCGATTTCAGCTGCGAGCGTAGGAATGGTCGGCACACAATGATTTTTCCCCTTCAAAAACAATTTGGTTGCCGCGGAAGTTTTTTTCATCTTGGAAATTAATTTTGTAAATCATCATCATGAGATTTTGAAAAACGTATGGTAGGTGCATGTACTGTCTTGCCTGAATCACTGAAGTAACTTTGTATTGTTCGCTATAAATATATTATTTGTCGGCCGTTTTTCATAAATGAGGCGACTTAATCACGTAGTGATGTTGTCGCTGTTTTTCAGCATGTTGAGGTACCTGCTACTGAATGTGCTTCATAGCAGCAAAACCTAGGTCTTGCAATCAAAGTATTTGTAATCAGAATAGCAATGGTGTTTTTCCTCTGTTCTCATGTTGGAAAGATTCCAAGAAGTCAAACCTGAGACTGGCTCCTAGATTAATCAATTATAGAACTTGAAAAGTTATTGCAGTGATTCAATCGTTAGGGATTTTCAACAAGTTAAGCCAGAGAATATTAGTGTCAATGACTCATGCCGATAAATTCCCCGTTCTTTGAGGTGTTTTTATCACGTTATACCGCCATAGAACTATACGTTTTCTGATATAAAGTCACTTTGAAAAGTTTCATGCATAGGGTGATTCACAAACCACCCTGTGTATGAAATCAGCCTCTAATACAGCACATGTGATCGACAGTAAGTCAATGCCGGAAATCGACGCTTGAGGACATTGTTTCCGCTTGAGTGCTTACTTTCCTTAGCTCAAAAAAACCTCAATACCGGTTTCAGTGGTTTATAATAACTTTCGATATATTGAAAATGAAATGTGCAATAATAAATCGGTGTTCTATTGTCTTTTTCGGTGAATGATGACCAATTCCATGTAGGAGGGGAATGGGAGACCCGTTAGTCAATGAGCTCATGTAATGGTATCTTTTGTGATGCTTTATATTCACTAGCTATTAAAAAAGGAAAACAAATATGGAAAAAGTAAAAAGAAAATTAATTTTTCAAATTTTTGGGCCCTAAAATGTTTTCCTTACCCTGAAAGCAAAAACGTTATTTTATTAATTATAATTTTTTTGTAGAAAGGTTTTGTCAATGAGTGGCATGGAATGCATTAGAGGAAACTCAAGAGTTTCTGCGAGTTAGACGCACAACGTGCATTTATTCGAGGGAGCTGGCAACGCTGTTCGTCCATCAGGACCTCAAAATTGTTGTGGAAGGGGAAATGCTTTCATTGGCTACTCACTCTGTGAAGTCCACCCACCATGAGTTGGGAAAAAGGGTATAATTAATCTATAATCGCACAACGTGCATTTATTCGAGGGAGCTGGCAACGCTGTTCGTCCATCAGGACCTCAAAATTGTTGTGGAAGTGGAAATGCTTTCATTGGCTACTCACTCTGTGAAGTCCACCCACCATGAGTTGGGAAAAAGGGTATAATTAATCTTAAACACCATCGCAATAACTAGTACAAGCTCGATTTAGACATGTGGGTATTCCAATGTGAGAAGTGAGCATCACAGCACCTATATATGTAATATTTTTACTTATAGAAAACATTAACCATACCATTAAAATGCAAAACTCTGAAAAGTCGGTACCTATCCCACGGTAAATTTTTTCGTGAATTCATTCGTGAATTCATTTGTGAATATCTTACCTTGTGCGCTTTAATATTCCGTAAATTCATGTAAATTAGGTAGTTCTGTTATCTCTATACGAAATGGGACCATTGATTGATTTTTCAGCACGCAATCGCTTTCACCATTCCCCTGCCAGAGACTACTTCGACTACCAGTGTATTTGGTTGAAGTCCAACATCTTTACCGCCAATTGTAACAGGATGAGGAGGAGGAATGTATAATTCACATCGTACATTTGTGCGAATTGGTGATCTTATTTCATAGAAGGTCAGAAGCTGAATTATATTGTGCAAACATCCGTTGTGAAATCAGCTATCGGAAGTAGATCAATAAATTGCGTATTATTCCTAGGGACCTGCAATGTGGGTATTTTCAATGTCCGCTATCGTGAACCAGTGTGTTCTGTCATGCAATTCATGTCGTTGATACTTCAAACTACAATTGTTGCCTTCTAGGCTCTACCTAGGCTCCTAGGCTCTGAGGAAAACTCTTCGCTATTTCTCCTTTTTATACCGATTATACTCTATGGATGTCATCGCAAAAAAATTCACTTTCAGGTCGATCAGCGTTATATTCATGAATATTTCCGCTCGTGTGACATCGAGGCACGCTCGTTCATGAAGCTTGTTTCATGAATATGGATTTCATTAATAAATTTACGAAAAAGTTTCCTGTGGGACAAGGGCTTAATAAGTTTTGAAGGATTATTTAAAGTCTATCCACAATTTTAATCATCATAAGCGATAAATCAATAAACATCATGTAACGATGAATTTTACAATGACTATGATACAATGGTAAATCACGGCTGCGTTGAATTTATCTTTTGTCTTTAGTTTATTTACCTTATGTTTTCTTTGAGACGCCGTGCCGTCGCGTCACGTCGACTGGGTAAGTTGTCTCTGGAGTAACTTCCAGGAATATGACGTCAGACAAAGTAAGGCCTTGAAAGTTTACACTGAGGAAGCATTGTTTATATTAGAAATAAATCCAGTGTGTGATGTTATTGAAGGGAATTTGAAGTTTCCAAGGAATTCAGTAGTTATGGAAAAGAGTCCCTGGCTGAGAAGACAACCAACAGCGACCAATTATTTATTTATTACTACCGAAAACAGCTTATAAGACCTTTTTATATCGGAATAATACAATAATTATCAACTGATGAACGCGCACAGCCATGCCTAATGTGGTGAAAATCCCACTAAAACCCATGACCCTAGGATTAGCAGGGGAAGACTTTACCTCGCCGCTACCGATGGATTAGGATTCTTTTCATGGCGAAAATTATGATTGTTTTCAATGGTAAAGCAAGTGGGCATACTATACCGCCAAGATTTAATTTTACCTTACAAACAAAGTTTTACCCCTATAATTAAGTCTATTAAATCAACTGTCATTTATCCTTTTGATACATTGAACAATATAGGGATGAAAATGTTAACACGTAGCCTAATGGATCATGGCATATTTCGTAATAGTTCGATTCATTCGAAAACATCTGTAGATATTTTCTTTTAAACATGAAGCTTTCAATTTCATGTTATTATAATGGTTGCTAACAAATAACAAGGCGTCACGCCGAGTAAAAGATTCTAAAAAAAGCGTACTTTAATGCATAATTTTCTCCTCAATTTCGAATATCACCCCGAAAAATTCAAGCTATAAATGCTTTAGCAACAGGACAAATATATACTAATATATGTACCATTCTTGTATTATTTCCATTACTTCATGCATGGTAGTAGGGTCAAACTCATGAACGGATGGATATTAATATGTGGTCCTCGATTTTTTTTCGACTTACCAAAAATTATTATAAAGTACACCCAATGACAAACGCATACCGCTCTAACCACCTTAAAACCCACAAAAATTTGCTAGAATAGCGCAAGTAGTCTTTATAGTATGCATGCTCAAAGTACAAAATAGTCTTACGTAATGCATATTTGAGTGACTCCTAAATGCAAACACTTCACGACAGTAATTTTTTTCATTTTTCGCTCGTCTTTTTTTCCTCAACCCATTCTTCTCCCATTACACGGCTCGGCGCCACCCTTCAAAGGGCTGAGCGCGGCGTAGGAGTTATTTTTTTGGAAGAGGTTACGGAAGGGGCGGTTGTGAAAAGTTCAGCAAAGGTGCCGGGGAATAAATATCCGGTCAACGAGGCGGTCATATATACCTACCTTAAAGGCGGCATCCGAAGCGGCAATCAATTAGCTGCGATCCATTACCACGGGAACTACATCATTGACGGAAGAAGCCGGTTCCCAATATCGACGTTACTTACGAATTCGTCGGGACTTCTTATCGTAAATTTTCAACGCGTGATTTTTCCCATCCGCTGTTCGTGTCGTAATACGCGGTCCCTTCGTAAATTCTTTCGTAATTTATCCTCGTGACTTAAGGAGTCACCGACCGTGTCGCAGTAAGCTAAGGACGTTTTATGGACAAATAAGGCGTTGAATTATCTAATTAAATTTTTATTAAATCTTCAATTTGTAATAGAACTAGAATATATTTACAGTGGTTGTATGAAATAAAAAAAATATTTATATTCTTTTTCAAGTTAGCTTGAGCGATAGTAATCGCTTGCTTATAAATTTGCATGACATACATACGTGCATACCCATAAGGCCATTCCCTTTCGTGGTAGGCAAAGTAAAAGAATTTATTTATTCTAGTTTGCCCTAGAAAATTCCCTTATAATAATTTCCTCCATAATGCCATATCCTTGCAACATATAAAGCTTCCGCCACTCATTCTCGCCACGCAAGTGATTACCCTTCCTCACTTCAACCTTGCGTTGTTGTGACGCTTTTTCTTCGGATCGCTGAAGAGGGCTACTTGGTAGCCGAAATACGCGTATTCGACCCTCACCCTCATCCGTTCTTGTCTGCAAGAGTTTTACCGCGCTCTATTGGAGCAGTTTCCCCCAGAAGTTGGGCCCATTTGTGTGTGCGATTGAGTGATTTTGAGTGTTTGTGAGTGTGTGCGTGTGTGTGATTGTGTTAATAAAAAGGCACCTTTAGTAGGGTTTCATTAGCCTTCTGAAGGATCCCAGGTTATAACCCTAAGTATCCTTAGCGGGGTCCCATTAGCCTAGCGAAGGATCCTATCTGGGTTATGTGATTGCGGCTGTGTTAGTCACTGGAGTGGAAGTATTCTTCCCGTAAACTATCAAAGGAGGGTATTCTGGTGGAGAGGCTGGGTTTGGTCTCTGCTGTGGAAGTCCTATCCCGGCAAGCCAACACAGCAAGGTTAGTGATCTCTGACGATTGGTGCCGATTGTTTACGGCTATTGGAGACTAACCTAAGCTAAGACGGTAATCATTTTCTTATCAATAGCAAACCATATGTGTTCGATGACCTTTAATAGGGCAACCTGAGTGCTGAAGCCCTGTCGAAAACCAGATTGAAATGGATCCATTTTCTTATTAGAAATACACAAATATTTTGTTATTTGCTGGTAGACCATTCGTTTTAGAATCTCAGATATTGCACACAAGATGGAAATTGGACGAAAGTCCGAGGGGGAATGTGGTTTTTTTTACTTTGTTGATAGGCCGAACTAAGGCAGTTTTCCAACAGGAAGGGAATGTGGAGGAAGAGAGCGAATAATTAAATATATTGAGGATAGCGGGCATAATAACCGGTGAAGATTTTTTTATGAGATCGAAATTGCTGCAAATCAATAATATAAAAAAACAGCGCAAGAGATCATCTTCTTCTTCCACGCTTCACTGAGTAGTGTATTGCCATTAGGTCAACAGTGTCAACGCCGGATTTTGTTTGGTTGTAAAATAGAATTACTTCCGGTTTTTTATGTTCATCACTACTGACATCAAATGATCGGTGTTGAGTTGACCAAAGAATAACTGCCTTCTTTGGCTTTGGGACATAGGAAACCATCAAAGTTGCCGTACGCAAATATACTTGAATGCACCTCTCAATACCTGGCGGGTAACACCATCCTCGGAATTTCCACGCGATTTGATCTGAGAGTACCTACAAGTGTTAATTGTTTTTTTTAGTAGTTCCTGACCCAATTGATAGCTTGTGAAGAAATTATCAGTAGTTATATTTCTTCCACTGCCTTACATATGACTAACCAAATCTAGCACTAGAGGTTTACCTTGATTTACTTCCCTCGTTCTTTCAATTTCCCCCGTGTATATTTGTGCTCTTACAATATACTGAGTTTCACAGTCAACAGCTTTCTATACTTTTATCACAGAGTAGGGATATATATCTTTACTCTGTGCTTTTATCCCATATTTCCCTGATTTTGATGGTATATACACTTTGAATCTACATCTACCTCTAAATGTGCACAAATGCTCATCTACTGTAATGTTTGAGGATGGTTTATACGATGTCATACAGGCCTCCGTAAACTTTTCATACACAGTTCCTATTGCCTCTGATTTATTTTTTGATATCTCTTGCCTTTTAGCACGAGTCTCCTTATCATGAAACCGAAGACACTTAAGAGTATCTTGAAACAGGTGACGAGACATTGTAGCTCTAAATATTGATATGCCATTGCCTGCAGACCAACATTCAGGCAGTGGCATTCCCCGCCTTTTCTGAACACCAGACTTAATCAAAAGACCAAGGAAAGAATTTAGCTCCATGATATCCAGATTCACCCATTTAGATAACTGAAAGTAACATATTTATATATTTGTAAATAAAATTGTAGATATCAGTAAAATATCAATGACATAAGCGAAAAAGAGAAAAACATTAATCTCTTGAAGTAGTAGGCCTTTGAAACCAACACGTTCTGCACCTGCACTGGTATTCCAGTCACTTCTCTCAACAAGTTATTTGGCGGGCACTTCCGAGCAATAGGTGGAACTTTACTGAATTTCAGATTTCCACTCTTGCTGGTGTAAAGTCCCTCATCTTTACTGTCTACAAATACTATGGAATTTTCTTCTTCCACTATCACATCTGTAACATCCTCTTCTATTTATATCCGACCCTCTTATCACTACTCATTTCACTACTGTCTCCGGGTATGTCATCGTCACTGTCCTCAAAAATATCATGTAAAACCTGATTATTATATCCTCTGCTCAAGCGAAGGAACTCCATTTCTCCTTTAACTCTTTTAAGATATAATTTTTTGCTGCTTCCACAAAACTACTTGCTACGCAGACTATTCACCTTCAGAGCTACAACGTAAATAAGGTCCTTACTCCTTGAAACATGAACTTCAAATAATAATGCTGGAAAAAATCCGACGATAGCATACATTGTGTGACAAGCAGAGGAGACAAGTTTGAAAATGAGAGGGGAGGGAAAAAATAGCAACTAAGTAAAGGTGAAATGCGGTTATTATTGCATGAGTGAAAACGTCAAGTCCTTGATATTGAATTTTACAAATGATGTTACAAATTTTCTGCTACTTTACATGTAAAATTTAGCTATAAAAATGAGGAATTGGATATTGGGTTTATGCCTAACAGGCAACGGTTCATTTCAATATTGATGCACCTCCAGAATACCCAGTGAACCACCTCTAAGATGTGTGTCATGGAGGAATCATCACCATATGAGTGACTTTGCGCGTAGGTCAAATTTTATTCAGCTATCTGCATGGAAAAGATGCATTCCCAAAACCATGAACATGTCTAGTCAATAAAATAGTAACTGGTCTCCATCGAACTGAGCAACTTGTTGCTCTAATTAGTTTTTGCTAAGAGTTTTCACGCGAGATTTCATAATCCATATGAAATTACACCAAATCACGGTAATATTATCCAATATAGCATTGGGTAATTAACTAAAATTTAAATCAACATGTATACACTGTAAGTTAATGCATACATCAAATGCGTAGAGTATGAAATTAAACTTATTTTGAAAACATTTCAACACCTTCTATCACTAATAATTATTTAGATACATGCTTAAAAATTTAATGCCTGCACAATCTCCACCTGGGGTCAAATTTGGCCCCACACTGAAAAAATGTTTCCATACATGAAATAGTGAGCAAAGTATTATTTACATGATATAAATGGAAAAACAAAAGATGTGGGAAGGCATACATGTATTATGGTTAGATTCTCCCAATTAAGTCAAAGATTGAAAGCAATTTATCAAGCTTGGGGTCAAAAAAGACCCCAGGTGGAGTCGAAGGGTTTATTTTTTAGACCAGTAAGTGCAAAACTGACGCAAGAATTTTTTTTTATTCTCGAGAAATTTTGCATAATGTTAGTTTTTTCTGAGTAGCAAGTGTATTTTATCATAATTTAAAGTCGTGATGTAAAATATACTAACTTGAAGTCGTAGGAATTCTTCTCCCGTTCTCCAGTGGGCCAGGCTCTCCGTACTGACCGAAGTTTCGATGACCGACACGCGCATCGTCATCAGGGCCTTATAGTCTCTGCAGGCAGTCATGAAAACACGTAATAAGTCATAACTTGTGAGTTCCCAGTGCGGCAATGTATCGCATTTTTGGACCTTTTTTTAACCATTCATCCATTATCCTGGCTTGTTATTTTCTTTAAATTTATTTCTGTTAAAAGTTTGGGAATTATCGATTTTATTTGACTTACACAGTCACAATGGTACATCCTAATGATGCATCCAAGCCAACAATCACAGAGCTTGGGATACACCTGATGTTGCACAAGGGTCTTACCCGGATACAATTGCAAAACCACCCCAGAAGCTCAACGCACTGCCATGTGGAACACTACATCGTATCTGAGTTCCCGAACAATTAATGCATTCGGCAAATACGTATTTATCACCATCAACGGCATATATATTCAGTTGTAGAATCTGTTTGGAACGCTGGGTGGTTATTACCTACTTCCGGAAGGATCAAAGAATCCGAGCCAGGTGGAAGCGAGTTTGATTAATGTAGTAGACGTCTCCGTTGACCACGTGTTTTTTTTAAGATTCCACCCTAAGGGCGCTAAGAATATACTACAGGGGATCTTTTTTTAAGGCCTCTCAATCAGACACCTCCGCAGAAATAGGTGGCGTGGGAAGCATCACCTAATTCTATCACGGTCGTTTTACATCGCGCCAAGTGGAAAACCTGAGAGGTCAGTTCCCTGAGGCTCTCTCACAACTTCTATCTTTTGAGAAAAGGCTTCCCAACAGCCCTTTGTCGTAGGCTGTGCCCACGGGGGTGTAAAAGTAGGTATCAAGAAGGATCACCTGCCGCTGCTCCTACCATCGGGGTCCGGTTGAGGGGGGAGGTGTTTATTTTTCGGTCCCTTAGGGATGGAAATATTCCTCCTCCCCCATCCGAAATTATCCTCATCGGAAACCCCACTTGCCCATCCTTCCTTGGCTCGTTATTGTAGTTCAGGTAGGAGGGCAGGGCCAACATGTCGAACTTATCCCCGTTGAAGTTAAACTGTCTGTGAAGTGGTATAGCCAGTGAGTAAGAATCAAGACAAATGATATATTGATTACGGTAGTTTTAAGTCATTTAACAAAAAAATCAAAATATTTGGCCTCATCATAAAGAAAAAGATCTCATCCTTCCAATCACAACAAAATATCAGCCACTTACCACTATGTTTATCGAGTAATTATCTAAATCATATCTGCCATTTCCAATGAGAAATGGTACGGATATGCACTCCAGAGAGACTTCATTTTAAATTGAGGGATAACGCATGGATTCCGTCAGAAATTTAACTGTTTTTATTTTTCATTGATTTAAAACTTTTTTTAATAAATCAATCACTCACCACAGTAATTTTGACAGAATCATAAAAAATCATCGGTTTTGAAGGCGTTTTCGGCGTACGTTGTGAAAAAAACGAGTTAAGTTAAATATGTGTGATTATTTAGTTAATTACTGAAACGTTCAGCCTTATAAAACAATACACTTGCGCCATACACCCTTACAATATTTAATTTGATGCTTTTTACAGCCACTGAAATTAAATAATAAAATTAAAATATGGAACATTTTCACTCAAACCACCTAAGTGAAGATTCTTCAATATCGGGTCAAAAGTGTTAAATATTCTAGCCACTTTCTATAAAAAAGATATTATGACATACCGTTGTGAAAACATCATTCTTTTCGACTGGAAATCGAGCCCATATCCCTCGAAATCGCGCCGAGTGCTCTTAATCAGTTAATCTACCCTGGCGTCCGCTTCCACTGTGAATTTCATGGAGGATTTACATTATTTTTGCACTATGTATTTCACACAATAGTATAACCGTCAGCGGATGACTCCGTTACTGCGTAGCCAGTTCCTCAGTTCTTTGAGTTTGTCTACAGCAAACACATTTGTGATTAAAGTTGGGCTTCACCTCATGAACAGTGGCGCTTGGTGCACAAATATAGGGTGTGTCATGACATCATGCGCACAATGCCTTTGTAGATTGCGCACTCCTTAACGTCTTCATGAAATTCACAGTGGAAGAGGACGCACAGTTACCTTTAATTCTTATAAACCTTTTTTAAATAAAGAAATTTAAACAATTTTGTGATCCATAGTGAGTGACTCTATCTTCTCTTGCTAATGTGTTCACTTTAATATTTTTTGGTAAATTATTCAAAGGCTGAGGGAGCATTAATGCCTATGTGATGTGTTTCAAAATCTCTATTTTTCATGATGTGGCTATGTGAAATGTTTTAAGGTACGTACCTAATGAATTACTTGGCCCTCAGCCTAAGCTACTAGTTTTAAAGTTTCAACGTCAAACCGTCTTCCCGCTCTGTATTAATTTAAGGGTTTCCCAGACAATGCCACTGACCCTGTAGGCTGCGACTCCTCCATCATGTATCCCTACCATAGTTCCCCTGCATCCCCATTCGAAGCCCTAAGGGGTCATTCGAAAGGGTATTCAGGCCTCTAGGTGTCTCTGTGTCAGCTCCCTAACGTCTTCATCGTCCCGCCTATGATCTTCTCCTCCCTTTCTTGCGTTATTCATGAGGAAGTCTGTGGGTCCCCGAGAATGAAGGGGTGGTTTTTATTATAAGCTAGGAAGAGGCAGGGAAGAAGATTGAGTGTGCCTTCATTAGGAGATTGTTTGATGAGATAAACCTGAACCCTATCTATAAATCGATGGTTAAGCACACCATAAACAGAACACCAATAATTTTCGATTCGGCGTTTTCGTATCATTGCTCTTTGACCAGCCTGGTCTCTCGGGAAGACATTCATGGAATGTGGGACAGTGTGAACTTACAATTGCAAATAAAATACATAGGTATGTACTATTTTTATCTAAGATGATGCCACTTATATTTCTACGTAGTCCTTCGGTATAAGCGCGCCAAATTTGCACTCAAGAGTGGGCGGGCTGTGGATATTTTACGTCCAATGTAAATTGCAATTATTTACTCAAGGACAGTAATTTTCAAAGGAAAAAGTCTGATTAAAGTGTTTTAATTTATACCTTTTACTATTAAACACAATTACATGATATGGACTGGATATGGATAAGATATGGACTTCCAATTCTCAGGCATTGGAAGTCCAAATCTTTGTTCTGATTACCGTTTCCGTAACATGACCTGATATATGTTGCCTCTGGCAGATAATTTTTGGTACATAGTTTGATTAAGTAATACTGAAAAAAATATGCGTGAAAAATAACAATAATCTTCATAAAATTAAAAAAAAAATATATATATATATATATCACTTCCATGACAGGGCGCGTAGCAAAGTAGCCGCAGAAGTAGAAAAAGAAAAGTAGCTGTAGACACTTGACTACTTTTTCAAAGCAAAACAGCTACTTAAGAGCTGCATGGATGGTTTATCTGCTGGTCGGAAATGCTACCGTCTATCATGAACAATTTTTACTAGGAGAAAAAGACTAGTTTTTTGCCCCAGTCGTGCTAAATATGACATTAAGGCAATTTTTAAACCACAGGTGCAAGTAAAATACCTCATAAGAAATGTGAAGGACAGAAACACCCCTACAAATTGAAGGTGTGTACGGAATTCACTGCGGAACATGCGGTAAAAAATAAATTCGGGAGACAGGACGCTCAGTCAAAACTCGACTGGAAAAGCACAAACGCAAGCAAATTCAACTGAGGCAAAGAAACAAGTGTGCAGTGACTGAGCGCAAATCCTTGGGACACGCGATCGACTTTTAAAAATACAAAGTCATCGCTAAGGGGGAAGATACAAACCCCGACTTATCCGTGAGGCCATCGAGATAAAGAAAAATAAACATATTTTCAACAGAGATGGTGGCCTAAAAATCAGCACCACATGGAACCCAGTCATCCGCAAAAATTCTCTACCTCCCCCTATCCCCGTCCTGCCTCCCCCTTCCAACTATCCCACTTGAACCAACTTAGTGGGGATAGATACATGAGAGCGAACAGTGTCAGCAACCCTCATTTCCATGAAGAAGTGATCAGCATTGTGTCACGAAACGTCGGTCCAAACCGAAACAAAACGGGGCATACACACGAATTATAATAGTTCCACTATGCTTATCTCAGAAATAATGCAACCTCCAGGCAGAGAATCATTAGATTTGTAATCGTTATATCGAATTTATCAAGATATGATGCTATAGTAAGATCTGGTTTTCGGGTATTCTAACGCGATCGTCCACATTTTTGGGACAGAAGTTTCGCCGGCGTTGGAGTCGGCGTCTTCACGTCAATTGATAGGTAATTAAAAATGCGGGGCCATCTAATACGAGGGTAGACTTAAAAGTAAGGTCTCCAATTTATTTTGTCATAGAAAATGACATTTATTTACATTGTTGGATACATCGTTGGAAAGGTCATGGCTTCAGCTATTTTTCGATGTAGTCACCCTTGCGCTCGAAGATTTTCCTCATCCGCATGATGAACTTTTGAATACCGTCGTCATACCAGCTTCGGTCCGCGTTGCGAAGGCGTTGACCTCCTCTTGCACCTTGTCGTCCGTCGCGATCTTCATCCCTCCTAGGTGTTTCTTCAGGGTGAGGAACATGTGGAAATCACTTGGTGTGACGTCGAGGCTGTACGGAGGATGCCCGATCACTTTCCACCCAAACTTCGAGATCAGTTCCTGCGTCTGACTAGCCGTATGCGGTCGCGCGTTGTCGTGATGAAATGAGACCCCCTTCATCAGCATTCCTGAACGTTTGTTCTTGATGGCGCGCCGAAGCTTTTGTAATGTGTGGCAGTCTTTCCTTATTGATAGTGGTTCCCCGGGGCATGAAATCCACCAGCAATAATCCTCACCCTGAAGAAACACCTAGGAGGGATGAAGATCGCGACGGACGACGAGGTGCAAGAGGAGGTCAACGCCTTCGCAACGCGGCCGGAAGCTGGTATGACGACGGTGTTCAAAAGTTCATCATGCGGATGAGGAAAATTATCGAGCGCCAGGGTGACTACATCGAAAAATAGCTGAAGCCGTGACCTTTCCAACGATGTCTCCAACAATGTAAATAAATGTCATTTTCTATTTCAAAATAAATTGTAGACCTTACTTTTAAGTCTGCCCTCGTATATATCAACCGTTCGTAAGGTGTGGGGTGATTTTGTTGTTCTCCCACTGTTCGAGCCGGGTTTAGGCCATTCTAAAGTTCATACCTTATAAAAGTTCAAGTTTTTATTTTGCCTTTCCTCCCTTTTTCCTTTCCTATTTCTTTAGCACTCACGAGAAGTGTAATTTTAGTTTTGGTTGGTGCCGAAAGATGTCACTTATATTATTTTGACAGAAGTAGTCCACTCTGGTAAGAGATACCTGAGTACACTCTCACTTTGGAACCCGGCAGCAGAGCACATACACGAGCTTCTCTGGCCCGAGGGAGGGAACCGAAATTACCTCGATCGATCGATCAGTAAGTGCTTTTCCACCTTTTTTCTTCCTTCTCACCTCCTCATCCTACGTCACATATCCCGTCCATTTCTATTCTTCGTGTCACGTCCCATTCCCACTTGTCCTCGAATGAAAAAACTCCCGCGATTGAACATTTTGGTGACCCCGACATGATTTGGGCTTTTTTTCGTTTATTTTCCTTTTTCTTCTCTCGGCGTCGTTTCGTATTATTTTATTTAGTTATTAAGTCTGACATTCCTGAAGGTGATGAGGTGGTTAGGAGAGGAGTTGGTACTCGGGAGGTAATTTGAATTTTGCCTTAAGTTGTTGCGATTCCAAAGGTATTGGCAGAGGAGAGGAGTTAATTCAGTGATCGGATCCGTTGTCGGCTCAACCTAAGTTTTCTATGTTTGAACTCGCTGTTCCCACCATAAAGAGGTGAATGATAATTTTATCGAAGCTCAGAGGAATATTTATGAACACTGCCTTCGTGCTAATTTAACGGATTCTTATGAAACCGATCGTCTAATCGGCAGCACTCTCGACGAAAAGTATTATTTAATTCTCTCCGTATTTGAACGTTCAACGCTTTCGGCAGTTCAAATTCCATCGTGCCCAAGTGACAATTCTAATGAGGTGACAGCTACCCATCATTAATGTTCCGCAGTTATCGGGTGCCTTTTGTAAGTGGAAATCATTTCGCGATCTCTTCCGATCAGTAGTTCATGATAGAGTAGATTCAGCACCAATTGAAAAGTTCACCTATTCGAAGTATGTTCTTTCCTGGGATTCTTTATCGATAATCTCTTCCGTTCCCTTCGGGGACACTCTGCACACATTATTATTCTGCGGGGACACACATTATTATTCTGCGTGGAAGGAGCTGTGCAATCATTTTGATAATCCATGACTGCTTTGGTTTCATTATTTAGATACATTGTTGCAGTTCAACTCCTCGTCCTCGGGTTAGTTTCAATCCATCAGAATTTTGCAAATGTCTTTTCCGAAATGTATTCAGCGCTTCTTACTTTGAATATCCCCTATCTTGGGGAATTTATTTAATGTAGACTAGCTATATAGACTAATATAGCTAGGTTGTTGGACCCTGATATACTAGCGATATTCCACAGAGGAAAAATCATTCGCCTTGACCTGGATCCCGGTCAATGCGAATGATTTTTCCTCTGTGGAATATTGATTGCACTTATGTCCACTTGCGGGTGACGCCGTAAAGGTAAATACCGTGGCTAGTCCCGGTATCCTTAAAATTGGCCTGATATACTTAAACTCGATGGTTTCGGGCTTCACTTTATGAAAATCCATTCTAATAAATTCAAAAAAAATCTGGTACTTTTTCACACAGTTTTTCACAGCTGATATACTTGCCCAATTTGAGGGAACAGTGGCAGATGGGCCTTTTCCCCAGTTGCACAACTATCTTTTGTTAAGAGGCGTATTGAAACCTTACAAACTTCTCGTGGGATAATTGATAACGAGTACCCAAACTCGTAGCCCAAAATTAACGAGCAAGGTGTTAACGCCTATTTCCGTTGCTACAGAAAATTCGAACGCGAATACGCTCTGTCCAAGTAGTGGCCTATCTCACCTGTTAGCTGATTGTGCAAGTTATTTAAACATGTATTCCGAGAAGGGGGCTTATCTTGTGTGTTCGAAAAAACTATGCTTCAATTGTTTGAGGAGTGGTCACCGGGCACCGAAATGTCTATTTTAAAACTTTCGGTGTCAAATATCACCATACCACCCTCCATTCCGTCGTTGAGCGTCGAAAGCGGAATACGGGATCAAATGCACCCGTCGCGGTCAATAGCAGCCAGCCTTCATCGCTCGCTCACCTTTCTAGTTCCTCGCCCCCCGATATAGGCCTCAAGTTCTCGATCAGTCGGCGTGGTCCCTCGAACGTGTTTGTCATCCATTGAATGCAAAGGTTCTTCGACAGTTGTCCTAGGGACAGCGGTGGTGAATTTTTTAGATGGCAATGGACAAATACAACCTATTAAAATTATTCTTGACTCGGGATCACAGATTACGGCGATATCTTTCGACGCATCACGGGCTAAAAATTACCAATGCCTGCGTATCATAGAGCTCTGTTTGGGCTTTCGCAAGCACCTTTAAATCAGCCGGTCGCACAGTGGTCGGAAATCGGAAAAAGCTGGCCAAAAGTCCAAAATGGCTTTTTTTGAGATATGAAGTTGAAACTTCGCATGGAAACTCAGAAATGATTCATGTATCTGGAGTAGCACTTCATTTGGCATAGTTCTTACCTGTTATTGAGATACAGAGGCTCAAACATGACCAAATTTCCATAAAAATGCCCGTCTTCAGTTTTCTCGGAAAATCTTCCGACTAAAGTTGATGGTGAAGTTAAAAGAGGATTTTTATGGAATAAAAAACGATATTATCTGTTAACATGGTACTTTTGCTTTACAATTCCGTAGTTTTAAAGAATAGATATGATACAATATTGCTCTGCCGTTACAAAATGGCGGACGCTGTTATTAGACAAAAGTTTACATTTGGTAGGAGATTCAAATGGGTTTTTGGCAAAGTCACGCAAAGTTACTTACATCAGAGCATTATTTGAAGACTTCTCAAGGTTTATATGCAGTTAACTTTGAAAAAAGTTTGCGACACCGGAAATAAATATCATTTTTCGATCGCGCGTCGGAGTTCGGCTCCACGCGCCGGGGGCTGGATTTGCCGCGACGCGGTAAGGTTATTGAAGTGGTATGGATTTAAACGCTCAATATTCACCGTTTTTTTAATCTGTGCTTGTGGGCAACGATCCCCAAAGAGTTTATAATGAAGAAACGGGAGGATTTTCAGTCGAAGAAAGTGCACGCGTAATCGAAGTTAAGTTAGTTTTCTTTAGATACGTTCGATAAATATTTCTTATATTGAAAGCGTTCAAACCTTGAAAAAGTGAGTATTTCCCCTCAGACCCATACAGAAAGACCTCCCAGAAAGACACCAGCTGGGATGCCTTCTCCCCCTTTCCTTCTCCTCCATCCTTAACCCTCAGGACTCTAGTGCAAAGATGGTGGTTTTATGACACCGCGGAGCCTTTAACGGTCTTACCCGGGTATTTCCAGGGGATCTTCCCCTAATATTTTAAAGGTATGCATCCTACACTCAGTTCTAGTCTGACTGTGGTGAAGGAAAGTTTGAGTTCTCGTGAGTGTCTAGAATTTGTGATAGTGGTTTGAATTAGTATGTGAATAATGTAATCACTTTTCCGTGATTACCTGGTGACCATCAGCGCTGTTTTTTTGTTGTACATCTGACCTTTATTTCAGGTACGCGATGTGTTTTTTTTCTTTTCTTAATTCTCCAATATTTTCATCTTCAGGTCCGCTTTGTTTTTCCTAACATTTTGTTATGTGTTTTGAAGCATTTTCCTAGATTTCTCATGTCTGTGATACATTTACCGCGCGTTATTCCTCGTGAACGTATTAGGAGTAGTAATCGGCTAACCTCAGATTCTATCAATGAAAACTCTATTTTTCGAACATTTACGCAGGCTTCATCCGTCATTCAATGGGAAATGCCTCCTCACGAGGTTACACGACTAGACATTCATAAAATAATAATGGAATCGGGGAAGAAATCAGGGACCCAGAAAAAAGAAATTTTCCTAGACTTTTTATCACGAAAGTTAAATTTAAGACCAAGTTTTTCTAGTTTTTTCTTGGTTAGTTAGATTCATCTCGAACCCTTGATAAATAATTTAACTTGTCTCACTGGCACTATTCATATTTAGGCTCTTTTTATTTTAGGTGACATTATCTGGCAAAATCCTCGGCCGTCATCTACACGGTTTTGTCGTCCCATCCGCTTTCAGTGGACAAAAGAAACTAAAGACATTAACAAGGCAGAAAGAAATTATATTCAGAAGCAGATTGATGACCTAAAGAATTTCCACTCGGGAAATTACTCTATCAACTTCAGTTTACTACTGACAATGGTCAACGGTAAGGTAATCCCAGCTTATGTTGATAACCGACCGGTCGGTTCCGCAGCATGCCTTCTTCTCCCCAAGCATTCCTCAAGTTCTGGGTTGAGGACAAGAGCGATAGTATGCCATAAACTGCTAGGAATACTTCCAGGGTTTCCTCTTCCTCCGTTCATTAGAAACCAAGTCGATTATTTGGATCTGGCGGATTCTCGTTTTAACCAGCCATTGTAATTGAATTTCATTCTAGAAATGGATATTTATCCTAAATTCATCCTTGCTGAGCAGAAATTGTTCCCAGATGACGAGCTGATTGCTATAAATTCTATTGTTGGTTGGGTTATATGTGGCTCTATATCCACCTTACCTGTGGAAGAAGGGTCAGGAATCTCTCATCTTCTGTTGTGGTGGAAAAAGAATATTTAGAAAATGACAACGACAAAAAATTATTTCTGGACTATTTTGGATTCCTTCTCTTCGGAAAATTATTCGATCTCAAATATCAAAGTGTGACGTGTACCCGGTACAAAGGGGTTACCCATAACCCCATAATGGCTGATTTTCCCACAGCGCACGTTATCCCTCATCGCCCATTCTCTTCGATGAAAATCGATTATGGGGGACCATTTCTCCTTAAAATGAGTAGTCGCCGAAATGCAGCACATTCTAAGGCGTATTTAGTCTTATTTGTTTGTTTTGGCTGTAAGGCTTTCCATTTAGACCTGGTAACATATCTGTCAACCCGGTATTCATCGCCGCACTTCAACGCTTTAATTGCTCGTCTGGGAGTTCCTTCAGTCATTTATTCGAACAGTGGCACTAATTTTGTCGATGCTAATCTATTGTTGTCAGATTGGTATAAATTGATCCGGTACAACCCTCTCAAGAAATCCTTATCATCTTTCCCCCTATGGGTCAGAATCAATTGAATATTCAACCTTCCTTCTGCTCCACAATTTGGTGGATTATGGGAAGCCGGCGTAAAATCAGTTAAATACAAGCATCATCTACAAAGAGTTGTAGGAGGACATGCCCTTAATTTTAAATAACTCTCTACTTTATTTTGCAAAATTGAAGCAGTGCTAAATTCTCGACCGCTGATTCAACTCTCCTCCGATCCTTTGGAAATTGATTATTTGACTCCCGGACATGTTTAAGTGGGTCAAGCCTTACTGGATTTGTCGGGAAATATATCCTCCGAGCATCTTCCTCTGCCAGTCCATTACCAACTTGTTGAACAGATGAGAAACTATTTCTGGAAACGGTGGTCACAAGGGTGTTTCCACACTCTTCAACAACAGACTAAATGGAATCAGGATTCACCAAATATAAAATTCAGGGATGTAGTTTTAATTCGGGATACTAATATCCCTCCTACAGTTTGAAAGATGGGTCGGGTAACCAAAACGTTTCCCGATTCAGAAGGTACCGTCACAGTTGTCGAGTTGCCCATCGTACCCCATCTGGCCTCTTGATTAAGCCTATGGTGAAGCTAGTACTTCCACCTATGGAAGAGTAGCAACTACAATCTTCCCCATCCACACCAAGAAGATATTTTTATTTGCCATTTCTTGTGCATTCGGTGTTTTATTTTTGTAGGTTCCTTTTCGTTCTTTTTTAATGTGAATTCTCGGGGAAACTCACAGTGAGCGGGATGTTCGAGTCTGATTTTGGCCATTTGAAAGTCCATGCGTATTTTTATTTTTCATATCCCTCCCTTTCTCCTTTCCTTTCCCTTCGGCGATCACGAGAAGTGTAATTTTTGCTTTGGTCAATGCCACTTTTATTTGACAGGTGTTACTTTCATTTGACTGTAGTACTCCTCTCTGGTTAGAGATACCGGAGTGCACTCTCGCTTTGGAACCCGATTTGCCCGCCCCGGTGACGGCGGGGTAATGTCCTTACCTGGCGAACCAAAGGTCGCGGGTTCGAATCCCGCTTGGGTAGGATTTTCACCTCCGAGGGCTCGTTTGTGTGTGTTCGTCACTATATCAAATGAGTATTAATTGTCTTCGGCTATTACCCTTGTAGACATTATTATTATTTCTCTTCTTTGTGTCACACCAGACACATTCCCACTTGTTTTCCTCGAATGGAACAAGGCCCGTGATCGAACACCCATTGTTGTTGAAAAGATGTTTTCAAACTTTTGAAAGCTTGTAACCATCTTTCCTATTTCAATTATTAAAATTTTTTTCAATGAATTCTCTTATCAGACGAGGATAGTAACTATTTTATTGGTGATTTATTTTGTCTCGCCTAAGGTTGATGATGTGCGTAGTTCCCGACCAGTTGTGTTCTGCCACAGCAAATATACGTGTATTCTGCGTATATGTAGCTCTTTGATGTTCTTTCAAACGGCATTTCAGTGCCCTGGATGAGTGACCAACATAAACAATGCCGCAGCAACATTTTACTTCGTAGGCACCACTTTGAGTTTCTCTTGGTACATAGTCCCTCGACCTGCTGAGGCGGTTGGATTTTTTTATTCTCAAATGATCTGAAGACGTCAACTGCAGCGCCGGCGAAACTGTTGTCCCAAAATTATGGACGTTCGCGGTAACCCGAAAGACCAGATCTTTATAATGAAATACTACGCGGAAGCCTTCACAAGGGTAAGATGCCTTTCCTTTATCCTGGTTATTTGCCTCAAAATGGTGTCCGTTGTTAATGAGACACCCGAATGAACAGCATTCTCCATAGATTGTTGATGATCATGCTGGCATTCAATAATTAAATGCTTTAATTATCGATTTCAAAGAAGCCTATGGAAAGGGCGTCTAGGTTTACATCCTTACTTACGCATTCGTTAAGTCGGGTGAGTGATTACATTCACCGATGAATTGGGCGGAGTCGTAAAAGCTTCCAAGACGCGCGGAAGAAAAAAAAATCGAGAGACAACTCTGACGGTGCCGTTAAACGATCTCCCGGGCCAATAATCCTTTCCGTCGACGGCGTTATCGGGAGCGATGTCTCTCCACGCACTCACACTGCGAAGGCGCGATACCGTTTTCACTTTTATTTAAATGGACGACATAAATCGAAAAGTCCCCCAAACGGTGGCGCGATATATATATATATATATACTATACATAAGAGAAGAAAGGGCTATTATGAGAGTGCCTGGGTTTTAAAAATGCTTAAAGGTGAAATTACGGATCCCCATTCTCTCCGATTAGGCAACGGCCTGCCGCGATTTAGATAAACCGGTATCCCTCTCCATCACCGTAGCTGAGGGACGTTCCTCCACGGCTTTGTGAGTATAAACAAATACTGAATTCCACCTTTTCTTTTGTTTTTTATTTATAAATACTGCTTCTATTGATGACATTGAACCGTAATCGTTGGCTTTAATCGTACCTTGGGCAAAGGCCTAAAGAAGATGGTCACCTCAAAAATACGAAACCAATGTGTTTTGAGGTGGCAAGAATATAATGAGAGAAAATAATATATGGTGATAAAACTGCGCATATAAGTACAAAACAAAGCAATGTGTATTTGGATGAGAACTATACACATAAATATTACATCTCAGGCCGATAAAAAGGTTAACGACCAAGTTGCACAAGAAATTCGCCTCAAATTATTTATATACTCACCATAGCAAATCTGTAAAAAATAATATCAAATAGATGAGTAAAGATGGCTAAAAACATCATTTTCTCGTTATTCACTTCAGCTACCTCAAGAATTAAATATTTTTTTAAATGATGGATCATAAAAACTGAGGAAAATATGAAGTGTAGTTCATAAAGACAGGAAACGAAGTCACATAGGAAGAATACGATTGGAATCACGAGCTAATTGGTAGGGTCAGATATTTTACGGCAGCTTTTACTCTTTTTGGAAAAATTACAATAATTAAATGAAGCATATTACGGGACCTGAACCCGTGATGTACGCAAAAATACATATTTAAATTCATTCTCACAAGGTGGTTTGTTCAGAACGTATGCAACCAACACTGTAAATAACTCAACGGCCATGCCCAATGTGAACCAGTTATTTATGAATATGTTCTCATAGCCTTCACCATTAGGTTTAAAAAGCACAAAAATTAACCTATCTTGAAGGTTTTCATTACTCAACTAAAACACAACTAGTTTCCACAACAATACTAGTTTCCCAAGGGTAGGTACATACCACAACCTGGTAGTGATAAAATGCTTTGTGACATTAAAAGCTTAGACGGTCAACAGTCGAAGACAGGAACGTTAACAGTACCAAAAAGGAAATATTACCTACTAGAATCGGAAAAAAAATTGGCCAAGGAAAAGTGAGCAGTATCTATTAATAGACCAGTAAGTCAAAGCAAAACTCTATTCATATTCATTTTTTTTCTCCAGATGTTAGGTTTCAACATGGGCTCCTCCTCCACTCCACTCCACTCAAATACTAGAAATGTAAAATTGTAACTTTCTGGTGCAATCTGGTGTAATTTCATGAATAAATCACGAGATATTGTCGGGGAACTGCTACGTTAAGTGTTTCTCCGTGCATTATCTCGCAAGTATGTTTGTTCATGCAATTAATTCAGCTGATACTTCAGGTTCTAATTATTCCCTTCATATTACTATACTTTTTCCCGTAGACTCTGTAAAAAAAACTCTTCGCTATGCTCTTTTCGTACAGATTATGCACTACAGATTTTCGTTCAGGCCGTCAGACGATCAGCGCCAAATTCATGAATTTTTCCTGCTCGTGTCACATCAAGGCACGCAATTTCATGGCAATAGTTTCATGAGTATGGATTTGATGAATAAATTTACGAGAAATAATTATCTTGGAAAAAACAACTGATGATTCATACTTCACCTAACTTCCCACTAGGGTTTATCCCCTGGGATTTTAGGATCCCAGGATTCTGATAGAATTTGAGCTGATATAAATTTCCTGGAATATTCTCCCTTCCCGGAAAATCTCGGAATCCTTTAATTTTAATTTAGTTTTGATTATTTTTGTAACTGAATAAAATTATTATGCAAAACTCGGAACACATCTCTTCTCTTGAATTGATAAATACACTTCCACCCACGTCAATAGAATCAGGAAGGGTATTCTCAGCCGCTGGAGTTTTCTCGATTAGAATGAGAGCAAGATTTAATAATCGAAGTGTCGACAATCTTTTTTTATAAATCGTATTAAGTACAAAATTCAAAGAGGACTTTTTTCGGATAACTGTTTTGAACGATTTTCCTTATTTTAAGGTAATGTTTATATTTTAATTGAAGTTTTTAAGCAAATCAAAGAGATTTTTTCATTGTATTTATAATAGTTTTAAATAAATTAGACAATTTTTTTACTTCTGGCAAATTGTATAGTGTGACTTTCGTTATTTCAAAACTGTTGATTCAGTTTACTCATTGTAGAGATTGCAGAACTTATTACAAGGCTTTAAATATTAGGCAATAACTATTTTACTCTATTCTTTCACATCCTATCTTTTTTATGAGTAAGTAGCGTATTAAAAATGGAATTTAAGACGATCCTGGGATTTCCCGGTATATTGGGAAAATAATCTATTTCATCCCGGGGACCGAGGATAAGCAAAAGGCCGAGAACTGAGAAACCCTGCGACACATCTTTTCCAAATGACGCAAGTGACCTCAGTGGTCAGCTACCACCCAAAAATAACCAGCCAACCAATTTTTCAGGTAAAAGAAAATGCAAATGTTTAAGTTTGTCATGGATAGGTGGATTGGATTGAGGGAGAGAAGAGTATGGTGAGAAAGCGATCAAATGTCTTAAAAGTGTTTATTTTTTAATGTATTTTTTTCAATCGACTTGAAGACGTCGACGGGTCAGTGCGCCCGGGGAATGGGTCACCATATAACCCTCATGTCTTAAGCTTTTTTCGAGATGGAGAGATATCCTGGCCGAGTCTTTCGATCAAGAGAAAGGTTTGACGGGACGAATGAGATGGAAGAGAGGGTGAGAAGGGAGACCATAATACGCAGCGAAGCTATAAGCTCCGCCACTTTATGGCTCTTGCAACGCGCTTAAGGTGATCGGAGCAGTTTCTGTGTATGTACAGATTTGTGTGAAATTTTGAATATGTGTTCTCATTGGTAGTATCTATAGAGAAACGTGAAAGAATCTCATCTTACCAATGTGGTATTTTGGTTATTCAATGCTCTTTTTTATGCTTGCTGACACGCAGCCTTATGACACATGACTAGAGACCTGCAAAAGATGGGGTTATTTTATAGCCAAAAGTGGTGTTATGTTTTGCAAAAGCGGCGTTATTTTACCCTGAAATTGGTGTTATTTTCACGACAAAATATTTGGTGTGAATCATGTGCCCTCCTCCCAGAAGGCCCAACTGTTGGCAATAAATGTTGAATACCATTGATTAGGGAAAATTTAAACAATTAATACCATGCTGCATTCACATTTTATATTTTTGCACATTTCACATACCTAACCATTGCACATAAAGAGCCAAATTCCAGTTAAGTGTCCGTATTTTTAAATGAAAAAACTTCCAGAGTGGCCAAAATTTCTTATTTTAGATTTTTTTCCTAATATGTTAGCACAGAGTTGTAGGAGGAAAGAAATCTCTTTGAGTCCACATTTGTACAGGGGTCCAAATCGCTTCAAGGCACCTAAATGCAAATGAAGGTTCAAACAATTTTAGTACCTGAATTGGTTTCATTATATCCAATGGACTCTGGAAATTTTGTTACTGTAATATTTGACGGTATTCCCCAAACCCCAGCATCAACCTTTCCGTCTCAATTGACTCAAGGCCATGAACATTTTTCAAGATCGTGATTAAGTCAGGGCTCACCTCCGTTGTGAGAACTACTTGAGGGTCAAAAACTGTTGACATATCTTACTCTACTTGGAGCTTCTACTATAAGAGAACAAGTTTTATTGATGCCTTTGATGCCATCTGCACTAGTATCGACTTGAAAGCTTCTGCTTTAGAAGTTGTCATACCTTGCAAGGAATTAGTAGTTTTCTAAAAAGAAATACCACTCTAAATATTATTATGGATGCTTGCCGTTTTATTCAACTCCCACCGATAGAATTTTTTCAACATTAACCTTATGTTTTTCACTCAAAATGTGTTGTGTGCAGCTGTTCTTCCTTTTCCACGAGACATTTGTGTTCCAAAAACGACAAAGAATTGTTTTGTCATCAGCACAATTTTATTCCATGTTGTCGAAATTCTGCCTCACGCTGCTTCGCCGTCACCGTCCACTTCGGCATTATAAGTTTTGGTGAATGTGATACAACTGTCACAAAAGAAAATCACTATGCTGATGCCGTGACACGCGTACCTTGAAAGTAGGCAACCACTCTTCGCATCCCGTAACTTCCGTAATTTTCGTCGTTTTGGGTAAGGTTCCCACTAACGTAAGTGCATATTAACGTAAGTCGACGATTCCGTACCTCAGGGACTACCTGTATAGAAAAATATTTGCATGCATTTTTCACTCCTTTTGTTCAAATTCACAAAACTTGATGGAAGAATATTATATCCGAGTAACAATTCTAAATAAAGTTGTACCAGAAAGGCCATTTCTAAAAATGTGCTGCTTAACTAAATGTTTACAGTCACAAGTAAAACGACAGTGACCGCCAAAATGAGGAAATTCACGTTGGAAATGCTGAAATTCGCGATTGAAATGTTGAAATTCGCGATAATATACGAAATTCGTGTTTTCGCGGAAAAACCCCAGAATTCGCGTAAAAGTTCGCGTTATCGCATTTGCGAGTTGTGCATGTCCCAACAAATGACATATATTGTGAAGGTACGGATTCAATTAAATATGTACCGATTTTCTTCTAAACGCGAAATCACACGTTTCTTAATATTATAATCGTTGCTAAGAAATGTGATGATGCCACGCCAAGTTCAATAAAAAAACGTATTTCTATATTTATAAATCCGTGCCGAAAACTCTAGTCATAAAACGGTTTAATTAAGGCAAAAATATTAAAATATAATTCTTGTATCGTTTCCATTGCCTACTGCTCTTATGGTGAGTTTCAACGCATAAGCAGATGTACTGAAATGTAATGTGGTCCAAGAGTTTTCTTTCAACTGACTCAAAATCTTTTCTCGTGATACTATATTCTCATGATCAAGAATAAAATTCAGGGTGTTATTTCTCAATGCAATAAGAGGGTATTGTGAATCAAACAATAAGAACTTACATAGAAAATCATGACCCCGAGGGTGAATCTAATTGCATAGCTTATTATGACAAAAATAGTTTATATAGAAGCGCATTATCAAATCACTGCCAAGTTCTAATTTTTGATTTTGCAAGAGCCAAAGTACGACGGTAGGAGCGATTATAGGAATGAGATAAAGGAAATGGACTGCAGAACCGATAGATTTTAAATGTAATTTTTCCCATGCACAATAAGGGGTCATAATAGTTGCGATAGATTAACCACATGAAACTTAGCATAATCGCTAATGCGTGTGACGAGGCGAAGCCTCACAGTATGAACTACACTGCAGATATGCTACCAACGGAGAGGGTCCGTTAATGTATATTGCAACCACAAAAATGGACACAGACTCAAGCGTCATGCCGAAAACATGCACGGCGTGCTGTTAGTACAGGGTAGTAGACTAGGATACAATTATTAATGAGTACTACTACTTACCAAGAGCTACACCACCTATCGAATAACCTAGATAAAAGTCTCATTGGCAGCTGATATGGTTCCTTATCGTTCGCGGAAAAAATGACATTTTAAATCTGTACTTCTGCAGTCTAGTTCCCTAATTGTATTCTCATGGACTGATCTACCGTAGTACCTATGTCGGATTTCGTAAAATATTATGAACGTCAACAGAGAATTGATCGGTTTGAAAATTACATAATAGATTAATTCTAAATTTAAAATATCGGTCTGAAAGCGATTCCCATCCCAGTTGCTGCAATAGATCAGTCACACTAACGAGTTTACCATATTGGTCTTTAAATTATCTTTCCGATCTTCACTGCACGCGTTCTAACTCAGTTTTCAAGCCTATCTCATAAGGATCCCAAATACTGGCAGCGGCAATAAATATTTCGTTCAGTCCGTCAGCCGGTCGGCGCAAAAATTCAAGAATATTTTCTTCCCTTGCCGTGAGGCATATAGGCATACTAGGTAGCAGAAGTTAGTACTTTTAAAGTCAGACTGACGATAGGAACCCGGGTCCGGATAATGGTTCTTCCTCGCGGCAGCCAGGTGTGATTTGGCATTGATTTTGTTAAAAGCTTCCCATGTCCCTATTCTCGGGTGCGATCAAGGTTCTCCATAAAGCGTGCGCGTTAAGAGTTTTTAAAAATTGATCGCAGTTTCTGTTCTAATGGCTCAGAAGATGAGTCATACCCCGTGGTGTGGAATGTTGTAGACCCCTCTAGGAGCAATTGGTTGCTGACGTCATTCTGATCTGATGGGGGAGGTTTAGGATATGTGTCATTATGTCCCGCGGCGTGGAATGTTCTCGACCCCTGTAGAAGTCTTTAGTCTCGTGTTCTGAAATTTGAATGTTCGTAGTTTGCTACCGTTTCGAAGAGTTTGCTTTTAACTGTACCTAACACATTGTTCATGATGCTATTCTGAATTAAGTATATGTCATCTTTTTGTCGTGTGCGTCTAATTTGTTATTTAAAGTGGAATATTTACCGTGTGAGGTTCTCTGCAGTGATTTGGTGTCCGGTTACAAATAAGTGTTTTGCGACGGCTGATTTATAAAAGAGGCCATTTTTATAATGTGCTATGCGTTCCATGAACCTGATTTTGGTATTACGTTTAGTTTATCGAATATGCGAGTGTTCACGTGTGCTACATTTTACCAGATTAATTCCTGACCTTTCAAATGGTGGAGTCTTATATTTCGGATTTCCAAGTAGGTTACGAAGAGTGTTTTTTTAGTGAAGGTTATGTTCACGTCAACCTGTTTAAATATTTTGTGCACACAATTTGTTAATCTTGGGCAGTAATGTAGACCCATGTATTTCTTTTTAGTGTCTTTTTCTTGTGGAATTAAAGTAGAGTGTGTGTTCCTAATCTATCTTTCGTCGTTTGTTCGTGATCATTTTGTTTATCAAATCAGTGTTGTATCCGTTTTCTCTACCTATTTGTTTTATGCGGTTACGTTCCTTTGTGTAACGTTGCTTGTTGAGAGAGAATCATGAGAAGTCTATACATGAGGAAGTTGGAGGTTGCCATTTTTTGTTGATTTGGATGCTTATAATCGGCCTTTATGTAAATGTCCGTGTGCGTGTTTTTTCAGAAGATATCAAGCTCCAAGGAGCCTTGATTTTTAATGACGAGTATATCTAAAAATGGGAGTGAGTTTTTCTATTCTATTTCGTAAGTGACATTAATTGAGCCGTGCATATTGTTCAGTCTTTCGGCGAAGTCGTGATACGAGAAAGACCTTCAGTTGCGCGGAAGGCGGAAGTTGGCCTAAAGCATCCATTTGCGGCTATTTTGGCCTTGAGCTCAAATACACACGCAGTACACCTTGAGACTCCAATGTGCTAGCGCGATGAACTTGGTGTAAGTCGAAAGAATCCGTGATTCTGCCAATATAGCCTAAGAAACTGATTTCGTACGATAATTGCTGCTAAAATTATAGAAATAAGTACATCTACATCTTTTAAAACCGAGTAATGGAATATCAAAGAACATTTCAGAAGAGATAAGATTGTAAGTTATAGATTCGGGCTCAACTTTGCGGAAACTCAACACATGAAATATGTTGTCGCTTTGTACGTTCCACACTTCATCATTGTTACCGATCGTGGTTTCGACATAAAATGTCACTATCAAGATGACAAAACATTTCAGAGATTGATCCGAACTCACCAAAAAGCTCTTTCGATACCTGTTCAGTTAATGCATCTCATTGGAAATGGCATGTAATCAGCCATCGATGAAAACTTTTATGCCTTTTTCTGAACGAGTGTGATGCAGCTTCGGGAAAGTCAATGTAGCTGCGACTTGAAGAACAAACGATGACGCAAACACCGCGACGGCGGCCGAGTATTCAACGACCTGCTAACGCCGGAGTATTCACGTAAAACCCACGGCCGGGTCGCCGACATGGCCGCACCTGACTACCTATTTATCTCGCTCTCCTACTCCTTTTTAGCCTACCTCTTCTTCGTTACTTTTGCTTTTTATTCCATCGACGAATCCTGTTCTTCTCCCGTTTAACGCTCGACTTCCTTCGGGTTCGTGTCCAGGAACCCCTCCTTATCAAACCGTCTTCCTTCTTTTGACTCATTTCTCTGCCTTCTCTCTCTCTTTCCCTGCTCCTCCACTCACTCATTCTGCATCGTTGCTCTCCTCCAAGGGGAGGGAGTGGATAGCCGGTTGTCACGTGGTCGTAGAATGACAGGGCGTGAAAGCGAATCGGTTCCAAGTAGCCTCTCAAGTAGTGGTTCTCGAGCATTTTTCCTCAACTCCCCCTCCCTTTCACCATAGTTCAGAATAACATTCCCCTTCCCGATAGAGATTGTAAAATAATAATTTAATGACGTAATTTTCCAAAAAATTCGATTGCACAAATTATATGGCAAGCAGTCCCGCGCACGGGTGCATAGTTATTAACCAAAGGCGGTGAAATTCGCCATTAATTAATCATTTGAATAGACCGGGATTCGAACCCAATTCGCTTTGAATTGAGATCGCTTGGTAGTGTAACTGATGAACACACCTGACCGGCAATTGGGAGCTCCGGGTTCGAATCTCGGTCAAGTCAAATTATTTGCGTATATGAATTGCGTAAATTTAAATGGTGGGCATGTTTAGGGTCGACTTTCACTGATAGTACTCAATAAATCTTATTTAACGCCACACAATAAGTTAAATTCAGCTACATTTTTGTGGATTTTACATAAATTATAGAACATCACATGTTGCTCAATAGTAGCCCTAATTCCCAAAAAAACCACGCTTAATTCCCCCGGGAGGGTAATTCCCCAATGATTGAGGAAACACCTTGATAAAGAAATAACGTGAGCAATTTTCCACAAAAATAAAACTTCCGAATTTCAATGTTGATTCATCATATTCAGGCCTAAAGATGATGCATCAACATTGAAACCCGGTTATGAAGTAAATTTTATTTTTGTGGAATTTGTACGTGCTATTTCTAGGGTGAAAATGTTTTTAAAATTGGGAGCAAGTTTGTGTGTTTAGGCAATATTAATTCTATTAGCGTGATGGTAGGTGAAATAACTATGGAGTCGTGACGTTGTTGATGAATAAATCGCTTTATAATTTTATTCGCTTTATTATTAAAAACATAAAAAATCACTATGTTATTGTTAAAAACTGTGAAAAATTATAAAGTGATTTGTTCTTCAACAGCCAAGTGATTACCACAACCATACACGCAATCACACAAAACACTCACACATACAGTAGGGCCCCAATTTCTGGGAGAACAGCTCAAAAAGAGCGTGGTCAAACAGAACAACAAACAAAGAACGAGGGTGGACTTCGGATACGCGTATTTCGACCACAAAGTGGTCCTCTTCAGCGAGCTGAAGGGAAAAACACTTGCAACACGTGGTTGAAAGATATAAATCCTATTTCAACTGAAGAGTTAATGAATGCAATATTTATGCTAAACAATTAAATATGACTTTTTCCCTTACCGCCACTTATTAAAAAATAAATTCTAATTTTCAGGGGGTTTCGGACCACATAGACCCCACCCCCATTGGCTACGTCACCGCCAAGATTGTCTTCGTTGTTATTTGGCAAGGCTGTAGGTCTGCTGGGCTCAATTTCAACAACGTGGATGGCAAAAGGGACGGAGAGGTAAGTGGACCATAAGCTCTGAACACAAAGTAGTTCTTTTATTAATTATCTTCTTCCTCTTTTATGAATTATGTAATCTTTTATTTATTAAGTTCTTTTATTAATTATCTCCAAGAGATAACAAAAGTGACGAAACATAGTTGATCTCAGCTTCACTTCCATGTATGTACATACAAAGAGCTTCAAAGTGGCAGTGGCTCTAATAATTGTTCGAGCAATCAAGTTGTTGAGAATTGAATGTTTGAGTTGAAATTAAAATCCAAAAATTATGGATTACAGTGCATGTTTAGTGAAGGAAAAATTGGTGATACATGTGATGTTTGATTAGATGCCTTGGAATGAACCGATTAAATAGTTAATAATGTCTTTCATATTTTACTCGCCTGTGCAAAATTCTTCAGAGGAAAAATCATTCGCCTTAACCGAGACTCATATTCATATTTATTTGTCCAAGGATTGAATGGTTACAATATAGGACACGTCATGAGAATATATGCATAAATTAGTAACAAATATACAGAGATATTACACATTTTGTTCATAGTTACATTTACACTAGTCACATTTTACATAAACTATGTTTCACTCACAAGGTCAGATTTTACATGCTCAAGTCATATTTTATCATTGATAAATTCAGACACGCTGTAATATTTTTTCTTAGCCAATATATATTTATTAGCCTTTTAAACCTAGTTATGTATTTTATATCTTTGTATTTCTGAGGCAATTTGTTGTTTAGATTTATTTCTACTGACTTTGGTCCTAGGCATGCAGCTATGGTTCGATTGTAATTGATATGCAAGTTTGGACTTACTCCTGATATGGTGGTCGTGGTATTGAGTACTTGTGATGAAATCTGACAAGTGTTGTTTCATATAAGTTGATAGAAACAGAATGTATCCGGATCCTTCGATATCTCGCAGAATGATTTAGCTAGTTCAACTACGGTTTAACGCTAAGTATTTCATCGCATGCAATAAACCATTTCAAAGTTGGTATACAGAATTAGTATTAATCCCGTTTTAACATGTGTTTAAGGAGAAGCATAATCCCTATTAGCTCATATTCATGATCCTCCTTATTGCAATTTCTAGGTGTCCAAAAACACTTTCCGAGCACCATAACATATTTTCCTCCAGAATTATCTTGCTTCCACCCTTATCTCTTGACGCCGTGTAATATAGTTCCCTATTATTGTGAACATAGCGTCATTCCTAGCTTTAGGAAAAGCCGAAAGTTGAAAGAAAAGAGCTTTGTTTCCTTCCCGAGGTGTCCTCCCCCATGTGGGTTTTTAGCAAGGCATGAAAAAGAAAACTATTCGTCGCTTGTAAAACGGTCGGGGTTGCAGATTTTCTAATAGGGATATCATCATCAGTTGTCATCAATCCGAGTGTTGGTTTACAGCGGCTCTGCATTCCACCCTCTCCTCTGCCATCCGCTATATTCCTACATAATTATTTACTTTGACGTTCTTCATGGCTTGCTTAATGTATTCCGTTCTTGGTCTTCCTCTATATTTCTTCCCATTTATTTCCCCTTCCAATATTGTTTTCATTTGGCTGTTGTGTCACAAATTGAGTCCAATAAGTTTTCTCTTCTTCATCGTAAAGTGTTCATTGCTCTTCGTAGGACTTCTTTGTTAATGATTCTCTACCTCTATTCTCTCTACGACCATTTAATCTTCATCATTCTTCTGTAACACCACGTCTCCTTAGCTTCCAATCTCCTTTGCTCTGCTGCTGTTACTGTCCAGGCTTCACTCCCATATAAAAGCATGCTATATATATATATATATATATATATATATATATATATAGCATAGCCTATATATAAAATATAGGCTATGTAAAATATATATAAAAAATATATATAAAATATTAGCCTTTTTGTTAGGAAGCACTTTATTGAAACATACATATATATATATATATATATATATATATATATATATATATATATATATATATATATATATATATGTATGTTTCAATAAAGTGCTTCCTAACAAAAAGGCTAATATTATCTTCCAATTGTAATTGCCTCCGTTTCTTTGAATTCTTCTCCTTCTTCTAATTGTAATTGCCTCCCTAGATTATTAGGTCCTATCTTAGGTCGGAATGAACAATTTTCATAATTTTTCTTTCGTCCTCCTTCGAAAGGAACAATTAGTAAAACAAATCAATCCAAAGGAAATACCCTTCAAAAATCCCTCCCATCATACCCTACACTGCTATTCCCGCTGCATCAATAGCTCTCTAGCCACTTGTGAAAGCTTCAGTGCCGAAAATCTTTGGTACCCACGGTAATTTTATCGTAAATTTATTCATTAAATCCATACTCATTAAACAAGGTTCATGAACGTACATGCCAATATGCCGCACGGCAAGTATAGAAAATATTCTTGAATTTTTGCGCCGACCCGCTGACGAAATATTTCTTGTCGCTGCCAGTATTTGGGATCCTTATGAGATAGGCTTGGAAAGTGAGTTAGAACGCGTGTAGCGAAGATCAGGAAGATACGTTAAAGGCCGTTATGATAATATCGCTAGTGTTACTGACCTTTTGCAGCAACTGGGATGAGAAACTTTCAGACCGTCGATTTAAATTTAGACTCAATCTATTATGTATGATTTTAGACTTTCGCAGCGAATGATGCTGATGAGTTGTTCTCGGGTTTCCCCCCGCGTTAGGCTTTCCATGATTGCCGACATTTCGGCAGGAGACTTTCGTGCCAATTTCAAGGTTGTGGATCGACAGCCTTGAAAATGACAGGAAATTACTACAGTAGATCAGATCATACTACAGTAGATCAGATCATGAGAACAAAATTAGGGAACTAGACTGCAGAACAGACAGATTTAAAATGTCATTTTTCCCACGAACGATAAGGTACCATAACAGCTGCCAATGAGACTTTTATCTATGTTTGTCGGCGGGTAGTATAGCTCTTAGTAGTAATAGTACTCCCTAATACTTGAATCCTTATCTGTTACCTAGTACTAACAGAACGTCTTTGCTTGTTTTTTACATGAGTCTCGAGTCTCTGTCCATTTGTGTAGTTGCAAAATACATGTATATTTATGGTCCCTCTCCATTGTGAAAATATCTGTAGTGTAGTGAATGCTTATGAGGCTTCGTCTCGTGAAAAGAATTAGCGATTTATGCTAATGCATAATTGGTCGTAGTTACGCTAACTTTAGGGTATAGTGTAATGCGTGTTGGTGATTACTCACCCCCTGCCACCCACCCCTGAGATGGCTTGCAGGGTATTTTTTAAATGTAGATGTAGATGAAATATTTTTATTGCATAGAATCTTAAGTGCATAATGTGTACGAAAAGAACAAATAGCGAAGAGTTTTCCACTAAGTCTATTAGACTAAGTATAGTAACTGGAAGGAAATAATTATAGCCTGAATTATTGGCTGAATGTATTTTATGAACAAACACTGACTCATGACAACTCACGTAGAAATACTAATGTAGAAGTTTCTTATTAATAATGCATGATTTATTGGTAATATTTCAACGGGTGTTTTAACACCAGATGTTTGCACAAAAAATCTGCTTCTGCCGTGCAAAGAAATAATATTAAAGATTTTCTCAGACATTCAATCTCTATAATACCAACAATTTTACATTAATTCAACTGGTGGTGAATATGGCATACTTCATTGAAGTTATCTTCTCAAGTAAGCCGAAGTTTAAAATGTCGTTTTTTCCGCGGGCGATAAGAGACTATAACTGCTGTGTCAGGACTTAGAAATAGATTAGTTGACTGGTAGTGTAGCTTACTAACTTATGTATTTCTTAAAGCATGCTTACGGAGTTTTATGGTGTTTCTTACAGCATGTGTGTGTTTGTGTTTCTTACAGCACCCCCTGTGTTTCTTACAGCATGTTTTGCATGTTCTAGCTTCATAGGCAGATTGCCCTCTTAAGTAGCATGTAGAATATTATGTGTCATCGTACATGTGTGGCGTGCATGTGGGGATTCTCTTGCATGCTGCATGATGGTTTTTAGTTAATGATGGAATTGGTTAGTATCCTTAATATTCATGACCGTGCGGTGTGCATGTGGCGGTCCGCTTGCATGCTGCATTTTGGTGACTTGTCACCCCCTGCCAAACACCCTAGAGGTGGCTCGCAGGGTAATATGTAGATGTAGATGTAGAAGTAGTCTCTTGCAAGGGTAAAGTCAAAGCGATGGTCGTGTTTTACCAGAATGTACAGAGTTACCTTATTTACAGAAATTCACAGATAATTGGCATGAGCATGAACAGTCCGATTCAAATATTTTTCATGAATAATTCATAAATGAATTTACAGAAGAATTTACCATGGGATACTTGCTAAAGGAAAACTTATCTTACACAATTTTGACACTCCAATCGATGATTTATGTTAATTTTTTAACACCTCGATTTTATCGTAATAGGCACATTGAGTAATACACAATTCTGCTTGAGTGATAGTGATCTACCGCGGTGGAAACGGCTAGGCTTCTGTGAAATCACTGGGTAATCACATCTTCGCGTGAGACAGGCATGACGCCTGCAGGGGCATAAAATGGAAAATTGCGGGATGCCCTCATTTCATTCAAATGCACCTTGCATTCTCAGTTGCTCATGGTGATGATTTGTTTTTTTTTAGATGTTCGACAAGCAAACATAGGTTCGTTTCACCGACGCATTGCGCCCACGGCAAGACACCAGGAGGGCTATTCTTTATCTTCTCGGAATTTCTGAGCCTCGAAAGTGACGAAATTTTGACGTCACAGCCTCCAAAATTTCAAATAGAGCCATTCAAAAGTTGAGATTTATCGGGGGAAGTGACGTCACATTCACGGATTTTTCGAGGTTCGACCATGTCGAGTCCATACTGAATAAGGCCCCAGGTCAGCCTGAAAATATTCTCCCCACATCATTATTCCCTTGTGCAAGCTCTACCCTTCTGCCTCTGGTTCTTCCGAAAACATTTCTCACTCCAGTAAACGCCGACTTCGCCTAGTGTTCCGCGATATGATTGAATATCAGGTTACAGAGACTCATGAGAATCACACAAAATTTCTTGAGGTATGAGATTGGTTTTGACTTTTCATAAACTCGGAAACTAGTATTTCACCTGTAAAGCTAGATAGGTAGCAAAAAGATTAATACATTTAGAAGCCTTACTATTCTAAATGACATCGGTTTCAGCATTTTAAAAACAATTATCTTGGTAAAACCAATCTTTTTATGTCAATTCTCTGAGAGGAAATTTGTGTGTAAGTTTACTCTAAAATTATCACACCTGACTAATTGTATTTTTTCGAATTTCATTGAACTTACGTAGTGAAATCGTTCACTGTCACCCCAAATGTAGACTAAGCTCGCTAAAAAATATGCGATGCCAAGCCGCAGATCACTGGAGCTTGAGATATTGCCGCAGATGCTTGTATGGCTGGTGCCTACCGGTTACTTTTCAGAAAACTCGAGAGACGGAGATTTTACTCTTATAGATAGACAGGTAGCGATAAGTAGCGACAGGCAGAACGCGTAAAGCTGCCCAAATCTTTGAAATGACACCGATTATATTTGTCTGTGAAAATATCAGCGAGGTAAAGTAGCGACATTATGACGCGGACACAACATGGAGACAATCGTTGGCGACAGCCCACGCCTTCCGGAAAGCGCCAAGCGGTGAGAGGGAGAGTTAGATGGTGACAGAAAGATGAAAGGGGAGAATGCCTGTGGAGTTTGGAAAGGTTCTCCATCCCTTTCCTCAGCCTTCTGGAAAAGAAGGGTGGGGTGGGACCAGATCTGGGAAATTCGGCATGTGTATTGTATTTTTTAAACTATTTTATTGTGTGAAATTCATAGTGAAAAAACTAGAATTCGAACTAAGATCCCACCGGTTTTGCGCCGGATAGTTTAACAAATAAATTCATCTAGGCGCACCCTTCCACTCAGAATTTTGTTTGGGTTTAAAAGGAAAAGGTGGTTATAAGAGTTACCGTGCTAATGATGCGATGAGATACCAATATTTGTGCGCATGGCTCCACAGACCATGAGGTTAAAGCTCATTCGAAACACATGAGTGTTTACCTCACACAAAGTCAAAACATTACCTGTACATACTTCAACGGGCGCTATCCACTGTGCAGTTGGTTCAAATTTACACATTTTTCGAATGTGTTGTCCTCACGATAGACCCAAACTTAGATCCGGCTGAAATATTTGACTTAATTTCCGCTACTCTTATATCTTCGCCAAAATCATTTGTTTGGTTTCGGTTTGATTTCCATTGTCCATGTCCGTGATTTTGTAAAAGTTTCACCACAAACTTCTTCTCAAGAAACCGAGTTTTAGCCTTATACTCAAGCCCTCACGCTAGACAGGTAATGACATTGCTATGAGCTAATTTAAAATTTTCAGTTAAGCTTTTGTGGTATTAAAACTTAATTTTGTGGGACACTTCCGCGTCAATACTGGATAGATAACCTAAGTTTTCCCCTACTCTAAAGTTCTTTGGAGTTGGTTGAACCTAACTTTGTCGGAGACTCATTAAGCAAAAGTTTTTTTAGGATTCGCTTTCGTGGTACTTTCTCGGCAGATGAACTCATCGCCAGCAAACAGTCTGATTTGTACGGTAATTATGCAGTTAATGTTGATGGTGAAAGAGGGGTATCAGTGGTTGGCTGGGAAGGGCTATAAGAAAGTAAAGGAAAGGGATCAATTGAAATTTGATTGATTGAACTGGGGTCATTTTTGCAGTCCCACAAGTTTTCCGAGTATATTGTCCCCTAGATAACTCCGAAATTATGGTCACGACCATGTTTTCTATTAATCGGCTATATTTTTATCCACTCACCCAAAGTTAGAGATTTTCCGTTGAAGAGATTTGAACTGTAAGATTAACATCGTCTTACATATTTAAAGGCTGAGTTAGAGCCTTCACTTCACAATAATTAACATTCTTTAAGATCTATGTAGCTCCAAAGTCCTCTTTCGTGAATCTTTATTGTTAGAAGAAAGCATTAATTTCCCCCATTATCTAATTATAACGACAATTATGGAGTTAATATCATTGAAAAATATAACAAACAATAGAGGGCCAATCACGCTTCCTTGTGAGACTTCATTAAGTGAGGGTGCATTATGGCAATACTGAGGAAACAGTGGCAAGAGAATCCATTGCGATGAGGGGTTTAAGAGTTAAGAATGGTCGAAGGAGAAGACGTGTTCACTTCACGGGGAAAATTGAGAGGCTTAAGGTGTAGAAGGTGAACTGAACGGGTGTCGGGAGAGGGAGAGTCGGGGAAGGACATTCATTGGATGGGAGAGAGGAGTAGGACTCGAGCAGTCTTGTCCCCACACTTCCCCATGCCCATCCCCAATGGCTCGCTGTAACTCACCGCTTTATTTACGGTCCTTCCCGGCTATCTACACTTCCCATCGGACGCCGTTAAACTTTTGAGAAGCCTTGCTCACCTAGTGAATGAGCCGTGCTATATAAATATATTATTTTCCCACTCTCGCTGTCGTCCCTATGGGGTAAGGGGGTTCTGTCCGGCCGGCGCGGGGTGGAGAGGGAATTCAGCAGGGTTTAGAGACCCGAAAAATAAAATGTAAATGACCTCTCTTTATATTGTGACTACTTTTGTTTATTTTATTTTCTCCAAATCACGTTTTCCATTACTCGAAAGTCCTGTGGAGAGGTTTGCCAAAACTATCATTGGTCTCGCTGGATTGCGCGTGGTTTTCGTATGAGCGCATATATTTAACCCCAACCCTTTTTGTGTTTTATGATTATCCATTCATTACCTTAAACTTTTGTGAAAAAAATGTGGAAAAGCATGTGAAGAAAAAATAAAAGGAAATCAAAGAATTTTTCTGGATTGGAGAAGCAAAGAAGTTGGATTCTCTACGGTTTCTACAACTCTGAAATAAGGCCTAATCACTAGGATAAATTTAACAGTTTGAGTAAACTTAGGAGGAAAAGAAATAATTACACATATGTTAAATTAGCAGTCCATTTGTAATTTTACATGGTTCAGGGATACAATTTCTTACATTCTCTTTCACATTAGTTTTGTTTTGATATTTGAGCAACCAAAGATATATTTTAAAGGCATCATCTTAGTTTTCGGTGCGTTTATGTAGTACATAATGCATGTATCTCGTATAATATGCAATTTTCGATGTGTTAATTTCATTATAAAGCTAATATTTTAGGCCCAAATCAACCTTATAAATTGGATGCTTCATTTGGTGTAACTATATTGGTGTTTTTCTTGTTGACCCAGCCAGGTACGAAATAATTTCTTTCTTTAGAGTACTCTAATAAATCATTGAATTTAAATACTATACTTTAATGTTACAGGCTGTTGAATATCTACATCTACATAATACCCTGCAAGCCATCTCAGGGGTGTGTGGCAGGGGGTGAATAGTTGCCAACATGTATTACACTACACCCTAAAGTTAGTGTAACTACGACTAACTATGCATTAGCATAAATCTCTAATGCTTGTCACGAAGCGAAGCCTCACAAGCATGCACTACACTACAGATACGCTCCCAATGGAGAGGGACCGTTAGTATATATGTATTTTGCAACTACACAAATGGACAGAGACTCTAGAGTTATGTTGAATCTATCTATGTTGAATGTATCTATGGGTATTTGAATGTTGTTTTAAATTAAAATCATCGAATCAGCTTTTTTCAAAGTCCATTGGAATGGGTTGAGGATGCATAGCTGTCATTAAAACAGGAGTGACTTAGGCCCATAGGCTTAAGATGTTTATTGATATGTGCTTAAATGAATGAGTGATAATTTATGCAAGGGACTCAGGTGATTAAAGCTCATGTTCCTGACATGAATACCTCAAGAACCAGTTTGGCTGGTTAATGTGTGATTGAAATGATTGACTTTTTTGTGCGGGGGTTCTTGATAAAAATAGCACAAGCAGAATAAATAATGACATGCCGTTTGTTAATTAAGACGGAGTCTTCTCATGGATGTTTTTCAAAACGCTTAGTAAACAACGTTCTCCTAACCTCATAAATAGGGCTGACGAATTCAGCGTTGGTTTCAGGGAGCAGATATATATGTCGTAGAACTAACCAGCGATGAAGAATGGGAAAACGATTGATTGTGTTACTTCGAATGCTTTTAGTGAATATTGCGATGTTATAGGAAATTGAATGCTTCAATACCATTTGCGTAGTAGCTCACTTAAAATAGGTATTCTGCTAAAATATATACTAGTGCCATTAGGAAAAAAATGTGTTCGCATACGGTTTGAGAAAAATGGCACTCGGGATATACCATAGAAATAATTCTTCAATTAGAGCTGTTTATGACACTTACCAACGTACATTAGAAAACCATCAGAGTCAAAGAGACTCAATTAAATGCTTTAAGTGAACAAACTTTTTTTGCTAATATAAGTGACGTTAAAATCATTTTCCATAAATACATTTTTCCCTCCAATATTTATTGATTTTTTATGTCCCTATTCTCCCACTCTAACTAATGCCCACGATTCGTATTTTAGATTTTGAATGAATTTTTGTCCAGATTAAATACCTTGCTCATACAGATGTTACATAAAATATCAACATTTTTCAATTTATTTTACAATGAAAGGGTTTTTTTTCTAAGTTCTTGCTCACTTGTAGTAAAATGTCTAGTGAGACTGTGGGTAAAAAAGCATACTAACTAAGGTATCTTACGTTCTCGTAAGAGATCACATATGACAGTATTGCTCCAATAAGTCACTTAGTAACACCAAAGTTCATGCAGAGGGTGATCTTGAGTGGTCCCATGTGTAGTCGAAACTTTCATCCTTCAAACTAACAGAGATTTATATTGCAATAAAGAATGGTATCTTAGATCCCAATCGCGATTAAGAGTGATTGTTCTATGAATGTCATAGGAGGATTTTTGGCAAGCGGGAAAGGGGGAGAATGAGAGCAGGTGATTATCGACGAGATGAAGGGAGGTAGAAAGTATAGAAAGCTGGTGAAATAAAATGTGTTAGATTATAGACATTTGCGCCTGTAAATATCAAGAAAATGTTTATCTACCTTACCAGGTAGATAAGCCTAATAATAATCATCATCTTTAGCTCTCATTAAGTCTCGTGGCCAGTATAACAGTAATTTCACGTTATAAACAGTAAAAAAAATAAAAATTATATCTACCTATACGTTGGGACTAGAAAGAGTTCATTCAGGTTGAGCTCACTGATTTTTGAGTTGCTCACTGATTGAGATTAGTCACTTCGGAATGATGTATTTCACTGTCTGAGCTCTGCGAAGATACTTCTGCCAGAAAAAAATATTCATTCATAGTTAGCTTTTTTACGAAGTTTGAGTTAATTAGTTTGCTAAACACAGCGTATTTAAATATTAATTTTAATTTGTTAATTAGCCCATTCCATTTATATAGTGGTAAACATGATTTTATTAAAGTGAAAATTGTAATTCGACAACCTGATTGGTCGGTTCCATTTTTGGAACAGCAATTCTATTTCCTGCGCATTACCTACTCGACATCAGGTCGCTCTTGAATTCCTCATACCTTCTCCCTATTCTTATATTCCCCGATTTTCCTATCACGCTTCCCAAACGCTCTCCCCTCGATTGCCCTCTTCAGCAGGCCCTCACCCCTGTACACGTCCTCCATCCACCTAAACTGCATTCTCATATCCGGTGCGAATTTGCTGCCCTCTTACCTCCTTTATCGTCTTCTTCTCCATTCTTTTCCAAGCCCACATATCAAAAGCCTCCAGTCTAAGCACGCCCTCTTTCCTCAAATGAGTGAGTCCTAATTAAAATTGTGAATGGAGATTCCTAGTTACATCAAACAACTTACAGTATAATGGACCTTCCTCCTATTACTTTAGCGTAGTACTCCGCTGCTCTTTGACGCTTGCTGATATCTCAGATTAGCTCCTTTGAAAATTAATTCTCCGCAAGGTATACAAACATCCTCCAGTCTATGAACAATCTCTTTCCCTTAATTACCAGGTTCCGACGGCAGTTGTTGCTGGAAATTCCTAGTTAAATCATGGAAACTTCATTTGAATGGACCACTCTTTTTATTTTACTTTTGCCATACATTCCGCCTCTGCTTGGCACTGGCAAATATCTTCACTCTTTTGAAGAGGCGTTCTACACTCGATATAAGCACAACTTCCAGACTACGCACATTCTCTCTCCTCAAATGAGCGAATTCTAATTGAAGTTGTGACTGAAAAAATCCTGGTTAGACCATGCAATGCATGCATTTCATGGACCATCCTCATATTATATTAGCCAACCATTCTGCTGATCCTTTGGCACTTACAGGTATACTTCTTCGAGGAGGTATAGTGTACACATAAATTATTCCACGTGGACGTTCGTGACGAGACGCGGGTCGGACATGACGGCCTTTTCGTCCGGTGCCCAGCCGAGGAGCCCCGAATGATCGCCCCGTTTTAATTCTCAACCGGGTGGAAGTCGTCCGCTGGCCGGCCGAGACGACGCGACGGCAGTAAAAACAGAAGGCGCCTCCCGTGGAGGGAAATCACGATCCGGAGCTCGATATCAACCCGCGCCGATTTTTTCACACCCTTGGCACGCCCCGAATCACTTCTCACGGAAGGCGTTTGCCAAGCTGGAGGAGTGGAGAAGGCTGAGAAGTAGTCGTAAATGAAAAGGGCGTGACACCTCACGATCACGTCTTAATATTGCCAAACATCTTCTCACAGTTTCCGTTATGTTTTTTGTAATAGATGAAACGGTTTTTTTTAATGCGGCTTGAGGTATCTACATTATGTACTTCCCTGCGAGTCGCGTGTGGCAGGGGGTGTTAGCACAACGGCCATGGTAGAGGATGAAATATGGAAAAGGAGAACGAAGTGGACGGTGTTGAACTGTATCTAAACGATGTGTCTTGCGTAAGTGTCACAACTCGCAGTGTTTTTGTTACAATAACTTCTACAACAATCAATATTTAATCTATGTATTTATCCCTTGGCCTTCCTCTTTTAGAAGAAGAGCTGGAGAATTCTAACTATTACACCATATTTTAGAACACGTGATTGTTATTACATTCATAGGTTTAAGGTAATTCTGTTATCATGAATGCATTAGGTAAATTAGAAGTAGGCTTCGTAGTTGAATTTAGATAGAAAGTCAGTGAAAATACTTCATTAAAATGATAATTGATGTCACCCGATATATTTTTGTGGAGTAAGAATATCATTTATGAATTAAGAAAAACTTAGAACTTTTCAGAAGTTTATTATATAACTACTGGCCAAGGATTTCCACTACCTTGAAAGCAACTACAATGTAGTCAAAATCTGGGTCTGAGAAAGAAAATACCTTTGTAAAAAGTTTATCAACCTGCGTTTGTTTTTCATTTATTTTCTTCCAGACTGACTTCAGTTGCCATTTTTTTGGACAAGGGGATCGTTGAACCCCAATAAGGTTAAGCAACTTGTTTTATTTAGTAAAAAATTTGCAATGGCGTAGAATAATTCAGAATAGGTGTATTTTTGATCTTCATGCAGGTGTACTTTGATCAATTAAATATATATTTTTATAATTATTTGGAGATATTTTCAGCTCTAACTAACACATACTTTGTTAGGTATACTATAATCATTGGTTTATTGGAAAAAATATCGCATATTGGAAAAATAAGGTTTTCGAATCAGCTCTAGAAAATAAAGTTCCCTGCAATGAAAAAAATCTGTCTCTAAAGCTATACTTCTAGCTGCACATCCAGGAAATCCAGCAATATATGGTACAGCCAGACGTCTAGTTACTCAGCCAGAGCTTTCTAGGTGATACATGTATCGGCCAAAATAGTTATTTCTAGTAATACTGCAATTTAGTACAGATTTAGTATAGATAGCCAAATGGCGTTGATATCCACTTACATCGTATTTATCGCCAGGTAGTTTGTATTGCCATGCAGCTTGATACATTTTCGATAATTTGTAAACTTTCTAGATGACTTACGGTATATTGAGAATTTATATATTGGTATAAATGATCCTTATAATGACTTTTATGTTCCTCAGAAAGATATAAGTGGTATACCTTGAGATTAAAAGTATTGATTTTAAAGTGGCATATTTTAAACGAATGAAAATAAATCGCACGAATCCAGTGGCTATGGCCTCTTGATTGCAATTACACCAATGTGACACTTTAATCTTTATTTTTCTATGAAATCAAAAGGATGTTTTCATTTAATATACAGATATTCAGCCAAGTTGCTAGTAGTTACATACCGTCAAACTTTGCTGCGGATCCCTCAACCCTCCAGCGAATTAGCGTTTCTGCAACGTCAACCTAGTGCTTCATGGTGCACTTGAAACATAATAATGGTAGAAATAGGCAAACATAGGTCCGCTAACAGTCACATCACAGACGTCACCAATTTTTTAAAAACAGATCTATACATCTCACCGGCCGAGGTTACTAGCTACATTATTTATCTATACGGCTAAACAGTTTGCTATAAATTTATAGCAAACAAAGTTAATGCGACCGACGGTACAGCACACTACGTATAAAATCTGCTGACACGGCTAAACTAAAACATTAATCCGTTTTAGCATTAGTTGAACACACTTTTTTCTAAGTGTTGTATTCATCAGTGCGTCATAGTATGGTAGATTATGACGGAGAGTAATTGAGAAGAGCAGACATAAAGAGAGCATGCCAGCATTTCAAGCTTTGGCAAGCAAGGTTTCTCGAGTAAGTTCTCGGCTGCGTAAACCGATCTTTTTTTTACTACTCGTCCACTGCCGTTCATTCTCACCTCCGCAATTCCGCGCTGAAGTGCACCCTCTTGTCCGACACGCCCGGGCCCGTCGCCGCCCTCGCAGAAAAAATAAATATAGATGGCAGAGCATTCGAGTTCTCAAAGGGGATAGATCGCCCTCTACAGATTGGATTGAGGATTGTACATGCAGGAGGACAATGGAATGGAGGGTGAACATCTTTTCAAACCACGCTTCATCGGAGACTGAGGGTTTGAATGGGGACGTGGGTGATAAGTGAGCATGTGAGCGGTGTTTAGCTGCAGTTTGGGAATGCATCCTATCCCTCCTACTAGAGGAATCTCTCTCAAGTTCCGTTGCAGCGCGTGCCTTGAGTGGAATAGCCCGACAACCCTCGCCTATGGAAATTTAGGTATTTATACGCCTCTAAAATAAGGTTGACGATGTGGTACCGGGACGGAAATAGTGACATAACGTTCGTAGGGAGATCCATTTCAACACTATAACTACGGCAATAAAAACCCTGTTAAAATACATGCGGTCTAGTTCAATTGGATATACGTATATGATGTGAGTAAAACTGTTGCACGTTTATTAATAATAACACGGGAGGTCGATGCACAGAGATTTTATTTCAGAGCACATGGTGAAAAGTACAACGTGGTTTAGTTAACTAGAGCTGCCATGACAGTGCGGGCAGAGACAATTGAATGTCGAAATATGAGACATGTTACCAACCTAAAATATAAAACAATTATAGAGTTGCTCTTTAAAAACATTAGATTACAACTCTAACATAAAACGTGGAGTTGACTCAACTGCGAGTTGAAGCCCGCGGTGAATAACGGCCTTTTTGTGCGTGCGCGAAAATATCCAAGTGACATGTCTCACGCCTCCGGTGTGCTAGCGTACCGACATTGGGGTAAAACATTTCTTATCTCGGTGTCACAAACACAAATCACTGACTTTTTAGTAAGTTTTTCCGCGGCAAGTCAGGGCTCTTCATAAATCGTACGCTAGCGTTATCGTTATTTTTCAAGTGTGCTCAACAGAGCGAAAACGTCACCTTTATTCTGCAAATTTTTTCAGGTACTTAAAATCTTAGGTTTTGATTGATGGAGTGCGTTAGGTTTTGATTGATGGAGTGCGTTCTCATCATTGTTAATTTGACCATTGCACTTCTGAAGCGGTTTGCGTTTTGGAAAACGATAATGACAACGCGAAAGAAGGAACCGTGATCCACCCCCAGTTACCCTAAAAATGAGGAATGTTGAAAATAATCTCACAACCTTGCCCATACTAAGTGAAAATCCCAAAGGAAGTACAAGATAAAGCATCTAACGTAAAGGGTGTTTAATTAGCCTAGAATCAGTCCCACAGTGTCGTTGATGAAAGTGAGTGAGAGGGCAACGGAAACGTGGAGAAATTCAGTGCGGTGCTCGCCGTGAATGACGGTTCAAGTACCTCAACGACTTGCTTAACGCAGCCTTTCAAATAAAGCCTGAACTGCGTTCCCGATACAGCTGCTCTCTACTTCTTAGTTCAACATCTCTCTCCACTCTGTGAGTTTTACGTTAGTAGTGGAGTAGACGTTCTCTTTTTTACTAACAACATATATAATTATTGGAGTTGCTTGAAGCATGCAATTTGTTAGTACAATCAAACCTAATGAAGTTGAATGAGATTCAAATTTGAGTAAAAATAGTACCCAAAACATACGAAGATTTCAACTGTCAATCATTTAAACCTTTTATCACTTTCCCGCTAAATAATGAACAAAGGATACTATTTCTTTTTTATTAGTCTGCTTATAATTTCAGTCAGTAGTAGGAAGAAAATGTCGGCTGCGTGGAAGGAAATTTATAGGTATTTTAAACAACGTTCGAGGAATTCGAAGGCGTGAAGTGCTGAAGAGAGCCTTATTGCATGGCAAACAGGTATCTTTATGAATAAAGTATGGAGACGTTTTATTCTCTCGATTTAATGAAGACTTGAGCTTTCACAGAAACCTCCCAATCAACTAATAAAAACAGCAAATGAATGCCGAGGAATACCTAGAAGTTGTGAGAAATTTAGGAGTAACATTCTTGGTCATGCTATTGTGAGGCGAAAAGAGTTTGCCAAGAAAAGTTAACAGATGACATAGAATTGAAGAAATCTAACGTAGGGTCTACCCATAAACCAAGAGATCCGTTGGTGTAATTAGCAGAGATGATCCAAAAATGTTGGAGAGTAGCAGTCGTTCCTTAACCTAACAATCAATTAGTGTCACTGGTATCACTGTCTCACTCCGGTAGCGAGATTCTAAAAAATCTTGCAAAAATGTTACTCGTGCATTATGTCTGATACTGCAAAGTATAGACTGGAAAGCTCATATCGCTAAAAAATTAATTCGGGAGAGGGTTAAGCATCCTCGAGACATCAACGCGATAATTTTGATGATATAAATTACACCGAATACTTAGTAATGGTATGATAATTCGTGTCAGGTTCTGCCCACGCTGACCGCATTTTCGATGGATGCGATTGAAAACGATAGTGAATGTATTAATTTAAACCCTTTGAAAAGGGTAGAATGGTAAATGGATATTTTTTACGATTCCGGTTAATAAAGCCAAGATTCGAAAAGACAAGATTCGTGAATGTGGTGCTTTTAGTGGAGGGAATTTTAGAGGAATTGCTCAGTATGTGTGTAGGTATATAATTTTTATTAGAAATGTTATATTTTTTAGGAGAAATAGAAGGGAAAACAAGCAAAAAATAAGGAGAAGGCGAGAGACTCAGTAGTGTGAGAAGAGAAAGCAACATTTAAAGTCGCAAGAATAAAAGAAAGAGCAGAGCACGAAATTTGAATCGGAATGGGTGGAACATGGGAGCCTGCCTAGAGTGACAACTTCATTCGACCAACTTAAACTTCCACCCCTTTCAAAAAGAGAGCGGTCAGCGAGATTGGATTCCCCGGACACCGCCCTTTACATTTTCACTCCTTTATAACGCAATTCCCTGGCTCTCCTTCTCCCCCACTGCCCACTATATCTTCTTCTTCTTCTTAAAAACTCCTTCGCGCTCCTCGGAACTTCTCCCCACACCCCCTCTTCCCCTTGTGTTGCATCATAAAAACGCTTGTTTATGCTCGGGCGAAAATGAGCTTATATTTATGCACGGGGCACATAAATTCTCCCTCAATCTCTTTTATTTTCTCCCACCTTCACCGTTTATTTTTCAAACCTCCCCTGCACAGGTTCCTCGTCTCAAAATGTCCTATCGACTTAAGTATGCCGGAATCCGAGCGAATCGCTGCCACTCAACAATCACATGCGAGAATTCAGTCTCTCTCTTTCTCACTTTCTTTCTCTGTCTGGCGTGAGGGCGAGATGGCTATAAAAAGTATTCTCGCATGATCTGGCGCCCTCGATGAGCTTCTTGAAAGAGGTGCGATCAGCTTGTGTTATTCCTCCTCATCCTGTTGCTTCTCGTGTCATTGCTGAGCGAAGTAGGTTGAGAGGGATAGGGGTTCCGGCGTGTGGAAGTAGTTGCCGTTTTCATCGGGAGATGTTGACTCGAAGTCGTATACTTATTCGTAAATAGTTATTTTTTTATTTTTAAAACCTCTATGCATAGCGAGGACTGTTGTGAACAATTTCGTTGAACTGCTGAAGGACAAACGTAATTGGCGTAATTTGGTTCTTTCTCTGTCTGCGGACGTCATATTCTCTTCATGTTACAGAATCAGATTGGCTTGTGTAGGTTTACCGTGATGAAGATACGAAATAGATGCTCTCCGCCCACGTAACTTTCTCCAAATAAGTATGTATATCTACCTTCTAAGAGTAGTTTTCTGGACTCGTTCGATGGATAAATAAATGATAAGTAAATAAATGAAAGACGAAAGACAAAACACCAATGCAACTTTGCCGAATTTCTTCGTCACATCATTTCGTTTCTACCATCCATTTTTGCGTTTTTTTCGCTTAAAAATAATTTAAACTGTGAATATGTTCTTATGAATCCTTGAGAGATATTTACAACTATTTTAGCGTACGTACCTTAAAAAAATTCGCTTTTAATTGCCGAAATAAGATTTGTCAATAGCAAAAATATGTGCATGTCCAGTTTTGTGCGATTCCCATACCTAATGTTAGAAAACACCTAACTTCGAAAGCCCGTATATTTAATTAGTATACTTGAGAAAATTAACTGCTATAATTTCTTAGGTTAATTATAAGCTCGAAATTCATTTTTGAAAAGCAATTACGATGGCTATGACTTTGATGGATAATAATTTAATTTGTGAATTTGCGAAAAAACGCTAATTCTACCTTAAACCTACGTTCCACGGGGAATATTTTAGTAAATTCATTCATCAAATCTATATTGATGAAACAATTTTCATGAACGTGCATGCCTTGATTTCACTCGAGAAGAAAAATTTCATGAATTTGGTGCTGACGGTCTGAATGAGAATTTTTCGTGGTGAAGACATTTATAGTGCATAACCAGTACGAAAAAAAATAGGGATGAGTTTTCCACAGAGTCTACAAAGCCTAAGTATAGTATTTAGAAGGAAATAATTATAGCCTAAAGTATTGACTGAATGAATTTAATGAATAATCATACTGGCGCGCGACAATGCACAGAGAAAAACCTACGTAGCAGTTCCCTAAATAATTCGCGATTTATTGATCAAATCGCTACAGATGATTTATCAACAAAAAAATTTCGCTATATAGTTGTACTTCTGTCTTACAATGAATTAATATTAACTGTTTACTCTAATATAGGATGTGCATAATACCCAATATAATCTCTTTACCTTATTTCAACTGGTGATAATGATAGCATACTTCAAAGGCATTATCTTCTCAAGTAGTCTCTGGCAAGGGTATGTTGCTTAGAAAAACCATTCATTGGTCGTGTTCCGTCAACAATTCACGGTTTCCTAATTTACAGAAATTCACTGAATATTAAAACCTCGTGTGCAGTACAGTTTCGAGAGTTTTCATGAATTATTCATGAAAATTCACGAAAACGTTTTATGGGACACCGATTTTGAACATCCCCTCGCTCCTCATTTTCCGATCTTGCCTCCAACTCTGCCACCTCCTAATATTCTCCAATGTAGTCAATTTAAATTCAAATACAAACATGTGAAATAAATGTCTAATGTAGTTAATCTGTGTTTCCTGCCTTATTTTCCTGAATACTACTGATTCATGGATAAAATTTAATCCATTCCTTTAGGCAATAAATCGTTGGAACTACTCATTTTAAATTATATTGAGTCATGAAATCATTCCCATTGAGATATCTTAGCACATGTAATTTAATATACAAATGTCTCCTTTGACCACCGTTTCAACATGAAATAGTTGAGTACATGTTTTTTGAGCACATACTATCTACTATTTCAGATATTTAAATACACGAGAAAAAATCAGACAGACTATTAAAATAGGTGTAAATGGTGTACAATTAATTTTTATTGTTATAATTCTTGGCGATGTCATCATTAGATGGAAGTTTCTAGGAAAATTGGTAGTAGTAAGATTTGACCATTCATAGAATTGGTTTACCGATCATGGTCATATAAATATTTATATCTAATATTTTACAGCCTTAGGAGCATACCTTTCCCCCAACTGTGTACCCTTCGTACATTATATAAAAAGATAAGCCGAAAACTTTTGCGTTTTCATGCAACGTCTTACTGCAACGCTCAGTTTTATCAAGAACCAGGAGTGAACAACTCTCAAACTCTTCACGTTATCAAAAGTCTTATCACTCCGCATAAGCTACTTTTTTAGACGAATAAAGTCTCAGGATTGAGTCCAGATCGTTCATATAAACCTCCATAGCAAATATATATACGTAAAGTTCATTTTTATTGCTTGTAGACTACATGTCCTTAGTACAAATAAATTATAAATAATTGTAAAGCGGACTCAAAATAAGGGTCACAAGAAATTAAATTGAACAAATTAGGTGCTTACTTTACTTTCTTCATAAAATATTGTTATATTCGAAATTGTGATAAAATTTAAAATTATTCTAAAGCTTCCTAAAATTCAGCGCTTTCTTTAAACTGACCCCTATAGTGGGTTTATATTGGCAAGCTCATTGCGCAAGTTTCTTTCAGCAAGCGAATTCAGTTCAGCAGACGTAAATTTCAAATGGCTCTGTAAGTCCACTTGCAGAACTTTTAAAAGTTTCGGCTAGTCGCTTGCGGAAGCGTATTGTTGCCAGAGTAAATGGATATTTATTTTAAGTGTGAAAACTTTTGGGTAGGAGTAAACTCCCCTGCAAATTCTGGCAGAAGAAACTTGCGGAATTAACTTTCCTTAATAAACCCACATTTTAGAAAGCCGTTAAATTGCTGAAGAATATATTGGTAAATTAAGCATTTCAAAGGGAAGGGAATTGATGAAGGGAGGTCTGAGAAGAGACGTAAGGAAAAGGCTGGTTTAACTCTAATTTTGAGCATTGCGCTGCATGGGTCGGAAGCTTGGTAATGGAAAAGGGAGGTTGTACGTAGACTTGAGGCGTTTGAGATGTGGGTTTGGATAAGGATGGAGAGCGTGAGCTGGGTGGCGAGGAGGACGAACGAGGAGGTATTGAATTTGGTTGGAGAGGAGAGAAAACTGGTGGTGGATGTTCGGAGAAGGTAGAATGGATGGATGGAAGAAGTTTGGAGAGGAGAAGGCATGTATAAGATTTTAATAGAAGGGAGAACACTGGGGAAGCGTGGAAGAGGAAGAGGATTGAAATTCTGGACGAAATAAGAAGATGTAGAAGATACAATGAATTTAAGAGAGATTTGATGGCGGGACATCTATAGGAGGTAAAACGAGATGTTTCAGAAATTGGGATAAGGACTATCCAAAAACCTACCAACCAGCTGGTAGAATACTCAAATGAAAAATATGAGGAAAAAAAGCTTAAAAGAAATCGATTTTATCGCATGCATGCTTTATTTCTTCCACAAAAGGAAATAAGAAAGATTGGCTCCACAAAATCACAGTGAGTACCATTGTGAAGAAATTCAAAGCAGGTTCTAATTAATACGAAGATATTTTTTATTTATGCATAAGAAGCTCGGCTATTCAAGTGGCATAGTCCCATACCTAGAGCTATAATAATCATCCTTTTTATGAGTAGCCAGTCAGTTCGGTGTTAACGTAGTAAACACGTAATGCATATCATATTTTCCTCCTCCAGGTAAATGTCTTCCATGACAAAGAGACCAGTCTAATTTTCTGTCCTGCCTGCTGTCTGGAGAGATAATAATTTTTTACGAGTCATTTCAAGTGGCGACGCTCTGAGCAGGCATTACTCCAGATCTTCACTCCAATCGCCAGTCACACTGTAGCCTTAATTTATTTTTCGCATGCTCATGAGAATGCTTCATTTACATCAGTTAGCAGTCAAAATTCTTTCTGCCTCGAAAGAGCCTCGGCCAATAGTGGGAATAGCTTTGGTAATCCACGCGAAATAAAAATATTCAATTCGGTCCTTAAAGCCTAGTCTCGATGGCATTTCTTTTACGACTCTTCTCGTATGATTCGCACGGCTATCACATACTGGAAAGACCAGCCTACATTCTCCTGAGCTCTTGGAGAAGGCACTCAACCGTTTCAGATTTCCCTCATGGCTTAGTACTCTAAATAGTTGCGACATATGTAGCGAAGATGGCTGGCTTGATGGCATTGTTTACCCTCAGTAGAGTTTAAAAAGGTGATACAGGGCTTAGAATGCTTGCAATAGGGGTTTGTTAAGCCATTTTATCCGAGGATCACTGCTTTCTGCGCAGTTCATGGTCTGCATCATTGAGGAGCATAATGTTACAAATACGTAACCGTCGTCTGCAGTATTGCCTACACAGTTCCATTGAACTTACCACTATAAGTCAGGCGGACACAGAATGCTCGAGTAAGTTTTGGTTTTCGAAAATTCGAGTAGTGAAAATTTAAAATTGAAGAAGAGAGCAATAGATAAGTAAATTTAAATAGTACAAGGTCTGTCCGTTAATTAAGGCAAATGTTTTTTTCCCGCGCTTTTACTGTTCGTATCACGTGCGAATTGGTTGGGTTAGATGGGGGAAGGCTTCAGCTATCCAATGCTGCCAATTTCAGTGTGCTCAGAGCTATGCGACTCAGAGGCGCACAGAAGAGTTAGATGATGATCATTATCAACGATTAGTAGAAGAGCGCCAAAGAAATTCAAGACGACAACAAGTATTACGGCTAAACAGAATAAGTTCCTACAAGGCAGCTACAACGGCTGATATTTCTTACCATAGTTTGCAACCTTTTAGTGTTGCTTGTATTCATTATGGAGCATTGCATTTTCCCGAAGAACGTGTGTCAAATCGAATTCATTGAGATACGTTTGGGGACTGCTGCTTGCATGGTGGGATAGATGTACCACATCCAGAATTTCCGAACGAGTAAGCGCAATAGTTTTTTCGACGTCATCCATTTTCTGATGACTTTTATGAAAGGATTCGATATTTTAATTTATGTTTTGCAATGGATTCATTCACCGTAGATGACGATCGATCAGTCAACGGTCGAGGAGTTTATAGTTACATTGCTAGCGGTCAAGTTTATCACAAACTTAATGTAGCAGCTCACCCTACTCAAAATGATGATGGAAATTTTGAACAGCCTCAATATGGACATATATACATTTGGATAATCAGGATCCTCTTAGTGCACGCATAAACAATGCCATTAATCATGGTATCAGCGAGAATCTTATTAGTCTCTTGGAACATATTTTGAGATCTGAAAATCCGTTTGCACTTGGATTCATGATAATGCGGGAAGTTGAAGAAGAATCTAATAGACGCGCTGCTGCAGAAGGTGTAGAGCCACCTTATGTTAAGCTGCTTTTTGCATTGCCTAATGCCGTTGATCACAGAAGGTTTAACATCCCCCTTCAGAATGAAGTCTGCGCCATTGTTACCCTCAACGCTGACCAAAGCTTTCCAGATAAAGAGTTAATTATTCGTAAACATGGGAAATCTTTAGTTACCATGAACAATATTGACAGTCGTGTTGGGCCCTTTACTTATCCACTATTTTACCCAAAATTTGCAATTTTGGATTCTCTGTATTAATATTCCTTTAAGAACACTTTATACCAATCATCAAAATTTTACAAGATTTGAACTAGCTCAGTACCAATTAGAATGTAGACCTCAGCTTGCCAAATATTTTCCCTCAGACATCAACCTAAGAAATCCTGATCCCCGCCTTTTTAAGTTCAATACTTAGATTTTGGAGGTCGGCATTTTCATCCATATCTGGTTGATACTTATATAAGAGTGGAACATGACCGTATCCAATGGATTAAAGCAAATTCAAAAAAATACTTGCAGAAAACTGTACAATAGCGATTCAATTTTTGAATGAATTGGCTGAAAAAATAATGCTGTTATTGGTGAAAGGATTATTTTCCCAACTTCGTTTCCGGGGTCTACACGTTTTTAAACAGAACATTTTGAAGAAGCTATGGCCTTTGTCCGTCGACTTGGATAATTAGACTTCTTTATCACAATGACGTGCAATCCTGAATGGTCCGAATTTGCGGAAGCAGCTCGTACAACTTTTGAAGATGGATCAACATTGCAACATTTGCCCAAGAACGTCCTGACTCAATAACTTCGACACACGAGAAACGTTGTATGGAAGGAAATATTGAATAATTTTTAATCTAATAATAACAACAGTGTCAATGAATATTGGAAATAATGAAAACAATGTAAATATTGAATTTATTGATGATTTCAGAATTTCGATAGAAGAACATTTTTGTGTTAGTGGTTTTTTTTAGTTTTCTTTATACTACCTAATTGCATCATCACTACTGTATTTAAAAAAATGAATATCCGTTATACTTTATAAAATGTGCTTTATTAAAACCTTAAATCGCACTAGGTGAATGCCCAATAAAATTAAAATAGATAATAAGTAGCAGAATAGGAGCATACAAGTTCTTAGTCCACCAAATTTTTTCGATCCATTGCAAAAACTCCATCGAGCAACGCTCGTTAACCAGGTACTTACGTGATTGTTGGAGAAAATACCACCCAATCACGATAACAGTTTTCTGGAATTATTCAAACCTATGTTGCCACATACGATGAATATAAAGTCAATATTACTGAGCCACTCTAGACCACTCGAAACCAAGCAATAAGTGACTATGGAATCAATACCACAGGGCAAAGTTTATCACGCCGCACACACCATGTACATTTCAGGATCGCATGCACCGCAACTGACTCCGGAAGTCCAGAGCCGGCAATACAAGTCAAAATAAAATCTATGTCAATATTTCAACTTTACCATTTGAGTTTTTTAAAAACTTAATATCACCAAGTATATTCTTAGAATGTAGAATGAACATTGTCGTTAGACAATACAAATACACATGGTTTAAAGATGTTCTTTAAATGTTCAACCAGGGAGCATTTATTAATAATATTATGTGGCCTGGCAAGGAACGTTCTAAGAACAGTCTCGAATAAATATAGCGTAGTAAAATTAGCCATGTAAATACCCAAAAAGAGAAAAAAATTCCAGCGATACCGAAATTACAGAAATCCTAGTTTAGATAATGATAAAACATTTTTCAATAATCCACAGTTCCAAAGAATCCGGAAAATATTTTTATAAACAACCGAAATTTTTTTTCAGTTTATTTACAACTTTCTCCCTTATTTTTGCACTAAGCGGTCGCCTTTTAGACGGTCACCTGGATGGCCAAGTTGCATGCATAGTAGACTAAATTCCTTTTGCTTTAATTGACAAACTGGATTTATCTTTAATTTGAAAAGCTACATCCGCCGAACATTCATTTTGATTAAAAAACACAATGTAATGTAAAGTCCCGGTCGGTGTGCGTTGTTATTAAGCCGTGCAGCTTAGGATCTAAAATATAAAGCAGTGCATGTGCATGAGTAGCTGTGTTGTTTTAAACCCTGAGTTAATCAGTGCTAATTGAATTGCAATCTCCTTCTATTATAATACTTACAGTCGTGTTTAAATGTTTTTCAAAGTATTTATCCGAATTCTCTAACTCCTATGGAGATGGGTTTGCATAGGAAAGTATATTGCTCGAGTTGCTTGGTGCTAGCGACTTAAGACGTGATTTGAAAGTGTAAACTGCTCTACAATTTCATTCCTCAAGTGACCAGTAATCGATTGTAGAAATAACTTGTAAATCTAACTTGCAAAAAAATGGTCGTCAGTTTGAACTCTCTCGTGAAGTCTTGAGGAAGTAACTTGCCAGTGTATGCCTACCCACCATTAGAAATACACGTAATATGTTGATTTTTCGTTTTGTTTCCGAGCTTTCTTCTTTTCTTAAATTTAATTGTAAATAATAAGCAAGCCAAATTGGGATAGGACCCACAAGAAAAAATGATGAATATAAATTCTAATTGTTATCACAGAATCTTGTTAAAGAGAAGAAATTGCGGAAAACTGTAATTTAATGTTTCAACTTTTCGTAAAATTATACGTTTTTGATAAACCATCCCCATTACTACCAATGCTAATTTTGACGTCGTGATTCCGTGAACGTTCATTTACTTTACAAGCTTGTGTACAGAATAAGGAATGAATTCATCATTACACTCGCTCAAAATGAATTATTTTCAATGCTTACAAATTAATTTTCTTACTACAAAACAACCAAAAGCAACATGAATTGCCGAAAATTTTGTCGTCATTTTTGATGGCACGCGAGACTAGCTTTAAGACAAGGAATACAGTTCTTTTGTTTACTTTATACCCATGTTCACTCATTTATCTATCAATCAACGATTTTGTTTGTAATAAATCAAAAATATGAAATTATATTTCCAGTAACATTCCATATGTTGGTCTGAGTTGAAGAGAGAAATTGAGTAGAATGATAAAGGTCTGCGTCTATAAAAATCTACAGGATTTTTACTCCCTTCCGTTCGATCGTTCTGGATAATACATAGGTATCAGTTTCTTAAACTTTAACCTTGTTGATGCACTTTTAACACCGAATGTCATTGAATAGAATGGCAAAAATAGAAATTATTCCTAAAATTGTGAATTGCACAGGATACCTATGCATGTACTTACATATCGTGAAAAACTGTCGAGAGTACATGACGTATGCCTCACTAAAAGGCTTGTACAAACCCGAATCCTATTGGTTGTAAGTTTAAAAAATTCCCAACTGCGCAATTACAATGGGCAAAGTATAACGCAGACATATTCACGTGAAACCCATTGCGGGACACTGACGAAGCCGCACCCGAAATTACATATATCAGGTACCCTTATCATTTCCATCGTTACATATTCGACTATTTTGAGAACTCGTACGAGTGGGATAACTTCTTCTTGGGAAAGAATGTGATATTCCTCAATTTTTCGTCCCTATCCTCGAGTCACCAAGCGATGAAAATGATAAAAGAATAATAACCTCCAGGGTACCCATCTGCCTACCCAAACAACTTTTTTTTGGTCCGAAATTAACTTATGGAAGCGGTCGAGCAATAAAGAGTGTACTTGATTAGTCGTCCGTGGGCGCGTAATTGTTATTCCCTGAGTCGTTCCGCCACCGACCGGGGGCGTTCCCCGTAAACCCAAAGTGTTTGGGAGAAGTGTGAAAGAGACTGGGAGACAGGTTGGGGAGTGTGTTTGAAGAGAAAAAAATTGGAGGTTGGGAAAGACGAACAATTTTATTGGGTTCTTCATTTTCTCAACTCTCCGCTCCCGACTTGACTCTCGTGGCTGCTGGATTATTCACTGCCGTCGCCGCTTTCATTCGGCTGGGCCCTGCTCCTCTGGGCGTAGGTAGGGCCTTGCCGGTCCGGGACGCCATCCCCCTTCCCTCCCACACCCCGGCGATGACCGGGAGGAGAAAATCCGAAGCTTGTTCCGTAAATTGAAAGATAATACAGTTCTCTTTCGTTTTAACTGCTCTTCACCTCCCGGCAACCATTCGACGCTTTCGTCTGGTCTCGATTTCTCGAGAGGCGAATCTTGTGTGTTACCTAATGATCGAACAATTGAATAGGTATCGCTTACCATTATCATCGTCAGTCATTCAGCCTTCTGTCAGGCGCGAGTTTTTGGTGGAAAATGAATGAATTATTATTCATTGTTCGTTCGCAGGTTCGTGCGGAGTTGATGAGATGATATTTTCATTTTCATTTTTCAGGTGGCGTCCGCATATGTTGTTTATTTAGGTTCACAACAGTTTCGCCAGGTATCCTGATGGCGTCCTAAGGTGAAGGATAGCGAGAGGGTTTTTCGTTGAATTCATAGAAGGGCCAAGTTGGCTAGATTTGGCGGTAAGTTCGGCCGATTCTGCGCCCAGTCATGGAGCAGCATCGTGATTGCTATGAACTTCAATAGAGAAGGTAGATACCCACTCCACAGCGCGTGGAAAAGAGTAATTAGTCTCCTGCCCAATCACGATGCTGCTCCTGGACTTGGCGCAATATCTAGCCAACTTTGCCCCTTGCCCTAAACAACATACGCGGACCGCACCCGAAAAATGTTGATGTCACCCGAATGTTCATTGCTCCAATATTGATATTACAACAAAAAACATTACACAGTGGAAACAGCGTCACAATTTCATCTCAAATTATGGAAAAGTGACTCCTGGTAAATAGAAAAACTTAAAACTAACGTAAATAATTGTTCCTGGAGTTTAGGAACCCCATTAAGCTAGCCTGTATTACGGGCACTCTCATTTAGCAGAACGTCTGGTCAAAAACATAATCTTCAAAAATTAGAGAATACTTGCTAAACTAGCAAAATATTAATGATTGAGGAAAACTATAACTAAATTTTCAAACAAGATTTTAAATGAATAACATCTCAAGAACAGTTTACTAAATCATATAGAATTTGGAATAAATACAATTTTTTTGCTGCAAGAAATAAAAAAAATTTTTTATACTCTCATGTTTCAATAGCCATTTTCTAATATATCTTGATTAATTGAAAATAATTAATGAGATATCAGTTAAATATTCAAATTTTGGCCTGTAGTCACAAGTAAAATCGTTATTAAATACAGGAAAACAATTAATGGGATAGGGTGTCTAATTTTTCATCAATTGATGTCCGCGATGGAACCATAGAGTCGTTGAAACTACCAGAGGTGTGCGTATAAACATATTTATCTGCACGTTTGTTGAGCATATATTAAATTTTGAAGATTTTTTTAGATATAGACAAGCACGAGCAATGAAAAGCATATCGTCTGATCTTGAATGCCTATGCTATATGCTGCGTCTTCCAAATTAAAATATAATGAAATTCTGAAACTACTCCTGACATTACCATTTCAGTAGATAAAGGGAGCTTTCCATTCGCTCAAGTGCAGTAATCACTTCGCAACACAACAGCGCGCTTGCTTTCCATTCGTTGCAGACCCTGCGCACTAGGTTGCCCTCTTCAAAACAGATCGGAAGCTGAGTTAATGTGCGTCTCTTTGTATCATCATAAGTGACAATGACAAGGTATTCGTCAACGGCTCTACGTCACTCCATTTACCGGACTAATTTATGCGTTTAAAAGAATCTCGCGTTGTCATGTGTGGAGCATGAAGGAACAATTGTAATCCATAATAAATTATGTACTTAGTATTTTTTTCCACCGTATTTATTAACGGTACAACGCGTTTCACCGATCTACGGCAGCATCAGGTACAAATTCTTAGTTTGTTTTGTTTATTGGCCGTTGTTATGCTGTCGTAGTTATGGGGTTGGTTTGAGTGAGGGTGGTGGCGGTTATACCGTGGCTTGGAAGTGTGGGCGCGGACAGGTAGGTGGCTTTAATGGTTGACTTTTCTTAAAGTTAGTTTCTCCGAAAGAAGTGGAGAGGACTGCGGGAACAATTGCACATTACAAATGGCCGTGTTAGGGTCTGCCAAGTGCCTCCTTATCTCGATTTGCTCATGGGCATCCATTTGTAATCTCTTCGATAGGATGTGTAAAATTTCGGGAACAAAATCGCTTTTGTGGTTGCAATCCATGAGGTGCTTAGCAGAAAGGGAGCTAGAATCCTTATTTTTGTGACACCTAACGTCTTCCTTTGAACGTATCAAGAAGTTTCTACCTGTCCCAGCAACATATGAAGTGTTGCATCTATTGCAATTGAGTTTATAAATGCCTGACCTGAGAAGTCTTTCTTGTTTGTCTTTACCATTAACTAGGAGCCTGCAAAGGGTTAATGGTGGGTAAAAGGCTGCTTTGAGTGAGATAGGCAAGCGATTGGAAATCTTATATGAGATATCTCCTAGGAATAGGAGAAGCACCACTTGAAGTATTTTTTTCTACGGGCTGAGCGGAGTAAATAACAAAAAACAAAGTATATAATTTAGTATTGATACTAAATATTTCTACTAAGTAAAGCCTTAAACCATGGAGTGAACAATAGTTAGGTGCTTCTAAATTTCACTTTCTAATCTATTGAATTTTCCATCCCGAAGCGCGGGCAGCAGTGATGCCGATTATTACTCAATCAAGCGTTCCATATGAGCAGCCCACAGGTTTTTTGACCAGGACCTCGCCGCGAAAGACGGCGGCGCTAGCACCTCGACGGCCCATGAATACGCTCATGTTGCCCGCAAATACAGACGCGATCAAACCCACGGTCACGTCACCAACATGGTCACGCCAACAGTTTCGTATTTCTTTATTCCCCCCCCCCTCTCCCATCGTTTCTCGTCCTGCTACTCCCTGTTGTTTTCAATTTCCCTTTTCTCCCCAAGGAAATGGTTCAGATTTTTCTCATTTATTTCTTCCCTCCTTTTTATTATACTTGCCCACGTTGTACATGCCTCAATGAACTGCCTTTCGAGCGAAAAGACCAGTATCGCGTTACTTGCTCCCTTTCCTGATTAGCATCGACAGTGGTATTTATTTTTTTGTCCCCACAGTCATAACACTTCGAGGACAACATGCTGATTACTGGAAGTTGACGGACGCTGATAATTTTGAAGCCTGCTATGAATTCCAGTGTACGATTTAATGCCGTGCTGCGTTGAACTCGGGAAAATCTTTAATGGATTAACAACCAGTTTGTCTCGCTTATTGCTATTCATTGAGGATTGTGAATAATATTCCAAAAAAAACTGCTCCGTCTGCTTCACAGAAACTATTGTATAGAAAGAAATCTCTGACATTTAGATACTATATATTGTTTTCCATGATTACAAAAATTGTTTTAATTAAAAGTTTAGAAAATATTAATTTAAATTTAATTATTTACCTTATTCATTTCTTTTTACCTATTTCACCAATATTTTAGCCTGTTTCAGCAGGCTTTGCAACTAGTTTTAAATTAAATAAATACGCTCGATCTTCGTATTCACTCATTAATTTGCGGAAATGATATGATATGCCGCCATTTTACCACTTATAGCAACTAAATGCTGCACAGCGAAGCAAAATTCTACATTTTGTTCTCCACCACAATCCCTGTACGCTGAGTGATTTTATCGTATTAAGGTATAACACATGGTAAATGAGCTCCACCGTGCAAACGTCACGATTCTAACCGAGTGGGACGTCACAAAAATCGGGTTCCGACCTCATTAGCAATATATTTCACTAATGGTGATCGTGCCCCCTCTAGAATATAGATGCTCTGTTGTATTGAAGATAGATATCACCACATGTTAAATTCGATAAGGAAGTAAAACATTAACTTGTCAGGGTAGATGGCTATTTTTTTAAATCTACACAGCTGTGGTTTACTGAAAGATATTATATAAGACCTCTTGACATTCCTATAAGGCTCTGTAAAATACAATATAGGAAGCCTACAGTGCAGCTATCCAGTGAGCTCGAGGGGAATATTGTAAATGTAAAACCTGGTAGACCTAACAACTCAATCGTGTTCATATGTTCAATCACGCAATTTTACATGTTTCTTCCTCAGAGTAATTTAAAATGAAAAAATGTCGTGTTTTGAGCATTTTTTTCTGACGAAGAGGAAGATGTCGATAAAAAATTTCATAGAATTTGGAATAATTGATATTTATGGGAATAAAACGTTGCTGACACGCATGCAAGCTGGAGGTTTATGCAATAACAAACATACAGAATAATGCGGCAAACAGAAATAACAATGAATACAATAAGTGGTATTTACTTTAATTAGAATACAGATTCCCCTCATTTACCACTTGAAAACCGACCGTCGCGACATTTCAGACGCAAGTGATTATTCAACATCGTGAAGAACTACTTGATCGTGGTTGAAACATGAACAGAGAATGAATAACAGGCTGAATCGAGGAATTTAATCTCTGATGAAAATTTAACAAACATATTCCGGTTTACTTACATTCCTCTTTTGGAAAGCTAAAAAATGATATCGATGACTCCAATCTCACACCCATTCAATTATTGCACCGCAAAGCGGCCCAATAATTCCTCGTCTTCCTCAAAAAATGCGTAAATCACCAATATTCACGTAAAAAAACACTCTACCGCCTTGCCAAAAATCTTCGTACCTTCTCTCAACGTAGCCACGAGTGTTAAAAAGGAGAAACCAATGAACAACAGAAGAACGTAATACGTTTGTCGCGTCCCACCTAGAGTGACTAATTCATACGCCAGAGCAGCAGTGCCCAACCTTTTTCAACTTGCGCATCCCGGTTACCCTTAGTCAATCCCTTTGTAACTCAATCCGTTGGACTCATCGCAGTAATGAAACAAACTTCCGAAATTATTTAGCTTGTCTCGCGCACCTTGAAACAACTTACTGCATATTCCTTAGGGGCACCCGTACCACTGATTGGTAACAGATACACTAGAGCATCACCAAATTGCTTCTAAAGGGTTCACCGGTGCTGCGATCACGTTACAAACTGGCTCTACCCCGCCATTTCAGAAACATCTAATGTTTTGAGTAACATTTTTTTTAAATTCTGGATGATTTTACTTTGATTGCCCCCAATAGAATATATATCGGCCTGAATTCATACATAGGCCTGCTGATAGGGAAGTACTTTTGCCATCACAAAAACCCGATCCCAAAGTAATACTTTCGTTACTTATAGAAAAACGCGTCCTCAATATAGCATCCAAACAGGAATCAGGATTACAATGGTGTATCTTCCTCTCCGGGATTCGAACTCAGGACCTCTAAATGGGGCGCCAGTGATTTAGCAACCAAACCTACCTGATTCCCTTCCGTTCGCTTGCTGAAGCACTGAGTTCACCTCAGGCTCTCTTCGCTTGTGATGCGTGTGCTTACTACGTGATGACCCGTAGGAGTATGCCAGTGAAACTCATTTCCTCCAAGAGGTCCTCACGTCTCCTTCCATAATGATTTGCTGGAGTCGCTTTATCACTTTTGTGCTCGTCTCCCGTGTCTTCTCCGTCCCAGTCTCGCCTCTTTCAAGGCGCCCGGGCAAAAGGGAATGAGTGACTACGGATGTTTAAGGTAGATTAAGCGTGATTTTCTTCCTAGTTATAACATACCATATTCCAATTTTATTATTTAAAACAAGCTTTTTGAAGATGCGTGAAGTAGGTACATATTGTTATATTTAGGATGCAAAGATATTTCAATATGACTGACATTCTCAGTCATTCATTGAATAAATATTTACACCAAAGAGGGTGAAATTTTGCAAGAGAAAATCATTTGACTAGACTTGCTAATGCACCTGACCGGCAATTGGGAGATCCAGTTTCCAATCGCGGTCAATTCAAGTAATAAATTTTGGCAAATTTCACCCTTTTGGATGTATATCTTTGCATCCGCGCAAGTCATTGTGGACCATATTATTTGTTCATTGGGATTTGAAATTTGTTTAAGTAAATATGTGTTAGGCTTTAGGATGACTCATTTTTTCATGCCATAGGCTGATATTTCCTTCAAAATCAAAGGCTTGTTTTTAATGGTTTTGTAGAAATTATTATGGTGAGGGAAAAATGTTTTTCATATAGTTAAAATAGCGTACTAAATACACGCCGTCAAATTTTTGACACGATCTTCGTGTTAGAACTTATTAATTTTTTTTATAAATGCCTCTTTCACGCGCACATTCGTACCTTATTCCATGGAAACTATTTTTTGGCAATTAAAGCTGCGGTAGACGAAAAGGAAGGCAAATGACCAACTGATTTGTATGTTGGGTTAGGAAAGGACAATTCTGGATGAGATTATTATTTGGCATAGTAGATGCTTGGAGGTGGTAATGAGGGCAGAAAGGTTGCTTAAGGCTGTGACAAAGGGGAGGATGTAGGAAAAACGGGGAAGGGAAGTAAGAGAATAGGTTTTCTGGACGGGATGAAGAAGGGTAGGAGGTACGCTTGGATGAAGAAAGAAATGGTACAGGCATATAGTGCTCCATGTGTGTAAGCATCTTTAGGATTTTTACCTACTTCCTCTGAAACTTATCCTAACCGACAGATTACCTTAGTAATAACAATTTATCTCGAAAAGTAAAGCGGTAATTTGATGATATTTTGTTATCACTGAAAAGTTAAACGCATTTTCATCAGAACGAGGGAACATTCGTTGAATTTTATGTGAAATGATATCTCACTCAAGCTACCTTCAGGAGGACGAGGATGTTGTCGGGTTGGGAAAGGTAGGTCGGCTGAAGGCGTAGGTAGGGAAGGGGAAGGGCCGACGGTGGGTTGGGTTGTATAGCAGAGCCATGGAGTGGGATAGACGGGAACTTCCTAATTAAAACGACTGCTCGTTCAGTGCAGAGGCGATGAACAGGTAGGAAAGACCATCGAATCCCGTCAAGGACTCGGGAAGAGGTTTTTGGTTGCAGAATGGGAGAGGGGAGGGGAGAAATAAGGGAGAAAACAAAATATATGCGGGGTAATATAAATTAACGTGGATATGCGGATGGGATTTGGGTGTGGGAGGCAGAAGAGAGAGAGAGAGAAAAAGGGATGGGTGGCGAATGGAGGTATAAAAGGAAATTGGAAAAAAACTTGTAAGAAGGAGGAGGAATGTAGGAGGAGTGAGAAAAGTTTAAAGATGGGGAGGGACGGAGGAGCCGAGAGAGAAAAAAAAGAACTTGGTTCAATTTTTTTCCAAATGAATTTTTTTCCAAATTGGGAAATGTGACTTTTGAGGAAGAGTTAAAAACCATACTGCATGAAAGGAAAATTAGTACAGGGGTACCGAAACTTGGTGGCACTCCCTTGTGAAGAGCATGACGCAACGGAGAGGAAGCAATACAAGAGAGATGGGCAGAGGCTGAGTATCCCTCTAGAGGTCCCTCCGGAAGTTAGTCAACAAATTACGCTATGCCTATAAAGCCTGCCATTTTGCAGTCCTGTATGTACATTATCATGCCGGTAAAATGCTTCAGGCGAGCAAATGTATCGTGGCCACATCTTTACGCAAAATAATTTAGACTGCTCCACTGATTTGTTGGAATACACATTGAGCAGAATTTGAGGAAGATACATTTGTATTTAACCATCATTGTATCCAGCAATAAGATATGATAATTCGAGTGTGTTTACAGGGGAGGGATGTGCTGTAAATTAAAAGGAAATGGAAAAGACTTATAAGAAGAAGGAGGTATGTAGTAGGAGTGAGGACGAATTCAAAATGGGTAGGAAAGAGAAGGCAAGAGGAAAAAATAGCACCGTTGATTTTTGTCGAATTGAGAAATGTGACTTTTCGAAAGGAGGTTATAACTTAACTTTATGGAAGGAAGAAAAAGTAAAGCGTACGATTTTGCGATCCTATATATTTATTTTTGTGTTGGCCAAGTGTTTCGGGCGATCAAACGTATCCAGTGGCGTATCTAGGAATTTCCGTTGGGGGGAAGGGGACGAACATACCGGAGGGTCTTGGGAAAACTTAGATTTTTGTACCTTGAAAACTCGATTTTAACGTATTTCTACGTTTCTACAGTGACTTTTTTAACTTTCGTATAAATAACTTTCAGCTTTTAAATAACACGAATAGCAAATTTATTTTGATGCTGCTAAGAGTACACTTAGTACTTTATATATATATATATATATATATATATATATATATATATATATATATATATATGAGTCCTAACTCCTTACATAGTTTTTCTTAGGCCCGTTCACCCAGTAAAAAAGGAGTGTATATGATAAGGATAAAAGTGTGCTTTTTAACTTTAAGCTAGTTAGCCATGTTAAATGAATTAAATTTTTTAAATTTTATGTAACAATTCTGGATTTAAAAATTGAATTAATTAAATTGTATACACCTCGTGAACAGACTTTTCAATTAGAGATCTGATCTCTTATTATTTTGAATTTTACTCAGTTATGATGTTTGAATATTTGATTTTGTGAGCTTATCCCAGTATATAAATTATCAAATAATTATATTGGCCTAGGCCTTTATTATACTCTTTAGAAAGCATGAAAAACTGCGACAGTATATTTATAGCTATCGTATTTACAAAAGTAATACAGGTAGGTAGTATATTCCACGTAAAATGAATACCAGTAAGTGAAACTGAAATACATATTAGTTTATTACAGCAAAAAACCCAAACTAATAATGTTTAAAGTTGAATTCGCCTTGATTTTTTGCCATTTCATCAAGGATTTATTCAAGCGTAACTACAATATATTTATGCACACACAGCAAAGATAACCCATTTAACCTGATTTCACTTGTTGTGTTTCTTAAACCATTCTTCAAATACCTCAGAGTGGAGAAGGATCTTTCAGCGCTGCAAGAGATAACTGACTATATCTTCAATCATTGGTGCCAAATTTTCATCTCCCCATTTAACTGGCAGCTGTTTATGGCATCAGTTGCTTTTCCATATTGATTGTACACAGTTTTAATTTGATCATCACATTGACCAAAATATGCGTTGCCGACTGAGGTGAAAAGTTTGCTTTATCAAGGGTTAGCCGAAGCTATCATGCGATATAGACTAACAATATGAGGTACAATGTACCGAAGTTTTTTGCATGAGGAAATTAAAATTCAAAATGAAATAGTAGCCTATCTGGATGTAACTGAGTCCAACGTATCAAGCATATATATTAAATTAGGTTTATTACCAATAACAGAACTTTTTCAATACTACATAATATGTGACAATTTCTTCCAAAACAAGTTTAAAATACTAAGAAGTGTTAATCATGGTATTGGACTTCGCAGTATTGAAAAATATGCGGTTCTAAAATATTATAACAACCACGGAAAGAGTTCTATAATGTACATGGTACCAAAGATTATCAATAAATTACCACAACCATTACGAGAAATTGAAAAAATGTCTGCATTAATTAAAGAAAGGAGTAAAAAAATGGTTGTTGAATAAACAGATATGCCGTTGAGACAATATGATATTCTAACATTTAAATAATTAAAGTGTTGTAAATTTGATTTAAAAAAAGTATACTAATAGAACTAAGATACTGATGATTTTAAAGTAATGTTCTAATTGTGTTTTTATTTATATTTACCTGTTTTTAATACAAGATGTGGATTTAAATCGGTTTTATTTTATAGCGTTTATATTTATTCTGACAGAACAATACAGACAAATAGTAAAAAAAAGACTTTTAGTGCTTAAACTTAGGTATCTATGTTTTAATAGAAATTTTATAATATTTTTCAGAACATTTAAGATCCTTAAAATGTTTTCTTTTATAATTTTTATATGTTTTCAGACAGAACAATTCTATGTATTTGTTTAAAAAAATATTATTTAAACTAAAGTAGTTTTATTTTGATAGAAATTTTATAATTGTGTTTTGTGTAAGTTTTTTTTTATAATTTAAATTTCAGATCTGATTTCATTTACATTTTATAGAATGCTGTTTTCCGAGAAATTAACTGGTATTTATATACAGTATTATTATGTTTTTACAATTTTATGCTTTGATTTTGCATAAATATTTGACTGGATTGATTAGAAATTTGGTAAAATACGGTGGACATATGGAGACATACAAAAAAGCCTCCTGCTAACAAGCCATTGGCTTAGCAGGACTTTATTGGTTATTTTTTTAAATTAAAATATTGTAATTCATATGTTTTGGCATATTTTTATCTAAAACTGTAAAAATAAATGTAAAAGCCAGTTTTAAATCTCTATTGTAATAATAAATAAAAATAATATAAAAATATATCGGTGTTCGAACATTTCGGGTCAGTCTTGAATGGTTTTCTTTTTAATGCAAGGATGTTACTATGCTTTTTGCACCATGTAAATTATATTTTTCACGATCCTTGTTCATTTATCTAAACGATGCTAAGGTTTAAAATTTTCAATTTCAATAGCGTTTTGCCAACGTCCCATTATTGAATTACAACGATTGGGTAATGTCGAGGATGTTAAGTCACTACCACGATAATGTCACTGATTTTTTTACTGAAATGATTTCTGGATCTAACAAAATGATAACGCGGGCGAATTGCTTTATGAAATTTGCATGAACTGTCTTAGAGAAGTCCTTTAATTTTTAATCGAAATATTTGTGGAATCAGAATGACGAGTTAAGTGGAATAAGTTTTCAATTCGGTATACATTTCCCATGGATTTAATTAAACCGCGGTAAGCGAAGGTCCTTAGTAAGATTGCTACAGTCGGTGTTTTCTGCCTTCACTTGGGGGTAGGGTATCATAATTCCATTGTATTGAGTTCAGTGAATGCTGTGGATGTTCGATGATTTCATGATATTCTTGAATGAGGCCCTTTGGTGGAATAGAAAGAAGATAGCTGGATGGAGGAGACACGAGAATGGGGGCCTTGTGGAAAAACTGGGTAGGCCAAGAGCAGAGGGCGGAGCTGTCATTTCTGGATACGTAATGGGCGCAGAATACCTTTCTCTCCTTCTTTCGGAAAAAGCGTCCGGGAAGCGATATAACAGTCACCATAAGCGTCAAAATGTAGCGCCGCCTGGTGAAAACTCTGATTTCGTGATGTTTTACCTCTTTCCGAGTGTTTACAAAGCTGGCAGGGAGACGTTTTATAGAATTTATACGCACACCTGTGTTCGGTTTCTTTCCCAAAGGCTACCCGTATTTTTTTAACAGGTTGAATGGTAGAACGTAAAACTGTGGTGACATTTGGCAGATATATGTTGACTGAAAACTACGAGTAACCGAAAATTGAAGTATCTTTTCCCATTTCCTTTACTTCTGGGATACAAAATTGAGGGCCAGACTAAGATTATTGCTATCCTTGGTTAGTCTTCCAAATATCCGTGTAGAATTCCTTAATATTTAGTTTCAGCGATCGTAGCCACATTATTTTCCAAGATATAGGTGCTTGTGATTCCTTTATCAGTGGTATTTACCAGTAAAGGCGAACGAGAATTCAGGTCACATGCGCCATAGTTGATGCATTAGCCCGTATCACACGTTAATTTTACACTTTCAGTACGACCTTTGGAATAGGCTGCCTGCGTTTGAGGTATATATACCTCAAACATAACCGAGAAGGAGAATTGAGAGAATGCAGTGGACGGAAGGAAAAAGAAACCAGGAAGCGCTTAGCATGGTGGTTGAGGTGAGGAAACTTCTAGAGGAGAGAAGAAGAAGGAAGAGTAGGGTGGTGGAGGAGATAATGAGAGGTGAAGGGATGCTGAAGATCGTGAGAGAGGAAATGATGCTGAGTTAGCGGGGAAGGGGAAGAACTAAGTTTATGTACGGTTTGAAGAGAGGTAGGACGTATTCTGAGATGAAGAAAGATATCGTGTCAGAAGATAGAGGCCTACTCCAGTAAATACTGCTAAGAGAGTTTACACTTTTATTCATACCTACCTACCTTAGCGTATACATTACCCTGATAATAGAATGATAAGTGAAGACGACCAACATTGGAGGCCATTTGCGCCAGAGGGAGCGCTTAAGCTCGTATCCCACGCTACCTGTGCACTTGCAAGACCATGTATGTGTTTGGAAGAGGTAATTATGAGAGGCTTAAAGATTCTGAGGGCCGTGATAGATGGGAGGATCTTGGGCAAGCGGGGAAGGGGAAGAAAGAGAATACATTTTATTGACGGGATGAAAAGAGGTAGGATGTATACTGAGAGGAATAAAACACATCGTGTAAGGAGGCTAGAGGCTTCGCTTGTAAATATGCAGAGGATTTTAACCCTTTTCCATTTAAATCTACATTCGCCGTTATGTTACCCTAATAATAATCTAATTTAAATACCATGTTGGCTGTTTTTTATAAATGTCATCATCACTAACATCATCATTGGATTATGGAATCCGGATAAATGGAAGGATAATCAATAATATCGTATATGCAGTCGATGCTGCTATCGCGGACAGTAGGCAGGATCTCCAGCACTTACTCGACATTCTGAACGAGGCAGGGATGACATATATCTTGAATGTTAATGTTAAGAAAACTAAGTGGATGGTCATTAGTAAGAAGCAACTCAACCAAATCACCATTACCATCAGCAATGAAAATATAGAAAGAGTTAATAAATTTAAATATCTGGGATGCTACATCACAGAAAACTTAGATCTGGATGAGGAAATAAAAATGAGATGCGGCTATGCTCGAGCCGCATTCCAGAACATGAGAAACTTGCTCTGCGACAGGTTACTATGTTTGGAAATAAGAAAAAGTATGATCCAATGTTACATCTACGCAATCCTAAGGTATGCTTTAGAAGCTACCAGTTTCAACAAGAAGCAGTTAGACAGATTAGTAGCCATTGAGATGTGGTGCCGCAGAAGGATGCTTAGGATATCTTGGACCACAAGAACGTCCAACAAGAAAATACTCGAATTGTCCTAGTCTTAGAGAACGATTATCTAGCAGGTAATAGAGATGAAAATAAAATACTTTGGGCACATCATGACGGAAGAAAGATATGAGATCCTGCCACTTATAACACAAGGAAAGATGAGAAGTTACAAGAGTGCGGGAAGAAGAAGTGCAGATAGGGTACAAAATATTAAAGACTGGAATGGTACAACATCCTTTCAAGGACTGCTCAAAAAAGCCCGAGAACACAATATTTGAAGCCAGTGTAATTGTCTATGCTCTAGGAAGAGTATGGCACATGAAGAAGAACATCATCATTGGTTGTTCAATCCTAAGATTGGTTGACTGCAGCCCTCCATCCTTCCCTATCTTTTGCTAGTTCCCTTACTCCCTGGTTGTCATTATTTTGTAATTTCCTCTTTATTAGATCTCTGTATTTATCCCTTGGCCTTCCTCTTGGGACTTTTCACTCTATATCTCCTTCAATTGTATTACTCACAAGCCCGTTCTACCTCAAGGTGTGCCCAATCCCTCTGTGTCTTCTTTTCCGTGTTGTGTTCCACGTGATCCTCTCCTCTTCTACTCTTCCGTATACTTCTTCATTTCTTATTTTATTCGTCCACTTGATCTTCAGCATCCTCCTCCAACACCAGGTTTCAATCTTATCTCAACGAAATAAAAGTAAGATAAGGTAATTTTTACTGCGTCCGGTTATTCATCACCACCATATCGCCCTCAAAAATTAAAAGCAATTTCTCGATTATCTTTTGAGTCAAACGTACGAAGCGGCAACGGGAAGGGGGCAGGTGTTTTGGAATAAGGTATGAGAACGTGTTTTTTTTATTGGAGGCATAGACGAACAGATCGGTGAATATTTTTTAGGAGGTGGGGGAGTTTGGGTCGGAGAGGGAAAGAGAGGTGTGGGGAGGGGGACGTGGTGTTGGTTGAAGGAAAGGAAAAAAGGAACTCCTTGTCCCCACACCGATTGAGACTCCTGCCCACGCACTGTGAAGGGATTGGTCCGTTTCGCGGGAGCCCGTAATGAGCGTCCTCTTCGCAAAGAAATCTCGCCTCGGAGATGAAAAAAGAGAGAAACGAATGAAAAAAATTGTAAAAAAAAGTCTGATTCCAATCCGAGGACCATTTACTTACACACACACAGGCACACACAGATACACACACAAAAACGGACTACAGTCTTGTTTTTTTTACTTTCTCTCGCTTCCTCCATCCCTATCCGGATCGTAAAGTTCAATTCTCCAACGCGAAACGCTACCGAGGTATTTTAATGGCACTAACTAATAAGCTTCGGACTCTCTGGAACGATAGTTTGGACACCTTCGAGAAAGCCTACACGTCCTTTGGGGAAATTGATTGTTACACAATGAGAGTGAGAGAGGGTTCGGGAAAAAAACTTGTTATATGTGGAGTGGCGTGTCTCCATCGTGGTTTTTTTTATTTTTTTTACATACGTGTGTCTGTGTGGACGTCGTTCAAGAAGGGGAGGAGGGAGTACCCTCAAGAAGATTCGGTTTGTTCGTCCGTGAGTTTTATTTCTCCTCCTCATTCACGTCTCAATCTGGCGAGATTGGATTAGTCCCGCGGGAGAGGTTTATCGTGTCCCGCGTCAATCGATGAAATACGGTCGGCTGAAGAGTCCAACCTTCTAATTTTTTTTATCAGCTTTTCCTCCTCATTTATTTTTTTCTTTTACTTAATTTCATTTTTCGTGAGTTCCTCACGGTCGCTTTTCTTCCAAGGTTCACTCGACACGAGAGCTTTTTGTGCAACAAAGGCAGTGCTTTCCTTTTTTATACGATGCTTGTATTTATTAGGGCGTTTCCTTACGAACTCTGGTATTAATTTGATTCCTCTTCTGAGGAAAAAAGAAACTCACAGGTAGATGTGAATATATTGTCACCGTACCAATTGCTGGATACTTGTATTTCGTCAGCTCGCTTCCTGATTACTCTTTATCGCTATTTTTCGGGGATATTATAATTAATTGTATGTATTTTATTGAGGTTTGGTCAATGTTTAAACAATCCGTCGATTTTCTTTCGCCAACGTTTCGCTATTTAATATTAGCATCATCAGGGTCAGGGCTAATATATATCATGCGATGTTTAAATGTTGCAAACAATATTTTTTTCTTTGTAAAAACTGCCAGAGATGCTGGTATTTGTTGATGAAAAGTTAAAATATTTCCTGCGTAACCTGCAAGAATTCAGGTGAAAATCAGAGCATTGAAAATCTATTTCTAGTTATGGATAAATGCGATTGTAACTCATTCTTCTAATTCTAACAGCCTTCATATTAATTGAATTCTGATTTATCTGTATGAACGGAAATTGACATATTTTTTTAAACATTGATCAACCCTCCATAAAGTACATATAATCAATTAAAAGTGGCCAAGAACCAACTCAGCAAACATTGTTACTATAGCAAACTGATTGGTCGGTTTTTGAACCGTCCTTGCGTTAACCTCCCCAACTCTGTAAGTAAATTAATTCAACTTTGTATTTTCTACAGTTAAATTTTACTTTGTATTATTTTTTTGACTTAAATGTACCTCATGAATCTCGTTAGGAAAGTCGTAGGTAGTACTTATGTGGAGCATATTTCATAATGAGTGTTTTCCTCCTGACGTTATTATATGGCAGCAAAACCTGCGTGTGTCAGAGTAATCATAAGAGTAGGCTAAATGCAGAGGGAATGGGGTAGCAGAGATGTGTTTGCGGAAAAAGTAGTGTGAATGAGGTTAGGAATGAGTGGGTGATGAAAGAATGTGGGTTGAATGATCCAGTAATGGACGTATGCGAAAGAAGTTTGCTTCTTTTACGTGGCCATGTCGAGAGAATGGGAGAGATTCGAATAACGAAACGAATAACGAAGAGGTGGACCGCGAAGATCATGGGTGAATGTGGTGGAAGAGACTCTAACGAAGAGGAATATAATAATAATAACCATAAATAATAGACATTTATTGTTCTAGGACTGGTATCCTATGGAACAGTATATAATGTGGCTTGTTAGATTTTGGTGCTGTTACATATTAATAAGGTGAGATCAGACAATAAACTAAAAACTATAACATTTTCAGAAATCGAGATGTCCTCAGGTTGCAGGATCATATTTAAAAATGTTGATTTACAAAACAAATTTACATAGATTGGGATACGTATGATTATCTCCTTAATACACCGATAGAAACACATGCATATTCATACAAAAGTATACATATATCATACATATAAAAATATACAAATATATACATGTACAAAATACAAATATAGACATGTAATTATACATCGGACAATGCTTTTAAGGTAAATCATTTTCCATTCAGGTTCGCGTTAAAAAAATTATTGTATCAAAAAAATTGTAAGTATTTTTTGCAATGACAATTTGGTCAGAGATATCATTTCAAATTCTCATTGCTGTATTTAAGGAGAATATAAGGAGTCTTAAGAATAGGAGAGCGTGTATGAAGCATATGCATGAGTTTAAGAGAAGCGAAAGTGTTTTGCAAGGAGAGGGCATCATGGAGGAAACTATTATAAGGGAGCCAATTTTCTAGGGCTCACTGCAATAACTAAATTATTAGACTTTGCCTACCCCGAAAGGGAATGGCGTGATGAGTATTGCACCTGATGATGTTGTAACAGCCGAAACTGGTCGTCTTGAAAAAAATAATGCCGTGGAAAACACAAAGTTGTGTGCATTTAATTATGGAGATATTCTGCGGAGGTCCATCTTCATCGTATGATCCGCACATCTGAATCCATGCCAACATTCCTAACTACTCATAAATAAACTTGACAGTGGTAGGGTAGAAGTTCATTATGCTAGTACTTATGATTAATGAAAATACTTAGATAGATAGATAGATACAAATTTTATTGATCTAGGGCATTCCTTGTAAGACCAAGTACATTTAAGGCAAATATATGCTCGGTTTTTATAAAATCTGTACACAGTTTAAGTAAAATACAACAAGATTACAAGTCAGTATTGTCCAATGCCATTTAACATGCATATTTTTGGTTTATTGATTACATACATAATTATTATTGACCTTAGTGCATATTTTTACATAATTGTTTTACATTAATAGCTGATATTTAGGCGTAACATCTAGATACCCAGCTTCAAGTGTTCTGTTGCTGCATTAAATGTTCGTATAATTTGGTTTTAAAGGAAGTAACTGATGAACTTTGTTTCAAGGATATAGGGAGGTAGTTCCAAAATTTTGTTGAAGTTATTTGGAATGAGTTGTGAAAGGTGCTTAATACTTAGTACTTTTCTACACATTTTTATTGTATGACGTATTTCACCGATTTATGGCATCGTCGGGTACAAAAAGCTTTAACCTGACGGTGCCGAAAATTGGTGAAACGCGTCATACAATAAAAATTTGTAGCAAAGCACTGATTACTTAATTAATCATGAGCACTAATCTCTCATTTATCCGCTGATGAGTTAGTCTTGGGATATTTATATAATGCGATAGGCTGACTTCTTTTAATAATTTTTATAAGCTCACGGATGCACTTCTCGCAACCTTCAGTTTGGCACAAATGAGCTTTCTTTACAACATCAGGAATCTTTTTCATTTTCATTTTGTATGCAAAGTGTACTTGTTAAAGAATTTCTATACTTTAACAATCTAATTCTTTCATACCAGAACTACTGTCAGAATAGTATTATTAATCGAATTTTTAATTTTTTTCTATTTCTTTATAGTTTATGGCCATCTTCATCAGTAGAGTCTCCGAAGATTGGTTTGCTGCCAACCGCTTCATTCCCACGTAAGTCTTTATTTTAACGTCCTACATAATTTTCCCGATCTATTCCATTGTTTGTCTGCCAATATTACTCTTCTCTTTATTGCTTTCACTATACTATTGTGTCGAAAAATGTGTCCAATAAGCTTCTTACTTCTTCGTCTCATAGTTTTGATGCATAACCATTGCATGAAAATGTATGCAAATGTTTCCAATTGCTTGGTTTTAAAGTTTTATTACGCCCTCTCCCTTAGCGGGTGTTTTCCTGCTTTAGGTTTTTCGTTAAGGATGTAAACCCCTCACACTTTCATGTATTCTTAAAAACGTTTTGTACAACTGTACGTAGTTATACATAGTTATTATTTACCATTATTCATTATAGTGGCTTCAAAAGTATTTATTCCGGATACAAATTTTAGATGGGAAAATGACCACTTGAAAGATTTCATCTCCCTAGTTATATCCTTGAGGTTACTCTTAAGCTTCAAATTGTAAACCTAAATCGCAACCGTGCAGGCTTCGAAGCAATACACTATTTTTTCTGTTATACGCCGAAAAATAATACTGAAAGTTCCCGATACAGCAGTGGATACAGCCATTTGGACCAAGGAAATCACATGTCTTAGATTTAGCTGGGAATTCCCTGAGGTTTCTCTCAGATTTGAACCCGAGTGCTGTCATAAGCAGATAAATGGCACTATGTGGGATTCAAACTCCAGTACCATATTGCGGTGAAAACGTTTCAGCGATAAGTAAAAGATGCATCACCATTCGTATGATTTGATGTAAGATGCCGCATTGCAATATTATGTCATATTGTAACAATTTTATCGCATTCCATCACCTTATTGCGCTCAGAAAATTTCCTGGCGCAGACCTGCGAGGCAAAGAGGGGAGGTATAAGTGGAAGGGGTTTAGGGAGGAGGACGGAGGGGGAAAGATGAGGCAACGTGTGAAGAAGGGAATCCAAAGTACTAGTGGTGGCACTAAAACAACACAACAGTTTTATTTCAACTGGTTCGCAACCGAAACAGTTTTAAAACGAAACAGTTCCGTGAAACACCCTGTTGCGGACAACAGCTGGAGGCACACCAAACAACAGGCAATCGATCGGTGCTGTTATAGCATGGCTAGTAGTTCATTATTCTATGTAATTAGAAATCTTTCACTTAAAAAAATGTCATTTGGATTCATGAAATATAGGTACTTCACAGTTCTTATTCTATCTGCAACGACAGGTGGGCATGTGTTGGCTGAATAAAACAGCAACCGCCTGCAACAGACACAAATTATCAAATTGTAGTTTATAATCGCAACGCAGTCACATGTGCAGTGCAACTGGAACAGAATAGATGACGAAACAGCCAGCTTCAGCTATTAGTTGCCGCTGCACAGCACAGAGCGCAATTGCGGCGTGGCTGCGGTACGATCACGTAACCAACCTTATATTTGCAAGAGTTATTTAAAACAGTTGTCTGACTGAAACAGTTGCGGCTGCAACCGTTTCACTCCGAAAATACTTTATTCCACCACTGCAAAGTACTTCATGAAAAAAGGCACGAGTTTTACACACGCAAGGCTAACACGCAAGTGGTTAAAATTATCAATCACTATGACTTACAATTAGCCTGGGACACGATCTTGAGGTCTCAATGTGAGAGTAGTCAAAACGGAACCGAAGGTAGTGATGAGTCACTCCACTTTTCGAAAAACTTGTGTTTGTAATTAATGCTTATAACTGATCCTCTACTCTAAACAACCAACCTCCCCCGTTCCCAGTATTTGGAAAGTTCATTAGCCCATGTCCCATGGTAATGTTTTTCGTAAATCAATTCATGAATAATCCATAAAAACTCTCAGAATCGGACTGCGCGTGCGCGAGCCCACATTTTTTTTTTAATTTCTCTAAATGAGATAACTCTATACATTCTTGATAAAACACCACCAATAATTAGTTTCTCTGCACTCATGCGCTTCGACCATACTCCAGTCAGACTACTTCGACTACTTGAGAAGAAAATGTCATTGAAATACGCCATCTTCACCAACAGTTGAAATGAGATAAATAGGTTAGTATTATACTTAGCGTAAAGTTGAGCGATGTTTTTGCTTTCTCGGACGATTCTGGAGATCCGTATGCCCCTGGGATCCCGTTGAGCCATTGGCTTGTCTTCAGGTTTCTCAGGGGCCGAAAAATTGTTGATATTATTTCATTTTATGGTAGAATCAGAATTATTTTGTGCAAACATCTGTTGTTAAAGAACCTGTTGTAATTTGTTCAATGAATCACAAATTATCGTTTTAGAACTGCTGCGTCGGTTTATATGTGCGTTATCGTGAGCCAGTATGTTAGTTTATGTAATTCATTCAGGCTATAATAATTTCCTTCTAATTATTTTACTTAGGCTCATAGACTCTTTGGAAATCCTTTCGCTATTTTTTCTTTGCACAGATGTGCAAAATTTTGCACATCTATTAATGATGACTTTTCCATGCACTATAGGTTTTTCCAACAAAAAATTCTTTTTCAGGCCTTCAGCCGGTCAGCGGTAAATTCATGAATTTGTCCTGCTTATGTGGCATCTCAAGCATGCATGTTCATGAAACATGTTTAACGAGTTTGGATTTTATGAAAATTACCGTGGGACAAACGCTTAGCCTCTGTCATAAAATCGTCCACTGCGCAGCGCCTGGAACTTAAAGTCAATACACCACATATTAAATGGCATCTTATATATCACATTTCATCGTAACTCATTGCATATCACGTTACTTCGAACTGAGATATATCGCAAGGTGCAGGTGATAAATATACCATTACGATATCTCTGCCGTATCGCAGTCAATGCATCAAAAAATACCACACCCAGCGTCCGTTAAATCTGTGCCAACTAGGCTGATTCAGTATTGTGTAGAACCCTTATCAATGAGGAAAAATTAGGTTCAGAAAAATTATTAATTTCATTCACCATGTACTTCAAATACCTCAGGTGCTATTTTATTGCTATCATAAGCATTTTTATTTACCACTCCTAGAAGGTAAACCTCTTCTCTTGGACTACAACCTTGTCGTGGTTGAAGGGCTTGCGTGCTCCGATGACCCCTAGAGCTGCACTGGCGGGAGCATTGCTCCTGGTAGGGTCACCCATGCCAGATTGGTCGAAGGTTAGGAGACAGACGAATGGTAGTCCGCGCAGCGTCTGTACCTTAGTGAGGCGGCTGCAAAAGGCGTCTGACCCCAGTGGGGCGGCCTCTGAAGTGATGGTGTCACGTAAAAAACACTATTGAGTAAGGCCACGGAATACTATCTCAATTAAAACAAAAGCCTTGAAATTATGGACAGTTCTCAATTGATAATGAATCCTGGCAACTACGGGACTCGGCCAAGAGGGCCGGGTCTCGTGCCCGGCAGCGGTGGGAGCAAGGCCCCTGCGGTCGTCATCACACGAAATCCTTGCTCAGACGTAGCAGCAGCAGAGGAAAAGAAGATAAAGAAGAGGAACGAAACTATCAGAATAGGCACGTGGAATGTTAGGACTATGCTGAGGGCGGGGAAGCTAGAGAATATAAAGCAAGAAATGGAGAGGGTGGGTGTAGACATCATGGGTCTGGGTGAAGTAAGATGGAAGGATGACGGAGATTACTGGAGCGGCGACTATAGAGTAATCTATAGTGGCGGGAATGAAAGTCAGCGTGGGGTTGCATTCGTAATGAATAGGAAACTAGGTCGAAAAGTAGTGTATGCAGAGCAGGTGAGTGATAGGATAATAGTCGTGGAGCTAAAAGCAGAACCAACGAATTTAGTTATAATCCAGGTTTATATGCCTACCTCTAATCATAAAGAGGAGGAGGTAGATGGGGTGTACGATCAGCTAGAGGAAATAATTGGTAGGATACCAGGAAGTAAGCACCTGGTAGTAATGGGGGATTGGAACGCGGTGGTGGGTGAAGGAAGAGATGGGAGAGAGGTGGGCGATTACGGGCTAGGAAGGAGAAACGACCGGGGCGAGAAAGCTGTGGAGTTTTGCCGCAGAAATAACCTAGTAATTACGAATACATGGTTCAGACATCATCCTCGACGTAGGTACACTTGGAAGAAGCCGGGAGACACAGATAGGTTCCAGATAGATTACATAATGGTACGTCACAGATACAGGAATAGTGTTAAAAACTCGCATACTTATCCAGGAGCTGATGCAGACACAGACCACAACTTATTAGTCATGAAATGTCGGGTAAAACTGAAAAAGATAAGGATGGGAAGGAGGGTACGAAAGTGGAATACGGAGGCATTAACTGGGGCAATGAAGAAGAAGTATCGAGAGAAGGTGGATGAGATAATGGGTGAGGATCATGGAGTTAGATCAGTGGAAAATGAATGGGGAAGTTTGAAAAATGGAATTGTAGAAGCTGCGAAAGCAACGGTAGGCGTAGTGAGTGCAACTAAAATTAGAAAACCGTGGATCACGAAGGAGATGATCAGGGAGATGGAGGAGAGAAGGAAATGGAAGAGCGTAAACTCAGAGCTAGGTAAGAGAAAGTACCGAGAATTTAATAACAGGCTTAGAAGAGAAACAAAGAAAGCAAGAGAGGCGTGGTGGAGTGAACAGATCGACGCGTTAGAGAAATACCAAAAAGAGGGAAGAGCAGATGCATTATATCGGAGAGTAAAGGAACTGACGGGTGGTAATAAGGGAAGGGGAATTACAACGATAACAGACAAGACGGGAAAGGTGATCGTAGAACCGAGAGAGATCCAGGAGAGGTGGAAGGAGTATGTGGAAGAGCTGTATGGTAAAGAAATAAGGCCCAATAGGTTAGATATAGAAAGGGAAGACGATATCGACAGAGATGGCATCGGACCAAGTATCCTAGATAGCGAAATCGAAAGAGCTCTACGAGACATGAAAAGGAATAAGGCGGTGGGAATAGATGACATACCTGCAGAGTTATTAAAGAGCATGGGGAAGATCGGAAGGGGAAAACTTTTTGCGCTTATTCGTAGGATTTATGAGGATGGAGTGTGGCCGGAAGACTTCGCGAAGAATGTACTAATTCCTATACCGAAGAAGAGTAAGGCAAAAACTTGCGAAGACTATAGGACAATAAGCTTAATATCCCACGCGGCCAAAGTAGTTCTGAGAATTATAAACAGAAGGCTAGAGAAGAAGGCAAATGAATACCTGGGTGACGTCCAGTTCGGGTTTAGGAGAGGGACGGGAACGCGAGACGCTATAGCGGTGATGAGGACGCTAGTAGAAAGAAACCTAGAGTATGGGCAGGATGTTTTTGCATGCTTCGTAGATTTCGAGAAGGCGTTTGATCGGGTGGAATGGACGAAATTAATGGGAGTGTTGAAGAAATTAGGGGTCGATTGGAGGGACAGGCGTCTGATTCGAAATTTGTATATGAATCAGACTGCGCAGGTTAGGGTAGCCAATGGAGAATCGGGATGGGCCACGATAGGACGGGGAGTGCGGCAAGGGTGCCCACTATCGCCGTTGCTTTTTAATGTGTATTCAGAAGAAATGGTAAGGGAGGCATGGGGGGAGGAGGCGGTAGGAATAAAGGTAGGAGGGGAGCTGATAAAATCAGTGAGATTTGCAGATGATCAAGCATTGGTTAGTCAGTCGGCCAAGGGGTTACAGTCAATGGTGAATGCATTAGAGGTGCAGTGCGGAAAGTATGGGATGAAGATAAATCACATGAAAACGAAAGTAATGAGATTTTCTAGAAGTAAGAAGGCGGGGCTGAATATAAGGGTGGGAGGGCAGAAGATAGAGCAGGTCGAGCAGTTTACGTATCTGGGTAGTATTTTGGAGGCGAATGGGTTTAGTGGTAAGGACATCAGATGCAGAATTGCGCTAGCTAAAGAAGCATTTTCGAAGAGAAGGGAATTGATGAGGGGGGGTCTGAGAAGAGACGTAAAGAAGAGGCTGGTGAAAACTTTAATATGGAGCGTGGCGCTATATGGGTCGGAAACTTGGTCTTTGCGAAGGGAGGATGTGCGTAGACTAGAGGCGTTTGAGATGTGGGTTTGGAGAAGGATGGAGAAGGTTAGCTGGATGGCGAGAAAAACGAACGAGGAGGTATTGGATATGGTCGGAGAGGAGAGGAAGCTTGTGGCAGAGGTTCGGAGAAGGCAGAAGAGATGGATGGAGGAGGTTTTGAGAGGAGAGGGCATGTTGAAGAGAGTGATAGAGGGGAGAACACTGGGGAAACGTGGGAGAGGAAGGAAGAGGATAGGAATTCTGGACGAAATAAGAGGAGGTAGAAGATATGAAGAATTGAAGAGGGATCTAATAACGGGCCATCCTTAGGAGGGAATGCGAGACAATTTCTATTAGTTTGGGATACAAAATGGGGACTGTCCAAGAACCTACCAATCAGCTGGTAGAATACTTGAATGAAAATGAGTAGGTAAACGCTACTTGCTCAATTACAAAATTTATTATGACCATAAAATATCACATTAACATACTATCAACGACAAACAACTATATTTCTCCCCTAGTTTCTTGAGTAATTCCGTGGGGATGAGGTGTTACTCATTTTATTTCTAATTTTCTTGATTGCCCTTTTATTTCGCTAAACTATTTCCTAAGTTAAAGCTATCAATATTCAAATACATTTATCAAAATTCAAGTTAATGGTATCAATGTTCTATAACTAAGTCAAATAAGCTCACATCCAGAACAAGGATCGTTTCAGGAAAAAAACCTTTTAAAAAACTTTTATATTCCAACCATAAAATGGTATTTAGCTGTTCGAAATTTAATCTTTCACTGCAAAATATGTATGTATTGGTGAAATATATGTTTTATTTTCTTTCTCATAAAGATGTCATTTTTACACGTGGATTACCAATTCTTCCACTGAGGAAAAAGAAAATGCAGTAGCTAGAGTTATTGGGGGACAGTGTAAAGAAAGTTTTAATTATATATATATATATATTGTGACGGAACGTGCTGGGCGTTTGACCAAAAACCCTTTCTTTCGTCCGCCGCAGAATCTTACGGCCGGGCCGTCCCCCACTTCTCTCGTCCCTCTCAATTAGTTAAAGAAAGCCTCCCAAAGGAAGGAAGGAAGTCTTACTTCGCTTGTGAAGTAAAAAAGGGTGCCACGCATGACCGCGGTCAAGCTACTCGAATGGTAGAAGAGATTGGAAATTACTTTCTCAGGGGGAGATCTTGATAGGTAGGGACGCCTTACCCCCACGATCGCGACGGCGTACGATGCCACACGAACAGGAAAACCGCGCTCTCGTTCAGGGAGAAAAAGACTCGCAGTAGCTATGAGAAATTGAACCCTTTTATTTGAACACACATGAAAAATGTACACTCTTAAATCCTAATGAGGGATGAATGCACTGGTGATTTGCGGAACATTAATGAAAATACCCAGCAATGACTGGCTTAACTATGAACTAAGGATGTAAGAGACAAAAGTTGAACAAATTAACATAAAACTGAATGAAACCCTTCAAATGATATTTACAAGCTCCTCGTCCTTTCGTTCGAAGTATAATTATGGACCTTTTGGACGGGAGAAAGTGATACAAAATAAATCAGATTAAACTGATTATCAAATCTGTGGTGAGCCCTTTTCGGCCTCTCAAAAAGTTCACGTGGGTGAAACGGTGGAGTTGGCAAATTCGTCTTCGCCACGGTTCACTGCTGGTCGACGGCGGGGAAGGGATTCACTTGACCGTTGACCGGTCTGGGTCAGGGGTGGATGTGATCAGTACTTAGGCTTTGTAGAGGTGCTTGGTGCATGTCCGGAGAAGCGTGGGTTTCCCGGCCCTGGGGTGAGAAGGTATCGGCACCTGGCTCGACCCGACCTTCGTCGTCCTCTTAGAGCCAACGGGGAAATTATTCTTCCGCCGCGGGGTCGTTCGTTGGATGGGATGTCTTTCCTCCCATGCGACGACTTTTCCGCAGACTCTCCTCTCCGGTTCCACACCTTATGGCTGCCTCGATTAAGCACGACTGTCCTTCCGCCTGCCTCGAGCTGTCATGCCCGTGTGTCTCCCTCCAGCTCTCTTGTCCGTCTCCCTTGACGGCTGCCTGTCGTCGTTCTCTCTCTTTTTACCTAGTCATGTGTTTACCCATCATACCCTTACACCAAAAAACAATTGATACTTGATATTTACAAAACCTTGGGCGGCAGGTTCAAATTGCCGAGCGAGCCGTTTCCTCCCTGATCGCCAGCCTAGGATCTCCTCAGCGACGCGTCATTAAAAAAAAGAGAATCACGCCAACACGAGCGGACTGTTACAATATATATATATATATATATACACATATACGTATCTTGAAATTATTCCGGATATTCTCCAATCATTGCAATAAAAAAATGATGTTGCACGTTGTCACGCGCACGTTGCGAAGATATCGGATCCAAGGGGAAGTAACTAGCCATAAAAAATCACTTGACTTGAACTAGTACTTTGCATATTTTTTTTACTTCAATGAAGTAGCACGATAATCTGCTCTGAAAAATATGTCGAGTTAGCTTCCAATTGTCGATTTAACTTCCAAAAGTATAGTTAATAGATAGAACTAAGTTCCTCCGAGCATCATCTGTAATCGACACAATATCTTAGGTGATCGAGTGTGCCATCTATTTAAAAATAGATACTGCCTAAGTAGTTTGTTTCATAAAAGTATCGATGGTTGCCACACTCAGGAGAAGCCTAGCGACATCTGGTTGGATCAAACGACCATCTTATTTTAAAGCCGGAGAGCTTTTCTGCGAGATGGTGGTCAGTGGAAGACCTTCCTAAGAAGTTTATGACTTTTTAATACGGCAAGTAATAGACATATTTCAAATCCAATTTTGCCGAAAAATTAGCAGAGCAAATGGCCGGTTGCAGAAATTACCATGTGTATCCAATTCAGCTATGGATCAAAGTATTCGCACAATATTTTTTACGGAAATATTCGATAAATAGATTGGTTTTATAGAGTCTCATAACTTATATTGAGTAATGGAGTGGAGTTAATTACTAATGAGTAGCATATGTGACCAAGATAGTAGATGCGTTATGAGCCGCTTGGAGAGTTTATAACGTAATTAATAAGAAAGTTATCATGCAACGAATGACGAGTTTGTTTGTTCATTCTGGCTATGAAAAAATGCGCAAAAGTAATTTTATGCATCTGATAAAATTAATTTTATCCATCGGCGTAAGAGAAGCTATGACTATCGGGGGACAAATTACGAAAACGAGAGTTTCTGCAACTATAATTAAATAATAGGGTGCGTAATTGTGCAATAGGCTATTAGCGTTTTTGGTGGAGTTGTTGACAAAAATATAAGTATCCCGCTTCTAAGCATTTACCTAGTTAAATTGATTTTACTTCCTTTCCAATACCTTGGATTTCGAACCGCTTGCATAGGTGCGGTTGGTGAAGGGTAGAAATTACGCTGCCGTGCTGAAGGTTGCAGGGTCGCGGTTCATGATGCTTGGATTTGATTTTTCCATATTTTCTACTACTAATTTCTAAATTTTCTTAGAAATTCTTACCACTTTATTTGGATGTGCAATCCAAATAAAATGTCTGCCTTACCCAATTTATCCAATGGCTCTCCAGAATAAATACAAATTGGAAACCAGTTCCAATTTCATAGGCTTCATGACTCAACTATTTCCCTAAGAGTAAATAGTGAACATAATTATATTGGTATCCTGAGCCATACCGGACTGACCAGCCAGTAGAAAACTGGAAGAAAACAATCGCTAGGTACTCTTTACTGACCTATCATACCTCACTCAAACCTATTCTCCCTCTCCATACTTCATAAGTCCCCAGACGTAACAATTACAAGCTTGCCTGCAAGTTGCCTGACTCAGTGGCCACGAATTATATAATAATTTGAGTGTCATCAGAACCACAGAGTTGAGCGAAGGACATCCTTTAGGTAGGACTAACGCTGGCTGTAAAAAACTGATCAATCTTATAAATTCACCTACGCAGCCACATATGGAGAGCCACCTAAGGAGATTTGATTATGTTATATAAGACTATTTGTCATCCTGACAGAACAGAAATTCATCGTGCCAAGAGGAGGAAATTCGTGAATTCAAGCATTAGAGTTTTCGCTTTGCAGTCTCATCCTGTGTTGAAGTTGAACGTAAACATTTCCTGGGGATCAAAAAATTTCATTAAAAAAACATAAAAAATAAAATTTTGGTGGCCTTGACTCTTAACTTATTTCTAGATATAATTTTGGATGAGTTGCATATGTACGTCAGGAATGAAAGTATATTCAAATTTATGAAAACGAAATAATGAGAATATACCTACATCTATGGAGAACCTCGTCAACCTGAACCACCATGCCACATAGTAAAATTATTTTCGCTCTTATGTCCTGGAATTGAAGAGCCAAGACTCATCATCTTACTCTTGTTCGCCATTGCTACTTTGAGATAAGAGTTTTAATTAACGCTATGTTTTGATTGGAGAAAAAAAGGGACAATGTACCAGAAAACGGGATGTTTGTAAAAAATGTCCATAAACCTACAAATCAGCTGTCAACACTCGAATAAAATGATACGTTTACTATATCTAGTTACAGTCAAAGTCCAGTCCAGTCTTTGGAGAGACAATGCACTTGAAATGTGATAAATGCAACGGCTTTGTATACAATATACATTCCAAGAACTCAACTCGAATATTACATAATTATTAATGTCATTTAGAGCTCATTGTCAGATGAATCCTAAAAAATTAAAATCCACATAATAAAACTAACTGAAGGTATCATTAAAAATAAATTTGGCTTGTATTCCCAAGTATTCCTCGAAAAAAAACAATATTTTTGATTTAGTGCTTAATTATACATTTAGGTTTGCGTTACTACAATATTATTTGCATAAATAGTAATATGAATGATTCTCCTCATTATTCATTTTTATCTGCTATATATATTTTGTTTGGATGTTAAAAAGTATCACAGCAAAACGATTTTATCAAGTGGGCCATTAGGGTCCCGGATTTAGACTATGTGCAAACAAAGTCCTCAAACAAGATCCGTACTCGGAGTGTAAAAGAAAAACATTTTTAAGGCAATAAAAGAGCACGTGAAACATTAAAATCACATGGAAAGTGAAATTTAGAATTTTCCGATCATAATTTTTCCTCTTTGATAAACGTTCATAAAGGCGGCTGTTTACTCGACGAAGAGCGTTCCCATAATTCTCGCGGTTTAAGGTTCTCAATGAACCGAAGTATTGTCATTATAACATGATGGACAGTGAAGTCACCAATTATACCTCTTAAAAAACTATATATTATCTTCATTGCGTATTAGACTAGTTTTTAGCGTTCTTACATGAGACGTATTATCAGAAACCAACAAACTGGAAGATTATACCATTATTCAAGAGCAAAGCAATGGACAACGACAATTCCGCTTCTTCAGTCACGAAAGTTTTCATAATGCGCCCCATGGCATTATCGAGCATATATGCTTATGAAGTACATGTACATTGATCACATATACTTATAATGTACAGTTTAAGCTGCAAATTCAGTGTACAACAATTTATAGGTAATCGCGGACGGTTGAAACAGCTGTTTTACCCTTGCTCCAGGATATTCGCCTGACTGTCCCAATCAACGATTCAAACGTACCCTTCCCTTGGTATACGAGCCTCACAAGAGGTTACATTCGGGAACTGCTCACGATATTTCTCCAAATCGGCTGTATTTAATGGGCAACAGAAACTGCCCACACGCTATGGACCGCCGTCCATCTTCTTACGATTAAATAAAAAGTTTATTTCGTGCGTACATTTCGGCTCAATGAGAAATTGATAAATTGATACCATCGCCGCAATATCGGCGGGGCGGGTTGAAATAGCAGACATTACAGCGGATGAAGTCTTTCACGCCTTAAATTGATAAAATGATTCGTCGTCCATCCTCTGGGGATTTGAAAGAAATAACACTGTGCTGCATTATCTCTATTTGATATTTCTCTCCCGAGGAGTTGAAGGTGCTAGAATGTACCACCCAAGGGTGCTATGGGATTTTAATCTCCCCGTGGTGACGTGACCTACCAAGAGTAGGAGGAGGAGGAAGGGTCTGTAATGGTCCAAGGGTGTGGGGGATAAAGGTTGATGGGTAAGGGGTCTATATATTTTCTTACGAAGTATCCTCCCCAAACCACGCATCCTTCATATTCACCCCTCCAGTCTCTCTACGATGGAGAGATTGATCTCTTACCCCAATGGCCCTTTTGGAAGAGCCAATCCATCGCGGAAGAGGAATCACTGCATATGGGTTCGGGCCGTCTTCCACAGATGGGCCAATCTAGCCTACACGTGCGCCGAATGCCTTGTTAGTGATGAATCGGGAGGCCGAGGTGCCATCTCCGGGGAGCCGTCTTTTGAGTCCGGGAGAAGGTGTCACAAGGAAGGGATTTGGTGAAGGGGGGATGAGAATATAAGGAGGGACACAAAAGTCGGTTTATTTGGGTGGATGAAAAAAGTAAGACTTCATCATGGCTCAAATTGAGACTTTTGAGTGCGTTCGGAGAACGATTGAGACTTTTTGTGCGACTGGTTGGGGAATTGGTGCCTTAGGCGGCCTGTTATCGGTAACACCGCGTTGGAAAAGCAGTATCAAGAGAGGTTAATTAACGACAAGCGGGATATATTTCTACATATATAACATATTTCTATATAACATATTTCTACGAGCGCTGCTCGTATTTTTATCACTTTTAATTGAGCTCAGCGCGCGTACGGAGGACGAAATACTCTGAATTTTGTATTGTTGAAGTTATAAAATGAAATTATTTATAACCATTTGAGCGTTATACTAAAAGGTTTAAAAAGTAAGCAATCGTACATAATTTGGATGTGGCATGGAACCAATGCCGACATTAAACCTTTAAAAAATTTGAAATAACCCTAGATGCATTTTCTTTTCTGGTGAGGTTGGGAGTAGGGTGGATTCAATGACGTTATCAGGTTGCATGAACCGTAATTTTTCACTCGATAACAAGGAGGAAGGGATGTGTAAGAAAAAAATTAACTGCCTTCAGTTCACAGTTCAGAAATCCATCATCTCCACCCGCCCATTCAGGACACGAGACGAGAGCAAGAAAGAGCTGAAGGAGGGGTGAAGGGAAGAAATTGCCGCGAGAAAAAAATCCTTCATCTCCCGAGTGAGGCGATGCTGGTACCTCCCAAACCGTGCAACACGGCGTGCATCATCGATTACATGCTCCCGAAAACAGAAATGAGTGCTATTCACCGCGGAAAGGACGCCTCCACCCCTCAATATCCTCCTCTCCCCACTCTCCCTTCACCCTACCTTCGCTTTCACGTACCTACTAAATCCCTGTGCCGGAGAAGGGATATACAATGGCTGGGAAGATTGGGAACTTCCTAATGAGAGGAAATGGGCAATTCATTAGCTTGCATGATTATCAACCACTGCGAGTATATGCGAAATGCCATCTTCTTTCGAATTGGCCTACTATAAATCACGTCGGTTCAATTGTTTCTCTGTTTGTTTTCCTCCTATTCCAGTGCTCCTCTTTTTTCTTGCTGTGTTCCCCATTCTCATCTTCTGTTCATTTCTGCCTTGTGTTCGATTTTTCCTCCCAAAATATTTGGAAACATATCACTTTGTTCCTGACGTCCTCACGTTCCTTCATGTTCTCCCAAGTTATTACCATTTCTCGCAGGTCTATTTCCACTTTCGCAAACTATTCATCGTTTGTATTTTTATCTAGGAAGTATTTCCAAATCCTGATGATTTATATCGACTCTTTTACTCTCGTCAAGTGCCCATAAATATAACTCTACTTTTCCGCGTGCAATGTACCCGTACATTTTTTTCCTAATACAGGTTCAGCTCGTGATTTTGTCATATCCTATATACTTAATTCTATCTGATTGGGCTTTAAAGTTTTTTCAAAAATGCGAAATATATCATTCCATGGGGCCATTCAAATAATGCGTTGAGTGATTTTGGGCACTAGGCATTTTTCCCCGTTTCCCCAAAATACCATGGCATGGCAACGCAGACATTTTGTCAAAAGCATATTGAATTTATCATGAAAACTGTAAAAAAACAGTGATTTGCACCAATATTTATGAAATAAAACTAGCCTAAGGTATACTTACATAAGATTTGTATCTTTCTTTTCATGCATAAGTTTATGGCATTGACCTACAATTTTTGATAATGCAGACGAAATTGCCAAACTTTTTTTTTCTTAAATATTACTTTTTGGAATTACTCATATTTTTAATAACTAAGAAGTTTCCACCTCATTTTCTTTGTACAAATATCCTTAAAATCACATCTACCTCCAGGTGATACGCATATTCCTCTTGAAAAACCCTGTGTATTGAGAAAATAAGCTGTTTATTTACCTACTCCTGCCAGATATTATCTTATAAAAGACACCATCTGGGAAATTTTTATCCAAAAGCCAGATGCCAATGTAAACCGTGAAACTCAGTGAGCATCTGGAAAATAGATCCGTGGGCTAACATTACTTGCATAGATATACATTTTTTTCACATCATAAAAAATACTAGGCGAGGATTCACTTGCAAACCTACTTCCGGCGATTACGCAACTTTAACAAAAAATCAGACCCGTCGTACAGTCACGTGACAACTATGATTATATTTTCACTAATCTTTTGAAATTTCATTCCACCAACTTCATCCGGGTTATTTAAAAAACATCTAGCTGTTCATTTCACGACTGTTACTTTCATTCTGCCAAGCCCGGTCCGGACGTTGATTATCATCATGGCGATATCTGATATGTTTCATTCAGTTCGGAATAGTTCCAGCATTGTTGCTCCATGCCACTTTCTCAGATTTGCAAGCCAGGAAATTCTACTATAACAAGAGGCTCGTCTTTTTTCAAACTTCCCTTGAAGAGTTAACTGAAGAAGTCGATATTTATCCTCGCGTCTCATTATTTGTCCAAGATATTGTAATTTACGCCACTTAATCTTCAGCATGGACCCAGGCTTGCAACCAATTCTGAGAGGGACTTCCTCTTTCGTCACATGGCCCACCCAAGAGATCCTGAAAAAGCGTCTGTAGAGTCGCATTTTAAAAGGCTTAGCTCGCACGAAAATTGAAGTGGTTTGAACGTGATTTTTCCAAAGCCAAAATAAAGACTACATTTGAATTTTATCTTTAAACTTAAACAGCTGTAAGAAGCATGATGTAAAAATATTGTATTTTTATTACCTTAATTCTCAAGTTTTTTAACTTAACACTCAGTTTTTTACATCATACGGTGAAAACGCCTTCACAACCGAAGAATTTATTTGTTTACGTATTTCAAAAGTATTCGAACTACATTCCGTTAAATTTCTGATGCGATCTATGCGTTAGAACTTTCTCGTTTTTAAAAAATAAATTCATTCTGGAGCGCATAGCCGTACCATATCCCACGGAAAATGGCGGGTATACTGAATTTTGCAAATATCTCGATAAACAGCGTATTAAACGGCTGATAATTTGGTATCTTTGGAAATGTGAGCTGTTTTTCTTTATGTGGGTAAATTCATTGAATGTCATGTAAAATGATGTCCAGCTCCGACGCCTGTCAAGTGTATGGCCGGATAATTCAGCGACAACCAATAATCATTTTGATGTATATATTTATTCATTTGTCTAAAATTGAATTTAATTATTTTTTATGGTTTGTTTGTGATCATGTATTCATCATATTGGATTGATTGTCATAGTGATATAAACAAAATAAGAAGGATTGTCAGGAGAGATGACATCTTGCAAGAAGGTTGATGCGTACGAGTTGAATTGAACTGTTGAATTATTATATTATGAATAATATTGAATGCAGAAAAATAAAAAGTGCAAAGGGATATAAGGAATTCTATTTTAATCGCTTTGGCACGATAGCTCAAATTTACATAAACCTAAAAAATACTCGAACGGATCAACTTACTGAACCAAACTGCATTTGAAAGTTGCCGCCCAAGACCAAAATATAAAAGATGACAAGCGTTTCGGGGAAGGAGCGATTGATGTGAGCCCACGAGATACCCATAGGCGATCCTGTGACAGAGACCCAGCGACATGCGGAAACCCATGGATCAGTTACCAAGGCGACGCGTAGGTCGCGACCCCTATAAGCGGTTCCACATGCATAAGGCACCCATCCTAAGGGATGGACGAAAAGTACCTCCCTATATACGTTTAGAGGGGGCGCGTGTGATATTAATAAAATGGCTGTGGATATTGTGGATCTTTAAGGCCACTCACTCTCTTAATGCCCTCCGAAGGCGAGGCTGACGGCATCACGTGTAAGGCACCCAAATGGAGGATGGTAGAACGACATCCCTCTATTCCTTTCCGAATGAAAGATACGTTGGATGATGGAAGATTTTGAGAATATTTTTATTTTATTTTTTCGATTTACGTTTTCCTGGTCCCTCAGGGTTTATTCGGGAGTGCGGGGTCACGTGACGGGGTGGGATACATGGTCGGAGCGCGTATGCTCACTTCATTACGCGCGTCATAAGAGAGGGGACCGAACAAATGAGCATCGGGGCCCGAAACGAATCGTAAAAAGGAGAGAAGGATGGATGGCCGGCGTGTTTATCTTCTTCCTTTCTCTCCCGTGTGTGCGTTAAAGAAAATATCGCGGGAATTGCTTTAGGGTTTCCTTCGTAAGGAAGGGAGACTCGGAAAGATTCCATTAAAATAACGAATAGGAGTGCGCGTGAGAGTGTTTGTAAAGGAGTATGTAGAGGAAGGAGAAGAAGACTTATTAGCGGTTGGATCTACATGAAAAAGTCTTGGGTCTTGGATAAGCCCTGGAGGTGAATCCTCATTCATTTACCACCTATATCCGACCAGATATTCTCTCTCTGCATACGGACGACAGGATCGTTGATTGAGAAGGGGAGAGGGGGGGGGTCTTGTAAGAGGATAAAAAATACCGTCTTACCCCTTGTGAATGTGCCGGTCAAAACGTTTCCATTCGCCAAAAAATACACCGGGAGAATTTTACCTCCACCACAAGAAAGAGGAAGGGAAGTCCATTTTTCACGCTCTCCCGACATGATTTGTTCGCCCGTAGGAAACACACTCCTTTGTTCGAAAAATTCGATGCAGTTCCTCTCCTCGACGAGGACCCCACACAAACACATTCTGGCGTGATAAAAAGAGGACATCCGACGGTAATGGTCGACACAAATTGATCGACTCGAAAGTGACGAAGAGCACGCGCAGGAAAAAGCATATAGTAAATGAAAATCACAAACTATATATCCCTTTGTTGTGTTGGATGCTCCAGTGATGGACATGAAAGCTAGAGGTGTGCTTCGTTGGTTTGGCTATATAGAGAGAGTAGATGAGATTCGAATGGTATATAGGTAAATTATAGTGGATAGAATGGAGTGAGAGGAAGGGGTAGACGTTGGAAATCATAGGTGAATATGCCAAGTTAATAAATGTTTTATTTGCCATTGAGAGAACATGGGTAGAGTATACAAATATAAATAAATATTTTGTGCAATATGCAAAATAATTTTTTTTGTAGCCATGACGAAGCCTAAATATAAATGCTAAATGTTGGTGAAAGAAAAATATAGTACTTTATTAATTAATGGAACAATAACCTTAGAATAAAAAACAATAATTATATGCAAATAAAAATGTTGCTACGTATACATATTTTTTAGAAAGGGCTAAAGGCGCCTCTTAGATCTAGACATCCTCGACTTCTTCAAGGTATTTCACAATGCCTTTGTCAACCCAGTTTATGCAACTGAATAACTATCTGCGGCGGTGCTTATTTCAATGCAAGTCACTCCGCCTTTTTCACGCAGTTAGAATTATTAGAAACGTCATCCTAGTTTTCCTTTGCACGCACTTCTCCTGAAATCAAGTCTACGGGAGTTGGCCACCTTATAGGTATCCTTACGGGTGCTCATCGGCGAAACAGCCGACCCTTCAAACAGTGAGTGAGTGGAGAAGATGCTTTTAATGCTTGATAAATTTAAGTCTTATGTTGAAATGGTGGCGCGTGAGCACGTCTGGAGGTGATGAGTCCATCGGTGTCCATCGCCTTCGTCAATATCTGCTCACCTGTGGAGGAAGGAGGGGAAAAATAATTGAGCTTGAGGAGTTCGGGGAAGAGGGGGTGGAGGGAAAAATTTATCATCGAAGATTGAAAAATTAAACCCCCTCGCTGCAACGGGCGTATATAAAAAGTCTGATAAAAAAGTTCCAGGACTAATATTTATATATTTTTATAAATAAAGTAAAAAAAGAAATGGCTTTTACAGACAAAACAATTTATGGTAACAAATATTATCATAAAATTTGATGAATTTGGCCTCATCAAAACGAAAAAGATTAAATCTTTCAAATTATATCAAAATATCTGGCAATCAGCATTATACTTTCCTAGATATTGTGCCGGTCCCACCTCGCGGGTAGGTTTTCTTCACTCCAAATGCACGGGCACGAGCGAGGTTAGCTGGTGAGGCCACACACACGTAATTATTTTTCTGACTTAGAGGCACTACACAAACCTGATTCCACCAACCCCCAAGACCAGATGCGGGATGGTGAGATTTCAGGCGACCAGCGCCTTTTAATTCGCCCTAGGTCCTGAAAATGAAGACAACGAGGAAGAATCGCGGAGAAAGGTGATGAAGCCCCCCCTTAAATGACAGCGTACCAGGCCGTATTCTGTTCGATTAACACACATTTATTCAATCAAATAACAATCACATCAAATAAACCTTGAAAAATATAATAATGCTCTATCAATTACGGTACTTTGAAGAAATAGCAATAATTAACCTTTGAAATTGAAATACTTTCGGACAATACACTGGATTCATGGCAATAATTTACACTGGAAATTGAAATACTTTTGGGACCATTCATTGAATCACTAGCAATCATTAACACTTGAAATTGAAATACTTTGGGACCATATATTGAATCACTAGCAATCATTAACACTTGAAATTGAAATACTTTGGGACGATACATTGAACCACTATCAATAATTTACAATGCTCACCTTCATTGATAGTTCACGGTGAAAAGTTACATAGACTTGTTTCCCTTCTTTCCATCGACATTTATGGAATCATGGAACACACCTCAACGCACTCATATCAACCTTCTGAGAGTTTCACACGGAAAATAAGGGACAGGGTCACTTTGCGAGAATAGCTTACGCGGTCCTTCGTGGGTAAGAATCAGATAATGAGAGTTCGCTGGCGGTACATGGCGTCCATAAGGCAGCGGCAGGAACCTCTCTCCGTAAGTTGGCTTACATGGCTGAAGGCCAAAACCAGAAGAAAATACTTCCTTGGTTCTTATATGTATTTCCTCTTCCAAAATCAGCAACCAGGCTATCTGAAGCAATTTTTTTCTCCTAGAGTAAACATGGCTAACGTTGCCACCCGAATGACTCCTGATTATTTGATTCCTCCTCTACATAGGACTACTACATACAACAAATCTTTCTGTGTGGCCGGGGCCAGGTTGTGGAATAGTGTTCCTATCGACATAAAAAAATCAAGTTCTGTATTTGTTTAAAAAAAAGATTTTTTTGTATCTATTCAACCAAGAAGGGTTTTAATTTAATAATTATGTAAAATCTCATTGAATTATTGTTATTATTGATCATGATAATGTAACTGCCTTATTAATCAATAATTTATCGAGCTCATACATATATGTAACTTTTTGTATGTTCTTAGTGGACGAAGACGTCCAAGAACAATAAACTTTTATTCTAATCTATTCTAAGTTGATCCTAATGACCCAGGAACAGGCGTCGTCCTTCGCAATGACTCTCCATTTTCCGTTCTCCCGGATAATCGTACTCTGGTCTGTGCGTCCAGTTTGCGTGTACACTGGTTTCTCTCTCCGAATAGTTGCACTTCTTAAGTCAATGCGTCCAGTCTGACTTTTCACCGTGGTCTCCTCTTCTTGAGCCAATGCTCCATCTTTTTGTGTTCCATTTCACACCCATAATTCCCTGCGCGAGAGTCGTCTGCTCTACCCACCGTCAGCAGTGACAGGGAGTGCCCTTTTCGAACTACATTGTTTCGTTCCACATATTCACTCAATCACATTACCATACACATACTTATTTTAACATAAATGAGCCTATCAGCTGTCATGTAATGGGGTCCATCACAATATTTGCCAAAAATACCGACAATGTTAGTATTTTTAGTAATACTTAGGAAATGTTACGAGCATGCACTCCAGAGAGGCTTTATTTTAAATATGAGAAATTTTGAACGCATAGATCTTGTCAGAAATTGAGAAAAGTGTAGTTTTTCAACTTTTTTTAGCAACAAAACAATTACTCAAAGCATTAATTTTTACAGAATCACAAAAAATCTTCGGTTGTGAAAACGTTTTCAGCGTACCATGTGAAAAAATTGAGTCAAGTTCAAATCTTTGACCTGTAGATCAAGTTAAGTACTGAGAAATGCAGTAATTTGAAACAAAGTTTTTGTGTCATTAATTTCATAATATTACTTTATTCTACTTATAAAATTTGAATATGATCTCTAGTATGTTCAGGGAAGTATCTCACTCAGACGAACTTAAATCATGCATCCCATTTGTTTGGAGTCTTTTAAGATCCAATGAATGGGACCTTTAATGACTCCAAACTTAATTTCGGTAAGCGGTTGATAACATTTGTAAAGTTCCTGTAAACGATTCACCCAGCTTCCCACAAAACTTATAGCTAATACCTTCCTCTTATGCATTTGTATCAGGCAATCTCCTCGGTGCGATAGTCTCCTTATTGGATCCACACCTCACAACTACGTAAAAATCACTATTTTTTATTCAAGGAACTTTCTCTTCTCATATCTTGCCTAATGGACAAGGTGGGTGATTAGAAGAGTCACCTGAGAAAACTTGAAAGGCCGTTGACCCTTTTGGATTCGGAGGTACGAATAACCTCCTCGGGAAATAAATTTTTCGAATTTGGTGAATCCTCGCGAGGCGAAACAGAAGAGGCTGTCTTACTTCTTTGTTTTCTTTCAATATTTTCTTCTGCTTTTAATCACTCCCGAAATTACGAAGCGGCAAATTGGACTATCCATCACTGAAAGCCTCTTTATTTATTTTCTAAGGCGTGGGTGACGTCATTTGGGATTCAGAATACCACCGGTCACCTAGCATTATTAATTGGTCATCTTTTACGTGATTTTCGGACCAAGTTGCGCGGGTGAAGTTTTGGCCATCTACTCAATTGTCGAGCTGGGCGCTGCCCTCACCCAAGGGAACAGATCACACCAATCATCCGGTGAATCAAATCTCGGCGTCAAGGCAACGTGTAAGCGGAAGCGTTGTGTTGGTCACGTGGCTAACTCCAGAGAAATGGGAAACGTGCATTACATTATTTCGTAATTTTTTGTGGTGTACAGTCAACAGCAAAAGTAAATGTCGGCTTCACTGCCTGCACCGCGACCCGGGCCGTTCATGAACCACGTTATGTTCGCATGAAAAAAGTGCTTTTGAAAAAAGACGCGCTTAGAAGATTCGGAGGTGTGAGGGGAGAGAAAGGGTGAAGAGTAGTAAGCGAACACAAGTGGAGAATGGAAATGTTTTGTACCGTGGTTCGAGCTCGGTCCGAGTCGCGGCGCTGGTAGAGATTCCCACATTTACTTTTGTTACCCACTGTGCATGGCAAAAAAATTCTAATAATCTGGAATAAATAATCCGTTTATATTTGTATCGACATCGTATATTAAAAATTGTCTTTGAAAGGCGAACACAAATCAAAATAGTCCCGTGAACCAAAATGGGATCTCCATTAACTGGTGTAACTGCACGCTATCGCCTCTCTTCTACCTACGTGTATTTCAGCGTGAAAAAATCGTATTAGGTCGAAGTCTTCCGTAAATAAAATTAAAACTGTAAATTTCGTGAAATTTCGATAAATTAGCTAAATTTTATGTGAAAATTCGTCGTATTACTAACAGCATAGCTTAAAGAAAAGAGTAGATTGCGGAAAAGTGAAATCTATATTTTTTCAATAAATTATACACCTATCATTGTCATCACGTGCAATTTATCCATAAATTTTATGAGTAATGTAGTACCTAGGTACTTTCTTTGGAAATAATCTCCATTGTATATTTTTCTAGTAAATCCCTGTGGCATGATACCGCGACAATACCACTACTAATACAACACCGATTCGGCGAGTTAACTACACAACTAATCCAGTCAATGTGGCTAATTTCGCATTCTTATGGCTTCAATATTTCCTGGTGCTATTGTACCGTATGGTTATATATGTTTTTTTTATTATTCTGTGGCGTGAATAAACTGTAGTTTGTAGTAATATTTTACTTGCTTGCCCTCTCACGGCACCAACGTGCACTGAGCTGCAAGTTTGCTTCCATTTTTGTCGGGACTCTACTACATGTGACTGTACTGTAACGTAACTACCTTAATTCACGAAGAAATCATGCGTGGTTAGAAATATATTTTGGAAAATTATCGAGAATCACGTAGTTGCAAGTTTACCATTCACTCACTTCACCGGCTTTTCCTGCTTACTTATACATTTCCGCTGGAAATGTAACTGGAAGGACGGCAATTATTGCGTGAATCACTGCCTTTTAACTTATATAAGATTTCAATGTTTGAGCCACCTATCAAGAACGCATATACATTCGTACTTTTAATATGAGCCGTTAAGAATATTTAAGTGGTGTAAGTCAGTGATTTTGCCATATATTATTTAGAAATGTTCTTCTACGTGTATTCTGTTTTTTGTGAGTGGGATGAGTCTAGCTTAAGCGTTTTTTACTATAAAATAGCTCTTGGTGTTTAATTTTTTATGTATATAACTTTAGGCCTAACTACCTAAAAATGAACAATTTTGACTTGCACCATTCTATTTCTTGACAGCACATATGGTGAATTACTAAAAGTTAATTCTTCCTACAGAAACAGGTGGATGCTTGGATCGCTCACTATTGGAAGAAATTTTTTCTCTAGATGCCTGTGAGCTAAGACTAAGGAAACAGCAGGTAAAGTCACACTGGAATATGGTATCGGTCACGTCCACAAACCAATTGCAAGATAATAATCGATGGAGCTCAGGAATGTGTCCGTTTTTCCGGGGAGGAAACTAAAAACCAATCGTGGAAAGCCTCGGCTTTTTAGGGAATATTTAAGTCCCTGTTCTCGTCCCAGAATTATGCTTTCTGACAACCACCACTCGTAGAAATCTTAAATACTTCCCGCCGTAAATGATAAAACTGATGTTGCCAGTCGTATCCAAGTTAACAGGGCACGCCAGCGGAGGAAATCCAATGTGAACCCGTGTTTATTTTATTAATCTGAAGCGGTTTGTCTACAGGTGTTACCTTCTCTTACCGTGGAGGACGTCCATTTGGAAAAGGGGAAAAACAAATTACTCATCACCTGGCCCCACCACGGTTAATACCCCGACCGTTCATCCACAGTTTTCTCGTTTTAAACACAGCCGTGACGATGGGGAATAACGTCAATTAATCCGCGACTTAGGGGAAACTAGGGACCTTTCCGAGAGATCTTGTGTGATAAAAAATATCAGCTGAATGTGCAGCCCCTATTATCCTTTTTTGAGAGAGGAAGGAAAGGTAGAACTCCCACAAATGATGAGCCATAAAAGAAATAGAGGCAGGGACCACCTCCGGCGACCGGCGAACCACAAAACAATCCACAGACGCACACTGAGTCACACCGTGCTCAGCCCAACAAACGGACTGACGTGTGAGTGACGGGCTTAAGGATTTGCCGGGGTGGGCGGCGCACGGTGCCTTCTGGGAGGGTTTAGGAGTGACGGATGTTGGGAGGTTGAAGGAGACAGAAAGAAATACACGGAATTAAAATGGATGGGTGGAAATTGCTGGGCGTTAACGAGAGAGAGATAAAACTAATATTGAGCGCTTTCCATTCGCTCTAGTGGGCTGCTCACTTCGCAACACAGCAGTGAACTTGCTTTCCATTCGTCTCAGACTCACGCATTTGGCAGTGCACTTCAAAGCATATCGGGAACAGAGTTGATGTGCGCGAGACAATAAAAGAACTTCGATAATCGCATATGCAGTTATTGCTTGCGTGTCATAACAATAATAATATATATATTGACTACAGCTCTACGCCAGTTATAGTCAATTTTTTGTCTAACTAGTCAAAAGCTCGTCAATATCCCCTCACCCTCCACTCGAGGTTTGAGTGGAATTTTATTTGAGAGAAAGCTTATTATTTTTTTTTTACTTTTGTTTGCGTTTATAGTGTTTATAATAATTAATTATATTAATAGATATTCCTAAATTGGTAATATTTATTAGAATTATTGTGGGAGTTATGTGAAGTTTTTCCTCCTCTTCTTCTTTTCCAGTTCTTCTTTCTTACTTTACAAATTAATTATTTTCACTCTTAGTTATACATATCGCTAAAGAGAACACGTATATGAAGTTTCACGCAAATTAGTACATGCAAGAAAATTGTTTCGACTACCTTAATTAGGCAACATGTTTCTCTACTAGGGGAACACGGAGAATTGCTGAGATAGCATTAAAGATATTGACCGCATGATTGGAGTTTATTAACCCATTAGTGCCCAGAGAAAAATATTTTTTACATTTTCGTCTAATTTTAAAATGCGTCTCTACTAAGATACCTCAGAAAAATATTTCCAAAATTATTAAAAAAAAGCAAAATAACATTTTCTCGCACAAAACTCAAGTAACTATTGGTAAGTTAATGCGTCACTTGCTACATTCATCTGAAATATCCTACTTCATAACAATTACGGTGTATTGATTATAATAGTGGTCTCAAAATACAAGATTTAAAACAGTCGGATACAATTTGGTAGTTATATCTTATATCACTATATGATTAAGTGAAGGGCAAAGATCCAAAATACTGAAAAATGAAAAATTACTAAATGCGGCGTAGGAATTATTTTTTACAAAAAGGTTTAAACTGTAGCTAATTATGCTACCATTTTTGCATTAATAGGTAAATGAATGTGAAAAGGGAAAAAGTAAGAAAATCGGAACGTGTCACAACAACTTCCTGAATGTATTTCAATGTAAAATAATTTTCCTTAGTACATGGTATATGTAACTGACTTTCTTCAAAAAAAACTTCAACAAAGAGCACAATAAACAACTACGAACTAACAATTTCTTTAATTCGTATTCTTGTCACCGGAAAGTAGCATTGTTAGGAAATGTGGCTAAAATGGTATTACAATTTACGGTTGTAATTACACCCACCCACGAGAAGTAAACATACGTTCCATAGCCATCACGCCATTTCCTTTTGGGGTAAGCAAAATCAAAGAATGTACGATAGTCATTGCCGTTCGCCCTAGACAATTTGCCACCTGTTTATAATTTCCCCCTTTATGCCCTATACTCGCCTATTTCTTTCACTTCTGCTGCATTCATGCAGTGCTTCATACAAGCTTTCCTACTTTTTAAGACTCCTAATATTACTCCTCTTTAGAGTCTCACACTCGACCCTCCTGCACTGTCTACCACAACGAACACAACATACAAGATAGGTTACGAACTCCTCGAATGTCCACGCATACAGTTTTTCTTCAGGCTTTGCAGTTTTCTTATAAAATAAGTTTAATGTTTTTCACACCCGTTGAATTTCAACGGGTACCTTCCGCTCGCTATATTAAAAAGCCCTCAGGGCCCCCAAAGGCCCCCGAAGGTCACCCCTGGTGGTCCATGCTAAGCATTGGGTTCGGTGCAGTGGTTTCATTTTTTGCTTTTTAAAAGTACTTTCACTCAAGATATAGGGCTGAGATTTTTTTTATCGGATGGCTGAATAAAGGAAGTTTCTAATTTTATCAATCGATTTGCTTCTATGCTCCGTATTTGTCTGAATTTCATGTTTTCAGACAAATACGGAGAACAATGACTTTCGCCGTCAACTTCTTCCTCTCACATCATTCACTTTCTTCACATCATTCTACTATCAATTATCTGTTTATTATTCAACTCTTCTCCATTTTCTTAGCAAGGCCAAACCATTGAAGCAAACACATGTCATATATGTCCATTACTAGAGCATCCATCCCACATTCGATTAAGATGGAAGAAGGGACTGTAACAGCCTCAATCTCGCCCAAATAAAGTTGGATTATTATTATTATTATTTCCTATTCATCACTCGCCCTATCCATCCAAATTGAGCCGCAGACATTTCTCAGGTACCCATTCCCACTACATTTAGCCTATTCTTATGCCTATCCTGACATACCAAGGTTTCAGTGCCGTATAATAAAGTCGGGAGGAGAACACTTTTGAATGTACATAATCCCTATGAACCCTCATCGTTTGCCTTTTCGGCCATCCTTGCCATTCTTTGCCATCTTTACCGGCCTCGGTGGTGGCGGGGTAAAGTCCTCGCTTGCTAACCGAACGGTCGCGGGTTCAAGTCCCGCCTGGGTGGGTTTTCTTCCACTCAGGGCATGGGCGTAAATGTATGAGGATTAAATTTATAAGAGGGCATAGCCCAAAGAAAAAGAAATTCACCATCATTATTAAGTATTATCCTCGTAAACCTCGGAGCTAAGAGACAAATTGTAGATTAAAATTAATTTCCTGATTGGAATGACTCCATAATGTTGAGAGGATCTTTCTGAAACCCTTAAGTATTCCTAAAATTAATGTGAGGTTGAATAAATCGTAATCAACTTAGTAGTTCTTTATTGGTGGCGGCCAAATTAACTTTTGGCCACACTTATTAAATAGATTGGGCCGGCACTGCTTATAAATTGGAATCAGAAAGTTAATACAGGGTAGTAAGCCGTTGGCGGTGGATTTTTATCCCCAGAAATAGTCTCGAATGAGTTCGTAGGCGGGGATATTTTTTGAATGGACATTAGGAGGCGTGTCGCCCAGAATATCACAAGAATAGAGTTGATTACGACTTGTCGTGGAGTTTGATGTCGGAGTTGGCGTCACAAAGCGAAGGAAGGAAGGTCCGGATGAATGGATGGCCGTGGAGTATCCTTACCACGGGTGAGTGGCAGAGGGTGGAAAGGAGGAGGATAGGCGTTGAGTCCGGACGTCAGTCTGAAGGCGGAGAATGAAGTGTGCCCAAAGCCTCTTTCGCTGCAGCAGCAGGTGAGGGCGACGCCGCGGTGGCTGACGGGTGCGGAAGGAAGGCGGCGTCAGGTGCTCCCGCCTACAGCCAGAGCGTCGCCTTAGCGGTAGAGAGCAGACTACCGTAGTTTATCACTTATTTGGATAGATCTTCGGTTAAGGAAAATCCGTAGGAATTGAGCATAGTCACCAGTGACTTAGCACGGGGATCCATGGGATCCCCCGCCCGCCGCAATGTTTAATAAATTTTGAATTTATTAAAATATAAAAGTGCCCTAAAAGGAGAAACTCAATTTTTTTGTTAGCAAAGTATATTGAATTCATTTATTATTCAGTTTGAACAACTTTTGCAACAAATGTCTCTGTTTTAAAAAAATAAAAAAACAGTTTTACATCATTTCAGAAGTTTGCAGAGCTGAAGTCTAAAAATATCGGATGCCACACCGCAGTCGCAATAGCATTCTTTTTGAAACATTTTCACCCCTCCCACTTCGCTTATTGTCAACATGGACCCTCTCCCCCTAAATCCTGGCTACGTCACGACAGCCATGTAACCACAGCGTGGGGATGATAATTTCTGTTAAAACAAGTTTCAGTAGCATAAAGGGGCCTATCAAATCTCGATTTTATCAATCATCCTCTGATTTGCTACTGACTCGTCAATTTCCTACAGCTTTTTCTTCCACCATTCCACGGTTTTCTTTAAACTTTCCTGCTCAAAAATATTAGTTTTTCCTGCAAAACGTTCTCACTTAGTACCTTATACTTTTAGCTACCTCTTATGCTATCCAAAATTGTGATTCTCCTCCTTCCTCTACCGTGTTTACTCAGTATTATCTTCTCTGTAAAGAGGCCATTAAGTATTAGATAAGGTGATTTTGGCCACTTTTTAACAACCCCACTTCTCTCTTGTAAGGCAACGTAAGATTCCATGATCCCCCCACAAGCCTTCGCTCCCAATCTGATGTAAGTTGTCATACATTTTTGGAACCACGCACTTATATTTAAAAAATCATGGGCGATTCCATGTGCAAATGCAGCAAAAATAACCTCATCTCATCCAGTTGTTAATTTTGTATATAATCCCTATATAGGGCATGAAGAGAAGCTAAGGAATATAAATTTTTATTTGGATATCGATAACGTTTTTCAAGATTAAGCGATCCACAGTTTGCGCGACAGTCAAAACACGTGAACTTTAAAAATGTCATTTCATCAAACTAATGCGCACAATTAATTGATAATTCGTTTTTGTGTAGTTTACGGCGCCATGGCGGTAATCATAAAAAGTAAAATTTTTCTTCCGAAAATTATTTTAAAGAGAGGTTGAAATGTGATCTCAGAAATGACTAAAATCTTTCGTTAGATGGTCTCGGACTCCCTCGCACTCCTTAAAACTGATTACGTAACAAATTATCAACCCCCCTCTCCCTACAAAACGTCTTAATTAATACTTGAACAGCTCCTTACCTCCATCAACGGTCGGTTCCCTCTCAATAGTTTCTAAGTAGAATTTTTCAGCCTCGGCCTCCAACTTACACTCATTCCTCGGCCTCCAACTTACACTCATTCCTCATCACCGCCACCTCTACCTTCGTTTGTCATCCTCTCTATCCAGTGTCCTTTCTCAATTCTGCTTCACACCTGATTTCAAAATCATTTAGACTCCGCTTGTTCTCGCAATGATCGATTTTCGAGCCGCACACTACATGGACCAACAGAAGAGAACAGAGGATTGTGCCGGAGGTGGATGCTGAAGATCAAATGGAAGGAAAGGGTCAGAAACTAGGACGTGTACAGAAGGATAGTAGAGGAGAAAATCATTTGAGGCACTGCCAGGAAGACAACCACCACCACAGTTTGGATAGGCTACACTTAAATACCTACACTTTGAATCCCCAAATGAGCGTAATAGAATGGACATTAGAATATTATGCCCCAGATGGAACACCCGAGGGTAAAATTCAATGGCCCAGCATAAACGGGGCAACGAAAAGAAGAGATACAAGAGCGTAAAGTAGTTTGTAGGGGCAGGATAGAATGGAGGGCCTTCAATCAACTTTAGGAGTATACACTAAAGAGGGTGTAATACGCCATGACAAAATCATTTGACTTGACCAGAGTTCGAACTTCGATACTCCAATATCTGGTCAGGTGTGTTAGCCAGTTTTACTACCAAGCCATTTTCTATTCCATGAGCATTTCAGCGGGGATTTATGTGAAATAGGTGTTCTCATCTCCAGTCCACATTGTAGCACAGGGGATTTGGTAGTTATTAATTGTCGAAGCTCGCTGTCGAAGAGGAAATTCACCCTGAATAGAGTATTTGCGTAAGTGAGGTATTTTGTTGAAATTTATTATAGCGAGTAGTGTTTGGTTTCGAAATTCCACGTACGAAATACCAAGGTATAATTCCAACTAATTAATTTAATAAATAGATTTTAATATGCATTGTTTTAGCATCGAAATTGCCTAGGTCTAAACGCCCAACCATTGGTTCTTCGTAGTGTGACGTTATCTCCCATATTAGCAGAAGCGAAATAGCCTAGCTGTGCGTTGAGAGTGAAATAGTATTTGCCTTTTCGAAGTTATTTCGATATTTGCTAATTAATAGCTAAAGTTTCGTCCGCACGCTAAGACTACACAGTCACACAATCCTCAAATCAACAAATGGTCGACTATGGGAGACGACGCAGAGCCTACAAAACATGGCGGACAAGTGTTTCGGCGCAATAATAATTTATTAGATTTTATTAGCTTATAAAAAATTAACGAAAAACCTCTCGAGCGTCAGAATGAAAATTTAGTGTCTGAAATATCGATAGATATTTTAGATGTCACTTCCCAAAAGTGTGCAAATGCTCTATTAAGATGGCGTGGTGGTGTAACTGGTTTACATATCTGACCAGATATTGAAGAATGCAGGCAATTGGGAGATCCCATTTCGAATCCTGGTCATGTCAAGTCACCCTCTTTGATGTTTTTCTTTGCACCCGTTCGCGTGACTGTGTATCAACTACCACATCATTTTTGTAACCGCAATGATAAGAAGTCTAAGGAATGATGATGTTACATTAGATTTTACAAAATAATTATTAACATTTTTACGGGTAGGTGACTAACAGCGGAAGCAATTGGTGCAGCTGGAGATGGTATTGGAAATTGATAAGGGAATAAATATTTGGGGATTGGAGGATTGTATTGATTGGATTACCCGGAGTCCGAATCAACTAGATCTATATGAAAAGCACAAAGGGGTACACAGGTTTACGTCCATTCAACGGAGGGAACGTTACCCGTATGTATAGAGCTATTCACCACGCACGCCGGTACTCAAGCAGATATCGAAATTTTGCTGAAATATCTGCGCCACTGCTGGAAATAGAACCAAAAGCCCATGGGTCGGTAGTCATTACTCATTAAACAAAGCCAATACACATAAAAATCACCATTTTTTTCAGAATTTAAACATGTAGAACACTCATTTTGGTGAAACTGTGAGTAACTGAAGGCCGTGGCAGATGGGATGACGTTGGGTAGGCGGGGAGTGGGAAAGAAAAGAAAATAGGCTTCATTGATGGGATGAAGGGTGGTAGGACGCATGCCGAGATGAAGAAAGAAAGTAATCGTGTAGGGAAATAGAGGAATGCGCCTCTCTAAGTTTTATAAAACATTATTCCGTTCCATCTAAACCTAACTCAACCGATAGTTCACCTCTTATAAATGACAATGAAATTCATTAGGCTAACGCAAAAGTAAATATCTTTGCGTGTGACCAGTGCCGGTCCAAGGCGTAGGCAACGTGAGCAAAAGCCACAGACTTGGGATAAATCAGTCTGCGACTTATTAATGAATGTGGTAATGGAACAGAAAGTATGAATATCGGAAAATGATACTAGCACCCGGCATGAATTTCCATCCAAATTAACTTCTTAAGTTTATCGTAAATTTGACTTGCACAAAACTTACTTAAAGAGCGCAGTGAAACCTAAGGACTACTAATTTCCTTCATTAATATTTTTGCCACAAACCCTATGGAAGGAACTGTGGCTGAAATTGCAATAAATTTTACGGTTGATATTTCACCCAAACATAATACGTTGATATATGTAAATAATCCCCATATACACGTTCACACTAAAAAAATAAACCCTTTGCTACGAGCGGCCAAATGTTTCTCACACCTTTGAAATAGCTTGGGCTAGCACTGCATGCGACCATGTCTAATCTCAAATTGTCGAGGTTTTTTTTTCGTGTAATGGGCAAAGGGGAAGATTTACCGAAAATTCTTGACGCTGAAAGTGGCGCACTGGCATACGCGCTGTGTGATAGTGGCATTTGAATTCTTTCCCCAATTGGAAGCTTCTGTGAATACTTCCGCCAGATTCTGCGAGTTAGTGTTACCTTCCGGTTTAATCATTAACGGCAGGACGTAAAAGAAAGCTCCTTAACTCAATCCGTGAGTGGAGAAACCTTCACAGATGCTCTTTCTTTTCAAAACTCGTGTGAGTTTTCTCATGAGCCGGCCATCTCTCGATGATTTTGGTAAAGGAAAAATCCTTTGCGCTCTAGGAAAGAAAAACAATGAGCACTTAATCACGGGTACTTGAATGGCGTCGGTAGCACTTGCACCATTTTTCATTTTTTTGACATTTTTTCTCAGCGCTTGCTCTCATGAGAATATTTGATTGAATGTTTTCCTCGAAATTCAATACGCCCCCCCGACCAAAGGTTATGAGTTACAGTCTCGCCTACTTTAGAGTTACCAGATTTATTGATATAAATGTATGAAAAATATTGAAAATCAGGAAAAAGTAGGAAACTGTTCCATGAAGAGGAGCAGTAGGAAAACCGGGGTATTTCACAAAATGACGCAGGTGAAAACTTCCGTGTTCCTTAAAATAGATAATAAAAAAAAAGAGAGAGGCACTCCGGGAGTGCCGACAGAAGTGAAAACTTGAAATAACGTGAGCATTTTTTAATGTAGGGAATAATTTCTAATAAAGTGTTTTATTAATCAGTAGAAAGTAGTTACATGTATATAATAAATTAAATATTCTTTTATTGCGCTATTGCACACAATTATTTTACATAAAAATTGTACACTTCAGAATAATCAACTTTCATCCATTATTTCAACAACTCTTTCATCATCACCGCCATCATCATCGGCAATATCTAAAACTGATACAATAGGCTTATGGTAACTAAAGTAAGAAACGAATAATTTTGATTCGAATTTTCTGAAATGTCTTGTAAATACTGCATCAATAGTAGTTTTATATTTCGTTGTGCCAAGATTGCGATCATTAGACATCGTTAAAGCAAACTCACTATTTAAAAATTCAATCAATGGTAGATTTTTATCGTCTGCAAAGTTTATGTTTATGTATATATGAATAAGCTACTCAAATTGAACGTATTAAAAGAAATTGAGTTATATTGTACTAACCTTCACTATTCTTGTATCGAGTACACTCTCCTGCACGAGTATGGACTATTATATTATCTGGCACAATATTTGTAGCAACCCAAATTGAATGAACTAAACCGTACATTAGATATATATAATGTAATATGAATAAAATTATAATATAGTTTATTTGACGGCGACGGTGACGCGAGTCCAATGGTTTTTACCCATCCACAAGTACTGTGTATATAGCGAGTTTACTGTGTATATACATAATATACAATTATATATATTTAGCAGCAGTGACGGTGACGGTGACGCGAGTCCAATGGCTTTTACCCATCCAAAAAAGTGTATATACAGAATATACAATTACACATATATTTAGTAGCGGTGATGGTGACGGTGACGGTGATGCGAGTCCAATGGTTTGTACCCATCCACAAGTACTGTGTATGTAGCGAGTATACTGTGTATATACAGAATATACATAATTATACATATATGTAGTAGCGGTGACGGTGACGCGAGTCCAATGTCTTTTACCCATCTACAAAAGTGCTCAACGCGACATAAGAGGTTTTCACTTCAATAATAGATGCACTGCATCATGATGATGCAGTGCATCGAAACCCGGGTTGAATAAATGTTTATCTGTGGAAAATTGCATCTTCTAAGTTCTTATGTTCAAATTCCACAACATCTCGAGTGATACTTCCCTTTTTGTTCTAACGCATTGCTCGTTTATTACAACTCTTCCGCTCCTTATAGCAAAAAAGTGTAGTTTGGTGTATTGAACTACCTTTACTGATGATCTCTTTAATTAATTTTACATAATGTACATATTGTCAGCACCTATCAACCTTAACATATATTTTGGATATAATTTTCAATTTTCAACTATATAAATGCAGGAATACATTTTCCATCCGGAGCTTTGCATAGCCTATTTATGCTCAGATTTTTTCTTTTCAATTGCGTCTTTATTTTGATGTCAATCTACTATACTAGTTAGTTTTAAGGCGCCTAAGGCACTTATAGATGAGTTTCATGCTGTGTTTGCTAAATTATTGAAATTCTTTATTTGAGGTACGCAAATTTTCCTTTCCAAAACGCCCTGAGGTAAATATAAAGGCGTTTTAAAATTTAAGTGACTGTGACTCCATATAACTTGCTTTGCTCCTCGGAATTAATGAGCCTATCACTTGAGAGAATAAGAAATTGCATGAAAATATGCTTGATGTAAGTTACCATGAAGTCATCAAAAATGTAGTTTACGAAGAATTTTCTGACGTTTAGATATTAGATATTGTATGATTTTATGTTTTCCCGGCGAATGATGCTGATGAGTTGTTCTCGGGTTTCCCACTGGGTTAGGCTTTCCATGATTGCCGACGTTTCGGCAGGAGACTTTCCTGCCATTTTAAAGGCTGTGGATGCGGACGGTCTTGGTGTTCCAGTCTTTATACTCTGTTCCTCCCACGGTGGTCTCCGTTCATTGGCTATTCGTTCCCGCCAATATTATGGTTTCCCGCCTTTTTCAAGATAGGGTTCCAGGTACAGCTGAGACGAAAACCCTGATCCCTGTTGAGATTGTTGGCCGTAAGCCGGATCACAATGGCCTCTTTAGTAATTCAATCCCAGTATCCTCTGGTTCTCCCCAGAATGGTGGTTTCCACCCGATGGATGGAGTGATTTCCTTCTAAGCTGTGTTCCGCCACAGCAGATTTTTCCATCTGGCCATAAAGAACATCGACGCCTCTTCAGACTCGGAAGATATCTAGGATCCTGGGGAGACATAAGATCAAAACGATCCATGTCCCTCCCGGCAAACTACGGAATCACCTAGTAAAGACAAAGGATCCAATTGGCCTCAACTATACCCGAAATTTACCGCATACCTTGCGAGTGTGGCAAGGTCTATATTGGCAAAACAGGGAGCTATAGAAAAAAGTTAAAAGAACATCGACGCCACTTCAGACTCAGCCAGATGGAGAAATCCGCTGTGGTAGAACACAGCTTAGAAGAAAATCGCTCCATTCAATGGGAGGAAACCACCATTCTGGGGAGAACCAAAGTATACTGGGATTGAATTACTAAAGAGGCCATTGTGATCCAACTCACGACCAACAATCTCAACAGGGATCAGGGATTTCGTCTTAGCTGTACCTGGAACCCTATCTTGAAAAAGGAGGGAAACCATAATATTGGCAGGAACGGATAGCCAATGAATGGAGACCACGGTGGGAGGAACAGAGTATAAAGACTGGAACATCAAGACCGTCCGCATCCACAGCCTTGAAAATGGCAGGAAAGTCTCCTGCCGAAACGTCGGCAATCATGGAAAGCCTAACCCGGTGGGAAACCCGAGAACAACTCATCAATATTAGATATTGTTTTCAATAGTTATCTATATTGTTTCATTAAAAATGAGGCCACACATTAATTTATATTTCATTATTTACTTTAGTTATTACTTTTTTACTATTTCGCCAATAATAATTTAGCTTGTTTCAGCAGGCTTTTGAACTTGTCTTATAAATAATTAAATAGTAAATTAGTATAAAAATAGTTCTCAAAATGAACTTGAAACAGATATGTTGTCATGCGTTATGGTCAATACGCTCGGTGAATAGGGCTATCAAATATGTGCCCAATGGGTTTAATCTGACCCAATCAGGATTATACTTCAATATTATAACTCGTTTAAAAGTTGTGCGACAAATTACTGATTATAAATTTTATCTGACTTTATCTCAAACAAATAGCAGATATAAGGAAAAATTCTTTCATATATAACATTGAATAATTATTAATTCAACCAGTGACACGACTGTGTCCAAATTGTGTATTATTAATAAAGCCATGTGAAAAGCAGAAATATAGCAGGGTAGGTACAGCAGAAAATTGCCGAAGAATTAAATTTTTATAATTTTAAAATTAAGTAACTATTTTCCAAGTTGTAATTTTTGTCAAGATGGATCGCTAACTGCCCATTGTTCGTGAAGAGTTATAAAGAAGACATTCTGGAAATAAAACCAGACGTTTGGTAAGCTTATCATAATGCTTGGCCAAATATCTATTGTCGTGGACTTTAGACGAATGTTGTAAAGTTAAACTTGGTGTTGAAATCCATTTTTTTAATGGTTATCCCTGAAGTATTCTTCTACGACAAATGCCGATTTTGATTTGCAAATTCGTCGGGCCTCATTCATGACTGAGCGAAAATAAGTAAATTTTTGGCGGTTGACTAACGGTGGGAAACGTACAGCCATTGTTTCTTTTCGTGGCTTGATAGAAGAAAAAATGGAAGATAATGCTTTTTCGAGCGTCTCGCTCCTTGACTACCGATAGAGGGACACCATGCGAATGGAGGCGAGGGAGATGGAGCCGGGGGAAAAAACATCCCGCCTTGTTAAGATGGGCGTCACGTAGACACAGTCAATCTTCAAGAGGGAATCTTGAGAAGCAATTCGGGAGGGAGGGAAGGCCCATCGGATGACTCGTGACATCCTCAAAGGAATCTCCCATATCTTCTTCGACGTGGGCTGTTAGAGAAATCAATCAAGGTTGCCATTCAGATAAATCAATTGCACATGTACGTGATTGGTTGGGTGCAATAATAGCCGGTGAACAAGGTGTATAGCGTTACCAATTAATCACTAGGAGATCCTATGGTTTTAAGAAAAAATGTATTTACCAATCGTTTTACTGCTGAACCGGTACCGTTTAATTAGTCAGTATGTAGTTTACACCTAGTGCAAATGGTTATTATCAGTAGAAATGATATAGAGAATAAATCCTTATGTATAATCCTTATCTACAGGCGCAGATTCGCTATCTCCCCACACGATTTTACTCTTCATTACAGGATGAATCCTACCCCTTTAATCCTGTCCATTAATTTTTTTCTGTTTATTTTGCTTCTTCCCCTTCCCCAATTGTTACCCAACATCCTTTCATCTACCTCCCTCTACCACAGACTTCAGCATCTCTTCGCCCCTCCTTACCTACTCTGGCCACCTATTCTGCCTCCACCTAATCTCATCCAAAAGTTTCCTCTCCTCACCCGCCATGCCATGCACTTCATCGTTTGTCTATCTTTCCAACCTCCTCACTTTCTCCATTCATCTTTGCACCCACATATCAAACGCCTTCTCCCCATTTTCGTCCTACTTCCTATTAATATTTTTGAGTGAATGCCATTCAAATTATGCATTTAGTTCTCGGTTGCTTTGAGCGTTTATCGTTAACTTGAACTACAGGTCCCCCCTTGCAATTAAAGACGAGCGATTATTTGAACACCAAAATTAGGATTTAGAAAATACAATTGTCAAATTCAAACATTCATTTTTGACGACTGGATTCGCACATGCGTAGTGTGAATCAAACGTAGGTAGGTCAGCCTAGTTGGAATATCAGTAGGTCGGTCCCTAGCAAACAATTTCATCCAATTATCCTAATGTCGGGTGTGGATAGTGAAAGGGGAGCAGAAGAGGGACACGCGTTTAACCCCTGACCAAAATGATATTGGCATGACACGCTGTTGTAAACCTGGCATGTGATCACTTGAGACGTAGCTAAGGCAAACCCATTGAATGGAGAGCTTATTTTTGACGCCTTTGAGCCCGAAGTCACGGTAAGCGTAAGATTAAGCTATATGCAGTAGAAACGGGGCAGCTGAGAAGTCTTTGCATCAGAGGTACGATGGATAGGGTTAGGAATGTGTGGGTGATAGAAGGATTTGGGTTGGATGCTTCAGTGATGGACATATATGAAGGTAGTGTAATAATTTATCGAAGGTTGGTCAAAAATCAAAATAGTTATTCCTACTCGACGTTTCGGGATTTAATTACTTCCATATTCAGGGCTGCAAACACGATACAGAACGTCGACAATGAAACCATCATGGCCAAGGCCTGCCACTATGGAAACTGGAGGGATACGGAACGAAACGATATTATGACAAAATACAGGTGATATTGATAGATTACCAGTCTACGGTACCCCGATAAGCTGTAAAGGAGTCAAATCGTTTGGAACACATTAAAATTGTCACAAGCTACTGAAAAAAACTAAAACGCATCAATGCTTCACGACTTTAAGTTCGATTCTTAGAGACTGTTCTGTTAAAGGTTCCCCACCGCGAAACAATACGTAGACACACTGTGATCAACCTAAAGGTTGCTTTGAATCCAATTGTGTTAAGTAATAAATGAACATGAGGAAGTAACAAACGTTTCTTCGAACTTTCTAAAAATAAAATGTATGCATTATGTAATTCAACTATCTTTCTCGTTTAAAAAACATTATAAACTGAAAAAAATTCAAAATTTAAAGATTTTTCTTTTGTGATTACCGTTGTACTCGCCGATATTTCAGGTATTTCCCTGACAGACGGGAAACTCACAGCATTATTTTAAACGGCGTGACTAGATCTCTCTAGATGAGTGAGAAATACATAGCTGAGACTTGAATTATGAAAAGAAAAAAGAAAACTTGTCCTATCTTCGCCTCAGTTTTGCACGCGGCCTTCGAAAACCTGTGCATTCAAGGGGTTAGAGATTGGATGGGGGGCCCAATAAAAATTCAGGCAATAAAAGCCGGACTCCGTTCCAGTCTAATTGAAACTGATTTTATTCGCCAACGCCTTCGACAAGTTTCCCAATTTTTCCTTGATGCTCCTTTTCTGGCTTCCTCAGCAGTAAGACGATCCCTCTCGCCCACGTCCTGTTTAAATTCGAATTACTGCAGCGGGGCGAAACCACGTGGGCGCCACGCCCATCTCCGTCCCATGCACCAATTTCATCCCCCCCCTCCCCCCTCATCGTTCCACGGTCAGCTTCAGGAACTAATGGTTCGTGAGGCTCGTAACCGCATCTTCTTCTATTTTTTTTAACTGGAGGATGGGATTCAATTTCATCTTTCCTTTTGCGATAGTTCTGGTTGGAAGGTCTTGCAGACTTGGAAATGAATTTATTTCCTCCTGTTTTCTTCATCTCGTTGAATTTACTGGTAGCGAAGCGTGGTGTCTATTGGGCGCATGGCCCATTTTCAGTGGATCAATCCGTTGCTATGATTCGCATGGGGGAGTAAAGCAGTCTCTGCAAGTGACAACCAGGGAATTTCAAGGCCGCAAAAGTTCACTGCTGGCTTCAAAATATTGAATCTGCTATTTACACCAACTATTAATCTCACTACGGCTCTTAATACAAATGTTTAGCTTGGCTTCTCCGGTGGGTTGCGAATAATATCGGCACCAATTACGATTTGACTGTTAATGATATGTTTCAGATATTTATTACACTGACAAGTTACTTCTGCAAGTAGGCGTGGCTAATTTTCCGGGGTGTTCTCCGCGTCGATACATCTTCGCACGACAGTTTTTTCGGCATTTCATCAGGCGTCTTCAGGTATGAAGTGCACCGCTATTCCACCACTTCGCGGAAGCCTTCATCAATATTTACTTCCGCAAGTCTCTTCTGCTAGAGCTTTCCGAAGATTTAATTCTAACGAAATGTTTTTCACGAGTTAGTGCATTGGTTGCTGTTTACATTGGCAACAATAAGCTTCTTGAGCCATATATTTTACGGCCATTGGAGAAATTTCTTATTTGGTTAAGCAATACGCTTCTGTAAACGACTGGCCGAAACTTTTAAAATTCCTATAAACGGACTTTCTGAGCCATTTACAGATACAATTTACGTCGAAAGTCGCTTGCTGCAAGTAACTTGCGCAATAAGCTTGCTAGTTTATACCCACCTTTATTCCAATGGCACTCATGACCCAAGGAAACTGATGAATACAGCAGAATTACTGCGAGAATTTAGTTGGGATATTTTTCACCCCAACTTCACCATGTGTGGTTATTAACTGCTACATGGAACATACATTTTGCACGTCATTTTGGGAGGATCCATTTAATTCTATGCAAGCAATGTAATTTTTCTTCCCCCGGTGATATTTCACCGGATATATCTTCTAGTATCGAATAAAAGACCCCAAATGCGATGCTTCCGTTCAGTGTACAATTTTATGGGCCACAGTGGGTCGGTTCCTACTTAATGACCTAGTATGTTACAACTTAGGGAGTGACAAACTTAGAGTCCATTTTATAGTGCTGAACAAATAAAATGTGAGGCCACAGACAAGTCGTACCTATAAAATTAATTTTTTTGGGTCTTCCCCTTGAATCCGTGAACAAATTCCTTTTTCAGCGGAAACTTTTCCATCGCCATGGGAACCGAAAGCAACCATGGACCGTGAGTAGAGCTGTTGGAGGATGATGATGAGATTCGGGACCGAATGTTTTTTTTTTTGGCTGACAGGATTCAATTTCTGCTTCCATTTTTTTCACGGTAGTTTTCGTGAGTGACCGCAAGAGGCGCACGTAAGATTCTTTTCACGCTCTTCTTTTCTCTTTTGCTTAGTCAAGAGATGGCGGAACGTGCGTCTCGAAAAATATTTGGCCTAGCCAATGGGTTTTAGCTAACCTCCCCCAGTAAAAAAAATGAAGGTATAAAAGTAACGGGCTAATTTTGAAATGGTGGTTTGGTGAAGGAAGTAGTAGATGTGACAGCTTAGTGAATCACTGTGAAAGAAGGGATTGGATGACATATTTGAGTGATTAATAGCTGGCGTGAAGGTGCATAAGAAGCCAGGAGCAAAAACAAAACATATCTATCCATAAGAGTTAAGAAATCATGATTTAAGGCATCCGTTCCGTATGTGTTTCAAAAACATAAAACTAATTTATTTGTTTCATAAACTGTCTCATAACTTAATGAGGCCAGAAAAATGGAATTCAATACTTTATTTTTCATAAATATCCAAGATCGCGGATACGTAATAAACCTGTAGTAGGCTTATTTACGTGATAAAAGAATTACGTGGCAAATAACGAGTTCTATTCCTCGTGCCGTCTTTTAATCATGTGGATTATTAATTTTGTTAATATGAAAAACGTATTCGTTTAAGTAATGTTTATTGATCCAGAAGCATTGCTTTCTACAGGCTGCATTTATGCTAATTATATTTAACATACCATGGAGGTGTCATAGAAGGATACCTGACACCATTGCTCATCTCTGGCTATGTTTACTCAAGCTTAGCATAATTTTGTCTTTTTTAGTACAAATTAAGCTTTAGTCGACAAAATAACTAAAGCCTCGCAACAAGTAGAAACAAGATTGGAAATACATGTACATGAACTTATAATAATCAAGCACAAATATTTGTTCAACACAAGTATGCGTTTACTTCACCTTTTTGTGAAAATCATTTTTGTATCTTTTTAAGAAAAAATATCGCAGCTATTTACATAGATAATATAATTTACTAAAAAGTTATGCACTTTAAACCCGAACACAAATATGAAATTAAAAAAATGAAATGTTAGGTTTGGTATATCTTATAGGTAATTGCCTCACGTGTTATAGGTAAATAGCGTTTAGGTAGGTCATTTCAGACAATTTCACCAGATTGCAAATATAACATTCTTAATGTTCTTTACAATTGCCTTGTAAACAAACGTGACTTATTAAAAGTAAATTTATGCTTAAGAAGAACAAAAATGAGTACTTATAAAGTGATTTTAAAGTTATAAATGTAATAATCCTCTAATAAAACAACAACTTAGTTAAACACTTTCATAAGTACTTATCAAGCAAATCAGTAGTAGAAGAGTAGACCAAACAATCGACGTAATAACTATTACGGGGATAAGTTACGAAAGCGATGGTGCCTTCAATCCGAATTTAGAATTGAGGCGTATAACTTTATGGAACTCACAGTCATGGATTACATATCTAAATTTCAGTGCCAGAGACGAAGAGGCTATGCGACAGAAGTGAGAAAAGTGATACGTCAAACAATTGGCTGAAAGTCTTCTTACATTGAAAGCCAGAAATTATAATTCAACTCTAGTGAATAAATCTTGTAGTCAAGTAAATGAAAGCGACGCACTATCCTCATCTACTTACAGTTGGCCTCCCCATTACATTAGCGTGGTAAGTTATCTATAACGAAAACCTTCCCTATTTCGGATTAGTCTCCAATCTCGCAAATTTATTCCCTTATTTCCAAAATTCATTGGGCGTGCGTTATATATATATATCAATAGTATCCTGTAGGTCACCTGTTCAATGCTCACTACCCTCATTTCCAGTTTTACACTCAGCACCATAGCTACCTCACTTTGACTCCCATCTCCCCCACTGTAGATCCCCCTGTAACTATCAATCCAATCGTCCCTGCTATCTCACCTCGCACAGCTCCAGAGCATCTGTTTTCCCTTTCTCCATTTCCTGTTAAATATTTTATACCTTCCCATCCCTTATAATTGTCCTTACGTTCCAAGCTTCTATTTTTACCGCTGCTTTCCTCCTCTTGTTCTTTTTCTTCTTATTCTCCCTCCTATTACCTACTTACCTATTACCTATTATTGTTTCCTCTGATGACATTTCTGTGCAAATATTTCGTGAGATGACGACCGCGGAGGCCTTGCCTCCACCACACGACTTCCCTATTGTCTGGCCTTGCCACTACGGGACGTTGCCCAATAGGGCCCGTAGTGGCCAGGATTCCATTATATTTTATTTACTTTCATGATCTGGGAAATGTATAGCAGGATAGGCTTCCCTTTGCCATGACCAACAGTAATTCAACGTGATACTATCACGTGAACTACCTCTTCCTACCCTTCAACCTATCTGGCATGGGTGGCCCCACCAGGAGCAATGGTGAGCGCTCCTGCCGGCCCAGCTCTGAAATGCGCAAGCCCTTCCACTCCTTCAAGGTTGTAGTCCATGAGAAGGGAAGCAATCATCAAGCACAGAAAATGTCGAATCTTAATGCTTTAGATGAGGAAAGAAGTGCGGCTATAGTGAGCTTGGTTACTCATAAGCTCTAGTATTTTCGTGGAAAAAGAGTTAAATGAAATTTAATAAAAACCAGTCATATGTATGGAGAAGAAATCAGCATACCACGTTATGCCGATGGCACAGCAATTCTGGCGGAGAAAAGTGAGAATCTGATGAAAAAGCTCTGTAAAGTGAAAATTACAAATGTATTAGACACATCCTGTAACACAACAGTCACCTAAATATTGGAAGTGACAAAGTACAGGAGGAGTTGCCGAGGAGTACCAAGGATAGAACGTATCGGGAAAATTAGTAGGGACATTTATAGGAATACTTTTGAAAGAATGAAGCCGTTAGCTGAGAGAAGGGTTTAGTGGAGTACTGTGGCTTCGGATTGCTAGCTGCTAGAGATGATGATCCCTTCAAATAGTGTTACCGGAAACTATTTTAAAGGCTATAGGATAGCTGGTTGAGGAAACGTGGACATGACGGTTAAAACTTTGGGCACCTAAAAATAGGTTTATCCAGTAGTATACAAGTAAGTTAGGCTTAGATTTTTTGTCTCATTGTTTACATTAATTTTATCAACAAATTACAAAAGCTTGAACTTATATTTAATTACAAAAGACAGTGGAGAATCATCTTTAAAAGTTTATTCTCTATTGTTGATTAGTCTTTATGTATCTTTGGTATTATACGATGGAATGTATCAAACTAGTCATCATTTTTCATAATGTATTCAAAAACTCTTTCACACGAAAAACCTTTGAAAATATATTGGAAAGGAATAATATTTTTGACACTCTCAGTTGCCTGCCAATATCTATCCTTGAATCGTTGCGGTTGTATCAAAGAAACAAATTCTCCCTGAACTATCGCTGTGAGTTGGGATTACAAAAAAGAAATTGCCAATTTTAGAAGCTCTAATCAATAACCATTTTACGCACACTGCCAATGAGTCAATGTGGGTGCTGTGACCGTAGGTTTTCCTGAAATCAAATGTTTGGGGCGTATGGTAATAAATCACCACAAACAGGAAATGAAAACTCGCTTATGTACAAGCACATGGCTCATGACATATTCGCGGCTCGATTTATTTACTAGCACATATACGGAAAATCCGAACGGCTGTTAACTCTCCCTCAAATAGTCTTTCATATAAAAAAATATGTTGCTGCTTCCCCCTCACCTCTGAAGTAAGTTGCGTCATTAACGAGTCCGTTTTATTTACTTAAGCTAGGTCTCGTGCTATTGTTAAAGATATAAACCGGCCATTTTGATCTCAAAATTCTCCTTGACCGCGCAACGCTCAATTTAAAATTCCATACACTCAATTTTGCTCGCCTCTGCTCGGGACCCACCCAACCCTATTGGTTTTTTCGTGTCTGACCGCCTGATTTTTCTATTCACCACCTCTATTTTGGGCCTTCACGCCTGCTTAACCACAATCACGATTGTGAATTGTAAAAAAATATAAAAAACAATCACGACTGAGATTACCAAGAGAATGGGGGAAGAAGTTTTTGACTTTCACTCCCTCCTGGGAATCCTCTGCTTCCTAAAAGGTGTCTTGGGGAGACCTGAAGAAGGCATGGAAAATCGCTTAGGGGAGCAAGAAAGTGACCATGGAGACTGTTGTTTTCTTCCGCTGTTCCAAACCGACGGATGCTGGGTGGGGCCGTGGGAAACGTTTTGGCTGCTTGCTCCAGGGCTGGTCATTGTTAAAGAAATGTGATTTTCTTTGGAGCGTGGGCGGTCAAAAGTAAGACACTTACTTTCTGGTATTCCCCATTGGCTTTTTCCCCCATTTCACGTAACAAATTTTGAGGATACCGGGACTAGCCACGGTACAGGGAAGGGAACAACTTGTTCCCATTAAGCCTTCAAAAATCCATAATATTTCGCAAAGAGTTCAGGAAGGAACTTAATAAATAGATTGATGTACCATAATTTGGGATATAAGGATAAGGACTGTCCAATAACTTATCAATTAGTGAAATTAAATTCAATCAGCGAATCCTGAAAAAGCGAGATCATCCTCAATTGTGGCCTAAAAAGTGTTCCAACTGAATTATGACAAAAAATCGGCAAATATCCCGAGTTTTTAAAATAAAATAGTTTGAAAATCTTTTACATTTCATACCCGCTCATTTCCGATTAACTATGTTTGACTAATTAAATTAATGAAGCATGGTACCACTAACGTAGTGGAAAAACTGCAATCCTAATAATTTAGTATAATTTGGAAAGCACATAATGTCTGCGGTGCTTTTGTTACATAATGAAAATATTAGGCCTGGTTAAAAAGGTGCCATGTTCAGAGACATGTGATTCGTTTCAGAACTGAGGAAAAATAATCACATGTAGGTACATACATATAAATTAAAAATACATATTTTTTAGAATATATGTTCATTTAAAATATTTTATTATGTTGAATAACTAGTTTGACATGGCTATTTTGTTTTTTTAAATATGTAAATTATTAATACCTAAAAATATATCATTATTATGAAATTATGACGTAGTTCTGTTGATGTCCTGAATATTTACCTCATCCTTATGGCAACTTTAGGTGCGTAGGCATTGCCTACCTAGTCACCCAATATCTATCTTCATTCCCCATTCTTTTGGAATAAATTCTTCTCTATGTCGTTGAAACTAATTCCTGTTAGCTTGTCCTTTTGGAAAGGAAAAAACAGCTTATCTTTTTTCTATGCTTCTCCTAAAACCAAATTAGTCTTCATCCAGAAATGCTGATATATTCTATTCCATCTTCTTGCGGATATTTTTGGTCAAAGTTTTCGATGCATGTGCAGTATGGCTAATTGCTCTTCACATTCCTGAGCTCTTTCTTGCTTATGTTATCAGACTTAAGGACACCATTCAAAAGATGCGATCACATTTTTTAAATTTAGCCCAATGTATAGCATTTTATTTTTGCGGTACCTATTTCCCTCGAGTTACATCGAAATTATTTTCCTCTCCAGATAGGGACATGCCTCCTAGAAGTGAAAGAGAGCATGTGCCTACCTTCGTCAGGGACGGAAAAAGTTATACCTAGAATTGGAAATAATATCCACGAAAAAGAGAGAAGGACGTCATGGTGGTAGAATTAAACGTAATTATGAACACTTGTAATTATTTTTCCCCTTATTATTTACACAGAGCCACCTGCCCCGGTAGGCAAGCAACGGCTTGCCCCCCCAGTTTTTTATATAACCCTTTTCCCGACCATTCACGAGTCGTACGTCCAATGAGAGAGGAGAGTGGTCAGTTTTAGTGGGCCCGTCGACCTAATTGCTATCCACGGAGATGACCGCTCCCTACATTCCTAGGGTCCTTATGCGTCTTTCCCCCACCGCCACAGAATTTCACTCTCTTACGATCCCTTATTTTAATATCCGAAAAAATTTCCCCCTTGGGGCACTTTGGTGAGACCAATTGATCCCCATAAGGGGGCGGTATAGAGATAAGCGTCTTGAAGCCGTAACCCTACCCCCTCTTATTAAAGAGCGGAACCTTTTTTGTGGTTTTTTTCGAACTAAGTAAGCAGGGGATGGGATGGGGATTGAATATAAAAAAAACAAGAGGGACATGTTTCCCGCATTGAATATTACTGGAATTTAATAAGGCGTCTGAAGTAAGTAAGGTATGCATTATTTTTTCCATTCCTTCTGTCCCTCCCAACCTTCCCTGCTGTCCTCCCACTACTATTTATTCTTCTTTGTCTTAGTCTCGGAGCACTTGAGGTGGGGCGTGTATAAGTCTTTCTTCCTCTTAATGATTCCACTCGTGCTGTAACTAGGGGGAGGGGATGGATGGATCGGGGGGTCCCGCACCCCTTCATTTTATTCCATAGACACCGTGCAGGTTAGTGGAGGCCGCGAGGTGGTACAAGAAGCCGGCGCCGTGAGGGTCGAGGGTGTCGGAGAGAATGGGGAAGTATGGGACCAGCACCTGCCTTGCCAAGAGGCTTTTAAAGCTCTCCTCGGCAGAGGAAAAAATTAGACCTCCACTCCAATTTACTCATACGTGTATCTTCTCAATACTCATGCAGAGACATAAATGCTAGCATACAATTTATGAGAGAACATGGCTTGAGTACTGAAGGTAAAACCTTTCCAAATAAATAGTGTTGAATACTATCCTTTCTTGGAACAACAGCGTAAATGACGAAGGCATTCCTACTGATGTCGCCGCTGAAGACGGTTGAAAAGAAAATCGTAATGCAAGTGTGTGTCTATCGTGCTCGTCTCTATCTACATATTTTGAGTGTCAGCGAATCACTGCCTCCGACATCTGAATCTATTCCCATGACTACCTCCGACACCTGAATTTATTTATGTATTTGTTTATTTATTTGTTTTCGATGAAGTGGTGTTCAATGATCTTTTCCGCTTGAGAACGGTATGAAGACTAAAAAGTCTAAAGTAATCGCAAAAGACTGAAGTGACATAGTTTATTCTTCCAAGCAAAACCACCAAGATATCTAAATCCCATAAAGAACTTGAAAAATGCTGAAACCAGCTAAAACATTGAATTCCGCCCAATATTTCCAGCCGTCACCTTTTTTTTACAAAGATTACTAAATGAATTGATACTCATTTTCACGTAGGAAAGCAAATATAGTTATCTTTACGCTCGAAACTTATTACTTATTAGATCCTAGCTTATGCTAGGGACATTGTGTGTGTAGATAATTGAATCTATCATCGAGTGAGCTGAGAATATTCCACAAGTCCCTTTTAATTCTACCAACGCTGAAGCTGTGCATAATGTAATATTAACTATATTAAGGATATAAATTCTCAACATTAACTCGTAATAATTGGAAACTAAATAGAGGGGAGCGACTTCCACGGGCGATTGTCACCTTATGAATCCATATTCCCACGTAAAATAAAAGGACCACTGACTCACTCACTGACTGATCATGATCTCAATGGAATCACGGAACGTATTATTGTAAGATTTGCCAAAGAGATCCGCTGTAGGTCACCGGTATTAACTAAGAATTCCATGAAAAAATTGATACACGAACCGAAATGTTTTTGAATTAAAGGTCTATCGCCTAAGTAAACTTGCAGGGCAAATTATTAGCTCTAATATGATACAATTTTATATTCCTTCCAGGGTATTAGGATTTTTTACAGAGATAAAAACTAAATTTTTTTTATGGATTCACCTCACTGATTTCTCTCCCAATTTTGTGCCAAACATGTTCAAATTGCTAGTGCATCAACCTAGTGAACTCTCCTTCTTGAACTTTCTCTCTCTTTTGTTGACTATACTAAAAAGTCGTCTGAGCCCTGTAATATTTATGGTGCAAAAATATACTTATATATGACAAAAATTCTCAGTAATTAAATAAATGCAACCACATAAGTTTCTATCTTGACTCATTTTTTCACACCGTACGGTGAAATTGCCATCGCAACAGAAGGGTTTTTTGCGATTCTGTAAAAATACTGCGGAAAGCAATTGATTAATTTTTATAAATATTTGAGAAAACATACAAAATACAAACCGTTAGTTTTTTGACGAAATCTAGGTGTTAGAGGTGCCTAATTTTTTCAATATCCTCCCTCTGGAGCGCACAGCCGTAATCTATCCCATGAAAAAACAGCTTATAAGTGTAGACCAATTGCTCTAAATGTAGTTTGGCAAGGGGTTCATATTTTGATATCATTAAAAAGATGGGAGTTTCTTCTCTAAATTGACGTAAAACTTAAATGCCTTCTATAAACAGAGCAATTGAACACTGGACAATATCCACGTTTGACGCCCTTACTGACTATCAACTCGAAAACAACTATCGCGGATGTGATTATCGACGCTCTTGTGTTGTTAATCGGATATTAACTATGCTCCCGATCTGTTTGGAAGTGCGCTGCCTAGTGCGCAGGGTCCGTAATGAATGGAAGGCTAGTGCGCCGGTGTTTTGCGAAGTGATTAAGAGTACAAGAGCGAATGGAAAGCACCCTTCTGTCATCACGTCTCATAGTGATCGCTCCTGCTTTCATGCACACACTCGGCTCTTTAGCTTCTCAAGGTCTATAATGTTCACACGTTGAGTGTTTTGAACCTTTGCCTTTAAGTGCTTGCAAGAGCAGATATGGGAGGGGCAGGGGGGCAGGGGTAGCTGCGCCAAGATCAGTCGCTTGGTGCCCTCCACCCCCTCATCAGGCATTCCGCTCGTGCGCCCTCGATGGCCGATTCCACGAAGTGCCCCTTCTTCCCGATGCGTGCGTGGGAGGAGTTACGACCGCCAACGCTGTTGAGGGAGCCGGCGTGCCGTCGTGGTCGGGGGCGTGCTGCTATATCAATGCGGATGGGCGCGGCGTGGAATGGCTCCCTCGAAGGAGGAAGGGATGCGGAATGAATTGAGAGCACTGTGTCGCCCCCCCGACGAACTCCGCCGCCGTCCCGAAGACGACTTGCCGAGCTGCGATCGTCAATTTTCTTTTCCTCTCCTATCGATAGTTGTGTTTCGGGAACGAGAAGGGAGTTCAAGAAGACAACGGGTGCTTCTCTCAGGTAATGGTTTAGGCGTGTGGTGGCACTGGATGACTCACTCACTCTCATGGTAGTTTGAGCAAGATATTTCTCTATTCATTATGGAGACCATATTTGAATTTTATGTTTAAATGTCAGCGTCTGTAAGAAGTTGGAAGTAAATATTGTAATATTAATGGCGCAAAAATGTAGTTATATTTGAAAAAAATCCTCAGTAATTAAATAAATTTGTCCACATAAGTCTCTAACTTGACTCATTTCTTCACGCCGTACGGCTAAAAAGCCTTCAAACTACAAGGTTTTTTTGCGATTCTATAAAACTACTGCGGGATTCATTTTTATAAATAGTTGAGAAAATATACGAACTACAAACTTCTGGTTATTTTTTTTACGAAATCTAGGTGGTATAAATTCCTAACTTTTTTGGTATTCTATCTCTGGAGGGCACAGCCGTAATCTATCCCATGTAAAACAGCTTGTACTTTCAGGCAAATGGCTCGAAAAGTAGTTCGGCAAGGAGTTAATATTTTTATATCATTGGAAAGATGAGAGTTTTATTTTCTAAATGAGTTGCAATTCATAAAATTCTCGGTGAAGTGATATTTGCCTCAAACTACCTTAAAAGCTTTTTAACAACAACTTGAGTCGGTGAAACTTGGCTTATTCTCGCTCCGAAAGCGAACCATTGTGTGAAATTTCTAACCAATCACAGCGCACCACTGCCAAAATCGATCTTATAATCGATTGATGAGACCTATCCATAACGTGAATTTGGAGAGTTGTGGACCGCTCCCCCTAAACAGCTCATTTGAGGTGTAGTATCAATAGTAAATAGTGCGTTGTACTATAGAATTATTAAAACGGAAGTATTTTTGTACATATGAGGGTTATTTTGCACTAACTCGAAGGATATCTCCGTATCCATTTTCTCTTAAACGTATCAACAGGCGAATACACAACAAAATCTCGCTTTACGTAAATATGGTTGCTCGAGGATATATCGATTGTAGCAATCGACTGCTTCCCGACTATCGATAGCGAAGCTGCTGGCTGGAATTAAGAGAAAGTTGAGCTGGGCTCAGCTCGAGACTACGCCAAGTCGAGCTACGCCGCTTTTAGTCGTGAACTGGCAGAAGTTACTGTCAAGGTCTCATCTCCGGCGTTGCACAGAGTCATGCAGAGATGCGCCGAGTTAAGTTGTTGTGAACGAGGTATTAAGCCGGCCCAGCGCGAAGAGTTATCCCCTTTCGTTTTTCCTAGTGCGACAAATGTGTTACATGCCACATGACCTAAGAAAACCTAAATATACTTTGTGTACCGAATTCTTGCCTTTGGTATACATTGATAGCAGTTTTTTAAAGCAGGAGCTTTCGTCAACCCATCTGCCGCCTTCATCAGGCAATAATCATTTGATGTATATAAATTTTACATACAAAATGTATTTTATTATGTGTATATCATTTAATTTCACTTCAATTTGGTGTGCAAAATGGAACACTAAAAACTTATGATCAAATCAAAATATAGTATACCTACATAATAACGAAATGAACGATCTCAGGCTCAACACTAAAATTTCTCCATCAAAGAAGTGATGACAAAAGAACTATGTAAACTACGGAATCTGATGAAGGAATAATATGATGAATCTGATGAAGCATGTGTTTAAACATATATTTTATAGAGTGGAATTGAACATAGTTATATTTTTTATTACTTCCATTTTACATAATATTTTTTTTCTTTGAGAATGACACTCATGCACCTAATTTTGTCAAGTTGTCTCTTTGAAGTCCCTTCAACCAAGTGCTAGGTTCAGACTAAAACTTTTTCAACTGAAAATGTGTCTGTATCACAATGTTTAGTAACAATTACCAAACTATTAAAAATTTCCCGTGATTGCAAAAAAATAGATTTCAATAACGCTAGTCTTAAATGTGTATGAAAGTCTTAAAAACTCGCAATCTAATTGCAGTCTAGCAACTTATTGAATAATAGTTTATGTTTATCCGTAATGAATTAGGAAATCCTCAAGTGAAAATCGAGATGCTTATCGGTATGAATGTTCAAGATTCTCCGCTGTGCAAAAATCTTGTGTGTCCTACATTCCACTCAGCACGAGCACAATCGGACGGTGTTTTATTTCCTTGCGCGGACGGACGTTCTCCTGCGTCAACACCAAAGTACACTTCAGTTGTTTATGACAACAGCCGATCGAAAACTGAAGGGCCCAATTATTTTACAGACAAGCAATCTTGTAAATATCACTGTTTTTTAGTGTATCCACTTTGTCCTTTATTTACGTAATAATTTCTTTAAAAAGTTATGTGGAAGTTATACGTTGCTGCATATTTATTTATTTTCTTCTAATGTTTCCTGAAAAGATTCGATAAGGTCTTATACATACAGTTATATTATATATACTCAAAAGCGAGAACACACAACCTTGCTCTTGGTGGTTAAAAATCTCCCCAGATGGGCCTCGAACCCGCGACCCTGGGGGAGCAGACGAGGACTTGATCCAGCCGCATCCCTGTATATTATCAGTCAAGATAAATTTTCGCATACTTGAAGCCGATACCATCAATTTTACTGTAGCTATAAATGGTTTCTATATCCTGTTCACTTCGACCCTCGATCCGCTAAGTCCACGTAGTTTTGCGAGCAATCTTTACGAAGAGAAGTGGGGATTGGTAGGATTTTACTGGCGTAAATATCTGGAGGACATTTTTCAAGAGATGGGAAGAGCATGCAAAATTTGAACTAGCTCTCATCTTACGAGAGGGACTCCATAAAGGCCCGAACGTGCTCCTATTCCCCTCCCCCAACCCATGGAGACCCGGTAGTCATAATGGGACTCACCCCACCCCATGGCCGAAGCCGCCCCATACCCATTGACAAGCCGTGCCAGGGGCGTTCTCTTTAACCCTGCTGTCGATTGAGACGTTACGGAAAGATAACCAGCAGGGATAGGATGAATGAGGGTGGGGGGACGGTGGCCAGAGGGTGGGGGGTTAAGTGGCATTAGTGGTACAAGAAGGGGGTGGAAAGGGCAGGAGGAGGGTGAGTCTAAAGGGAGGAGGGGGCGCGTACTTCCAACCCCCTCTCCCAATAACCCCTGTGGGTGAAGGCCGCAGAAGAATCTTACCGCGGTATCCTTGAGGAATGGAGGAGGGTCCAGGGAAATAATAGGTTCCCCTTGCCATCACATCGCAGTGATCAAGGATTGTTTTGTATCTATATAACAATTGTAGAGTTTTCAATCAACCCAATTGTAGAATGTCTGGCTAATTGAAACATTTTCATGTTACAGCTTTTTGAATAATGTAAAGCAAACGGCGAGTCTAGATTTTATAAATTACATCAGATATTAGGTTAGTCGACGTATCCATATCAACATTTGTTTCCATAACCAGAAAATGTTTAACTATAGATTATAAAATCGGGAATAAATGGAATCAGATATCAATGTGTCATGGCGATAATTTAACAAATTATCATACAGAATACGAGATGAAGTAACATATTTTGTTCAAGAACCTATTATGAATCTCCAGTTAATACCATGGCCACAAATAAGTATCGGTACACTCTAGTATTATTATTGCCTAAAATTCCAAGAGATAAGGCCCTGGGATATTTAGGTTATATAAAAATGTTATTTCCTGTACAAAAATAATTTCTTTATTGAGGAATTTCATATATTGGTGACTCTCGAGTTAATTCCATGGCTACAAAGAAGTACCAGACTACTCAGCTGTCGCAAATAGCAATATTCCAAGTGCTATGTCCCTGGAGCAATAAGACGTATGCATTTCGGTACATACAACCACTTACATATTTTTCTAATGGACGAGTCTAATCTCGTAAAATAAGTAAAGTGGCTATTTATTAGTAATAGTAACTCTTAAATAGTAACTATTTCTTTGGATAAGAGTAGTGCCTTTTCCTACCTAAAACATCCATATTTCGTTTCGAAGTACTAAGGACCCTTTTGGGCTCGGGTTACCGGCAATAATGACGGGACTTAAACTCATGTACTCACACTCCATATCGATCATTTGTAGCAGTGGAAAACATTACTTTTCTCAATTTAAAAAAAAGTGCCTTCCTGTTGTGCAGTAAACGTTGCACCTTGTAAAGCGAAGAATTACTTGGATGATTGCGCAAATGCATGAACATAGCATGAACCCCCTGCACTGATTCCATGTCCACGTTCTCGCAATTTTCAAGCATCAAGCTGCACAATGAAGAGCCTCGAGTAAAATAGCCTAAAGGAAGGAACACTTAATCCAAACCCCGCTGTGTCGTCTGCGGATGAAAACTGATAAAAAATCTTTTCCCTGCAGTCCCTGATAGGAGGGTGGGACCAGGGAAGTCAAGGCTCCCTTACCCCCGCTTAAACCACACCATTCTGATCCCTGATCAATCCGACAGCCCAGGAATGGTGGGAAGGGTCCCCTTATCCCTCGAGCTGATCCTTGATCAACCCTGCTGCTCCCCCCACCCAATAGACAAACCCCTTCGCCTTCGTTCTGTTATTGATGACGCTCATTTGGATCCGTGGAGGTCGACCCGAGACTGCGAGGCCCGGCCATGCATATACATGCATACACGTTCACCATTCCTCCCTCTTGTCGCCTTCGGTGGAGTCATTTGTTCGCCTATTTATTCCAGCCCCTCTCCCCCCCCCCCACCTGCACCGTCAGCCCTCTGCCGGGAGATTTCGGAATCGATTCATCTCCTATAGATGGAGAGTGGGAGGATGGGAAGTTTAGCGAGTGGATTTTTTAAAGTGATTTATCGGTGATCCGGCACAAACTTTTAATTTTTTCCATTCTACTAGCGATTTATCCGCTCTATCGATATGATTTCCCAAAACTTATTGTTATTCTCCGTTCGAAACTCATAGTTCCTGCTCCTCATCCGTTTGAATTTTTTTTCTGTAAAGGTTCTTCGTTTTTTATTGTTTATGGAATGGATTTTACTTTGAGAGAACATCAATGCTGTCTAAAATGTATTTAGTTTCTTGGTGTCTCTTTTGTGTCTAAATATTCCACTGCATCGTTACGGTGATTAGATATATGCTTATGCCAGCATAAAAACAGTTTTGAAATGATGATATTATATTAATCAGTTCATTGTATGCTATCATCCCTGCCCAATAGCAGTGCCCATACAAGTAAAGAAATATATTTTTCTGAAACAATTTTGAGGAAATTAATTAGCTAATGTTACTTCAGTATTGTGGAAGGTTACTCGGGATTTCCACCGGGTCAGGTTCTCCAACTCCATCTCGGCCGACGTTTCGATGAACGAGTTGTCCATCGAAACGTCGGCCGAGATGGAGTTGGAGAACCTGACCCGGTGGAAATCCCGAGTAACCTTCCACAATTCTATACGCCGGGAAAGCCTGCGATCATTCTTGACTTCAGTATCAATTGTTTAGTGATGAACGTTAGTTATTTTATCATTATTGAGTGGAAGGTGTTCCTGTTGGCGAGGCAGTTTCTTTTGTCTGTGCCGGGGAATGGTAGGTTCATTCTTTCGTAATCCCCTTTAACCGAGAGTTACTATGTATGCAGAGTAATTACGAAATATCTTGCAATACTTAACGGTGTGGTGTAGGAGATGATTTTAAGCATATTCGGTCCTATGAACATAACATGGCGTCACAACTCCTTAGCTACCGAGCTAACGCAACGCAAACAATATGTTCGTAGCATTTTTTGCTACCTTAAAAAATGCCAAACAGCAGTGGATTGAACATATATTTAGAATAATATAAGACTTTCATAATACGTACTCAATTTTGATGTATTTTTTCCATCCGTGATTTATGAGTACTGCCAGAAATTTTGAAGGTTTAAATATAAAATAGCAAAACTTTCTTCTTTCAAAAATTAAGTTTTATAATCACACTTTAGCTCTCAGGGATATGAAAAAATCGTTTAAAGCCAAAATATTCATAAAATTTCATTTAATTTCTTCTCTGAGCAAAATCTTTCACCTATCTATTTTGATACCGTCACCTGAGCTCAATGATTGACAGCTCTCCCTCATGCTTGAAACTCTCATTTATTTACCGGAAAAGACAATTAACTCACTAATGAATGCTTTCGTGTTTCCCACAAGCACAAATGATGCGGTACGCAGTCGCGCGCAAAGGTCCAAAGATATGCACCAAAGACGGTAAAATTCGCAATAAAAAAGTCATTTTACTTGAACGGGATTCGAACTTGGATCTCCCAATTGCGGGGCGGGTGTTTTAGTCAATTCACCACCAAGCCACCTAGACAGGGGAGGAGAACAACTTGTTCTAATAAACCCCCGCTGAAATTCGTCTGTCGAAAAATGGAAATAGTAAAATGAAAATCAATGTCAATAGATATAGACACGGCTGACTTTATTGGAAATTTTAAGTGTTTAGTAGATAAGATGCTGAATTATGTTGCTGGGTGAAATTGAGTAGCATCAAATTCTGCATTTTTTATTAGGCTCCAAATGGGTATCAATGGCATCGACATGAAGTGTGCTTAGTTGTTAGATCAAGCTTGAAGAATGAATTCGTCTAGGATCTTCGTCTTCACAATTTTTCAATCGTTGCGGTTGCACAGACACGAGCAATGGTGCAAAGATATGCACCAAAGACAGTGAAATTTGCAATGACAAAATTATTTGACTTGATTGGGATTTGAACCCGGATCTCCCAATTGCGTGTCGGGTGTGTTAGTCAGTTCAACACCAAGTCATGTAGACTGAGGAGAAGAACAACTTGTTCGTATAAACCCACGGAGAAATTTGCCTTGAATTAATATAGTTTGGTGGTGAAACTGATAACACACCTGGCCGGTAATTGGAAGATCCGGGTTCGAATCTCGGGTAAGTAAAATGATTTTTACATGGCGAATTTCACCCTTTTTGGTATGTGTCTTCGTCTTTACACCAGGGTTAGAGGTTAGATCTGTTCCGACTCCACTTTCACCATCTAGTCTTCAGGCATTTCTCTTTCCTGATGGCATTTATTTCATAGTTTTTCTTGAGTTCTCTCTCTTATGTATTTCATATTTAATGAGCTATATACCTAGTTCTTCTCATACATTTGTAATCCTTAATCTATCTACTTTGGTACAGCTTTCTACTGATCGAAGAATTTTCATTTTCGAGGCTTAAATTTGTTTGGAGTTTTTTTTTGTCGCACAGAATGCTGATCCATATATCAGAGTGAGAACTGCAATTACTTAATAGAAAAAGTATTTGTTTCTCTAATTTCTGTACACTTAAGGTTCCTTTTATTGTTCCAATTATCCGTTTCAAAACATTAAATTTGATTGAAACGCCTTTGAAGTCCATCGAAGTCATATTCAAAATATTGGAAATGTGTTACCTGGGTCACGGTCAAGGTTCTCCATTATACAAGTGCTCACACCATCGTTTTTTTAAGTGCGCTCGTGAGAGCGAAGTCGTGATCGTCGTATTTCAAATGTTGTCAGGTGATTCAAATCCCTTTTGTTGGATTGCGTTTTTGGGACAATAAATGTATTTCCCTTCAGGAGTGGTTTGCCATCAACCATGATCCCTCTCCTGCTCTATTATGTGGTTTTCGGTGGGAATTTTTGTTCTTATCGGCTGGCTTTGAAAGAATGCTAGGATGTAAACTCAAATTCAAAGCGAGTTTGAAGCTCAATTACTTCAACCACTCGCAACAACGAGAAAGACGCTTATGGGCGTTGTACCCAACTACGAAAACCGTTCTTTCAAAACCAATCCGAAGAGCCACGTCCAAAGAGAGAGAAATATTTGTAGCCTCGTTCAAGGAGCAGTTAACTGGTTGGCGGGCTCCGTCCGATATTTATTCCGTGCACTGATGGGATAAGAGGAAGAGGCTGGAAGAGGAGTCGAGAAATAGAAGCAAGCAGTCGAGGAAAAGATAGCGCCGTGTTTTGTGGTGGACGGGGAGGAAACGACCTCAAGAGCTCAAAAGGACACGCCCAAAAATGCCTCCGTTTGCGACCCACAGTGGAAATGAAAATAAAATAAAACGGCAAATTAAAATAAAATAGACGAAAAAAAAACATTTAGAATGGCTTCCATCACCTTCCAATCTCGATTGCCCTCTCCTCTATTTCTCAGAGCACGTAAGGTGGTAACAGTTAACTCTCACCCAAGGAAGACCGCTACCCCCACGCGACACGTTAAGGAAGAGGCTGAAGATGGAAACGAGTTTGTGTGCTGAGTGTCCATGTGGGTTCCCATCCCTAAGGTGCGCATTCGAATCCCGAAATTGGCGGGTATTTTCTGTTTTAAACCCAATTTTATTTTGGGTGTCTTTTGCAGTGTACCTGGGTTTTGAATATTCATTTTTAAAAGAGGAAAAGGGAGTGGAGCAGTATGACTTAGGAAATTTTTGAGCCTTTTCCCAATAGCGAGGAGATAAAAAACAAAAGTAGCAAAGTTCAATTTTATTTCATTTATTTTTTCTTCTAATGTTTCACTATCGTATGGAGGAGATGTAAATAACAATGGTAGCTCAGTGTAATTTTATTTTAATAATATTGTATTCTAATTTTTCGCCATCGTATTTTGACTTCGAATTATGGCAGTAATTTGCAGAAGAAAGGAGATGGTCAGGTGAATTTCATTTTCTTTCAATTCTCTGAGAAATATTGCTTCTTTTATAGTTTTTCGCTAAAAAGACATATACATTAGTTAGAAAAATTCTCTTTTCCTCGACGTTACACCCATTCTCGCATATGACACCACGTAAATACAAGTTAGTTTTGCGAAAAAGTACCGTGCATGTTCATTACAATGTAATCCATATCAAACAGAGGACATGTTTCATTACAAAATATATGATATAAATATAATTTTAAATCATTTTTAAATACTTGTCAAATCTTTTATGTGATATAGGACTGTAGTCATACCACTCAAACATACTTACAAATATATTTAAAGTTTATGGTTTTTAACGATTTTTATCGAACTTTAATGGCAATGCGCGACCGGAAGATATAAAAATATTTTTTTTTAATATTATTTTTTCTTGTCTATACCAATGGCAACTTTTGAGCGCTATAGCATTCAGAAATAAAATAATTTATTATTTCGATCCACCCTAATAGATAAACAAGTATTCTCCGAGATATGTGATGGATATTTATAATGGTTTCCATATCGCTATGAACAACATATGGATAAATTTAAAGAAAAAATGGTCTGTCTAACGCTGCAATACATAACTGATCATACACCAAATCCGCAGAGGGGGACACCATTTTGAATGGGTTAAAGCTAGTAAATAATAGTGTCCCGACAGTAGTTTTGGTTACCTGCTGCCGTAGGTTGGTTAATTTAAAATTATGGTAAATATGCACTACGACCGGAAGGAAAATACTTCTCCCTTGCCGGTACAAGTTCAGTGATCGTATGAAACCTTCTTGGCACTAATTACACGATTCCGTCCTATATATCTAGTACCAGCTGGCATACTACGTCTAGTGCATACTAGTTCTTATACTTCATATTAGGTCTTGTGATAGAATAAGTGTCGTGCGAAACGGGATTTAATCTTAGAGATAGCCTCGCCGCGCCGATTTCGGTCGTCCAGACAACAGGAACCACGGCCTGTGCCCCCAATCAAGGATCGTTTTCTTCTTCTCGGAGCCCGCAAAGAAGAAATAGTCTGAGAAAGTGAAGATGGTGTTGGTTGTAGTAGTCCCCACCAAACACAACACGCCCACCTCAATTCCAAACCAAGCTCTTGAGATCCTCTTCCAATATCTTCCTCCCTTTCCTTCCCATCTCGTCCCTATCTCTCCCCCGTTTTCCCTCCCGTTCCCTCTCCTCTTTAATGAATTGGACCACTGGCCCCGCTGTGTAATGGCCCTAATTAAATAGCTGCGCGTCGTTATTTCTCACGCAGATTATCTCCCGCGGCAGGATGGATGGACCTCTTAATACACTGGGTGGGTGGAGGTAGGAGCGGGCGAATGGAATCTGTTTTGGTTGCCGTCCGATCGTAAAGTTTTCCTTTGGTGCGGCATTTTTTGTTCCTGAAGGCCGTCCGTTCATCTGTACCGTGGCATAGATATATGCGCACCACAGATTACAGAAGAGAATAGTTGGTACTCAGTGGGACAAGAGCAAAGAGGCAATTAAGGTAGTGGAGCTAAAAATCACTTCACCTAGAATTTGATGAATTTCCCCTCATTTTAAAGAAAAAACTCTAAGTCTTTCTAATTATATCAAAACACTAACCCCTTGCCGAACTACTTTTCGAGTAATTTGCCTAAAAAAGTAAGCTGTTTTGCATGGGATAGATTACCGATATGCGCTCCAAGAGGAGAATATTGAAAAAATAGCAATTAAAAACACAGATTTCGTCAAAAAACAAACGGTGTTTAGTTTGTATGTTTTCTCAACTATTTATAAAAAATATTCAATTATTCTCCAAAGTAAGTTTTACAGAATCGCAAAAAAACTGCTCTTTTGAAGGCTTTTTAGCCGTATGGCGTGAAAAAATGAGTCAAGTTATGCATGAGTCACTGATTAATTACTGAGAATTTTTGTCATATATAACTATATTTGTGCACCATTACTATTACAATATTTACTGCAAACTTCTTACAGACGCTGAAATTAAAATATGAAAATCGAATATGGTCCGTCTCCTATACATATTGAATATATTAGCTATGCAGTTTTTGTGCCGAAAACATTATTAGTTCAACTATTTATTCCCAGGATTACTGTTACTATGGATGTTTATTAATTATCAATAAGTGGGTAATGTGGTTATGCTAAGGTAGACATTTTAAACCAAGTGTATTCTCATACATTCCTACTAAAAATGATCATAAATATATATTATTCTTCACTATTTTGCAGTCTGTCTTAGTATACCTACTTCCCACCTATCTTCACCTTATTAGAAAAGTTCTTCACTTCCTACGCTTCTTCGCGCCAATTCCAATATTCAGTATCATTTCGTCTATATCGAGTACCGCGCCGGAAGCTATAAAGTCGTTAAAATATAAGTCGTAAATGCTTTAATTATGGGAAAACATTGTAATACAATTCTTGTATCATTTCCATTACTGCCTCTATGGTGAGTTCCAACGCATTAACAGATCACTTAAGAGAAATTTAATCCTCGAATGTATTTTCGACCTACTTAAAAAATTGTTTTTAAAAAATGTGCACTCAAATGATCTCTCGAGTACCACCCTAGCCACCTTAAAAAGTTTGGAAAAAAGTGCGGAATAATTTTATTTCTTTGGGGCGCAAATATTTTTCTCGCATAATTCCCACTCCCGGATCGACACATCCCTTCCATTGCGGAGGGATGTCTTGCATGTCGTGTAACATCTACGTATATCTTTTCTTTTTTATTGTACCTTTTGCATTTGTCTGTAGGGTTTATGCCACATAAAGATGACATCAATGTAACACTCTTTCGGTCCATCCACTTCACAAGACATTTACTTCCATCATGGTAGACTAACATATCTGATGAGCCCCTGCCTTCTTTGCCTAGCTCTTTGTCTGATTTCAGCCTTGCTTCCTTGGGAATTCTGTTTTTCTGGATAGTTCCAGTTGATCCAAAACCCCTCTTCAAGAGTTCGTCAACTAGTTTAGTGCTAGTGAAGAAACGGTCATGATAGATACAGTGCCCAGGAGTCATACTTTCAGTCAGCTGAATAACAGCTGATTCTCCTAAACCAAACCCTTGCATGGTATAATAAGGGTAAGTTGTTTTACCCTGATAAAACTTGAAGTCCAGAACTAGTCCATTCGGATTTGCTAAAACAAATACTTTTAAACCAATGGGATTGGGCTTATTTGGACAGAACTGTTTCAGACTGCAAGCTCCTGAAAATGGCACAATCATTTCATCCACAGCAACATGAATGTCTTTTTCTACTTTCAGACATCCTTCTCGAATTTTATTAATTAGTGGACGCAGCTTCCACAGCCTGTCCTCCTTCCTGACATCTTCTCCAACATCATCATCAAACACAACCTTCAAACAAGTTCTTAACGTGAAGAATCTATCTCGACCCATATTATCACTGATTACTGGAACTCGCCATCTTTGAGCCCAGTACATTCTTATCAGAGGGTACTGAAGGCAACTCATAACCATACTAATTCCTAAAAATACCTTAAGTTCATGTAAATCTAATTTTAAGGAACGGCCATACAATTTTACATACGTCTGACAAGTTTTGTCAACTATTAATTGCAAAATGTTATCATCAATATATTCTTCAAAATAGTCTTTGTAGTCATATTCACTTCTATCAACAGGTGGTACAGTAGGCTGAGATACTGGAAGAACCTCAGGATTAAAATCCTTCCTTCTCCACTGGCATCTCGGTGCACTTTGTAGAGGAGCCTAAAATAAAGGGAACCGCATATTTTAATATTTTTCGTAAAGGTGGTTAAAAATAAAAGTAATTGTAATTTCGATGAGCAAGCTATCATAGAGCTAATTCCTAAACAAAAAATATCTCAATAAAATAAAAAAAAATTAGGCTAAATAGGGATTTGATCTTGGGACGACATGCCCCATCTGATCCGAAAGCCAGTGCGCTACCCACTAGACTACGAGTACCGGTCATGAGGGGGCGTGAGTTTTACGGTATATATGCTGGGTACTTCGGTGGCGGTGAATGCAAGGAAAGCATATTTGAAGATTAATTCAATTACCGACATTTGTATGTGCTAGAAAGTTAGTTATACAATTTTTAAATCATCACAAACACCTTATCTTTATCTATACGATTTTTAAATCATCACAAAAACTTTATCTCGATAATAGTGCTTGAATCGTGAGTAGTCTGAAAGTATAAATCATTCTTCACCCAACGTTGCTTTAGAAACTTCTAATTCATTTTTAATTCATAATGACCGAATGATACATACCTCTTCATCATCACTGCTGTCTTCCTCATCTTCAATTTCATTTTGTGGAAGTGGTGTACACAACTGGCTAGTACTGCCGTTGTCTACATCGTCCTCTCCATCAGACAGCTCTCCCTCAGATTCGTCGAGTGTATTAATAACCTCATCTAGACATTTTTCAATTTCATGTTCTGAAAATTTATCAAATGTTTCTATTAATAATTTGATAATAATTCCTTAAGTTAGAGTAACATTGATTACAGTAATATCATTCTGTTTATTCAAGTGTGTTTAGCGAGCGTAATTTCAGTAGAGAGCAAACTGCAACTTCAGTGCTCTGTATAGTATCTTATGAAGTGAGTCCCGAAGTACAGAATACTGTACCTCAGTAAATATTATGTTCTCACACCAAAATGAAAGCTGGTAATGAGTATCAAATATTATAAAATTTTACATTGAACATTTGAAACAAGGTCTATTAACATTAACCTATCAAATCTTGAACATGAATTTTGCAAATGAGACTTACCTTGGAGGCTGCCTTTCACATGCTGCCATGACGATGACGCCATTTTGTATATTTCGTCCAGACGTGCCGTATGTAAGACAAATATCGCAAATAATTTCGAGATTCTGTCCCCAGATGTCATTTAAACATATGGGGCAGCATAAACATCTCGAAAACATCTAGCCATCTTGCGGAGAATTTTTTAAACTTCAAGTACAGTATACTGTACCCGGGGTCTCAGGAGGTTATTAATTATCAATAAGTGGGTAATGTGGTTATGCTAAGGTAGACATTTTAAACCAAGTGTATTCTCATACATTCCTACTAAAAATGATCATAAATATATATTATTCTTCACTATTTTGCAGTCTGTCTTAGTATACCTACTTCCCACCTATCTTCACCTTATTAGAAAAGTTCTTCACTTCCTACGCTTCTTCGCGCCAATTCCAATATTCAGTATCATTTCGTCTATATCGAGTACCGCGCCGGAAGCTATAAAGTCGTTAAAATATAAGTCGTAAATGCTTTAATTATGGGAAAACATTGTAATACAATTCTTGTATCATTTCCATTACTGCCTCTATGGTGAGTTCCAACGCATTAACAGATCACTTAAGAGAAATTTAATCCTCGAATGTATTTTCGACCTACTTAAAAAATTGTTTTTAAAAAATGTGCACTCAAATGATCTCTCGAGTACCACCCTAGCCACCTTAAAAAGTTTGGAAAAAAGTGCGGAATAATTTTATTTCTTTGGGGCGCAAATATTTTTCTCGCATAATTCCCACTCCCGGATCGACACATCCCTTCCATTGCGGAGGGATGTCTTGCATGTCCCTGGGCGTTTCCGGTTCTTAGTTCGGGAAGGAGCTACTTATCCGTTCGGACGCCCGCTGCCGAGGTGCTAGTGATCTGTGGGCCGGGCGTCGGACATCCAATCGCCCGGGCGACGATGCCCTGTACTGTAAATCAGGCAGCAATAAAACGCGTGCGAGTAGGTATATCGGATCCTTCGCTCCATCTTACTACTCCGCCTTTTCCTTCTCATCTCCTTTCCTTGCTCTAAGAAACCATTACGATCCTACCCAATACCTATTCCTGCGACCCTCATTCTGTCTACCACCGTCCTTTTCTATGCAAGGCATGAAATCGCAATGATTGCTCCTACTTGGACAGAAATGTTTTTTTTTTTATTTGAGGGAAAAAGGGATAGTACATTTTCGGATGATGGCTCCTCATATTTTTAATCTTTAACCCTAAAATCTGTTAAAATTGCATATTTTTATTGCAGTGTCAAAAGTAAACCATGTCATTTTCATTAGCCATGTCTTTTTCATTAGTGTAGAAGTGAATATCACGACTGTCGATAATTTTTGGTGGATGTTTTTTAAATAATTAGAAAATTTGTAAGAAAAAATGCTCTATATTCCACTTTTGTCAATGCGCGATCAGACTTGTGCTATATAGTAAAACTGTATGCAGGTATGTAAGGCATTATCAGTTTATTTTGTACTAGTTGAAACAGACTAAAATGTTGGCGATATAGAAAAAAAAAGTAATAAATAATGTAGGTAATATCCTTAGCAGTACATTATATTTAGTTAAAATTTATTTATTTTATTTAAACGATACGTATATTATGAAAAATGCATCCGCCCATATCATGTGTCAGCTCCCTTGCACATCTGAGTCACTACGCCTAGAAACTGAATCATAGGTACGTAAGCGTAGCCTTTTATATACTAGATTAATGTAAGATGTTTGCAGTTATTCAAACTGTAATAAAGCTTATTCAAGCAAAATGCTAGATAATTTTACTATTTATTATTTTCTTATCCTTTTTTTAGTATCTTCACTCGTGGCAAAATGTTTGTAATTCTATTTAATGTTTATCTCATTGGCCATAAATGCCTGCGATAGAAAATTGTATTATTATTATCATTAAATCGTGAGCACAATGTCGTAATTCCCACACGAAATGGTCCAAGTTTATGGACGATCTGTAGTAGGGTAGAGCAAAAGGAGTTGTCTGGAGGCTAGAGTGCTGACTTCAGATGCGACCCCGACTAGACTCGCTGCTATAGTATCCCTCATCTTCTCAAATTTCTCGTGTTTCCTTCATCATAGCGTCACTAATAGAAGGCTAATGTTATTGGAATATCGATCAAAGCAGCGTAATTGTTTTCGCGCACAATGCTACATGGAGGTATGCCGTAATCCACTAAAATGTGCATCAACTTTTACACTCCATTTATAGTGAACGAGGAAATACTTGTGTAGAAAATATGAAGCTACAGCGAGTTTTAATGACTATTTAGAAATTCAATTAGCGGTTATTGTTTTGCTTTAATGGTCAAACGTAACTATGATTCATTCATTGTCTTATTATTCGTTGTATGTTATTTTTCAACCTGGGTTCGTGCAAATAAATAATTGGTGGTTAAGAACTTTAACCTGCGTTTGTTTCCACAATTTGGTACGGCGGGTTGGGAAACCTCTGGAGGAGATTAGGAGGAGGCAGACTAGGTGGTAGGTTTTCACCATCACGGTGCCCCTTCCTTTGCGGCGCCCCGGGCAGGCACCCGTGTCGCCGCGCCGGGGCCTTAAGCCGGGCCTGCTCAGTACAAAGTTTTGGGTAAAAATTGTGACAAGCATGCGTCTGTGTTGTGTGTTGAAAATTAAATTATGTAGTATCTATTTTCGTCGTTGCAGCAGCCATTATTATTTACGCTACACGTGCAAACAATACTACGAACTACTCAAACTGAGTGTTTAACGTAATATTTCATTATCATAGTGATTTGAAAGTTAATAATTGCGATTAATTACAAAATTTCAGTCAAATACTAAATACTTGAAATTTTCCAGCAATTTTTCTTAACATCCAGAAACAATGGACAATGTGGTTCACTAAAGTATAGAACGACCACAATTTTTTCATAAATGTCAACACACAAACTGTCAAAGTCCTAACCTTTTCTTCGCTTAATTCAAGAAGAGAGATATTGACGAGTGTTTATAAATTAAAGAAATAATCCAAATTGTCAATAAAGCAAAGGAATTTAGACTCCTATGCACACGTTTCGGTCATCCAGGCGACCATCGACAGCAAGAATTTATTCCTCGCTAACAGGTTGGTGTTGTCCGTGTGTCATATTTCGTGTGTCATAGTCATTTTTTCTTTATCTGCTGCATTGTCGGATATGAGGGAGAATGTAAAATGTACGATTGACAGAAAGGAAGACGAACAAGGAAGTGCTCGGAATGGTGGGTGAGGAGATGAAACTAATTGAGGAGACTTAGAAGAAGTCAAAGTAGGTGGTTGTAATAGGTGATGAGGGGCGGAGAGATGCTGAGGACCGTATTAGAGGGGACGTACTTTGGTAAACGGGGTAGGGGAAGAATGAAAATGGGTTTAACGGACGGGACGAAGGAGGTATAACTTTTGCTGAGATGAAGAACGAAATCATGTAAGGAGATATGAGCCTGCGCTCGTTCAAATCTAGAATATTTTTGACTCGTTTACTGGATCAGTAATCATCAATCCGAAGATTGGTGTGTAGCAGGTCTCCACTTCACTCTCCTCTCTACCAACCGCTTCACTCCTGCATAGCTCTTCACTTTCACGTCCTTCACTTATTGCTTGGCGTATTTCATTTATCTTCCTTTGTAATTCTTGCCGTTCGTTCTTCCATCCTATAATGTCTTCAAAAGGTTGATAAATCTCAAAATGTGCTAAATATATGTCTCTCCTTCGTTGCACAGTTATTATTATATTTCTTTCCTCTTATATTACCAAATGGGATCTTTTTCTATAAGTAACCGAAATATTAATTTTTGTTTGAAGGCTTTCGCAGCTTTTCTTATCTATGTTGGATGATGCTTTCGGGCAATGCTGCGTTTTGTTCATTATGAAAATCTCAACGTTTCGCTTCTCTTACTGGAAGCGTCATCAGGAGAATGAGCGTTTGCCGGCTTTAGCTTGGAAAGGGTTCTTGGCTCCAACAAAACCCAACGGCTAACGTCTTCCGAAAAATATTCAAATCTTCCCAACAATGGTGCAACGGACATCGATGCTATATAAGAACGAACTAAATGCGGCAAACGCTCATTCTCCTGATGACGCTTCCAGTATGAGAAGCGAAACGTTGAGTTTTTCATAATGAACAAAACGCAGCATTTCCCGAAAGCATCATCCTACATAACTACAATATTAACGAGATAACATTTAGTTCATTCGACGGCTGAACCACCTCGAGATAAATTTCAATTTTTTTTCTAAATCAAGTAAGGAGAGGTGGATTTCGAGAATGCAGGATGTATTTTTGGGAATTAGTGGTGGGTGAGCGTAGGGGGTGAAGAGAAGGTTAGAGTCGCATGGAATGGATCATAGATTTATGAATGTACCAGAGGTGGCGCTACGTATACTCGGCCGTGAGCGACGGCGAAGCCGCCTCCACCATATTGAGTGTCCGTGATATACGATTAGCGTAATCAGACCGGTATATATTTATCTACACGTTTCCAGTACATAAAACATTTTTTAAAGAATAAATACGGAAGTAGGAGAAATGAAAAGCATATCTGCTCTCGAGTGCCTATGCTATATACAAGTAGCGTTTTTCAAATTAACAAGAATGAAATACCGAAAGTGATCAGGTTATACAACAAACATTACCATTTCAGTATTATTTATATAAACAGAGCAGGCGACGATCTATGAAATAAGAATTTTTCCCAATTTTGTTCGCATTGCTCTTTACCATACATTGTGCAATTATTTTGAAAATAAATTTTTTTTACGTACCTACCTCAGATACTTTAAAGCAGAATACACGAGTACTTGTCGTTAGAATATTCGTCCGGTTTCACAATCTAATGATTACGGCAGTCACAGTATTTATTCTGGGGACGCTAAATATGGCGGAAATGGCTTCACCTGAAGTTCATCACGCTACCTCTGTTTAACTATATAGGTAAGGAATGGACGACTGCCATGATGATTTCGGTGAAACGTAGGTGACCGTCGGTGATGTTAAAACGTCTGGAAGCATCTGCTCGATTGTGTGGTTGCGAGCTGTTCCGGAAGAGGTCTCTCTCTATCTCTGTTTGCCTCGTTCGTTAACACACAGGGGATGAGGATTTCATTTCCATCTCCTCTCGCGCACAGACACACCAACTGAAACCAACATTTTCCCTCCGTTTCGAAAATAGAAAAAAAAATTCCCGCTCCAGGGTATTCAACCGGTCGCCATTGTTCCTGACCGATTTTGAGGGCGATCACGGATTCGCCGGCGGGGAAAAGCGGAAGTGACTTCGGGGGATCCCGTTCGACGGAAAATCCATATGCATAATGTTCTGTTCTCTGCCGTTGCTCTTCCCAGCTTACGTCTCGACCCCTCAACCTCCAGCTCCCCCCCCCACGTATATTCCCATTTCCACTCCCTCGCAAATGTCTCCCCCCCGGATAATCTCTCTTCTCCAGTCACTATATTTCCGTTATGCGACCAGTTGCGAGCTGACGATGCTTCCTCGCGTTTTGTACCGGAAGTTCTAGCCGTAATTTCCGCGACTTGGTAGTGACTAATTATTCTGAATCAAAAACTAAATTCATTTGTATGTATCAAAACTGGCTTATTTTTTCTAAATTGCATGAGCATTTTTCTATGTAATCGATAGCTATGAGATCAATAAAGTTTTGGACCTTATTCCTAAACACGGGCAGCCAGAAATATCGCTTTCATAACTTATCCCCGTAATAGTTATTGCTTTGAATATTTTTGTACAATTATACTACTGAAAACAATTTAATTATGTTTATCTCATGTATAAAAATATTTTTAAACATTTTTAATAGTCAGTATGAGCAAATAAACTAGTGAATGTTCACATTGTAACTCTTTTATCTATTCATGAATCTCCCTAGTGGTTTATTTCACATTCAACATCTTCCTCACCTGTAAAACTCATGGATATCAAACTTCATTCCATCAAGTCAGGTTATAACACCAATAAATTTGTCAAATTTTTATTAAACGTATACTGAACTTTGTCTTTTAGATTTCACAACACATTCGGATACGTTTATGTGTCGTTTCTGCAACCGGTCATCAGCAACGTTCTTTGCTTTATTTACACTATGAAAAAATAAAACCTGAAGATTAATGTAAAGAAAATCAAATAAATGGTTTTCAGAAATAATCCAGAAGACGAAGTCACCTCAAAACTTGGACCAAAAAAACCTTGCTGCAAGTGTAAGGGTTTTACAATCAGGGATCACCTGTGATGGAAGGAGTAAGAGAAATAAGTGTGAGAAGGATACCGCAAGTAAAGAATGCATTCTATCAGAAGAACACACCCACAGCCAACAACACGAAATGGAAGTAAAGGAACTATTCTCCATTTTAGTTTTGCCTCCTAAGGCAAAGATGAGAGAGAAAGTAAGAGAGAATAATTGTGCATGTTGCACCTTCAATCATCTGAACATCGGCTGAAGAATTAAATTGAGATCCTAAATGCGTACATGTTTTATTTTTTTTCGGTTGGCTACATTCTCATTAGTTACTCTTCACTAGAATGGCCGGATATAAATTTGATCATGGTAATGAGGACTTTCAAGACTCACTCTCAGCTTTCACTCTTCATCTTCCGCCCACTCTTCATGAATCCATCTGATGGACCACTCCATTCTTTTCCAGAATCAATTGTTAAATTAAATAATTAAATTAAAATCCTTTTAAAATATGGCAAGGTTTTATGCTGCTTGTTATGGATGTTATATTTTTCTAAACATTGGAAAATTCAAGCTCTCGTCAACTTAATAATTTAAGTGAAGTTTTTAATAGCCATCTATGCTCTCTTCTGCCAACACTTCATCACTCAAATAACCCCTCTCTCCTTAGAGTCGATTGCTTTCTCAAAATGTATTTACTCATTTTACGATTATTAAAGTCTACAGCCTCTTTCACAATGGTAACTAACGCTCGAGTAGTACCCAGTCACCATCGCTTTGTGGTATGCTTTGTTTGAAATGCTTATGTTATTATTAGCTTGAATTATCTGTGTATATATTTCGTATCAATATTTCCCAAACAATGTTGCTGATACTTTTGTTTTCGTGTGCCTATCCGCCAGTGTATGGAGAATGGAATGCAGTTATTTATACCATAATTTCATAATTTTAACAAATATTGCCTTAAAATCTACGTTCTTGGTAAATATTTCCCGTGCTTGTGAATCGAACACTAATTAGATGCACTTAATTTTTTTTTAAATATTGAGTGATTGCTTGCATGTCGCTTGTAGTTTTGACTGTATTTAGATTTTCGTGTTATGTACAGTGTAAAATATCTTCCGTAAGATGTTAAGCAATCTGGGAATTCGCTAGTCTCGGCATATTTTATTTGATATAAGGTAATTGAAGCTTCGACAATTCACAAACTGTTCGTGAGCCGATCATTAAGAGAGGGAAACGGATCTCCCGCCTTTCCACTAAGAGTCACTAAAAAGGTGAGATTACAAAATAACCCCCCAGGGGGGCTATTTTGATAATCTCACATTTTTAATGACTCTTTGCGGGAAGGCGGGAGATCCGTTTCGCTCTCTTAATAGTGATCGGCTTACGATCGGCCAAGGTCCGATGGTGGCTCCATTTCACGTTCTTAACGACAGGTGAGATGGAAGTAATGAAATGCGGAGCCCAATGAAACGGATCAAGAGTCGAAAGACACGGATCAAGATTCGATAGAGCAGATGAATCAAATAAATAGACCGTAAGTTCACCGCTTGTGTGCCGAAGATTGTCACGCCGCCTGGGTGGCAGAGTTGAACTACGAAAAATGACGTAATTTTCCACATTTTATGACGTATTCTCACTTAAGTGAGATTAAAAAATAAATAATAAGGCGTAAACATTGTTGAAAATACACGTACCATTTTTTTAAAGTTAAAATATTTTGAAATAGGTTGGCATCTATCTCCCACAACCCGTATTTAGCCACGGACTGTTGTGTGTAAATATGTTGCATTCTCCCGTGTACGCAGGACAGCAGATTTAAAGGCCCTTCACCAAAAATGTTGTATACAAAGAAACCTCTGACATTTAGATTTTATATATTGTTTACCATAGTTACATTCATTGTTTTAATAAAATAACTCTAATTTCTATTTTATTATTTAATTTATTTATTACTTTTTGGCTATTTCTCCAATAGCTTAGCCTATTTCAATAGTAGTTTCAACTATTCACTTATATCACACTTATTTCACGTATGATATGCACGAAAAGCACCCAGTTCTCTCGAACCATGTCGAGCCGTCATTCTTCTGTGCCAAGCGTACTAAACCACGTACAATTGCTCGGGTTGGCGCTACACTGTTGCTGTAATGCCATGCCTCTCGTGGAAAGCTGCCTTAAAGAGAGATAATGTGCCGTCACGATGCCAAGAACATCGGCTGAAGTATGAAATGGGTTTCTTATATGGTAGCATGCTTTCTTTTCGCTTCCGGGTTTGCCTAACTCGTATGGGTATATTTATTAAATACCGTTCGAAGTTTACAAGGGGAGGGAGCTAGAACAATTTATGAAGATCAACCAAGGGAAAAGAGAGAACAAAGGATGCGAATAATGAATTCAAACGTCTTCTCGCCACCGCCAATGTGATTATTCTCTTCCCACTCAATGGACTTTTTACGCTCGCCGTGGAAAATTTCGCATCGCCATCTCTGGTCGCGGCTGTGTGTTCCGGGTCGCTTTGCGCCAACAGGAGCCGTGTTTCCTCCCATTTCCGCTCGATAAGGGGAAAGAACCTCTCTGAGGAATCAATTATGGCTCCGCATCGCTCTATGCACGTCTTCAAGCCATTTTCCTTCCTCCTTCTCTCATTCCTCTTCATCTGAATGCCACCCAGCAAGCCACCGGGAGGACAATTGGCAGGGGGTGTTAGGTCAACAGCCAAGAAAAGGAGTAAGGGGCTAAGGTAAAATGAGTTATTATCGTTATATAGATGATAAAGAATTAAATATATCAATGTTATAATAAAAAATAATGAAAAATGTATGCATATATTAGGTAATAGGTGTCGTTGCCATATTTTTTGTGATGTCGTGGAACCCGCTGACAAGTCCTTGAGACTTAGCGGGGCCTAAATTGTTGTGTAAATGGCATTAATATGTATTAAATTATAATAATAAATATATATTGAACTGCGAAAAAAAATCCTCTTCATGACCTCTTCATATGATTATATTTTTCTTTCAGGAGATATAGGTCCATTAATTGTTAATTATTTATTTCTCTTTACCAATTTTCCGCATTTTTATGTAGCATGCCAAACCCAGATACGAAAAATATACGAAAAATACGAATATACGATAAATACGAAACCCAGATAAAGAGAAATACATAATTTAACAAGTAATGTACCTTTATCTCCTGAAGGAAAAAAAATCGTATTATCGTTGTCAAGGTAATCTTCCAGTTAAGGTAGGTTTGAATGGAAGAGTGTAAAATTCCTCCAGATTTTTAGAGACTCAGGCCTCTTTCTCCTTACACAACTTATTCCTTCATCCAAGCATACGTCCTACCTCTCTACATCCCGCCCATGAAGCCCATTCTCTTTCTTCCCCTTCCCCACTTACTCAACATTCTTCCCTCTGTCTCGGCCTTCAGCATTCCTTTCCCTCAAGTAACCCATTTCAACCACCTATTCTGCTTTCTCCTAATTTTCTGTCGTCACACACCGCTACACCAAACACTTCCTCGTTCGTTTTCTTTTCTGTTTACCGAAATGTCTCCATTCTCCTCCACACCCACATGTCAAACACATGCAGCCTACTCTCGTCCTCTCTCCTCAGAGTCCAGGGTTTTGCACAATAAAACGCTTTCCTCCATTTTAACTCTTCGCCCAACTTTTCTTCACATTCTCACTGAAAGTGTCATCAGGTACATACCCTACGTTGCATCGTAGTTCTCCTTTTAATATATTTTCTTCTATTCCAAGGAGCAAGGAAATGCTAGAGTTGAAAGTGAAATTAGATTAATTATTAATTAGTTAGTTAATGTAACACCACCTCGAGGCAAGAAAAAGAGCGATATTTGGAATGCGAAGCTTCACGTGAGGTAATCATTTTGGATAGATTTCGATGCATCTATATCTGGGGAGTAAAAGAATTATTTTTTGTAAAGGAAATTTTTACTATCTTGCCAACCCAACACTATCGCAGTGCACAAACTGCTTCTTTGTTAGTCCATAGAGTCATCTTTTCATATATTTGTAAAAAAAGGTAGGCATTCAACACTTTCTGTACGGCTATAGTTGATTAACATTGAAAAAACGTTTCCTATTCAATCCAATAATTTTATTTTATTGAAGATATTCAATGATCTTGACCACAGATTGCTATATTGAATCCAACACTAAAAGGTTGCTCTAGATAAATATAGGTAACTATTTTTTCTTTTCGAAATTAAGGTAAACATAGTGTACTTGATTTAAAAAGTGTCCTTAGACAGAAGCATGTACATGAAAAATAATATACCGTAACCAGAATTCATGAAGTTAAATATTCGCAAGTCAGTTTGCAGTCAAATGTATAAGTAGGTATAACTCCTGAATGATTTACATAATTCTCCCTGAAAAGAGGCTAAGTAAAAGAATTAATCTCGCTTGTCACTGAACCCATATTTATTTCAAATATAGTCAAGTTAAACTTGACGGAACTCACCAAATTTATAAATACAGCTATCTAGGTTCATTTAAAAATCTTCTTTTAACTCTTTGGGTGATATTTATGACTGGCTGAAAACTGCTGAACCTAGACTGAACCATTCTTTTGCTGTCTTAAATTATTTTAAATGCGTTTTCAATAGGTGTATATTATCACATTAAGAACCTCGGAATATTAGGATTAGAAACAAGGCTCTTAACTTATTGGCATTGATCAGTTTTCAGCTCGGAGGGAACTCAAAGTAGTTGTAATGCGGCATTGGCATATTTTTTAAAAAGAATTATCACAAAATTTTCATTTTTTGAATGATATAGTTTTTGAAAATTATTCTCATAAAATCCGGTAGATCCAAGAAATGTCCAGGTTTGCTGTTAAACGGTATATTGTGAAGTCTCATTAAGTATTGGACTCACAATTAGCTAGGATCGGAGTCCATGGAGTTTGCCCCCCTCCCCTCCCCTCTTCCCCCGATTTTTAAAATTTATTTGAAAAATTGGCACTCCAGGAGAAAATTATACTCTTTGTAACAAATAATGTTGAAATAATTAATTCTACAGTTTGAACCATTTTTTATACTTGTTTATAATGTTTGATAACATAGAAGAGTGTGGGCATTGGATTCTTTTAGAATTTTGTGATATTAAAATTTATAAATAACGGCTATTACATTGCAGTCGCAATTGCAAATTGCAATTTTTAAACTCGTGACTGTGTCTTTTTTGGCTAAACACCTGCTCGATTCGAGGCACTCATCTAATTTTAGGTAATCCTTCTATTATATATTTTTGTGACAAAGGTGTTAACCCTCCGGTGGGCGCGCCAAATTCACTCCCACGAGTGGGCGCGCCGCGGCAATTTTACCGCAAAAATAAATTGCATTCCTATATTTAAGGGCAAGATATTTTACTCATAAAAAAGGCTGATTAAGTTGTCACAGTTACATCTTTTATTGTTTGGCACCGAATGTACATTGTTAATCATCTTAGTTCATATCTAGGTCCTGTTCATCTTCCCACTCATACATGTTGTCTCTTGACGACAATGCCTCCTACATACATTATTTTTACATCACTGGCACACAATTTTTGACCAGCAATATGCCACCTTCAAACATGGCATATTACTGGTTTAGGTGATTCAGGAACCGGTTCCTTGTTCTTATATTTTCCCAAAATTTCTTTCATATCTTTAGTCAAACGTCAAACTCTCTTCGATGTCACACAGCTACTGAAGCGTCCGGTGGATAATTGATCCGGATTTCGGAATTACTCCCTCCTATCATAAAAAATAAATACCTGGAGACACTGGCATTAAATACAAACGGTACCAAATGGAGAGCTCAGAAACTAAAATATGCGGCAATTTGCCGCGGGCGCGCCCACCAAGATTTTATAGAAAATTTTGGAATTGTATCCACCTTTAAAATCTGTAAACATAGACCGATAATTGACTTTGTGCCGAAAAAATTGTCTCTCCTTTTTACCGTCCCTTATACTTTACCGTAACCTTATATTTTAATCGTTGACATTTTATATGCTTTCCTTACGTATGTTGTTCTTGTGTTTTATGAAAAACCTAATGTTTCCCCCCTCCCATAGATCCTTTCCCTTCATCCATTCCCCTATATTCCGTCCTATGAAAGACTCCAATTGTACTTGAACATGTAGTCGAACTCTGATGATGATGTGGTGACATCATAGCCGGTCATTTTATTATTCATGTTATTTACCGGTCAAATTACAAAGTGATTTATTCTCCAACTATATCACGATTCAACAAAGTTACTTCGCCCACCATCACGTTAATGCACAATTTTGCTCCTAATTTTTCAAAATGTTTACTCACACCTACTTTCGCTGAATATGGACATCTCGAAACGAAATCCTGGCTACGTCACTGCTAAAAATTATTAATATATGACGGAAAAATATCTAATTCATCCAATCATCCAGGTTACTTGATACGTTCACAATTCCGGGGCTATTCTCAAGAGGTTGAAGATATTATGCAAACCGTAACGGTCAACTGCCTCAAGCACAACTGTCTTGCTCCAATTCGTTAGCTAGCCCTGGTTGCAATGAAGACATTTGCGATATCCATTAAAATTGCTGCAATGTTTGACTTGGGAGTTTCGGTGGGCACGTGATCCCTAACCCACTGTTCTTTCACAACTTTAGGGATCCAACGAGTCCCCATTTCCACTTACCAGCCCGGTCACACCTGATCCCAGGATAACCTCTCCTGAGAAAATTCAAATTTCCGGCAAACGGATTCGGTAGCGTTTCCGGGCACATCATTAAGTCCTTTCTTCCATCCGATTCCCGGCAAAACGCACGGGTTCGATCTTATTAGCGAAACAATGGAGAGAAATGACACGAGTCCGACTGGAAATCAGTTTTATATTCTGAACTGGAACAGAACGTGGTTAAAGAAGTAGTTCAAGCCAGGGAAGCTTACAAAAATACAGTAAAATATGATAAGAGTAGTTGACACCCATGTAAATTTTCCACGCCTAAATATCCCTAAAAATATCTTAGGCAGTGAATCTTGCTGGGAATTGCGCACAGGGAGGCATGTACTGTCTGTAAAATAAGTCTAGACACCCGAGTTTGAGAGGTTATATCTCCTAATATAGGAAAAAGATTTTAATGCAACAAAATGTACCTAATAGCTTGTTCAGTTTTACGTTTATTGGTATAAGTGTACAAATTTTTTCAGCCCTTACTGCACTTTTACTGAATTTTGTTTGCAAAAAGTCACGGTTTTTGGCACGTAAAAACGGATTGCTCATGTTTAAGCGCTTGTTATTCCGTTATTTTTCAATTGATTGACTAGCAATTCTAAAGTAAGAAATTCGAATGTATTGATAACCGTTTTCTGTAAATCATTTGTTTATATAACCACAATTACAGATGTTGTTGTAAAAAATGTAACACACCGCTAACTTCGAAATTAATGGCTTGATTGGAATGTATGTGAGATCGTTGTGTGCGCTAAAATTCCAGCATAACGGAAAGTTTAAATAAAATAATAAACAATTACCAGTGTTGTCATTAGTAATTTTCATTTACATTAATTTCATTTTTCTCTTGTAAGGGGAGACTTTCTCTTTAGAAATCCATTGTTAGCGGCTCCTTCAACTGCTGGCTCGCAAGCTGCACTCAGCGTTCAAACTTATGATAAATTAAAATCACTAATGACAACACTTGTAATTGTTTATTATTTGATTTAAACTTTCCGTTATTCTGGAATTTTAGCGCACATAACAATCTCACATAAATTCCAATCAAGCGATTCATTTCGAAGTTAGCGGAGTGTTACATTTTTTACAACAATTTCTGTAATTGTAGTTATATAAACAAATAGTTTTCAGGAAACTGTTGTCAAGACATTTGACTTTCTTACTTTAGAATTGCTAGTAAATTAATTGAAAAATAACGGAAACATCAGCAATCCATTTTTACGCGCCAAAAACCGTGACTTTTTGCAACAAAATTCAGTAAAATTGCAGTAAGGGCTGAAAAAATGTATACACTTATATCATTAAACGTTCAACTAAGCAAGCTATTAGGTGCATTTTGGTGCATTAAAACCCGTTTTCTAAATCAGGAGATATAACCTCTCAAACTCGGGTGTTTACACTTATTTTACAGACAGTAGTCTCCACTTTCAGAGCAAACCTTCACCACAAACTTCAAAATTCTTCAATTCCTCAATATTTTATTCGGATCAACTTTCTAGCTCTCTATGGCTCTGAATCCATTTGCTTAGATGGGTTTCTACGTTTTTTTGCGACAAATATTACCGTATGTATATCTTGATATTTCGAATAAGTGCAAAATGTACTTTCTCTTTTATTTTTCGAAGTGTTTGCAAAATGTATGAAACTTACCCTTATATTTTTAGAAATATTTGCTAAAGAAAACCAACCGTATTCCATGGGAAACGGTGCCGGTATGCACTCCAGAGGCTCTTTTTTCAATATGGAATTCATAACGGATGAATCTCGTCAGAAAT